>CM028131.1:1288430000-1289680000 GCA_016271365.2 Neoceratodus forsteri | reverse complement strand
AGACAATCTGCCCATCCAGGAGACCAGCCAAGACTGCAAAGAGCCTCCTAAAGAACTCGCCTGTAAGGGGAGTTGGGGCATAAACAGAGGCCACATGGAGCACACGGCCCCGCAGTATTTCTGAGACTATCATTAACCTCCCTGATCCCTCAGTATGTAAATGCATAATCTGGGAGGGGAGGCCTTTACGGACAAGTATTGCTACTCCCGCTTTTTAGCATCAGGGTGTGCATCAGCATAACTGTTCCCCACCCAAGCACGTCTAAGATTCATGTGTTCCTGATTTAGTTTCTTGAAGACAAGCTATATCACAATGTCCCCTCTGGAGCTCCTGTACAATTCTAGCATGCTTTATCACGTTGTTTGCTTCCTTTACATTAAGACAGCAAATAATAAGCTTATCCATGAAACCTCTTAAAGTGCAATTTCCATGGTCTTGGACCCTCCCCCCTCGAGCCCCACCCCACCACCTAATGTGTAACTTCATGAGAGCCAAATTAAAAGAAACAAGACACACAGAGCCAACAAACAAACAGCATAAGCTTTCATTAACATTCAGAAACAACACCAACTGGGAACCTCACAGACATTGGTACCAACGGTACAGAGGTGGGCAGAAAATGTAATACCCACATAATTAGGAGCATTCCCCCGGCAACACAGTCTAAATGCCTCACAGTTTCTAAAATAATCCCGGTGAGTAGCAGGCTGCTCAAAGTTTAAATTGTCACGATAACGAAAAGTTACACCCACCGGGTGAGTCTGATCAGACTGCATACCCGAATCCCAAATGTACTTATCTAGTGACATCTGAGCAAGAACAAAATGAAATAATCACGCTTACAGCAATCAGCGCTCATGGTCTAAAACATCTGAAGATGAAGTTGGACACAGATGAAGGACCAATCTTAGTATTCCATTCGTGCTGCCCACAAGGCAAGATCGCCATCCCATAAAGTTCTAATACTGGAAAGGGAGACGATTTAATGAGAAACTGGATACAACTGGCCAAAAATGCCTCATCCAAGCCAGTCCATGTAGAGCTCCTTCCTCTGTATGAGAGTTCCTGAAAGACCCAACAAGCGTCTCAGGAATTGGGCAGTGCATCTATGAGGGGTATCCAAATGTGAGGACCTCACCAGGAAACTGCTCAGGTAAACACTTCAAAATGCTGGTCATTGAGGGAGGCCAGTCCATTTTATTGTAAAAGCATTATTTTTAGAAGGGAAAGTAGAAGAGGGATGCCACCCAGCCACATCCAGGGGACTGGGAATCAGCCGCTAAGTCAGTAAGCAAAAAAGTCAGTAACAAGACGTCCCCTACCTTCAAGATTTCTTCTTTAGTTTCAGCCATCTGGCTAGCTCCGAATGAAGAGGTAGGAGGCTGTCTGTTCTGCGTTTTCCAGCTTGAGAGCCTGTTGATGCGATGGACCAAAGGAGGGTATCTATTTCTTTTTCAGCTGTCTCCTCCTTTAGATCTGGTAGTGCGATCCCCTGGGCTTGCAAAAATGGGGAAGCAGCAAACAAGTTTTGGTCCATCTGAACTTTGTATCCAGAGTTTCGTCAGGTAACTGAGCTGTGCCTTCAAACTTTATCATGCAATTGCTTAACCACGGCTAAAACATTTTTCCTTTTCACCAGCAGAAGGGGCGGGTAGTCTTTAACTACATAAACCCTACGCCCATCCAAAATGAGGTCTTTCTTTACCCACGCAAGACAGAGAATTTTATCCTTAGTGAAGAACCAGAGAAACTCAATAATGATGGATCTGGGAGGCGTGCCAGGTTTGGGCTTTGGTGCTAGTGCCCCATGGGCCACCTCAATTCCAAGATCAAAATCTTATGGCAGCTCAAGCCCTTTTTTCAGCTAGCAGGAAAGCTATCCCTCAATGTCACCTTGCTCAATGTCCTCCGAGAAGCCTAAAACCCTGATGTTATTGCAGCGAGAACGAACTTCGGCATCTTCGGCTCTGAGGGTGAGCTCCCTTTCACGTCTAAAAAGGTATGCCAAAGATCTGCCACATGAGATATATTCATCCTGCATGGTAACCACGTTGGCTTCAACTTCGGCCGTACACTGTTCTAATTGCTTCAAATCTTTGCGGATCCCTGTCACTTTATTATCAATTCTGTATAAATGGTTTGATTGTCTGCTTTGCTTTCCATCGAACTGGTGTTGGAGCCTCCTCATTCCCCAGAGCCTGTAGTGAGCATGGAGATGCAGGAGGGCGCAGGGCTGGGGCTTCTAGGTTGTGTGACTGCTGGTTTATTGCTTCTTTGGGAGTCCCTGTTAGATGCTTTCTTCTGGCCTCCTATGCTGTCAAATTGTTTAAACTGCTCTTAGGCGACATTTGAGGCTAATTTAATTCTGTGGAAGCAGTCAATGGCAATGTATTTAGCCGCCAAGGGGACAAAGCTCCAAATTAGGCTGCCATTCCAGGGGCTGACGTCACCGGAAGTCTTATTTTTATTTTTTTTTACATTTTTTTAACAAGTCCAGTATCAGGTCAGTTCCAGTGTGCTCAGTATACAACAGCAGTACATGACAATATTGTGTACAATAGGCAGCAAATGACATTAGCTCAGGAAATGTCTAACACAGATTACAAATGTTATTACTTCCAGTGGAACATACAGCATTTGTTGATTTAGCTCAAATACCAAATAAGCTAGCCAAGGTATAATACACCTAATTTCTCAAGGACTGAGGTGTCTAGCAGCTAGGATATACAGGAATGCCATAGATCTGAAAGCCACTCGAAGACCGGGGAAGGAATTGACATGAGAACCACTGTAGGAGAAATAAAGCCAGAAGGAAAGGACAAATGCTGAAGCTGATCTGAGACTGCTTCCCAGAAAGGGGTTAGGGTTGGGCAATACCAGAATATGTGGATGTGGTCTGCCTTTAGTTGGCCACATTGCCTCTAACAATGGCTACATTCTGGCAGCATAAATTAAGTCAACATGTCCGAGTGCAGAAGAATCGATATTTGCATTTCCAAGTGAATTCCCTCCACATTGTGGAAGAGGTGACTTTAAGGAAGTGGAGGACATACGTCAAACAAGTGGAATACGTAATGGAGGAATTTACTTTTCAGTTCCATCTGTCTGAAATGAACTGGGTGGAGTCTCCCAGGAGAAGCCCTCTATACAGATGTTGCCATGTACCCCCCCCAATAGCTCCCATTAGCAGATGAAGAAGCAGACGTGCCAGTCAATAAGATGGGTTCTGCTAACCTATTTATGAAGGAGGGTAGGTTCTGACTGCATGTAACGAAAGTGCTCCCATCCTTTAAGACCATATTGTAACTGTAACCACTCAAAGATAATGACTCCCTGTGTTTCTAGGAACTGAAAACAACCTTGTCCTTGTGAAAAATCAAATATGGAGACTTCATTGAGAGCTCCTGGAGTGCGCTGGTCCCTCTGGCTGATGTTACGGCACCAGGAAGGTAGTCTTTCATGATAAATGTGGCATCTCACATTGGCCTATGCTCAAACGGTTTGACCATGAGCACTGCCAACACCAGCAGTAGGTTCCATGGATGCAGTAGACTGCACACTGGAAGGGACAAGTGATTGAGGCATTTGAAAATGTGCCCAACCACCTTTTCCTGGGCCAATGTCGGCACACCAGCCTGCACCTGGAAGGCAGGGATGGCTACCAGGTACACCTTAAGAGTCGCCGCTTGCAGTCCCGACTGAAACAGGGACCAGAGGTAGTCAAGAATGCTTGCCATAGGCAGGTAAGGAGATCAAGCTCCTTAACCATGGCAGCCTATCAAGAACCTCTTCTACTTAAATACATAGCATTTACGAGTTGACTCTTTAAAGGATGCCTCCATGACATGGAGGATGTCTTCCAAAAGGCCCAAAGACTGGAATTCTAGCCACTCAGGAACCAGGCTGAGAGGTGCAGAGACTGAAGGCTTGGATGTAGGATCTTCCTCTCTTGTCTGATCAACAGGTCAAGGTGAAGAGGCAACCTCCATCGAGGCATGCTGCTGAGGCTGAGAAGATAAAGGTACCAGAACTGACTGGGCCAGTCTGGAGCTATCAGGGTCATCCATGCCTTGTCCTTCTGGACCATGATCACAACCTTGTGAACCAAGGGGAAGGAAGGGAAGGTGTTAAGAAGGCCTGGGGTCCAGGGCTTTGAGAAGGTATCCACTTGTAGTGTTCTGGACTGAGGGGGTGATACAGAACAGCCTCAGTTTTCTGTTCTCCCATGAGGCAAACAGATTCATCAAAGGGGTGCCCCACTGGGAGAACAGATGGTCTACCACCTCCTGATTCAAAGACCACTAGTGTAACATCCCTGTGACCTGGCTGACAGCATTCACCAGCTCACTGTTATCTCCCATGACATGAATCATCACAAGACTGTGCACGATGGTCCAGGTGTGGGGAGCCTCCCAACACAAGGGAAGGGTGTGTGTGTCCATTTCTACCTATTCAGGTAGAACATGATGCTCATGTTGTCTGTCTGGACCTGCATAACCTGACCTCGAATTAACTAAGAAAATTCCCTCAGAGTCTGATGCACTGCATGGAGCTCCAGCAGGCTGATGTGGTGCTGGAACTCCCAGGTTGAGCACAACCTGTGGACTCTGTGGTCTACCAGGCGTGCTCCCCACTCTACCAAAGGCACACCCATGCATGATGAGCAGTTCTAGGTGGACAAAAGAGATTCCCCTTCTCCCTTTTCTAGATTCTCTGGGGACAACCACCACTGGATGGCATCCCACACTGGCTGCATCACCAAACCCAGCTGGTCCAGGTGACCTAGACATTGGAACCACTGCTGACCCAATGGCCACTGCAGGTGCACATTCTCCAGTACACCAAATGAACCATGCTGGCAGAATCTGCCATCAGCCCCCAGCAGCTGCAGGAACTCCAAGCCAGGGTGCGAGCGCCTAACCAGAAACGATCAGGCAAAGGAGGTAAGATGCAATGCCCAGTCCACAGGAAGGTGAACCTTGGCCCACAGGGAATCTAGTTCTGCCCCGATGAATCTGATCACCTGCAAAGAGGCTAGCTGTGACTTCACTGGGTTGACCAGAAGGCCCTAGTCTTGTCAGGTCTGGAGGGCCAGATCCCTGGACCTCTCCACAGCCTCTCTGGATGGCCCGGCTAAGAGTCAGTCATCCAGGCAAGGATACAAGCAGATGCCCTTGTACCACCACCATAGCCATGTACTGGGTGAAAACCATGGGCACGGATGACAGGCTGAAAGGCATGACCTGGAACTAATACAGGATCCCCTCTGCACAGAACTAAAGGTACCAGCGATGGGACAGATGGACTGGTATATGGAATGTGTCCTGGAGGTCCAGAGAGCAGAACCACATGTTCTGGTATGATCTGATTCAGAGTGACCGTTCAGAACTTGCACTTTCACATTAAGTCATTCAGCTTGTTCAAGTCCAGTATTGGGTGCTAGCCACCATCATCTTCAGAACCAGGAAGTACCTTGATACATATCCCTGAGTGGGCAGGGCGTCTGGAACATGGGCAACTGCCCCTCACTCTAGGAGCTTAGCTATCTTTGCTTTTAGCATGGACAATGTGTTCTCCAACATCTGGGACTCTCAAGGAGCTCTAAGTCAGTATAAAACCTTGAAATCCAAAGGTAAACCTTTGCCCATCATTTCTAGAACCCACTTGTCCAAAGTAATGATGTGCCACTGTGGCACAAAACGGTTCAACTGACTCCTGAATAGGAGCCTGGAGGTAGCTCCAGCCACAGGGGACCCGGAGGCACCACCATCTCTGCACCTCCCTTTTTTTGCCCCTGGCCACTGAACTTGGGTTTCAAATGCAATGCTATGGTTGTGGCTAAAAGGACCAAAATTAAAAGGCTTTCTTCTTAGGCTTTTGGGTCTTTGGATTCTTCTAGGACAAAGGCACAGAATCTAGGGTGGCACTTGGCTTATCAATACATGAGAGGACCTTTCACTCCAGGGTTAAACAGGCTGGTGTCCAAGAAGGAGACATCAGCCAACTTATGCTGTGTGTCCACTGTAACAGTAGACAGTCATCAGTTTATCAGCTGGAAGCAGGGAAAGAAGTTCCCCAAACACACCAAAAAAGGGAGTGTTCAAATTTTGCTATCATGACCGAGTAACTGGCCTGACGAAGACATAATAACGTGGCAGTGTACACCTTTTTAGCCACATGGTGAATCTTCTTTGACTCTGTTTGGAGGTTTGTTCATATCTTCTTGGAATTTCAGTTTACGGAAAACAAAATCCATTGCCAGGCTCTCCGAAGAAAGGTGGTTGGAGAATGCAGAAAGGGTGCCCATGGGGACTGCATTCTTGCAGACTATACCCATATGGGTAGAGGGTGCTGATCAGAAAGATGGATGCTGTCAAAGCTCCAGGGCCACTCCCAAGACTGCTTCTGTCAAGGGAAAGTTAACCCCGGGGATTTGTCACTCTCCGGGATATCAGTAAATAGGTACTTAGCCCATTTCTGGACTGGTTCTAAGGGCACTGTCACAGACTCCAACATTAGTCAGACTTGGGCTTAACCGTTAGCCACAGTCAGCTCTTTGATTCCTGGATGAAGGTGTCAGTCCCGGTCAAGGCCATCGATGACTTGACTTCAGAGTAAGATTCTTCAAAGACGGCCCTCAACCATTTAGCACCATGCACCACACTGTTATCCTCATCCTGTGTGATATTGACTGACAACCAGCCTGGCAAGTTGGCAACAGGAAAGGACTCCTTAGTCAGGTCACTGAAGTGGAGGTGGATCCATTTGAGGTGGAAGCAAAGCAGATGCTGGGGACTGCCAAGTCTGACAGACCGGCACGGGAATGGCCAGTGAAGACTACAGGACCAAACGGTCCAGGTGCAGAGGCCTACTCTTCCTGGCAATGGTCCACTGCTGCCAAATGAGAGCCTCATAGTGCCAATGCTTCCTGTGTTGATGCCTCCTCTCAGCCTAAGATAAGGAAGATCGAGGAGCATCGACAGCGCTGCCTCCCAGTCGAGCAGGATCAAGAGTGAGAGCCACGCCTCTACCTCAAACAGAAGGTCGACGTCAACGGGTATCCTTCAGAGGGTTGGTATATACCACCTGTTTTGACACAATGACCATGATAGGTCTCAGCATCATGACCACCAGTGGAGGCAGCTCCAGAGCCAACTCAGTTTGGGGTTTCAACTGAGCCTTATTCTTCTGGGTGAGTACTGGGAGCACTAAGGTCTGGGAGATCTGCTCCTCATCAATCTCCTCTGACAGGCAGTCCCCAGTTCAAGAAAGATCTCAATTGCTTTCCTGACCAGAGTCAAGGCTGACAGGCCTGACAAGGTCACTCTGTAGTCTACAACCAACCCCTCAACTGGAGGAAACCTGACCAAAGTCGAGTGGTCTGGAGAGGCCAAGAAGTGGGAAGAGAGTGATCTTTCCCGGCCCCATGATCTGTGGCAACACTGCTTCTTGTTGTGGCAAGAAAGGTTCTCCCTGAAGGTCTGGAGGGCCATGCACAATGCTGGCCCCAGCCAGGAACAGTGCTGACACTGAAGCAGAAGAAGTCATCCGGCAGTCGCCAAGGCCAATTTGTGGTCTTTGAGCCTTTCCGAGGCCAGGCTAGCCTTCTGTTCCTCAATGGTTGCTGGCAGCATGGCCCACAACTTACTGCATCCTGCGACATTGTGCAATCGCCCAAGCAGTAAATGCATGTGTCAAGCAGGTCCATGGCAGACATTTTCTGGCTGCATCGGGTGCAGAATTTAAATCTGCATTCCTGCTATTCATTGTCAGCCACGATCCTGAAGTGGAGCAGAAAGATGCAAAAGCAACTTTAATGCTGAATGTGAAATGAAAAAGACTGTCTAAGATTCTCCTAAATAAATCGCTTGAAAACTCAAAATCCTTCAACACTGCAGAGCTATGAAAAAAAACTATTCTTCCTGTGGAAAGATCCGATGTCAAGAGGTGATGCCTGAGGACATACCACCTGGGTAGTGTGAGAAGCTTAGCCTGAAGACATTCCAGTGACTCAGAAGACTGCAAGTGTGTAATAGTGAACTGTATCCACACCCTTAGAAGTGTAATTACTAAAAAACTATATGGTGAAATTTTTGCTGAGTAACAAATACTTGCTGCTTTTTTATGTTTAAAACTGTTGTCCAGGAAAAGCACATTAAGCCAGAGCTCATTTCCAGGTACAAGCTAGGATGGGTTTTAACACAGTTTTTCAGTAACACTGTACACTTACATATTAAGGATTGTGTGTTAATATGAGTAGAGGATGTTAAAAAAAATTAAATTTGAATATTTGATGCATGTATTGTCTTCTCTTCCATGAAGTTGGCAATAACGCTAGGGTGTGTCTTCATTGGGAGATGTAGGCATTCTGTAGAGTGTGCTAAGGCATGAGGCTGAAACCCACAAACATTTTTGTTAACTCTGTGCTGCCTACCCAGCCAATGGGGACCTCCTCTGGCCTACACTAGTGCCCACTCCCATCCTCCTGAGGTCCCTCTGCACACAGCAATGATCTCCCAGTCCACTCACTACATATTATTGGGTCCTTTCCCCCTCAGCTTGCCCACTGAGGCAGGTTGCCTTCAGTTTCTCAGTGACTCTACTCTCCATCTGGATGGCTCATTGGTGAAGGCTAGGGGAATTCCAGGTCCAGGCAGAAGAAAACATCCTCTCTGCACTCAACCAAGAATGAGACAAAATTTCAGATACCAGTATCACAAAGTTTATTGTGGCAAGGTCACTCAGTAGAGTACCTTATATCCTCAGCGCTTCAGCCCAACACAGGGTCTTCCTTAGGGGGCGGGTCTCCCAGAGTGGACTTCTTCTTTGCTTACGTGTGGGCTGGCTGCCCTTTCTCTGCATTACCTGTCCGCCTGTACGCACCCTGTACTTTGTCCAAGAAGAAGAAGCATGGCGATAGACATGGGGGGAGCGGGCAAGGTGCAGTGTCACCTGCCCAATCAGCGGCATTTTCTTGACACAAGACACCTGGAGCATGTGCCCTATTGTATGTTAGCCCTTGCTGTGTCACAGACTAATATATCTGTCCAAAATTCCTACATGTTCTAATTCTTTTGGCAGCCTGAGGGTTAATATATAATGTACAAAAACTCTGGAGTATATTATTCAACTCATTAAATAGTTTTAGATCTTCTTTCGAGGATATCTCTTATAGCAGGTCATACACTAGGAACCTGTATTGGTGTGAGCTGCTTACGACTATACTGAAACGGCATGACGTAATGCGTCTACGCATGGTGGCCCCAAGAAGACTGCTTGCAAAAAAGTTTATGTGTGATCCTGGTGCTTGACAGTGAGACGTTCCTAGTGTGTGGCCTGCTGCAAGAGATTCCCTCGAAGATCTACTGTTATAGTAAGTTCTTATGTAACTGTTCTTTTTGCTGAAAACAAATTAGACTTTACAGTTCTACTTTTTCTGTGGTTATAGAATATGCTACATTACATTATCTTACTGCAAGTGACTATATCTTGATCATTCAAGAAGCAGGATTTTCACACCCATTTTATAAGGGCTGTGAGTGCTAATAACAAGATGTGCCTCTTTTCTGCACTCTCCAAGGTCAGTCATTCAAGGTCAACACTGCCACTGAGATGGCAGTAAGGACAGCTGAGGGGATACTGGGATGTATAGGGAGAGGCATCACCAGTAGAAAACAGGAAGTTGTTATCCCTCTGTACAGACAGTTGGGAAGACCCCATGTGGAGTACTGCATGCAGTTCTGGAGACCCCATCTCCGCAATGACATAAGACAGGATGAAGGCAGTCCAGAGGAGGGCAACTAAAATGGTGAAGGGTCTGCAACAGAAGCCATATGAAGACACACTAAAGGAACTAAATATGTACACCCTCAAGGAAAGGAGGGAGGGGGTGACATGATAGAAACTTTCAAGTACCTCAAGGGAATCAACAAAGTCCAGGAGGGTAGCGTCTTTCAGAAAAAGAGATATGCAAGAACAAGGGGGCTCAATTTGAAGATAGAGGAGGGATGGCTCAGGGGCAATGTGAGAAAGTATTTTTTCACAGAGAGGGTGGTGGACGCATGGAATGGTCTTCCTGGTGAGGTTGTGAGATTGAAAACAGTGCAGTAATTCAAGAATGCATGGGACAGATATAAGGAAATTTGGGTGGGGGGGTAGGAAGAAGTAGGCTGTTGGTTAACTAGGATCTGCAGCTTATCCAAAAGGTAGGGAAATGCAGAGACTAGGTGGGTCAGGCGGCCCTTATCTGCCATCAAAGTCTATGTTTCTATGTTTCTGTTTCTATAAGTGGTATGGCTCATGGACCCAAACAAATGCAATACACTCAGAAAAGTGCAGAAAAAAAAGTTCTGTTTTAAAATACTGCCAAAAGAACAGGCATTGTGCCACTAAAAGAAAAATATAAGTGTATGTTCACCCATTTTAAGTCTACTAGCAACATGGGGCTATCCTGAATGAATAAAGCTGCCATCCCCACTTCAGCATGGGACATACTAGTTTTTGGGCTAGTGTTCAGTTGGCCATCAGGTTTTAAATTCTGGTAGCCAAACCTTTTTGTTATGTCCAACACTTTTAAGGGTTCTGATGAGTATTGCTCACATTGGCAATTATGCTAAAGAAGAAACATGTCCCTAACTAAAGCACTACTAAATTGAGTATGATAATAAATAAAAATGTTCTTCCTCCACACACACATCATGGGTTAACCAGCTATGGGCACCCTTTCAGGCATCGGGAGTAGAGTGAGGGCAATTCTGCCAGAATGATTCCCTCCCCATTAGGAAAAATCAGTTTGTGGGCAGGTGGGTCAAATGACAACTAACTTTCAAAAACTAGTAGCCAACCAGCCTGGTGCTGCAGGAGCTTCAGGCACTGGTCGCTACACCTCATGCCATGCCGGCGACCCGGGTTCGGGAACAAGCTCGGGCTGCTGGGGCCAGCAGGGGAGAGAGTGTATTGAGCATCCAGAGGACTGCTCTCCTCTCTCAGGGAGGGAGGGTTTGTTGTCCCACACTTCAGTCGGGGAGATGTGAGCCGGGAGTGCGTCCGTCGTCGGGGAGGAGGCGGACGAAAAACTTGGAGGAAAGGAGCTAGCAGGCTCCATGATGGCAGCACCAGTGCCCCTCTGCCCCAACAACTGGATTTCTCAGACGAGAGTGGGCGGAAGCCAGCGCCTTCACTTTGGCCCCTGAGGGGGTACCATGGGATTTATGGGGTGTCGGGTGAGGGGAACGGTGCAGCCGGAGACTGAGTCCCTTTGAGGGAGGGACTGGAGCTGCCTGCCAGGCTCAGGAGCATAAATAGATAAAAAAAAAAAAAAAAAAATGGTAGCCAAGCCAGTCTTTTAGTGACAGCTGACCACTTGGCTACGTGATCTGCCCCACTCCATGGGAGGGAAGAAAAAAATTACTCACCTTAGTAATGTTGTTTCTTCTAATGGAGTCTTGCTGTATTCTGACTAATTGCAGTTAGCCCCAGCACTTCAACTGCCCTGGAGATGAGAGGGTTAAACTCTATGCAAAGGCATAGAACATTCATCTCGGGCTTGGTTTTCAAACCTCTGTCCCAGGTACTCTGACGTGTAACCGTCCAATTCTTTCGAGCCCTAAACTAACTGGTTAACAATCCAGAAATTGTTTTAGAATTTTTTGCCAAAAGGCCATATACTGTACATAAAGAATTAGGGTATGAAGACTCAAGTGGAGACCCCCAAAAAGAATTCAAGTAGGTAACCAGGGTTTTAAATAATTGATTAGCAGTTTTTTTCTTGGGACAATGCTAACTGTACAGAAAGTATTTATACAGGTTTTCTAGAAGTGGTATGTTTATTAAACACAGTGAGGCAAGTGCTATGCATTTTCACAATGTTTTAGCACTTTTATGAGCAAAACGCTAATCAATTTTTGGAGTTAAATAAATCCCTGTAGACAAATTACAATAAGAACAACAACAAAGAAAAACAACCAGTACACCCCTGGGTTGCAGCACTACACCTGTCCACCCACATCCCAAAACAGCTAAGTTCCAGGAGGGAAGGCAGAGAGGGAGGTCAGAATACAGCAAGACTCCATTAGAAGAAACAACATTACTAAGGTGAGTAATTTTTTCTTCAAACAACATGAAGTCTTGCTGTATTCTGACTAACTGCAGACTACCATGAAGTAGCCCCAGGAGGAGGGAACTACAGAACCTGTTTTGGGAACAAGCTCTGCAGTACTGCTGTGCCAAACCAAGCATCACTCCTTGACTGAATGTTGAAGGAATAATGCTTGGTAAATGTATGAACAGTCTTCCAGGTGGCTGCTTTACAGATTTCCACTAAGGGTATATCCCTGGCAGCTGCAACCGAAGCAGCTGTACCTCTGGTGGAGTGAGCCATCAGGCCTGATGGAGGCTCCTTCCCCAATTTGGAATAGCAGAACTGTATGCAAGAGACAATCCATCTAGCAAAAGTTCTCTTAGTGGCAGGTTTTCCTTTACCCACTTCTCCATAAGTAAGGAACAGCTGAGAACAATTGTTTCTGTGGGGTTTAGTGGATTCTATATAGTAACTCAGAACCCTTTTAACATCAAGACTGTGCAATCTCCTCTCTCCAGAGGAGGAATGGTCAGTAAAGAAGACAGGCAATGTCATGGATTGGTTCAGATGAAAATCTGATACCACCTTGGGAAGGAACTTCCTATTTGTGTGAAGGACCACCTTATCCCTGTGAAAAGAAACTAAGTCAGGTTCCACTGATAAGGCCTGTAATTCACAGATTCTCCTAGCAGAGTTGATAGCCACCAGGAATACAGTTTTCCAAGTCAGGTACTTAAGTTGAGCTGAACTGAACCAAGAGGCTCAAAGGGAGGCTGCATCAGCTGTGCAATACAGATATTCAGATCCCACAGAGGAGTGGGATTCCTGAAAGGGGGATTGATATGAATCAGCCCTTTGAAAAATCTTTTAAAGACTGGATGAGAGGCTAAGGAAGAGACTTTCCCTGCCGAAATGAAAGCAGAAATAGCAGCCAAATGCACCTTGAGGGTGGCAGGCCGAAGGCCCACGCTATTAAGATGCACCAGATAATCCAGGGCAATGGCAATATCAGCTGAGTCCGGCTGGATCTGCCTCTGGGTGCACCAAAACCCAAACCTCTTCCACTTGGAACTGTAAGTTTTTCTAGTGGAAGGCTTTCTGTTAGCCTTGAGGATATCCAGAGCTGACTGGGAAAGATTCAGACCTGCATACTCTAGCTCTTTGAGAGCCAGGTCTTGAGCCTGAGAGAGTGAAGGTTGGGGTACAGGATCCTCCCCTGAGATGAGGTGAGGAGATTGAACTGTCTGGGAAGGCACTGAGGTATTGTCACGGACAGTGACAACAGTAGAGGATACCAAGGTTGTCTGGCCCAGTCCGGAGCTACCAGAATCACTGTGCAAGGTTGGGATCTGATCTTGACCAGCACTCTGAATATCAGAGGAAAGGGAGGAAAAGCATAGAGAAACTTATTAGTCCAATCCAACAGGAGTGCATTCAGAGGGACCGACCCCAGGAGAGGGGGACTGCAGCAGAACAGGGGAAGCTGATGGTTGTCCGGGGCTGCAAACAGATCCATCTCTGTAGTGCCTCATCTCTTGAAAATGACTTGCAGAATGAGAGGATTTAGAGACCATTCGTGGTGACCTTGAGAAATCCTGCTACGAGCATCTGCAAGTACATTATCTTTCCCTGGGAGATGCACAGCAATCAGGGAAGCTTGCATGGAGTAAGCTAGAGACAATATTTTCATGGCCTCGGTGCACAAGGTCGAAGACCGAGTGCCCCCCCTGCTTGTTGATGTACCACATGGTTGTGGTGTTGTCTGTCCTGATCTGCACCACTTTCCCCTTGATCATGTTCGAAAATGTCTGGACTGCCAGAAAGACAGCCCTGAGTTCGAGCAGGTTTATATGCAGGAGAGACTCCTGAGGGGACCAAGTCCCCTGAGCAGTGTGCTGATCCAGATGGGCTCCCCACCCTAGTAGGGAAGCATCTGTGGTGTGAATCACTGTGGGCACCTGAGTGAGGAAGGGAACCCCTTGCCTCAAATTGTCTTCTTCCAGCCACCACTGGATGGCTTGAACCAGAGTCAAAGACACCGAAACCAACTTGGAGAGAGAATCTTTTCTCTGAGACCAAAAGGCTCTCAGGCGAAATTGAATATCTCTCACCTGGAACCTTGCTCCTTGCACCACTGCAGTGCATGCTGCCATATGGCCTAGCAGCTGCAAAAAATGTCTGGCTGGCCGAGACACAAGTGGACGAAAAGAGAAAGCCAGATTGATGAGAGATTGGACCCTTGGGGAAGGGAGAAAGGCCTTGGCCTGAACAGTGTCCAGCTCCACTCCTATAAATGTGAGAAGCTGGGTAGGCTCCAGGACAGACTTTTCCAGTTTCAGGATGAATCCTAGGGAGTCCAGAAGGTTTTGAGTGGCCCTTAGAGCTGACCTGAGTTGGTCTGGGTACTGGCCTACTATGAGCCAATCGTCCAGGTAAGGGAACAGTAAGATGCCTTGCTTTCTGAGGAAGGCTACCACTACTGCCAGGCACTTGGCGAATTCCCTTGGAACAGATGTTAAACTGAAAGGCACTGATCTGAACTGGTAATGGCCTGAGGGCAGTTCGAATCTGAGGTACTTTCTGTGGGACTGCCTGATAGGTATGTGAAAATAGGTATCCTTGATATCCAGGGAGGCTAGCCAGTCTCCTGGTCTCAGAGAGGGAAGAATTAGTCCCAGAGTCAGCATCTTTAACTTTGGCTTTAAGATGTGTTTGTTTAGGTAACGTAGATCTAGGATGGGTCGCCACTCCCCTGTCTTTTTTAGGGTAAGGAAGCACCTGGAGTACAATCCTTTTCCCCTGTGAATGAGAGGGACCTTTTCCACTACTTGCAGGAGCAGTAGAGAAGAGACCTCTGTCTCCAAGGCCTGTGTTTCCTCTGGAGAGGAAGGGAGAAAAGCCTTTGCTCTCAGCCTTGGGAACCTGGTGAAGCTGAGAGCAAGAACCTGGCTCACCACTTCTAGAACCCACCTGTCTGAAGTGACATACTTCCGGGCCTGGAAGAAGTGAGCCAGTCTGCCCCCTACAGGGATTGGGGAGGCAACCCTGGCAGACCCACCAGGGTGTCTGCTTGGCAGGGGGCTTAGACTGATAACCCCCTTTGAAGGCATAGAGCCGGAGCGCAGGGGTCTGGACTTGCCATTTGGATTAAAATCACTTGCAGTATATTTTTCTGTGTCCTGGAGTGCTCATTACCTTGGCTTTTGTGTGACGTATTGAGGTTTGCACCTCACGCTGTGAGCACCCGCTCGTAGTGTTGTGCTGCTTTTCTGTTGGATTCGATCGGCTTAGACTGAGAGGAGGATGCAGCCCTGATCATCCCCCTTCTGCCTCTTCCCCTGAAGAACCCCCTCTGCTGAAAAGAAGAGGAGGCCTGGGCCTGGTAAAAAGGCCTTTGAAAGGGCCTGCCCCTGCCAGACCTAGATTGCTGCCTTTGAGGAGTGGTCTGTTTCTCTTTGGCTGCAGCACTCCTATATGTGGTCCTGTACTCATCCATCTTTTTTATGTAAGCCTCTGTTTGTTCCATAAACAGAGAGTTACCAGTGACATGAAAATCCATGGCCTTGGTCTGGGTATCCTGAGACAAACTGGTACACCTGAGCCAGGCAAATTTCCTCATGGAAACAGATGTAGCCATAACTCGAGAATGAACATCATTCGAGTCTACAGCAGCATGGAACTGTACCTTAGAAACTTCAATGCCATCTGCAGCCACTTGCTCCAGTTCACTGGCTAGCTGGGGAGGGGGCATTCTTAGCCAGTGCCAGAATCGTATCCCACCTAGACTTCTGGTATCTGGCTGTATATGCCATGTAGTTGGATTGTCTGAGTCCCAAAGAGGATGCCAGGTACTGCTTCTTAGCCATGGCATCCACTTTTCTGGAATCCTTATCTGGGGGGTGATATGCCAGAGGAATATTAGCCTTGTCACAGGCTGCAGCTTGCGCTACCCCAACATGACTGAAGTGAGCAGTGAGGAATTCTGTCCCAGGGCCTGGCAAAGCATACCTCCTGACCATCTTCTTATCCACAGGGGGTATGGATGTTGGGAGTTGTAACATTTTTTGGGTCTGTTTCCCCAGGGACTTGTGCAGAGGGATAGACACCCTTTTTGGACTCTGGGACGTCCACCATCTCAACATAGTCAGGCTCCTCCTGATCCTGTTCAGCTTCTTCCATAGGGAGCTGAAGAGTGTCAGCCACCTTCCTGTAAAACAGGTAGTGGGAAGGGGACTCAGAAAGCCTGGGAGAAGACACATTGGAAGGCCTATCTGAGGAGATATCCGGTTCGATAGGCTCATCCAGGTCTTCATATTCTTCATCCTCATTGTCTTTGTCTCCTTCCCATTCGCCCTCATGAAAAGCTTCAGGGTCATAATCAGAAGCTTGTAAGTCCGACCAAACCGGCCGTCCTCAAGATGGTGTTGGTTCGGTCGGAACAGGATGAAGCGACTGTACTATAGCAATCATTTTGCCAGTTTCATCGGTGGTCAGAATATGGGGACCTGGATCTGAACCGGCCGACTTACATTTCTTCTTCGCAGGAACTGATTCTGCACAATTGGCTCTCCTCTTGCCCGAGGGGGGTATCACCCAGGTAAGTAGGCACCCCCTCAGGTTCAGCCGAAACTGAACCGGGCTGGCCATCCGCGTCAGCGGACTTCTCAGCCACCCTTTCCTTTAGCCTACTTAACGTTTTTCAGCAGTGGCTTTAGGAAAGTTTTTACAAATTTGGCAGTCTTCTTTGAGGTGGTCAAACCACAGACAAAAAACACAGATGAGGTGCACATCGGCCTTGGCAAAGGCCTCCCCACATCAGTGCAGTGCTGAAACCCCGTGGGCTCAGTTTTCTTTTTCGGCTTCTCAGACATGCCTCTAGATAACCAGTCACCCTTACCAGCACTCAAGCTAGGCGACTACCAAAGCTATTGGTTCGGACCGTGTCACGTGTCGGTTGAAAAATCCCGAACATTTTTTGGTTTTTTCAGGAACCGATAGATACCTGAACCGCACACAAAATCCCTTTTTTTTTTTTATATATATATATAAACAGAAGTACTTCGGTTCCTGACCATACTGACCGGTAGAGAACCGAAAATAAAACAATTTCTTGCAACACTCTACCTACTACACACTTACTGTACTGGGACAGAGATGCGAATGCCAACAAAAATAAAGAAATGGTTGAAAGAACCAATCTATTTACTGCGACCGAACCAAAGTGTAGGAGAGGATCTCTGGAGCAACTTCTCAGTTAGGCAGAGTAAAGAATATGACAGTTACACTTTAGAGTATCTGGGACAAAGGTTTGAAAACCAAGCTCGAGATGAATGTTCTATGCCTTTGCATAGAGTTTAACCCTCTCATCTCCAGGGCAGTTGAAGTGCAGGAGCTAACAGCAATTAGACAGAATACAGCAAGACTTCAGGTTGTTTGAAAAACTGTTTGCAATGTAAGAAGGGATATTTGATTTCCATAGTATGATTGCTAAAGTTCGGATGTCAGTGACTCTGGGTTGGTACACAGATGAATAATTTTAAGGTTTTCCCTTGGAAAATTCTACACCTGGTATTGCTAATAGTTGGACTTTGTAATACTCTGCTACTGTAGCACTGCAGTAGATCACTGGTACTGTACAATATTGGATATTTTCACTGTATTAGTAACAAACTCTAGCAAGAGCCACTATGGCTGCAGCTGAGGTTGGGGCAGCTGAGGTCTGGCGGGAATACGGTGGACTATGCCGCCATGTCAAAGATGGCAGCATGGAGTTTTCTGCACATGCGCAAGGACTCGCACATGCGCAGTGAACTCCGGCAGCACAATGGCGCAGTCTGACATATCCAAGATGGCCTTCACAGTTCTCTACGCATGCGCAACGACTTGCGCATGCACACTGGGCTCCAGCTGCCATACTGGATACAGCAGACTGTGCCGCCAGAGTTCCTGTGCATGCACGAGTCATTATGCATGCACAGAAAACTCCACCCCATCTTGAACACGGCGGACAGTGCCGTGCTCCACCAATACTGACAGACAAAATACTGCAATGAACGCGCAGTGATTGTTGTTCATCTCCACTATTTAAAAAGTCCATTCTTTATCCTGTGGGTTCCATTTTCTCTAAAGAGATTGCAAGATATCTGCAGGGCTATGTCCACTAGAGCCATAAAAACTAGTAATCTAGGAGTCAATGTCAACGTTTGTCCAGTGCATAGAAAATTTGCTAAACAAACTGATTTGATTTGGAATATCAAATTTTGATTAACAATACGCTGAAACTTTTTTGGATTCTGAAATTCAAATGTGCACTGTTACCTGTAGCAACTTCCACGACTGGGCCCCAACTTGTATCTTGTTTTGCACTTTGAATCAAGGACAACAGAACCCTGCAAAGTCTGCATAATGTGCTATGCAAATTTATTTTATTTATTTAAATACATTTTACCAGGTAAGCAAGTGGAGCCCAGATGACTCATTTCCAGTTGCGACCAGGGAAGGAGGACATGTTTGACCACATGGTCCTTAAATACAGTACGGGACATAAAACAGAATACAAGATGAAAACATCATAGATACTAGGCATGGAACAATGCAAGCTGGAGGCATTGTAGGATCAACCAATACATGAAGAGCATTGTAAATCCAATCTACAAACAATGAGGGATGTTCAGTTAGTGTTGAAATATTGCTGGGAAATGTGGTAACATCAGAACCACTCAGGTTCAAAGAGAAGGCCTAGTAGTTCTCAAACATTGTCATAGTAAGCCTCCCCCAAGATATGGAAAAAAAAAAACCTCAGGCCTCCCCTAGTTCACTGAAAAATATCAGGTCTTCCCATAGAAACAGTACCATACAATACGTTGCCCTGTACACCAGAAATAATGTGAAATGATATTGAATAAATCACTGAGTTTATTCACCTGGGACTATTTATGTTCAGTTTTCCCTGTCTCTTCATACCAAATAACCACTCAAAACATAAAGCAGCAGTGCACGCTACTGTAAAAATACTGAACCTATTCCTTTTTAGTCCATTCTAGATAACCCTATTCTTTGGTCTTGCAAGAGCTACTCTTTATCTGTTAACTTCAGAACTTTTGAGATTAGAAATAATAAAATGAGAACTCCTTTTAAAATGGCTATCCCCAGGTTTTCAGCACTGTTCTCAGCTTTTCTGAACACCCTTCCTTTTCTTGTGACTATGATAAACTAGCATGCAACAGACTCTGCTTCCAGACAATGAGTGTTCAAACATAACTGTGAATGCTGCCTGAAACCTGGGGATTGCCCTAGAAAAAAGAACATTCCCATTTATTTCAAATCTTAAAATAAATGCTAAAGTAGACTCAACCTGTGGAACAAAGAACATTTTGTAAAACAGTAGAAAAGGGGAATTGAAAAATTTAATTAAAAAACACATTATAATTTCAAGATTTCCACTGTAACGTGCACAGCTGATTTTGCTGCAGCACACTGTCAGGCTTGAATGGGCCTCCCCAGGGAGGCTGCCCTCACCTTTGAGAAACCCCCTGGTAGGGTAACTGCAGCCCAGTGATCCTGCTGTGTAACAGTAGACCCGCTAAGAATCATAGGCCTAAGTTGGTTACAGCCCTGGAAGACGTGACTGGGGCCACTCAGAAATGAAATCAAGGAGGAGTGATAAGTCTTTATTTGTCTCTTACACAAGAGATAGGTATTGGATGAGGTGGCTTTGGCAAGAAGACTGTTTCAGACAGAGGGAAGCCTGTATGTGATTCAGGCTTGCCCTAGATTTCTCCTGCAACATGGGATTTGGAAACAGCAACCTTGCTCAGACCTGAGGGAGTATGAGCAGTCTGTTGCCAGAGTAAGGAAATCCACAGGGTAGCTTGGAAGCTTACCTGACCAGCACCTAGCCCCCACTAAAGCAGTAGCAGCGAGTGCCTCCATGAGGGTGGATCTAACCAAGGGCATTATATATGGTGCAGTGGTGTGTTCTGGGAGGGCATGCCAGTGCAAATATACATCAGGCATTGAACAGGAATAAGAGTTTGGTCAGGGCAGAGGAAGAGGCGGGATCCACCCGAGGGCATTATACATGGTACAGTGGTGTGTTCTGGGAGGGCATGCCAATACAAATCCACATAAAGTATGTAATAGTAATAAGAGTTTGAGTAGGACAGTGGATTTGGCATTAGTGTAAATAACATCCCCCCTAGTCCAACAGGGGAAAGATGGATTGTTCAACCACAGTTTCTTGATGTGAGGCTGTAAGCAGCTCTTAACCCTGTAGAGGACTTCTAGTGTAGCCTAACACTTGGCAGTTATGTGGGAGACGTGAACAGAGTAACTGAGATGCTGGTATAGGTGCATGCCCAGGTATTTCTATGAGGATACAGAGTCAAGGCATTCACCCTGGGAGAGGCAAAGGTTTTAAAGAGTCACGGGTGGTGCTTAACCAGCAGCAGAAGCCAAAAAGCACAGACACTGTTTTCTTCTGGTTTGCTACTAGACAGTTGTCCAGAAACCATGTTTGTATTGTGAAGAAGTCCTTGTAGGGGCTCCTCGATAAAGGGAGACAGTAGAGCTCGATGCACAGACAACTGTCTTGTCAGCATACATGTGTATGTCGGACGTAAATGGCACGAGTATCTGCCAAAGTCACATGGCAGTGAGTTAGAAACTGGCATAGGTCAGAAGTGGCCAAAAGCAGTTATCATGTAATGGCTTATCAGTGGCATAAGTAAACATGTTTTTGCAGTCCTCATCAAGTTCTGAGTGGACAGGTGCTCCCATCACGAAAACACCTGACATCTAACATTAATTGGCATAAATGTCAGTAGTCTTACATGTTAGACAGTAATAGAACAAGGACTGAATGGGCGTGAAGTCAGAACCACCTTCTCACCCACTAGAGGAGTGATGCACATTGGTGGACAGTGTGAGGGAGCCAGTATTGCAGCCACCATTGCTGTATCTTTAATGTGGATAACAGAAAACTAAAGTCTTCACTACAATCAATCTGAAACTGTTTATGAGTATGAAGATTCACTAGGAAAGGATTCACTGACAGCCAACCTGAAATAACAAACCTGTTACCTGGTCCTTGGGAAGCAGCCTCCCAGAAATGGAGGAAAAAAATATTTTGCCCACTCCTACCCAAAACTGTTTTTTAAGGTTATGGCCAATTCCTTCGCTCTCCTAAGAAGGCACAGCAAAGGTGCTGGAGACTGCCCATGGAAGAGGGCCCCCCCCCGGACGAGGATCAGAGGGCCCTACTTCAACAGGAAGCCATCCAGAGGCTCAGGGGAGCAGAAGGAGTGGTGACCTGGGGTTAGCAGTGACTCCTCCAGATGCTTTACTGGTCAGATATCATGCGAGAGGTGGAAGAAGGTCTATGAGGAGACCAGGACTGTAGATAAAATATATGTGAAAAAGTCATGGTCAATAGAATGCAGAGAGAATCTTCCTGCTAAAGAACTCCCTCTGCAGACAACAGCAATATTTACCGGTGGGGGGGGGCAGCACAGTTTCACATCTGTGTGCTTGTATTAGGATTCACAAAGCTCCAAAAAGTTTACCATTTTTATTAACATGCCTACCTCATTGCTTGCTGCTCTTTCTCCATTTGTTGCTTGAGTTGGTGAAGTTCTTGGAGTAACTCCATATCCGTGCCATTCACCCAGGTATATACCACATCAATTGGCATCGGTAGGCATAGTCTAACACAACAGTAGGATAAAAAAAAAGAAAATTCTTCTTTTAATCTTGTTGAACAGTACTTCTGCCACCTAGAACGTAATAGCAAGAGAGGTTACCCTGGGTCAGCACAATGTGTAGTAATGCACAAACAATGTGTAGGTTTTTACAGGCAGCCATGATCAGACACATATGGCACAGTGGTGTCTGTGGCTCAGTTGAAAGCACAGTCACCTGTAAGCCAGGAAGGTTGGATGCTCGTAGGTTCAAATCTGTAACTAGACACTTGGGCTAATCATCAAAAATGACAATCCAGTGTTGTAGCGCTGTGCTTTGGATACAACATAAAAAAAAACAAGGTACCCTCTGCCTTTCTCTGGTGAATGTGCAGGTCAAAGTTAAAAATCCTATGGCATGGCTGACTCCATAACCTTCTGGTTTACAGGAACAGATTGGTATTATCAAAACTATACACAGAACGGAAGCCATTAAAGCAGACCTCAGAATTAAGAGAGATAAGCAAGTTACTTGTTGTCTTTCGTTCATGAATTGGCCGGTGGAATTAGAGGGCCACACATATTTTTCACAGCTTGTTGATACCTAAATAAATTGATGCTAAACATGTTGGCACTGTCATAAGCTGCGAACATAAAATGAGTAACTGTTACTAGTTACCAGTATATTTTACTTCTTTGACAGTGTTTAGTAATGTTTATTAACCCACAGTGGTTTGCTGTATACCGTCACAGTAAAAATGTGGAGACTGGTCAGGCAGCATAGTACAGAATTACCTTCCTGGTTAGTATGGAATGGTCTATCACATGTTATTAGTTGTATTTCTGTACTTGATGTACAAATAATATGATGTAACAGAATTCTTGTGCATTGTCAAACGGCCTCTTTGAATACGACAATAAAGCTGACAAATCCTATAGCATTTCTTGAAAGAGTAGGGTAGTTATCCCTGTTATATTCTCTTTCTCCCTCTCTTCCTCTCTCCCTCTCGTACAGTTTGCAAATCTCAAAGCCATTCCAGGAATTTTTGGTCCCATGGATTCAAGCAGAATTGAATGGTTAAGCTTGGTGCCCTGTCAAGACAACTCCATAAGCTGAGACATAACTCTCCCTACCTATGATCAAGATATTTAGTTTCAAACATTTAATTGCTCACTCTGGACCTCTAAGCTCCTTCCAGGAAAGGACATTTCCAAGTTGCCTCAGGAAAGGTGATTAAGAAACAAAGAAACAGGCCTAGCCAATTAGAAATGGCAAAAGTATATATTTTTAAAAACAAAACAAACAAAAGGTTAAATATTCTGGACTGGTTAAAGGAGAGCTGTGTTGAATCTGAAATTATGTTTTTCTGAACAAACTGTTATAGAAATAGCGGCTCCAGTTCTTGTCTTTTTTCCACCTTTATTGTACATTTACCAAATTCAGTGGGCATTTATAATTCATACATACATTCATACATACATACAGAATGGTGTCATCAGATAAGGATTTATATGGCCCACCTAATTTGCCCAGTATTAACCCCCTGTACTAAGCTTCCCCCTCCCCCCTAGACCGAACCCTTTTCCCTCCCAGGATTCCCATGTGCCTACCCCATGAGTGCTTGAAACCCGTGACCGTTTCTGATGCAACTACCTCTTCCAGCAGATCATTCCAAGCATCTACCATCCTCTCCGTGAAATAGTACTTCCTCATGTTACCCTTAACTGTCCACCTTCCAACTTCATACTGTGTCCCCTAGTTGCTGAACCTTCTTTCATTTGAAATAGGCTCCCCCTTGGCATCCTGTTTATACCTTTTAAATATGTGAACGGCTCAATCATATCCCCTGTCTCTCCTATCCTCCAGTGTGTTCATGTTCATATCCAGATCCCTCAGCTGTTCCTCATCTGCCTTCCACTGCATCCCCTGAATCATTCGAGTAGTCCTCCTCTGGACCGCCTCCACCTTCTCTATATTTCTCTTCATGTGCAGTCTCCATAATTGCACAAAAAACTATAGATGAGGTCTGACCAGGGGCATGATGACTTCCCTCCTTCTACTAGCAATGGCTCGACTTATACATCCCAACATTCTGCTTGCCCTCCCCACCACAGCCTGGCACTGATTTGCCACTTTCAGGTCAGGTGAGATGATGACATCCAAATCCCTCTCTTGTTCCACGACTGTTATTCCCACCCCATTAATCTCATACTTTGCTCTCGGATTTCCATGCTCCATATGCATAATTTTGCATTTTCCTGCATTGAAATCAAACTTCTAAACCTTGGAGCACCTCTGTAGTATATCAAGGTCCTACCTAATTTTTTCAACCCTCCACCCCCCCCCCCGGCATATCCACTCTAATACCTAACTTGGAATCATCGGCGAACAAACACACCCTCCTCTCTAGACCTTCAGCAATATCTCCAGTGAAAATGTTGAAAAGTACTGGTCCCAGTACAGACCCCAGTGGCACCCCACTCATGACCCTCCCCTCCTCAGAGAGCACCCAGTTTACTGTCGCCCTTTGGGTTCTACCCAAGAGCCAGTTCCCCACCCACTTTGTTATGGCTGGACCCACTCCTAGACCACCCATCTTGTTAAATAATCTTTGGTGAGAAACAGTATCGAGAGCCTTTCTGAAGTCCAGATAGGCCACGTCCACAGCCCCTCCCTGAGCCACCACTCCTGTCACCCAGTCGAAGAAACCTAATAAGTTACATAGATACATAAGGGCCTATGGCCCACCCAGTCTGCCCATTTGAGCTTGTAAGTTCAGTTTATGTTTTCCTAGAAGTCTGTTGCCCCTTACCCCTGACCTCCAGAATTCCTTTATGTCTATCCCATGCATTCGTAAATCCCGTGATTGTTTCAGCCCCCACCACTTCCTCTGGCAGGGTGTTCCACCACCCGTTCTGTGAAGAAATTCTTCCTTATGTTTCCTCTGAATCGTCCTCCCTCCAACTTCATCCCATGCCCTCTAGTCCTGGAACATCTTTTTCGCTTAAAAATAGTGTATTCCTGCACCCTGTTCCTCTCTGTGAGATACTTGTATGTCTCTATCATATCCCCTCTCTCCTTCCTCTCCTCCAGGGAGTACATGTTCAGTTCCTTCAACCTGTCTTCATAGGACTTGTGATGCAATCCATGCACCATCTTTGTTGCCCTCCTCTGAACCTTCTCTACCATGTCTATGTCCTTATGTCTCCAGAACTGTACACTGTACTCCAGGTGGGGCCTCATTAGTGTCTTGTATAGCGGAATTATGACCTCCCTTTTCCTGCTGGTGATGCCCCTACCTATACATCCCAGCATCCTATTTGCTTTACCTGCTGCCTTGTCACACTGTTTCCCTACCTTGAGGTCATCAGAGATGATAACCCCAAGATCCCTTTCCTGCTTGGTGCATGCTATAGCCTCACCCCCCCAACTGATATATTGTGCCAGGGTTTTTGTGCCCCATATGCATTACCTTGCACTTCTTTGCATTGAATTTCAACTGCCAAACCCCTGACCATTCTTCAAGTTTCTGCAGGTCCCTTCTCATTCTGTCTACACCCTCTGGTGTGTCTACTCTGTTACAGAGCTTTGTGTCATCAGCGAACAGTGAAATTCTGCCTTCTAGGTCCTGTTTGGCTGACAGGATCTCCCTCTAACAAACCTGTGCGGCCTGTGATCAACCAACCCTTCCCTTCCACCAGTGGTAGTCCACTAGTCTTTCCTTTAGGAGTGCCTTCATGATTTTCCTGACCACTGACATTAGGCTCACTAGCCTCCTGCCTCCATCCTCCCCCTCCCTTATGAAGCAGTACTGTACTTGCCCTCCTCTAGTCATCTGGAACCTCTCCTGTTTCTAGCGACAAAGTGTACAGTTCCACCAGCAGTTCTGCTAAGTCTCCCCTGAGCTCTTTCAGGATCCTGGGGTGCACCTTATCCAGACCTAAGGCCTTATTTAGCCGAAGACTGCCTAGTTCTCTTAAGACCCTTTCTGCCATAAAGAGTGAGGCATTAATCCCCTCATGACACACTCCCATGCTCCATCTTAGCCCCCATCCTCTTCTTCTCTGGCAAACACCGAACAAAAATACCTATTCAGTATATTTGCCTTTTGGCAGTCCTCCTCTACATACACTCCCCCCCCCCTTCTCTCAATCTTGTTATTCCCACCTTATTTTTCCTTTGCTCCACTGCGTATCTAAAGAACGCCTTATCCCCTTCCCCGATTTTACTAGCAATATTTAATTTTGACTGTGCTTTAGTCCTTCTGACTGTCTTCCCCACTTCCCTCTGTAAGTCCGGATATCATTCCCTACCCTTCCCACTCAGCATATTCTTGTAGACTAAGAATTACCTCTTTTTGGTCCTCACCCTTTCTGCCACCTCCTTCATGAACCATAAAGGTCTCCTTTTCCTACTTTTACTGACTCTCCTGACCCCAATTTCGGTTGCCTTTCCAATAGCTACCCTCATCCCATTAAACTTTTCTTCCATCCCTTGCATTCCCCTGGTCCAGTTAGGGCTTCCCTCAGAAACGTCCTCATTCTCTCAAAGTTGGCCCCTCTAAAAGCCAGGACCTTAGTTTTTGTGTGGCCTTGTTCCAGCCTGGTTCGAACATCAAAAACCACAGTCTTGTGGTCACTGATCCCCAGGGGTGAAGTCACTTCCATCCTGTCAACACTGTCCCCATTAGTAAAAATGAGGTCCAGTATTGCCCCTCCACTAGTTGGCCATTCCACCAGTTGCTTTAGACAAGCTCCCAGGATTATGTATAAGAATTCCCTGCCTCTGGGGATTACCACTGCTGGGAGGTCCCAGCCTACATCCAGGAGGTTAATATCTCCCACCAGCAGCAACTCTTCCTTGTTTGCCATCCTGAGTATATCCTGAAGCAGGGCCTTGTCCAATTCCTCACTCTGCAGAGGGGGGTCTGTATACTACCCCCACCCGCAGTATCAATCCTTTTCCTCTTTCCAGATTTACCCACAGTACTTCATTTCCCCCTTTTCCTCCCTGCAGCTGTGTGACTGTAATTGTTTCTTTTACATAAAGTGCAACTCTCCCCCCCCCTCCTTTTCCCCATCCTATTCCTCCTGAGCATGGTGAGTCCTTGAATGGCCAGGTCCCAGTTCTGGTGCTCAGAGCACCAGGTGTTTTGTTATGGCTAGAAGATCTAAATTCTCTACTCTTATAGTCACCGCCAAGTCAGGGGTCTTTTTCCCCAGTCTCTGCACATTTGCACACATTGCTCTCACTTCCACATCCCCCCTTTCATCAGCCCCCGTGCTATTTTGCCTGTTCCTATCTTTTGGGAAGCACTAGCTAGAACCATTGCCTCCCCCCCATCCTAGCTACATACCCACCCCCAGGTTTAAATGCAAGAGCTCTTCCATATGCCCCGTCAACGCTTCCTTTAGTGTTATGGTACTCTCTGCACTCACATGTACTCTGTCTTGATTGTAAATCTTTACCATTTTGGAACTAAAAATGTAGTTTATGTCCCTGTTAAGCTCTAAGATGGTTGTCACATTGCATCCGTACTCTACTACAGAATTCTGTGGTTGAAAAAGGCATATACTACATCATACAGTTGTAAAATGTTATTTTCCACCAGTGTGTGAATCAGAAATACTTAACAAATTACTATCCTCTACCCCCTCCTTCCTCTTACCCTCTCCACAGCAAAGTTTCCCATTCCCTTTCTGTACCGTTTAGGAAATCTACTGCTAGTCAGGCTGCCTTTTCTTATCACTTTCCTAGACTCCCGGTCCACCCTTCCCCTGTCAATTTGCTCTGCTTCTTCTGCTTTATCCCTCAAGTCTCTTTGTGATTTTTCTGCTTCCACAGGCACACAGATACACTTTCAGCCATCCACAGTAAGAACTGCCTAGCTTTCTTTGTAGACTGTTTCCTGCCGGGAGAACTGCACAGCCAGTCTACTGCTCACCGTCCCGACATGGTGGCAGCGGTTGGTACCGGCAACTGGGGCATAGGAGGTGATGTGGGAAGGAAGAGGGGCGCTCCAGTTCAAAAGCAAGGTGCGGATACCTTTCTCCAGCACAGACGCACTTTCAGGCATCCACAGTAAAGAACTGCCTACCTCTCTTTGTAGACTTTGTTTCCTGCCAGGAGAACTGCACAGCCTGTCTACTGTTTACCAGCCCGACCTGGTGGCAGCAGTCGGTACTGGCAACCAGGGCATAAGAGGTGACATGGGAAGGAGATGGGGTACTCCAGTTCAAAAGCGAGCTGCAGATACCTTTCTGCAGCACAGACACACTTTCGTCCATCCACAATAAGAACTGCCTACCTCTCTTTGAAAACTTTGTTTCCTGCCGGGAGAACTGCTCAGCCTGTCAACTATTTACCGGCCCGACCTGGTGGCAGCGGGGACATAGGAGGTGACAGCACACGACAAATGCATTATGTTAAATTATTTTTAAATGAATTAAGAAAGCTCTTTGAATTACAATTTAATTGTAACCGTTTTACATGATGTTTAGTTTTTTGTAACGAAGCTGTTTTAGTCTGATATTTTATTATTGTACATTTTATATGTATGTTCTTTATGTGGGTCGCACCTGTAAAAGGAACTAGTCTTCCAGTGTGCTTATCCGTTAAACGAATAAACAAACAAACAAATGTGGGAAGGAGGAGGGACGCTACAGTTCAAAAGGGCTTCTCCCTCTAGCGGCTTTTGCTGGAGTGGCGGGAGTCCTCAACGGGAGGCTGCTTCAAAAATATATATTGGCTAGTTCGTATTGCAAAGTTTATGGCATGTATAGGACATGTTCTAGTTGTGTTTAGTATTAGCTATAAGTTGGGTTTAGCAACATTTTAGTATATTGAGATAGCATATGTATTTATAGGGTTTAAAATTTTTCAAAGGAACATTTTATGATTTAACGTGTATTTTACAATGGTTTTATTTTATGATTACATGTGAGTACTTTTATTTTTACTCGTAGTATGTTGTGTATCTGGGACTTTACAATGGGGGTGGCAGAAAGTTGACTCTCTAGGGAGATAATCTTAAATGTGAGATGTATGACAGACTACACTTCCGGAACAAGGCCATGGCCTACTAGTTTTAATGAGTTACAATTACTACCTGATTTGGGCTTTTACTCGGACACAATGCCTGATGTTATTCAAGCTTATTTACAGAGGTGCTGCCATCAAAATGGTACACACTACAGGCTGGGGTATGATTTGAAGTTAGCATTTAAAATGGTAACATTAAGATATGTAAGAAAAGGTCTTTTAACAAGACTATGCATTCTTCTAATGTTGTTACAAAGTGGGAATATAAATCCTAATCCTGGCCATGTAACTTCTATTCCAAAATGTCATCAAGGCTCTCTACTTATTCATGCAAATGTGCATAGTATTCTACCTAAAATGGATCTGGTAAAGGATTTTGTTTTGGAGTATAAGCCAGATTTTATGGCCTTTTCGGAAAATGGTTGAGTAGAGAGCATGGGGATAATCTGTTACAGCTTCAAGGATACAATTTCATAAGGGCTGATAGGAATCATCATGGTGGGGAATTAATGATCTATCATTTAGATAAATATGTTCCATCACATTTAATTTTTGATATTGGTCTTTTAAATTGTGAATATATTGCTCTCAAATTTTGTTTTGGTTCAGGAAAACCCCTTTTATTATTTGCAGGGTATAGAACTCCTCACTTAGTCATGAATTCTCTTGAGGTTTTACATAATGCTCTGGTATTGTATTCGGATACGCATGAATTTTTGGTCCTCGATGACTTTAATGCAGATTGGTTACAGAACTCTAAATCAAAAGTAATTAAGAAAATTGCCTTGAGTCTTGGGCAGGAACAGTTAATTTCAGATCCAACCTGAAAACAAATTGCCTTCAAAATTATCCTACTTACAGGGTGGCCCCTGATATATTTAGCGACCATAATTTAGTTTATTGTATAAATAAATGGTCCACCGAGGTTGCAATATTTTAGATCCTTTAAAAAATGTGATTACTTGGCATTTGCTGCTGACTTGGGGTGGCGTGGGATCGCTTGCAATTGATTCCTGACCTTGATTTGGCATGGAAATGTTTTCAGGATGAATTACTGGAAGTCTGTAATAGGCATATGCCAATCAAGGTAAGGAAGGTAAACGTTAATTCTTCATCTTGGTATACCTCAAAGTTATTTAAATTAAAACGAAACAATAACAGGTTATGAGTTAAGGCATACAAATCAGGGCTTCTGGGGGATTGGCAATTATACAGACAAGCTAGAAATCTCTAGGTTAGTCAAGTGAGAGAGGCTAAAAATTCTTACTATAAAAATAAGACCTTTGAGTCCCTAGGAGGTTCTGGAATTTAATCCATGAGTTAAATGGCCACAACAAATCTACAAAAAATATTAACTGGGTTAAGAGGAAGTTTTTGATTATGGATCCTCTCTTCCCAATAGATTTAACAAATATTTTGTTGAAATGGGGAACTTTTTGGGGGATTGCCCAAAGCCCTTACAAAACCCAGAAAAATTAGATTATGGCTTGCTGCCTGTTTTCATTTAAAGTGATTGGTAAACACGAAGTTTTGGATTTACTTTTGGGGTTAAGACTGGGAGGCGGTTGTGGCCTGGATGGCCTAACCTCTACCATGCTAAGATATGTGGCTGTACAGATTGCTGATCCACTCACATATTTGTTTAACAGCTCCATAGCAATGGGTTATGTGCCTGGGGGTGGAAGGCTGCTAGAGTGGTCCCCCTTTTTAAAGGGGGTGACTCGGGCCGCCTATTAAACTTTAGACCTATTTCCCTTTTACCACTTACTAGTAAGATCTTGGAAAAGGTATTGGCTGGGCAGCTGATAAGTCATCTGGAAGATAACAGGCTGTTAGACCAGTATCAATCAGGTTTTCAAAAGGACCATGGGACAGTTGCGACCGTGTCAAGGGTCCTGGATAAGGTGGGCCTAGCTCATTTTGGTCAACCTCTCCAGGACCTTTGACGTAGTCTATCATTAGCTGTTGTTACATGGCCTCAGAGAGGTTGGGTTGAGTGTGAACACTCTAGAATGGTTTTGTTCATATTTAACAAATAGTTGGCAGGTGACCGTTGTGAATGGTAGCGACTCAAACCCTTTGCCTAGTTGTAGAGAAGTTCCCCAGGGCTCAGTTATGAGCCCCTTATTATTTTTGGTTTATTTAAAAGATATTAGTAGGCATGTGGGGGTGGCTTGCTATCATCTGTTTGCGGACAATACCATTACTTATTTTTCTAATAAATCTTTTGTGTGTGTACAGGATAGCTTGCAGGCTAGTTTTGTGATGCTGCAAAATTATTTCTCAAATCTAAAACTAAAACTTAATACATCAAAAACAAAATGTATTTTGTCTGGTTCTCCTCATACCCTTAAGGTGACTCCAACTTTAGCTATGATTGATGATGCTGGAACTGCCCTGGAATGTGTCGACTGTTACAAATACTTGGGGTACTGGCTGGAAAATTCTGAATCGGGCAATACCCATGTAGAAAAGTTAATTGCTCAGGTGAATAGGAGGGTGGGATTTTTGTACAGGAACAAAAACTGCTTTAATCCTACAACATTATACCATATTGTTAAAGTTCAGATTTTTCCTTTATTTGATTATTGTGACATTCTTTATGGTAACGCAACACAGGATAGACTATCTAGGCTGGATGTGCTACTAAATAGATTAGCTAGGTTGGTGCTTAAATGCCCCAAATTGACTCATCACTGCGATATGTATGACCAGTTAGGTTGGATTTCCTTAAATAACAGGCATGAAATTCGTAAGTCACTTTACGCATACAAATGTGGGACTGGTTCTTTGCCTACTTTTTTTATGTGAGTGCTTGAATTTTAGGCAAATTGACCCTGTCCTATGTAATTCCCATTTATGAGAAATGGTGGTCTCACCCTCCAAGTCTAAATGGGTTATATCATGCTTGAGCCACTTTATTCCAGTATCCTGGAACAAACTTCCAGGTATTTTTAGAAAATGATATTGCAACCCAGTATCAATTCCATTTGTGAAGAAGTATTTGTTATCCCTGTGTAAACACTGTGATTGTTATTAATTGTTGCATTTATTTGTATGCAAATTATTTTAACGGTTTTGTATGAATGTGTAAGGTCATCATTGTGAATGAGTTTTTCACTCAGTGGTTTAAACCTTTATAAATAAATAAATAAATATACAAACAAACAAACAAACCTGCAACAGTCCATGACCCTCTACCTCTGGATTGCCTCTCCCAACTCATACTGCCCTGGCCATTTTGCCTCCCTCCCCCCCCCCAACTATGCCTACACAAGTAACTTCCCCCTGCCTGTCAAAGCTCAATTGTGTCTACTTCATGTACCTGACCTGTTGTGCTGATTTGTCTTACAATGTTTATGATTATGCTTCTTTGTTATACTGTAGTGCTGTATATGACTTTGCTTTTTGTAATGCTGCTAATACTATCTATTTTTTCTGCTCTTGAACTATCTCCCTTACCACTCACCCCCAAGATGCACCTGGAAATTAACTGTTATCAGCTCAGTATGTCTTTCCTAGCAAAGTTTTGAAACAAACTGCCAAGCAAATCAATAAAACGGCCATTTAAAATGAAACAATAATAGAACTGTAACCAGCATTTACAGCAGAAATTAGTTTTTGTTGCAACAGCTATAGTTAATAAAAATATTAGCATACCTCTCCAATCTACCTTTTTAGGTACCTCCTATACTGCATACCACAAGTGTTTTTTTCTAAATATTTCTGATCTAACCCTTGCCAGGTCCACAATGCTATTTCTAAGACACATGTGACTACCATCTTTTCTTGAAAAAAACATGAATTTAAATATATTTATTATACTCAAATTATGGTAGAACAATAAAAACATTACCACCAAGTAAAACTGGAAGATGGCTGGAATCTTTTATAGTGAAAAAAAGGTAGGGTCACATTTTTGGCCTAATTTTGTTGCCCTATTGCTTCAAAAAAAAAAAAAAAAAACACTTTCTCAATGACCTACCAATTCAACACTAATTTCCTGTAAGGGGGATTTTTCAGACCTACTGGGTCCCTTTGTCATATGCTCCACATCGTGCAACAGTAACAGCGTGATAGAGAAGAGTGAGAGGGTGCAAAACCATGAAACACAGTATGCGCAGTAGTGCACCTCTAACTCCTCCGAGCAGCTGCCGTGGCTCGACAGGACAAGCCACTGGCAGCAGGGGAGACAGGCAGTGCGTTTGGGACTGGGTTTCAATTCCAAGTCCCAGACACATGGATTTTTACATTTTTCACACTTTGTGCGATTTTTACTATTAACCCCCCACTCCTGGAGGTAGATGTTTTAGTGGGGGGTTCGGGGCACAGCAAAAAAGACTTATGCCACTGGCGATATATTGTGTTGTACTAGCAGTGTGGTATATTGCTGCAGTATAATGTCTTGTGACATTATAACCCCGTGCCTTTTTCAGAAAAGGGTCCAACATAAGGTTGATTTAGACTTTATCTTTTAAGCAGTGAACATGGATGCAAACGCAGTCACAGCCCTTGAGAGGGTGGGGGAGCAGGGGCCGCTCAACATTCTGTATGCAGGAAAGGGGCTGTGGGCTGGTTGGGGTCCCAGAGTTTGAACTTTATCCGGGGCCCGGAATTCCTCTCAAGGGGCCTGAACGCAGTACAAGCACAGGAAATCCACTGCATCACACCAAACCACTAAAACAAATCTCAAAGTCATTTCAGGAGTCATTGGTCAGATGGATTCAAACCGAAATGAATGGTCAAGCTCACTGCCAGGTTGTAATACAATATGGATGTGTAAGGGGTATTACAATGCTTAACTGCTGCTGCATGGTATGCTTCATATCTATCACTGCACTATCAGTCAGAGTTCCCACTTGTCCAGTGTTGGACCGGATATCAGAAGTTCTATCAGACTTGTTGTGATTTCTTTTTTGTCCCTTGTAACACAATCACTGGGCAATAATTTACTGTTGTAATTTAATAAGCAATACCCACCAAACGTATTCAAGAAGGGGAGAGAATATTCTTCCCGTTTTAGCTGCTATCACTTTACTGCAGCTTAAAGCACCTTTCACTCAAAAGCTACATCAGTGGGGCTCTGAGTGTCCAATCTCTAATGTTTTGTGCATGTGTGTAAGGAAAGCCAACTACCTCATGGAAACATAGAAGATGTCAGCAAATAAGGACCTCCTGGCCCAGCGAGTCTGCCCCATTTTCCCTACCTACCACTTGCACAAGTCAGTCACTATGGCCTCAGCTCTTTCTTCCCAAGAGGCTGCCATAGCTCTGGTCGAACATGCTTTGATTCAAGTGGACAGTTTCAATTTTGCCATCACATAAGCCTTTGCAATACATAGTCTTAATCATCTACCCAAGGTCATCTCTGAAGCTTTCTGGCCTTTTTTAGCTGCTCCGAACAGTATGAAAAGGTTATCAGACTTCCAAAAATCTGTATAAAGTATGTCTTAACCTCTCTGCAAACATCCAACCCGTGCAATAGCTTCTTCTTAGTGGTTATGGGATTGGGAAATAAGGAACAGAAGCTTACTTAATGGTTGACATGAAACTCAATAAAGAGGGGAGGGGAAGGACTGTACAAAGCACTACCATATCCTGATGAAAAAAACAGATAACTGTTTCTTGTATGTAAGTGCCTGCAGCTCTCCTATTTGCCTAACAGAGAAAATAATGAATAGAAAACATTTCTTAATGGACAGGATATTGTCTTAAACCTGTGACAGGCATGCAAATGAAGCACCACAGAGTGCATTAAAGACAGCATTAAGGTCCCAAAGAGGGACTAGAGATCTACTGACTAACTTAATTCTGCTGATAGCTCTGCTCTAAAAACAAACATAAAAATTACTGTAAGAGTGAGTGGCTAGGGGATGCCTCTCTTAAAGACTGAGTACTGTGCCCAAAGCTAAAACATGTACTATGCCTAAATGAAATCCAATATCTGGGGCACAGATGCCTTCCAAGGTGTAACAGTAGGCCCAACAGGAAAACGTCACATATAATAAAGTTATAAGCCACCAATGTAGATGGTTTTCTTGATGACATCGAGGTATCTACAACTTTTTCAGGATATCCTAGTCTGAGAAGTCTCCTCCTCTCGGAGGCCAAGCTGCCAGCTGGAGCCGAGCTAGACTGGAAGGAAGAATGGGATCCTGACACAGATGGATCGTACTGTCAAGGGAGCCAGAAGAGCTCCTGAACCACCAGGCTGACAAGGTCTGAGAACTACAGTCTTCTTGGTCACTCCGAGGCTACTAGCATGAACCAATCGTGAGATTCGACACATCTGAGAGATGCTAGAAGAAGAGGAATGACAAGAACAGATATAACCTCAGGAAAACCCAAAGCTGGGACAGAGTGTCTGTCACAATACCTTCTGGACATCTGTACTAACTGTAAAATCCTGCAACCTGAGCTTTCCTGTGGTAGGCAAAGATGTATATCATTGACTATCCAAATCTGTGCCAAAGAACTTTGAAATATCTACTGCTTCAGAGGCCACTGTTTCAGATGAACCCATTGGTTGGCGAGCTGCTTGGAAATTGAGCTGTCTCACCCGATAAAGCTCTGACAGGGACTCCAGACTGGCTTCTGCACAATGAAAATGCAAGTACTGTATGCTTCCATCAGCATCACCTCGCTTCTTGTGCAACCTTTCTTGTTTATGTAAGTGACTGTAACCGCATTGTCAATATAAAGTTGTCATTTACCTATTTCTTTTCAACTCTATCCTTGAAGTGCCTCAGTGCCAGTAGGAGAGCTCCGGTTTCTAAAATGTTTATTTGGAGGTTTTGCTCCTCCAGGGACCATATCCTATGGACCAGAACCTGGTATAGTACGGCAGCCCAGCCCATCAGGCTGGTGTCAGTGGTTAGAATGAATTGCTCTAAAAAGACTAACCGACACCCCCTTAGCCGGTTTTCAGTATTGACAAGTCATATTTATTTGTATAAAGCGCTTTTTACAAAAACCAAAGCGCTTGTACACAGATAATAAAACATATTATTTTATCAAATAAGTAAAATTAATAACAGAGCAGCAAAGTCTAGCAATCTTCAGGAAATTCTAACCTAAATAAAATACATCTTCAATGCAGATTTAAAAGACTCAGCATTAAGGCAGTCTGTAACCCGATGAGGTAGAGAGTTCCACAGGGTCAGAGCCACAAAAGCAAATTTTTGGCCCCTGAGGTCTTCAAATGGACCCTGGGAACCTCTAGCAATCCCTTGTCAGTGGAGCGGAGTGAACAGAGGGAGCAGTAGGGGGGCAGAGGAGATCTTGCAAATAACGCAATCCCTGTCCATGTAAGGCCCTACAGGTCAACAAACTGAACTTGAAGGTGATCCTCCACCACACTGGCAGCCAATTCAGTCCACAGACCACAGGTGTGACATAGCAAGATCTAGATAAATCAATCAACAACCTGGCCACAACATTCTGCACCAGCTGCAGGTGGTGGATGTCCACCCCCAGCAGCCCTGGGTATAAAGCACTGCAGTAATCAAGGCAGGCGGTCACAAAGGCATGGACCAACGCTGGAAGGTCTCCAGGCAGAACAAGGTGTTTTATCCATGCGATATTCCTCAGATGATAAAATGAGGTCTTGACAATGGCCGACACCTGAGATTTAAGCACCAGCCTGCCATCAAGTATAACGCCCAGATTCTGTACCTGATCGGAGGTCATCAGCTGGCTGCCTCCCAGCAAAAGCCCAGATGGCTGGCCAGTAGACAATCCCTCTACCTGATGACCTGGGTCCACAACCAACGCCTCAGCCTTGTCCAGGTTCAACCTCAACCTGTTGGCACTCATCCAGTCTTGGATCTCAGAAAGGCAGCTGTTAAAGACCGAGACAGCTTCACCCTGTTCAGGCACAAAGGACATGTATAGCTGAATATTCTCTCATCATTGCATGGACTGGTGCACAGCATCAAGAGTCAGACTGGGGCTTGGTAGGGTTCTGATACTGGTGAAAAATGAGACAACAGGATGAGATGGGGTGGGTTCCTGAGCAAACTAGACCAAAAAAACATCTCTATGGCAGGCATCATTAAACCTAAAATCTGGAGAGACCTGTGGGCTGACATGCCCTTGTACACCATGACTTGCAAATCTGTTTGAAATTGTTCATTCTGCTCTGCCAGAAAAACATACTTACCAGGTCAGTCCAACAGCACTCTACAAGGTGCTCCAGAGACTGAGAAGGCTGAAGAAAGCTGTTCTCTTGGTTCACTATCCAACCATGTTCCACCAGGATCAGTAAAGTCCTGCAGACTGAATAGTGAGCCGACTATTCCAGATCTGACCAGATCGAGAGATTGTCCAGATAGGAGTAAATGTAGTGTCCCTCCCTTCAAAGGAAAACAACTATGAGTAGCAGGACTTTCATAAAAAACTTTCAGGGTGGAGGCTAACCTGAAGAAGACAGCATGTACTAAAATTGCAGAACTCAGACAGCAAATGAGAACTTTCTGGTGCAACTGTCAAACTGGAATGTGTAGATAACCATCTGAGCAGTCTTCTGATGCCACAAAAATTGTCCAGCTTAACTGCTGCAATGATGCACCTCAGACTCCATCTTGAACTGGATGATCTCAAAAACTGGTTCCAACCCAATCCTCCATGTTTCTTCGGCTCTACAAAGTAAATGGAGTACAACCCCTGTTCTTTTTCCTCAGGGGAGACCAGAATCACTGCACCTATGCTGAGCAAATATCTGGTCTACTGCTTGATGTTAACTAGACTCTGCAAAGATCAGTGATGAGAAGTGCCCTCTAGAGAGCACAGAAAAAACTCCAGTGTACAGCCCTGACAAATTATCTCCAGTACCTGGTGTCTAATGTGGTCTGGACCCATCTGTTATAAACCCTCTAGACCCACCCACCCAGAGCTTATGGGCAAAGATGGACCTGCAAATCATAATGCAGAGTAACAGCCTCTGTGGTTGGCTCCCCAAAATGTTTACAGGATAAAGGGGCTTCTATTCTGTTGTGACCTGAAGCCTGAGAATGTGCCTCTATCTTACCGTCTTTCATATCCTCCAATGAAAAATAAGGCCTTGGTCTGGCCATGGATGAATTCGACCAGTGTATGGGTAATGGTCACTTCACTGGTGTAGTCTCTGTAGACCTGACCAATGTGTTTAATCTTGTAGATCATGCTGTCTTGCTTAATAAACTCTCAGACTGGAGTTCTGGAGAGGTCACTGTTAACTGGTTTAAACGTTATTAGGATAATCAAACCCAGGTAGTTAAATCTGCAGGTTCTGTATCTGATGAAAGGAAAAATGATTCTGGGGTTCCACAAGGATCGATTTTGGGCTCTTTGTAATGTTGAGTCTTTATTGATTGTCATCGCAAATATTTTTGTTGAGTCAAAGATATTACTTTACTCTGACAATGTGTTCTTACTTTAGCTCAAATTCAGTTCAAGACATTAATCGTGACCTGGGCTAGGACTTTGCAGTACTACAATGATGGATGCTGGATAATAAATTAGTTTTAAATAACGCAAAGACAAAGGCCATGTTATTTGGTACCCCGAGAAGGTTATCCCATAAGGGCATGGACATAATGTTAAAAACGTTGGACGGCATCTTAGATGACTACACTGATTCTTTCAAGTACTTGGGGTTCATCTTGACCTAACTCTTATCTTTTTTATTGCTTATAAAAATGTTACATTAAAATCCAAAGTAAACTGGGAATGCTTTATCACATCAAACAGTATCTACACTATGATACCCAAGCAGCCATAGCCAATTGTAATATTTTTCCCTTACCTAACTACGGCAGTATGATAATTAACTTAATCCTTCATTGCTAATGTACTTCTGTCACAATGTTACACTTCTAACTTGAAATCCTCTGCTTCAAACAAGCTGATGGTTCCTTTCATGCACAATAGTACTAGACAATGGTAATTTATATTCAGTGCTACAAAAAACTGGAATGATTTGCCTGGAATTTTGAGAGCTACTGTGAAACCTAGTCACTTTTTATTGCAACTCAAAAATTTATTCTTAGAGAAATTCTCTTGTAATTGTTTCATATAACATACTACTGTATGTATTTTGTGTAATCTTGTACAATTGTTAATAGTATGTTTTTGTATCTAATTTTGACCTCTGGGTTGAACCTGTAAAAGGCATTAAGAGACCAGTGGTCTTTTGCCTGGTAATTCAGACAACTAAATTGATCAAATCATGATCATAAATTGCTAAAGGCAATGAACACAAAAATAAAACGCATGGCACCAGTAAACAGTGTAAAAAAGGTTTTAATAAACGAAAAACTCAAATACCTTGCTGTGCCAATATAAAGCGCAGACAAAAATCATGGCTGTTGTGACTCACTGTGAGTGATGTATTTATTGTTCTGCGAACTGCAAGTTTTAAGGAGTGGAAGAAAGTGGCTTGCCAGAAGGGGGCAGCACCTTCTTTACTCATGCATAAACAAGTAACATCTGACAGTACCATAATTGTACCCTGCCTTCTATTTTTAAATATCTTGTCAATATTTAATTGTGGTGTACCTACTGTTTTGTCTTATGCATTAATTGAATATAATTGGATATTTTGATATTTTATACTATATTAACTTATAGCCAGGGTATTTATTATGCATATAATAACCTAGCATCATCAATGCATTACATTTTAGATTGATTCTTATACACAGTCATTAATTTGCAATATATGCTTTAAGACAGCAGTAAGCTTTTTAATGCCAGTATGATTATGTATTTATTTAAAACTATTGTTGTCACTGGTGCATAGGGAGTACTTTAAAGTTGTACTATATCTTTAAATATGTTTGAGGCTTTGCACCATGTGACCCAACTGTAATGACTATTTAACAAGGCTGTGTGAATACCTTTTTTTGAATATTCGGCCGAATATTCAGTGTCCAGAGCCCCTGCATCCGAATATTCGGTATTCGGGCACTTTTACTAAATTTTTATTAAAAAAAAAAAGCTAAAAGCCACCCCCAACCCTCCTCCTAGCCCAGATCTGGAAAAATAAGAAATAACCCCCTTCCCCCATCCTTAGATAGTACCCAAACCCCCTCTTCCCCTCAACCACTTCACGCAAGTCATAAATAAAAAAAGAAAAGAAAACATAAGCAAAATCCAATGGGTGGCCGGCACAACCCCACCTGCCTCCATGGCTGGCCAAGTTTCAATACTGTGCCACACACGCATACCCATCCCCACCCCAGTAGCCAGTAGCACCCCGCAGCTAAAGCAAATTTTAAAAAAGGTAGCCGGCGCAGCCCGTCCTCCTCCTCGGCCGACTGCCTTTTTGTGAATGAAATCATTCACTTGCATGCTGCATATATAGTAGAACAAGCTGATCATCATGTGATTAGCTGTTCTACTATATAAGCGCAAGCAAATGAATGATTCATTCCTAGCACATCGACCGAAGGGAGGAGGGAGGCGGGCTGCGCAGGCTACCTCTTTTAAATTCGCTTTAGCTGCAGGGTGCATGCTGCTACTGGCTACTAGGTGGGGATGGGTTTGTGTGTGTGTGTGTGTGGGGCAGAAATATTGAAACTTGAGGTCAGTTGTATGGGGTACAAATTGTCGCCCATTGGATTTTGCTTATGTTTTTTTTTTTTTATTAGACTTGCGTGAAGTGGTTTGGGGAGGAAGGGGTTTGGGTACTATCTGAGGGTGAGGGAAGGGGGTTCTTTCTTATCTTGCCAGATCTGGGCTAGGGAGGAGGGTGGGGGGGGGGTGCTTTTAGCTTTTTTAGAAGTGCTTCCTGAATACCGGACGAATAGTGTACTATTCATTATTCGGAATCTGAATAACGAATAGCTTATTATTCGTGGTATTCAGGAAATTATATTCGTTATTTGCACAGCCCTACTATTTTAGCATACTCATATGTGTGTTTTCCTTGTCCCTTGAGAAAGCCCTTTGGCAAAACCAGGTTGGGTCACACCAGTTGTGATTTTTGTCTGCACTTTATATTGGCACAGCAAGGTATTCCGAGTTTTTGGGTTATTAAAATATTTTTTTACACTGAAACAAAAAACTCCTGCTGCCTAACTCAGCAATGAACCATTCTGTTCCTTAAGATCCTTAAGAAATTCTTACAACTGTGGGCTGAACAACATGCCACCAGTGAAAGACCCATTAAGCAGGTCAGACTCTGATGCATAGTCTTCTAACCAATGTCTAAGCCAAACCTACTTAAGGGCTGCCACCAAATGCAGCAAAACTTCTTGCTGTGACATGGAAGAGAGCCACCCTGGAGCCCCCTAAATAAGAGCCTACCACATATTCTGTACTAAGGGAAGGAGGTGTATGACTGAAGATTCCTCTGGAACCTCATCTGCTACTGATATTGACCATTCGCATAACACTCATCATGCTAGAAATGATAAGGCCAACCCAACCTGCAAACCAAAACCAGATGCAGAGTATGTAAGGTTACAGGCTGCTTTCAAATATTTTTTACTTTATTTTTATTGTATTTTTTATTTATTTTTTTATTTATTGAAATGTTTCACCAGGAAGGGCACACTGAACAACAAGTTGCTCGTCTCATGGTGCATCCCAGAGGACAGGGTACAGGGAGTATATTGTACATAAACAATGAACAGAACATTCAAAACCCAGTATAAAATTAGCGGTGAACACAAACATGGTACGAAGACTTAAACAGTGCAAGATAAGTGCTGTCATAATGATTCAATGATTTCCAACTTACAGAAGCAATAGATGCAAACATAACTATATCCATAAAGAGGCTGACAGAAGAAGAACATATTGAGGGGTAGGTAGGGAGGCACCGAATTGCAGTTACAATTTGGATAGAAGAAAATTTGGAGGGCCAGGGTAATGGAGCAGGGGGATGAAGAAAGGCGAATTTGTTGGGGAAGGGCATTCCAGAGTTTAGGTAGGCGATGTGAGAAGGCTGACTGGCCTGTAGCTGTAGTACAATGTGCTACTTCCATTAAACAATGGTCATAAGATCTAAGGGAATGGGCTGGGAAAGGGAGGGAGGATAGAAGGGAGGTAAGGTAAGGGGGTAGGGCTCCAAACCAAAATTTCGACACAAATTTGGCGGAATGGAGGAGGCAGCAATTTTCTAATAAGGGGAAGGCCAGTGAGTGGTAGAGATTACAGTGCAGGGGTAGAAAAAAGGTCTTGCCAATGGAGAGCCAGGAATAGCTCCTGGTCATCCAGGAGCTACTCAGGCCGACCAGGAGCTATTGCCTAAAAATAAAGAAAAAGAGGTTCATATGATAAAAACGTCAGTTAATTATGTGGGTTCTTTTGCCTTGGCAGGGATAAACACATAACTATTAGTACTAGGCAGAGCAAGAACATGGTACCAGGAGGAAGAGAGAACACAGAAAGCAGAAGACGCGATTTGGGATAGAATGACAGACAGAGACAGAGTACGTAGAAGAAGGCAGGCAAGCAAGCAAAGGAACAGAGTTAGAAAACCTGCATGGAAGATTAAAACTTCACAAGGAGACAGACTCTTATTAAATAAAGAATATATAGTTGTTGGTTGTGTGGTGTTTTTTTTGTAATTTTTGCATATTTATTGTACACATAATTGTTTTTTGTCATTCGAGATTGTGTAATGCAATTCAAGGTTAGGGGGAGTCTAAATACAGTATTATACAATGGCAAGAAAGAATTCTACACTGTGATTGGTCCATTTGGAACTGCACCCGGGATGTTATCCCAGCATAACATCCCAGCTCCAGTTCCAGCAAAGTTATGACCGCATTAAGTCTTAAAATAAAAATCACTCCACAGCTACACCTCCGATCGTATTCGCCGTTTCTTGCTGCCAAGTGAAGAGAAAGCTGCGTTCCATGGCTACACAACACAGTAAATCCCTATGTAACATGGAACGTACCTATAACCCAGCGAAATCAAGAAACCTTTTCAAAATCCCCAGTTATTTATTTATTTTTTAAACATGCCTACAGCAGCGACTGACAGATTTTCAACCAAGCGAAAGCTGGACCTTAAACAATTACCACGCGCCTTTATTTCATGAACGCCTCTCGCTGTTGTAACCGCCTCTGCATTTTTATTTTGAAACTTGAGCACCTAAAATCAAACCAGCATAAATAATTCACTGTATACCATCTCTTCACCTCCTTTCCTGTAGCTCTACGGCAGATCAGCGGGAATGGGGCTGTAAATCCAAACAATGGTTGCTGTTGCTATATAAAAATATTATCCCATTATTAAAACCTCACCACACAAGTTTTAAACGTAATACAAATCTGCCAGAAAAGTCTCAGCTACAACATGGGGGAAGGGAGGCATACAAAACGAAAACCACATGCCAAAAAAGCAAGCAGATACAGAACCCAAGAAAATCCAGCTACTGGCCACCCAGCTCCACCTACAGGATAAACAGGGGAAAGGAACTTATTTTCACATAAGTACACTTCCACACACAAAAATCAAGTAAAAAGACTATTTAAAAAACTAGTTATTTATATTTTTTCCTTCTGTTTAATGATTAGCCATTGTATAATAGGAATAATGTCCTCCAGGGTGGGTGTTATGCTGGGATAACATCCCGCCTCAGGTGTTGGACGCCCTCGGCCGTTGGCCTCGGGCCCAACCACCTGAGGTGGGATGTTATCCCAGCATAACACCCACCCTGTCGGGCATTATTCCTTTAGTTTAAAACCAGGCGAGTATCACAAGCTGCTAATTCCCCACAAATTATAAGTCAGTCTTCATCTGAATTTTGTTTGAAACGATGATGGAGGTCCTCCTCATTCTCACTTTCACTAGAAGATGTGATCTGAACTTCTTCCAGTACTGGGACTTTGTTTTGGCCTGCGGACTTGCGAGGTTTTGCTCCCAACCTACGTTTTGTTTTTACGAACCATTCTTTTACTGATGGTGTGCTACAAAAGTCTTGTGGTTCAAGGCCCTCCATGGAGATTAAAAGTAAGTCCGCTATCGTGCTGGTCTGCAGGTTAGCTCTCCAGTCAGAAAAAAAATATTTTCATAGCTGAAAATGCCCTTTCTAGTGTAGCATTTAAATACTGGATGTACTAGTACTATAGCTATGACATGAAGAATGTTTCTGAAGTACAGAGATTTTCTCTGGAAGATTACATGCCATACCTCAAGGAATTAAGAGCTGCTTGTGATACTTGCAAATATTCTGTTTCAACAGTTTTCATTCTGTCGTTGCAGTATGCACGTTGCATCCATTCTGCAGCAAAACAGGAGAGAAGTGGTTTATAAGAAACTGGATCTCCTCATTTCCAAATTCAGAAAGCTCATTAGAATTGTCAGGCCAATATGCAGGGTCAATGACAGTGCCATTCGTTAACAGTGGGTCTTCTGCAAAGCCCAATAAGTGCTGGTTGAGACAGTCCATTACACTATTTACAGTCACTTCACGTTCCTTGGCAAGGGCTGAAAGAGCATCTCTCACTGCCCCTTGGAGCACAATTTCTTTAAAGACTGTTGTCCCTTCCTCATTGATAACCACTTCTCTCCTGAACTTGATCAGTGTGGTTCCATCCTCTGCCGTTAGATTTTCTTTTTCCAAGAGTACTGTACTTACAGTGTCCATTACAATGGGAAGGGATATACAGGCATCCTGAAATGCACGGGAGACTGTTGAAAGACCTGGGAGTATGTCGAAATAGAAGTGTGAGAGTGGCAGAAATTTAACATTGCATATCTGTTTTCTAAACCCTTTAACTTTCACCTTGTTTGCTGGTGGACTATCCCGTCTAGTGTCAGACACAAACTCATCCCAATGACCCAATATGGTACTGAAATTATAAAGCACAGCATAGACAGAATCCTTTTTATGTGAGAGCCATCGTGTTCCTTGTGATTTTTTTAAATGTGATGCAGGTGGTTTGATTGGCTTCAGCCACTCTTTTTAACTCTCTGTAACATTTTGAGAAGTTCTCATAAAAATTTAATACAGTATTGAGATCAATATGACAATGGTCTGGGAAAAACAGGTGTTTTTAAAAGCATCTTTAGCTGCTAATTCAAGCCTGTGTGAAACACAATGAATGACAAGTAGCCATGGGCACTCTTCTTTCAATAATGCCATCAAACCCTTATTATGTCCAAAACTGACAGACTCACTGTCTGCTCCTGCTCCAATGCAGGCTGTTTTAGGTCAGCTGTGTCCTGTCTCAACAACTGAGAGTATGCGGTAGTCATTGCAGACCTCAAACCACTTGCATCAGCAGACTCGACATCAATTAATCCAATGAACTTCATAGTAGGTTGCCCATCCTCCAGAATTTTGGCATAAACTATGTCCTTCTTCATGGTGGTCCTGTCAGTTGTCCCATCCATAAAGACTGAATGATGTCTGTATGGAGTTGCTTCTCCTGTGAAATGACTCACAACTGGTTTTCTTAAGTGATCGGCAATAGCTGTGACAAATGTAGCGCACGCTTTCTCATTGGCATAAGCATTACCAAGTTTAACAGCATGTCTCTTTTCCAGTGATATTAGTCCCTTGAATTTCAAGAAGGGGCCCTCTTCATTGGCCAGGCAGTAGACACTATCAAAACATTTTTCTAATTTGTATACAGATTTTTTTATTCATTTTTAATATTAATTTCTCTGTTTCACCACCTGAGGGCATATTAGCAGCTATTGCTTGTTTATGGCCTTCTGATACAGCATGCCCCTCTCAGTTTTGTTTTTTTTGAACATTGTTAGTTCCACTGATGTACAACTACACATTACTCATTTTACCAGCTCTAGTTGCTCACTTTTTGATTACATCTGTTTTCTCTCTACAAAACTTAAACCACATCTTGGTTGTAATACCATCTTTTGCTTCAAACTGTAGCCATGTCAAATCTGGACTTTCCTTTTGACACTGCCATGAGCACACTGTGGATACATGACAGGAATGGGCCTGTTTTTTATTTTCCTTAGTTGTGGTAGCAGCCTCACTGACAGTACTATCTGGTGTTATGGTCAATGGCATCAAAGAGGAAGGCGGTTGTCCTGTTTTATCTGGTCCAGGCTGCTTGCGTTTACGTGAAGCGCTGAATCCGAAACTTAGAAATTACATGATTACCACAACGGGAAGGAGATAGGTTGGGCCTTGATGTAATTAATTGAGAAATGTTAAGTACAATCACTGAACGTGATGAACTGAGATGTTGTTGTTCTAGTTCAAGGACAGAGGGTATAATAACATCAAGAAAATGACTTCACTGGCTCTGTCTCTTTTTTTTGTTAATCTACAATGCAGGGATATTTTTTATCTGATAATCTAACAGTTACCAAGCTGACCACAAGGCTAAGGAACCTTGTAATGTAGTTCTGTTAATGCTCACAGGGTCCTGGGACCACCAACTAAGCTTGATAATTAAGCAGTAAGGCACGACAAGGTGTATGTTATTGTGTAATAACGTCACTCCTGGGGTGGGTTGAAGCACAAGGCGAAGCAGAGTGCTTCCACCACCCCAGGAGTGACCTTATTACACAAGATAACACACACCTTGGAGTGCCTTATTGCAATTATACAGTGGCTCGATGTTATACAAAACAAAAATAAAAATGAAAATGTGTTTAGCAGATTTTTAGTGAGGCAGTGTATCTTTGTTTCTGAAAAAAAAAGTCATCTCAGCCATGTGCTCATCCATAAAATCAGCACAGTGATGTTATTGTGTAATATCATCACTGTCTCAGGCACACACTGACCAATCAGAGTCCAGGGAATTTTCTTGCCATTGTATAATTTTTTTTAATCAAGATTACAACAGTTAAGCACTGACCACAAGGCTAAAATGAACCTTGTAATAAGTTGTGCAAGCCTCACAGGTCCAGGGACCAGTTAGCAATGCTAGATTTTATTTTTTTAATCAAGGTACAACAGTTAACAAGCACTGACCACAAGGCTAAAATTAACCTTGTAATTTAGTCATGCTAATGCTCACAGGGTCCTGGGACCACTAACTAAGCTTGATAATTTTTTTAATCAAGGTTACAACAGTTAGCAAGCAGACACAAGGCTAAACTACCTTGTAATGTAGTAGTGCTAATGTTCAGGGGGTCCTGGGACCACTAATCAAGCTTGATAATTTTTTTAATCAAGGTTACAACAGTTAACAAGCATTTAAATCTGCTCTCTCTTATTCACCTGCTTCATGCTCTTACTTTAGATATATTTTTACTTTTTTTTTTTTTACTTTATTTTTATCCCTCCTTACTACCCACTTGCCCCCACTCCTTCAGACTTTGACTATTCCTGGTGACTCTCCCACAGAGTCTGCCCCTAGAGTGTCAGGTATACTCCTGTGTCCCCCTTACCTTCCCTCTGGAGTGCCTGCACATTGGGGTCTGCCCATGGTAGGTGATCCGGGAGATTAGGTTAGTCATCATCTTGGCGGCGAGCGGGGTGTTTTCCCGTTTACTCCCCTTAGGTCCCACTACCCCTGAGGATGTCGGCACACAGGACTGACGTCCAGGCAGATGGCGTGCTGACGCATGTCGCTGCCAAGTGCCCACAATGTCCTTCCCTCCCCGGTTCCGAAGAACCGCCTGCGCCCCGATACCTGTGCTTCCACAGTCACCAGTGCATCGGGTGGCCAAAGCACTCCAGGAACCCACCCTGAGGAGGAAAGCATCCGTTGGAATGCTCAATCCTCCTCCTCCACCCTCTGACCCCGCAGCCTGAGTTCATTCCCTGAACCGGGTCGCCGGTGTGGTCACCAGTGTGGCGTCCAGTGCCTCAACCCTCGGGCGCCCACCAGGCGAGCTAATTTTGTATTAAGTGAAACCAATTAAAAGGCAACTCATGATAGAAGAAGTACTACACCCCTTCCCCTTTCTGAACAGTAAATTTAGTTTTGTTTTCAGGATACAAGTACAAAAAACAAGAAAATCCACAGTAACCAAGTTAAGGGAAGATCAGAGCACTAAGCGCCTTTACTAGTTACAGGGGACTTTGATTTAGACAGTCAAACAGACTGCTTTTGCACAATGCAGTGTAAGGCAAAAAGGACTGTATTTTCACTCAAACATCTGCTCCTTTCAGCTTGATGTTGTTCTATTAAGTAAAGGCTATTTCATTAGGCAAGGTTGGTATTTCAAGAAGTGATCCTGTCACAGTCTGAAAGTTACACTCAATTGAAAAGGCAATTAAGTTTAGTCAGACACATAGAGATCAAAGCTCTCCTCCTCTCTTCTGTGTTGTATTCAGAATTACTATACATATAAACCTGAAAGTGGAAGAAATTATGAGCTTCAGTTTAGTTTACTTTCAGTGACTGACAGACATCTTCTCTTTCCCCTTCCCCTGACCAATTTCTTTTCAGTTTTATAATTCTCACAGAAAAACCAAAAGTTATTAGTCAGTTAAAGTAGGTTTTCCCTGATAAGGGATCTGCTAAGATTAGCACTACTGTGTCTTTCTTTTTTTACAAAACTGGTATTTGTGATCAGCAGATCATTTGTTCTTAATATTCTGATAACAGAAAACGATCCTCTCGATATCATTTCTTTTCCAGCTCTGCTGCCACAAGGCAAGCTGCTTCACGTATGCCTCCATATGTCACGCCCACCAAACACTGTGATTGCCTAAAGGATGTGTGACAGATGTGATACACCAGTGGTAGACCACCACACACAAACCGTCTGAGACATCCCACTCTCCATTGGTCAGTGCAATATATAGCAATAGCAGATCATGTGGTACAGCTAAGAGCAAGACATCCCCCCCGAACGTTTATCTTGACTCACATGATGCAACAACTAAAATATAATTTGGTCAGTAGCACTATCTCAAGTAACACCCACTCAAACAGTCATCATTCATATTCCTTGTTCTGAACTAATTAAATGCCTTGTGTCTGCATGTAATGAACGATGACTGGCGGGAGATTAGATTACCAGGCTATTACTAACTACTGCTGACACAAGTGGTATTTAATGTTGACAGAACTGTTACATCCAGAGAAGCTGGCTGTAAAGGAAACCCCCTAGATGCAGGCACAAAACCAACGTTTAGATGCTGTGACTGATCTGTTCAAGAAAAAACGGGCTGCATAGCGGCGGTCGCATATCTCCATCAGCACAAAATTAAAGAGAGAGTTACTGTGGCTATTTCCTTTAAAAGAGCGCTGAATGGTGTTGTCCTCCAACAAACAAGTTACATCTGGGCTGCAAGCTACATTGAGAACGCATGTCAGATGTAAACAGTATGCCCAGATAATAACGAAGGATAAGAACACATTCATTCAGCGTTCTTTTTAGTGATCGTCTCACACTTGTACTTTCGTACTGGTCAGAGTCAGGACAACGTTCTCTTTAGTAGCCACAGTGACTCGTCTCACTTGTACTTTTAGCCCAATCAGAGTCCCAGAGATGCACTCTTACTTTGTCTGTGAAGCCCAACTGTTTGTATACTACCCCTCAGACTTGGCCTTCTCTGTTTTTGCAGAATAAGTATGGTTTGAAAGTCAGAGACAGTGCAGATGACATCCTGGTCCCCAGTACTCACTCAGCTGCTTGATCATATTTGACTGTAAGGCCAGGGCATGATTGAGTGTTGAAAAGGAGATTTGTGTGCCACTGCCGAAGCGATTTAAAGTGCGCGCTGACTCAGGCTATAAGTCATTTGTTTACTCTTTTTCCTTTATCTGCCCTCTATCCATTTACTCCGCCCTCCTCCTCCTCCGATTCTAGCCATTTATTTGTCACATAGAGTGATTCTTTCTTCTCCCCTTACCCACCCTCTGTCCATCTATTCTGCCTTTCTCCTTTGATTCTGCTACATAGACTGTTACCTTACCCGCCCTCTGTACGTTTACTCCGCCCTTCTGCTCAGAGTCTCAGGCCATTTACCGCCGTTCACAGACACTAGAGGCATTTCTCCTGCCATCCTGTTCATTTCCCAAGCCCTCTGGTGTTTCTAACTACTCCACTGCATAGTGGCTCATGGAGCTAAAAATCACCAAGGTAAAGAGCCTTCAGCAGCGTCACTGCTTCTCGCTCGCGCATAGAAGCAGGTGCTCTTGCTTTCATTCATATACAGCCCCAGCCCCTTATTTTGAACCCTGCAGTGATGGGTAGAGGAGGGTGAGTCAAGAGCAAAGCGACAGAAGGCATTAAAAAGGGTGTCCAAACTGAGTAAGGAAAATTTTGGGGCGGACATCACAGTAGTCAAAGATAGGTAGGATCATCTTCAGGAAAAGTTCATGTCTAGCCAGTAGCGGGAGGCAGGCACAGTTCCTGTAGACGGCACCAAGCTTGATGTGGAGTTTCTTCAGGATGGCTTCCACATATCCAGAGAAGTTGAGATACATACACCGGGTATTAAATAAGCTGAAAAAATGATTAGCAGTTTTGCACACTAAAGGGCTAATCAGCTGTGTTAGATATATATATATATATATATATATATATATATATATATATATATAGTTTTATTAATTTTGTCTAGTGTGCTGTGGACTCACTCAAAAATGGTTAGCAGTCTACTGCTACTCATTTCTGGACATGCTTGGAATTAGCCCGTTTTGTGTAGTGTTTTGCTATGCTACATCAGCTATTTAATACACTTACACAAAAGAATGTTTTCAAGACAAGAAAATACATCAGGTGTATAATAAATAGAGAATAATGGATAACTCACTGGGTATTAACAGTGAGTAATACCATCAAGAGGTTCTGGACATGCAGGAACCTCGAGATCAAAGCTTGAGAGGTACAGTGTCCAGAACCTCGAGATGGTAGTACTCACCAGTAATATCCAGTGAGCTATCCTTTATTTTTATTTTTTTTAACACATGGCTGCGAGATGAGTTTTTTTCCCCCCCTGCTAAGTACTTTTCGTGCAGGCAGTCATCTGACAGTGAAGGACTATTGGAGTCTGCACTTTCTGATCTGTGCCTCTTTCTCCCTCCCGCCCCTGCTGCCCACACGGACAGTTTTGTTTTAGTCCTAACTTGTTGGAGGAGCACAATATCTGCGAGGTAAATCCTTCTGTAATATTTTTTAAAAATGCAAAAAAAACATGGGAAGTACCACAAAAACTTAATGCCCTCACTAAGCATGTTTTTGAATCTGTTTTGGCTGTCCAATGACAGAAAACAGCCAATGATTAGGCGCATTGTGACTGTGAACGTTTGATTGACATTTATCAGGACTAATGATTCTGGGTGTTGTGTGCCTGCGCCGTGGAGCTTCACTGATAATATTATTGTTCAGGTCCGGAACAATACTATTACGGGACCTGAACGATAGTATTATCACTCTCGAAGTGTGGCATTATCACTTGGGAATGATACTATTACCGAACATTTTTTGCATGCTTTCTTACACTATTAAATTGATGATCCATATATTAAAACACAGCAACTAATCTAAAGTTGTCAAGTCTCTTTTTTTAATGGTACAACGGGAGAGGATACCACTATAGTTAACTTACCATAAAGATGAAATAAAACACAAATGAACCTATATTTGCAGCCAAAGCTATAAATCAATCCTTAAAAGTCTATTATGAACTGGTTGCCGTAAATAGAGAAGGCTGAATGGCCGAGAGGTCTTTGAAGCCGTGATGATATCGGGCTACATCATCATGGCTTCAAAAAGCCTCCGGCCACCAGCCTTCTCACTGACAAAAAAAAAATTAATCCAACAGCAATGGGAAGCTGGGGCAGCTGCACTGAACTTGCAGTCGGCAACAGCAACAGCTCCTCATGCACTCCCACTCGCAGCCAGGTGGCAGTGGTGTAGCAAGGACCACCAACCTCCTTCCCTCCCCGAAGGAGAAGCGCATCATAGATGTGAGGATTAGAAAGCTAGCACATTCCTGGATTGTACAAAGCTGCGCAAGACTCAGAGAGGTGACCCCCCCAAATGCTCTGGATTCGCCAGATCCCCAATGGAGCGGCCCCACTGACATCATGTCTCTATGCCATATTCAGAATTAATCATAGTGATAAAAATCTGGATGTAACCACCACAACCTCTCTCAGATCCCCTTCTCTCATCTAGCAGGAATTAAACTGCTATGGATACATATACATATTTACATCTACATATACACACACACACACACATCCAAATTCCTAGATATGTGTGATCTATCTATCCCCGCCCCCACCACACACACTCACTCATAGCAGTTTAATAAAGGTGATATGCAGGAAACTGTAATACCCCACCCAATCTCCATTAATATGACCCATTGAGCTCCCCCACTCCCAAAGAAAAGCAGAGTTTTAAGTCTGGATAGCACACCGAAATGTCTGATTTTGGAAGAAGTCTCTTAATTTGTGAGCATATATTTGTTTAGACAGCCTATGTCAGTTCCATTTCATGTTCAGGCAGGTCTGGTGGGAAACAGCACTTACATAGCATTACTGAGTACGCAAGAAAAGTAGAAACTGTTGCTCCAAAACAGTTAAGGGCCAAGCTGTGCCGGACTCACACTCCCTTAGCCAGGAATTGGGGCGGAGGAAAATGTAGGAGAAACTTAGGTGGAGAGGGCTCTAATAGCCGTGGCAGGGACCCTGCATGTCTGAGTTCATCCAGCTCTCTTCAGGTTTTTCCACTGTTTCTTCCCTTCTCACTCCCTCAAGAAGTTTGCAAGCTAGAAGTGCCAAGCATGAACAAGCAAGCATACAATGTGGAGCTCAGCCAATGTCCTCGCTCCCCTTCTGTGTGTCCCCTGCTGCACTACCACCTGTGGTCAGCCAGGTGGCAGTGGTGTAGCAAGGACCACCACCCTCCCTCCCCGAAGGAGAAGCGCATCCTCTGGGATGTTTAACCCTCTCACTGCTGGCCCACAAGACTCAAGCTCATTCCTGATCTCCCATAACCAGCATTAGAAATGACAGTTCTACTACTGCTCCAACATGCCAGCTCTTTATACCCTACTTGTACAGTGCCCCTCCACCCATAAAAACAAGATTTAACATCTCCTGGGACCATCATGCCATCTGAATGATAAATATTTAATTAATACTTTCTGTCTCAGAACCCCTCAAATCATAACAGGGAATTCTGTCATTCTGTCCTACCTATGGAACCTCTTGCAAACAAAACTCCTGCCCTGCCTTTCCCTAGAACCAACTACAGTACCCGGACCAGTAACATGCAGTTTGTCCACTTCAGACAAGGCTAGGGCCAATAATTTTCCATTTTCTGCAGAAAATAGCAACAAAAACAGAATTTGTCATTTTTAAACCAGCACTTTGGAGTCAATTTTTCATGAAAACCCCATTTTGCACCAGCTTTTGATGCAAACCCCTCCATTTTTAGTCACACGTTTGTATGGAATATACTGAATTGCCCTCAATCTTAGGGAAAATTAAAAGAAGAAAACACAGATTTTAAAGATTTTGCCAAATGGAATTGGCAATTTTTGAAAATGGAAATCATTGGTTGTACAAGAGTTCAGAGGCTCCCAATACCTCTGAGGATACATTTCACTCAATTGTCTCGGTGATCTGCAAAGGGGAGATGGCCAGGTAGATAGCCTAGGAGGGCATGGTAAGATGGGAAGACATCATCTGTCCTGGACAAATCCCCATTTTTATGCCACATACACCTCATATTTCTACGGGCACGGCCTGAGGGGGGGAAGTGGCAGTTACCTGCTGGCACCATTCTGGATATCAGACACTTCCGTGTATGATTTCAACAAGCAGGGGCATGCAAACATAACTCCACCACCAAGGGATCATGTATTCCTGCCCTGACAGCACACCTCCCCCTAGTAACACTTGTAGGCAGCAGTGTAAGTAAAGGAGCTCCCTCCCCAAGGCAGCAGGGGTCTGATCAGTATGACTGTACACTCCGGGCATCCCGAGCCTGGAGCATAAACCAGAGTCACCTGTATGGCAAGCAGCAATACTGCAACTTTGCTACTGTAGCTGTCCAGCTATGCTACAAATTTCATATTTTTCATCATCATTAATTTATTCTGCTTGGTCAGACATCTTCACACACTGCATAAGTACTGTACTGGCCCCTCTGGCTATAAACAGGCCACCACACCATTAAAAGTTCAAAGTTATGTCGTTATTAATATTTTTTCATAAAGCCCCAACGTTTCACCTAGTTGGCATCATCTGAGGGACTGTAAATTAAGTAATACTTTCAGCATTTATTTAATATTTGTACATTTCAGTATTTTCTTATACATTGAAATAAGCAACCAAATCAAGCATTAAATACCAATGTATTTTTATATTGGACTCTTCAATTTTATATACATATTGTAATCCTGTTAGGAGATCTGTAACAATACAAACATAAATTCATTTTGGATAAAAAAACACATTGCACACCTTCAGGAAGGCAACCGCCCAGAGCTATGGCCAAACAACCCTCACTCTAGTTCCCCACGGATGAACCCCCCATCGCATGGAGGGAGAGGAAGACAGGCATCCCTACCGTCATCACAAGAGCACAATCCAGTAAGGGAATGGGGTATCCAGCACAGCGCCAATGTGTGCTGCCATCATCATATAGACAGCCACCAATTATCTGCCTGTTTTTTTTTCTTCACACACACCTTCCAGCAGCACAGAGTAAAGCTCCTAAAGGCCTCATATGCATTCAGCAGCATTCTGTGAGAGAGGCAAGCTCCTAGCCACCACAGGGTTTGCCGTGGCAGCAGAACTTGCCATCCATCTCACCTTGGCAGGGAACACTGCCATGGTGTAACACCATCCCAGTCCTTCCAGCCCCCGGCCCAGCTCCTGGGTCCACTCCTGAATCCGGATCACTGGTGCGGGAGTGCAGCATGCTACCCACTGGATCCTGGGGTGGCCCCGTGAAATACAAAGTTCAAATAAATATCTCAGTTTCTATACTCTTTGTTCACCTCTTCACTGTACCTGTACATTTTTTCCTTTTTCCACCCCTAGCACTCACCCCCATCCCAAATTGCACATCTATGTTGAGACTGCTGACACTGAAACAATCACATAACTGGCTTGAAAGTACACTGTGGCTCTGGTGCTTTAGAATACGGTTAGCATTTTTTTCACTTGTGTGCCAGGACCTCTCACAGACCTGTACCACATAACACACTGATATTACCACCTTGCCACCTCATCCAACTATGGCAGGGGAAACCCCAACAGTTACTTCAGATCTTAGTTTGGATTCTGGGTAACTGAGCTGCAAAATAATGTGACCGCTGCCGGCTAATATGTCTGCATCTCCACACAGCAAGTAAAGGCTGATGGGAAGACAAGGGGTTTCCCATTGCAGTAAGGGGTTTAGCCTGTTTTCCCAAAATTTGAAGGTCACCCTTGTGATGCTACCCTAACTGCACTGGGCAGTGGGAGCGCCAAGTCTGAACCCTGGACCAGCAATTCACAAAGCAAACTGCTGCCTCGGTACCATAAGTTGCCGCTGTCAAGCTAATATTATCCAGTAACTACTTCTGAACTGCTGTAGTGGGCAGCCAGGGTTGTATCTAAAAGATGATACATTACCAACAGATTAAAATAATTAAAGAGCCACCAACGCCTTGAGAAGAACTTTGATAAAAAATATTTGGACGCAGAGCAGCTTATACAGTATTTCTCAGTAGGTCTGTGTGTCTTATCCATATTATTTATTACTGAGTTCAAATATGTGAAAATAGGCCAGTTGTTACTTGAGGGTTCATCAGCTTGTATTGTTTCCTCCCAACCTGTGTCATAATACTTTGTGACACAGCTAATGACAGTTATTTCCATAGCAACAGACTATGATGTCACTCACAACAGAGCATTATAATTTTAAGTAGGGAATAAACTACAGAGGTAGATGGACTCCAGTCAATGAACATCAATCGTTGAAGATTAAAACAGGGAACTCCGGGGCAGACCAGATGGACCTTTGGTTTTCTTCTGCCATCGTCATCTATGTTTCTATAAAAATCACTGTTGTCCATGTTTGAAAAATGGGAATACTACCACCTTAAATAAGAACAGATATCAGTAGTGTTTTTGCTTACAGATTTTATCGTAATTTAACCCAAACAATCTTTTGCTCATAGGGGACCTCACTGGCTGAATGGTCTCAGGTCAGAGATCTCCACTCCTAGGCTTGGCACATTCAATTCCAGGCTTAGCCGTCATCTCGCTATCTCAAGCTCTTGTGACTGCTTCATCTAATTCAGCCCTACTTACTTTTAACCAAGCCTAGTCCAAGCTCACCCTACTTACATTTAACCTAGCCTAGTCTAAGATCACCCTACTTACATTTAACCTAGCCTAAACCAAGCTCACCCTTACATTTAACCTAGCCTAGCCCAAGCTCACCCTACTTACATTTAACCTAGCCTAGTCCAAGCTCACCCTACTTACATTTAACCTAGCCTAGTCTAAGCTCACCCTACTTACATTTAACCGCCTATCCCAAGCTCACCCTACTTACATTTAACCTAGTCTAGCCCAAGCTCACCCTACTTACATTTAACCTAGCCTAGCTCACCCTACTTACATTTAACCTAGCCTAGCCCAAGCTCACCCTACTTGCATTTAACCTAGCCAAGTCCAAGCTCACCCTACTTAGCACTTCTCTTATCCTCTCTTCCCTTTCCCCCTCTACCCCTCCTCTCTCCTTCCTTTACTGCCCCCACATCCTTCCATCGCCAGCACTTCTTCATGTGATGATCAACAATGCCTCAGGCTGCTACTTCCTTTACATATGTTGCCCCACTCCCCCGTTCTGTCCCTCCTTCCCTGCTCTGCTCTTCTTTGTCTCTGTTTTGGTTCCCTGCAATGTGCATACACTGAATTACATGTATTCCATCTGTTGCACTCTTTGCTTATGATGTTTTATTTTATGTCTTATTTTCAGTATAGTACTGCAACTGTCAAGGAACTTTTGTAAAAGAGCCTTGGCTCAAAGGTGCTTGTAATCCTAGATCTAAATAAATAAAAATAAAATATTATTTTTTCAAAGTCTATGCATAAATCAACTATTTATTCTACACACGGCAAACCATTTAATCTCTTTTTACTGTACAAAATCCCAAATTAACTGTCAAAAATTGGTACAATCCTTCCACCTTCAATGGTTTGCTAGCCACAATTCATGTAGCACACAGTGTGTTGCACTTTAGAAATCTCTTGAGAAGAAACTGCATGGACAAATTCAAATATTCCCCATGTTGGTACTCTAAAAAGATTATCCTATATATATTTTCTTTAACCATAATTGTATTTGATTCTGTATTTATTATTCACGTCTAGTATTGTCATTATTAGTCAGGCATGACGGAAAAGAAAAAATTACTCAGCTTAGTAATGTTGTTTCTTCTATTGGAGTCTTGCTATATTATGACATATGCAGTCAGTCCCAGCCTTCGAACTGCTCCGGAGGTGAAAGAGTTAACTTTCCATGCCAGGCATGGAACGCTGAGCTCGAGCTCGTTGAAACTCTGTCTGTTGTTCTTCAAACTCAAACCGTCAGATCTTCTGAGCTAAACTCACTGAGGTCCTGTGTGGAAGCTGTAAACCTACACTAGCCAACTGGCTACTAAACATAAGAACACATTTTTTGGTCCCAAAACAAAGACTCAAGTCAGGAGACCCAAAAAATGAAAAACACAACACCAAGTCACCCCAAAAAAGGAGGGGTGAAAACAACAAGGTGGGCATCTACTAAGTGCCAACACTGCACTACCCACCCACATCCCAACAACAGAGGTTCTGAGAGGGGCAGGCAGGGGGAAGGTCATAATATAGCAAGACTCCATTAGAAGAAACAACATTACTAAGGTGAGTAATTTTTTCTTCAAACAACATGAAGTCTTGCTATATTATGACATATGCAGACTACACAGCAGTACTTCCATGGAGGAGAGACAGAACCTACTTAAGAAATAGGCTCTGAAGCTAAGCTGTGCCAAACCGAGCATCATTCCTAGCCTGGATGTCCAGGGAGTAATGCTTGGTAAAAGTGTGAACTGTTTTCCAGGTAGCTGCTTGACATATCTCTAGAATAGGGATGTCCCTGGCAGCAGCCAGGGAAGCAGCTGTACCTCTGGGAGAGTGAGACCTTAGGCCTGAGGGAGGAACCTTACGAAGCTTTTTGTAACAGAATTGGATACAAGAGACAATCCACCTGGCAATGGATCTTTTAGTGGCAGGTTTCCCTTTACCAACCTCACCTTAAGTGAGGAACAGTTGGAGGGAGTCAAACCTGTGACCCTTGGTACGATCTATGTAGTAACTAAGGGCTCTCTTCACATCTAAGCTGTGCATTCTCCTCTCGCCAGAGGAGGAATGGTCAGTGAAGTACACTGGAAGAGATATAGATTAATGTGGAAATCTGAAACCACCTTAGGCAAGAACTTCCTGTTAGTCCTGAGAACCACCTTACCTCTATGAAAGGAGATAAAATCAGGCTCCACTGACAAAGCTTGTAATTCACTTATGCGTCTGGCAGAAGTGATGGCTACCAGAAACACAGTCTTCCAAGTCAAGTACTTAAGCTCTGCTGAAGACAAGGGCTCAAAGGGAGGTTGCATAAGCTGAGCAATGCAAACATTAAGATCCCAGGCAGGGGCAGGGTCCCTGAATGGAGGTTGTGTGAAGCAATCCCTTAAAAAACTTGGAGAATACAGGATGAGCTGAAAGAGAAGAGGGTTTACCTGCTGAAATAAAAGCAGACACAGCTGCCAAATGTACTTTTAGGGTAGATGGTCTCAACCCCAAGGTATTTAAATGAACCATATAATCCAGGACTGTGGGTAAATCAGCAGATTCTGGGGAAATATGCTTCCCAGAGCATCATATGGAAAACCTGTTCCATTTGGAATTATAGGTAGCCCTGGTGGAAGGTTTCCTAGAAGCCTTCAATATATCCATTACACCTTGGGAGAGGTGTAGATCAGCAAACTCTAACTCTTCAAGAGCCACGCCTTGAGATTGAGAGATCTGAGGTTCGGGTACCAAACCCTCCCCTGAGCACAGGTTAACAGGTTGCGATTCCTGGGAAGACACAGGGGAAGATGGACTGCTAAGGACAGTAGGAGTGGATACCAGGGTTGTCTGACCCAATCTGGAGCAATCAGGATCATCTTGCAGGATTGAGATCTGATTTTGACTAACACTTTGAACAGGAGAGGGAAGAGGGGAAAAGCATAGAGAAACTTCACTTCCCAATTGAGAACTAAGGCATGCAGAGGGACTGAGCCCAACACTGGGGGCCTGCAGCAAAAAAGGGGAAGTTGGTGATGGTCTGGGGCTGCAAAAAGATCTATCTGCGGGGTGCACCATCTGGCAAATATTACCTCCAGGACCAGGAGGTCCAGTGACCATTCGTGACGGCCCTGGGAAATCCTGCTGAAAGCATCTGCCAGGACATTGTCCTTGCCTGGGAGGTGAACTGCGGTAAGGGAGGTGTTCGGGGAGTAAGCCAGAGACCACAACTTCATTGCTTTGGTGTACAAGGCCGTAGACCGAGTGCCTCCTTGCTTGTTGATGTACCACATTGTGGTGGTGTTGTCTGTTCTGACCTGTACAACTTTGTTCTGAACAGAATTGGAAAAAGCTTGAAGTGCTAGAAAAACTGCTCCGAGTTCCAACAGATTGATGTGGAGCAAAGATTCCTGAGGGGACCACAATCCCTGGGTAGTGAGGTCGCCCATGTGAGCTCCCCACCCCAAGAGGGATGCATCTGTAGTAAGGATTAAGGAGTGAGACTGAGTGACAAAGGGAACCCCTTGTCTCAGATTGCTCTGATCCTGCCACCACTGTAGGACTTGGATCAGGGTTCAAGTTACTGGGATCAATTTGGTTAGAGGGTCTTTCTTTTGAGACCAAAAGGCTCTCAAATGGAACTGGATGTCCCTCATCTGAAATCTTGCTCCCTGCACTACTGCTGTAGAAGCAGCCATGTGCCCCAGGAGCGGTAGAAAATGCCTTGCTGGTCGAGAGACCTGCAGGGTGAATGAGGAGGCCAGAGAGACCAGGGTCCTTGCCCTGTCCAAAGGAAGGAAGGCTCTAGCGTTCTCTGTGTTCAGCTCTGCGCCTATGAAGGTGAAGAGATGGACAGGCTCTAGAACTGACTTTGAAAGATCCAGAAGGAAACCTAGAGAGGTGAGCAGTTGCAGAGTTATCTGTAGATGTAACTTGACTTGGTCTGGAGACTGGACTACTATGAGCCAGTCATCCAGGTAAGGGAAGATGGCAATTTTTTGCCTTCTTAGGGAAGCAACTGCCACTGCCAGGCATTTTGTGAATACCCTTGGAGCAGAGGTGAGGCCAAAGGGCATTGCTCTGAACTGGTAATGGCCCGAGGGCAGCTCTAACCTGAGGTACTTTCGATGGGAGCTTCTGATGAGAATATGGAAGTAGGCATCCTTGAGGTCCAGGCAGCTAGCCAGTCCCCTGGCCTTAGAGAGTAGAATAATTCCCAGAGTCACCATTTGAATTTTGGTTTTAAAAGTGCTTGTTTAAATATCTGAGATCCAGGATGGGCCACCATTCTCCTGTCTTTATGGGGTAAGGAAATGCGTGGAGTACAATCCTTTGCCCTGGTGTGAAGCGAACCCTTTCCACAGCTCTGAGAGCCAGGAGGAAGAGACCTCTGCCTCTAGGGCAAGTGCCTCTGGTGGATTTGCAGGTGGAAAGGATCTGGTTCTCATTTTGGAAAATTTTGAAGCTGAGAACCAGTCCCTGGCTTACTACTTCAGGACCCACTTGTCTGATGTCAGAGACTTCAGTCCTGGACAAAGTAAGCCAGCCTGTCCACAGGTAGCTGAGAATTGGCCCTAGCAACCCCATCAGGGTGCCTGCTTGGCAGGGGCTTTGGTCTGAGGGGTGGAAGCAGGCCTGCTTGTAGCCCGTCTGCCTCTCCCTCTAAAGAACCCCCTCTGGGCGTAAGCAGAAGAGGAGGCCTGGGCTTGGTAAAAAGGCCTATGGGCCTATGAAAAGGCCTACCCCTGCCCCTGGAAAGCTGCCTTTGAGAAGTGGCCTGCCTTTCCTTGGCCTGTGCAGTCCTATAGGTGGTCCTATACTCATCCATTTTCTTCACGTAATTCTCTGTCTGCTCCCCAAACAGAGAATTACCCACAACAGGAAAATCCATGGCCTTAGTCTGGGTATCCTGTGACAGGCTAGTACATCTGAGCCAAGCCTTTCTGCGAAGTGCCACAGATGTAGCCATGACTCTTAATGACACATCATTAGAGTCCACTGCAGCATGGAATTGCACCTTGGATGCCTCAATACCATCAGCAGCCACCTGCTCCAGCTCCTTGGCAAGCTGGCTAGGACCTGTTTTGCTAGAGCCATAACAGTATCCCATCTGGATTTCTGATATCTAGCAACATAAGCCATATAATTTGCCTGTCTGAGTCCCAAGGATGCTGTCATGTACTGTTTCTGTGCCACGGCATCAATACTCCTGGAGTCCTTGTCGGGGGGGGGGGTGTGAAACCAAGGGAATATTTGCCTTGTCAAAGGCTGCAGCCTGCACTACCCCAACATGGCTGCATTGTTGTGTAAGGAACTCCGTATCAGAGCCTGACAATGTGTACCTCTTGTCCAGTCTCTTATTCACAGGAGGTATAGTGTGAGGAGTTTTTAGAATTTTACCTGTTTCCCAAAAGATTTATGCAAAGGAATAGACAGTCTCCTAGACTCTGGGATATCCATCATTTCCACATAGTTAGGCTACTCTTGAACATCCACAGCTTCCTCCATAGGGAGCTGGAGGGTTTCAGCCACTTTTTTATAAAACATAAAATGAGAAGGGGACTCAGAAAGCCTAGGAGAAGACACTCCTGAAGGTCTGTCTGGGGAGATGTCCCAGTCAATGGGCACATCCAGACTTTCAAATCCACATTCACTCCCCTCATACTCCTCTTCCCTCTCCTCCGGTTCATAATATTCCTCTAAATCATACTCTTGAACCGGTGGAAACGGCCAAACCGTTCGCTTACCTGATGGTGCCGGTTCGGTCGGAACCGGGAAAAGCGACTGGACAATTTTAATCGCTTTGGCTATTTCTTCAGCGGTTGGAGAGGAAAGTTTTGGCTCCGCACCAGCTGATTTCCTAGTCCTTTTTGAAGAAACTGACTAATCAGAGTCGGATCTCCTTTTGCCCGAGGAAGTCTCGCCCTGGTCAGAGGGCACTCCCTCCGGTTCGGTTGGAACCGAACCGGGCTGGCCATCCGGTTCAGCTGACTTTTTGGCCTCCCTTTCCCTGAGCCTACCAACTCTCTTTTCCAGGGTAGCTGCAGGAAAATTTTTACAAATCTGGCAGTCTGCATTGAGGTGGTCAAACCCCAGACAATAAACACAGGTGGTGTGGGGGTCAGCCTTGGCAAAGTCTTCCCCACAGACACTGCAGTGTTGAAACCCAGTGGGCCCGGTTTTTCTTTTGGGTTTTTCAGACATAGTGCCAGCCTAACCAAACTTAACTGTTTATGGCAATCCACCAGGTAAGACCCTCTTATCGGTTCCCAACCGTGTCACGGGTCGTGGAAAAAAACATAATAAAATCCATTTTTTTTAGAACCGATAAGAACCGGTAACTACACTCTAAATGACAGTTTAATATATTTTAAACAACCTGATCGGTTCAAACCGAACCAATAAACCGTTTACAAGTTCCACACAGAATAGAAATTAATGTAAAACCTATTTAGTACTCACAATACCACAGACAGAGTCTGAACCGACCGGTTGCAGTTTAAATTCGGTCGAAAACCGAGAAAAACAATACTTTAACCAACAAAATAAACCGAGCAGAAGGAGAAATCTCCGGAGCGACTGTTCAGTGAGGCGGAGTAAAGAATCTGACGGTTTGAGTTTGAAGAACAACAGACGGACAGAGTTTCAACCGAGCTCGAGCTCAGTGTTCTATGCCTGGCATGGAAAGTTAACTCTTTCACCTCCAGAGCAGTTCTAAGGTTGGGACTCACTGCATATGTCATAATATAGCAAGACTTCATGTTGTTTGAAAAGGATGTGCCCAGTTTACCACCTGGTTAAAAAAATAAAAATGAAAAATTGAAGATCTTGTTTTTGTGGGAATTTTTCTAGAAATAATGGACAGGATGAATCTATAGAAGACATGTGAAATACAAGCTGAATTGTGCCCGAATATTACGCTTTCCAAAGTTTTCACAAGGTTGTCAGGTGCTCTTTAATAGTGCACCATCCTCCCCAGCTCCCAATTCTGAATGTTGTCTGGGCATACTGTAAACCAAAACCAAAATAAGGTTTGACAGTAAACACGTTTCAAAGAAAGAAAAAAGAATTGTTGATCTTCTGAATGAATATCCTGTTCCTGTTGTTATAATGACGGTAGCCTGAACAGGATGCAACCAGGAACCAAGGTGCAACAATGTTTGTTGTCTCGCATGGCTTACCAACATAAGCCATTATAGTAACACCAGAGCACACCTCAAATGTAATGGATCTGAAAGATACGAAATCATATTCTATTGCAAGGCACCAACATGTTTGTGTTGGGCCACTCCTATTCCACAGAAATGGAAAATCCAGGACTAAAAACGGAATTTGTTATATTTAAACACCACCCTGGAGTCAATTTTTCATATGAAAAATACTGTTAACACCACAACGACAACCTCCCTTACCACCAAATTTGCGTAAACCCCCCCCATTTTGCGAGACACTTTTACTGCAAAACATCATGATTTGCACTCCATCTCGGGGGGGGGGGCATAACAAAAATTAACATTTTGAAAAACAGATTTGTCCATTTTTGAAAATAGAAAAAAAAGCAGCCCTACTCATACCAGCAGGTGTTAGAATTTCTCAGTACTTCATCACAAACTCATCACCAGGACAATCCAGCAAGCTCTCCAAGGATTATGGCTTTAGGAAACAGACAGTAAAATCCAGAAATCTAATTTGTTGAAAACTGTCACATGGTGCCTGGTTATTTCAGCATAACTGGAGAGTTTGTCTCTCTCAGCTGACTGAAAGTGCAATAAGGTGTCCAGTCACGCAAACATTTGTAAGCATTAAGCCACAACAAGAAAAAATTACTCATTATAGTAATCTTGTTTCTTCCAAGGGAATCTTACTGTATTCTGACTTATGCAGTATGATCTCACCATAGGATTTCCCCGGAGACAAAATGGTTAATAGAACCTATGCGAATGATGGAATGCTAGGCTCGAGCTCGGTTTTCAAACCACTGTCCCTGGTAAACGGTTCTAAACCGTCAGATTCTTATGAAGCACACACTAAGAACTATCCAACTATGCTAATTCTAACCATAGTTTCCCCTAACAACATTTTTAAATTTAAGAATTGCTCCTTTAAAAAAAAAAAAAAAATTCCCAATGTGGCACCACTAAGACTAAAGTCACAGATGCCCAAGAGAAGAATATTATACACAAAGGTTTGCAAGATCTATATTACAGCTGGAGTGCAGTGACCATAGGTTTCTAGTAGGGAAGGAAGGGGAAGAGCTCAGAATACAGTAAGATTCCCTTGAAAGAAACAAGCAGTCTTCCGGGAGTCTTTCTGGAGGCTGAGATGCTGCCCTATTTGCAGACAACTATCTGCCCTGAGGGAGGAAGTTGCCCGTCTTCAGGCCGCACTGGACAGTAGTAAGGAAACCTTCCCCCAAGCCACAATGGACAGTAGGAAGGGAACCTCCCCCATCCAGGGAGCACTAGCACCACCACCACTACCTCAGAGGTTGCGAAGAAAGCACAGCAGTTGGACCACAGTGGGCTCAGGGAGGGTGAGGAGGGTGGAACAGAGGCACACCCAGTCAATTGTTCCACTCCACAATCTGTGCACGTGGGGTTGTCCAATAAAGTCCAGAGAGCAGTCAGGATCCGATATTTCAAAATTTATTAGAAGCAGAAAAAAATAAAATGGACTTAAAGCAGAACTTGTACATAATTTAAAAAAAAAAAAAAACATAAGGCACAGGAAATCATATCTTTAACAAGAAATAAAAATTCCTGCCAAAAGGCACCTAGAATCTGGCTAGGCATCTGGTAGGTTTGCCTTCCTACCACACACTGACTAAACACTTCACATTCACTCTGCTTGTATACAAGTGGAGAAGCACATGACCTAGATAACTCCTCCCCCAGCTTGCATCATAAAAGTGGGACAACTAGGGCCGCTCAGTCCTATAAGGAGTTGGACTGAGAGGGAGCTGGAAGCACTTTACTAGAGAGTTGTAAGTCTAAAGCATTTCTGGATCACAATAGGAGACTTTTGTCCTTTTAAATTAAACATTTTCATCTTTCTCCTTTTTACTGTGGCATGCTTTGCCTTTTTTCTTTTAAAAAGTAGTATTTTAACCTTTTTATTTCAGAAATAAACACCACTTTTCAAGTGATTCTCAGTTACAATTCTTATATAGACCATAATTCTGAGCTTCTTATACTAAAAACTAGCAAAAAAGGCTGTTAACTTGTATAATTTACCAAATAATGAAAACGCCAAAACAAATTATTTTCCGGCGCCTTCACTCCATCGCACAGTCGAACGCAGACATTCTGCAGGAAAATAAATCAAACAGCTTGTACTGCAAGCACAGAACATTCTAAACATTGGGCTTTATTATTTAGAGAAACGAGCTGGAAATAAGGAAAGGGACAGAAAGACTGCTCAAAGCTGGCCAAGCTTGAGTAGGGGAATGACAGAGAAGGAGCGATAGTAAAAGGAAGAGATTAGAAGAGCAGGAGACTGTTGCAACAGATTTTTTTAATATTTTAGCCCACAATGTTCTCAAATTACCTCCAAAACATAGGCAGGTAATTACATATGCTCTGTATCCATGAGAGCATATCCAAGTTCGGGGAGGTCACCGACCCTACCACACAATCCATACACCATTCAGGGGGAGCATAGCTCCCCTATGGATGCACCCGCAGAGAAGACTGATAACTGTCACAAGGGAGGCCCTCAGGAAGGAGGCAGAGGACACCACAGGGAAAGGAAGCAGCTCCTGGTGGGGGACTCAATTATTAGGGGTATAGAACTGGGGGGAGCTGGGAAAAATGAAGTAAGGTGCCTGCCTGGTGCCATGGCTTGGAGGGACAGGAAGCGCATCCTCAGGATCACGAAAACAGCTGCAAGGGATTCCGAGCTGGACGTAATTGTCCACCTAGGGACAAATGACCTGGCTCATCATGAGATTAGAGCAGTGCAGGAGGACATTGCAGAGTTGGGGAGGGACCTAAGACAAGTAGCACACACAGTATCCTTCTCAGAGGTGCTGCCTGTCAAAAGCATGGAGGAGGCGAGGTTAACTGGCACCATGCAGTTTAATGAATGGTTTAAAAAATGGTGCGGAGCACAGGGGTTTGGCTTCATTGGGGACTGGGGTTCCACCTGGAGGGACACCAGCCTATACTGGCAGGATGGTCTGCATCTGTCCAGGAAGGGAACAAGTCTTTTGAGCAATCGTTTTAAATGCTTCATTGGCAAGCTTTTAAACTAGTCAAAGGGGGAGGCACTGACCAGCAGCAGGAAAATCCCAGCCTCTCCCTACAAAACAGGGTACTAAATGAGAAAAAGACTGATGTAGAACGGTCAGTGGGGGATGCTGCAACAGAAGGTAAAGTCATCAAAAAATGGAGAGCGATGAGTACTAATGCCCGTAGTCTGGGTAACAAGCTTCCTGAATTAGTGGCCTTGATGGAGGAGGAACATCTGGATATCGTGGCAGTCACAGAAACATGGTACACACAAAACCATGACTGGGACATAAACATACCAGGATACACTGTCTACAGGAGGGACAGGGAGGGTAAAAGAGGAGGAGAAGTAGTTCTTTACATAAGGGAAGGAATAAAAGCAACAGAACAAAAGGGTAAACAGGGAGGAGAAGAAGCACTGTGGATAAATTTGGAGACATTCAATGGCACCACAATACGCACAGGGGTTTTATACAGTCCCCCTTCTCAGGGGGAGGAGATGGACAGGGAAATGATAGAAAGTATACTTAGAGTGGCAGAAAAAGGGGAGATATTGCTGATGGGTGATCTGAATATGCCAGATGTTAACTGGAGTGCAGTTGCAGCTGCCACTTCCAAGAGTGCAGTTATTCTAGATGCCCTACAGGGGGCATGCCTTAGACAACTAGTACTGGAGCCCACTCGAGAGGGAGCAATATTAGACTTGATTCTCTCAAATCGAGATGGAGAGAGGATCACAGATGTAGAAGTGGGTAGCCATCTGGGAACTAGCGACCATAGAACAGTATGGTTCACAATAAACACAGCAATAGAGTCAAGCCATACAAAGACAAAGGTACTGGATTTTAGGAGGGCCGACTTTGCCAAAATGGGTGAGTGCCTAAGGAATGCACTAGCAAATGGGCAGGAAGGAGGTGGAAGAACAATGGGGAATAATAAAACTGCCATCACAGAGGTAACAAGCCTTTGTGTAAAGCAAATAGACAAAATTAAACGAGGTAAAACCACTATGGTTCTCAAAGGAAGTGGCAGTGAAGGTTCAAGAGAAAAGAAAGCATTCAGGAAGTACAAGGAATCACAGAAGGAACAGGACAGAGAACTGTGCTAGTTAAAGCAAAAGGAAGCTGGAAAGGCAGTCAGAACAGCAAAGGCCCAAACCGAGGAAAAGATAGCCAACTCAGTTAAGAAGGGGATAAAACCTTTATAGGTACATCAGGAGCAAAGGAAGACCAAGGGAGGGATAGTGAGGCTTAATAAAGGGAGGGAGGGTAGCAGAGGTGACTGTGAAAAGGCAGAGATACTAAACAAATATTTTTGCTCAGTATTTACAAATGAAGAGGGGGAGGTACATAAAACAAACAGGAGTAACACTCTGGATACAGAAGTTGATACCAGCCCATTTACAGAAGAAAGGGTTCTGAAAGAACTCTTAAAACTGAAGGTGGATAAAGCAATGGGGCCTGATGGGATTCATCCCAGAATTCTAAAAGAGCTAAGGGTAGAACTAGTGACACCACTGACTACCCTTTTTAACAAATCATGGGAGGATGGGGTGGTACCCAAGGACTGGAGGAGGGCAGATGTGATTCCCCTTCACAAAAGTGGGAGCAAGGCAAGCACAAAACTACAGACCTGTTAGTTTAACCTCAGTGATAGGGAAAATGATGGAATCACTTCTGAAGGAAAGAATTGTCGGTATCTAGAGGCCAGAGGGCACAGGACCCCAGGCAGCATGGATTCACAGCGGAAGGTCATGCCAGACAAATCTGATAGATTTCTTTGACTGGGTGACCAAAGTAGTAGATCAGGGAGGGGCTGTGGACATGGCCTTCCTAGACTTTAGCAAAGCATTTGACACAGTCCCACACAAAAGATTAATATACAAGTTAGTTAGCCTGGGAGTGGGTCCCAAGATGACAGCCTGGGTAAAGAATTGGCTGGAGAATAGGACACAGAGAGTAATAGTAAATGGAGTCCACTCAGAAGAAAGGAGGATTTCTAGTGGGGTACCGCAGGGTTTAGTATTAGGACCGGTCCTCTTCAATGTCTTTATAGGCGACATTACGGAAGGACTGGAAGGAAAAGTATGTCTCTTTGCAGATGATACTAAGATCTGCAACAGAGTTGATGCATAGGGTGGGGTGGAAAGGATGGGAAGGGACTTGGCAAGGTTAGAGGAATGGTCAAATGTATGGCAGCTTAGATTAAATGCTAAGAAGTGCAAGATAATGCACCTGGGAAACAAAAACCCAGGGGAAGAGTACACAATGGGGGGTGAGATACTAACAACAACAAAAATGGAAAGGGATCTGGGGGTAGTCATATCAGATGACCTAAAGGTGAGCAAGCAATGTGAGAGGGCAGCAAGGAGGGCTGGGGATTACTGGGATGCATAGGAGAGGTATCACCAGTAGAAAACAGGAAGTTATTATCCTCTGTACAGACAGCTGGTGAGACCCCATCTGGAGTACTGTGTGCAGTTCTGGAGACTCCATCTCCGCAAAGACATAGACAGGATGGAAGCTGTCCAGAGGAGGGCAACTAAAATGGTGCAGGGTCTGCACCAGAAGACATATGAAGAGAGACTTAATGAGCTTAATATGTATAGCCTCGAGGAAAGAAGGGAGAGGTGGGACATGATAGAAACTTTCAAGTACCTCAAGGGAATCAACAAAGTCCAAGAGGGTAGCATCTTTCAAAAAAAGAGGTGTGCAAGAACAAGAGGGCACAATTTGAAGAAAGGGGGGCGGCTCAGAGGTAATTTAAGGAAGTATTTTTTCACAGAGAGGGTTGTGGATGCATGGAACGGCCTTCCGGAGGAGGTTGTGGAGTCAAAATCAGTGGTGGAATTCACGCATGCATGGGACAGTCATAAGGCAATTCTGGGGGGTGGGGGTAAGACGAAGTAGGCTGCTGGTTAACTAGGATCTGCAGCGTATCCAGTAGGTAGGGAAATGGGCAGACTGGGTGGTCCAAGCGGTCCTTATCTGCCGTCAAAATCTATGTTTCTATGTTTCTAAGATTACTACGGTGAGTAATTTTTTCAGCAAGCCCCAGGAAATCTTATTGTATTCAGACTTATGCAGACTACCCAAGCAGTGCCTTTGGAGCTGGACCTATAACCTATTTAGGAAACAGGCTCTGCAGGACTGCTGTACCAAACCTGGCATCCCCTCTGGCCTGGACGTCCAAACAATAATGCTTGATAAATGTGTGGACTGTCTTCCAGGTAGTTGCCTTGCAGATGTCCACTAGGGGAATGTTTCTAGCAGCTGCCAAAGAAGCTGCTGTACCTCTGATCGAATGGGCCCTGTAGTCTGCAGGAAACTGCTTACCCACCTTATTGTAGCAAAACTGAATGCAGGCTACAATCCATCGTGCAATGGATCTTTTTGTGGCTGGTTTTCCTTTCCCCACATCCCCATAGGTGAGGAAAAGCTGAGTTTGACCCTGCATATGATCCTTTGTGTGGTGGCGGTAGTAGCTGATTGCCCTTTTCACATCCACACTTTGAATCCTGCGTTCCCCTTAGGTGAAATGATCAGTAAAAAAAGACTGGCAATGTAATCCACCACCCCCTCAACTAATGCTAGTTGAGAGGGTGGTGGATGTGGCAGCAGTCACCGAGACCTGGGCCACGCAAGGGCATGAGTGGGACCTAAATCTGGAGGGCTATACCATGTTCAGAAAATATGGGAGGGGGGGTGCAGCACTGTTAGTCAGAAATGGCACTGGCATTGGAGGGGTAGAGGAGGCAAGGGGAACATGGAGGCTATTTGGGTCACCCGGTTGATACAGGGGGGGTTAGAGAGTAAAAGTCAGAGTGGTATACAGACCACCTGCACTGATGGAGGCTCTGGAAGAAAGTCTGATGGCAAATCTGGAGGGACACTGTAGTCTGGGAAAGGGAAGGGTAGTGGTAATGGGGGACATCAACATGTCGGGAACAGACTGGGGGACTATGTCATCACCAATGGCAAAAGAACAGCGGTTGGTGGATGTTTTCCGGGATGCATTCCTGACTTAACAGGTAGGTGAGCCAACTAGGGAGGCCCGGACACTGGACGTGGTCCAGGCAGACAATGATCAGGTTAGGGGCCTAGAGGTGAGGGACCCAGTGGCAGGGAGTGATCACGCCACAGTCTGGTTCCTCCTGGACCTGGGGGGAGTGGACGAAAGCCAAGCAAGGACGGTAGTAACTGACTTTAGGGTTTTAGACTTCAGGGAGATGGGAAGGATCCTTAAAGAACATTTGGGCAGGATAAGACTGGATAGAGATGCTGACAGCAAGTGGGAGATCATTAGAAGGGGAATACAGGAGGTTTACCAGATCCTGCACAAGTGAAAGGCGCAAGTTTGGTAAGGCCAGAAAACCCTGCTGGTGGATCCAGGAGATTCAGGAAGTGGTGAGGGACAAGAAGGCAGCCTATAGATGCTTCAAGTGCTCAACGAGTGAAAAGGATCAGGGGGAGTATGAGCAGACAGCCAAAAGAGTCACCAGGGTGGGAAGAGCAGCTAAGGCAAAAATGGAGCAGTCCTTGGCCAGGGGGATCCAGAGGGGGGATAAGGGATTCCTTAGATACATAGGGGGGAAAAGGAAAGTAAGGGGGCAGATCAGCAGGAGAAGGACAGGGGAGGGTTGGGCACAGGAGGCGGGAGAACAGGCAGAAGTCCTAAATGAGTGCTTCACATCAGTTTTTACCAGATGTGATACACCAGTGGTAGACCGCCACACACAAACTATCTGAGACATCCCACTCTCCATTGGTCAGTGCAATATATAGCGACAGCAGATCATGTGGTGCAGCTAAGAGCAAGCCACCCCCCAATGTTTATTTTGACTCACATGATGCCACAACTAAAATATCATGTGGTCAGTAGCACTATCTCAAGTAACAACCATTCCAACAGTCATCGTTCATATTCCTTGTTCTGAACTATTTAAATACCTTTTGTCCGCATGTAATGAATGATGACTGGCGGAAGATTAGATTACGTGGACGTTACTAACTACTGCTGACACAAGTGGTATTTAATGTTGACAGAACTGTTAAATCCACAGAGGCTGGCTGTAAAGGAGACCCCCTAGATGCAGACACAAAACCAACATTTAGATGCTGTGACTGATCTGTTCAACTAAAAATGGGCGGCGTAGCAGCAATTGCATTCTCCATCACCACAAAATTAAAGTGATAGTTACTATGGCTATTTCCTTTAAAAGAGCGCTGAATGGTGTTGTCCTCCAACAAACAAGTTACATCTGGGCTGCAAGCTACATTGGGAACGCATGTCAGATGTAAATAGTATGCCCAGATGATAACTGAGGAAAAGAACACATTCATTCAGCATTCTTTTTAGTGATTGTCTCACACTTGTATTTTGATACTGGTTAGAGTCAGGACAACGTTCTCTTTAGTAGCCACAATGACTCGTGTCTCTTGTATTTTTAGCCCAATCAGAGTCCCAGAGATGCACCCTTACTTTGTCAGTGAAGCCCAAGTGTTTGTATACTACCCCTCAGACTTGGCCTTCTCTCTTTTTGCAGAATATGTATGGTTTGAAAGTCAGAGACAGTGCAGATGACATCCCGGTCCCCAGTACTCACTCAGCAGCTTGTTCATATTTGACTGTAAGGCCAGGGCATGATTGACTGCTGAAAAGGAGATTTGTGTGCCACTGCCGAAGCAATTTAAAGTGTGCACTGACTCAGGCTGTAAGTCATTTGTTTACTCTTTTCCCCTTATCAGCCCTCTAGCCATTTACTCCGCCCCCCTCCTCCAAGTCTAGCCATTTATTTGTCTCATGGAGTGATTCTTTCTTCTCCCCTTACCCACCCTCTGTCCGTCTATTCTGCCTTTCTCCTTCGATTCTGCCACACAGACTGTTACCTTACCCGCCCTCTGTATGTTTACTCCGTCCTTCGCTCCAACTCTCAGGCCATTTGCTGCCTTTCACAGACACTAGAGGCATTTCCCCTGCCCTCCGGTTCATTTCCCAAGCCCTCTGGTGTTTCTAACTACTCCCCTGCATAGTGGCTCATGGAGCTAAAAATCACCAAGGTAACGCGCCTTCAGCAGCGCCACTGCTTCTCGCACTGGGCATAGAAGCAGGCGCTATTCTTGCTTTCATGCGCTATTCAGCCTCAGCCCCCCTATTTTGAACCCTGCAGTGATGGGTAGAGGAGGATGTGTCGAGAGCAAAGCGACAGAAGACACTAAAAAGGGTGTCCAATCTGAGTAAGGAAGATTTGGGAGTGGCACTGTAGACTACATCACAGTAGTCAAAGATAGGTAGGATCATCTTCAGGAAAAGGTAATGTCTAGCCGGTAGCGGGAGGCAGGTACAGTTCCTGTAGTCGGCACCAAGCTTGGTGCGCAGTGTCTTCAGGATGGCTTCCACATGTCCAGAGAAGTTGAGATACTTGAGATACATACACAGGGTATTAAATAAGCTGAAAAAAATGATTAGCAGTTTTGCACACTAAAGGGCTAATCAGTTGTGTTAAATTACTTATATATATATATATATATATATATATATATATAGTTTTACTAATTTTGTCTAGTGTGCTGTGGACTCACTCCAAAATGGTTAGCAGTCTACCGCTACTCATTTCTGGAAATGGTTGGAATTAGCCCTCTTTGTGTAGGGTTTTGCTATGCTACATCAGCTATTTAATACACTTGTACAAAGGAATGTTTTCAAGACAAGAAAATACATCAGGTGTATAATAAATAGAGAATAATGGATAGCTCACTGGGTATTACTGGTGAGTAATACCATCGAGAGGTTCTGGACATGTAGGAACCTCGAGATCAAAGCTTGAGAGGTTACAGTGTCCAGAACCTCAAGATGGTAGTACTCACCAGTAATATCCAGTGTGCTATCCTTTATTTTTTTTAATATATGGATGCGAGATTAGTTTTTTTTTCCCCCTGCTAAGTACTTTTCGTACAGGCGGTTGGCTGACAGTGAAGGACTATTGGAGTTTGCACTTTCTGATCTGTGCCTCTTTCTCCCTCCTGCCCCTGCTGCCCACACAGACAGTTTTGTTTTAGTCCTACCTTGTTGGAGGAACACAGGATCTGTGACGGAAATCCTTCTGTAATAATATTTAAAAATGCGAAAAACCACAGGAAGTACAACGAAGACTTAATGCCCTCACTAAGCATGTTTTTGAATCTGTTTTGGCCGCCCAATGACAGAAAACAGCCAATGATTAGGCGTATAGTGACTGTGAACGTTTGATTGACATTTATCAGGACTAATGATTCTGGGTGTTGTGTGCCTGTGCCGTGGAGCTTCACTGATAATACTATTGTTCAGGTCCGGAACAATACTATTATGGGACCCGAACAATAGTATTATCACTCTCGAAGTGTGGTATTATCACTTCAGGAGTGATACTATTACCGAACATTTTTTGTATGCTTTCTTACACTATTAAATTGATGATGCATATATTAAAACACAGCAACTAATCTAAAGTTGTCAAGTCTCTTTTTTTAATGGTACAACGGGAGAGGACAGCACTATAGTTATCTTACCATAAAGATGAAATGAAACACAAATGAACCTATATTTGCAGCCAAAGCTATAAATCAATCCTTAAAAGTCTATTATGAACTGGTTGCCGTGAATAGAGAAAGCTGAATGGCCTAGAGGTCTTTGAAGCAGTGATGATATTGGGCTACATCATCATGGCTTTAAAAAGCCTGAAGCCATCAGCCTTCTCCGTGGCAAAAAAAAAAATGAATCCGACGGCAACACGCAGCTAGGGCAGGTGCACTGAACTTGCAATCGGAAACAGCAACAGCTCCGCATGCACTCCCACTCGCAATATGAAAAGCAGCTGCGCATGAGTGGCATCAATCAGCAAGCCATTTCTTGTATAAAAAATTCACACGTAATTCACGGTCTCTTTTCTTCCCTGTAGTTCTGAGGCACATTCTCACCTGCCCCTTTTGCATACATTCATTCTCTTCTATCCAAATATTCCCCCGTAGTCAGCTGCTCCTGTTCATCTCCGACAGTGCGCTCTTACAATTTGGACATAAAAATACATTTTTGAATTCACGTTGATGTCAAAAAATAGTTTAGTACTCAAAATAATGCTTTTTTTACCTGGAAACTGCCTTTCAAAAACTAAACAGGTGACTCCGAGCATGCGTATCAGCATCTGTGGCGGACGCTGATGTGCATGCTCAGAATCATGACTTTAGTTTTCAAAAGCACTTCCCAACTAAAATACCACTGACTTCAAGCAATAAACTAGTATTTTGACATCAGGGTGAACTTAGAAATTGATTTCTATGTTCAGAAAATACAAGTTAAAAAAAGGTCATTTCGAGCCATGGGTTACCGATACCGTTACTGCTCAGGAAATCAGAATTTTCTCACCCACTGAAGAAGCAACTACAAATAAATAAAAAAAAAAAGTAATTCAGTTCATAACCTGGTTCCTCCTCATACCAACAAAGCATTACAATAAGGCCACTTACTGTCCACATCAAAAACTAAACTGACCATATCAATTTATCCCTATACATTAGAAAATGTTTATTGAAACATTTTAGAACTTTTTTTTTTAAAATACTTTATTGATATATCCAGTTCATCATAGCAATAATGCACTCCAGGCTGTGTTCTATTGTGGGATATTGTCACTTCTTGGGTGGTTGGATGCACTCGGCCTGAGGCTTCGTGCCCAACCTCCCAAGATGTGCTGGCTTTTTAGTATGTTAGTATGATATCCCACAATATACCACATCCTATTGTGCACTGTTTAATAACACTACTGAAGTGCCAGCTAAATTTAGCTTATGAATTTGTACTGCACATATACTTTAAACCCAAATCCTGATCCCATCATTAGCGCCCACGGACTGCTATTATTCTCCAACCTCATATAGGAAGATAAGAACAGAACATAACTTATAATGAATTAACCTGTCCCAGCATTTTAGTATAACCTACATAGCATCTATTATGTTGCCGTTAAGCAGCAAAATAGAACAAAAAACCTCATCCCCCTCAATCATAGATGTGAGGATTAGAAAGCTAGCACATTCCTGGATTGTACAAAGCTGCGCAAGACTCAGAGAGGCAACGCCCCCAAATGCTCTGGATTCACCAGATCCCCAGTGGAGCGGCCCCACTGACACCTTGTCTCTATGCCATATTCAGAATTAATCATAGTGATAAAAATCTGGATGTAACCACCACACCCTCCCTCAGATCCCCTTCTCTCATCTAGCGGAATTAAACTGCTACGGATACACATACATATTTACATCTACATATATATATATATATATATATATATATATATATAATATATATACACACACACACACACACACACACACACATCCAAATTCCTAGATATGTGTGTGATCTATCTATCCCCACCACACACACTCGCTCATAGCAGTTTAATAAAGGTGATATGCAGGAAACCGTAATACCCCACCCAATCTCCATTAATATGACCCATTGAGCTCCCCCCCCCCCAAAGAAAAGCAGAGTTTTAAGTCTGGACAGCACACCGAAATGTCTGATTTTGGAAGAAGTCTCTTAATTTGTGAGCATATATTTGTTTAGACAGCCTATGTCAGTTCCATTTCATGTTCAGGCAGGTCTGGTGGGAAACAGCACTTACATAGCATTACTGAGTACGCAAGAAAAGTGAAAACTGTTGCTCCAAAACAGTTAAGGGCCAAGCTGTGCCGGACTCGCACCTCCCTTAGCCAGGAATTGGGGGGGCGGGAGGCAAATGTAGGAGAAACTTAGGTGGAGAGGGCTTCCAATAGCCGTGGCAGGGACCCTGCATGTCTGAGTTCATCCAGCTCTCTTCAGGTTTTTCCACTGTTTCCTCCCCTTCTCACTCCCTCAGGAAGTTTGCAAGCTAGAAGTGCCAAGCATGAACAAGCAAGCATACAATGTGGAGCTCAGCCAATGTCCTCGCTCCCCTTCTGTGTGTCCCCTGCTGCACTACCACCTGTGGTCAGCCAGGTGGCAGTGGTGTAGCAAGGACCACCACCCTCCCTCCCTCCCCGAAGGAGAAGCGCATCCTCTGGGATGTTTAACCCTCTCACTGCTGGCCCACAAGACTCAAGCTCATTCCTGATCTCCCATAACCAGCATTAGAAATGACAGTTCTACTACTGCTCCAACAGGCCAGCTCTTTATACCCTACTTGTACAGTGCCCCTCCACCCATAAAAACAAGATTTAGCATCTCCTGGGACCATCATGCCATCTGAATGATAAATATTTAATTAATACTTTCTGTCTCAGAACCCCTCAAATCATAATAGGGAATTTTGTCATTCTATCTTACCTATGGAACCTCTTGCAAACAAAACTCCTGCCCTGCCTTTGCCTAGAACTAACTACAGTACCCGGACCAGTAACATGCAGCTTGTCCACTTCAGACAAGGCTAGGGCCAATAATTTTCCATTTTCAGCAGAAAATACCAATAAAAAACTGAATTTGTCATTTTTAAACCAGCACTTTGGAGTCAATTTTTCATGAAAACCCCATTTTGCACCAGCTTTTGATGCAAACCCCTCAATTTTTAGTCACATGTTTGTATGGAATATACTGATTTTCCCTCAATCTTTGGGAAAAAAAAACATATTTTAAAGATTTTGCCAAATGGAATTGGCAATTTTTGAAAATGGAAATCATTGGCTGTACAGGAGCTCAGAGGCTCCCAATACCTCTGAGGATAAATTTCACTCAATTGTCTCGGTGTTCTGCAAGGGGGAGATGGCCAGGTAGGTAGCCTAGGAGGGCATGGTAAGATGAGAAGACTTCACCTGTCCTGAGCAAATCCCCATTTTTATGCCACATACACCTCATATTTGTAAGGGCAAGGCCTGAGGGGGAGAAATGGCAGTTACCTGCTGGCACCATTCTGCATATCAGACACTTCCGTGAATGATGTCAGCAAGCAGGGGCATGCCAACATAACTCCACCACCAAGGGATCATGTATTCCTGCCCTCACAGCACGCCTCCCCCTAGTAATACTTGTAGGCAGCAGTGCAAGTAAAGGAGCTCCCTCCCCAAGGCAGCAGGGGTCTGATAAGTATGACTGTACCCTCCAGGCATCCCGAGCCTGGAGAATAAACCAGAGTCACCTGTATGGCAAGTAGCAATACTGCAACTTTGCTACTATAGCTGTCCAGCTATGCTACCAATTTCTTATTTTTCATCATCATTAATTTATTCTGCTTGGTCAGACTTCTTCACACACTGCATATGTACTGTACTGGCCCCTCTGGCTATAAACAGGCCACCACACCATTAAAAGTTCAAAGTTATGTCTATTAATATTTTTTCATAAAGCCCCGTTTCACCTAGTTGGCGTCATCTGAGCGACTGTAAATTAAGTAACAATAGTTTCAGCATTTATTTAATATTTGTACACTTCAGTATTTACTTATACATTGAAATAAGCAACCAAATCAAGTGTTAGATGCCAATGTATTTTTATACTGGACTCTTCAATTTTATATACATATTGTAATCCTGTTAGGAGTTCCGTAACAATACAAACATAAATTCATTTTGGACAAAACACATTGCACACCTTCAGGAAGGACCTCCCGGAGCTATGGCCAAACAACCCTCACTCTAGTTCCCCACAGATGAACCCCAGCCCCCACCATCGCATGGAGGGAGAGGAAGACAGGCATCCCTACCTTCATCACAAGAGCACAATCCAGTAAGGGAATGGGGAATCCAGCACAGCGCCAATGTGTGCTGCCACCATCATACAGACAGCCACCAATTATCTGCCTGCGTGTTTTCTTCACACACACACCCCAGCAGCACAGAGTAAAGCTCCTAAAGGCCTCATATGCATTCAGCAGCATTCTGTGAGAGAGGCAAGCTCCTAGCCACCACAGGGTTTGCCGTGGCAGCAGAACTTGCCATCCATCTCACCTTGGCAGGGAACACTGCCATGGTGTAACACCATCCCAGTCCTTCCAGCCCCCGCCCAGCTCCTGGGTCCACTCCTGAACTGGATCACTGGTGCGGAGTGCAGCATGCTACCCACTGGGTCCTTGGGTGGCCCCCCGAAATACAAAGTTCAAATAAATATCTCAGTTTCTATACTCTTTGTTCACCTCTTCACTGTACCTGTACATTTATTCCTTTTTCCACCCCAAGCACTCACCCCCATCCCAAATTGCACATCTATGTTGAGACTGCTGACACTGAAACAATCACATAACTGGCTCGAAAATGCACTGTGGCTCTGGTGCTTTAGAATATGATTAGCACTTTTTCACTTGTGTGCCAGGACCTCTCACAGACCTGTACCACATAACACTGATATTGCCACTCTGCCATCTCATCCAATTACGGCAGGGGGAACCCCAATAGTTATTTCAGATGTTAGTTTGGATTCTAGGAAACTGAGCTGCAAAATAATGTGACCGCTGCCTGCTAACATGTCTGCATCTCCACACAGCAAGTAAAGGCTGATGGGAAGACAAGGGGTTTCCCATTGCAGTAAGGGGTTTAGCCTGTTTTCCCAAAATTTGAAGGCCACCCTTGTGATGCTACCCTAACTGCACTGGGCAGTGGGAGCCCCAAGTCTGAACCCTGGACCAGCAATTCACAACGCAATCCGCTGCCTCGGTACCATAAGTTGCCGCTGTCAAGCTAATATTATCCAGTAACTACTTCTGAACAGCTGTAGTGGGCAGCCAGGGTTGAATCTAAAAGATGATACGTTACCAACAGACTAAAATAATTAAAGAGCCACCAACACCTTGAGAAGAACTTTGATAAAAAATATTTGGACGCAGAGCAGCTTATACAGTATTTCTCAGTAGGTCTGTATGTCTCATCCATATTATTTATTACTGAGTTCAAATACGTGAAAATAGGCCAGTTGTTACTTGAGGGTTCCTCAGCTCGTATTGTTTCCTCCCAACCTGATGTCATAATACTTTGTGACACAGCTATTGACAGTTATTTCCATAGCAACAGACTGTGATGTCACTCACAACAGAGCATTATAATTTTAATTAGGGAATAAACTACAGAGCAGGGATTTATTTAACTCTAAAAATTGATTAGCGTTTTGCTCATAAAAGTGTTAAATCTTTGTGAAAATGCATTGCTCTTGCCTCACTGTGTTTACCAATCATAGCACTTCTAGAAAATCTATATAAATACTTTCTGTACAGTTAGTATAGTCCCAAGAAAAAAACTGCTAATCAATTATTTAAAACCCTGCAGAGGTAGATGGACTCCAGTCAATGAACATCAATCGTTGAAGATTAAAACAGGGAACTCCGGGGCAGACCAGATGGACCTTTGGTCTTCTTCTGCCATCGTCATCAATGTTTCTATAAAGACCACTGTTGTCTGTGTTTGAAAAATGGGAATACTACCATCTTAAAAAAGAACAGATATCAGTAATGTTTTTGCTTACAGATTTTATCGTAATTTAACCCAAACAATCTTTTGCTCATAGGGGACCTCGCTGGCTGAATGGTCTCAGGACAGAGATCTCCACTCCTAGGCTTGGCACGTCCAAATCCAGGCTTAGCTGTTATCTCGCTACCTCAAGCTCTTGTGATTGTTTACTCCATTTCAGCCTTACTTACTTTTAATTGAGTTTAGTCTAAGTTTCACCTTACTTATATTTAACTTTAGTTTACCTAAGTTTTACCTTTACTTACATTTAACCTGGCTTCAGCCTAAGTTCACCCTTACTTCATATTTAACCTAGCCTTCCCCAAGCTCACCCTACTTACATTTAACCTAGCCTAGTCCAAGCTCACCCTACTTACATTTAACACAGCCTAGCCCAAGCTCACCCTACTTACATTTAACCTAGCCTAGTCCAAGCTCACCCTACTTACATTTAACCTAGCCTAGTCCAAGCTCACCATACTTAGCACTTCTCTTATCCTCTCTTCCCTTTCTCCCTCTACCCCTCCTCTCTCCTCCCTTTACTGCCCCCCTTCCAGCGCAGCACTTCTTCATGTGATGATCAACAATGCCTCAGGCTGCTACTTCCTTTACATATGTTGCCCTCTCCCCTTCTGTCCCTCCTTCCTCCTCTGCTCTTCTTTGTCTCTGTTTGGTTGCTCCTGCAATGTGTATACACTGGATTACATGTATTCCATCTGTTGCACTCTTTGCTTATGATGTTTTATGTCTTATTTTCAGTATACTACTGTAGCTGTCAAGGAACCTTTGTAAAAGAGCCTTGGCTCAAAGGTACTTGTAATCCTAGATCTAAATAAATAAAAATGAAATATTATTTTTTCAAAGTCCATACATAAATCAACTGTTTAGTCTACACACGACAAACCATTTCATCTCTTTTTTCAGTACAAAATCCCAAATTAACTCTGTCAAAAAGGTAATTTACTGGGTACAATCCTTCCACCTTCAATGGTTTGCTAGCCATAATTCATGTAGCACACAGTGTGCTGCACTTTAGAAACCTCTTGAGGAGAACTGCTTGGACAAATTCAAATGTTCCCCATGTTGGTACTCTAAAAACATTATCATAAATATTTTTTTTTTTAACCGTAATTGTATTTGATTCTGTATTTATTATTCGCATCTAGTATTGTCATTATCAGTCAGGCATGATGGAAAAAAGAATGTGCCCAGTTTATCACCTGGTTAAAAAAATAAAAATGAAAAATTGAAGATCTTGTTTTTGTGGGAATTTGTCTGGAAATAATGGAGAGGATGAATCTATAGAAGACACGTGAAATACAACCTGAATTGAACCAAATATTATGCTTTCCAAAGTTTTCACAAGGGTGTCAGGTGCTCTTTAATAGTGCACCACCCTTCCCAACTCCCAATTCTGAATGTTGACTGTGCATACTGTAAGCCAACACCAAAATCAAGTTTGACAGTAAACACGTTTCAAAGAAAGGAAAAAGAATTGCTGATCTTCTGAATGAATATCCTGTTCCTGTTGTTAAAATGACGGTACCCTGAACAGGATGCAACCAGGAACCAAGGTGCAACAATGTTTGTTGTCTTGCATGGCTTACCAACATAAGCCATTATAGTAACACCAGAGCACATCTCAATGTGATGGATCTGAAAAATACGAAATCATATTCTATTGCAAGGCACCAACATGTTTGTGTTGGGCCACCCCTATTCCACAGAAATGGAAAATCCAGGACTAAAAACAGAATTTGTTATATTTAAACGCCACCCTGGAGTCAATTTTTCATATAAAAAATACTGTTAGCACCACAATGACAACCTCCCATACCACCAAATTTGCGTAAAATCCCCCATTTTGTGCCACACTTTTACTGCAAGACATCATGATTTGCACTCCATCTTGGGGGGGGGGGGACAGAACAAAAATTAACATTTTGAAAAACGAAATTGCCTATTTTTGAAAATAGAAAAAAAAGCAGCCCTACTCATACCAGCAGGTGTTAGAATTTCTCAGTACTTCATTACAAAATGATCACCAAGACAATCCAGCAAACTCCCTAAGGATTATGGCTTTAGAAAACAGACAGTAAAATCCAGAAATCTAATTTGTTGAAAACAGTCACACGGTGCCTGGTTATTTCAGCATAACTGGAGAGTTTGTCTCTCTCAGCTGACTGTAAGTGCAATAAGGTGCCCAGTCACGCAAACATTTGTAAGCATTAAGCCACAACAAGAAACAATTACTCATTATAGTAATCTTGTTTCTTCCAAGGGAATCTTACTGTATTCTGACTTATGCAGTATGATCTCACCATAGGATTTCCCCGGAGACAAAGTGGTTAATAGAACCTATGCAAATGATGGAATGCTAGGCTCGAGCTCGGTTATCAAACCACTGTCCCTGGTAAACAGTTCTAAACCATCAGATTTTTACGAAGCATACACTAAGAACTATCAACTATGCTAATTCTAACCATAGTTCCCCCTAACAAAATTTTTAAATTTAAGAATTGCTCCCTTTTTTCAAAAAAAATTCTCAATGTGGCACCACTAAGACTTAAGTCACAGATGCCCAAGAGAAGAACATTATACACAAAGGTTTGCAAAATCTGTATTACAGCTGGAGTGCAGTGACCATAGGTTTCTAGTAGGAAGGGGGGGCTCAGAATACAGTAAGATTCCCTTCGAAGAAACAAGATTATTATGGCGAGTAATTTTTTCTTCAAGCTCCAGGAAATCTTACTGTATTCTGACTTATGCAGACTACCCAAGCAGTGCCTCTGGAGCTGGACCTATAACCTATTTAGGAAACAGGCTCTGCAGGACTGCTGTACCAAACCTGGCATCCCCCCTGGCCTGGACATCAAAACAATAATGCTTGGTAAATGTGTGGACTGTCTTCCAGGTAGCTGCCTTGCAGATGTCCACTAGGGGAATGTTTCTAGCAGTTGCCAAAGAAGCTGCTGTACCCCTGATCGAATGGGCCCTGCAGCCTGCAGCTGACTGCTTACCCACCTTATTGTAGCAAAACTGAATGCAGGCTACAATCCATTGTGCAATGGATCTTTTTGTGGCTGGTTTTACTTTCCCCACATCCCGATAGGTGAGGAAAAGCTGAGTTTGACCCTGCCTATGACCCTTTGTGTGGTTGAGGTAGTAGCCGATTGCCCTTTTCACATCCACACTGTGAAGCCTGCGTTCCCCTTAGGCGGAATGATCAGTGAAAAAGACTGGCAATATAAACCACCACTTCCCCAACTAATGCTAGTTGAGGGGGTGGTGGATGTGGCAGCAGACACTGAGATCTGGGCCACCCAAAGGCATGAGTGGGACCTAAATCTGGAGGGCTATACCGTGTTCAGAAAAGATGGGGTGGGAAGGGGGGGTGCAGCACTGTTAGAAATAGCACTGACATTGGAGGGGTAGAGGAGGCAGGGGGAAACAGGAGGCTATCTGGGTCACCCGGTTGATACACGGGGGTTAGACAGTAAAAGTCAGAGTGGTATACAGACCACCTGCACTGGCAAAGGCTCTGGAAGAAAGTCTGATGGCAAATCTGGAGGGACCCTGTAGTCTGGGAAAGGGAAGGGTAGTGATAATGGGGGACCTCAACATGCCAGGAACAGACTGGGGGACTATGTCGTCACCAGTGGCCAAAGAACAGCGGTTGGTGGATGTTTTCTGGGATGCATTCCTGACTCAACAGGTAGGTGAGCCAACTAGGGAGGCCCGGATACTGGACATGGTCCAGGCAGACAGTGATCAGGTTAGGGGCCTAGAGGTGAGGGACCCAGTGGCAGGGAGTGATCATGCCACAGTCTGGTTCCTCCTGGACTTGGGGAAGGGATGGGAAGCCGAACAAGGATGGTAGTAACCGACTTTAGGGTTTTAGACTTCAGGGAGATGGGAAGGATCCTTAATGAACATTTGGACAGCATAAGGCTGGATAGGGATGCTGATAGCAAGTGGGAGATCATTAGGAGGGGAATATGGGAGGTTTACCAGATCCTGCACAAATGAAAGGCACAAGTTTGGTATGGCTAGAAAACCCTGCTGGACCCAGGAGGTTCAGGAAGTGGTGAGGGACAAGAAGGCAGCCTATAAGTGCATCAAGTGCTCAAGGAGTGAAAAGGATCAGGGGGAGTATGAGCAGACAGCCAAAAGAGTCACCAGGGTGGGAAGAGCAGCTAAGGCAAAAAAGGAACAGTCCTTGGCCAGGGATCGGGGACAAGGGGTTCTTTAGATACATAGGGGAAAAAGGAAAGTAAGGGGCAGATCAGCAGGAGAAGGACAGGGGAAGGTTGGGCACAGGAGGCGGGGGAACAGGCAGAAGTCCTAAATGAGTGCTTTGCATCAGTTTTTACCAGGGGGGATGGAGGGGCTATGTCTTGTGGGGGGAACTGGAGGAAGGGATGGGACCAGTAGGGATCAGGGGCTCTGAAGGGCCTGGGGAAATGGAGTGGACACCATTGACAGGTGGGGGACCAGCAGTACAGGGAGCAATGGGGGAGGAGGTAGAGGCTGAAATCCTGGTAGAAAGAGTAAAGGAAGCCCTCAGGTCACTTCAGACGGAGAAAGCACCTGGGCCAAACGAAATACATCCCAGGGTGCTGAGGGAACTGGCGGATGTCCTGGCAGTCCCCCTGGCGGAGCTCTTCAACATCTCTCTGATGACTGGATGGGTGCCCTAAGACTGGAGAGTGGCCCATATCGTGCCGATCCACAAGGGAGGGGTCAAGGGGAGACATATACATATATTTCTATACAACGTACCAATCACACACACACACAAAAAAACTAAACAAGGTAGACAGTTATGTGGGGAGTAGTACAATGTAATGGCTGTGGGGCAGCAGTCTTCAGGGAGTCTTTCTGGAGGCTGAGATGCTGCCCTGTTTGCAGACAACTAGCTGCCCTGAGGGAGGAAGTTGCCCGTCTTCAGGCTGCACTGGACAGTGGCAAGGGAACCTCCCCCATCCAGGAGCACCAGAGCCACCACCACTACCTCAGAGGTTGCGAAGAAAGCACAGCAGTTGGACCACAGTGGCTCAGGGAGGGTAAGGGTGGTGGAACAGAGGCACACCCAGTCAGTTGTTCCACTCCACAATCCATACACCATTCTGGGGAGCACAGTTCCCCATGGATGCACCCACAGAGGAGACTAAGGAGGGTGCAGACAACTGTCACAAGGGAGGCCCTCAGGAAGGAGGCAGCAGAGGGCACCACAGGGAAAGAAAGCAGCTCCTGGTGGGGGACTCAATTATTAGGGATAGAACTGGGGGAGCAGGGAAAACTGAAGTAAGGTGCCTGCCTGTTATGGCTTGAGGACAGGAAGCGACCTTAGATCATCAGAACAGTTGCACGAGTTCGAGGCTGACGCCATTGTCCACCTAGGGACAAATGACTTAGCTTACTCATGAGATTAGAGCAGTGCAGAAGGACTTTGTAGAGTTGGGGAGGGCTTAAGACAAGTAGCACACACAGTATCCTTCTCAGAGGTACTGCCTGTCAGTGGCATGGGAGAGGCGAGGGTACTTTGCACCATGCAGTTTAACAAATGGTTGAAAAAATGGTGTGGAGCACAGGGGTTTGGCTTCATTGGGGACTGGGGTTACACCTGGAGGGACACCAGCCTATACTGGCAGGATGGTCTGCATCTGTCCAGGAAGGAACAAGTCTTTAGCAATCGGGTTTAAATGCTCATTGGCAAGCCTTTAAACCAGTCAAGGGGAGGCACTGATAAGCAGTAGAAAATCCCAGCCTCCCTACAAAACAGGGTACTAAATGAGAAAAGACTAAGGTAGAAAGGTCAGTGGGGGATGCCGCTACAGAAGGTAAAGCCATCAAAAATGGAGAGCAATGAGTACCAATGCCCGTAGTCTGGGAATAAGCTCTGAATTAGTGGCCTTGATGGAGGAGGAAGATCTGGACATTGTGGCAGTCACAGAAACATGGTATACACAGAGCCATGACTGGGACGTAAACATACCAGGATACACTATCTACAGGAGGGACAGGGAGGGTAAAAGGGGAGGAGTAGCTCTCTAAATAAGAGAAGAAATCAAAGCAACAGAACAAAAGGGTAAACAGGGAGGAGAAGAAGCACTGTGGGTCAATTTGGAGGCAGGCAATGGCACCACAATCCGCACAGGGGTTGTATATAGACCCCCCTCTCAGGGGGAGGAAATGAAAGAAAGTATACTTAGAATGGCAGATGAAGGGGAGATATTGCTGATGGGTGATCTGAATATGCCAGATGTTAACTGGAGTGCAGTTGAAGCAGCCACTTCTAAGGGTGAGGTTATTTTAGAAGCCCTACAGGGGGCATGCCTTAGACAACTAGTACTGGAGCCCACTCGAGAGGGAGCAATCTTAGATCTGGTTCTCTCAAATGGAGATGAAGAGAGGATCACAGATGTAGAAGTGGGTAGCCATTTGGGAACTAGCGATCAAAGAACAGTATGGTTCACGATAAACACAGCAACAGAGTCAAGCCATACAAAGACAAAGGTACTGGATTTTAGGAGGGCCGACTTTGCCAAAATGGGTGAGTGCCTAAGGAATGCACTAGCAAATGGGCAGGAAGGGGGGTGGAAAAACAATGGGGAATAATAAAACTGCCATCACAGAGGTAACAAGCCTGTGTAAAGCAAATAAACAAAATTAAACAAGGTAAAACCACTATGGTTCTCAAAGGAAGTGGCAGTGAAGGTTCAAGAGAAAGAAAGCATTCAGGAAGTACAAGGAATCACAGAAGGAACAGGACAGAGAACTGTATCAGTTAAAGCAAAGGAAGCTGGAAAGGCAGTCAGAACAGCAAAGGCCCAAACCGAGGAAAGATAGCCAACTCAGTTAAGAAGGGGAATAAAACCTTTTATAGGTACATCAGGAGCGAAGGAAGACCAAGGGAGGGATAGTGAGGCTTAATAAAGGGAAGGAGGTGGGCAGAGGGTGACTGTGAAAAGGCAGAGATACTAAACAAATATTTTTGCTCAGTATTTACAAAAGGAAGAGGGGAGGTACCTAAAACAAACAGTAGAAACACTCTGGATACAAAAGTTGATACCAGCCCATTTACAGAAGAAAGGGGTCTGAAAGAGCTCTTAAAACTGAAGGTGGACAAAGCAATGGGGCCTGATGGGATTCATCCCAGAATTCTAAAAGAACTAAGGGCAGAACTAGTGACACCACTGACTACCCTTTTTAACAAATCATGGGAGGATGGGGTGGTACCTGAGGACTGGAGAAGGGCAGATGTGATTCCCCTTCACAAAAGTGGGAGCAAGGCAGAAGCAGGAAACTACAGACCAGTAGGGAAAATGATGGAATCACTTCTGAAGGAAAGAATTGTTGAGTACCTAGAGGCCAGAGGGGCACAGGACCCAAGGCAGCATGGATTCACAGCGGGAAGGTCATGCCAGACAAATCTGATAGATTTCTTTGACTGGGTGACCAAAGTAGTTGATCAGGGAGGGGCTGTGGACATGGCCTACCTAGACTTTAGCAAGGCATTTGACACAGTCCCACACAAAAGATTAATATACAAGTTAGCCAGCCTGGGAGTGGGTCCCAAGATGACAGCCTGGGTAAAGAACTGGCTGGAGAATAGGACACAGAGAGTAATAGTAAATGGAGTCCACTCTGAGAAAAGGGGTTAGTAGTGGGGTACCTTGAGGATTCAGTATTAGGACCGTCCTCTCAATGTCTTTATAAGCTGACATTGCAGAGAGACTGAAGGAAAAGTTGTCTCTTTGCAGATGACACAAAGATCTGCAACAGAGTTGATGCACAAGGTGGGGTGGAAAGGATGAGAAGGACTTGGCAAGGTTAGAGGAATGGTCAAATGTATGGCAGCTTAGATTCAATGCTAAGAAGTGCAATAATGCACCTGGGAAAACAAAAACCCAGGAAGAGTACACAATGGGGGAGATACTAACAACAAAAAATGTAAAGGACCTGGGGTAGTCATATCAGATGACCTAAAGGTGGGCAAGCAATGTGAGAGAGCAGCAAGGAGGGTTGGGGAATACTGGGATGCACAGGAGAGGCATCACCAGTAGAAAACAAGAAGTTATTATCCCTCTGTACAGACAGCTGGTGAGACAACATCTGGAGTACTGTGCAGTTCTGGAGACCCAATCTCCAAGACATAGACAGGATGGAAGCTGTCCAGAGGAGGGAACTAAAATGGTGCAGGGTCTGCACCGGAAGACATAAGGAAGAGAGACTTAAGGAGCTTAATATGTATAGCCCCGAGGAAAGGAGGGAGGGGGACATGACAGAAACTTTCAAGTACCTCAAGGAATCAACAAAGTCCAAGAGGGTAGCACTTTCAAAAAAGAGGTGCAAGAACAAGGGGCCAATTTGAAGATAGAAGGGGCGGCTCAGAGGTAATTTAAGGAAGTATTTTTTACAGAGGGTTGTGGATGTATGGAACGCCTTCCAGAGGAGGCTGTGGAGTCAAAACAGTGGTGGAATTCAAACATGCATGGGACAGTCATAAGGCAATTCTAGGGGGTGGGGGTAAGAAGAAGTAGGCTGCTGGTTAACTAGGATCTGCAGCTTATCCATCAGGTAGGGGAAATGGGCAGACTGGGTGGGCCAAGTGGTCCTTATCTGCTGTCAAATTCTATGTTTCTATGTAAGGGAGGAGGCAGGAAATGACAGGCCCATTAGCCTGACGTCGGTAGTCGGCAAGGTGATAGAGGGTATTGTCAAGGACATGCTGGGCGGGGGAGGGGTTACTGGAGCAAAATGGGTATTTGGACGATAGGCAGCATGGCTTCATCCCTGGAAGATCGTGTCAGACAAACCTTTAAAGTTCTATAACTGGGTGATGAGGGCCCTGGACCGGGGTAGGCCGGTGGATATCCTCTTTCTGGACTTCAGCAAGGCGTTTGATTCGGTACCCCACAGTGGCCTGCTGGCTAAACTGAAGGAAATGGGAGTAGGGAGACAGTTGTTAAGATGGATAGGAAATTGGCTCTCTGAGCATACTCAGAGGGTGGTGGTTGGGTGGCTAGCCTCATCCCTAAGATGGGTTACTAGTGGGGGCCCAAGGGGTCAGTGCTGAGGCCACTCATGTTAAACGCCTATGTGTCAGACATAAGAAAGGGGATCAGGAGTGAAATGAGTCTCTTTGCAGAGGAATCAAAGCTGGGTGTAGTGGTGGATGAGGAGGGAAGGAAGGGTGGCCTTACAGGAGGATTTGGAGGCTCTGGAAAGGTGGTCAAGAAAATGGAAACTAAAATTCAGTGCGGGGAACCAGTCATACAGCCTGACGTGGAACCTTTGTAAAAGAGTTCACGCTCAAAGGTCTTTCCGATATTTTAAATAAATAAAAAAATTAATAAATAAAAAGTGCAAGGATCTGCACCCGGGAATGAGAAATCCAGGCCAGGGGTATACCCTGGGAGGAGACAAAATTCAAGTCATAGAGGGTGAAAGGGACCTGGGGGTAGTGGTAGATGTCCAAATGAACAACTCAGGGACCTGTAGGAGGGCAGTGGTAAGGGCAAATCGGATGCTGGGATGCATCGCCAGGGGGATTACCTCCAGAAAGGTGGAAGTGATCCTACCCCTGTACAACTGCTTGGTTAGGCCACACCTCGAGTATTGTGTGCAGTTTTGGAGACCACATTTAAAGAGGGATGTTACATTCTTAGAGAGGGTCCAAACGATGGCAACCAAAATGATCCCAGGCCTGAGGGAAAGGACCTATTAGGAGAAGCTCAGGGAGCTTGACATGTACATGCTGGAGGAGAGGAGGGACGGGGGAAATGACAGAGGTCTTTAAGTACATAAAAGGGATCAATAAGGGGAGGGCCCAGTAAGGGTGCTTCAAAGGAAGGAGATGGGGACAAAGAGAGGGAACGGGTGTAAGCTGGAAGGGGGCAGGTGCAGAGGGGAGAGGAGGATGTGTTATTTCACTGAAAGGGTGGTGGCATCATGGAATGCGCTGCCCAGGGAGCTAGTAGAGGAGGAGACTGTGGCAGGGTTTAAGAGGGGATGGGACAGGTACAGTAGGAGGATCAATTTGACCAGGTCCGTTGCAGGTGGTACACCTGCAACTGGGGGCAGTATAACCCAAGGGGGAGGGAAAAACACCAAAGTCGGCCCCGAATGTGGGTGCTCAAAATCCAGCAGACTCGAAAGACCATTAGGCCTATTCTGCTGGCATTTTAGTATGTTAGTATGTAACAGACAGACTGAGGTGGAACTCTGATAACACCTTGGGCAGGAATTTCCTGTTAGTCCTAAGGACTACTTTGTCCCTGTGGACAGCTATGTACCCAGGTTTTGTGGACCATGCCTGAAGCTTAGTAATCCTTCTAGAAGTGGTAATGGCTACCAGGAATACTATTTTCCAAGTCACATACTTGAGGTCTGCCGAAGACAAGGGTTCGAATAGGAGTTGCATGAACTGGGCAATGCAAATGTTCAGGTCCCATATGGGAGTTGGCTCCCTGCGTGGTGGATGCAAATGCAGCAACCCCTTAAAAAACTTTTTAAATATTGGGTTTGAAGCCAGGAAAGAACTCTTACCCACAGACAGACAAGCTGAGACAGCTGCCAGATGCACTCTCAGGATAGAAGCCCTTAAGCCAATAGAATGTACATGGGCAATATAATCCAGGACTACTGACAGGCTGGCCCGGGTATGGTTCACGCCCTTGCCCTTGCACCTAAATGAAAACCTCTTCCATTTGGAAGAATAGGTTTTCTTAGGGGATAGCTTTCTGGAACTCTCAGGATCTCCATGATCCCTTGTGATAGGTGCAGATCTGCATATTCTAAGTCCTCAAGAGCCAAGCTTTGAGCCTGAGGGACTGCAGGATGGGATACATGATTCTGGGCTGTGAGGACGACAGCAGGTTGTGCCTCCTGGGGAGACTAAGTGGCTTGGTCACTGACAATGATAGTCTGTCCCAGTTTGGAGCAACGAGAATCACTGTTGCTGGCTGGGCTCTGAGTTTGTTCAGTACTCTTAACAGCAGAGGGAAGGGAGGGAATGCATACAGGAATCTCCCTGTCCAATCCAACAGAAGTGCATCCAGAGGGACTGTGCCCCAGATGGGGGGGTCTGCAGCAATACTGTGGTAGCCGATGATTGCTTGAAGCTGCGAACAGGTCCACTTCTGGAGTGCCCCATCTCCTGAAGTTGGCCTCCAGGACCTGCTTGTTCAATTACCACTCGTGACGGTTCTGGTTGATTCTGCTGATGACATCTGCCAAGATACTGTTCTTTCCTGGGAGGTGGACAGTTGAGAGGGAAATGTTCAGGGAATATGCCAATGCCCACATTTTCATTGCCTCTGTGCAGAGGAGAGTTGACCTTGTGCCCCCTTGTTTGTTTATGTAGTACATGGTGGTTGTATTGTCTGTTCTGATCTGAACCACCTTTCCCTCTACCTGATTGGCGAATGACTTGAGACTCAGAAGAACTGCCCTGAGTTCTAGCAGGTTGATATGCAGGAGTGATTCCTGCTTTGTCCATGTGCCATGTGCTGTGTGATCCCCCAAGATGTGCTCACTATCCTAGGAAGGATGCATCTGTAGTGAGTATCAGTGAAGGGGCCTGTTGCTGTAGGAATGGCACCCCTTGTCTGAGATTGTTCTGCTCCAGCCACCACTGCAGGGCTTGCAGAAATGTCACTGTGATGGGTACTAGCCTTGAAAGAGAGTCCCTCTTCTGGAGCCAGTGAGCAATCATCTGGAACCTGGCCCCTGACCCAGTTGCTGTGGACGCTACCATATGGCCTAGCAGTTGCAGGAAGTGTCTTGCTAGCCTTGGAACATGAAGTTTGAAGGAACTGGCTACCTGAATAAGGTTGTCCACTCTATCCTGAGGAAGGAAAGCCTTTCCCTTTTTTGTATCCAGTTCTGCCACTATGAATCTGAGCAGTTGAACTGGTTCCAGAACAGAATTTTTCTGGTTTACCAAGAATCCCAGTGAGTGCAGAGTATCTTGTGTGAGTGTCAATGCCTCTATTACTTGCTGATATAACTGGTCTACTATCAGCCAGTCATCTAGGTAGGGGAACACTGACACCCCTTGTCACCTTAGATGTGCCACTACCACAGCTAGACATTTTGTGAACACCCTTGCAGCAGAAGTCAGTCCGAAGGGCATTGCCCTAAACTGGTAATGGCCTGATGATAATCTGAACCCGAGATACTACCTGTGTGCTCCCCTTATTGGGATATGGAAGTAGGCATCCTTTAGATCCAGGGATTCTAGCCAATCTCCCAGCCTTAGGGTTGGTAGTATAGTAGCCAGAGTAACCATCTTGAATTTTGGTTTTGACAAATGCTTGTTTAGGCGTCTGAGATCCAGAATGGGTCACCACTCCCGTGTTCTTTTTTGTGAGAAAGTACCTTGAGTACAGGCCCTTTCCCCTCTGGCCTGAGGGAACTGGCTCTACTGCCTTTTGTAACAGAAGGACTGAAACTTCCTCTTCCAGCAGGGCTGTTTCTCACGGGGAAGAGGGCTTGAAGGCCCTTGACCTCAGCTTTGACATTAACTTGAAGCTGAGGACAAGCCTCTGGCTCACTACCTCCAGGACCCACTGTGGTGATATTTTTCCACTCCTGAAGGTTGTGGGCCAGCCTGCCCCCTACTGGGATTGGGGAGGCGACCCGAACAGGCACCTCAGGGTGTCTGTTTAGACTGGGCTGCTGGCTGGACACTGGGGCTAGTACGGCCGCTGCCCCTTCTTCCTCTAAAGTAGCCCCTTTGTTGATATTGAGGAAAAGCTTGAGGCTGCAAAAAAGGCCTGAAGGTAGTTCTGCCCCTGCCACCCCTGGTTTGGTGTTTCTTGGGGGGGGGGGGTAGAAGCTGTCCCCTTTGCAGCTGCACTCTTGTGAGCAGCTTTCATCCATTTGTTTCATATATGCCTCTGTTTGTTCTCCAAACTGAGACTTAGGGTCACAGGGAAAGTCCATGGCTTTAGTTTGAGTGTCCTGCATCAGATTAGTAATTCTGAGTCAGGCAAACCTAAGAGAAACTGCAGATGTCATTTGCCTGGATGCAGTGTCATTGGAGTCTACTGCCATCCTAAACTGCATCTTAGCAGCCACAATTCCACTTTTTGCATCTTCCTCCAGGTCAGCAGCCATGGGAGAAGGAGCTGCCTTAGCAATCTGTAACACAGTAGACCAAATATTCTTTTGTTATCTGGCTACATAGGACACATAAGAAGCCTGCCTAACAGCCAGGGAGGATCCTAGGTAAACTTTCTTAGCAACAGAATCTACCCTCCTAGAGTCTTTGTCTGGAGGGTGAGAGGCCAGGAAGATGCCATCTTTGTCAAAAGCTGCAGCCTGCACGTCACCTTCATAACTGGGGTGCCCAAAAAGAAATTCAGCATCAGTCTTAGCCACCCAGTACTTTTTGTCTGCCTTTTTATCAGTAGGGGCACAGAAGTGGGTGTCTGTAACACTTTCATAGACTGCTTTCTTAGGGATTTATGGAGTGGCAGCAGCAATCCTTCTGCTGCTGTCATATCCATCATTTCTTTGCTGGTGTAACCCCCCTACAAATGGGGGTTCCCAAAAAGTCTTCCTTGAGCTTGCCTAAATGCTCACTGCCAGGCTGGTGTCCTGCGTTTAAGCAGTTTAAATGTGATTACCAGAGCTTGTATAGCCTCTGTGTACTGTCTCTTTAAGAGCTGCCTAATTGCAGTTTAAGTAATCTGAGAGGGAGTTGAAAGTTGTAACTATTTACTGAAAATCATTTAGAGCGATAATGATAATGTAGTTTGTCTAACCTGCTTTCTTTGTAGCAAGGACTGTTTTGTTTGTCTCCACTGTCTTGGTCCTAGACTGAAAATTGGACCAAACAGTACTGGTGGGGCCTACAAGGTAGTCAGACTACAGGAGCTGTCTGAATTCAAAATCTGTAGGAACTTTAGTTTGGAGCTTTTTTGCAACTGAAGGGGGAGCTCTTGCTTTGACTGACAGCCAAATCAGCCAACCAAATCTTTTGGATCTTGGGGAAGTCCTGGCCTGTATGCAGTTTTCAGTTAGTTCTGAGCTGGGAAGTGAAATGGGAGGAGCTGAAGTGATTTTGGGCAGCAATCCTGAGAGGATTCGCATGGGAAAACTGTGAAAGAGCTGAGTTTTTGGTTTGCAGGTCTGCCTGCTGCTCCTGAGATGGAGAGAAGATAATTATTTTGGACTAAATCCAAGTTTGTGTGAGTAAGATAAGCTACTGAAGTAGGCCAGGCCCAACCTGAAGAAGACCGAAGATTTTGTTGAATGCGATCGGCCTGCCAGGAGTTTCAGCTACCCCTAAGCTCCCGGTGTGTGCAGAGATTTTTGCGATTGTGACCGGGGAGCGCTTTGCCTGGTACAGTAGAATTCCTGTACATGTAAATGTGTTACGAGCTGCTAGTGGGTTGTGAGTTAGCCCCCCACTGTGTGAACTGTGTTCTGCTTGCTGGCAGCTGTATCCAGCCCAAAACGGACCGCATCCAAATTTGTCTCCATGCGGTCTGGGCCTTGCCAGACTGGTCCAGCCAGACTACCCACTGTACAGAGATGCCATCGACGAGAGACCTGCCTGGGGATCAGACCCCTGATCCATGCCTGACCAGGAGCGACGCCTCTGCAACTCGTGTGGGCCCTGCTTTTCCTGGCATTCCAGATCAACCACCTGCAGTCTCTATTTTCGTCCAGCCTGTGTCCAATCCTGGGTATTGTGAGTAAATTCCAGGGTAGCTCCCTGTAACAACAGCTTAATCTGAGTGTGTCATCTGATTGTGTTGTTTCGTTTCCTTTACAAAATGAGCCCTCTGGCTCCGGATTACAAATATTGTGTACTCTGAATGTTGTGTTTTCCTTCACATGGCCCCAACCAGCTTCAACCCTGGGCAACGGTCCTGGCTAGCCCATCTCTTCTCTACCTGGGTACCCAGAGGTGGACTGTGTGGGGGGACTCAAAGCGCATGCATAACTGCTTGATTGATACAACCTTTAAGCTAATTAACTTGATTTTGCCCCTTCCTTGTTCAAGTCCCCTGAATAAATCAGATCTAACTTTTCCTGCATGTAATCTGACTATGGTTCCTGTTTGTGCTCAAAGTACTGTACTGTTGCTATTTGCTGTGCATAACCATGCTTTACTGGGGGTTCCCAGGGTTGAGCCAGAGGAACCAGCCCTGGTGGTAAGTGCAAACAGTGTGGGTACTTGTGTGGTGTACCAGGGGTATTGTGAAAGTGATTATTGTACAGTGTTCAGGCCACTAGAGGGGAAAGAGGGGGGTTACAGTGTCCCGGAGGGCTGTGCCCAGGTTAGCTTGACCACTACCAACCCTGACCTACGGGTGGAGGCAACCGTTTCAGAACTCAGGCCCCTTAACCTGCTACTAACCAAGCAGACAGGGGTAGTAGCCCTTGGGATAGCGCCACCTAGGGGTTACACTAGTACTCTTCCTCCTCATCCTCTACAGATTCTTGAGTTGGGAGGTCAACGGTCTGAGTAACCTGCTTCAGGAAAGAGAACTAGAATGTAAAATCCTCAGTTCCCTTGTCAAGGGAATCTGGTCTGTGAGGATCAGGGGAAACATCTGGATCAATGGGCTCAACAAGATCCTCATCATCTTCATTATCCTCTTCGTCATATTCTTCTTCAAAATACTCCCCACCAAGGTCTGGTAAACTGGGGGCCTGATTTGAACCGGGAGTTTGACCCGCGATTGGCAACGGTTGCTTACCAACCGGAACTGAAGACTGTAAATATCTAATTATTCTGATCGTGTTAGCGATCTCCTCAGCAGAAGGAACCGTGTTTTTCCTTGGCTGCAGTTCCTGGTGCTTTTCCTTCTTTTTCCTCTTGACCGCGATAGCAGCCTTCTCAGCAGTTCACTTCTTTGTGGAGGAACTATCGCCCCTTTCAGAGAGCAGCTCCTCCAGTTCAGGTTGAGGAGGAACTGGTTGCTCAGTGGCTGGGTCAGCAACCTTGTCACCCATTCTTTCCTTCAGTCTCTTTAAACATCTTTCAACCGTAGACTGAGGAAAATTCTTGCAGATTTCACAGTCTGTCTCAAGGTGATCAAACCTGAGACAAAATAAACAAATTAAGTGTAGATCAGCTTTGGCAAAAAAGTTCCCCGCACTCAGTACAGTGCTGGAAACCTGTGGGTCCTGTTCTCTTTTTGGGTTTCTGTGATGTAACCCAGAACAACTAAGAGTGATTAAACTCTAAAGTCCACACTACTACTCTTTTTTTTTTTTCGGTTACGCTTACCTGAAGAAGAAAAACCAGGAGTTACCCTGGTTGAAGTTTTAAATAAAAATAACCGACTATACCCGAGTCAGTACAATTTTAAACTAATAAACTAGCAGAATCTGAGAAACTGAAAAGGAGAATGTTGGTTTCCCCTCGGTTAGCGAACTGAAGAGAAAACCGAATCCTTACCCCTCTAAAACTAAAATCTAAACAATTTCTACCCGAAGACCAAGGACAGTGATAGAATACCAACATAACTTATAACTACTGGGTAAAAAACCAAGAAAAAACAAAGTTTCTTCACGTAATGAAGGAGAGCTCTCCGGAGACATCCTACTGAGGCAAGCGGAGTAAAGAATCTGACGGTTTAGAACTGTTTACCAGGGACAGTGGTTTGAAAACCGAGCTCGAGCCTAGCGTTCCATCATTTGCATAGGATCTATTAACCATTTCAGCTCCGGGGGCAGTCCTATGGTGAGACCATACTGCATAAGTCAGAATACAGTAAGATTTCCTGGGGCTTGAAAGGATGGTTCTACTGTGGCAGTAATGCATGGCTGGCCAATGTATTTCCATGATGGATGTAGTTACTCAGCTTCACCACATGATTCACAATACATCAACGGTGTCTGTATCCTTTTGCACAACCAGATACCTTGTTGCTTATATGCACACATTTAAATTTGGCATTCTAAACGTATTACTTTTACTGTGGCAATAGCATGAGAGAATCAAAAAGAGAATCTTTTTGCTTGGTAAAGATAATACCTTTTTTAGGCTAACAAAAAGCTACAGCTACAAACTTTCGAGGCCTGAACACTAATACCTGACGAAGAGACATTCAGACCTCGAAAGCTTGTATCTAAGTTTTCATTAGCCTAATAAAGGTATTATCTTTACCCAGCAAAAATGTTCTCTTTTTTGTTTCTTTCCTGCTTTTGTGTGCGCTAACACAGCACAACCTTACTGCAGCAATACATAGAGAATAATGGTTATGCAACTGTGTGTAATGGAATTATTTATTTATTTTTTACACACCCGAGGGGTGTGATGACCCATAAACCTCGAGAATGAAGCTCAAGAGGTTTATGAGGTCTACACACCCCAAGGGTGTGTAAAAAAATTCCAACACATCTGTTGCATAACCTTTATTTTTTATAACTGCTGGTGATTCCCTTTTTTTGTTTTTATTTGAACTGCAACAAAGACCAGCTGTACCTGTAGCATCAAATGTGTTTAACAGGTTAAAACTTTTGAAGCTAAACTATTTATGTTAAACTACTGTCTTTTTGATTGAAGTCCGTTTCTGGGTATTCATGGTGATTCTTCTTCTTGCAGTGGCATTTTGGGGTCAGGTAACAGTTTCCAGACGTTGTCTGTGATCTCAAAAATAGTTCGGGAGCGTCTGAAAATTCCATTCTTAGCATCATTTTCGCAAAACTACTGGTGCCGCTTGAAATGAACCAAAGAATGGTGCCTGACTTGATGGTTTGCTGTTTGCCGACAGACGACAACCATAAGTGTTGAAAAAGGCTTCTCGAGACAATGCTTGTGGCGGGTGCACACACAGCTGTGCGAGAGCTTGACTCAGAACGCTGTAATAACTGGGCAGCCCAGTTATTATGGCTTTTGGAAAGTGGCACTGCACACATGCATAAAAGGGGGTCACCAGTAATTATAAATTCTTTATTACTATCCCATTATCTTTCTCGCTCTTTTTTTTTTTCTTTCCTCTCCAACTTTTCTGCAGTCTTTCATCCTGATGATCAGGGCTGGGACAAATGCACCCCCCCCCCCTCCAAAAAAAAAAACAGGCAGGGCAGTGTCTTTCTTTCACAGCTGACAAAAATGCTGCTCCTTGGTCTGCCAACAGGAGGTGTATGAATGCTGTGGTGACCCACAAACTCCGTCCCTGGACGCAAAGTGCCTCTCCTTCGAGACTCGCTCGGCCCCCAGTTGGCCGCATTCAGATTTGGTGACCAGCATGCCAAGCCCAGTTTCCCAGGTGGCAATGCAATGTACTTTCACCACACAAATGGGTTAACCTAGCATTACTAATTTTGAGAACATTTTTGTTTATTTATTTAAATATTTTCCATTTAAGAGGACTGAATTAACATTTGTATCTATTTAATGTCTTTCAAAAATCTCAGCGCACTTTACAATAAGCACAGGCATTACAATGGTACAAATATACAACTAAATTATTATACAATAATGCACAATTGTTACAGAATCCTAAAAATGGTTTTAGAAAGCTGACAAACTGAATAGACAAGTGATAAGGGCAGGGAAAGCAGAGCAGAGTACCCAACTCCAGGCTTCTACTCTGAAATGTGCTATGCTGCTGCTCCTCTGTCAGACAGATGGTAGAAGTGGATTCACTCTGTTTCCACAAGGTCACCACCATCCTAAGCCCACAGGATCCAAGCAGTTTTACATTTTGGGGTTAATAACCCCCCCTCCCCAAAATACCATTATACATATAACAGGAAAGCACACAGCTGAATAGGGGAGCAACAGTAAATATTAACTTAACAGATCTCGGCATAGAAACAATCAGTCCTATGGCTCACCCATCGGCGCAGCGGTAGTGCTACTGCCTGTGATGCTGGTGACTTGAGTTCAAACAGGAACTCTGGGACCTCGGGAGCTAGCCAGGGGGAGAAGGACTGAGCATCCCACAGGACACTCTCCTCCTCCGGGGAGGGAAGAAGGGTTGCTGTCCCCTCTGCTATACTACCACCTGGGTGACACAGATGGTAGTGCAGATTGGGGGACGCCAGGGGAGAGTCAGATAACGGCTGGATACAGGTGTGACAGGTGAACAGGGGAACAGAACTTGGGCAGCAACCGAAAATGTCCTGTCCCGTGCCAACTTTTGCCTCGAGTGGGAAACATAAGCATCCCTTAAACTGTGCAACAAAGAATTCTACCCAGTTGGTGGGAGTCAGGAGCTCATGGAGATAGGGAGGACCAAGTCTGATCAGGGCCTTAAAAAATTTATCCTGTAGTCAGTCATTTGCCTAACATGTAGCCAATGCATATCACGTTAGTGCCGGAGTAATGTGATCTGACCTCTGTAAGGAACTCAACAGTAATGCTGCATTGTTCTGCCAAAGCTACAAACATCAACTCCAGAACAGGGTAGACCATTTAATGAGGTGCAAGGAGTCGAATGCCTGCACTAGTTTTTTCAGATCACCTGGTTCTCAAAAGGGGTGCAGTCTGGTGACATTTTTAAGATGACAGAACTAGCACCGGACTACAGCCAACACCTGCAACTCCAAAGAGGTGAACCTTTCTTCAAGAACTATTCCCAGATTTCTCAAACCTCTCTCTACCACCAGATGAATGCCATCAAGGGTGGGTAGCTAAAGGCTGCATTTTAAAGCAGAAAACTAGTGATCTGAACCAACCAGAAGCAGCTGCATCTTACTCAGAGTTACAGCCTGTCAGCTGCAGGTCATCCATTACATAGTTTCTGTCAAACACTAATCGAGTAACAGAACAAAGTGATCGCCCCCTTAGGCTGCTCCCCCTCTGTATAGCTAGTCCCCATCTGTATGGCCAGTACTCCCAGGGGCCTGATGACACTAAATTGACAGACTAAAGCACTTCCTTTGAAACTGTTTCCTTTGTTTGAGCTGTATCCTGAATGTTCCTTCACTGAAATGCTTTATACCCTTGAAACCATGTTCCTCCTATTTTATTTGCAACCTGGATGAAACAAACTGTTCCTTCAATGTATTCTAACTCGTATTGTTCAAATTTATGCAACCGATATGCTTTGTCTAACTTTTTTGGTAATGTCTGCAACCTGTATGTTTGACTAATTGTTTTGTGTATGACCTGGAGCCTTTGTAAATGAGTCCCAGGACTCAACAGTATTAATCCTAAACTGCCTCAGGCCAACCTAGAGTTGTGGAGAGGTAAAGCTGTGTAATATCTGCATAGCAGTGACACCCAATGCCATACTTCCCAAAGATCTCTCCAAGTGGCAGCATATACACAGCAAACAACCCTGGGGAGAGGACCAACCCCTAAGAAAAACAGTCAAAATTGACTACCACAGGTAAGACTCCCATCACTACTGACAGTTCCTTGTCAAGAATATTCAAAACCATGCAAACACAGCCCCGCTTTTAGTCCCACATGTTCCTGCAGCCTATTCAGCATACACCTCTAGTCAACCTTGTCAAACAAAGTAGAGCTCAAGGAGGATCACAATGGATACCTCACCTTGATCCCTCACCTGTAAAAGATCGTCACACATTCTGAGCAGGGCTGAGTGCCATGGATTGGTGAAACCCAGGCTGCAAGGGCTTGAACATGTTATAATTCTCCAGGTGTTCACCTATCTGCATTGCCACCATCTTCTGGACAAGCTTTGCCAGAAATGGTAGGTTAGAGGTAGGCCGATAAGTAGCAGGGGAATCAGAATCTAAAGACAGTTTTTTTTTAATGTTTATTATTTTCAAATGAACCAGCAGATACAGTTCAGTAGTCACATGAGGCCCTCTAGCTCTACAGAGAAATAACTTCAAGTAAAAGAAAATTACATATAGTAAACGTTAAACCATAATCTTTACATCAAGGAAGTGTGGGTGGAGGAGGAATACAACATTATACTACTATAGCAGCATTATGCCAATCAGATCGACTGTGGTGTTCTAGGTAAGTATTAAAAGGGTCATTTTAAATGCAACACTGTGGTTGTGAATAAACCAATAATTACAGGTTAGGATGTTTAATAACTGGGTTGCCACCATTTTCAAATACTGTTATAACCGGCTTTTGCCATAATACGCAGACGGTTATTATGGCATAGCTGTCACTCAAACTAATTCCATTTGTCCAGCTGTTTTTTTCCCCAAGCACTCACAAGAACAGCAATTTTATAAACTATTTTTTTTTTTTTTTTTTAACTCTCAGTGTGTGGTATCATCACAAACCACTCGTGCTTCCTACTCATGGTTTATGTCACATCACACACCTTAGATGTGTAAAAAAAGTCAATGTACAACAACCCATTGATTATTCTCTATATAATTAATGGGTTCCGTTTTCTACAGTGGGAAAAACCGTGTGTTCAATACCGTAACACCTGAGTAGGTGTTACGGCATTCACGCGGCTTCTTCCAATGCTAATGCGCTCGAAACAAAAGTAAAGCTCAGCGCAAGCCTCACACTGTCTGTTTTCTAACACAAATCAGTCAACCTAACTCACCTCCTCACTGCCATTCGCTCCATAAAGAACAGTATCCGGTACTCTCAATAACCGATATGAAAAAAAAATTTTCAGCACATTTCAAATCGCGGACTAAACGGAAACACAAAACTATTACCACGCTCCCTAACTACTCTCCCTTTCAACCCTCACCTTTCCCCTGCAGGTCAAATGACGCCAGCACTTGAAAACACTCACTTCATGAGAAAGGACACAATGATAAAGACAGTTTTTTTTTTTTTTTTACTTTTCTTCTTAAATACTTAAATATTTAGTTACTTGTTAAACCTATTCTCTGTTTAGAATGACACCATTTACTCAACAGAAGGTAAGTCCCGTTTCTTTTTTACCTTTTCTACCAGAAAAAATGGAACTACCAGAAAAAAATGGAACCCTTCAATTATATAAAATAAAGTATAGGGTGCAGTGTGTTTAACTCGAATTTAACACACACCCTTGTTGTTGGATGGCTATCATAAACCCCTCTGACTTCGGCCTCGGGGTTTATGTGCCATCCAACAACTCGGGTGTGTGTTAAATTCTCGTACCACACTGCACCCCATACTTTACCCTATATTTAATTAGCATGTTGTAAAGGTCACTATTTGGAGTTGTCATAATGGCTACTAATTGCGACAGTAGCAAATGAAAGCCAAGGGAGCTAAAAGCCTCCCCAGCTGATAAGAAAATAATACAAAGAACTTTAAACATTGAAACTGTAAACAACTTCCTAAAAGTGTCCCAGATATAAAGTAATGTGTTCCAAAGTCTTTTCAAAAACAGGGTCCACTAAGTAAAAAAGCCAACCTTAAAATGTTAAATGACATTTAGTATAAACAGACATATCAGAACCCATGGGAGAACGGAAACAAATAGTAACAGACTTCAAAAGACATTAACACCTCACCTCAGAGTTTCTCTACACTACCGGATACAGTGCCCACCCTGAAGAAACTGGGGATAATGGTCCCCCCTAGTGAGGCAGAGGCCCTGGAAAGATCTTTGCAGCAAGCAGCATGGATGCCAGCCAATGGGAGGTAAACACAGTAATTCCACAGCTCCAGAGGCCTCTACCATGAAGTGCTACCTAAAAGACTAGCATGACATCCTGCAGAAACATACCCCCTTGAAGAAGAAGCATCCACCTGCAGCTGATCACACTTAATTCCTTGTACTGATATACCATAATGGCAGTTCCTACCATCGAATGTACCCTAACAGTAATGTTCCCCTTACAGGTTGCTTTTGGCTGTTCACCTCTACTGCTGTGCTGGAACTTCTTTCTAGCCGTGACTGTAGTTGCCTAACCCAATGTTAAGACTGACCACTGCTGCCCAAAGAAATAAATGGCATTAAAAAAAAAAGTGTATAGGTACTGTGATTATCTGCACTGTCAGGAAGGCAGCATGTTTGTTTTCCTGTTCCTTTTTCAATGAGGACTTATTTGCAGCTATATGAGGTTGCTCCATACAGAGGAGCTCTTCTCTACTGATACTAGTATTCCTCAGCCTGGATTCCCAGTATTGGTCGGTGTCCTGAAGGTTGTCTGCCGGGTTGCCTTACATGTAGTCCCCAACCCCCCTTCCCGATTTGAGGTCTGTTCAAGTGGGAGTGTATCATGCATTTCAAGAGGGGCAACCTAAAAAAAAAAGTTGACAGAACACAAGGGTCCAATCTACTGGAGTCGGGAAACGTACTACCTAGTACACATTCCTCCCCCTTGCTCATTTCTGTTGCCTGTGTTTCCCTTACTGTTATGGCCACACCTCGGGGTATGCCTAGATGGCTGCTCTTTATCTGAATCTACCTATATCTACAGACGTACTCCACAGATAATCATGGGTAAAGTGGGGAGTGGTGGGTAGGATACCCTCCCAATAGCTGGCAGAGATCCTATTTTAACTAACTGGTGAACAGCTTTGTCTGTAAACTTGGTTTTACTCTTCCTTGCTTAAGACTTTTGGCTCCTACCTCCACAACTCTATATGGTGGGGGACCACCAATCATTAGTTCTGCAGCCTGGCAACCCAGCCACCAAATCTGCCCCTATGTGGTCTCCTTTCTCTCTACTTGAGCCCTGCCTCAGGGACGGAGATGCAGAGCACAGCTCCCAGCGATGGAATAAAAAATGCTGGGACCTTTTGACCCACCTACACTTCTGGGTCACTGATGGGTTACCCCCTCTGGGCAGCCTACAGTGACACACTTTCTGCCTGTCCATTTTGGATAATAAAATTCCATGGATGTTTAAAAATGTTACATGTTGTTTGTTCAATTTGATTTCCTCAGTTCCTTCTTGCTGAAGAAAATTATAACCATCTTAATGTTCTACTGTGCTGTACTGACGTCATAGTACTAAAGCTCTTCCTACCACACAATGTATATGCTGGCTATTTTGAATCCCAGGGCCCCCTCATGTGGTTTTCATTTAATAAAGGTTACAAAGCTCTACCCCTTCTTGTATCATGGCACACAAGACAGTGGTATCTAATAATGTGAAGGGGATAAATAATCCCGTGAAGAGGTCTTAAATTCTCTCATAGCTGAAAAAACAGAAGTGTACCATGGCTGCTCTCTAAGAAACACATATGCTACCCACAAATCAAATTGCAAAGAGCCTGGGTAGGCTAAGTCTATGCGGCCTCCCACCCTACTCATCAAAAATGTGGAGTGGCAATACTGATTCATAGATCCCTGCCACTTAAAGTCACATCATCTTTCCCAGACCAATATATTCTGGTTAATGCAATGTATCAAAACCGACCAATGTCTTTTCTTAATGTATATGCCTTGAACGTTGATTCCCCAGCTTTCATCAAATCCATTCACCATCTCATCCAAGACAAGACTGAGGGTATGTGCTTCCTGTTGGGGGATTTCAACTGTTCCCCAAACTCAAGGATAGATAAGGCCCCCTCCTCGAACCTCCCACAGCTATGCATGGCCCAAGTAATACTTGACATGCCAGACCAGTTGGGACTCCAGGACATCTGGAGGCTTCTTTACCCCACTGCCCAAGATTTTACATTCTACTCTCATTCTCACAAAAGTTATTTATGTATTGATCTCTGCTTTCTTCCTAGAAACTGGCTACATGTGATCACTGACTGTCGTACCCACAGCATCGTCCACTCAGACCATGCCCCCTGTTCTTGCAGGTCAAACTTTGCCTTGCCCTTACATACAAGTTGTGTCGCATGAATGTAAGATATTTAGCAGACCAGGCCAACTCCACTATGACTAAGCAAGACATTCAGGCGTATCTAGACCTGAATCATGGTGGGGACACCACACGGACATGAAAGCAGTCCTGCAAAGGCAGGTCATTTCTTTCATAAATGCCCAAAGGCAAAAAAAAGTTGAAACACTTTCAGCTACAGAACAGGAACTAACCAGTTTGGAAAAAAGGCTCATAAACAGAATACAGAAGATATTCATACTCTAAGACAACATAAGTTAGCTAGACACAAACTTGCAGACAGAGACCTCAAAACAGCAGAGGCAATGCCCCGAGATACTTGACAGAAATACTATGCCAAGGGCAATAGCGTAAGTCACCTGCTAGCCTTACAGTTGCGGAAGCAACAAGCAGACAGACATGTGGTAGAACTTTCCAGCCCAATCCCCAACACACTTCCAATTACTTTACCCCAGGATACAGCTAAGAAGTTTGTCATCTTTTACCAAGAACTTTATATGGAATCCCTGTACCACCATACCATGCGAGAACTAAAATACAGGTTACTCACCTGTAACAGGAGTTCTAGGAATGGTATATGTTGTTCATCCACACTCATTGGCAGTATCCTTGCCGCTTTAAATCTTGCCGGAAGGTCTTCAAGCTTGCTCCTCCCACCCACCCGGGTGGTATAACTCTCGGCTCCGCCCCATGACGCCAGATCTGGCCCGCTGGAAGCTCAGGCTAAAGGCCGGGCCGAGGTTGGGAAATGTAGGATGAACAATATACCATTCCTAGAACTCCTGTTACAGGTGAGTAACCTGTATTTCTAGGGACATGGATATGTTGTTCATCCACACTCATTGGCAGACTCCTAGCAGTTCTCCGGGAGGAGGGAGGCAAGACGACACCCCACATACTTACTTGGGAAAGAGAGACTGGAGAACCGAGGCCCCAAACCAGCATCCCGGCGTGACTCAAGGTCGATGTGGTAGGGTAATGAAGGTGTTTGCTGACTTCCAGGTAGCAGCCCTGCAGATTTCCTGGATAGGGAGTCCCCTGGAAGCAGCCACTGCTGCAGCAGTATGGCGGTAGAATGAGCCTTATCCTCTGGGAGGCTCCATGCCCGCTAACTTATAGCAGAGATCTATGCAGGAGGTTACCCACCTGCTTATCGTCCGCTTGGCTGCAGGTCTGCCAGATGCGGCTTCAGCGTAGGTGACAAACAGCTGGCGAACCTCTCCCCGAATATCAGCCGTGCGCTCCTTATAATAAGCGAGCGCCCTTCTAGGATCCAGAGTATGGAGCCTATATTCGGCCTCCGAGGTGTGATTGGGGTAGAACACCGGCAGAGTCAACACCTGGTTAAGGTGAAACTCCGACACCACCTTCGGAAGGAATTTCGGGTGGGGGCGCAGGACAACCTTGTCCCTGTGGAAGACCAGGTAAGGAGACCTCATGGAAAGCGCCTGGAGCTCTCCCATCCTTCTGGCTGACGGATAGCCACCAAGAAGGCGGTCTTCCACGACAGGTGAGAGAGAGCACACCTGTGCATAGGTTCGAATGGCTTGCCCATGAGCTTTGCCAGTACCAGCAGTAGATCCCACGGAGGTGGGGGTTCCCGTGACTGGAGGGGAAATGTGATCAAGGCCTTTGAAAGCGCCAGACCATTCTCTCTCCTGCGCTTCACCGACTGCTTCCCAGCCCGCTACCGTAAGCAGAGATGGCTGCCAGGTGCACCCTTTAGGGTCGTCGACCTAAGCCCTTGACTAGAAAGGACCATAAATAGTCCAAGATGCTTGCCAAGGAACAGGAGGAAGGGTCCAAGCTCTTGTTTCTGACACCAAATGGAAAACCTTTTCCATTTGAAGGCATAGCATTTTCTGGTCGACCACGGGACGCCTCAACTACATTGAGGACCTCGCTCGGAAAGACCCAAAGCCTGGAACTCTAGCCGCCAGGAACCAGGCCGCCAGGTGCAGGGATTGAAGGTCCGGATGGAACACCTTCCCCTGATTGACTGAGAGCAGGTCCGGGCGAGCTGGAAGCTGCCGCGGAGTCCTGGAGCTGAGACTGAGGAGATCTGGGTACCAGAACTGGCGAGGCCAGTCTGGGGCTATCAGAATCACCTGCGCCTTGTCCCTCCTCGCCTTGAGAAGCACCTTGTGGATCAAGGGAAATGGGGGAAAGGCGTAAAAGAGGCCCGGGGTCCATTGCCTCGAGAAGGCATCCCCCTGCAGCGAGCCCTGCTGAGGGGGGCGGGCATGGAACAGACTCAGCTTCGCGTTCTCCATGGAGGCAAACAGGTCCACCTGAGGTGTGCCCCAGTGGGAGAACAGATGCTGTACTACCTCCGGCAGGAGAGACCACTCGTGGGATGCAGCCCCTATCCGGCTCAGGGCATCGGCCAGGGTGTTGGAGGCTCCTGCCACGTGAATGGCTAGGAGATCCGCCCAGGCTGCGCAGACGAGTGACCAAATGCGGAGAGCTCCTGCATAGAAGCATGGAGCGCGGCCCCGCCCTGGGCGGCTTAGATAGTACATGGTCGTGGTATTGTCCGCCTGACTCGGACCACTTGACCCCGGAGGAACGGAGCAAAGGCGGTGAGAGCTAGGCGGACCGCCGGAGCTCCAGCAGGTTGATGTGGCATCGGGACTCCCGCGGGGACCAGAGGCCATGAGCCGGTGTTCCCCAGATGGGCACCCCAACCCATCAGAGAGGCATCGGTCGACAGAGAGACCGCCGGCTCGGGCGGACGTTAACGGGATGCCCTCCTGCAAATGATCTGGAATGGTCCACCACTGGAGAGCTGCACATCCCCTGTGTCACCGGCACAAGCTGGTCCAAGGATCGCAGCGCCAGACCACTGGCTGGCCAGTCCCCACTGAAGGGACGATGTTCCAGCGGCCCAACGGACCACGCTGGTACAGGCCGCCATGAGACCCAGGAGGCGAGGAAGTCCCGGCAGGGGCAATTGCCCAACCAGAAATGATCGGGCAAAGGAGGAAAGAACCTCGCCCTGTCCGCGGGAGCCGCGCCTGGCTCAAGAGAGTCGAGCTGCGCCCGATGAATAAAATCACCTGCTTCGCCCGAGTTCCGACTTGGCTCATGGATAAGGAGGCCCAGTTGAGAGCAGACCTGGAGGGCCAGATCTCTGACCACTCCGCCTCCTTCCTGGAGGGAGCTGCTATCAGCCAGTCGTCCAGGTAAGGGTACACCGGACCCTCGGCGCCAAGAGGGAATGCTGTCACCACTGCCATGCATTTGGTGAAGACCCTGGGAGCTGGAGACAAGCTAAGGGCATGGCTTGAATCAAGAGAGATCCTTCCGCTGGAAGCGAAGGAATCTCTGGTGAGACGGACGGATAGGGACGTGAAAAACGGGCCCTGCAAGTCCAGAGAGCAGAACCACACGCTGCTCGCAAGGATGGTATTATCTGAGCCAGAGTGACCATCCTGAAGGTTCGAGACCTTAGGAACTTGTTTAGGTCGTAGGTCGGAATGGGGCGCCAGCCCCGCGTCTGCTTCGAACCAGGAAGTACCTGGACACAAACCCTGGGTCTGAAAGAGGGTCCACCACCTCTCTTACCACCTCCTTCTGGAGGAGGAGAGCGATGTCGGCTCGACGAGCCGCCAGTGAGGCTGGGGATCCCGAAGCCCCCCGAGGGGCGACGGCTCTGAAGGGTGGTGCCTGCTCGAATTCCAGAGGCAGGCCTCTTCCCACCACCTCCAAGACCCACCTGTCCGTGGTAACAGCGGACCAGGCGGAACGGAAGTGCCGGAGCCGTCCCCCCACGGGGGGACCCAGGGGTAAGGTGGACGGGATGGGGGCGACACCCCTCAGCCCGTCACTGGGCAGGCTTGGAGGAGGGACCGGCCGAGGGACCTCCTGGGCCCTTTCCTCCCTGCCTCCTGTTAGAGGAAGCCGGCGGCTTGGGTTTGGGATGCCAAGGCCGAGCCTGCTGGCCCTGACGTTGCTGGGCCGGGCGCGCCGGGGGCACAGAAGGACGAAAGGGCTTAGGCTGTGGTTTGCGGCCTTTGTCCTTCTGAGCGGAAGAGACCGAGTCCAAGGTGGCATTGGACTCCTCGATCCTCTGCAGGTGACCTTCCACCCCAGGGTCAAGAGGTCAGTCCTCAAAAGGGAACATCCGCCAACTTGTGCTGGGTATCCGGGTAAAGGTGGATATCCTCAGCCAAGCCCGCCGACGATAGCCACCGCGGCCGCCACCGATCTGGCACATGAGTCCCTACATCCAAAGCAGTCTGAGCTGCTGTTTGGCCACTGCCTGCCCTTGGTCCCGCACCTGCTTAACCGTAGTCTGCAGATCGAAGGGAAGATGAGGGATGACCTATCCAGGAGCCCAACAGGGCATGAGAAAATGTGCCATGAGGACGGGCTAACTGGCCTGACGGGCGTCGAGAGAGGACGCAGCGTAGACTTTCGCCCGACATAGTCCAATTTCTTGACTCCTGTCAGGAGGTTTGTCCACATCCCTGGCGCTATGCCGGGCGCTCCGGAAAACGCTGTCGGTAACCAACCCCTCAGCAGAGGGGTGTTCAAAACCGGACAAGGAACCGGTAGGACCGATACTTCCTGGCCATCCTGGCCAGGGCGAGGGCAGGAAGCGCGCTGCCAAAGTTCCAGTGCTGGACCCACTATGGCCTCGGCCACCGGAAAGGCCTCCGCCGGAGAACCTCGGTCCAGAATCTCCGTGGGGATACCTGGCCTGCTTGGGAACGGGTTCGAGCTCCATCCCGTAGACCCGAGATGAGCCGAAGCAGTCCTAGGAAGGACGACGGCTATCGCCCATTGGCTGACCTTCCTGAAGACCCAAGTCCAGTCGCTGGAGAAGAAGGGAGGAATCATCTTCGGACTCGGAAGAGTCCTCAAGAGCTGCCTCTGGCCTGAACCACCCTTCACCAGCCGAGGTCGGTCGGGAGTGAGGGTAACTGACAGCCGATGGGGTAAACCCTTAGCCGACCGAGAATCCTTGGTCGGAGCCCCAATTGGTGGCTGTGGAGGCGGAGGTTCCACCGCAATCGGTGGAGCAGCTGGTTTTGGCCGAACAACCGGCCTGGGTATAGGCCCTCGGCAAGTCGAGGGTTGTGTCGGCCGCTCCGTGACAGTTACTTAATGGCCGGGAAGGCGCCGGAGTCGGCTTATTCCCCGCCAGGAGGAGCTGTTGCAACATAAGGTCCTCGCACTGCCGACGTACTTACGCCGAAGCCTCCCTCATCCGAGGAGGAGGACGAGGACGAAGCGCGACGCCGCTTTACCGCGTGCCGAGACCGAGACCGCCTTATGACGGTGGGAACGGGTTGGACCGCCGAAGAGGTCCGGAGACCGAGACCGAGAGTCCCGGAATTTCCGGGTCGGTGCAGGAGGTGTCGGCCGAACCGACACCCTTCGCTCGAAGGTCCATCCGAGGGCTCCGAACCGGAGGCACAGGCGAGCCCACGGGATCCTCAACTCCTCCCGGGGAACCGGAGAGGGGAATCTCGGCTGCTAAAGGCGACAGCCCGTCAATGGGTCGAGAAAATCTCGACTTCATCAGTGGAGTCTCGTCAACTGACCTGACGGGGACACCGTGAGGCCAGTGGCCGAAGCCGAGCGGTCGACCGAAGCCGACGGTCGACGGCCCGGGGAGAGGGACCTTTCCCGCTCCCAAGAGCGTCGACGGAGGGACTTACCCTTGTCCCTCTTTTTGGACCGAGAAAAAGGTCCAGCAGACGCAGGCCCTTCTCCTTTAGTGGAGAGGGACAGACAAAGCTCCTTAAAGGAAGCCGTGTAGGAAGAACCCAGAGAGAGCGGGATAAATGCCGCGGCCGAGGAAGATACGGCCCGCGCCGCCTCCTCTTCGAGGGCCTTCATCCGCCGAGCTGATCCGCTCGAAAGCCGCCAGGACACCGGCCAACCGGGCCTCCTTGGACTTCACCGAGGGAACGCTCGGACGGCCCAGTTGCAATCGGGCAGCACGGTCTTCGAGGACGAGGTCGAGAAAGATGAGCACAGGTCGCAAGCCCGCGGGTCGTGCTCAAGGCCTAAGCAGTAGACACACGTGAGTGTGGATCCGTCCGAGACATCTTCTGCCCGCATGGGCATCTCCGGGAACTGGAGTCGATTTATCCATCGCAGTCACGAGGGATCGAAGACTGAAGTCTTTTGCAAATATTATTTTTAAACCGCAAACGGAGAAATAGGAACTAGTCACAAACGCAGAGCGTTAAGGAGGGAACCTGAGCTTCCAAGCGGTAAGGAAGATCTGACGTCATGGGGCGGAGCCGAGAGTTATACCACCCGGGTGGGTGGGAGGAGCAAGCTTGAAGACCTTCCGGCAAGATTTAAAGCGGCAAGGATACTGCCAATGAGTGTGGATGAACAACATATCCATGTCCCTAGAAACACTTTTTTGCCACACTACACTTGCTCCAACTGAATAAGCAAGAGAGGGGAATGTGAGACTCCACCATGGATGTGACAGTAGCTATCTTGAATTTGAAGAATGGTAAAGCCCCTGGCCCAGACGGTTTCCCCAAGGAGTTTTATAAAGTTTGTAGAGAGGAGATGCTGACCCTGCTTACCAGGGCCAGGTACTGGGGAATGGAGCACAAACAGCCCCCGAACAAGTGGAAAGAGGCAATTATAACTGCTGTACCAAAACAGGGTAAGAACTCGTTGCAGCGTGGCTCATACTGAATAATCTCCCTTATCAATGTAGACCAAGAAGGAATGACTGCTATCCTGGATAACAGACTACAAAAGGTACTTTGGAAAGTCATACACTGGAACCAAACTAGCTTTATACCACAGCACCAATCTTTTGATAATGTACAGAGGCTGCTTACCATTATCCCCGCAGTCAGACATTCTCATACAATAAACTTGGCCATCTCTCTCAACGCTGAAAAGGTGTTCGACTGCTTGAATTTGAAATTCTTGCTATTCACTTTTTACAAATATGAAGCTGGCCCTAAATTCTTATCCTGGATAAATTCCCTCTATACTTTGTTGAGGGTGAGGGTAAATGGTATCTTGTCCCCCTTCTTTGAGCTCCAATGGGGCACCCGACAGGGTCCTCACTGTCCCCACACCTCTCTGCCTTGGGAACTGAACTCCATGCAATCGCTGTTAGGGGCAACCCAATATAGAGGGGTCCTTGTGTGACCATGAGGGCAAAAATTCTCACCATATACAGATGACACGCTACTGTTCATCAGCAATCCTGTCCACTCAGTGCTCCTGCTATCCAAGATATTGGAAGGTTATAGTAAGGTCTTTAAAATTAACCATGATGAATCTGATGTTTTTGAACTCAGTGGAGTAATGTCCATGCAAATAAATGTAGTATACCATTTAGAAGGATATCTAAGGGGTTCAAGTATTTAGGTATTCATATTAGGAAACATCTACCAACCCTCTTTCAGGCAAACTATGTACCTTTCCTTGGAGAAATATATGCCGATTACAGAAGACAGACTTCCCTCCCCTTATCATTAGGGAGCAGAATGCAGATGATTAGAATTAATGTTCTCTCAAGGTTGCTGTATTGCTTTCATATGCTCCCAATTGCTATCCCCGCAGCAGTTTGGAAACAATTAGATGAAGTTACACACAAATTCATATTGGGGGGGGGGGCAGTTGCCCGAGGGTTCAAGTGTCACTGCTTAGACAAACCAAGGAAAGAGGGGGCCCTTGAGCTCCTGAACTTTAAATACTATTACTGGGCTGCACAGGCCACACCAGTCGTGCAGTGCTTCATACAACAAAAAGTTTAGAGCTCAAGGCCAGGAGTCTTCCTGGCAGCTAGCGGATCTCCCTACCCTTATCCCAACTTACCCAAGCCACTTTTACCCATCTACCAAATCCATGGGTAAAACACTGACTCAAGATGTGTGACATACTGAGGCATCAGCTGGGTAATTCCAATACCATTAGCCCCTAGTAAGCCTCACTGCCACACCACAAAGTGCCCTGGGACATGCAGAAATGGACCTGAGAGGCAGGGAGCTGAGAGGCATAACTTCTTTTCAAAACCTAAGAAGTGCAGACATGGCCTCCCTCAAATCTTTTCAGCAGCTTTAGATGGAATTTGGTGTAAGTAGAGGGACTTCTTCAGATATTTGCAAATAAAGCATTTTGTAATGCAACCACACATTAACGCTTGTATCCTGCAGCCACTAAACCCCCGGAGGAGTCTGTAAACTCCTCACAACACTTAGGAGTACTGTTAAAGGCTGTTACAGGCATTGCTGGATTGCTTCAAAACTCCAACCGGTGGGCCTCACTGACAGCATGGGATGCTCTGCAGAGGGAATCTGGAGAAAAGACAGAGGATAAGACTTGGGAAAGGGCCATAAGGGTTGGCACTAAAACCTCCACTTCCCCAGGGTTCAGGGAATTCAAATGGAAAGTACCCATGAGGTTCTTTCTTACAACATCACACAGCAAACATTATTTGGCAAGCATCAGACAGATGTTAGAGAAGCTGTGGTCAGGAAGGTACCCCATACCATATATTCTTGGTATGCCCCTTTTTGGAAGACTTTTGGACAGTCATGAATTGTTCCCTGACCACCACTGTCCCAAAAACCTTTAAGGCCCTCCTTTTGGGAGTTCACAGCAGTTATGGGATACAAAACAAAACAAAACAAAAAAAAAAACAGAAGAAACTTTCATGTATTGAATAATTACAGCAACAGCCTTAAAGGCTATCATCAGCAATCCACTGGCCTCATGGCGGACTGAGTCAAATACAGGGTGCTCAAGAATGCCCGTAAAAAAGATCTCAAATATGCCAAGAGAAGTTTACCTTGCTCATCTGCAAAACAAAAATCAATCAGACCCCCAAAAGTTCTGGGCACAAAGTAATACTCTCCTGAAAGTCCGCTCTAGTTCTTCAGAATCTAATACAGTGGTGGTTGGTCAGACTGTCAGCTACCCCTTGGCTGCAGCCAATGCATTCAACAACTCCTTCACTGACCTGGAGAGACTTAACCCTTGCTGTGCCATGGACAGATATATCAGTCCAGAATTCTTATGCTTTCTAATTCTGTCAGCAGCCTAAGGGTTAAACCTCCCTCTCTTGGTCCTCCCTCCCTCCACCCCACCCCTCCTGATACTGTGAAATCCACCCCCGAGTTCCACTTTCACTTGGTCACTCAGAAGGAGGTACTACTCATTCTAAAGTGGCTTAAGGTGGAAGACTCTGCTGCAGATTTCAACAAACTGAAGCCTAAACTCTTAAAGGTACCTGCCCCTGTCATTGCCTCTCTTGCTGGCATGCTCATTAACACATCCCTCCTTGAAAGAAGAATTCCTGAGTGCTGGAATACTGTCACAGTTGTTCCTGTGCACAAGAGTGGTTCCAAAAAACCTGTAGAGCAGTACTGTCCCACATCTCTCCTCTGCTCCCTTGCCAAGATACTAGAACAGTTTGTCTATAACCAGGTCCTTGACTTCCTTGAGCAGAGGTACCTGCTGTAACATTGGCAACATGGCTTCAGGAGACATCATGGAAAAGACACTGTCCTTGTTAAACTGACCTCGGACATATTGGACGCCATGGATAACGGGCTACTAACAGTCTTCAGAGACCTCACAAAAGCATTTGACTTGGTGAACCACATAGTCTTCTCCTAATACAACTAAAGCCATTTGGTCTTGATGAACTCTCCCTACAAAGGTTCCCATTATCTGGCTGATAAGTCTTAATTGGTCAAGTGGAAGGGCTCACTTTCCTCCCCAAAAAATATATTTAATGGTGCCCCAGAAGGCTCCATATTGGGCCCCTGCTATTCTCACTGTTTGTCAATGACATGCCGGGAGCTGGGGTGAACCTACTACTGTATGCCGATGACATAGTCCTCTATAGAAGTACTAGTGATCACAGCTATCTCAATGCACAGATTGCTGAAGACCTCCTAGAACTAGAAAACTGGTTCATGGCCAGTAAATTAGTCTTTAATGTAAAAAAGACCAAGGTAGTCTTGTTTGGCCCTCAAAATTTCTGTCTGACCAGACAACACCCATTTCCTTTCACAACTTCCTTTGGAGCACTTATAGAAGTAGTGGAGTCCACCAAATACCTGGAGATTTACCTGGACCAGGAACTTTCTTATAGAACCCATACTGACCACGTCACAAAGACTTCACCAAAAAACTGACTTGCTCAACCGCCTTGGCAACTTCCTAACCAGAAGCTCATAGTTTGTCACTACTACTGGTACTCTTCTTCCCCTTCTACAATACAGAGCCCCTAGCTTACAATCTCTGAGGTGCTCTGAGTTCAATAAAGCTTAGTGTACTCTACAATAAAACCAGCTGCTTTGCCTCAGGAGCCCTACCCAGGGAGCATCACTGTGATGTGCTGCGTCTACTGAACTGGCCTTCATTGGAGGGCCGATTAGAATACACTCTCCTCTGCCTGGCCTTCAAACTTGTCAAGGGTCCCTTCCCCAAGCCTATACAACATCCTAAAGATCTACAAGACGGGTCCTATGTTCCTCCAGTAATACCCTGCTAGAGGTACCTGGAGTTAGATCCTGTATGGGGGAGAGGTTCTTTGCTACCTCAGCACCTTACCTTTGGAATGTTCTACCTCCTATCCTTCAAGATTGCTCTTCACTAAGTGGATTTAATAAAGGGCTCAAAGTTGTCCTTCTGGAGCACAGCCTCTGTTCCTGTAATCGCTGACACTATAACTAACTTTGCTTGCCTACTCTTATTTATATTGATACCCTGTTGATCTATTTTCCCTGCCTTGTGTATTCGAAGATTATTATTAATACTTCAGCATGTACTGGTACTATATGTTTGGTCATATGCATTACTTCCCTGATCATGTATTGTGACTATATCATGTCTGACTATTATCGGACCATGTATTTTGACAATGTACAGCCTGTCTTAGACTCTCCGGAATTCCACCTTGCCAGTCCCTGTGAGGACTGGCTCCTGGACCCTGTGAAGACTCAAGTGAAGAACACTGACCCTTGTTAAGCTAGAAACCCCAAGGTCCCTTGTTAAGCTAAGTAGTTTTTACATTCTTATCTCTGCTTACATCGTTGTTCACTTGTCATTTTTGATTACTTAAAACAGTCTTGCTAAGACAGTAGTTTTGTATTCGTAGATGTGCTACATTATTGCTCAGTTGTCATTTTCTGATTACTTAAAGCAGTCTTGTTAAACCAAGTAGTTTTGCATTCTTGGCTCGGTTTACATCCCTGCTCATTGTCATGCTGTGATTACTTATAGCAGTAGCAGACTTGTCAATACCAGATTACTTAATTCTAGTAGCAGGCTTGAAGCTCACAGATTATTATCCACCTGTACTACTGATTACTGTAGAATCACATTGAAAGAGTTGGTATTGTCTGTGGATTTATAGTCCATCTATACAGATATTGTATCTCCACATTACTGTTTACTGTGCAGGATCATATAGAAACTGACTACTGTGCAGGCTCACATAGAAAGAGTTGGTATAGCTTGCAGTTGGTTAATTTGTGAATTTTTTTTCTATAGATATTTTATTACTTTTTTCTGTTTTTCTCTCCAATCTCCTGCCTTGGACGTGCATGCACATGTGAAGGTATGCACATGCTGCGTCTCAAGGAGCCCTCCCTACGTGTCGCCCCCTCTGCCTATGCTAACCACCGGACCTCCACCCGGTGGCAGCGGGACTACTGGGGGGATGACCACACCAGGAGAGGACAGCTGCCTTCCAGTTGCTCAATCCTGCTCCTACCCTCCCCCCAACGACCTGAGACCGTTTCTGAACCTGGGTCGCAGGCGCAGCACGAGGTAAGGTGTCCAGCGCCTCAGCCCTCAACACCACAGGGCCAGCTAAATTTGTGAATTTATAGTACTACTATGCAGCCTAATATGGGGATTGTGAACTGTAACGGTTATGGGGCCCTCATCTCCAGGGGACTATTCTGGACGGTGGGGTACTGCCCCATAGGCAGACAAATAAAGGAGCTTAGTTGGAAGCAGCTTGGACAGAAATCACCAGGCTGCAACAGCTGGTCTGGAGCCTTCACCCTCACCCCCACTCCCCCAAAGGCCCACTAGCCCAGGGTGGTGGTAGGTGGTGGGGAGGGTAGAAAGGGGAGGCAAGAACTACGAAGTGTGCCCAAAAAGGCATTGTTCAGGTTAGCGCTGCTCTAACCGCAAACCTTTTTGCACCCTTAGCAGAATCGCAGGAACCCAATTCCATGCTGCAGGGGGACATTATGCCAGTAGAGTGGGCTGAGTCAGAACAAGGTGAGGACATTAAGTGGTGATAATACACATCCCAGCAAAACAAATGGCAAGTGATTCCTTATCTTTGGACACTCAATGGTATGGAGTGTTGAGACTCAGCTATGTAAGGATGGGTAGACAAAAGTGGTAGCCCAGTGTCTGCCGGGAGCCTCAGTTAAGAGAGATGGAGAGCGTGTCCTTCAGCAGGGCTTCCGGGATCCTGACCATAGAAAAAACATGGAAGCCAAGCTGATCATCCGCCTTGGCTCCCAGCAGCCCTCTGGTTTAAATGATAGACTTATTTTCCACTAACATCTTTCAGCCATCCCTTTTTTTCCCTAAAGTCAATTTGTTTTTGTACTCATTTATTTTTAATTTTCACCATGTGTCTCCATTTCTGTCTCCTTCTCACACATTTGTCACCTTTCAGCCCTCTTACAAGGCCCTGTTAATCAGTCTCTACCTGGGAACTTCCCCAGCTCTTTCTCTCCCATTATGCTTTATCTTTCCCATCATCACCTTTTTGTTTCACAGATTCTCTCTTAATCTCACCTTTTATCACTTCTTCTCCCTTAGCCTCCCCTTCTTTCTCCACATATATATCTCTCTCATTTTATCTCTCCTCTACACTAACTTGTTTTTTCTCTTTTAGATATTTCCTGAAGAAGACCTAAGGTCGAAATGTAGATTTTTAACTCTATTTTCTATTTTCAGCGTGCATTTAATATAACCATTTTGTTTTGCTTTTAGACCACATGCTGACGCAGCGCCTTGTCTTTGTTTTTTTACAATTTGTATGCTACATTTGCTGCGACCCACTATGCCTAATCTGAAATCTCTTCTAAATTCTCTGCGATGCTACTTCATTTCTTCTACGTCTGCATTCCCTTCTCATATTTCTAAGCCTTCTCTTGAATTATTTTCTGCCATTTGCTCTAAGACTAAACTCTGCAGTCACTTACAGTTTCTTTCCAAATGCCGCCACCTGGGTATTATTCCTAAAGGTTTCTGTTTGAAATTTCATCCTTGTTCATTTGGATCTGAGACACATGTTTCCTCTACTAACAAGCTTTTGAAAACTTTCTCTAGGAAACTTATCATGCACACCATTCTCTCCATCAAAACACAGCTGATCTCTGTGGACAAAACCATTCAAAGGCAAAAGGATTTCCTACAGCGAACGGCTCCACATAACCTTCCTTTTATTAAGCACTGCATCCAAAACCTTAACTCCACTCTCTTTCAGTTTCTCAAGGATACCAAAGCTGCAAAACTCCAGTCTCTCACCCAGCAGATCAACAACCAACAAGAGCCCTCGAGTCAGACACAACCTAACAATTTGGTATTTTGTATTCCTCCAGACCTTCCCCTGACACAAGATGAGCACTCACTCCTTAGCAAAGGTCTCTCTTTTGTGCCCACACCCAGATATCTTGATGCACCTTGTTCAAGTAGATCTGCATTGTTCTATCTAGAGTACTTTGCAGCTCATTTTCTAATATGACTCCTCTCCCACAGATGATGACAGTACCACCAGAACTATTAATGACATCAATCCCCAGCATGCATGGACACCTCCAGGACGTGTTGCTGCTGTTGATTATTTTATTAACCAATGCATGGAAAACACCACTAACTTTAATCTTCATTGCAGGCGCAACCATTCCAACCTGACACCCGGTGAGCTTGCAGCCCTCAGATCTCTACATTGTAGGAATGACATTGTTATTAAACCAGCTGATAAGGGAGGTGCTGTTGTGGTCTGGCAAAAGGAGCTATACATCACGGAAGCCACACAGCAACTCTCTGACACCAGGTTTTATTCTTCCCTTCCACAGGACCCCACTGCTGACTATCAGACGGAGGTCACCACCACCATCATCACCTCTGCTATTGAAAACAATGAGCTCCCTGCTTCTGCTAAGAGACTCATAGTCCAGCATCCCCAGACATCCAGGTTTTATCTTCTTCCCAAAATCCACAAAACAGGTAACCCGGGTCGTCCCATAGTGTCTGCCTGCTCCTGCCCCACATCCCACATCTCCGCATTTTTGAATGGCCTCATGAGACCCCTTGTTGAGTCCCTGCCCTCCTATAAAGACACTAACCATGCTCTCCAGTTATTTGACAGGTTCAGATTCAGTGACTCTCATCAGTTCATCTTCACCATGGACATCAAATCTCTTTACACAGTGATCCCCCATGATGATGATCTGACAGCTTTGCAGCATTTCTTGAACAAGCGGGAAGTCCAGCAGCCACCTGCACACACACTAACTCGTCTGGCAGAACTAGTTCTAACACTCAATGCTTTTTCTTTTAATAACAGTTTTTTTCAGCAGGTCAGTGGAGTTGCCATGGGTACCAAGATGGGTCCCATCTTTGCTAATCTGTTTGTGGGTTGGGTGGAGGAACATTTTTTTCTCTCATTCACAGGGACTGTGCCTGAACTCTACAAACACTACATTGATGACTGTGTGGGGGCCACCTCCTGCTCCAGGGAGACCCTCCAAGTCTTCCTTGACAAGTTCACCACGCTCATCCTTCCCTTCAGTACACTGTGGAAGTATCCTCCTCTACACTGCCTTTCCTGGATATCCAGCTCTCAGTCCAGAACACTGGTCTGAAGACATCAGTCTATTACAAACCCACTGACTCTCACAGTTTCCTCCTCCATAGCTCCTTCCATCCTAAACATGTCAAGAATGGCCTGCCTTATTCACAGTTTCTTAGACTTCAAGTTATGCAGTGAAGAGGATGATTTTGCTGAGCAGACCCAAATAATGCATAGTTTTTATCAACAGGGATACCCTAAAAGCACAGTGGACAGAGCACTCTCCGGTCAGTAACATGCCCGTAACCTTGAACCCATGGGAGGGATACCATCACACAAGAACAACGGCGAATTCCACTAGTTCTTCCTTTCCATCAGAGCACACCTTCTCTTCACAGGATCATCACTAGTAACTTCCCATTTTGCAAACTGACCCTAACATTGGTGCTTCCTTTACAGAACCACCTATTGCTCTCTACCACGGCCACCTAACCTGCGCAATCTCCTGGTAAAAAGCAGCCTACCCACTCCTAACAGTTCCTCCCCCCCAGGTACCAAACCTTGCAACAGGGTTCGCTGCTACACCTGCAAATTTATTTCCAGTGTAACTGAGATTCGGGGGCCTACAGGTATTTTTCACATCACCAATGAGTTCTCATGCACCTCCACTAATGTGGTGTACTGTATTCTTTGCAGGAGGTGTTCAGCTATTTACATAGGAGAAACCGGTAGGTGTCTTGCTGACCGTTTCAGGGAACATTACAGAGCAGTCAGGAATGGTGAAACTGCTAAACCCATTGTATCCCACTTTATCTCCAGGGACCACAATGTCAATGACCTTTCTGTTTGTGTCCTTCAGCAGGGCTTCCGGGATCCTGACCATAGAAAAAACATGGAAGCCAAGCTGATCATCCGCCTTGGCTCCCAGCAGCCCTCTGGTTTAAATGATAGACTTATTTTCCACTAACATCTTTCAGCCATCCCTTTTTTTCCCTAAAGTCAATTTGTTTTTGTACTCATTTATTTTTAATTTTCACCATGTGTCTCCATTTCTGTCTCCTTCTCACACATTTGTCACCTTTCAGCCCTCATACAAGGCCCTGTTAATCAGTCTCTACCTGGGAACTTCCCCAGCTCTTTCTCTTCCATTATGCTTTATCTTTCCCATCATCACCTTTTTGTTTCACAGATTCTCTCTTAATCTCACCTTTTATCACTTCTTCTCCCTTAGCCTCCCCCTTCTTCTTTCTCCACATATATATCTCTCTCATTTTACCTCTCCTCTACACTAACTTGTTTTTTTTTCTCTCTTTTAGATATTTCCTGAAGAAGACCTAAGGTCGAAACGTAGATTTTTAACTCTATTTTCTATTTTCAGCGTGCATTTAATATAACCATTTTGTTTTGCTTTTAGACCACATGCTGACGCAGCGCCTTGTCTTTGTTTTTTTACAATATGTCTGAAAGATTGTGAATGAGGCAGCAGAAGGCCTGGGAATCCTAGTCAACCTGGGCACAAACGACCTGGCAAGCCAGTCGGTTGAGGAAGTGAAACAGAACTTTGAAAAATTAGAAACACACTGTAGAAACATCTTTGATGGCAGATAAGGATTGCTTGGCCCACCTAGTCTGCCCATTTCCCTACCTATTCAATAAGCTGTAGAGCCTGGTTAACCAACAGCCTACTTCTTCCTGCCCCCACCAGAATTGCTTTATGTCTGTCCCATTCATTCTTGAATTTCCTCACTGTTTTTGACCCCACAACCTCCTCAGGAAGGCCGTTCCATGCGTCCACCGCCCTCTCTATGAAAAAATACTTCCTCACATTGCCCCTGAGCTGTCCCCCTCTATCTTCAAATTGTGCCCCTTTGTTCTTGCACATCTCTTTTTCTCAAAGATGCTGCTCTCTTGGACTTTGTTGATTCCCTTGAAATACTTGAAAGTTTCTATCATGTCTCCTCCTCCCTCCTTTTCTCAAGGGTATACATATTAAACTTCTTTAGTCTCTCTTCGTATGGCTTCTGTTGCAGACCCTGCACCATTTTAGTTGCCTTCCTCTGGACTGCCTCCATCCTGTCTATGTCCTTGTGGAGATGGGGTCTCCAGAACTGCACGCAGTACTCCATATGAGGTCTTACCAACTGTCTGTACAGGGGGAAGACTGGCCACTATCTCAATTTCCCTGGCCTTCTCCACGGTTCTGCCAGTCTGGTGTACAGGATAAGTACTAACAGAGTAAGACAGGAGGAAATAAATGAGTTTAATTGCTGGTTAAAACAATGGGGTAGTGGGAAATTATTTCTTTATGTCGGGGACTGGGGGGACTTCCGGGGCAGAAGGATTTTCATATATGACGGATTACATCTGACTAAAGAAGGGGTGATGGCACTGGGATAAAAATCTGACATCCACATAGGTTATTTAAACTAGGCAGGGGGAAGCAGGAGGCTAGAGAGTCTATCTGTGAAATGGTGGGTTCTCTTGCTGTCCCTCCCCACCAAAATGGTCTTGTCTTCAAAGAATACCAATCTAACCACACTAGCCAACAGAGAAAAGTCAGGGTAATAAGGGTGAGAAGTCGACTGTTGAACATCCTGCAGGAAGGGAAAAAAATTCATTCAAGTTCATGGAATGCAGTCCGTCTCAACGCTAGGAGCTTGGGAAATAAGATAAGTGACTTACAGGCATTAATAGCAGACACCGAAGTTGACCTGGTAGCAGTCACTGAGACTTAGGCCTTAGAGCACAATGAATGGGACCTTGCAGTCTCAGGATATGTGCTGTACAGAAAGGATAGGAAGGGAGTCAGCGTGGAGGATAGCACTCTATGTTCAAGAAGGCATAGGAGCCACAGCCAATGAAAATGACAGCCACTTGGATGTCGAATCCTTCGCCATCTGGAAAAAAGTTACACTTGGGGGTTATATACAGACCCCCAGGTTAAGGAAGAGAGAAGGACTGGGAACTCATGCAAGAAATTAATAGGGTCTCAGGAAGGGGGGCCATGGTGGTTGTCGGTGACCTGAATTTGCTATATGTGGTCTGGGATGTTCCAGTGGCAAAGTCCTCCAGAAGTCAGACAATCTTGTATGCCCTACAGGACTGAATGCTCAGTCAGCTGGTTATGGTTCCAACTAGGCAGGATGCAATCCTCAATGTGATTCTCACCAACACTGAAGCAGTAGGGGCAGTTCGAGTCAGGAACCTCCTAGCCAATAGTGACCATAACACAGTATGGTGAGATCTCTGTTGGGGCTGAAAAATCCTGGACAAAGGTGTTGAGCTTCAGAGGAGAAAATTTTGAAAGGTTAAGAGATATAGTTAGAAATAAACTGGCAACATCATGAAAAATCTGAAGTTGAAGACATCTGGGGGGCAATACAGGACTCGGTCCCAGAGGCAACAAAGCTCTGCGTCAGAACAGTAAAGAAAAGAAATAGACGCAGGAAACCCATATGGTTCACTGATTAGGTCCAAACAGCAATCAGGGGCAAAAGGGAGGCCTTCCATAGGTTCAAAACATACCAAGAGGTAGACGAATGGGACGGTTACATCAAAAACAGTAAGGAAGCAAAGAGGGTGGTGAGGGAGGCAAAGGCAGAGACAGAGCTTAGGATCCCAAAGGGGGATAAAGATGGGAGAAAATCCCTTCTTCCATTATATTCAGGAAAAGGGGTGGGACTGCGAAACTGCTGGACAGGGATGGACTGGTGGAGAAAGACGATCAAAAGGCAAATGTTCTAAATAACTTCTTTTGCTTGGTATTTACAAAGGAGAATACTGGTTCAATGCTGGAGAGCAGTATAAAAGCTGCCAATAGAGGGATACAGGTAATGGGAAATCCATCACTTACCACAGATAGGGTCAGAGATGGACTGGCAGCCCTCAAGCCAGGCAAAGCACAGGGACCAGATGGATTACATCCAACAGTACTAAAAGAATTGGAAGAAGAGTTAGCTGGTCCCCTGGCACACCTATTCAACAGATCACTGGGTACAGCAGTGGTTTCAAGGGACTGGAGGGTGGCAGACATGGTGCCACTTCACAAGGGGGAGAGCAGGGAAGAGATGGGGAATTACAGACCAGTTAGCCTCACTTCTGTAGTGGAAAAACTAACGGAAACCCTGATTAAGCAAGACCTCATGCAATACCTGGAAAAGAACAGGCTCCAGGACACTAAACAACATGAATTCATGGCAGTAAGGTCATGCCAGACAAATCTAATCACCTTTTTCAAATGGGTGACAAGGGAACTGAGTAAGGGACATGCAGTGGACCTTCTTTATTTTGATTTCAGCAAGGCATTTGATTCTATACCACACAAGTGCCTACTAAGGACGCTGGAGGACACAGAGGCTGCAAAAAGTATAGTCAGATGGGTGGGCAACTGGCTCACAGAAAGGAGTCAAAGGGTGGTGATAAATGGGGTGAGGTCAACCGTTGGCGCAGTTACTAGTGGGGTTCCACAGGGATCTGCATTGGGCCCTGTTCTCTTTAACATATTTATCAGTGACATTGGCAATGGTATCCAGGGTAAGCTAACCCTGTTCGCAGACAACACCAAGCTTGGAGAGTGGGTGGACACTCTTGAAGCGGTTAGAGACGTACAAAAAGACGCACAAAAATTGGAAAGGTGGTCAAATCTGTGGCAGCTGAAATTCAGTGCAAAAAAGTGCAAAGTGATGCATCTCGATAAAGGGAACCCAGGGACTGAATATTGGCTCAATGGGGTTAAATTTAGCACCTTGCAGGAACAGAGCAGAGGGACCTGGGGGTCATTATTACGGACACCATTAAGCAGACGAGCCGATGTGATAAAGCATACAGCAGGGAGAACAAAATGTTGGAGTGTATAGGCAGGGGGAATGATAGCAGGAAGAGGGAAGTGATCAACCCCCTCTACATATCCCTGGTTAGACCATACCTAGAGTACTGTGTTCAGTTTTTCGTTTTGAAATTGTATTTTATCCTCCCCTGTCTCTCCAAGCCTCGCATCATTGGGAACACCAGTAGAGTCTGCCCCCACTTTTGCCCTTACCTTGGTCATCAAGCTCCCCCACGGAGCCACGTTTTTTTCCCCTCGGGCGGGGACGAGGTGAGGCTGCTACACCCTGAACAATTCTGGTTTCATCGGGATCTTTTCTGGCCAGGCAGGTGCAAGCCATTAGAGGTCTGCTCCAGTGCTCAGACTTCTCGGAGCCTGGAGAGCATTTTTTCCCTATTCCTGTGGATGTGACATGCACCCTTGGATATCAAAGCATGACCACTGACATCCGTCATGTCCTCCCCTTCCATCAGACTAGGCACTTGCTGTACCATGGGTCCCTACCTGGGGCCAGCCAAGTGCTGAGCCACTATCCCCCCCCCCACCTGGAGAAGGTGAGGAGTCCTTGGGATGCTCAGCCTTCTCCCCCGGCTGGCCCTCCAACTTCCCGGGCTCGTTCTTGAACCGTGGCCATCAGTGTCGCAAGTGGTAGCGCTACCGCTGCATCAGCGGTCCAGCAGCATGTGTTCAGTTTTGGAGGCAGCACCTGAAGAAGGCCAGGGACAGGTTGGAATCAGTGCAGAGGAAGGGGACAAAGAATATCCAAGGTCTGCAGGGACACCCCTCTGAGGAACGGTTAGCAGCACTGAATATGTACTCACTGGAAACCAGGAGGGAGGGGGTGACATGATAGAAACATTCAAGTTCTTAAAAGACTTAAGCAAAGTGCCAGACACTGAGGAGTTGTTCCATAGGGTCACCAACACAACAACTAGAGGGCATGAATGTAAGCTGGAGGGGGGAGTTCCAGGAGGGATCTAAGGAAATACTACTTCACGGAAAGAGTAGGGGAGCCATGGATTAGTCTGTCAGAGGAGGTGGGGGGGCACAGACTGTGACAAATTTCAAGCATAGGTGGGACATAGCTAAAGCACAATGTTGAGACATTAAAGCAAGTATATAGAAATTTAGGGTGGTGGATAGCCCCCCCAGGACAATTGCTAGATCCTGGACATCTCATGGGCAGACTCGATGGACCCTGGGTCTCCTTCTGCTGTCAATTTTCTATGTTTCTGTCATTAATTCCAGGTCACCCCTGAAAAAGGGACATCGATGTCCCAGTGAGCCTACCTGGTTAACAAAATCAATAAATAACAGCTTTACCCTTTGCCACCATCCCTAAGCAGCGTGATTACTAGGCTGAAAGATGTGAGATAAGTGGAATTATTGTCAGCTAATCTCAGTTTACAGGAGGAAGTGATCCGTCACAGATGGTAGGAAACAGATGAACTTCTTGAGGAACTGGACATTCACCAGCCCTATGGACTATTGCCAATACTGTAGTCCACTGACTGTAGTAATGTGGAGGATTTCTCCAACTCATTTCATAGTATGTAACTTGTCTTTTAACGAAATGTCAGCACAGCTATGTCATGTATTTGTTTGTACGATTTGTACTATTCAAAAACTTCTAATAAACATAAAGTTAAAAAAAATATATATAAAATGATTAGAAGGAGCCCACATGAGACACGTCCCATCAGGTACCTGGCTTTTCAGCAGCCCCTAAAGACTGCATCTTGAGCAGAGGTCTCATATCTGCCATGTACATGGATGCCAGGAAATGAAAGTTACATATGACCCGTAACTGTTGATCTTCCAGAATATCTTCACCATTGATTACCACTTATGGATCTGGGCTGGAGGCACTAGGACTCCACACGAGCAAAGTTTTGCCAGGGAGCCATCCATGGCTATTGCGCATGGTGCCTGGGTATCCCCCGCGTGGTGCCAAGCACCAGCCAACAGCAGTTGCTGGCTCCCTCAATAATCTCAGTTCTGTTCACCAGGAGAGACCCAAGTGGGGGAGGGGTAAGTGAGGGCTAAGAATTTTCCTAACCCAAAGGGATAGGGAAAGGATATAGGAACTATAAATAAACAACAAATTAAAACCTGACTAGCAACCTTTGAATAAAGGAAAAAAGGGGCACACTAGGTGGCCTAAAGTGGTAGTTGGGTATGAAACCACAGCCTCACAGCACTAGCCAGACACAAGATGGATACTGGTCGTAAATGCAGCAGCCCTGAAGCACGTGGCTCTGGCAAAAAATCAAAAGGGGATGTCCAGAATTGGGACTCTGGAAATGAAGTGGCACAATGTACCAAATAGAAATGAATCACAGACTGCTAAAAAGAAAAAAAAAAAACATACTTAATGCTATCTCATGGAGGACTGACTACCTAGTCAAAATATGCTACCCTTTTCACTGAGGGGGAAAAAGGAAGGAATATCAGGTGCATGTGGAGCTGTATGGCAAAATGGAGTTGAGATGTGTTCATATCCCCAGGCACCCCTTAGGGTAGTGAGTTAACAGCCCACCTAGCATTAGAGAAGAAGGAGGGCATACCAGCCAAATGGATAGTCTAGCATAGCCAGAAGACCAACTATCACAGAAAAGTACCTGCTTCTCCTGCAATAACAGAGAGTTAGAATGGATACGTCCCAGAGGCAGACAGTGCATTAAGCAACTAAAAGGATATACGTCAGGAAGGGATATGCCCCGGGCAGGGAGACAGACGACAAGAAAGAAAAAAGAGGAAGGAATCTGCCTTCTGTCACTTATTTTTCTGTTTGTTTGTTTGTTTTTTCGGTTGGTATATGGACCCTGAATAGAACCCTCACACCAGTTTTGAGGTGTTTTTTTGGTTGTAGTGGGAACTCAGCAATGTGTCCCAAACCCTTTTTTAAAAACAACTACTCCACAAGGAAAACAACTGCAGAGATGCCATGGCACTAGATGGTGCCAGCCAGCACTATCAGGGTGAGTTGCCCAGAGGCAATAGTTCTGGTAGAGTGGGGAGATGGTGGGTGGGCGTGGTAATCAATGGAGAAAATATTCTGGAAGTTCAACAGTTACAGTAAGTTCATAACTTTCGCGTCTTCCAAGAATCAATTTTCACCACTGACTGCCACTTACAGGTCTGACTACCAAGCTTCGTTTTTTGTCTGAGGGAGGAGCTGGCTCACCGTAAGGGTAACAGATAGCGCCAGCCCTCTGAATGGGAAAAACACACGAGGGCAAGGGCTCCTTACAGGTCTGGCGAGACCCAAGACTGATCAGGGCCAGGCGGGGGCTCCTGTGGAACAGTAGCAGGAGAGTTTCCCCAACAATTCCTGCCTAACCCTAGGAGAAAAGAAATGAGCCCCTTGAAAGTGCGAGTTAAGCACCTTATGCCGGGCAAAAGGTGCCAGTTGGGAGAGGCAAAGTCATGCCCTCCGCCTAACCAGTTCGGCCAGTTAACCCACCTCAAATCCCACCTCCTCCGACAAGACTGGACTCCTATCTTCCTGGTGTCAGATACAAACTCGGCATTGGACCACTTCATCCACATCTTTAATAAAGCCTGTAACCTATTTGCACCCCTAAAAAAGCGCAAAGTTAAAACTCTCTGCAACCCTTGGCTAACTGGTTGCCTCCTAAAAAAGCTCAAATCCAGGGACAACCTATGGGAACTGGCTAGATCCACCGGGAAACAAGGTGACATCCAAAATTATAAACGAGCACGAAATGACTGCACAAAAACCATTCGGACACAGAAATCTGACTACTACAAGAAAGCACTCACTGACTCCTGGGGAAATGGGAGAGATTTCTGGAACAATCTATAAGAAATCACTGGGAAGCAATCCAAATCCACGCCAGCCATGCTAAAGGTGAATGGGAACACCACACTTGACCCAAAATCATTGCTGATACTTTCAACACCGCTTTCACTGACCTCAGCAGTGTTCTTCCCCCAAATTTCTTCAATGATGATGATACACCTGCAACCCCCAACTCTACAACTCCCGACAGTCACCCTCCCTTCTACTTTAAAGTAGTACATAAGAATGTTGTTCATAAGTATGCCACCAAAGCCATCACAAAATCCAGATCTAGTAATGATACACTCGACCTCAAGCTGCTGTCCCTCACCCTTGAAGAGGTGCTGGGGCATCTTACTAAGATTTTTAACCTCTCCCTTACACTCAACCAATTCCCATAAAAATGGAAGTCAGCCACTGTTACCCCAATCCACAAAAGTGGTGACAAGACTGACCACGGGAACTACCACCCAATCTCAATCCTGCCACCCCTCTCTAAGGCCCTGGAACGCATAGTATCGGACCAGCTTACCAAATACCTGGACAAACACAATATCCTCTGCAGGCAACAACATGGTTTCAGGAAAGGCCACAGCACTGCTTCCGCATTACTTGAAGTCACCGGGGCAATCCACAGCTCCCTGGACAAAGGGCAACTCACTGGCACTATCAACATTGATCTAACCAAGGCCTTTGACACCGTCTACCACCGCTTTCTACTTGCCCACCTTCCAAAGGCTGGGCTCTCCCCAGATTCTATTTCTTGGTTCAAAAGCTACCTTGCAAACAGGTCACAATGTGTAAAAAATTGCGGATGTGCTCTCAGAAGCCAAACCTGTTTGCTCCGGTGTCCCACAATGATCCATCCTGGGATGACTCCTCTTCAGCCTGTTCCTAAACATGCTGTCAGACTCCTGCTCTGAACAAATCGTACTCTACGCCAATGATGTGGTAATCCTAGCCTCACACCAGGATCCGAACCAGCTGCAAGGCAACCTCCAGCATTGCTTCTCCACTGTTGAGAACTGGTTCATTCAGCAAAAACTGATCCTCGATCAGAAAACAACAAGACAATGATCTTCAGTAGCTCCCACAATAAACATAAACACCATCACCTCTCCATTTATACCAGTCACGGCAGCCTACTGGAACAGGTCCAAACTTTTAAATACCTTGGGATCACCCTAGACTCGCACCTCTCCTACTCTGACCACATAAACAACGTCGCCAGAGCTGCCAACTCCAGACTAGGCCTGCTGTTCCGCCACAGGAGACACCTTTCTCCTGCAGCTCTGGCTGCTGCCTTCCAGTGCTCCATCGTTGCCACCATTGACTATGGCCTTATCATCTACGGCTCAGCTACTGTTACCGCACTCAAATGGGTAACCACCTCCCTCAACAAGGCTTGTCGGCTCATTACTGGTGCTCAACGTCATACACACGTGACCTCTACTCCCAAACCAGCTGGATGCAACTTGACAAGCGTATTAAATACCAAACCTGCATAGTGGCAAAGAACATTCTGAAGGGCCTCGCCCCACCCAGTGTCGCTACTTTCCTACAACCTAAAAAAAGCAGCCGGAGCACCAGGGCGTCCAAACCGCAGCAGTTCCAAATGCCCCACTGCTGCACAACCCAAGGTCAAAGAGCTTTTGCCTTCCAGGCCGCAAGCTGGCTAAATGGACTCTCTAGTGATATCACCACTGCCTCCATGCCTGGCGCCTTCAAAACCAGGCTCCGCCATTCACTCATTGCCTCCAGCACCTGTGACTGCAATGTCTAACAACGGAACATCACAGTCTGGACTCCCGGATTATGGACAGATCCCTACTCCGAGGCCCCCCTTGTTCTGTTTACATCTACGAGGGCCACAGCCTCTTAGCACTTTCGCCACTACCCTGCCCAACTCTTGCACTTCTTCGTGTTCTCTGACAAAGCCCCCAGGCTGCATCCCCCTCCTTCTCCCCCACCACCGTCCCCTCCACCCACCCCTCCGTAGCCTCTTACCCACCTTACCCAACCATTTCACCCCGCTCCACCATGTTTCGCATGCTGCCCCCTTTTCCTCCTCCACCCCTTTTTCCTTTTCTTTTCATTTCATCGCTTTTCTTTAATAAAGATGCATCAGTCTATGTACCTCTAATTACTATTAGTATGTACATCCATATATTCTTTTGCCTGTTATGTTCTGTCTTGCTGTAGCTCATGACGTGGAACCTTTGTAAAAGAGCCTTGACTCAAAGGTATTTGTAATCCTAGACCTAAATAAATAAATAAATAAAAAATAAATAATGCAGACTTCGGTTCCTACTAGTATGGAGGCTACCTCGCTGACATCACGAGATGCACTCACCTGGTGCCATACTACCTGCAGACCCCGAGTAGAAAGGTCAATGGCCTGCCTGATTACCTCGTGTAGTGGCAGTGCAACTCACAGGCTGTGTGGCTGCAACTGCAGTTGATGGCTACAGGTCGCCATATGTGCCTGATGTGAAAAGATGCACAGGAGGACGAGTGCAGAGGTGAAAACCTTCCTCCCAAGAGCATCCATGTGAGTGGAATCTGCATCTGGGGCTTGGTCATGTGACGAGACTTCGTGGCCCCAACAGGGTCTGCAGTACTTGAAGCCCCAAAGCAGGGTGAAGTACCTCACTTGCAGACTCTGAATGTGAGATATCGCATGAGGAAGTCCCTGGGGATGTCCAGAGGTGGAGAGGGGACACCTCCACACTGTCCTAGATGCCTTCTCCATGGCTCTAGGCCAAGGAGGAACAACTACAATGCTGATGCTGGGAATTTCAAGTAGTCCCAACGGCAGAGGTACCAGACTGTGGCTTGTCTGGACTTCAAGGTCGAGCATCTGGAACACCTCCACCAGGAATAGCTGGTACAGGGTGTACTAAGCAGCAGAAGGGAAGCGGACACATGATTTGTTGTCCTTACGGTAGGATGTCAATGGAGACAAGGCGCCGCCTCCGGACAGGGTCCGTACTAGAGAGAAGTGCCTAGACTGGGCCCTGCCTAACTCCCTATATCAATCATCTATGGCACTGACCCATGCCCACTGTTTTTCCTCATGTTACAGGCCCTGTGTGCCCTATCAATGAGGGCATCCTTTCCAGGAATCGAAGAGGCCCTTCTAAAAGGGGCTGAGACTCTAGGTCTCTGGGGCCTTGTACTGGGCTGTGGAACTGCACAGGAGGCCTCGCCCAAGGGGAGGACCTAGCAGAGTCACCCAAAGAATGTCCTCCTACCTCTGAGGAGTAACCCAATCATTGCCCATGAGCGGAACCCCCAGCTGAGGAGAGTGGAGTCATAATGGTTCTACAGGGTGACCCCACTCCTCACCAGTGGTAGTGACCTCCAATGTCTCTGGAGACAACGCAGTCTCCAAGCCACCATCCAACCAAGAGTCAGTGCTGTCCACAGCCGGTGACAGCCTCGGAGACAGGGTCATCCCCATCACCGTGGCTAGCACTGCTCCCAACATCATGCTTGGTGCAAACTTCGACTTCATGCCCAGAGCCATCACCTTCCTCAATGTCGCGGGCAACACCAAAGTTGGGGATGACTGCTGGGATGACTTTATCATCAGCACCATGGGTGTCACTGCCTCCATCACATTGTCAGAGTCATCACCCTCTTCCATGTCACTAGCAGCAACATGGACGGTGACAACATCCAAACTGGCAACAGTACCTCTGTGCCAGTCCCTCTCCGGACACTGCAAACAGTGTCAGGATGGGGCATGGCATCATCCCGTCACTGCGAATGGTGACAACAGTACAGGTGACGGATGCCAGAGGACAACATCACGGTGTTCACCAGTGCAGACCGAGCATACAGCTGCAGCCTTACCACTGGGGACACCTGCTGCTCAGGACAGGCAGACTGTGGAGGGTTCACAGTCCATCGCTCAGAAGGACTCAACTGTCCACCAGACCCATCCACCAGAGTCGAGAAGAACAGCATACTTCCACATAACAAAGGTCCGAGGAAGAGGCCTAACAGCTTTTTCTTGGACACATGCGTGCAAGGCCTGCCTCCGAAGGTGGGGACTGGACAACCCCACCTCAACCTGTGGTTCTCAAGGATATGGCAGTCCATGGAGAAGCAGGCTTTCTACACATCCATGTTGTGCTGTGGTCCAAGACAGGTCACACCTTTTTTTTTTTTTTTTATTGTATTTTTATTTGTTTTAAAATATGTAAGAGATAGGTGGGATACAGTACATTATGGAGATCACATAATACAATCAAGCATAGCTCAAGCAGCACACAATGCATTACAGTTATGTGCACAAGACCATAAATCATATACCGCCATGGATAAATCCATCCTGATAGAGATCCTTGTATACTAGTACTAAAATAATAAGTCTTCCCCTTGAATCTCTCCCCCTTCCTCGCCCTTCTCGCCATCATGTCAAATCTCTTGTCACTCATTATGGAACAAAATGAGGATCTTGTACAGACATATAAAGGACTCATTTCCTCCACTGGAGTTCAAATTTATCTTTTCTATTTAAATGATTTGCTGCCAGTCTTTCCAGGTAATATACTTCTTTCATAGTCATTTCTGGTCGGAGGAAAGGTCTGGCCCCATAATCTGGTAATTGCTTTCTTAGCTATCAATATATAAGTAATCAAGAGAGATCCCCTTGGAAAATGGATGTCTGCAGGAGGTATCGAAAGCAAGACCAGTTCAGGAGTAAGGACAGCCTCTTCTCCCACCAACTCTCCCAAGGTTTCCGCCACCTCTCCCCAAAATGGTCAGAGCACCAGGCATCGGTCACGCCTTTCTGATGCCAATTCAGAACAGCCATCAGTTTCCCCATTGGCCAACAATAAATAATGGGCAGCTGTCAGACTTTTTTGACGACTTGACCTCTTTTTAAATGGACTTCGACACTGCAGAAAATAAACAAGGTGACACCGAAAGTAAGAGACAACTATGGTGATGCAGGCACAATAAGCGATAAGGAGGCGAACTGAGGCACTGTGCTCCCACGGTGTGCACTTGATGGCAGGAAAAACAGAACTGGGGTTAGTGAGGGAGCAGGCAAAGGTTACTGACTGGCATGTGGCACCTTGTGTAGAGTGCACAAGCACCATGCCCAGTAGCCATGGCCAGCCCCTGACAAAAGCTTTGATCCTATGGGGTCCTAGTTCATCCCCTCCGAACCCGTAAGTGGGATCCAATGGTGAAGAGCAACTCTTGGTACATCACCCCTTCTCTCAAGGAAGCATTAACAACCCTTGCTATGAATGGTACTAGTATCACCACCTTAGCCTTTATGAGATGGGATGGAAACAAATCCAGCTTAGAGGTGATGCAGCACAACCCAGCAACCACTTTGAGGACGGCCTCCTCATTCAGCTGTCTGAACTCACTCCAGCTTGACTAAATAAATGATCTTACTGCCCCTGGACATCGGTCACTCATTCCTTGAGCAGTATACAAGTAAGGGCCAAAAGGGTGAGTTCCAGGAAATATAAGGAGACTCAAAAGGAGGAGGACAAGGAGGTGTACCTAAAGAGTCTAAAGGAAGTGGGGAAGGCTGCTAGGAGTGCAAAGGTGCAAACTGAGGAAAGGTTAGTGCAGAAAGTGAAGAAAGGGGACAATACATTCTACAGGTACATCAGCGAAAGAAGAAAAGCTGGGGGGGATTGTAAAGCTCAGAGGGGATACAGGAGAGTGTATAGTGGGAGACCTGGAAAAGGCAGAAATACTGAATAAATACCTATGTTCAGTATTCACTGAAGAAGGGGAGAGTCAGGGACCACAACTGGACAACAGATACATGGGGGGGTGGAAGGTGAACACCAGTCCATTTACAGTGGACAAAGTCCTGGAGGAGCTCACAAAACTGAAGGTGGACAAAGCAATGAGGCCAGAAGGCATACACCTGAGGATATTAAAGGAACTACGAAAATAGCTAGCAGCTCCTTTGGCAACAATGTTCACTGAGTCACTAAATACAGGAGTGGTACCAGAGGACTGGAGGAGGGCACATGTAGTCCTTCTTCACAAAAATGGTAGCAGGGAGAAGGCAGGAAATTATAGGCCAGTCAGCCTCGCCTCAGTAGTGGGTAAGATCATGGAGGTACTGCTTAAAGAAAGGACAGTGGGACACTTGGAATCCAGAGGTAACTAGGATCTGAGGCAGCATGGATTCACAGCAGGAAGGTCATGTCAAACCAATCTGAAAGACTTTCTGACTGGGTAACGAAAAAAGTGAATCAGGGGAGAGTGGTCAACATCGCCTACCTCAATTTCAGCAAGGCCTTCGACACCGCCCCACATAAAAGACTAGTTAACAAGATGGGTAGTATGGGCATGGGCCACAACCTGGTAAACTGGGTTAGAAACTGATTAATGGGCAGGAGGCAGAAGGTGGTGGTAAACAGGATCCACTCAGGAAGGGGGGGTGACCAGTGGGGTATCTCAGGGATCAGTCCATGGGCCAGTCCTGTTTAATGTCTTCATTAGCGACATAGCGGAAGGGCTGAAGGGAAAGGTCTGCCTGTTTGCAGATGACACCAAGATCTACAACAGGGTGGATACTCCAGATGGGGTGAAGAAAATGAGGAGGAACCTAGGGAAACTGGAAAAATTGTCCAAGGTGTAGCGACTGAAATTCAATTCAAAGAAGTGTAAAACAATGTACCTGGGACGTGAGAAACCCTGGACAGAGCTACAAGATGAGGCGGGGTGGAGAAAGGATCTAGCGGTTATCATGTCTGATGACCTAAAGGTGACAAAGCTGAATACAAAGACTGCAGGGAAGGCCAGTGGCATATTGGGGTGCACAGGCAGAGGTATCACTAGCAGAAGGAGGGAAGTGGTGATTCCACTGTATAAAACACTGGTGAGGCCTCATCTGAAGCACTATGTATAATTCTGGAGGCTGCATCCTTGTAAGGACATAGACAGGGTGGAGGCAATCCAGAGAAAAGCGACAAAGATGGTATATGGCTTGCACCAGAAAACATATGAGGAGAGATTAAAATACCTCAATATGTACTCACTGGAGGAAAGGAGGGAGCGGGAAGTCCTGATAGAAACCTTCAAGTATCTTAAAGGCATAAACAAGGTGCAAAGGGTGACATGTTTCAATATAGGAGGAGTACAAGAATGAAGGGGCATGATAGGAGATTGGAAGATGGTAGGATAAGGGAAAATGTGAGGACATTTTCTTCACAGAAAGGGTGGTGGATGCATGGAATAGTCTGCCACAGGAGGTGGTGGGAGCAAGCACAGTTGGGGGGATTTAAACAATCCTTGGACAGGTACAAGGGAACTCTAGAGTTGGGAAGGAGAGGTGAAAGCCGTTGACTATGCAAGGTCAAAGGCCACTAAAAAGGATGATTTTTTAAGCCTCAAGGTGGTCCACTCTCTGTTGATGCCGGCCCGACTGTACATTTTTTATGGAGGCCGCACATTTTAGTTTACGGACCCGGCTAAGGCCGGGAAACAAGTTGAGCTGATCCAGCGGGAGTTTGCGGTAGCCCGTGGGTCCATACAAGGGAATCAGAGCTCAGAGGAGGTGGATACCAGAACATGAGAATACTGGGACTTTTCTTAATTGTACTGTTTTGGACTTTGTTCTATTTCTTCGAGGTATGAGTACCACAGTTCACCTCATATTGATAATTTTTCTTTGGACTACAATGTTATGCCTTTAATCTACAATTTACTGTGATCTGTTTCTAGCTCCAGAAAGGCAGCTTTCTCTTCCCTGGAGAGCACTCCGTTTGCAGATTATAGTTTGCCTAGCTATATAATCCATTTAAGATGCTAGTTGCTGTTTTGAGATTGTTCCCTTGTTAATGATAAGGCTGAGTTGAACACTACCTATTTCTGGGTACACATATGTTCGGGAAGGGGTCATATCAACTTTTTATGTTGAGGAAATCTCATGTTTGGACTATCTTTATGTCTGGACTGATCACCTTATTCCTGTGGGGTGCAGCTATTCAATAATATAAGAGATGCATCTATTTCTGTATCCCCCGTGTCCATGATCTTACATGTTTAGACTAATTATAACTGTTCCATTTGATGGATCCTGAGCTGTATTTGATGTCTGATATATGGATGTAACCTGATATTGTATTTTATCAAAAATGCAATAAATATAAAGTTAAAGAAAAAGGGCGGGGTTTATGGGCAGACTAGAGGGGCCTGGCTGTCCCCATGTGCCGTCAGTTTCTATGTTTCTATATGAGATTCTGCTCCTGATGCCAGCAGTATTAGATTTAAAGAACAGAATCAACCGGTCGCACTTCTCAGAATACAACTCCTTTCTATGCAGACAGGTTGGAGGCAAAAGCCTGTGCAGAGTACAAACAAATTCTGGCCAGTGCCGATAGGGCTGCAGGAGAGGAATGTGGGTCATCCTTAGCATACGAGGAGGCTCATAAAGCTACAACTGGCAATAAAGGTAATGAAAAGTATAACATCAGACCTGGTATTAACTACCCACAAGGCATATTTTCAATAGCTGGTTAGTAGATGAAAATATTAAAAAAAAAAAAAAACTTTACATATAAGCCGCAATAACAGTACATTTAAATTTATATCAAAGTCCATTTTGCACATGTTTGGGTGAAGCACTGAGGACATAAAATGTTTTGGTGTCTATCCATATATAATGCCTTCTCTTGAGACATTTTCTCTTGCACTGTGGATCTAATGAACTCTGTGATACAAAATACAAATGTCAGGCACGTATTCTAAAAAACAATAAAAAGCAGGACATTATTATATCAGATACTCATTTAGTCATAAGCACACAGTGGCAGCTGTACAAAAGTGTCTCAGTACTGAGATATATCTAGAAGTTTCTCAATACTGAGGTATACCTAGGTATACTGAGGCAGAATGAGGCAAAATCACATTACAGTCAATGCAATTTGCAACTTGAGTGCATCAGCGGTAATTCGAGGTAGGCAACTTTTAGATAACTACCACTATAATACAATTAAAAAAAAACACTTTTGTTGCAAAGTATGCCTGCCTTCTTTATACACAGGAAATAAAGATTGTCTATAGAACTCATTCATACCTGGGCTATAGCGATCCCCCAAGGTATAGATCCATTATGGCTGAGCATCTGATATAATAATGCCCTACTTTTTATCTAATGTTTTAGAACAGATTCCTGATATTTGGACTCACTGTACTAAAGAGTTCATTGGTTCTACAGTTCTAAAGAAAATCTCTCCCAAGAGAAGTGATATATATAAATGAATACCTGTCAATTTTATATCCTCATTGCTTCACTCCAACATCCACAAAATGGATTTCTATACGGTTTATATTCCCTGATATTGTAGTTTATATGTAAAGCTTTTTTAATAACTACATGTACTAATCAACTGTGAAAATATGCCTTTTGGGCAGTTTAAACCAGGTTTGATATACTTTTCATTACCTTAATTGCTGGCTGTAATTTTATAAGTGCCTCCTCGCATCCTGAGGATGCATCAAATTCATTGTTTCAAATTGTTTATTTGTACACATCACTGGTGGTGGATAATACAATAACCGGTTACAATAGTGCTACAAATATAGCATAAAGAAAAAACCGCGATGTCCCAATGGCGTACCACAGACAGAGACAGGGATTAAGCAGTGCTGTGCAGTAAGCGCTACCTAGGTTGCTGTCCATAGTACTAGGAAGAAGACAAGGGCGGGGAAATTGAAAATGGTGGATGAGCTGCTCCCATGGCAAAGAGAACTGAGACATGGAGCTGCTTGGCCACAATGGTAGTGGAGATCAGGGCTCTAATCCTGACATTCAGAATTTTATTTTTCTCCCGTAATCCAACTCCAACTCAGAGTTGATTATTTTAGTTATGGGGGTGTGGGGAGGCAGAGTCCTCACCAAAATAAGTGTTTGGACTGGTAGCAGTTGTCAGTGTGCTTTGTGACCACTACCAGTGGCACTGCCTTTACTTGCCGCATTTGTTCCTGCCACTGTTCTGCACAGTGCTGTATGGAAGGTGCTGTTATTGACAGCACATTGTTCATACATGTGCTATTCAGATGTAGTGACAGATAATATAAGGGCATTTCTGCATTAAGTTACTAACTCTGCTTCTGGAGTGAAAAGTTAGTTGTTTTTGCCCCAATATGGCATAGCATTGCTTCTTGATATTCACTGCACTTTTGTTGTTTTTAGTATTCATCCTATGAATTCCCATATGCTTTTCTATTAAGCAGGTTAAAGTTTTACTGCTGACTATGGAATAATCCTGCTTTTTTATTTGATGTACAAGTGGCAAGTACACAAATGTGCAATAGTACAAAGAATAACAAGTAGCAATGCTACAACAGATTAATGCAGAAGACTTTCTAAAACATCTCTGTAGATGGGCTCCCATTGTCTGCTTACTTTTTTTCATTGACTGTTAGACCTGGGGGCTGGGCACCTAGTGTTAGAATGGAGGGTTGGCAGCACTGGGGTTTGGCTGTCATTGTTTGCTTACTTTTTTCCATTTACTGTCTGACTCTAGGTTTAGGGACTTGGTGTCAAAACTGGGAAAGTCTGATGGCAACAGGGTTTTGCAGCAAGTGACTACTTGCTTTCATTTTAGTTTACCACCCTACCCCACAATTGGGCACCCAGTGTTGGGGGCAGTGAGTGGCACTGTGGTTTGGCTCCTGGTGACTGCTTAGCTGCCTGAATCAGGAGTCACCCAGCCTACCATGCCCACCAAACCATAACTACATTGCCATTGCTTGCAAGCTGTAGCACAGAAGCCCCCCCCCCAGCAGTATAGCTAACCTTAAAAGAGCTGTACTATGCTGTGCTTTTTTCATAAAATACTAGAGCACAGTCTGATCGGTAATGAGAGAGTGCAGCACCAGCTAGCCACCCTGCCCAGCCAGTAGCTGCAGCACAGAGTCAGACCCTCAAGTCCTGCCAGCAGCAAAAACAGTCAAGAAAGAAACTGCCTATAGAACCAAACTGACAGGGTTCTGACTGTGTGTGCCTTTTCTTTAACGTAAGTGGATGGGTTTATTTGAAAATGTCTTAGTACTGTGGGGAGAAGAGGGGAGAGACTCAAAAGAGAGAATGCAATGCCCTCAATCTCCTGGCCTGCCATTGCACGTGGCCAATCCATTGAGGACTATTTCAGTAGGTGGATACCTGCTGTAAAGGGTTGGGATGGCCATTTCTTCTTGTTTAGGTGATGGGGAAGGATTTACTTCTCCTGATGGGGGGGGCTGATTCTCCCGGCTTGGGGGGGGGGGTGAGGATGGCTCTGCTTCTTTTGGCTTGTGGGTAGGGCACCTCACCGTTTCTCCTGGCTTGGGGGTGGCCCTGCTTTTCCTGGCTTGGGGGTGACCCTATCTTCTGGGTCACGTGGCCCAGTTTCTCCTACTAGAGAAATGCAGGGGGCATGGCCATCCCCACCCCGAGCCAGGAGAAGCAGAGCCATCCATCCCAAGCCAAGAGAAGCTGGGCCATCCGTACCCCCACCCCCAAGACAGGAGAAGTAGGGCCATCCTCTGTAAAAAAATAAAATAAAATGGAATTTGCATTTTTATATTTAGAAACATAACATTCATCATTAGTTCAAATACTACAAGAAGGAAGCCTGAATATTCACATATGCTTTCCATTCCAGTTTCAATAGGTGCCCTGACTGCCAAATGTAGTGCCTAGCCAGTGCCCTGGTAACCAACGGAAGCTGGAGCTGCCACTGTTGCTAGATTTACACACTGTGAAACGTGATCAAATACAAATAAAAAATGTAAATTTGGAGGTGGACATTGGACAGAAAAAATAAATGTAAGAGGTGAGGAATTTGCAAAAAACTCTGCAAAAACACAGTGTCTTTATGGTACTGAAGAAGAAAATAAAATGTCAGCATTTATGTATATAAAAGCACACAAGAAGGCTGAAGATTAACGACCAGCATAATCAAAGGTTAAGACTGAAATGTATTGCAAGTAAATCTGAGAACAGGGGGAGTTGAAACCATTAAAATACCAGAAAAGGCACACAACTAGATTAAGTATCTAATTATTATAAATATCCTAGTTTTAAAGACACATTTTGCAGGAAATCAACACATACACTACAGAATCAGGTAAATATGCTAGAGTGCAGGAAAAGAAGTGCCACTGAAAAGAAATAATCTTTTCACTGTTTATGGAAGTTAGCTGTTCCATAGCTATTTATCTTACATGCCATTGAAATGATGAATGTGTTTCAATAGAAATTACAGCCATTACTGCCTTAAGCTCTTTTAAGAGGCTCTATTATTTAAGGGACTGTAGAAGCAGTGCTATATACTTCAAGCAGCATAGAAGGATACAGCTGTTTACCAAGTTGGATTCAAATGAAAAAGTGTTTCTTGTATTCACTGAAGCATTACCAGATTGGGGAGGAGAGGTGATTCTCCAGAGCATTTGTTTCTTAATCACTAGGCTGCTGAAAGAACTAGAGTGACTTTAATTGACTGAGCTCTGCATAGATGTTCAGCATGCAGCACTGCAAGGGTTAAACTGAAGGGCTGCAAAGTAGTGGAAGGATCATTTGAAAACTCCAAAGGAAGTGGTCTATGGTCTGAGTCCTGTAACTCATTTTTAGAGCTGACGAAATAGGGTTACAGGCTCCGCCTACCTGCAGCCCTAAAAGGGCAGCTGGTCTGTTCTCTGCTACAATGAGACATGAGAGAACATACATTCTCCTCTGTCTTATTACCTCCCGATAGCAGTCATTTTAGAAGCTTCTGCCCTAGCTCTCCTCTACCTATGTTCTAGTCCAGGAAAGATAAGGTTGGTCACTTCCAATCACTCTGTTTTTCCTGGTACCACCCTCCCTCCACATGTACCAAGCTGTTCATGGCATTTAGTGGTCCCCCTCTTGCCCCTAGTGAGCAGTCCCTGATGTCTAGCAGTCCCCACACCTCACCAGTATTGAGCAAAGGCAACACAAAGTGCCATTTTGGGTAGTCTTCTTTAAATAAACAAAAACAAATTTTCCCCACCCTCATAGCATCCTATCTCACCCCCCTACCCCCAGCTCAACCATCTAAAGTAAAACTCCCCTTCCCCCACCCTCACAGCACCAGAATCATACTCTTCTTCCCCCAGCCCTAACGAAATTACTTCATTTTCCAGCGTAATGAATCAACTCTTCCCCACCCTCAAGCAGCCCCCAATCCAACAATGTCCCCCGCCCGAGCAGTTAAATGGTTTTACCTCCATCCCTCCACCCATGTAGTACCATACCAGCACCCCCATGCCACCCTCAAGTGTACCTGAGGTGCAGTGCAGGAGACGGTGACCTGAACAGACATGGACAGTGACAGGCAAAGACCTCTTAACACCTTGGCCAGTCGCTGCCTGAATGAATGAGAGCTGCTGTATGAATAGTGCATGCCATTTTCACTATTTGAGCGACTGCCCTCATTCTTTCAGATGGGGACTGGAAAAGGTTACAAGAGGAGGTTCTGTGTTGGTCAGTCTCATGTGCCTCACTACAGGCATTCTTGGTGGCATGGGGACAGGATGATTGGTGCTATGAGGGTGGACTGAGAGGGGGGTAAAATATTAAAACTATTAGCTCTGGGGTAAAAGACTGGGACTCTGCACTTATGAGTGCAGAGGGAAGGGTTAATTGATTCATTACTATAGAAATGGAGTCACTTTGAACTGGGTGCTACAAGAGTGGGGAAGGGAACTGTGTATTACTGTGTATTTGCTTCCCTTCTCCCCTTAACATCCTCCCTCCCTCCCTCTCTCCTCCCCATCCCTTCTCCCTCTTACCGTCCCCTCCTGTCCTCACCTCACAAACATATGCATTTTGCCTACTGTAACCCTCAATTGTAACTTGCTTGAATCTGTATTAACTGTTGTTTATTGTTCTGCTGTCTGTTGTCCTCTATGTGACGAGGTACTTTTGTAAATGAGCCTCTGGCTCAAAGGTTGTTAAACTGATGTCTAAATAAATAAATAAATAAATAAAATATTAAATAATCAGGGCTGGGGGAAGGGTGGGACAGAATGCTATGAGGTTGGGTAAAAGATCATTTTCTCCCTGCTTTCCCGTGCACCTCCCTACCTCCCACTCCTTCTGGCTGCTCAGCATCCCCATCTGCCCGCCAGTCTTACCCTCTACTGCCACTTCCTGTCACTTGGCTTCCCAGGCTGTCCCCGTGTCCTCAAAGAGTTGGACTTCTCCCTGCCATGAGGGACCCCAGGAGAGGGGGAGAGTAGCATTCCTGTGGGGTCCTCTGAGGTACACAGAACTGGGGGGAGCAGTGGTGTGCTAGGGGGACTGTGGTGTGGGAGGTACTATGCAGCTGTCATCCAGCAGGCTGAGGTGGGTGCAAATTTCTGTTTTCTGGGCCCCTCCACACACACTCCAATGGCATGCACCACAGCAATGCCCTGGAGGCAGAGCCAGCCAATGTGTGGTCACTCATGCGGCCAAGGCTCCACATACCACCAAGTGTCACTCTCTGAGTGGTGCTCTGCAACACCCTCCCTCAGGAGGAGAGCATCCATGTGGGCATTCTATCACCCTCCCTGCTGCCTCTGCTCCTGATGTCCCAGGTTCAGGGCTCGAACCCAGGTAGCCAGCATGCCAAATGGGTGCCCCACCACTCACAGGCAGCAAGACAGATCTTTCTCTTTCTTTTAGGCTTAAAAAAAAAAAAAAAAACATCGCTGATGAAGTGTATAACGGGTCACCAACTTTGCAAAGTTTCATGAAGCATGAAGTGGGCCCACTTTGCAGCAATATTTTAATGTATAACACCTCTAGTCCCCCATCCTGACTCAACCAAGTAGTTGCTGGTATCTAGTGGTCCCCCCTCCTGCTTATACCAAGCAGCCCCTAGCATCTAGTGGTCCCTCATCCACCCATAACAAGCAGTCCCTGGCATCTAGTGGTCCCCCATCCTACCTGAGCAGACAAACTCCTGGCATCTACCGTCCCCTTCCTCCACACATACACTCTTACCAAGCAGTCACTGAAATCTAGTGGTTCTCCCCTCCCACCTATGCTGAACTTTTAAAAATCCAGTCCACTGGTCTCCAAAACCTTGCACCCCCCACTCCAGGAAAAAGTCAACTCTTCCACTGTGTTTCCCTCATGGATAAGTTCTGGTCTGAATCCCTTCAAGTTAACTCAGCTCGCTCACCGATTCCCCCTCCACTCCTTGTACTTCCTTAGGAACTATGACTTTCACTCCTCCCTCCCTTTCTCCAGAACCCGTACTGGCAAGACTTCATTCTCAGACACACTTCCCTGTCTAAGGACTTGCCTTCCCCTCCCTCTGATCCACCTCCTCCCACTCTGCCCTAAAGCTTTTTCACGAGGGTCACTTTGCACACACAGTATCTGTTCTTAGCCCGAATTCTTGCCACCCTCCCCTGCACATTTCTCTCCTTTCTCGCTCACCATTGTGGGTTTTACTGTTGACTGATCTAGGATAACAGCTCCCTCCTTTTGTGATGTTCCCAGCTGAGTTCACACTGTAAAGCTTTTTTTCCCCATTTTGTACTGTAAAAATGTTGTGTATTGCTTTATTCTACCTTTACTGTAATATCTTATTTTCTTTTGCTCCATTTATATACTGTGGCCTACCCCCCCTTCCCCAGGACACACCAGGAAGTGAGCCAGTTCAGCTCTGTGTGCCTTCCTGGACAAATCTTTAATAAAAAAAAGTACCGCTCCCCATTGGCAGGGATGTCATGCCAAGAAAATCTTTGGAAAGAATACAAACAGTTTTTTTTTAAATCAATATGTGAGCTAGACCAGTTGCAGGGAGGGCTGAGGTACTGGGTGCCTTAACTCCTGCCACACCGGTGACCTGGGTTGTGGGAATGGATACATGTCGCTCAGAGGCCAGCCAGGGAAGGGAGGATTGAGCATCCCAGAACAGCTCTACTCTCTCAAGGTGGGGGGATGACACTGTCCGCTGTTTGTCTGCCACCTGGAAGAATCTGGGTGGTAGCACAGCAAGATCTCACAGGGAGAGGGATCACACATGCAGGATGCCAGCGGAGTCCCCACAGAGGCAGAGTGCATTCACTGTGTCCACTGCATGCGCAGCGGGCCCTGGGGCACTTCAGGATGTAGCTTGATCCTCTGCAGGCCATGCACTGGTGACTGGGCACCTCCAAGAAGAAAAAATGACTCACCTTAGTAATTATGTTTCTTCTAATGGAGTCTTGCTGTATTCTGATTATTGCAGTTAGCTTCAGCGCTTGAACTGCCCTGTAGAGTAAAGGGTTAAATTTCTATGCAAGGCATAGAACGTTGAGCTCGAGCTCGGTTGAAGACCCTGTCTGCAGTACTTTGAAACCAAACCGTCAGATTCTTACCAGCTAAAACTCGCTGACCTATAAATATGAGGAAATTGTAAAATTTCTACAAGCCAACTGGCTGAAAAAAGTTTTAAATTCCCAAAAGGAGGCTCAAGTCAGGGAACCCAAAACCCAAAAACCAGGTAATAAAGCATAACAAATTCCTAATTAATCAACACAAAGCACCCACAACAACAGAAAGTGTGCACCTGCCCACCCACTTCCCAAAAACAGGTTCTGAGAGGGGAGGCAGGGAGGAAGGTCAGACTACAGCAAGACTCCATTAGAAGAAACATAATTACTAAGGTGAGTAATTTTTTCTTCAAACAACATGAAGTCTTGCTGTATTCTGACTATTGCAGACTACCAAGCAGTACCTCCATGGAGGAGGGACAGAACCTACTTTGGGAATAGGCTCCGAAGTACTGCTGTGCCAAACCGAGCATCACTCCTAGCCTGGATATCCAGAGAGTAATGCTTGGTGAAGGTATGGACTGTTTTCCAGGCCAGGTGGCTGCTTGGCAAATCTCTAACAAAGGAATATCCCTGGCCGCAGCCAGAGAAGCAGCTGTACCTCTAGTGGAATAAGCCCTCAGGCCTGAGGGTGGAATTTTTCCCAGTTTCTCATAGCAGAATTGTATACAGAATACAATCCACCTGGTAATAGTTCTCTTGGTGGCAGGTTTGCCCTTACCTACTTCCCCATAAGTGAGGAACAGCTGGAGGGAGTCAAACCTGTGACCTTTTGTACGTTCTATGTAGTAACTAAGGGCTCTTTTAACACCAAAACTGTGTAACCTCCGCTCTCCTGAGGAAGCACGATCAGTGAAGAACACAGGAAGAGACACAGACTGGTTTAAATGGAAATCAGAAACCACTCTGGGTAAGAACCTCCTATTGGTTTTAAGGACCTCCTTATCTCTATGGAATGAAATGAAGTCAGGTTTCACTGACAGAGCTTGCAATTCACAGATACGTCTGGCAGAGGTAACAGCAACCAAAAACACAGTTTTCCAAGTCAAGTACTTAAGCTCTGCTGAGCACATAGGCTCAAAATGGGGTTGCATAAGCTGAGCAATGCAAGCATTCAAATCCCAGGCAAGAGCAGGATCCCTAAAGGGAGGATTGGTATGAAGCAATCCCTTAAAAAATTTACAGAATACAGGGTGAGATGACAGTGAAGAGGGCTTTCCCACTGACAGAAAAGCAGAAACAGCTGACAAATGTACTCTGAGAGTAGCTGGTCTAAGGCCTAGGCCATTAAGATGAACCATATAATCCAGGACTGTAGCTAGATCAGCAGTGTCTGGAGATATGCACCTCCTAGAACACCAAATGCTGAATCTCTTCCATTTGGAGTTATAAGTTTTTCTGGTGGCAGGCTTCAGAGAGACTTTGAGAATATCCAGAACCCCTTTGGACGGATGCAAGTCTACATATTCTAACTCTTCATCAGCTATGCCTTGAGATTGAGGGACCTCAGATTGAGGTACCAAATCCTCCCCTGACAGGAGGTTAACAGGTTGTAATTCCTGGGAAGAGACAGGGGGAGATGGACTGCTAGGGTCAGCAACAGAGGGTACCAAGGCTGCCTGGCCCAGTCCGAAGCAATCAGAATCACTTTGCAAGGTTGTGACCTTATCTTGACCAGAACTTTGAAGAGCAGAGGAAAAGGAGGGAAGGCATAAAGGAATCTCCCTTCCCAGTTCAAAATCAGAGCATCCAGAGGGACTGAGCCCAAGACTGGGGGGTCTGCAACAAAACAGAGGAAGTCGGTGATTGTCTGGGGCTGCAAAGAGAGCTATCTCTGGAGTGCCCCCCCCTTGAAAAAATGTCTTTCAACATCAGAGGGTCCGGGGACCATTCGTGATGGCCCTGGGAGATCCTGCTCAGTGCATCTGCTAGCACACTGTCCTTCCCTGGAAGGTGGACTGTCACCAGGGGAGGTCTGCAGAGAATTAGCTAGGGACCACAATTTCATGGTTTCCAAGCACAAGGCTGTGGACTGAGTGCCTCCCTGCTTGCTGATGTACCACATGGTGGTGGTGTTGTCCGTCCTGACCTGAACCACCTTGTTCTGTACTGACTGAGAGAAAGCCTGCAGGGCCAGAATTACTGCCCTGAGCTCCAGGAGGTTGATATGAAGGAGGGACTCCTGAGGGGACCACAGTCCCTGGGCTGTGAGAGCCCCCAGATGGGCTCCCCACCCCGATAGGGAAGCATCTGTAGTAAGGACCACAGAGTGAGTCTGAGTGACAAATGGAACTCCTTGCCTCAAACCGTCCAGGTCCTGCCACAACTGAAGGGCCTGGATTAGAGTCTGAGTAACTGGAACTAGTTTGGTAAGAGGATCTTTCCTTTGGGACCAAAAAGCTCTCAGATGGAACTGAATGTACCTCATCTGAAACCTGGCCCCTTGGACCACTGCTGTGGAAGCTGCCATGTGGCCCAAAAGCTGAAGGAAATGCCTTGCTGGTCGAGAAACCAGAGGGCGGAAGGAAGAAGCCAGTTGTGAAATGGCTGTTGCCCTTTCCAGAGGAAGGAAAGCTCTTGCTTTGACAGTATCCAGCTCTGCTCCTATAAAGGTGAGAAGCTGTACAGGCTTGAGAACTGACTTGGGAAGGTTCAGAAGGAATCCCAAGGAACTGAGTACTTGCTGGGTCGCTTATAGATCTGACTTGACTTGGTCTGGGGACTGGCCCACGATGAACCAATCGTCCAGATATGGAAAGATGGAAATCCTTTTTCTTCTTGAAAAGGCCACTACTACTGCTAGGCACTTTGTGAACACCCTTGGGGCTGAAGTTAGGCCAAAGGGCATTGCTTTGAACTGATAATGGCCTGAGGGCAATTCCAACCTGAGATACTTTCTGTGGAAGCACCTGACGGGAATGTGAAAGTAGGCATCCTTGAGGTCCAGGGAGGCTAGCCAGTCTCCTGGCCTTAGAGAGGGAAGAACTGTTCCCAGAGTCACCATTTTGAATTTTGGCTTTAAAAGATGTTTGTTCAGGTATCATAAGTTTAGGATGGGTCGCCACTCCCCTGTCTTTTTGGGGAGTAAGGAAGTACCTGGAGTATAGACCTCTGCCCCTGTGTAGGGTAGGAACTCTCTCTTTATGGCTCCTAGGGCCAGTAGAGATTAAATCTCTGCCTGCAGAGCAAGGGTTTCTGATATATTTGCAGGTGGAAAGGATCCGGCTCTCATTTTCGGAAAATTTTTGTAACTGAGAACCAGTCCCTGGCTTACTACCTCCAGGACCCACCTGTCTGAGGTAACAGACATCCAGTCCTGGACAAAGTAAGCCAGCCTGCCCCCTACCGGGATGGGGGAGTCGACCCGGGCTGACACATCAGGGTGTCTGCTTGGCAGGAGCCTTAGGCTGAGGAGTGGATGCAGCCCTGCTCATCCCCCGTCTGTCTCTCCCTCTAAAGAACCCCTTCTGAGAAAAGGGAGAAGAGGCCTGTGCTTGGTAGAAAGGCCTGTGAAAAGGCCTGACCCTGTCCCTAGCTTGCTGCCTTTGAGGAGTTGCCTGTCTCTCCTTGGCCTGGGCACTCCTATAAGTGGTCCTGTACTCATCCATTTTCTTCATGTAATTCTCTGTCTGCTCCCCAAACACAGAATTACTCACCACAGGGAAATCCATGGCCTTAGCCTGGGTATCCTGTGATAGGCTAGCACATCTGAGCCAAGCCATCCTCCGAAGAGCCACAGATGTAGCCATGACTCTTGATAACACATCACTAGAGTCCACAGCAGCATGAAATTGTACCTTTGATGCCTCAATCCCATCGGCAGCCACCTCCTCCAGCTCCTTGACCAGCTGGGGGGGAAGCCTGCTTAGACAGTGCCAGTACAGTGTCCCACCTGGACTTCTGGTACCTGGCTGCATAGGCCATATAGCTGGCCTACCTGAATCCCAAAGATGATGCCATGTACTGCTTCTTTGCCATGGTATCCATCTTCCTGGAGTCTTTGTCTGGTGTGGGGGGGTGTGAAGCCAAGGGAATATTTGCCTTGTCACAGGCTGCAGCCTGCACTACCCCAACATGGCTGCATTGCTGGTAGAAAAACTCCGTATCCGAGCCTGATTAAGTATACCACTTGTCCATTCTTCTGTCAACAGGGGGTGCAGAGTTAGGAGACCTTAGGATTTTTTGTGTCTGCTTCCCAAAGGACTTATGAAGGGGAAGAGACAGTTTCTTGGACTCTGAGATGTCCATCATCTCAACAAAATCAGGTTCCTCCTGATCCTCCACAGCCTCCTCCATGGGAAGCTGGACGGTTTCAGCCACTTTTCTGTAAAACAGATAGTGGGGAGGGGACTCAGAGCCTAAGAGGGGAAACACCAGAAGGTCTGTCTGGGGAGATGTCCGGTTCCACAGGCACATCCAGACTTTCACCATCATCACCATCCGCTTCAAAATCCCCCTTCTCTTCAAACTCCGGTTCATAAAAGTCTTCAGGGGAATAATCTTGAACCGGGGGAACCTACCAAACCAAACCTCTGCCAGAAGGCGCCGGATCGGTCAGAACTGGATGAAGCGATTCAACAATCCAAATCACGCTGGCTATTTCTTCGGCAGTCGGAACATGAATGTCTGGATCTGAACCAGTCGATTTGTGTTTGCGTTTTCTTTTCATAGGAACCGATCCCTCAGGATTGGCTCTCTCTGCTCCCGAAGAAGTACTGCCCTAGTCAGAGGGCACTCCTTCTGGTTCGGTTGGAACGGAACCGGACTGGCCTTCCATGTCAGCAGATTTCTCGGCCTCCTTATCTCTAAGCCTACCTAACGTTTTTTCCAGGGTAGACTTAGGGAAGTTCTTACAAATTTGGCAGTCTGAATCGAGGTGGTCAAACCCCAGACAGTAGACACAGGTGGTGTGGGGATCAGCCTTGCAAAGACCTCCCCACACACACTACAGTGTTGAAACCCAGTGGGCCCGTCTTTTTTTCTTGGGTTTCTCAGACACGAACCACCTAACAAACTTACCCTTTATATGGCAACTGCCAGGCAAGACTCCCCCCCTATTGGTTTCTCACTGTGTTATGGGTGTTGGAAAAAACTGCACAAATTACTTTTTTTTTTTTTAAACCGATACAGACCGGTAACCACACACTAAAGATACAACAAAGGACTTAACTAAAGGATCGATTCAGCCGAACCGATCAAGAATACAAGTTTTTACAATTTCCACAAAAGAAACAGGGAACTACCCAAAGTACTTACTGTACCGCAGACAGAGCCTGAACCGACAATGCGGAAATAAATTCGGAACAAAACCGACAACTTTAACCGACTCTGAACCGAGCAAAAGGAGAAATCTCCAGAGCAACTGTTCAGTGAGGCGGAGTAAAGAATCTGACGGTTTGGTTTCAAAGTACTGCAGACAGAGTCTTCACCCGAGCTCGAGCCTCAACGTTCTATGCCTTGCATAGAAATTTAACCCTTTACTCTCCAGGGCACTTCAAGTGCTGGAGCTAACTGCAATAGTCAGAATACAGCAAGACTTCATGTTGTTTGAAAGGTCCCCTGACAGAGGATGTGACTTGATGTAATCCCGGATAAGCCAGGTGACGAAGGTGGGGGCAGACTGGTCAGAGTGGGGCAGTCGGGCAGAATGGGTGGCAAAAACTACAAATAAAAAAAAAATAAAAATAAAAAAAATCAATCTAGAGAACACTAACTTATACTTCCTCAGCCTAAAAAGTAAAATTTGAGAGCGGGCCTTTGATTGAACTGTAGGGTCACCGCTCACATGACAGTGCAGCAGTGTGTGCAGAGTAGGAGGGGAAGATGCTGGCCAGGGACCTGCACTGTGAACACACTGCATACCCATGTGCACTGGTCACACGTTGTGAACCAGCATCTTGTGAGAGGGACAAGGGAGAAAAATAGAAAACGGCCTAGGTGTCTGCTTCCTGAGGGGCACCATTATATCTTGGCCAGCCCACGTTGCCTAGCCTGCCATCTGAAGATGTGTTTGTTCAGGGGTATACCACCTTCACTCTGTTCTCTGGCTGTGGGGCAAACCATGGTAGGACTAATGATTTTCCATTTTCTTGTTTTTTTTTTTGTATAATATTTTTATTAAGCTTTAATGCAAGAAAACACTCACAAAAGCTGACAAACCATAGATGGGTTCAAAAAAACATACAAGATCACTCCACTCAAAACAGGCAGATTCCTATACATTTTGAAACCCACCCTCTAGAAATCGGCACGGGGGAATTAACCGAATACAGTACAGATCCAAATCCCAAGGCCCACAGCACAGGGAAAGCCTCAAGAGGGAGAATTAACACCAGCCACCCCCTAGTGCGTGAGCTAACTAGCCCACACCCCCCTGTAAGACTACATAACCAGAGATGAATAAAAGCTCCAAGTGTGCCACTACTCATTACCAAAAAAAAAAAAGGCAGATGTACCCAGTAACCCCCATCACCATGCTTAGGGGACAAACTGCACCATTCTTTATCTTTCGAAAAAGACAAAAAGAAAACCGTATTATTCCCCTTATAACCCACAATTATACCATGCAATGTGTTCAAAAAAGGACCATAACTAGATTTTAAAATCCTGGGCTCTGTATTCACACTCGTCCAAATTCTAGGAAAACTCAAATTTGTATCCGAGCAAGTCCAATAGCCGGCTGTAAGGGAAAAAAAAAAAGTGTAACATCTTATCTAATTCCCAGAAAAGCTCAAGCTCTAATATAAACCATTCCAACAGGCAGCTGTAAGAGAAAAGGAGTGTAATATAATTAACCAATATCCAGCCCCTGAAGAGTAATAAACACCCTATATGCAGCCCACAAAGTCCCAAACACCCACCAATGTATCTATATAAACTGTTGATATGCATCAGTCATAAAGTACATTACAGTTTGAAGCAAGTCCTTATGCTGATCATACTCCTCTGATGCCATGGCCCCCGCTCCTGGGTCACCTCCTGGTCGATAAGTCCCAGCACCTTCTCTGCCTCCGAAGGATCATTGAATAGGTATACTTTGTCCTTCTACACCATGTGCAACCTGGCTGCTTCCATGCCGTGCGCAACCTGGCTGATTTTTCATTTTCAATGAAAAACGCCACTAAAAAATTAATTTGTAATTTTTAAACTGGCACCTGGGAGTCAGTTCTTTATGGATTCTATATGCACCACTTTATCTCCAACTCCATTTTGCTCCAGCTTTTTGTACAAATACCCCCTTATGAGCCAAATGTTTGTGCAAAACATGCTGATTTGGGGGAAAAATGAATTTTAAGATTTTGTCTATTGTTCATTTTTGAAAATAGAAAATCCATGGCCTTGCTGGTTTGTTTGTTTGTTTGCTTTACTGGTAAGCACATTGGAAAACAAGTTCCCTTTTCAGATGCGACCCACAAATTCATGCACTACAGAACAGTACAATAAGACAATTCCTAATAATACATACAACAGAGGAATACAAAATTCCACATCTCATAGTACAAATAAAATTAATTAAAACATGGGCATTCAGACAATAGCTTAAAATGCTGATAAAGGGAGGGAGAAAATGACCTATATGTAGTTGATTTCCTGATATCAAGTGGTACCTCATTCCATATTTTAGCAGCTGCATATGTAAAAGAAGGTTGACCACAAGTAGTTCTCATTAAAGACAATTTCAGAGCTGCACTGTCTACCCTGGCCCTGGCAAAAACTCTGATCATATCGCTGCAGAAAACCAGATAAGTTTTTAGGAACACCATCCTGAATAACTCTAAATGTAAACTTAGCAAGAAGATATCTGAAATTCAAATGAACTGGTAACCAACCCATATCATTCAAAACTGTACAATGTGTCCTCTGTGGAACTGTTAATGCAAACTTCCCCAAAAGTTGCAATAAAGCTGATTTTTTCTGAACAAGGTGAATAGAGGCATTATCTGTAACAAGTGAGGCATAATTTACAACTGGGAATAAACATTGCTTAGTAACAGCCATTCTATTCTCAGATGTCAAAAAATACTTCAATCTATATAGAGTGCCAACCTTAGCATGAATCTTAGATGTAATTTTTACTAGATAAGACTGAAAACTTAATACTGGATCCAATAACATGCCTAGGTATTGAAAATTATCTACATTTTCACATACTGTACCATCAGGCGCAGAAATCTGAAGGCTCCTCCCATGTCCGTCAACTTTGCCGCAGTTCTAATAACCATTGTTTTTGTTTTAACTTTATTTAAAACCAATTTGTAATCAGCCACTGCTGTACCTTACTCATTTCAGTTGTTAGTATCCTGTTCAACTCTTCAGCTGTAATAGCTTGAAAATAAACTACTGCATCATCTGCATGAAGAGTAATACTAGCATTATCTAAAACTGAGGAAATTTTATCAAAAAATAATGAAAACAAAATATGACCCAGTGTGGAGCCCTGCGGGACTCCATACTTAACATGTGCTTTTTCAGAGAGATGGCCACAAAACTTAACCATTTATTGTTTATTCATAAGGTAGTCAGTAAACCAACTAAGTGCTGACTGACCCGCACCCAAGGTACCCAACCTGGCAATAAGAAGTGCATGATCCACTAAATTGAATACCTGCCTTGGTCAAGTCCACAAATGCGGCCCCAGTCAAATGCCCTCTATCCATTCCCTCCAGGACTGCGTTCGTGAACTCGACCAAGGCAGTCTTCGTTCCATACCCTTTTCTGAATCCATGCTGATTTTGAGACAGCAAACCAGGTTCACTAATATAAGCAATAAGCTGTTTACAAACTATCTTTTCTTTCACCTTAGCCAGAGTGGATAATAAAGAAATAGGTCTATAATTTGCAAAATCTTGGGCCAGGCCAGATTTAAAAACTGGCACCACTAAAGAACATTTCCATAGGTCAGCAACCTGACCTGTCATAAAATATAAATTCAACAGAATACTAATAGGATAAGATAGCACCATTGCAGCATCTCCAAGTAGATTAGGTGGGAGATCATCCTACCCTGCTGAACTATCAGGTTTTATTTGTTGTAATAGTTTTTGTAACTCTTTAGGTGTTGTAACTTTAAGATAAAATGTAAGTTTATTATCTATGCTAACTGTTTTATCACTCAGTGAAAAATTATTTCCGGTCCCAAAGAACCTATCTAAATCTGGTGAACTTTTTATTAAACATATTCGCTATTCTTTGTGGACGTGATATTATTTCATCTCCTAGCTTCATAGTTGGCTCAGGATCACGAGTTGGATTAAACTATTTATAGTATTACAGCATTTCGCATTATCTGTCAAACCACTAGTCTGCTTTTGTATAAGAAAGTTCCTTTTAGCCAATTTAATTTGAGTTTTTATTTCAAAGACAGCGATATGTTTGATAAGTAATAGATGAACCGTCCTTTTTATGTTTTTTCCAGGCCCTATCACATTCCCACATTAATTTTAACAATGATAGAGTGAGCCAGCTAATTTTTTTTACCTGTAATCTGTCTCCTAACATATGGGGTAAATAAATCTAATACAAAAATAAATTCAGTTATAAAAAATCCATTGCATAATTAATGGCTTTCCCTTTTCCCATAGGAAAACTGTGGCGTAATTTGCCATTATAAAGGAGTGTTTATTATGGCAAACACATGCCAGGTTTCCCTCGCTCTGCGCATGCACCATGCTGCATGTCATCTGATCCTCACTGCTCGCCACTTGCCTTCTCACCCAAAACTCAATCGCCAGTGGGACTTGACAGTAAGTCATTTTTAAAAAATGTTACACATTTTCAAATGTTGGACCAGTCTAAACAAACATTTTAAAATATGTAAAAATCTTGTACACAAAAAATGTGTGGACTGGGCTAAAACGAAACCAGATGGGCGGACGCACTGGAACATCTGCAATTTTATATCATTGCTGTGGTGAAAAAGGGAAACCCAGTAACTATATAAAATAAAATATGGGGTAGTGTGTTTAAACTCATAGTTTACACACACTTTCGTTGTTAGATGATTTCACAAACCCCTCGAGCTTCGCTCTCGGGGTTTATGTAACATCTGACACCTTGGGTGTGTATAAGCTTCTAGTTACACACACCACCCTATACTTTATTCTATATATAATTAACATCAGGGACAGAGTACATAAATGTCCAATCTATGTTATTTAACTTATCACAAAACCATTTTAGATCAAAACCTACATAATTTCTTGCTGTTTTTATTATAGGTTTAGGTTTCTTAGGACACACGTTTCCATAAACAAAAAAATAGGGTGATGATTGCTCATTGAATCTATTATCCACACATTTTAAGATGTGATTATGTTTGTCTGTTAATACCCAGTCAAGCACTGAGTGTCTATGTGACTTAACATTTAATCTAGGGGACAGTGTGATAAGCTGTTGCAAATTTAAAGGAGCCAAAACACCAGTTAACTTTGGAATCTCTGAGCCCACCCAGTTTAAGTTAGTCTGACAGAATAAGAATTTCCCCTAAAGCAGAAAAATTCAAATCATCTACAAACTCCATAAGCTGTTCTTTACTTATTTTAGGGGGTAAAGAAGTACAACAAATAGTTAACTTTTTTTATTGAACCCAGTAGAACTTGAACTGACAGATATTCACCACAAGTTACATTTCCTTTTAAAACACAAATTTCAGTGGCCTCAAGATGTTCCCTAATATAAAACATACTAATTACCAGCAGAATAGGCCTTTCAGTCTGTCAAGTCTGCTCATACCTCAGGAAGCCATTTGGGTGCACAGGTCTCTGCCCCCCCCAATCGCTTTTCTGTTTTTCCTGCCATCCATCCCGAGCCCACTGGGCCAAGTCCACCCCTGCTTCCTCCCCATTCTGTACCTGTCCCACCCTATCTTGAACCCCTCCACCACAAAAGCCAGAACCAGCTCACCAGGCAGCACATTCCAAGGTTCCACCATTCTCTCAGTGAAATACTTCCTCCTATCCCCCCCATCCTTCCTCCTTCCAACTTCAAACCATGCCCTCTGATGATACTCCCCCCTCCCTTAATCTAAAGATCCCCTCCTTGTTTACCCTATTAATTCCCTTGAGGTACTTGAAGACCTCAATTATGTCCCCCCCAGTCCTCCTCTCCTCCAATGAGAACAGGTCACGCTCCTCCAGTCTCTCCCCATACATCAAATCCCCTAGACCCCGTATCATCTTAGTTGCCCTCCTCTGGACCCTTCCAGGAGCTGTATGTCCCTCCTCAAGTGCGGTCTCCAGAACTACACACAATACTCAAGGTGTGGTCTAACCAGTCCATTGTACAGTGGCAGAATCACTTCCCTACTCCTTGAGGTTATCCCCCTTGCGATGCATCCCAACATCCTATTTGCCTTGACTGACGCCCTCCTGCATTGCTCGGAGTTATTCATACTTGGATCCATTAGGACCACTAGATCTTTTTCCCCTGCCGTGGTCTCCAACACCTCCCCACCCAGGGTGCACTCATGTTTGGGGTGCCCTCTCCCAAGATGTAACACCTTGCACTTGGAAGGGTTAAAATTTCATTTCCAGATGCGAGCCCACCTACCCAGGGTCTCCAGGTCCCTTTGCAGGGCCATCCTCCTCTCCTCCTCCCAACCACTGCCCCAGCTTGGAGTCATCAGCAAAGAGACTCATTTCACACCCTATATCTGAGATGTATGCATTAAACAAGATCGGCCCCAGGACTGAGCCTTGTGGTACCCCATTTATGACCCCTCTAAGGGTTGAGATCTCCCCACCGACCATTACACTCTGGGTGCACTCAGCCAGCCAGTTACCTATCCATCTGACCATCAATGGACCCACTCCCATCCCCCTCAGTTTCTCCAGCAGGCCTTTGTGTGGGACCGAGTCAAACGCCTTGCTGAAGTCCAAGAACAGCACATCCACAGGTTTTCCCCTGTCCAGTTCCGATGTTACCCATTCGTAGAACTCCACAAGGTTAGTTTGACACGATCTACCTGGCATAAACCCATGCTGGCGACTATCCTGGTATCCTGTCTCCTCCAAGAACCTCCACAAATGTTCCTTCAGTATTCCCTCCATTATTTCACCCACCACCGATGTCAGCCTAACAGGCCTATAGTTACTCGTTACTTCCCTCAACCCCCCTTTATGAATTGGCACCACATGTGCCTCTCTCCAATCCCTAGGCACTATCCCTGTTTCAAGTGACCTATTGTAGAACTCTGCCAGGGGTTCAGCTAGTACATCCGCCAATTCCCAAAGAACTCTCGGATGTATGCCGTCTGGCCCTGGAGATTTTTCCTTTTTTAGGGCCCTAAGGGCATTCCACACCCGTTCTGTGGGGATTTCATTATCAGTCCCCTCCCCACTACTCGTCGATTTATCCCAATGTGGAACCCTTGGGGTACCCATCCCTCCCAGCTTATCCTTGTCTTTTGCTCCACCGTTTCTATCCCCTGTCCCTTCTAACTCTAACCGATCCAGCTTTGTAGGTTTCCCATCCCGCTCCCTAATGAACATGGAGGCAAAGTACTCCTTTAGGACCTCCGCCTGGTCCCTCGCCTCCTCCACCCACCCCCCTTCTGTTTTCAATCTGCCGATCTGGCCATTGGTCTTTCTCCGCTCCCTGATATACCTAAAGAACCCCTTTTACTCTCCCCATATCCCCTGTGCCAGCCGTTGCTCCCCCTTAGCATCCGGGTGACTTGTCTGGCTGCAATACGGTAATCTTCCTTTTCCCTTTCCCCTCTCGTCTTTTTGTAATCTCTGTATGTAGCCTTCTTTTCCCTAACCGCGTCCTGAACCTCCCTAGACCACCAGCACAGTTTACATGACCTCACCCCCTTACGCTTCACCTTTGCACAGTTCTTAACTGCCTCCTGCAGTCCCCGTTTGATGACCTCCCATCTCCCTTCAATGTCCGTCCTAGTTTTAATCCTCTTCAAATGGTCCTTGACTATCTTTCCCATACCCGTAAAATCTGCCCCCTGAAATCCACAGCCAAAGTCCTAGAACTATCCCCCCTCCTGCCCCAGATTTATTCGAAACCAGACATTGTCGTGGTCACTCCTAGCCAGGGGAACCCTTCCGGTCAGATCTCTCACTAGTTCCCCTTCCGCCAGGACCACGTCCAGGACATGCCCCTCCCTTGTAGGCTCCAACACATGTTGAGTGAAGAACACATCCTGAAAGCCGTCCAGCAGTCTCTGCTCGTTGGCCACATTAGAAGTCATGGTTTCCCAGTTTGTAGCTGGCATATTAAGGTCCCCCATCAAGACCACTCCCTTCCCCTTTGGCCCACACTGGGCTATACTGTTATCCAGCAGACAATCCACCAGAACATCCCCCATCTCTGGGGGCCTATATACCACTCCCAATTTGACATTTCCTCCTACTGGGGTATGCAAGGTGACCCACAAGGCCTTCACATTTCCCTCTGCCTCTTCTACCCTGGAAATTTCTATGCCATCTCTAATGAACACAGCCACTCATCCCCCTCTGCCCACCTTTCTATCCTTCCTAAGCAAAGTATACCCCTTTACATTTAAGTCCAAGTCAAGGTTTGTGTTGGCCCAAGTTTCCGTTACCGCCACCACATCTGCCCCTCCCTCAAACAACATGGCCTGGAACTCAGACCCCTTATTTCCCAAGCTCTTGGCATTTACTAGCACCACCGCCCAATCCCTGCCCCTGCTCACCTTTGCCATGCTTTCCCTGGATACCATATGCATCCAATCTCCTATCGCCCCCACTGAATCGCGCGCCCCTGGTCTGTTGCCCCCCCCTTGCGGCTGAAGGCTAGGCTCCTCCTCGAGAGGTCAGGACTTCCGGTATACCCCTCCCTTAACCCTCCCCCTCACAAGTTTAAATCCGACTTAGTTTGAATACAGTCCACCTACCCCTGCTTAAGAACCTCCTTCCCTAATGAGTGAAGGTGAAGCATATCCCTTGCATACAGTTCCTTGTCCTCCCAAACTCCCCCCAGTCCCCCAATACCCCCGACCCCCTTTCTTTACTCCACTTCCTAAGCCAGTCATTTACCTCCACTATCTTCATTTTGTTCTCCACAGAGGCCCTTGGTACTGGCAATATTTCTGAGAAGGAAATGTTGCATCCATTATCCCCGACATACTCTGTCCAGTTCTCGGAACCTAGCTTGGATTTCCAGTACGCTATTTCCCTCTATATCATTTGTCCCCAAATGCACCAGGAAATCAGGTTTCCCTCACAATCCCTAGCCAGCTGGTACACCAGGAACTTTGCCCTGTGCACCATCATCCCAGAGATACTTACTACCTTAAAAGCATGGAATCCCCCAGCAGTAGAACCTTTATGACCCCTTCAACCTTTAGATGTGCTCTGTTTTGTGCTCCCGACCCTGCCTCCTCCCCCTTCCCTTGATCAACTACCTCCTTCCCCTGGGAGTCCTCCCTCCTTATGAGAGACCCCTTGTCACTCTCCCTTCCTGCTGCCCTTTGTATGCCCACTTGTCTCAGCCCCCAACTGGGTATCCCTTTATCCCTCTTGTCCGTCCCTGTCCCCTGGTTTTTTCATTTCTCCTACTCCCAGTCCTTGTCCTCCCCCTCCTCATACTTCTCTCCCCAATGGCCCCCTGATGGTCCCCTACCTAGGACCCTTTCTCTGGCACAGTCCACCCTCCCGGGGCTCCCCTCCCTCTCCTCCTTATCTTCCTGTTTCCCGTCCCTCGAGCCCTCAACCTCCACGCCCTATATATGTTGCCTTCCCCCCTTCTCCTTAACAGTTAAGTTCCCACTTCTCCTGCTGGAGCTATTTCTATCCTTCTCAGTTCTGGACCCTAACCCCAATGGGGTTTCCAATTTCCTCCCTCCACCCTAGATTTTCTTCCGTCGTTTCCACCTCCTCCTTCCTCACTTTCTGGTTTTATAATAGCTCAAATTTATTTTAGCACTCTATGCCAACCTCCCTCTCCTGACCCGATTTCCACCTGACTGCCCCTCTAGAATGCCCCTTATCCACCCCTCCTAGCCTGTTCTCCTTTTGGTCAACTTTCCCTCTGTCTGCTCTTCTAGGCTGCCCCATATCGGTCTCCCCTGACCTAATAACCCCCTCCTTTGAGCTGGACCATTTACCCCAGAAATTATCACTCTGGCATCAGCTTCCTTTGCCAAAGGTCCTTGGTCCCTCAGATTTCCCCTCCTGGTTTTTGAAATGTAGTCCCCCCTAGTTTCTGATCCGTGCTCTGGCCTCACCTCTACCCTTCCCACATGCCTCCCATATCCCTTCCCGTTTCTCTTCATCACCCCCCCAGCTCCTCCAAATGTTTCCTGAGCCAGTTTACTTCTCCCCTGATCTACAATACCACCACCACCGTTCCTTATTGCTCTGTCCCCCCTGAAAATGTTATATCTAGGGATAGACAGATATTTCAGCATCTGTAATACTGGAATACAAGCAAGTTTCAGTTACAGCCAAAATATCTGGACAACAAACTGTTACCTATTCCTCAATTTCAAGGAATATTAAAGGTAGACTTTGTGCAATTAACATGCATTATCCTGAGGCCAATTGTATTACATTTAAAATAATCAGCATCAGCCAAATCATTGGCATGAGGCCCAGGGTTCACCTCGAGATCACCAGCAAGTATCAACATTAGAAACCCACAAACTGAGGCCCTTATAAATGGTTGCAGTGTAAAAGCCAAAGACCTTTGTTTCAAAAATCCACTGCCAATATCAAAACCCACTTGTTTAAAAACAGTGCCAAAGTACCAACCATATACTGCTGGGTAATGGTGTAATATGTCGGGCGTTTGCATTCCAGAGTTGCCAAGATCAAATTCATTTTGTGACATACCAATTCTACAGAATACAACGTCCGAACATAACACAATTATGATATACACTACCCCAACAGTAATACCTCCCAAAGCTATATTCAGTTAGCCCTCCATGGAACCTTACCGTGGTTCCATGGAAGCTGATAGGGACAGGAAGGCGGGGGTCATGGGCTGGGCACCAGAAAGCTCCAAAGGGAGTCTACACTGGAGAGGGAAGAAAGTATAAAATGTAAATTTCAAAACAGAGGGACAATCTGGGTAGCATATAGGCACAACAGCCTTGTAACAGACACCCATACTGAGATAGCAGACTTTTTTGTCAGTTAAAAGTGGGTCAGGACTCCCAACACACTATAAATGACAGTGGCTGGCACAGGACTTGACATAATACTGCTGAGTTACACATCACCAACCTGTGCCATGCCAGGGTAGGCTCCCCCAAGCTGCTTATTCCTGCCACATGACTTTCTCTCTTTCAGCCACAATGGGGCAAGGCAGGTGGAACACTGTCTTGTCACTTGATGTGTGACAACCAGGGCAAAAAGACTTGAATCCCTGTTGTCAGCATGGTTTACCATTAGGGTATCAGACAACTAGAAAAAAAACTATTTTAACCAACAGCAGAGTTTCCCAATATTATCTTAAGTAACTCAATGATTATCAGAATCTACATAGGAATTTAGGACAGAAGCACCAGGGTCTACTGCATTAAAGAACTCACAGCTTCAGGACTAGAAGCCATAAGAATTGACTGTCCCATTTAATTTTGTGTCATGCTTGCAATTAGACACATTAGATGAAAGTCTTACCTGTTTTGGAATGATTTTCCTGCCACATTGTCTCTATATGAGTCAAATAAAACATGATACTGGTCCCGACTCCACTCCAGAACAACCTGCAAAGAGAGTAAACACTGAAACTTAAAAAAACAATATCTACTAAAATAAAAGGCTTCAAACAATTAATTTACAGTTGTGTTTACAGTTAGTGTTCTACAGTATTTATGTTTGCCACAATGAGGAAAATAACATTGCTATGGGCCAGAGATGCCTCTGCATTCAAGTTGAGGAACAGAAAAAAAAAATGTAACAAAAATAAGTCAGCCCCTAAACTTCCGTTTTACAAGAGCATCCTAATTTTTGTAGGCTACATAGATCCAGCTCATTACAATGCAAATAGCTTTCGCAGACAACAGTGAAGGTTACGTAAATTATCTTCCTCAAGAATGGCATAATTCACTCTTTCCGTGTAATACTGCCTACAGTACATCTTGCAGCCTACATTATGCTGTTTGATGGCTCAATTAGTAAATATTTTTTGATTTCTACCCATTTGCAAGATAAAAAACAAATCATACCTAATACGCAGTAGAAATTACTGATCCATGTGCTGACGACAAAGTGATTTCAATAGCTTAAAGAATGTTCTAGTCTTAAATAGTTTCTCATTTTCAGTATCTGTGAGAAATGCAGAAACACAGAATTTTTCCGCCGATAAGGATCGCTTGGCCACCTAGTTTACCTGTAACCCCTAGATGGCGCTATCCCAGGGGCTACTACCCCTGCCTGATTTGCCACTAACAGGTTGAGGGGCCTGGATCCAATGGCGGGTGCCTCCGCCCAGAGGTCAGGGTTTGCAATAGTTAAACTAACTTGGTCACAGCCCTCTGAGACACTGCAACCCCCCTTTCTTCCCACTAGTGGCCCACACAATATATCAGAATTACCTTCACAGTATACACTTACCCCAAGGACTGGTTCCTGCACTGGGACCTCCTGTGAAATAAGATACAGTGCAACAATCACAGTACAGTACTTTAACATAGACAAATACCTCAGGCAGTATAACTTTGCTGAAACAAGCAGCTCTGATTTATTTAGGGGGATATAACAAGGACAGGGGAAATCAGGTTAATTAGCTTATCACTCTACTCATCTACCTATGGCTCCATTGCAGGCCTATCCCTACCAGTTACTGTCCCTGGGTACCCAAGCCTAGTGGCTAGTCCAAACCGTGGCAGCTGGTAGGGCCCTTTCACACAGAGAAAAGAAAAAATTGCTTAAACAGTCAGCAGTACAGTGATTCCATTTGGATTTAATGTGGCATTCAACAGGAGCGACTCTGAATTAGTACTCACGACCTCCAAACAAGATAGGGTCCTTCAACGTCAGCAGGGCTACTCTTGAGCTCCAAGAGACTCCTCACACATTTATATGGTAAAAGAAAGTACTATACCAGGCAGGCTGCTTCTTTATCGATCGCAATTACTGCACAATACCGGAGAACACACAGGATTCAGTTCCTGACAGACCAAGTGCACTTCAGCAATTTCGCCAGTCTTCACAGGGTGAGCCTGGTTTCTACTCTTCAGATATCCTTTGATTCTCTTCACAGGACGGATTCAGTCCTAACAAGCAGTTACACAAGCTGCAGACCGAACTCTGGACCTTACACATGTTTTTTTTGACTAAAACTGTGCACTGAAGGAGCACAGGGTTCCTTTCCCCTTCACTGCCAGAGCTAAACTGAAACTCCAACAGACAAAACCGGGCACTTCCTTTGAGTTCCTCCCAGTTCTTGACTGGATTGGCTGTCACTCACAATAGACTGCTGCTGTTGGTCCAAAAAGGCACTCAAGTCTAAACTACATCTCCCAGAGTCACTGCCCATACAATCCTCTTGTGGCTGGCTCAGATTATGAGTCCAAGTTCTGATTCGTCCAAGGCACCATTTTACAGCTAGCTTACCCCACACTGATTGGTCCAGTTCAGCAGTTCAAACCAGAATGGGGAACTAGGCAGACACAGTTCTGACTGCAAAGAAAGCAGGTTAGACAAACTGTCATTTCATTATTACTCTAAATGATTTCTGGCAAACAGTTACATCTTTCAGATAGGTTCCCTTTGCACTCTAGTGACTGCAAAATGGAGTGAATTGGCAGCAGCTCGGTGGTACTCAAACAGAAAGCACACAGTTTCCCCATACAAACTAATTATGTCTGCAAGCAGACAGCTCTTAAGAGACAGTACCAGAGGCTCTAAAAACACTCACTGATAAATGGCTTAAACGCCAACACCATTCAGGCTTGGAGCATTCAAGCAAGCTCCTGGAAGTCTTTTGGGAACCCCCATTTGCAGGGGGTTACACCTTTCCTGGCCTGGGAAAGCTTGACGTCCGCCAAGCAAGTACCCATAAGTTTTAACTGCAACCATATACATTTGCATTAGGCTCAACATGTAATCATCAGTCAATATATCATTTTACCAAGAACACATTTCGAAACATTGCAGTCGTCACTCTTTACAGTATTATACACATTGTATCATAACTCAGTTATTACTTCTTGTACATGAAACCTGAAGAGAGGGCCCTTCCCATCGAAGTTACCTTGGGCGGACGGTACAAGGGCACCATAGTTAGAGGGCAACACAAGTAACTTGAGTTAGCACTGACGCTTCAGTTTGGGCAATGAGCTCGGGACACATACCTCTTTATGGACAACATTGAGAGGCAAGTCCACAGACCTCCCAAGAAAATCATAACTGAGGTGCACCACAGGCTTTACAGCTCGACCAGTCTTTCTAGGGGGAACTGTTACAGTCTCTCACCTCTGAGCCTCATTTTTCAGCATTGTCCTCATCTTGTCAGGGGAGTCTCCATGGGGTAGAGAGGCTAGAACTTGGGGCACTTTCAGCTCCAGGAGTTACAGTTTCTGAGTCCACAACATTTGGCTCGCATGGAGAGCTTTGGACACTGGCAGTGGACTGTCAGGGCACTCAAAATACTCTTCTGGTTCTGTGTATCACCAGTCTGCCCCAATCCATCATTTTCCTCCCTGAAAGCTCAAACAGTTCAACCATGCACAATGATTCCATTTCATCTGATCTGATGCTTTGCACCTCACTTTCTGGGAGCATTGGCTCCAGGGACGAAGCTGGGGGCTTAGACAGTCCAGAAGGCCCAGCTTCGTCTCCAGTATTGACTAGGGGATTGCCCCGAAACAATTGACTCAGTTCGTAAGAAGGATAGCATTCAAAGTCACTCTCCCTTTCTTCTGATATGGACTGACAGTCATGCTCAACTGGAACTTGTGGAGGGGAACACTTGAACTTTGCTTCTGTAGGTGCATACTTTCTTGATCTTTTCTTAGCAGCAGCTCTAGTCACTGGTCCAGAGGGGGCATCTTCTGGGGGCTCAGACTCAATCAAGATTTGTCCAATGGGCAGTAAATGATTTCTATGCATTGTTTTTACATCTTCTGAATTATTCTCAGGCCTTACTTTGTACACTGGCAGATCATCTAGTTTGCCCACTACAATGTGAGGGAGATGGTGCCATCTGTCAGCAATCTTGTGTTTGCCATGCAGTCCCAGATTTCTTAGCAATACCCGATCTCCCTCCTGGAGTTCCTGTGCTTTCACCTTTTTATCATACCTTTCTTTGTTGGCTAGATTTCTTTTGGCAGCCATGGTTTGACCCAGTTGGTACGCATGAGTTAGCTGGCCTTTAACTGCACATACTGTAAATAGTTGTCAGCTTGAACCCCATCAGGAGACCCCCAAAACACACATCTACCAGTAGTCGAGCTTCTCTTCCAAACATCAGGGCGGTAGGGGAGAACCCAGTGGCATCACTTTTGGTGCAGTTATAAGCATGTACCAGGGTGCTAATTTGTTGGCTCCATCTAGGCTTGTCCTTTGGGTGCAGGGTGCTAGTATATCTAGCAAAGTGCGTGTTGAAACGTTCAGGCTGTGGGTCCCCTGGGGTGGTAGGAGTGGTTCTGGACTTCGCACTCCCCACAGAGAAAGCATCTCTTGATGAGACGACTCTCAAAGTCTCTCCCTTGATCAGAATGGATTCTTTGTGGAGCCCCATAGTGAACAAAAAGTTTTCTACAAGTACTTTGGCCACAGTGGATGCTTTCTGGTCTTTGGTGGGAAAGCCTGGGCATATCTCGTGAAATGGTCAGTGACCACCAGCACATTACTGATATTTTTTTGATCTGACTCCAAACTCAGAAAATCAATACAGACCAGCTCCATGGGTGCACTGGTGGTGATGTTAACAAGGGGCAGCCTTCTGGGGCAAAGCTTTCCTCTGTAAGCAGCGATTACAAGTTCAATGTGTTGCTCCACATCAGCCCCCATCTTAGGCCAATAGAATCTGGATCTCACCAAGTCAAGTGTTCTTGTCTATACCAAGGTGCCCCATGTGGTTGTGCAAGGACCTCAGTACTGAGTCTCGAAAGGCAGTGGGCAGCACTAGTTGTTGTTTGTCTACTTGTCCCCTCTGTCTACTGTTTCTCTGTATAACAGTTTATTGATCAGTTTCAACTTAGGACCTTCTTTGTATAACAGTGCAGTTCTCAAATCAGTGGAGCGTAATTTGGACACATCCTTTCTGCATAGAGGCTTCAAAGCTGCTTTGATCATGGGATCGCGGGATTGAGCTCCACACTGTCATTGTCCAGCTGAGGCAGTGCACCAATGTCTATTGCAGAAAAGTGGCAATAAGCAGCAGGCATGCAGTTCTCAGAGGGTCCCAAGCAATCCACCATGCAGTCCACTGCGTCCGTGGACATTTGTTCCTCCCTGTCAAACTTCCGGCAGAGTGTCCGAATGTCAGGTTCTGCCAATCGGACCCAATCATTCTGGGGAACAGGCCTCCGGGAGAGAGCATCAGCATCTATGTGGTTCAGACCTGCTCGGTATTCGAGAGCATAGTCATATGTAGATAATGCAGAAAGCCACCTGTGGCCAGTGGCATCCAACTAGCTGAGGTCTGCACATAGGTCAAAGGATTATTGTCAGTTTTACTAGCATTTTAGCCCCATACAAGTACTCATGGAATTGGTCAACAATAGCCCACTTCAAAGCTAGGAACTCTAACTTATGTACAGGATAGTTCTTTTCGGATGGGGTCAGGTTTCTACTGGCAAAGGCCACTGGTCTGGCCATTCTCGTGCTCTTGGTACACACAGCCCCCAACCCTTGCAAGCTAGCATCAGTGTGCAGGACGTAAGGTTTTCTTGGATCGGCACAGGCCAGCACTGGAGCATGGGTGAGTTGATATATGATCTCATGAAAAGCAGTCTCACAATCAGGAGTCCAGCGGGCCCCAAATACTTCCCTGGATGAAAATACACTCTTCAGTCTTGAGGGACGCTGACTTTTGGTATTTTTTGTGGGTTGGGGGATACCCTTGAGTAAGGTTAAGTAAAGGGCGGATCACTCTTGAATAGTCCTTGATGAAGCGCCGATAATAACACAGAATCCCAGGAATCTTTGCAGTTCTTTTAGATTTTTGGGCTGTGGCCAGGTGGTCAAGGCCTCAACTTTACTTGGGTCGGTCTCTATTCCCTCGGTGGATACTATGTGTCCCACATACTTTACTGATGTTTGAAAGAATTGACACTTATCAATGGACAGTTTAAGGCCAAAAGTCCTCAGTCGGTCCAATACCTTAAATAATCTGCTCTCATGTTCCTCCAGTGAGCTGCCAAACACAATAACATCATCTAGGTATACCAGGCACTCTAGTAAGTTCATGTCCCCACTGCACGCCCATCAATCGTTGAAAAGTGGCTGGGGCACCTGAAATCCCTTGAGGCATCCTCATGAATCCATAAGCCAGCGGACAGATAAAGGCTGTCTTCTCACGGTCCTCTGGGGCCATCGGATCTAGTAGTACCCACTCGGAGATCCAACACAGAGAACCACTTGCTCCCGTTTAGGCAGTCCAAAGCATCCTGAATGCAGGGCATTGTGTACTGATCAGGGATAGTCCACCGGTTTAAGGTGCGATAATCCACACACATCCTTACTGTCCCATTCTTTTTCCTCACTACCACAATGGGGGAAGCATAAGGGCTTCTGGATTCTTGTATTACACCAGCAGCTAACATCTCTTGCAGATGCGTCAAACATCATCTATGTCAGCAGGTGCCAGGCGTCGAGACCTCTCACGAAATGGTCTTTTCGTCATGCAGCGGATATTGTGCTCCAGCTCCTTGCCGCATCCTACATCCCATTCCTTTAAAGAAAACACCTGGTCTCTCTGGGCAAGCTTCTCACTGATCCTCACTTTCCATTCAGCTGGCAGCGGGGAGTCGCGAAATCAAACAAGTCAGGCGTTACTCTGTCATTCTTCCTTGAACTCTTGCTGCTGGGTAGCACTGCAGTGTCTGCACAATGCACATTAGCCAGGATGCAAGCTCTATTTACTCGAATGTCTCTTTCAAACACATTATGAACTTGGACCATTACCCTTCTGGCATAGCATTGGGCTCTAGCGGGCAAAATACTAGGCTTGACCAGCAGTCCCTCTGGCAATTTTCCATCGCCTGGTGCATCCAACATTAATATTTTATTCTTAACATCCTTTCTGATACGGACCTCTCCTGTAGGTACACTGGGCATTTGGGCCAGGATCAGAGACTCAGGATCCTTCTTCCATACAATTCCGACCGGTTCCTCTGGTTCTATTTTTCAGTATCTCTCTGTGCCTCATAGGCCTTCTTAATTAAAGCGGAACTCTTAAAGCTCTACTAGTCTTTGACCCCTGTTTTTCATAACACAACTGTGCCAGCCTTCCGAACATATGAGCATTTGTTCCAATCAACAAAGGACACCATCTTACAGTCCAGTGGGGGACACACTGAGCTAGGGTCTCTACTTGTTAGGCCACTCCAGCCCGGAGGTGAGGAAAGACAGCCAAGTCGGATATACCGGAATAGGGGTAGGCTTCTCACTTAACCCCCATACATGCAGTCCTTCTAATGGTTGTAAAGTGCGTCTGACAATGCTTCTGATACCAATCCTGGAACATAATTGTCACTTGGAGCCACTGTCTAATACAACTCTGGTAGACACTCCATTCACCTTTACAGTGGTCTCCATGGAGGGATCCACTATTCTGGACCAGTCTGGAGAGGCTGTAGTGGGGGCCTGGGCAGCTGACCTTACCACAAGGGCGTGAGTTAGCATTTTTGGTGCCCTCACTGGGATCATTTGTGCACCTCTTAACCACTGATTTGTCCTCCTAAGCTCTCCTTGTAGCCTATATACAACTTTGTCAGTGTCTTTTGGGGACCGCATTCCCTTTTCATGTGCCCATCCTTCCCACAATTATAGCAAAACATACTTTCTGGAGTTTGAGCTGGCGGGCGCCACACTGGGGAGCCAGGCGGGGTATTACTAACTGGAAACCTTGGTGCCATCTCTGTCTCCTGGGCGTGATAAGCATTTGGAGACATCTAGTCAGTTTCTCCACTTCCATGGTCAAGGAATTGAGTTTGGAGCTGTTATCAGCAGGAAATACATGGGTGGGTACCCCACCCCATAGCAGATGCAGTCGGATATAGGTCAGGGTCCGTACTTGCAGGCGTGGCCTTTCATAAAGGACTGTTTTGAATTCCCGGATCTCTCTCAACAGTTCACCCCATTGTGGCATATCTTTTCCTTGTCAGAGCACTCATTGACTGTCAACCTCTGCCCTGAACTTCACTTGATGGGTCACCCTCAGTCACTCGGGTGTTAGCCGCAGCTATTGGTGCAGGTCCTCCCGAGTCGCCTTTCTCAACTCCTCGAATTTCTCTCATTAACTCATCATAGGAGGGTGGGGATTCCAGCTCGATTTGCCAGGCGTAACTGAAGCAACAGCAGTTCTGAGAAGGGGCAGACTTAAGGATCCTGTCCAGCCTGGTTCGGTCCAGTTCAATCGCTGGCAAACTACCCTTTCTGAGGCATTCTTGCAACAATTTTTCCAGCCGAGATACATACACAAGACAACTCCCCTTCGTACTGTTGTGCATTTCTTACTCTCCACCATAGATCCTCATCAGAATCTGGGCTCCCATACACATTCTCCAGGGCCTCAAGATAGGCCTGTGCAGTCACTTCACGGTTACTGGCCCGTTTAGCACGGATGGTAGCCAGGGCAGGACCTCGGAGACTCTCACTAATCCTCTTTCGCTTTTCGGCTTCCGAGCATTGCCATTCAAGCACTTGGGGGGCAACATAGTCTATCCAGGTCTCCCAGTCATCCTCCCTGGGGTGGGGAGGTGCCGAGAAGATCCTCAACCTTGGTAAGAGTCGTGACTAATGGCAGGTGCAGAAATAGGAGTCTGCATTGGTTCAGCCACCATTACAGGTACTGGAGCGGGAGAGGGTGTGGGAGGAACACTCCCAGGTGGCAAGAATAGTTTCTTCAAATCCTCCACAGTTTTCCTTCCCCAGCAACCATTTAGCAAATTTCTCCTCAAAAGTTTCAGACAGTGGTGGGGCTCATTCCCCAGGTCTTTACTGTCCTTAGTTATCACTCTCCAGGCAGTGAGGGCTCCCTCTGGGGTAATGGTCTGTGGCACTTTGGAGCTATCTATGGGATCCTTAAACTCTACTAGGGCCAGGAAAGTGTGGGTGAGCAGATTAGCATGCGACCCACCACCACAGGGTTTTGTAAACCTTCCACCTTGAAAGTACTCCTGTACAGTGTCGTATTGATACCCAGGGAATGTCCAGGATAAGCATAGCATTTTGGGGTCAATCTCCTCCCCAGTACACCACTCCACCAGCCGGTGCACAGCCACTTCTGTCGGGTACCCATTTTTTCTTAACAGTGGTTCATAAATATGGCCACTAGAGGACACACAATCCCAGCGGTGAGCCTCAAGATGTAACCCCTAGGCAGGCGCTATCCCAGGGGCTACTACCCTGCCTGATTTGCCACTAACAGGTTGAGGGGCCTGGATCCAATGGCGGTGCCTCCACCCAGAGGTCAGGGTTTGCAATAGTTAAACTAACTTGGTCACAGCCCTCTGGGACACTGCAACCCCTTTCTTCCCACTAGTGGCCCACACAATATATCAGAATTACCTTCACAGTATACACTTACCCCAATGACTGGTTCCGCACTGGGACCTCCTGTGAAATAAGATACAGTGCAACAATCACAGTACAGTACTTTAACATAGACAAATACCTCAGGCAGTATAACTTTGCTGAAACAAGCAGCTCTGATTTATTTGGGGATATAACAAGGACAGGGGAAATCAGGTTAATTAGCTTATCACTCTACTCATCTACTTTATGGCTCTGTGCACAGGCCTATCCCTACCAGTTACTGTCCCTGGGTACCCAAGCCCTAGTGGCTAGTCCAAACCGTGGCAGCTGGTAGGGCCTCTTTCACACAGAGAAAAGAAAAATTAGTTTAAACAGTCAGCAGTACAGTGATTCCATTTGGATTTAATGTGGCAACTAACAGGAGCGACCCTGAATTAGTACTACGACCTCCAAACAAGATAGGGTCCTTCAACGTCAGCAGGGCTACTCTTGAGCTCCAAGAGACTCCTCACACATTTATATGGTAAAAAAGTACTATACCAGGCAGGCTGCTTCTCTATCCTGATCGCAATTACTGCACAATACCCGGAGAACACACAGCAGATTCAGTTCCTGACAGACCGAGTGCAATTCAGCAATTTCGGCCAGTCTTCTACAGGGTGAGCCTGGTTTCTACTCTTCAGATATCCTTTGATTCTCTTCACAGGACGGATTCAGTCCTAACCAGCAGTTACACAAGCTGCAGACCAGAACTCTGGACCGTACACATGTTTTTTGACTAAAACTGTGCACTGAAGGAGCACAGGGTTCCTTTCCCCTTCACTGCCAGAGCTAAACTGAAACTCCAACAGACAAAACCGGGCACTTCCTTTGAGTTCCTCCCAGTTCTTGACTGGATTGGCTGTCACTCACAATAGACTGCTGCTGTTGGTCCAAAAGGCGCCAAGTCTAAACTACATCTCCCAGAGTCACTGCCCATACAATCCTCTTGTGGCTGGCTCAGATTATGAGTCCAAGTTCTGATTCGTCCAAGGCACCATTTTACAGCTAGCTTACCCACACTGATTGGTCCAGTTCAGCAGTTCAAAACCAGAATGGGGAACTAGGCAGACACAGTTCTGACTGCAAAGAAAGCAGGTTAGACAAACTGTCATTTCATTATTACTCTAAATGATTTCTGGCAAACAGTTACTTCTTTCAGATAGGTTCTCTTTGCACTCCTAGTGACTGCAAAAATGGAGTGAATTGGCAGCAGCTCGGTGGTACTCAAACAGAGAAGCACACAGTTCCCCCATACAAACTAATTATGTCTGCAAGCAGACAGCTCTTAAAGAGACAGTACCAGAGGCTCTAAAAACACTCACTGATAAATGGCTTAAACGCCAAACACCATTCAGGCTTGGAGCATTCAAGCAAGCTCCTGGAAGTCTTTTGGGAACCCCCATTTGCAGGGGGGTTACATACCCATTTTTCCCTGCCTACACTGTCACCAAAGACCCTACCTGATATCTGGCTATCCACCCCCACCCCTGGTTCCCTACCAAGATTTCCCTGTATCTATCCCAGGAATGTTTGAAGTCTACCACTGTTTTCGCCCCCACCACTTCCACTGGAAGACTGTTCCAGGAGTCCACCACTCTTTGAGTGAAGAAGTACCTCCTCACATCCCTCCTAAATTTCCTCTTGTTCTCGTGCACCTTCTCTTCTGAAAAATACTCCCCTCCTGTACCTTTTTTTACCCCAGTAAAATGTTTACAGGCCTTTATCATGTCCCCCCCCTTCCCTCCTCTCTTTCAGAGTATACATACTGAGATCCTCAGTCTCTCCTCACAGGGCTTCTGATGTCACCCTTGCATCATTTCAGTTGTTCTTCTCTGGAAAGCCTCTACACTGTCTCTGTCCTTCCTAAGATGTGGTCTCCAGAACTGGACACAGGACTCCAGGTGGATACTCACCAACGATTCATACAGTGACAACACTACCTTCCTCTTTCTGCTAGTGATACCCCTATGCACCCCAGCATCCCAGTGGCCCTACCTAGTACCTTGTCACACTGCCTCACTGCCTTGAGGTGATCCAATATGATTACTCTAAGGTCCCTTTCCTGTTTTGCGACCAGCAATACCTTTTTCCCCATTTTGTATTCCACCTCTGGGTTTCTGTGCCTTAGGTGCATGATTTTGTACTTTTTCAGATTGAAACCCAGCTGCCATACATTTGCCCACTCCTCAACTTTTCTCAGGTCTCTGCACATTCTTCTCCACTCTCTCTGGAGTGTCTACACTACTGCAGATTTCGGTGTCATCTGCACAAAAACAACAAAAGTGCGCTCTGGGGAGGTGGTGCTCATGAAGAATATACACAATTTTGACAGTTCAGATTCAGGTACTCACCACCATATATAAAAGGACACCAACAGAACTGAAAGTTGAACTTCGTTGTCTTATTTTATAAGACAATCCATTGTGACCACCAGACACACGTACTACGTGCCCGCCTGATGCGTTTTGGACCACTGTCCTTTAACAAAGGCCTTGATAACAGGGATTGACGAATTTCAAAACGGCTTGCTAGTCCAGAACAACTGACCTTGACCAAAATGGTAGTCCCTGAGTTCCGAGTGGTAGTCCAGTGCATTTCAATGGAAATTTTCAACCAACTTAATAAAAATAAATTGAATAGGGTGGCAGGGCTTTTATTGTACTATTATTTCATAAGATGGATTCAGAGATGTAGAAGAACCTCATAAATCAAGAAAAACAATATTTTCCTATATTTTTCTGTTACTACAGAGTAGTACTATAGGCTGAAGTCTATATTAGAAGAGATTGGAGAAATGTTACAGACTGAGTTAGAAGGACTGGCCGCTGTCGGTTGAATGCAACACTGTCATTAAGGGCTAGGCCAGGAAGAAGATGATGGAGCACTAGGGGTAGCAGTACTAGCACCAGGATCATCAGCAGAAGAAGCAGCTGAACCAGAGCTGTAGCACCAGCAGCAGCATGCCCACAAACATGCCGAGTGCCTGGACCAGAGAGCAGCCAGTGGTTAATTGCTGGATCAGGGACAACGTCATGCAGTTCAGGACCTTCTACTGCTATCTGCAGGAGTACCTGTAGTGAATAATCAGCCTGAAGTGTCCTGATTTTTGTTTTGATTAGATTCTGAACAGAAAAAACTCTTTCACATTTTGCAGTTGATACACTCGCTGCCATGAGCATTTCGACAAGGTCAAGAATGTGCATAATCTGGGGTGTTTTTTCTTTTAGTAATCTGGTATACACCTGCAAATAGGGTTTTTCAACTGCAGGCTGCAGTAGTGTTTTAAATGCAGCATATTCTGACTTTATATGTTCCTGCTGCTCCTCCGTGAAAAAATGAAAGTATCCAGTCAAGTTTGCCAGTTCAGAGGTTCCAAACACAGCTAGTCGGTCTCTTGACAGATCAAACTGCTTAAAACCTAAACAGCGGAACCATCTGAGAGGCATCTCTGAGAAATTTTTAAATCGGTCGTCAATGTACGTTATTGCTACATTTATTAAAGTCTGCTGTTGTCCATCTGTCAGAAAATTGATTTCTGGGCAGTTGCCTCTAAATGGGAAAAAAAAACTACTTCTCCTCCTCCTCCTCCCCTCTTTTCTTTGACAAAACATACTCCATACATTTCTGTTCAGGTTTGTCATGGCCAAGGAAAGCTGCCATGTATTTCCCTGGTGTTGTTTTCAGTTCTGTAAGCTGAAATAGGCAAGTCTCAACAAGCTGTGGAACCTCCAGTATTATTATGTCAGCTCGTTAAAACTGCAGTGACAGGTTTTTTAGTATTGGCAGGAAATCTTGCAGTATACAAATAGCTTTTACAAACTGCACACGCTGTACTTCTTTTAAGAGGCCCTTTGTTTCTGAACCTTCATCACCAGCAGTCGAAGATGCATGTTCTAGGTGTTGTACAACAGCAGGAAGGTTAACCTGAACTGCATGTACTGAATGTGACCTACTGGCAAGCCATCTCACTTGTTTAATTACACTAAAGTGTGCCAGATCTGTATCTATCACATTAGCAATTTCTTGGAGCGCTCTCATTTTTTGGGGACTAAAGTGATAAAATTTAAATATTCCTTTGAGAGTACTTTCAAGCTTTGATACAAATGGATTTTTTTTTTTAACACATCGAGAACTGCCAACTCTAGCTTATGAGCAACACAGTGCATCACAATTATCTGAGGACAGTGTTCCCGAAACTTTGCTATGGTTCCTCTTCTTTCACCCATCATGACACTGGCCCCATCAACATTTGCTGAAATAAGGAGCGGCCCTGGATTGTTAACATTTTGTAGGTTACCGATGAGAAGATTTATTGACTCCAGTGCAGTCGATATTGTGTGAAATACACCTTCCACATGTGCATGTTCCAGTGGCACAGCTTGGATAAGCAGTGTACAAACCCGTTTTGAGTTCAGTTCAACAAACTGTAGGTAAACATTTTCCCACTCACTTATACTGGAATCAGTACTGCCGTCAGCAAGAACTGTCACATACATAACAATAGTAAGAATCCGCATCTGGATTCTAGATATAACTGCTGATATAGCACTGCAAAAGTCCCTGGCTCGCTTATCATTAGTATAATTAGAACCTAGCTTAATGCCATTTTTTTCCTGTAATTCACAGAGCCACTCCAAGTCCGAGAAAGGGCACAGATTTTTGGCAATCGAGTATGCTGTGTTAAACGGATGTCTCATCTTCATCTTTGTGGCCTCTTCCAGCTGTGCAAAAGCTTGGTAAAGTGGTGACTCGAGGTATTTCACAGTGTACTACTTGAGGGCCACTTTCCAGAATATGTTGGTTCAGGCATAGCACATGTGGATTGAACTGTTTCATGTGCACGTAGCAACTCAATCTGAAAGCTGTTAGAAGCCTGTAGCAAAGATATTTGTTTTTTTTGAAAAGGCTGGAGTTGCAATAGTGGGATACTTTTCACATACTGTCCAGTACATAAGTCCCTTTTTATGATCCTATCTCAACCATTTATAAGTGGACAACCAATGTCACTAAAATAGTCTGGCCCATTTTTCTTGGTCATATTTCTTGTCTTTGCTTCTCCCGACTTCCACCTCATCCTCCAGCAGTAAACTATGTTTCTTTGCAAGTGATACAGGGGCTTTTTCAGATAAAGCTAGGGCTTCTCTGTTTACATCAAGTGCCTCATCAGCAGCTATATCCGGTGCCACAGATTCAGATTCGTCAGTTTCATGACTTTTATCTGTGGAAGTAGTACTAGTAGTAGTAGTAGTAATAGTAGACTGTGTTTGTCTTGTAGTAGAAGAGGATGTTGTTGCTGCTCCTGACCAGAGAGATGAGACTTTGTTGTTTGGCTTTGCTCTTCTGCATACTGTCTGTATGAACTGGTCACTTTTTTAAGTCTGATAATGGAACTAAAAAACTTATTTTGTATCATAAACACTATGTGCGTCTTTTTTGACTGGTGGGTCACTGTAATCATAGGAGGAGAATGGATGGACAGATATTTGGTAGTTAATAGTTCTGCTTTCTATATGCTGCTTGAATTAAGCAAAGCACACATAGGGAATAAACGAAAATTATGCGACTACCGTAATTCTTGATCTTTTGTGTATCTTCACCATTAGTCACAAGTGAGTTCGTTGCGGAGCTAGGACCCCGTGGGACTCCCAGGAGTGGAGTTGTGCAGGAGCTGCACCGCCTCGAGGCCGGCGTGCTACGTGGTGCTCATGGGTTGGCAGTTAGGTTCGCTGCCGACCTACGCCCCAGTTCTGAAACGCTGGAGAGAGACGGAGGAAGGAAGGAAGGGATGGAGGGGTGGGGCAAGGGAACCCAAGGATTAGACAAAAGGAAAGGATATAATAACTAAAAGGAGAAATGAATGACAAAGAAGACAGGAAAGAGAGAGAGAGAGAGAGAAACAGCTTAAGGGATTGGGAGTAGGGGCCCCAATCTCTGGAAGAAAGAAGTAGGGATGGAAAAGGGAGGGTAGAAAAGAGAAAGAAATGAGGAGAAGGAAGGACCCTGCTACCTGCCCAAGCTGACCTGGACCTTGAGAGAAGAAGACTTTAACCACTTCCAGGCTGCAGAGAGGCAGAAGTTATGGACTGCTAAAAACAGTCAGGTAGCCCCACAGGAGCTAGACCTTAGGTGGGAATTGAGGCCAACAGGAAGATGAGGCGGCGGGTCCATCCCTCCCACCAAACTGAAGAGGAAACTCAAAAAAAGGTGGGGGGAAAACCTAAAAACAGAAGAAAGAGAGGAGTAGTCCCAAAGGGACACTTAAAATAATGATAATAAAGGTTTATGAGAGGGGTACTCAAGAGTCTCCTGTCCTCTCCCCCACCTGGAACCCCAAGGGGTGGGGGACTGAGCCAAGGGCAAGGGAGGGGGATAGCAGGAGACCCACTGAGACCCCTCCAGGAAATAACTCCTCCCCATGTGTCTCAATGGGTCCCCTTCCTCCTGACTACAAGGGACAGAAGAGAGAGAGAGAGGGGGAGAGAGGAGTGTGGTTGGGATACAACAGAGAGACACAGAGGGAGATGCCCATTGACTGAGGCCCAAGAGGGGAAGGTGGGCGAGATTTAGTGACGAATGGTGAAGATACAGAAAGATCAAGAATTATGGTAGGTACATAATTTTCATATCTTATCTGTGTCAATCTTCACCATTCATCACTAGTGGGTGAGGAGTACCGAGCCCCCCCCCACCCGAAGGGGGCCCAATACATCCCTAAGGGACTGAGTCCCTTAGCCTCCACTGGAGGAGGACACAGGAGAGGAGAACCCTGATAGGCCTGGCGAGGCCTGAGACTGGTCTGGTTGAGATGGGGAACTCCCAACGGGAGAAGGATGACGTCCCTGCAGCCGCCATCTCACCCTACAGGAAAAAAGGTGAGTTCTCCAGAAAGCGGAGGAAATCACCCTACGCCGGACCAAGGGTGACAACCAGGAAAGGTGAAGCCATGCCGTCCACCTAGTGCAGATCACTGTCCCCACAATCCTGAAGGCTACCTCACTGGCGTTGTAAGACACCCTTGCCTGGAGCCTTGCAAGCTCCAGGCCCTGTACAGAGAGGGCGATGGGCTGCCTGGTATCCTCTGAATGAGGCATGGAGGCTAGGAGTTGTCCTAGCCTGGACCACAAGTACCTGTTGTAGGTAACATGGTGGGCCTGATGGACTGTTATACAGAGCAGAATCTGTGCCGAGGAGAAAGTTCTCCTCCCCCAGAAAACAAAATCTGAAGAGTCTAAGTCAGGGGTCGGTTACGGCCTGGGATTCGATGCCCAGAGGGGGTGTCCAGGCACCTGAAGAGGGGGTGAGGCAGAGTTCCTGGAGACCCCAGAGGGGTGCAATACCTCTGGTGGAGGTCCCTTGGGGCTGGTACAGAGGACAAGTGATGCCGCCAGACCCGGTGCGATGCCTCTTGGAAAAAAGAAGGCCAGGTGGGCACCACGAGGTTGGCCACACTGAACTCGCCTAAAACGGCCATGGCCATCCGGGTCTGCTTTCTGGGGTTATATGGAGCTTGTCTAACATCCCCGTAAGGAAGCGCTGATATGCAGTGAGATCAGCTGCAGGGGAAAAGGTGGACAGAGGGTTCCCGACGAGGATGCCAACAAGTCTGGAGATTCGGGGCCAAGCTGCACGGGAGCATGGTGGAAAACCTGCTCGCCCATGGCTCTAAGGTAGGTAGGGAAATGTGCAGCTGAAGCCCTGAACTGCTCCCAGGTCAGGGACCCCCTAGGACCGGGAACACCTGGGAGAGGAGTAGGAGGTAGAGGCATGGGGGCCAAGCACCTTAGAGAAGTAGTGCAGCCTCTACTTGGGCAGGGGGACAGAGCGGATGCTCCCAAAAGTGAGGGAGACCCGGAGGTCCCAGCAGACAGAAGCTGTTCAACCGAGTCGGAACGGCTGGAGCTGTGCCCGTGGGAAAAATTCCCCCAGTGAGGTGACCGAACCGTGTGAGCCCAGAAGGATGGCCCCTGACCTCCAAACTGGAGGTCCCTCTCGAGGAGTGTACAGGGGAAGGGCGAGGGTCCGCACTACGGCTCCTCCCAGAACCTGGGCAGGTACCAGGGAGAGGCCGTTTCACTAGACCCTGACCCCTCAGACTCTGAAAGGGCCCTCTTCCTCGTGACCACCAGCCTAGGCAGCTGGCAACCCTTTGTCAACCCCTAGGAGTCAGCCAGAGGTACAGTGCCCTCCCCCTCCTGGGGTGCCCCAGACCGTCCCATACTCGGACTATCCAGGCACACCAAAGAGGGGGGTACCCCAACTGAGGGGACAGACGTATCCGTGGCCCCGAGTAGTGCAGCAGTAGAGACCTAGGCCACCACCGACTGGCCAGTCCCATTGACCCCAGAACCAACAGGACCCGTCTAACCCTCAGAGGGAGGCTGAGTTGGGACCAAGGTGCTGGACACTGAGGGACTGGAGGATTCTGAAGAATCCGGAAGCATGTCCGGATCAGACCCGGAATCCTCCTCTGAGAAGGAGGAGGAGGAGGACCGACAGGCCCGAAGTCAGACTACTCCCCGATCCCGCCCCTTCTCAGGGCCCTGAGCCGTGATGCCTCCAGCCCTGGCAACACAAGTGGCAACAGAGCCCAAAGCAGCACCGCACCCGGTGCCAACCTCTCCCCCAGTGCCACGAACGGCACCGGAGTCAGGGGCGGCATCAGCCACGGTGCTGCGAATGGCACCAGAGTCAAATGCGACACTGAGCCTCGTCACCACCCAATCGCCGCCGCCGCAATCAGCACCGGAGACAGGCACAGCGTCAACCCCCGTCCCAACGCCGGGCAAGACAATGAAACCAGAGGTAGCCCCGAAAAGATGTCCTGCACCACCCACGGTGCCAGAGGAAGAAGCGCCGCTGAGGGATAGTCCGGCGCCATCTGTGGCGCTGCCCAGGCCCCGAGGACATAAGTGATACTAGAACCAAGGGTGGGACCAACAGATGGCACCAAGGATGGTGCCAGCCTGGGCCCACGGGCCCCAGAGCTTGACACCAGGGGGAGCCTTCGCTTCCAAGAAAACAACTGCCAGTACAGTGCTTCTTGTCCGGCCCCCCGAGAGAGCCAGACTGGGCCTCCTGCACCGTAGGAAGATCCCCCGCCGTGGCAAGGCTAGAATTGGCAGAGGCCCCCCTTCTCCACGGGTCGTATAGGACCGGGAAGGGACCCGGAGGAAGGGTCGAGAGTCTTGGCCTTGGCCCACGAATCCGCCCTCCGAAAGTCGGTGGCGCACGTCTGACTTTAAACACACGCATTTGTAGAACCCGGTGGTCCATCGAAAAGCAGGTGTCACGGTTGTCCATATCATGGGCCGGGCTGAGGCAGGAGAGACACTGGTCATACTGGTCCATAACACAGTAAAGGCGACTGCAGGGACACCAACGCATAGGAGGTGGCCTCACCTTCGACTGGAATGACCTTACCGGAGTCAAAGAAGTGGTGTCGAGTATGGCGAACATAACTGACAATAATCTACGATCGAACGATGGACTAGGCTACACTACGCAGAAAATTCTTGCTTGAAGCTCCATGAGGTCCTCACTCTACGGCTAGAGAAGAAGAACTGGGGTAAGGGTGGAGTTAACGGCCAACCCGCGAGCACCTCGTAGTATGTCGGCCTCGAAGGCGGTGCTGCCCCTGCATCGACTCCACACCTGGAAAAAAAAAAGTACCCAGAGGGGTCCTAGCTCCGGCAACAAACCCACTAGTGATGAATGGTGAAGACTGACACAGATAAGATCAGGACGGTTAGGCAACAGGTAGTGGAAGGGAGTGCGTGGTATGAGTTGACTGGAAAGTGAGAAGAAATATCAACAGTGAGTCAGTCACTGACAGACACACCGACAGACAGTGTAGTGCAGATGAAATGTATTGCTTGCTTGGTGCTGTTTATTTGTATTTTGTATTTTTTTTTTAATAAACACCACAGGTTGTCTTGTCCTGTCACAAGCCAGCCAGCTGTAGGACACTGGGTGGTGGGTCAGTCACCCCTTGGCTTCACTCCTTACACAATCTCCTCTCTCACAACAGCCCACCCACACAGTTAGAGTTAGGCTCCGCTGCCTTGTATTATTTTTTTTCTTTACTATCTTTTTTTTTTTTTTTTACTAGTTTTATTTATTTTCTGTGTGTCTCAATTTACAAGCTAACTGACCGCAGGACACACTGGGCGGGACGTCCTTGGCCTTCACTCCTTTTCACGCAATCTCCTATCTCCCAACAGCCCAGCTCCACACACAGCTAGATAGGCTTCTCCTCTCTTATTTCATTTTTCTTTACTATCCTTTTTCACAAGCTTTTATTTTTAATTTTTTGTCTTTCACAAGCCAGTCAGCCTTAAGACACTGGGCACAGGCCAGCCTGGTGGCGTGGAGGGTTGAAGTGCTGGACGGCACACCTCGTGCCACGTCGGCAACCCGGATTTGGGAGCATGCTCGGGTGCCGGGGATCGGCAGGGGGAGGGAGAGGACTTAGCATCCGAGGACTGCTCTCCTCTCGGGCTTCAGGTTGTCTGGCATACTGGTGACCTCTGATGGAGATCAGGGAAATTAAAGCACACAGGACCAGGCGGTAGAGGGAGCGTGGCAGACGCCAGCAGGGTTGCCGTGCGCCTTGGCGTCATTGCACATCATGCTCAGGGGGCGGGGGGAGCTCACAGGACAAAGACGCGGAAATACCCCTCCAGCCGGATAGGCGACGGCCCTCACAGTGCCAAATCGCCACACACCTAATACTGCTTCCTTGCCTCTGCCCCCTTCGATATCCTCGGGCCTTAGCCCCCCCGGGTTCGGGGAGAAAGTAACATCCTTGAGGAGGCAGGGATCTCAGTGGGCGGTACAGTGGCATAGGTGAGCTGAGCGGCCTGAGAGAGTTCCGGGTCTGGAGGAGATAAAGAGAAGTTGAAAAAATAAAAAAAGACACTGGGCGTGCTGTGCCCGCCATATCACCCCTTCACTCCTTTCCACACAATCTCTTATCTCCCAACGGCCCACACAGTTAGGCTGAAGGCTCCTCTCTCTTATTTTCTTTACATTCTTTTATTTTTTACTAGCTGTCTTTTTTTGTGCGTCTTCACAAGCCAGATGGCAGCTGGACACTGGGCCGGTCAAGGTCACCCCTTTATTATTTTTGTCACAGCAATCTCCTCTACCAACAACAGGCCAAGTTAGGCTGCCTTCTCATATTGTTCTCTTTACAACCTTTGTTTTTTTCCTTTGAGTTGCTTTCTTGTTTTTTTGGGGTATTTCACAAGCCAGTGAGCCGCAGGTCATAGACTGAGCAGTGGGCTGGTCACCCCTTCACAATCACTCCTTTTCCCACACAAACAGTCACGCTAAAGGTTTCTCTCTTATTAAAATCTTTTTCTAATATCCACACACACTAGGCTTCTCACTTGTCTTCCTTTTTGTTCTTTAAAATCTTGTCATTTTTTTTTTTGTCTTTCAAACCTCCTTTTCCCCTCTCTACTGTCTGTGGTGAGGGACTGGTAGTTTTTTTTTTTTCCACTTTTTATTTCCCCGTAGGTAGTCTCCTAGTCATTTAGTCAGCTAGGTTTCTTTTTCTAATGGTTTTGCTTGCTCAGTTCGGTAGTGCACTGTCTGTAGCAAAGTGCAAAGTTCAATCTGAATCAGTGTTCAGTCTCACTATAGCTTGCTCACACGGATTCCTTTCTCTGGCCTCGATTCTGCCTGCTTATTTATTTACTTTGTCTTTGTCTCAGGTCCGTTTTATGCCTGCAGTGCCCGTCGTCGGTACAATCTTACAGTACAGATCACCAATGCTGCCTGCCTAACAGGCTAATAACACTTTTGAGCTAAGTGGCTAACTTATTTCTTTTAGTCTTTTATTTAAATTCCGATTACAGGTCTCTTAATTTGTAATGTTTTTCTCATAGTGTAGACTAGAGATGCAGACCCGCTCTCTCATCAACCCAACCATCTCCTCGTGGCTCCCGATTCGCACTTCCCCTCCCCCTGCTCAGTCACCAACGCACGCTGTCTACAGACTACCACTGCACTAGCCGGCGACCACTCGTATTTGCTGCCAATGGCAAATGAATTGTGTCCAAAGTAAACTAAAGAGATCTTTTTTTTTTTTCTTTCCGCATTCCGTTCTCTCATGATCACACGCTGCATCTGCTCTCTTCGAGATTCCGAAGCAAAGTGAGCCTCAGGCGACAGTACAATCCCCAACTTCACCGCTGCGACCAATAGGTGTTTCTCCCCTGCACTGGCAGATCATATTATTGGCAGTATGACCTGCCAGTCAGTCTCCTCTGTTCCTCCCTGTAGCAGCTCTTGCTCTAATTGGTGCACCTCTCGCTGTGCTCGCCCTCAGCTCCTCATCAGCGATGCACCAGCTTGCCCTCCAGTACTACCCTTCTTAATCACCTGCTTGCTGTTCCGATCACTTGACCACCAGCACAGATACACATGGGACTTGTTTCAGCAGCTCTACCCCACGCTACTCACCCTGCTGGCCAAACCAGTAAATGCACCACTGCCAGAAGGTAATTTTTATTAAGTCAGAGAGTATTTGTCCGCGGATTACAGCTGACATAAAAAACGCTTGCCCCTATTTGAAATCTGACAGTCCGAGATGTCGGGCTGTCGAATTTGTCGAACCCTGCTTGATAAAGGGCAGTGGTCCAAAACACATCAGGCGGGCACTTAGTGTGTCTCTGTTGGGCACAATGGATTGTCTTGTAATAAAATAAGACAGCAAAGTTCAACTTTCAGTTCTGTTGGTGTTCTTTTATATATGGTGGTGAGTGCCCGAATCTGAACTGTCAAAATTGTCATTTGCACAGAAGCATACCTTCACTTCCAGCTCTTGTGCAATGTCACTTACAAAAATGTTACAGAGGACTGGTCCCAGTACTGAGCCCTGATCTGCCCCACTGGTCATGCATCCCTCCCCAATTGAGTGTCGTCTACCACTACCCCCTGTCAGCCATCCATTAACCAATTTCATACCCAGTTTACAACCTTAGGACCAAGCCCCAAACTACCCAATTTCTTTATGAGCCTCCTATGTGGTAGAGTGTCGAAGGCTTTGTTGAAGTCTAAGTAGGCCATGTCCACTGCCCCACACAAATCTATTTCCCTGGTCACCCAGTCAATCAATCAGATTCATCTGACATGATCCCCCACCCCACCCCCCAACAAATCAATGCTGCCTCAGATTTTGTAATCCACTGTATTCAAGATACTCCACAAGCCTTTCATTTAAAAGCATCTCCACTAACTCCCCCACCACTGACATCAGACTGACTGGCCTACAGTTGCCAGCCTCCTCCTTGCCATCACTTTTATGAAGCGGGACTACATCTGCCCTTCTCAAGTCCTCTGGAACCTCTCCTGTTTCCAGTGAGTTGTTGAACAGGGCTGTCAGATGTGCAGCCAGCACATCCCTTAGCTCCCTCAGCACCTTTAGGTGTACCCTGTCCAGCCCCATGACTTTGTCCACTTTTAAATTAGTAAGTCCTTTCAGAACTCTCTCCTCTGTGAACGGACTTGTGTCTACCCCCCAGTGTACCTGCTGTTTTTATGTGTCCACCCCCCTCCCGTTCCACTGTGAAGACTGAATGGAAGTATCTGTTCAAGATATCTGTTTTTCATGATCCTCCTCTGCACATTCCCCCGCCCCTTTTTTTTTGTTACTTTATTTTATTCATTTTAGTTAATTACACACCAGATAAAATAAGGTACATAGCTACAGTATGCAGCAAACGATTTTTAGATTCACAGGAGTACATTAACCAACATTTTATGCAGCAATTTGAGACATCATACTGAGGGAATTCCCCATGTAATGCTGTCCATCAATAATGTCCAAGCGTAGTCCAATAAATGAACCAGTGCAGCATAACACTGGACCAATCATGTAAGTTAAGAAAGCAGAGGTTTCCTTTGATAGGCTTTATTTCTGTAAGTCATCAGGTTCAGAAATGCTGCCTTTGAGCTAAATAACAACATACTGTAGGCAGGTGGGGCTCTAGATCTCCAAGGGCTGCCTTACAGTCTATTTAAAATAGGTGGTAGCCAGACATAAGGTACATTACCTAACTATCCATCCAACAGTAATCAACCTTGCATCTAAACAGTCAATATTAGGGCTGTGTGAACCTCCCAGAGTTCAACTGTGCAAACTTTGACCATCAAACCACGTAAAATTTGCCAAACTTCTCTTAATGGTGGACTAGTTTGCACAGGTTCAACCATTAGCAAGCATTTGTGAATGCTGAATGTTGTTGCGCTGGCACTGGCTTTGGTAGTGCTGTGCAGAAACACATTTTGGGCAGGATGTGAAAAATGACAGCTGTACTGTTCATAAGGAGGTGCAAAAAAATGGCAGTGTTGAAAATGTGGCATGTAAATATTGCAAATTTGCGAAGTTACAAGGGGGCGTGGAAAATGCACAACGCACGCCTGTAACACAGTCATGTTCTGGACTGTTGGGACCAAATTTTCAACATAGGCATTTTAGTACCTCTGCTCATGTACAGTGTGACTGTCATTTCCTCAAACTGTCCCAAAAAGTGATTTTGCACAGCGACCGTGCTATTCTGCGCCGGGCGTGCCAAAACACATTTCGGGCAGGATATTTAAAATGACAGCTGTACTGTTCATCAAGAGGTGTGGAAAAAATGCCAATGGTGAAAATCCAGAGTGAAAATATTACAAATGCACGTTACAAGCATGCTTGCAAACTGCGCAACGTACGCTCGTAACACAGTCATTTTATGGAGTATCGTCACCAAATCTTCAACATAGACATTTTACGACATCTGCTCATGAACAGCGTCACTGTCATTTTCATAATCTGCCCCGATCACAGACTTCCCAAAGTGACCACGCTATTGTGCACCAGAAGTGCGGAAACGTATTTCAGCTAGGATGTGAAAAATTACAGCTGTACTGTTCACAAGGAGGTGTAGAAAAATGACAACATTGAAAATCTGGCGTGAAAATATTGCAATTACGAAGTTACGAGCATGCATAGCAACTGCGCAATGCACACTCGTAACACAGTCATTTTATGGAGTATCGTCACCAAATTTTCAACATACATAGATACATAGACAGTGTCGGCAGATAAGGGCCTATGGCCCACCCAGTCTGCCCATTTGAGCTTGTAAGTTCAGTTTGTTTTCCTAGAAGTCTGTTGCCCCTTACCCCTGACCTCCAGAATTCCTTTATGCCTATCCCATGCATTCTTAAATCCTGTGATTGTTTTAGCCCCCACCACTTCCTCTGGGAGGGTGTTCCACTTGTCCACCACCCGTTCTGTGAAGAAATTCTTTCTCATGTTTCCTCTGAATCGTCCTCCATCCAACTTCATCCCATGCCCTCTAGTCCTGGAACATCTTTTTCACTTCAAAATAGTGTTTTCCTGCACCCTGTTCCTCCCTGTAAGATACTTGTATGTCTCTATCATATCCCCTCTCTCCCTCCTCTCCTCCAGGGAGTACATGTTCAGTTCCTTCAACCTGTCTTCATAGGACTTGTGATGCAATCCATGCACCATCTTTGTTGCCCTCCTCTGAACCTTCTCTACCCTGTCTATGTCCTTACGTAGGTATGGTCTCCAGAACTGTACACTGTACTCCAGGTGGGGCCTCACTAGTGTCTTGTATAGCGGAATATGACCTCCTTTTCCTGCTGGTGATGCCCCTGCCTATACATCCCAGCATCCTATTTGCTTTACCTGCTGCCCTGTCACACTGTTTCCTACCTTGAAGTCATCAGAGATGACAACCCCAAGATCCTTTCCTGCTTGGTGCATGTTATATCCTCACCCCCAACTGATATATTGTGCCAGGGTTTTGTGCCCCATATGCATTATCTTGCACTTCTTTGCACTGAATTTCAACTGCCAAACCCCTGACCATTCTTCAAGTTTCTGCAGGTCGCTTCTCATTCTGTCTACACCTCTGGTGTGTCTACTCTGTTACAGAGCTTTGTGTCATCAGCAAACAGTGAAATTCTGCCTTCTAGGTCCTAGCAATGTCACTGATGAAGATGTTGAATAGGACCGGTCCCAGCACTGATCCCTGTGGTACCCCACTGGTCACTCTTCCCTCTGTGGAGTGACAGCCATTTACCACCACCCTCTGTGTCCTGCCACCCAGCCAGTTACCTACCCACCACACTACTGTTCTGCCCACACCCATATTCCCCAGTTTGTGTAATAGTCTTCTATGTGGCACAGTGTCAAAGGCCTTGCTGAAGTCCAGATAGGCCATGTCCACTGCCCTCCCCTGATCCACCTCCCTAACATAGGCATTTTAGGACCTCTGCTCATGACAAAAAGTCAGCATTTGATATGCATGTCGAGCCAACTACCTGTCAAAACTTGAATCACTTACAAAATATAGAGGTATCCCTTCTCTCAACCTATAGCCATGGCATCTGGAGTCCCATGCCAAGCCCATTTTGGGAAACAAAGTATTTGTCGTTTATTTAATACTTCACCCCTTCCTTTAAAATTTGTACCTCTATCAGGGTCAGGGAGGCCAGAAGCTTATCCCACTCCAGAAGAACATGCTCCGCTCAACCCTTTAGAGCATGCGTAAGCCTATCAGTACCACGGGTTGCCAGTAGCAAATTCTTCCACATCACTAGGATGGGGTTTGCACAGGAGACCCATGTGTTCAGAATTACTTGTCTGGCTATTACCAGCATTATCCTCACTCATTTGGGATACAAACACCAGTCTCCCACCTCATCTTGTTCCACCCCAAACAAAAGAGACAGTGGTGAAAACACGACCTCCCTCCCCCATTAACCCTTGCAGGACCGTGGACTGATACATCAGTAAAGAATTCCTATATGCTCTAATTCTGTCGGCAGCCTAAGGGTTAAGTAGCAATATCGGATGCTATGTTTTTCCTGAAGATCCTAAGAACCTAGTAGTCCCAGAAGTAATGAAAGTCAGTACCTCTGCTTGCAGCACACATTGGAGACACACCTGGGTAAAACTTATGGACCATGGTCGAATCAGTGAAGGAATTTACATTGGGTTTCTTTGAACCTGTTACAAAGCAACAACCCCATGTATGACAAAATTATAGTTTTTCAATTCTCATCTGAGATGGGTGTGCCCAGGGCTGTCTCCCATTTCAACCTGGTGGTCCCTGTGGCATCTAGGAAGAAGGTCCTATCCTGTTGGGCCATCCTACCTATAAGCCCCCGTTCCTGTTCCGAAGCCCTTGAGATTACCTGTTCCACCAATGACAATGGGGAGCCGTCTACTGGTGTTCTTTGAAGGCTCCTACCATAGTTTCTTATCTGCAAGAATTGATAAAAGAGTGCATTAGTCAACCCCAAACTCGCCTTAATCACCTCAAAGGGGTACATGCCCTCCCTATGATAAAGGTCGCATAGGCATCTAAAACCTTTTTCTTCCCACAACGCAAAACCAGGGTCTTCCAGACCAGGCAGAAATTCCATATTTTGTGCCACTGGCACCAGAAGGGTAGACTTCTCATATGCTCCCCGCCTCCATTTAATGGTGCCCCAGGCCTCCAACACCACCTCAACCGAGGGATTCAGTTGAGGAAGTCGTCTATATGCCTCCTCCCCAGCCAAATAGGAAGTCAGCTGCCCTAGGCAGCCCTCCTCCTCCAACTCAACCCAACCAGAGGCTTCTTTCCCCATTCATCCAGCTATGTAAGTATCGAAATTGTATAGCTAAAAAAATATCCCTTCTAGTCTGGGAAATCCAAACCACCACTCTCCTTGGGCAGTTTAAGTTTATCCAGCCGCATTCTAGACTTTTTCCCTTGCCACAAGAACTCCCCAAAACCTGTTTCGAGACTTTGGATATCCTGAGCAGTCGGGCAAAAGGGGACTATTTGCATTACAAACAAAACTCTTGGTAAAACATTCATTTTTATCAGATTGACCCTCCCCAATCACAAAATCAGAAGGGCCCTAAATATCATTATTAAAGGATTACATGGAATAGTGATTTTCAACAAGGATGTAACTAGTGTAGCTGCCATCTCCCACCACTCCATAATCTGTGGAGTTCCATAAATTATGAAATAAATTAGCCTCAACATCATATTTATGCCAGCAATGAAAAATTCATAATTAGGATTTATTTTATGTAATACCACTGGCGTCAGGCAAGCTCTGTTAATTATTTTAATATGAAACAGATTTATTATTTGAAGCTATAAAATTTTATATTAGCTTTTACACAAATATTTTTCCATCTTTCCTCACAAAGTTAGCTCTAGTTCCAATTCCCAATTTTTACTTATCAAGTATCTCTTATCCTGATGTGTACTCAAACTCTTATACACTCTTGAAAGAGCCTTTTTTAGGAGGGACCAATCAATACTTTCTCTTTATAAACAGCTCTTGAAAAATCTGGCCCTTTAATGTTGCATTTATTCAACACCAGTCTGAAATGTTCATAAAGAGAAAAATACAAAAAAAAATTACTAACCGACCCAACTCCCAGCCTTTCCCTGAATTCAGTATAAGGAATAAACTTTTCATTAACTAAAAGATCAGTCCATTATTAATTATTTTATTTTTTTAAATCTTTATTATTAAAATATTTAAACCACACAGGCCCTTGTTGGAAACATATGGCTTTCCACGTAACCATGGGATGTTCCTGTATCCCACTCTAATCTTTGCTTCTTTAAAATGAATAAATGACCCAAAAAAAACTGAGATTTTTTTCAACCCCTTTAAATTCTGTTAAAAAACATATACTATTTAATTCAATCCCAGTTCGGTCTTTAACTAATATTTTTTCTAAGATTATATAGTCTGGTTTAACGAAAAAAGCCCATCCCAAGGAACATACCATCAAATTGCTTAAAAAACATAGGTACCGGTCTGGACAGCCAAATCCCCCCATGCTTCTGAGTGCCATCATGTGACTCTATGCAATGCGGGGCATCCCCCCTCCGCAAACATTTTTTGAAAATTTGCTTTAAGCCAGCAAATCATTTTGGTGAAGGACCTCCAAACATAGCCTGAATGCTAAATAACAAGTAAGTCAATGCCATCATTTTAATAACCTCCACTCCACCCAGAGTGACATTCTACCAGCTGTTCAATTTAGTTCTTAATTTTCTCCTTTACCATACCAAAATTCAGTCCAGTATCCTAACTATTTAATTTGGTCTGCTTTGGTAAACTGGCCCAGATCCTTGTTCTCCTTGTCACGGTCTCCCTGAAATATCTGTAGGATAACCAATTTGTGTTGATTCAATTTACATCCTGCAAACTGAGAGAAATCATTTATAGAAACATAGACAGATAGAATTTGACGGCAGATAAGGACCGCTTGGCCCACCCAGTCTGCCCATTTCCCTACCTGATGGATAAGCTGCAGATTCTAGTTAACAGCTTACTTCCTCCTGCCCCTCACTAGAATTGCCTTATGCCTGTCCCATGCATTCTTGAATTCTCCCACTGTTCTTGACTCCACAACCTCCTCAGGAAGGCTGTTCCATGCATCCACAACTCTTTCTGTGAAAAAATACTTTTGAACATTACCTCTGAGCCGTCCCCCCTCTATCTTCAAATTGTGCCCCCATGTTCTTGCACATCTCTTCTTCTGAAAGATACTACCCTCTTGTACCTTGTTAATTCCCTTGAGATACTTGAAAGTTTCTATCATGTCCCGTCTCTCCCTCCTTTCCTCAAGGGTACATATATTAAGCTGCTTTAGTCTCTCCTCGTCTGTCTTCTGGTGCAGACCTTGCACCATTTTGGTTGCCCACCTCTGAACAGCCTCCACTCTGTCTATGTCTTTGCAGAGATGGGGTCTCCAGAATTGCACGCAGTACTCCAGATGAGGTCTCATTAACTGTCTGTAGAGAGTGATAACAACTTCCTGTTTTCTACTGTTGATGCCTCTCCCTATGCATCCCAATATCCCCCAACCCTCCTTACTGCCTTCTCACATTGCTTGCTCACCTTTAGGTCATCTGATATAATTACTCCTAGGTCTCTTTCGATTTTTGTTGTTGTTATTAACTTACCCCCCACTGTGTACTCTTCCCCTGGGTTTTTGTTTCCCAGATGCATTACCTTGCACTTCTTTGCATTGAATCTGAGCTGCCACATATTTGACCATTCCTCCAACCTTGCCAAGTCCCTTTTCATTCTTTCCACCCCACCCTGTGTATCAACCCTGTTGCAGATCTTCGTGTCATCTGCAAAGAGGCATACCTTTCCTTCCAGGTGCTCTCCAATGTCACTTATAAAGATATTAAAGAGGACTGGTCCCAGTACTGAACCCTGCGGTAGCCCGCTAGTTACCCTCCTTTCTTCACTGTGGACTCCGTTTACTATTACCCTTTGCGTCCTGATGTCCAGCCAGTTTTTTATCCAGGCTACCACCTTGGGACCCACTCCAAGGCTGGCTAACTTGTATATTAATCTTTTGTGTGAGACTCAGTTTAATGCCTTGCTAAAATCTAGGTAGGCCATATCCACAGCCCCTCCCTGGTCTACTACTTTGGTCATCCAGTCAAAGAAATCTATTAGGTTTGTCTGACATGACCTTCCTGCTGTGAAACCATGCTGCCTTGGATCCTGTGCCCCACTGGCCTCTAGGTACTCAACAATTCTTTCCCTCAGAAGTGATTCCATCATTTTCCCTACCACTGAAGTCAAACTAACTGGTCTGTAGTTTCCTGCCTCTGCCCTGCTCCCACTTTTGTGAAGTGGAATCACATTTGCCCTCCTCCAGTCCTCAGGTACCACTCAATCCTCCCATGAATTGTTGAAGAGAGTAGTCAGTGGTGTTACTAGTTCTACCCTTAGTTCTTTTAGTATTCTTGGGTGAATCCCATCAGGCCCCATTGCTTTGTCCACCCTCAGTTTCAACAGTTCTTTCAAAACCCTTTCTTCTGTGAATGGACTGGTATCGACCCCCCTATTCAGAGTTTCTCCTTTGTTTGGTTTAGGCACCTCCCCCTCCTCATCTGTTGTGAATACTGAACAGAAATATTCGTTCAGTATCCATGCTTTTTCACTGTCACCCTCTGCCCATATTCCCTTCCCTTTATTAAGTCTCTGTATCCCTTCCTTGATCTTTCTTCGCTCCCTAATATACCTATAAAAGGCTTTATCCCCCTTCTTAACAGAGTTGTCTATCTTTTCCTCAGTTTGTGCCTTTGCTATTCTGACTGCCTTCCCTGCCTCCTTCTGCTTTAACTGATAAAATTCTCTGTCCTGCTCCTTCTGTGTTTCCTTATATTTCCTGAATGCTATCCATTTCTCATTAACCGTCCCTGCCACCTCTTCTGAGAACAATAGTGTTTTTTTCCTTCGTTTTGTTTTACTGATTTGCTTCACACAAAGGCTTGTTGCCTCTGCGATGGCTGTTTTGATTATTCCCCATTGTTCCTCCACCCCTCCTTCTTGCTCATTTGCCAGTGCTTTTCTAAGGCACTCTCTCATTTTCCCAAAGTCAGCCTTCCTAAAGTCCAATACTCTTGTTTTTGTATGGCTTGACTCTATGGCTGTGTTTATTGTGAACCACACTGTTTGGTGGTCTCTTGTTCCCAGATGGCTACCCACTTCTAAATCTGAGATCCTTTCTCCTTCCCCATTTGAGAGTACCAGGTCTAAGATTGCTCCTCCCGAGTGGGTTCCAACACTAGCTGTCTGAGGCTTGCCCCCTGTAGGGCATCAAGAATGACCCTGCTCTTGGATGTGCCTGCAGCAAAGGTACTCCAGTTAACATCTGGCATATTCAGGTCCCCCATCAACAATATCTCCTCTTTTTCTGCCATTTTAAGGATGTCTTCTATCATTTCCTTGTCCATTTCCTCCCCCTGAGATGGGGGTCTGTACACAACCCCTATGAGGATTGTGGCGCTATTTCCTGTCTCCAGGGTGACCCATAGTGACTCATCAACTTCCTGTTTACTCTTTAGTTCTGTTGCTTTAATCCCTTCCCTTATATAGAGAGTTACTCCTCCTCCTCTTGTACCCACCCTCTCCCTCCTGTAGACTGTGTATCCTGGTATGTTGACTTTCCACTCATGGTTCTATGTGTACCATGTTTCAGTGACTGCCACAACATCCAGGCATCCCTCTTCCATCAAGGCCACTAGTTCAGGGAGCTTGTTGTACAGACTGCGGGCATTAGTACCCATCACCGTCCATTTATTTTTTATGGCCTTACCCCTTTTAGCCCCATCCCTGTCCTTCACACCTTTTTTTGCATTTATCCCTGTCCTGCTCCCTACTGACTTCTCTGCCTTGGTGTTTACCTCTCTAACTACTGCGCTTTGTGGGGGGAGCCTGGGATTTCCCTGCTCCTTTTCAGTGCCTCCCCCCTTGGCTAGTTTAAATGCTTGCCAATGAAGCACATAAACCTGTCAATTAGGATCCTGGATCCCCCTGGACAGATGCAGACCATCACACCAGTACAAGCCTGCATCCCTCCAGGTGGCTCCCCAGTACCCAATGAAGCCAAAACCCTGAGCTCCACACCAGTTTTTCAACCATTCATTGAATCCCATGGTGTGGAATACCCTAGCATTATCCTTGCCATAGACAGGCAGCACCTCTGAGAAAGTTACTGTACATGCTACTTGTCTAAGGCCCCTCCCCAACTCCACAAACTCCTCTTGCACAGCTCTGATCCCATTTACAGCCAGGTCATTTGTCCCTAGGTGGACAATGACATCCAGCTCCCTCCCTCGTGCAGCTGCTCCCACGATCCTGAGGATTCGCTTCCTGTCCCTCCAAGCCATGGCGCCAGGCAGGCACCTTACCTCCCTATCCCCTTCCTCCCTCACAGCTACCCCCCCAATGACTGAGTCCCCCACCAGGAGTTGTTTCCTTCCCCTGTGGGGTCTCGTGCCACCCTCCTGTGGGTCTCCTTTGTGGAGGTTCCCAGCATCCTCCTTGATCTCCACTGCAGGTGCCTCCATAGAGAAACCACTCTTTGCCAGAAGAGCATATGAATTGTGGAGAGCTACAACTGGAGGGATACACCTCTATTCCACCACCTCTCCCTCCCTAAGCCCACCTTGGTCCAACCGCTCCTCTTTCTTGGCAACCTCTGAGGTAACGGTGGTGGCCCTGGTGGTCCCTGGGTGGGTGAAGAGGTTTCACGAATCCTAGCCAGGTCAGCCTGGAGATGGGCAACCTCCTCCCTGGGAATAATTTGCAATAGAAAGAGTTCTGCTGTTATGATGATTGGATTGGGTGTCGGAGTGAGGCGGTTAACTGTGACTGCAGTGAAGAGAAGAGGGGCTGTATGATGGGGCATAACCAAAACACATGGTTTCCCACACTGGCGCCAGCACTCAGCAGTTCTTGTAGTTGAATAGTGAGTTGTTATTGCAGGGGTTCGAAAGTATTGGATCATTAACTGCCAGGAGAATAGTCTCCAGCTATGCGAGTATGTGCGTTTGGAGGCTAGGTGACAACCCCTGAACCACTGTTGTGTGGTAATGTCCATTCCCGGTTCCGTATTCCACTTTTCAAGTGTTTCCAGCATGTTAGCCCCTGTAGTTTCTTAAAATGCCTCATAAAGGGTAGAAATAAGTTGGGGAATCTCAGTGGCAACCACGGAAGTTTGCAATAAGGTTATTAGTGGGGGAAGGTCTTCCATCGTACATACCTCAGGTGGGAGGAAGTCAAAACAATTTCTCAATTGTAAATACCTATAAAAGTCCACCTGCCTTAGGCCATGAGACTGCCTTAGCTCCTGGAATGACAAACTCATTCCCATTTAATAACTGTGATAAGGAAGAGAGGTGGAGATGTTCCCATTGAGTGAATGTGTGGTCCAATTGAGCAGGCAGGAATTTCTCCAACAGGGCAAGTGGGCATAGGTAAATCAAATAAGGGGACAAGGTAAGCTGTCTGCGAATCATAGTCCAGTTTTTTATCTGATGTACAAGCCAAGGGCCAGGGTTCAACTGGGGGGTATAGGCTGGGACTGATATAGGTCTGTACTAACCAGGTCATTAAAGAGAGTAGACCCTCTTCGGTTTCCCTCCAAATAGCAGGGCTGATCCGCATAAAGTGAATTACAAGAAATGAGAAATGTGAGGCCCAGTTGTATAGTTTAAGATTCGCCCTTCTGGGGAGGAAGAGGACTGAAGACCTTATTTGTGGGCATTTGTCAGCCTATATAAACTTCATTATGGCCTTATTCCACATCTGAAATGTCTTAGCTGGGATATAAATTGGTACATTTTGAAAGAGGTGGAGGGTCCGGGGAAGGCGCACCATCCTGACAACCTCTACTCTCTGGAGCAGGTTAAGAGGTAAGACGCTTCACCTAGCTAAATCCGCCTGAAGTTGGGTGTAGAATGGATCATAATTGTTTCGTACAGCACTCCTGGCGCTGTGCAAGAGGTAGATGCCCAGGTACTTCAACTTTTCAAGATCCCAGCGGAACAGGTAGGTCTGCCTGAATGGTGATGGAGGGGCCAAATGAAATGTTAATGCATCTGTTTTGGAGGTATTTAATTTGTGCCCTGAACATAACCCAAAGTCGTTCAAGATTTTAAACATGGCCGGGATGGACTGCATGTGGTTGGCAAGGAAGAGCAAGACACTGTCTGCATATAAAAGTAATGCGATGCTCTTTCCCTTCCAGCTGGAGCCCGGTGATTCAAGAGGAATGCCTGATGGCTTGGGCCAGGGGCTCAATAAAAATAGCAATAAGGCATGCCGCCTCACCCTGTGTGCATATCACAACACTCATACTTGCACCCTGTATGAGCGTACAAACTGGCTTAACCTAAAAGACAGGATCAAATACCAAACTTGCATCCTGGGAAAGAAGGCACTGCTCGGAAAAACCTCACCCTGTATAGGAAACCTGCTCAAGGCTTCTCTCTCAACACACATCGGAGGAAGAATGGAGCACTGTCCATACCATTCCACTGAACCTCACTAGGGCAGCGTGCTTTCTCCTATCGGGCCCCCCTCTGGATAAATGAACTCCCGATGAAATTACAAACAAACAACAGCCTGTCTCAATTCAAAGTAGGCCTCAAACAGCACCTAATGTCTAACTCAGAATGCACCAGCTTCTCAGGCCCCACTTGATAGACAGGCCTACCCCCAAGGTAACACCCAGCAGGGCTACCTAGAGAACCCTGCCTCCATTCCAGCCTAGCCAAGGGCTTAAGTAAGCTATCAGTCCTCTTTAAACGCACTTGGTACTGCCCTCTCAACCCCCCCCAACACACACACACACCATACTCGACAAAGCCTCTGGAGCTGCCCCCATTTCACTATCCCCCACTCTCTCTCTCTCTCTCTCTCTTTGTGGTTGGTTCAAACCCATATTCCCTTGTTTCACTGTCACCCAGCCTCGCCATCTGGGATAGTGTTAAATCCTATGCAGTTACTCTGCTATAGTCTATCAACGGATCTGGAGGTTTTCAGGGGTGTGCTACCTAGGGCAACCGATTAGAAATAGGTTAGTAATCAATTACAACTGCTCAGTTTTTTTTCTCCTATGTGTCTAATTGTCATGTGATCACTCTTTAATGCCTAATGATCAGGCTTCTGTAACCACTGAATATATGTACTGTCTTATTGTCCACCCTGACGTGGAACCTTTGTAAAAGAGCTCACTCTCAAAGGTCTTTCCGAAATACTAATTTTAAAAAAAAAATGATCAGGAGTATACAATTTTTTATGGTAGTCACAGAATGCCTGTGAGACATCTCCCATCCTTGTGTGCAATGTACCAGTGCCCAGGTCTTTAATGATAGCTATGGCATCGTAAGGAGGGAGCAACGGCAATCCAACAAATCATGGATACATTGAAGAGACAAGCAGAGGCTGATTCAGAGAAGGGACATTTGGACTGAATAACCACTTACCACTTTCCCTTTTTTTTTTTTTTTTTTTTTTGCAGGTAAGCTGGTTTTGTTCTTTCCCTGCCGCTTGATTCCCCAGGACCTCTTGACTCCCAGCACCCCATTCCTTGCTTCTAAACTGGAGGGGATCCACAGGGATGTTTCCTGAGGGGGCCCTTCAGCTAAAATTCTCATTTTGGGGTGGAGGTCCAGGGTTGAGGGGGAGACTGGTAGGTTGCAGGGGTGGGAGAGTACGAGCTGGCTGCCCCTCTGGCCTCCTTGTGACCTTGACAAAAACGAGGCTTGGAGCCAGGTCGGTGGCACCTAATAGAGCACTAACAGTGCAGACTGGTACATTCCCTTGAGGGGCGTCTTCCCTTCTCCTTACAGCTTTTTGGTGGGGGCGAGCAATGGAAGGTTGGACTCTGTGGGTGTCCTGATGACCCCCATATCCATTCTCTCAGTGCTGTCTGGAGGGGGTGGGGGTGGGGTGGTCGGGTCCCCAGTTCCTCTTCTTCCTCTGATCCCCCTCTTCCACTATAGACACGATCCGGTCTGGCACTTGAGGAACAACTGGGCCAAATGGCCTCCCTGTTTGGTTAGCCCAGATGTGCCTGAAAACAGGCAGTCTCAAAGCTTTTGGGGCCCTCGGCAAGGTGGACCACAAGCTTTGCCAGGTATGGGGTTCTGAATTTAATCCCTGCCTCCTTCAGCTTCCTCAAAATAGGTGCATAAGCTCTACATCTCACGGCTATAGTGGTGGTTAATCATTATCCATGTATATTCGTTGTTCTTGATGGGTTAAGCTCCCCTGCTGCCATGATCTGTGTAGTACCAGTTCTTTCTCCGGGTACCTCAGGAAGCGAACCAGGATTGAGCATGGGCGATTTAGTTGTTGAGGGCCCAGTGGGCGGTGAATCCCATCCATCTCAAGAGAGCAATCCTCTGATAGATCTAGCTTTGACTGAAAATATTGTTGTAGGAACTGAATAGGGTTGCTTCCTTCCACATCTTCACGGAAGCCTGAGATCCACAGATTACTCCTCCTGCTCCGAACCTCTGCATCATCTGCCCGTTCTTGCAGGCCTTTCATTGTCTGGTGCAGCTCGAGAATCGCCCGCTCAGTACAGTCCACGCAGGAGTCGGTGGTTGTGGCCTGTTCTTCAAGGCCATCAAGTCTCTTCTTGATTTTGCCAACGTCTGTTCTAAGGGCAGAGAAGGTGGATTTTGTTTCTTTTCGGAAGTCCCGAAGTACTTTCAGGACTATGTCCAGTTGCCTGGCAATGCAGTGGGAACTGGGAGGATCGGCAACAGAGGAGTCGCCATGACCTGAAATCTGCAAGCTATTGCTATCCGACTGCACTCTTTCATAGTCGAGGGGACCCGGCGGCAATTTTTGGTTGTACGGTTTTCATCAGGGGCATCCCTGTGTGTCCTTGTTTAAGATTAGCCCAGAAATAGTGTTAGTTCAGGTGAAAACAGTAATAAACCCTGGGGGAGACTGAACCGAAAGCACCAGAAGTCTCACCCTCATTTTTTTTAATGCTGAAATTATGTTTTTTTTTCCTTTTTCTTTTTTCTTTACTAAGTTAGCTAGAAGCCTCCATTTTACCCGCTTGAGGGTAGCACACCTTTCTTACTCTTTTTATATTATTTTCAGATTCATTAATTCCTTGTCGTAACTCATACATCATCCATGCATTGTAATATTTATCTCAGTCCTGCAATACCAATTAGCCTACTTCTTTCAATTTCAAATAAATCTCATTTTCCATTCTTCTGTGTTCACTCAGGATTGATATGAAATTATTACCGCTCTCACAATAACTTTTAAGTGGGTCCCATAAGGGTTTTTGAGATGAAGATGTAATCTACTGTAGAAAAACTATTGTTCTGTATATCATATTCTTTCTCTGTGTGGTTTTTAAGTCTCCATGGGTCTATTAAATCATGGTATTCACAGAAGTGTTTCAAGACTCTAGCTGTTCTTTTATTATAAATAGTAACTGGTGATGTTTTGTCCAATACTGGGTACAACAAAGCATTAAAATCTCACAATAAATAATATTCTCTGCCTTACTGTAAATTAATCCTTCAGTTATTTTTGCCATAAATAAAGAATCATTTTAAACAGGAGCATATATTGCACCCTGTTATTGATATATCATTAATTTTACCATTTATTAATAAAATGATCTGTTCTTGGTTGATCTATTTCCCTAAATACTTAAATCCTAATTTTTTTCCTAATTACATTTACTCCAGCCTTTCTTTTTGGTGACTGGTGAGAAGAAGGAATACTGAACACAATTCAAAATATGTTTTTTTTTTATTCCTTTTATCCAAATGAGTGTCCTCAGACTAATGATATCAACCTTAATTTTGTTCATATACTCCAATATTCTTGCTCTTTTAATGGGGTTATTAATCCCATTAACATTAAATGTGATACATTTAATTCATCCTTTTCTATATGTCATTAATCCGTAACAAAGAAAAAAGGTTAGTACAACCATTCATGAAAAACACTGAGCAATACTGTTATGTAGCCCCAATAACATCTTCTGCATGGAGTGCACTGTCCCCTTTACCTTTCTCTCTCTCTCTCCACAATACAAATACTAGTACTAATGCATTCTGTCTTGCCATACATATCCCCCAAACCAGTAACCATTTTTTCCCTAGGTAAATGTAAATAAAAATGCATAGCAGCTCACAAAAGGCTAATTTAAAATCTTTTTAGTGTATCCCCCATACCCATCCCCTTTTAATGCCCCCAAAAAAAGAAAAGCCAACTACCTGGGAATATCTTCCCCACCCAATTCAATAACCCTGCTTTAAACAAAGGTCAGCTACAGAAATCAGAATCCTTAAGGACAAAGATTCCAAATTCAAGACTAAAGATCCCAAATTCAAGACTCTCTTTAAACCCAGGCCTTAACCAAACTTACTGTAAGTCAATATTCAAGTCTCAATTGCAGTTTTTTTTTTCCAGTTAATACCTCCCTTTCTTCCATTGAAAAGATCAGGAATTTTCATTTTTAGGTCTATCATGGCTTCTTCTAGGGTTGAATACACTAATCTCTTGCCGTCAATGATCACCTTAAGCTTTGCTGGAAAAAAAATATTTAAGATTTATAACCTTTAGTCCATAATGTATTGCGAATCCAATTTAATGTCTTCAGTTCATTTACTAATTCTGGGGGGAGATCATGAGAAACCAATATTTGCCCACATAAGATTAATTCTTTTTTTCCCTGTAATCCTGACTCCAGAGGTTTTCTTTGCCACTGATCCTGTGAGCTAAGCTATTACTGGACGGGGTGGTCCCCCATCCTCAGGTTTCAATCACAGGGATGTATGAATCCTATCCACCTCCATTTTAAGGTTCTCTGGGTCGGTGTCCATGTAGGAAGCAACACTTTTTTTTTTTTTTTTAAAGTGTCCCTCAATGTGGAACTAGTGCCCCAGGATTCAGGTACTCCCACTATTCTTTGTTTCACCCTTGTTTCGAGATCTGAAAGTTTTGCTTTGGAGTATTTTTGTTGATTTTCCAAATGTTTTATTTGTTTCGCTAGTGGATTCTGTTCTGGATTCTCTTTACTGGATCTTGCACAGCTCGTGTTTGCTGTTAAGATTCTCTGCCACAAAACCTTTTAATAATTCCTGTTTGCCCACCTTATACTCTAAATTCGCCATTTTTGATAAACTGTTGTCTTATCTCTTGATTTTATTTAAGATTAGACAGGCCCAAGGGGGTAAGGCAGGGGAGTCTGAGTCTTCCTCTTGGTAGTTATCATCAGAGGATGAATTACCCAGATAAATCTTCTTGTAAGTATCATTATTATTACTGAACAGATGCTTTTTGCAGGTTACATGGGAGGTAGATGCTAGTACCAGGTTGCAGCCTGAAACTTCCTATATCTGATGATCTTTAGTCTCCTTTCCTCCTATGGAACTGTATGTCCCTGGTTTTAACTCGGGGGGGCCTTGCAGTTCAATCATTTCTGTAACCTGAATTATGTGTTTTATCTGGCTGACCATATTCCCCTCTACAGTCTTATTCACTGAAGTAGTGCACTCCGCATAATCATTTTTTACCGTTCTCAATACCATCTCCTTGCCTCACTGCTTCATGTATGTCCACAATTTCCCCACAACTATTTTCAACAGTGGTTAAGGTAATATTAAATGTACTTTTCTTCTTCAAGGATTTCTTGACTTCCTGGCTTCTGCACTGCAGCTACTGCATCTGTATCCAAAGGAAAAATGGAGGCCGTTGTCTCAGTTTACCTAGATTTATAGGCTCTTTGTTTAGGCCAGAGAGACAGTATTTTGCAGCTGAGCCTTCCTTAAAACATCACACTGTGTTTCTTTTACCACTCTTCCCTGCACCTGTGGCTCAGGTGCTGGTTCACTATTACTCCTAGAACACTCCATCAAAGCAGAGTTATTTCCATTCTGCACGTTCCCTCTGGTCCTCACAGTGACTCCGGGACGGGAACGCTGATTTTGCTCTACCGATACTCCAGTCTACTCTCAGCTGACTGCCCTTCAGGTTTCCTCACAGTTTTAACACACCTCTTGAACCCTCCTTCATCTCTCTCCTCCTTCAGCTTGGGCCACTGAAACACCTACATGAGCACTCGAGAACATTTTTATTTTATTTTTTCGGTCCTTCATGGTAGCAGTACCAAGTCAATTGACATTTTATCCATTCTCTTCTGCAATCCTTTACTGGGTTCAGGTTTCCCCTCCACCAGCCACTCTACCTCTGCTACTGCTGCAGATTCCAAACTTGGTAAGTCTGTTTTTTGTTGTTGTTACAGGCGGTTCACTGAACTCCATCAAAGAAGCTTTGTTTTCAAAGTCACTGCAGCACCTCTCCTAGTTTTAAGGGGTATCTGTTTAGGAGGTTTATTCACAGGCTTGCTAGCCGACAATTTTCTTCCCTTCATGCTTTGGCATTATTATACTGAAAGCACGAAAAATGTTACTTTTTTTTTTTTTTTTTTTTTAAGACTATACTTCTATGAAGTATGGGACTCTGATTCGAGCATTTAACACACACCACACACATACACACACTTACTTTTGAACTTTAACGCAGGTAACCCAATATTATGATATGCATTATATTAGGGGTGGAACAGGGAGTGCTTTCTCAGCACATTCTCACTGCCATGATCTTGCACCTCCTCCCATCCCCTATCCTCTCCTAGTACATCCTTGCAAGTGGGCAACTGAGATGTTCCAACAGCTACCTGTTTCAAAGATGGCCAAATGGTCTTTCTTGTTGGGGAAGGGGGGTACCAGTACAATAGAGGCTTGTCTCCTTCTGCTAGCGGCATGTTCTCATCCAGATAATTCTGTACCATTTTATCTGCTGGCATCTCAGGCACCACTGTGTCATAAAGTGATATTCCATACTTTTTAATCAAGCCACAGTCAGCCAGTTGTTTCCACAGTGCTTTGTCATCAATGGCTGTCTTTTTGAAGGGTGCAGTAGCAGCAGCAACAGTAGTAGCAGGCTGAGCTGGAAACAAAAATGAGCAACTCCTGTGACATTCAGTAGTAGCAGTGGAAACACATGGGGATCCTTCTTCTTCCCTCTCCTCCACCTAGCCTGTCAGTGTGACTGCAATGGATGAAGATGAATGCTGTTCTTCTGCTCCATTTGTGTTCGTGTTCTTGTTTTGTGTCATACATACAGAGACCAGATGGATAAGCCAGGTTTATAGGACTGCTGATACTTACCGCATTCTTGTGCATCAAAGAATGTCTCAAATGTGTTTTTGAACTAAGGGTCAAAGACAGTGGCCACAATGTGGCGGTCATCTGTATGCATTTTTGAAAGGCATGCATCATTCCAGAAACATGATCTTATCCTATTTTCTAGATTGAAAGCAGTGGTGGTATCCTCCTTTTCCTCATACTGAGTTTTCATACGAAGAAGATGCAGGTTAATGAGAGGGAGTACCTGGTTTACACCAGCTGCATCAGCACTTACCATCCTTGTTGCCTCCTCAAAGGGCTTCAACACAGTGCAGGGGTTCTCCATCAGGCACCACTGATTTGTGCTGATGTTTGCCTCTCCCTTACCAATACCATACACAGTGTCATACTGGTGGATAGCCTTCTGTCATTCTAGCAGCGGTTCTTTTATGTAATAGGTAGAATTCCGTCTTGTTGCCACGTCTTGTTCCAGGTTGCGGAGGGGAAGGTGGTTCCTCTGCTGAATGATTTGTAATGGCTTCCGTGCCTTTACAGAATTGCTAAAATGACCACAAACCTTTTTGGCCAGACCTACACGTCTGTACAGTGGTGCCTTTCTCATCTAGGAATCCCTGAACTATTTTTATATAGCGACCAAAACATTAAACATGTGTATAATCCCCATCGACAGCTGCCTTTACAATGTTCTTTGCATTATCTGATGATATAAGACCTGGTGTTGACGAGTTTGGTGTCAGCCACTCATCAAACTCCTGTTGAAGAAAGTGTAACAAGTTTTCCGTACGATGGTCACTGTGAAAGCCAGCAATACATAAAGCTGCCTGCTTGTGGAGGTTTGGAGGCCCTGTTGACTTGCGGCTACTGCTCCTTCTGCTGTTGGCACTTAACCCAGAGGAGGAGGAAGAAGAGGACAGGAACAAAGAGGGGAAACTGACTCAATGGGCAGTCACTGTCATGTAATTAGTGGGCTGACCACTGGTCCACATGTCGGTGGTAATGTAAATGGCTGGAACAAATTTGAACAAACTATGCTTTCAGGGCATGTGACAGTGTCTTGCAGACACTCTGGTACAAATACGGAAGAGCCACTGTGAAAACGTAGGTACGGCTAGGCACTTGATGCCCTGGCATTTCAACCTGCATCAGCATTTGAAAACCTATGCTGCTCACAAAAGAGAATGACAGCAAGTCAGTAGCTAGTAGTCCCACAACTTCTTTTGTTAACTTTTTTGCCTCTGGACTGGGCTTTATGTTTCTGGCCCATTTCCAGGGACTCAACCAGTGAGAGTCAAGTGCTTTTTTTTCCCTGGACGTGACAGTTTCCTATTTTTGCCACCCCTGAAGTGGAAGTGGCTGGGGATCTGCGTCCCTCAGAGGTGTGGGAGTCAACAGGCTAAAGAACTGATGAATGGAAGATGTTGGGAGTTGTGCACCAGCTACCACTTGAAAGACTTCCTTCCTCTTCTTCTCTACCTGGTCTTCTAATGTTCTCCTCCCCCTGGCCATCATCATCATCATTATCAACTTCACTGCCTGCTGGTGCTGCTGCGGATGCCATGCGTTGACATACCTTCTCATATTGAGATCTATTTTTTTTATTTTTTATGTTAGTTTCTTATTTTCTTTTAGTTTTTTATTTTTATTTCATCAATGAGATAACACCATGGACTACCAGAGGTCAGGCACCAACTCACCACCAGCTGACACACACTTGCTGCCCACCACCCAGATCACACTGCAACAACACAGCTCAAGACCACACACACACACACACACACACACACTGCTTCATGACTCAGGAAGAGGGAACTTCAGCAACGAGAGGGAATGTGGAGAATTGTTTAATTTTTTACTTTTTTATGGGATGCCATCAAGGTGCCAACTACCAGGGGCCAGGCATTGGCACACTGCCAGCTGGCACACACTTGCTGTCCACTGCCCAGAGCACTCTGCAACAGCACAGCTCAGAACGACACACACATGCTGCTTCAGGACTCAGGAGGAACAACCCACAGCAACTTGGGGGGACGTGTGGACCAAGAGTTTCAATCTGAAAAGTACAACAAAAATCATTTTTTTTATGGGATGCCGCCAAGGTAACAACTACCAGTGGCCAGGCATGACCCTGCTGCCAGCTGGTACATAATTTCTGCCCAGTAAAGTTAGTAAATGAAAGTACCCCCAACCCAAAAGAGAAACAATCACCACATTTTAGGCTTCTGCCAGGGGCTTCACACAAAGAAGGCCTTCCAGACACAGTTTATATGATGCACAAGTTTATTGGTCTTATTCGGTTCCCTTTTTATTCTTCATAACTCAATGATTTTTTGTATTAATCATTTATGAAATTCTTGTATACAAAGTTGCACACCAAGGTAAATGAGGAGCAAGGAGGCAAAAATGCCCATGTTTGCTCCTATTTTTTTAATCTGAGTAATATCTGAGATTACCTCCAGAGAGAATAGATCTATCCAGACCTTGTTTAAATTCATTTTTGGTTCTGCTTATTGCTACATCAACGGGTAAATTATTCCATGGGTTGACCACTCTAAGGGTAAAGAAATATTTTTTCTGTGTATTAACTCATTTGCTCCCGGTGGCCATTTTGGGTCGAATCTAGCAATGGATGGTTCTGACGGCATATGGCGTCTATGGGAACAAATTTAAAGGGCCTACCAACTATTTATAGTAGATGACCTCTGATGTCACTCACACTATTTTTGTATTCAATCTCCAGCTCGCACATAAGGTATGGGTCATTTATGATGCCATACAGTACATAAAAAGAAAATCCCCCTCCTAAGCCTCCCGATTTCTAGGGGCATGAGCTTCAATATGTTCACTCTTTGTTCATATGATCTGTTTTTTATCCCATTGATGTTTTCATTACGTCTCCTCTGTACCTTCTCGAGCAATTTACAATCAGATTTTTTATATGGACACCATACCTGAGAGGCATATTCCAGGTGGGGCCTTATATATGCCCTAAAAAAGGCATCAATACTTTGGAATTTTTTGATGTTATACTGCACCTTATTGACCAAATGACTATCAATTCTGCTAATAGCTGCATACTCTACTCTCTTTCATGTTCTGGCACAGAATAAGTTTTAGGTACATGCCTGTGATGATAAACTGTGCAGTACAACTGTTGTGGGAATTTTTATTTTGCATCTGTTTCATTTGTAATAGAGATGCTGTACATATTTCCTGGCTGTATACATGCCCAAAATGATGGTTGTATAATGCTATGTTGCTTCTTCTCTGAATAAAGCAGAGTTAAAAAAAAAAAGGTTGTTACTTTGCATTTGTAATGTCCTGCTAAAATGCTAGTTCTGCAATGAAAAAAGTGTGCAACACTGCTGAGATTAGGCAACAAGTGAGCATTTACAGACTGCCACCTCATACCCCATTTGCTCAATGCCCAGCCCCAAGCACACTCCTCATCCACTAAAGTCCATTTTCTCACCTCTCAGGCAAGTCCCTGGTCCCAGAGGCCTGCTGTGACCCTGCTGCTCAGCCGGTCTTTTCATTTTTTGTTCTTCTTTTTCCTTCTAAAATATACCCCTTCAGCAGCCTTGCTGTTGCAGAACTACTGTAGGTTAAATTTTGAAGATTTTAGCTTTTTGAAGAGAATTTCCTAGCTAATCTAACTAGAAATGAACCACAGCCCTGCCTGAGCTACCCAACGGCCCGACAAGAGAGCAAGTGAGCTTTTGTGGTCACTCACGTTGTCGAGCTGAGTCTAACTCCACCTTCAAACTGTGACTCACAGTGTGCCCTAGATAAATGTTTCAGGTGCAAACTGAGGCAAACTAGTAGAACCAAAAGCGCACCTATTTCCCCTAAAAGTTTGCTACAATACAAAAGAATCGAGCACCTGAAGATCAAGCTGTTTGATTCTTTAGTTGAAACAAACTTGCAGCCCTAGTAAATGTATTCAAATATTTTTTAACAAGCTCCGGGAAGTACCCTACCTTGGGCCAGGGAAACACCAATGTTGAACTGGGGCACTGCAATGAGGCACCATGCTGTGTGTACCCCAGTGTCTCACACAAGTTTCCGTTCCCTCCTCGCAACTTAAGAGGGCACAACATTTGCCACAAGGTCATCGCCATTTTATACTAAGTGGTGGGGCCACGAGCTGTTGGTTCATTAGTATAGTGCTGGTGTACTAACCTCAATCCCTGAAGAACAGTCTGAGATAAACAGTCCCTTGCAATCTGCCTACACATAGTCAGACAGGTTTAAAACTCATTGGATTGAAACTTTTATAAATGAAAAACCTTTGCTAACACTTTGTATAATGAGCATAGAACACCAATGTGCAAATATCACATGGATTTTTTACCATACTCCCCATCACCTCTCATAAGTTCAGGTCTGCATGATCAGTCTCTGCATTAAGAAAGTCTTGTTTAATCTTGCCCAGTTTTTTGTTCGCCTCCATGAGATCGCTGTACAGCAGTGGTTTCCCCACATAGGTAATTTTGAGGCTAGCTTGTAACTGGAGCAAGTGGGATATGACCAGTTCTCATAGTCCTGCTCGGATATCATTAAAAGATCTCCTCTCCTCTGTATTACTTGTTTTTTCCCCCTGGGACTGTTGCTGCACGCTTGATGCATTTTAATTCCCTGTATATTCCTAAACCAAGATTTTTAAAAGATTTGTAATAAATTGCACCAGATTCTGGGCTTCCAGTCCTTTAGCAATCCCAGTAAGCTGATGTTGGCCGAACAAACATTTTCACTGCTTTAAAGACGGTACTTAAGGTTCTTGTTTTCTTTAATTAGCCCATTCACTGCTGCAATAGTTTTGCTGACTGATTCAATAACAGACTTTTGTTCAGTCATGACTTGTTCAACTGCCGTGTCGAGCACAGTTACTCAGGAATTAAAGGCATCCACCTTCAATGAGAGTTCCCTTACTGCTCCCAAAGCCGCATCCTGTACGGCCTTGGAAGTAGGCACAGCCTCCGTTATGCTCTCTATACCTTGGCCACTGCATGCTGCTGAACCCGCCAACATGGTTACTTCCCCTTCCCAGTCTCAACAGCTGGTGGGTATTTCAGTCGCATCATCATGGAATTGCCTACAAAAGGTATCACTCTGAAGTTCTACATGAGTTCTAACCACTGATACCATTTCAGTGCCAAAACTGTAACTTTAAATGTTATATTTCTATAAAACAGGCATTACTGAAGCAGAGTTCTCACTAGAGAGTGTCCTTCCAGGTTGCCTATTGGCTCCACCCCTCCTCCCTGCCATTCTTAACCTCACAGTCCCTCCCCTTGTCTTCCTCTTTCCACTTACATACCTAAAAAAGGTCTTGTCCGCATTTGTTACCCCTTTGACTAACCTTTCCTCAGTTTGCACCTTTGTGCCCCTGCTTTCCCTGGTACACCTCCCTATCCTCTTCCTTCTGCGTCCCTCTGTACCCCCTGAATGCTACCTATTTACCTGTAATCTTTGCAGCCACTTCCCTTGAGAACCACAGCAGTCCCTTTTTGTTTGCATGCGCATGCGTGAGCAGCAGACAAGTTATTATGAAGAACGGCATTTCAGAGGTGTGTCATTTCCAAGTCCATTACAACTCAAGCTGCAATGGGCTAGCCAGTGACAGCCCAATGACCAGGCACTCTGGCCACGATACTCACTGCCTGGTGGACGAAAACTGTGCAAAGCTGAAAGGCGCCATCCCCTCCTATAAGACAGCGGCTAGCTCATTTTATCTATATAAAGCCACTCAGCAAGCAGCTGAGCAGTGCAGGAGGGAGGCACGCTCTTTCTCTCTCTCCCTCCCATCGCAGGCTTCCTTCACACTGCATTAAAGATCACAGGCATATATTTCTTGACCTTCGTTTGAATTTTAACTCTCCCTTGCTGTTATGTTTCTGGATTTTCCTCAAAGGTTTACCCCATGAACACCGCCTGAATTACAGTGAAATGTAGGGCTCAAAATTCCCCATCATTTGGTGTTCCGTGCATACCAAAAATCACACATGGAATGCCAAATATTGTGAGCTGGTAACCCGTTCAGTATACCTGTTTTCAATCCCTGATTCGAGTGGCAGCTGTTCTGAATCCTGTCACCGTTTCTGTGTTCTACTTGCCAAGGCTGAAATGGGACCCCTTCACAGCATGCATAAACTGTACATAAATTCTGGTGAAAGTAACTGACCTCACACTGACTGCATTCACACAGCACTGGAAACCGCACAAGCCCAACGCTGCAGCCAACGGATGCCTCTCTCTCTCTCCTGGCTGCTATAAGCAACTGACCTCTGACCTCACACTGACTGCACTCACACAGCACTGGTAACTGCAGGAGCCAAAGGCTGCAACCAAGGGACTGTCTCCCTATCTACCTCTCTCTCCTGGCTGCTATAAGCAACTGACCTCTGACCTCACACTGACTGCACTCATACAGCAGTGGTAACTGCACAAGCCCAATGCTGCTGCCAAGGGATTGTCTCTTTCTGCCTCTTTCTCACTGCTGTCCAAAAGGAGCAATTCTACTCCGTGGAAAAAAAAACTACTGGGTGGGAGCGAAGACAATAACCATGAAAGACCTGCAGGTCCCTAACTGAAGTCAATACTCATCTCGTCAGGTAACATCAGCCCATTTTTTTTTAAATCTGAAATAACACCCACTTAATTAGAACCTTATAGAACTAAATCGGTTTGCTCAAAAAAAAAAAAAAAAAAAAAGCAGATGCTTGCTCTTAAAAGAAAACAAACCAAAAAAAAAACTCCAGAAGAAACAAACCTACCAGTCGGCCCAGTGGTGCTGAGGGTTGAGGTGCTGGACTCCACATCACTCCTCACTGCACGCCGGGGACCCATGTTTGGGAACGAGCCCGGGTTGCCGGGGGTCGACCGGGAAGAGAAAGGATTGAGCGTCTGCGGACTGCTCTCCTCTCTCTGGGGAGGGATCCAGGGACTGTCCGTGCAACAGCCGCCCCGTGGAAGCCAGAGGATGCTGCATGTCGGGCACCAAACTTAGAGGAAGGAGCTGGCAGCGGACGCCCTGTGACGCCACTGCACATCCGAGCTCTGCGGGGGGCGGGTTGAGGGACAAAACAAGAGGAAAAATCCCCTGTCTCTGGGGAGGTGATGGAACCACCAGGGGCCTGGATCTACACGCTTAGAGCCAGCTGCACTACCCGACACAAATTTGGGAACTCTGGTTCTCCCTAGGGGGCCCAGGGGGTGACTGGAGTCCTGACCCCGACACAGTAGCTCAGGTAGCAGCAGTTCAGGCGGACGGTTAGGATCCAGAGCCGAGAGTGGATTCCCGAGAGATGCCCCAACATAAGGTGCAAAAACAGAGTCTCAAAAAAAAAAAAAAAAGGAAACAAACCTACTATAACTGAGCCACTTAAGAGAGAAAAAAATGCTAATGCTTAAATCTTTAAAGTACGATCCAGGCAAAGCAGCTTTCAGGAGTTTTTATCTGCAGCCATCCCAGAGTTAAATTAATCAAATAACTTGCACACTATTTAGAAACACAGAAACATAGACTTTGATGGCAGATAAGGACCTCTTGGCCCACCTAGTCTGCCCATTTCCCTACCTATTCGATAAAGCTGCAGATCCTAGTTAACCAACAGCCAACTGATTCCTACCCCCCGCAAGAACTGCCTTATGTCTGTCCCATGCATTCTTGAATTCCCCCACTGTTTTTGAACCCACGACCTCCTCAGGAAGGCCATTCCATGCGTCCACCACCCTCTCTATGAAAAAAATACTTCCTCACACTGACCCTGCGCCGTCCCCTTTCTATCTTCAAATTGTGTCCCCTTGTTCTTGCACATCTCTTTTTCTGAAAGATGCTACCCTCTTGGACTTTGTTGATTCCCTTGAGGTACTTAAAAGTTTCTATCATGTCCCCCCTCTCCCTCCTTTCCTCAAGGGTATACATAGTAAGCTCCTTTAATCTCTCTTCGTATGGCTTCTGTTGCAGATCCTGCACCATTTTAGTTGCCCTCCTCTGGACTGCCTCCATCCTCTCTATCTCCTTGCGGAGACTGGGTCTCCAGACCTGCACGTAGTACTCCAGATGGGGTCTCACCAACTGTACAGAAGGATAATGATTTCTGTTTTCTACTGGTGATGCCTCTCCCTATACATCCCAGTATCCCCCCAGCCCACCTTACTGCCTACTCACATTGCTTGCCTACCTTAAGGTTGTCTGATATGACTACCCCAAGTCCCTTTCCATTTTTGGGCAGATTCAGTGGGCCAAGCGGTTCTTATCTGCCGTCAAAGTCTATGTTTCTATGTTTACTGTGCCACAATAAACACTGTAAGAGTTGCAGCATTGCTGGTTCTGCCCCATATTTTGTATACAACTTTTTTTCTGTCTCATACTGCAGTCTTGAGGCATGGCACACACAGCTCGTGTGTGCCTAATTTTTTTTCATACTTCAGAACAAATTCCTGTACAGACTCCGTTTAGTGATTGCATTTTAAAATTAGCTACATGAACAGGAATGACATATCACACAACTTAATAACAAATGCCTTATTTCTGCTCTTGTTAGGTATGCAAAGTGCTATACATGATCAGCGGTAACTTTAAAAATCAGCTCTTCACAACAGCCAGCGCACATTAACAACAGATGTGCAAACTGAAGAGTCGATACACATAAATAAAAAGTAAACGTTCACAAAAGAAAACGTGCCAACTTAAATTTGAGAGTTGTGCTGTATATCTGTGTTTGGAATTCATAAATCTGACAGAGGAATTGAGTGTAACAGAGAAACAGCAAGCAAAGCTGGTACAGTGTGCAGGAAACACAAACAGCTACAACTAATCAGTTAACCAGCAGATGGTGCGAAAAGACACTCGCATTACCATTCACAAAACCGCGACTGGTGTCATCTGAACTCAGCACTCACCCATCATAGTGTTTATTTATTTATTTTTTAATCCCTGTTCCGACACCAGGGTGCCCAAACTCCAGTGCTGGCTAGTATCCCCCACCAGGCCCGTTTCCACTGTGAAACACCTGGGAGCGCACCCCTAGCACCGCCAAACATGACACTGACACAGAGGTGTCCAATCCCCAGTGCTGGTACCTCAAATAAAGAAAACCATCCCTTGCCATCTTTTTTATGTTTTTTTTTTAAATCCCTGTAAACAAGAAAATGGTCCATCAATGTCTTTTGCCGCCGCAGTTATCCTCCCCCCACTGACCCTCCCACTTACACCCACCACCCGACATCTCTGCTACCCCTTACTTAGCTACCAGGGGTCCAGCACCATAATCCTCTCTGAACTGGAGACATGTCTTCACTCTTCAATGCCGGACCAGAAACTGAGGAACTCTGATATGTGGTCAATGTATTTCAATGCGTTTTGAACCTGCAATCAAACCTTGGTCATTTCTTTAAATATTTTTCCCCGAAATTTTCAACATGATCCCTTTGGGACCCCAGCTCATGAACAAGTAGGTAAAATTCTCCAAATCCAGGCTAAAAGGTGATTTTGCAGACGCTCCGCGAAATCACCTTTCAGGTAGGATTTGAACATTTTCACCTACCAAGTTAATGATGTGGGGTCATAAGAAGGCTATGATGAAAATCTGGGATAAATATATTAAAAACAACAAAGTTAGAAACTTATGTTGAAACTTTTCAAAGCTCACTCATAAGTTTGGACATTTTCAACATTTTGACCTCCAATTTTCAAAACAGTAATTTTCTTCACACCACCTCATGAACATGACAGCTGTCATTTTTCAAATTCTGGCCAAACTGAGTTTTCACATCTGTGGCGTGACATGATGTTTCAGTGGAGATTTGAAAATTTTCACCTACTGGGTTCATGAGGCAGGGTCATAAGAAGACTATGTTGAAGATTTGGGGGTCAAAAATATTAAAAAAACAACAAAGTTATGAAGATACATTGACATTTTTCAACGCTCACTCATAACTTTGGTAATTTTCCAATATATTGACCCCAAATTTTTCAGCATAGCAATTTTTTCACACCGCCTCATGAACCCGATGACTGTCATTTTTTTAATCCGTGACCAAAATGTGATTTTACACTTGTGGCAGAAAATGATGCATTGTCCAGTATTTTATAAATGACATCTGTCATGTTCAAAACAGAGGGTCACAAAAAGACCATGGAAATTTGGGGGTCAAAACTGTTACAAAAAATATGATAAAGCAATGTTGTTTCCAGGGACAGCTAGTCGGCAGTGACACAACAGCATATCCTAGGCGAGACAGCAAGCGGCTTCCACAAGATAGCTGCTGGCATCCTTAATAGATGGACGTTTGTGAGCACGGATTACAACTTAAATACCACCACCTAAATGAAGTTAGAAAAATTATTTTTCCATTCAGAACCACTAATCAGGGGCATAGGCAGCAGCAGGAAAGCAGTGGTGGGTAAGCAGTGTTTTCCTTTACAATCTGCCCTCCTGAAGCCCAGGACCTCTGCCCTTGTGTGGTTTGGGTTTGCTGCCATCCTTATGTTGAACCATACTGTATGGCGATCGCTAGTCCCCAGGTGCCCTCCCACCTTGATGTCTGCATTACTGTCCCTGTTGGTGAGCACCAGGTCCAGTATTTCCCCATCAAGAATGGGCTCCCCAACTAGCTGCCCGAGAAGAAAAAAGTACTTACCATAGTAATCTTGTTTCTTCCCAGTGATACTCAGGTATTCATAACTTTCTGCAGTAAGCCTTCTAGGTAGGCCTGCCCGGAGAGAACAGAACACATGCAAATGATGGAACTCTTTGCACGTGACAACTTTTCCAATGCTGCCCTATACTAGCTGCCAGTGTTCTAAACTCCTCAGATTTCCTAGAAGCCTGGAAAGGCAGGCCCTTGGAACCCTAATACTGGAAGTATTAATGATCAAATATATAATTAAGATGATAAAAATATTTAAAAACCCATAAACTTCTTAATAAAATGTCCTCCAACTGGAGGAAGAAACACAACATGGAATACCCAAAATGTCAGAATCACCTGAAAAGTGGGGAAAACACATGTGAACCCTATTTGTCAAAATTGTACTCAAAAGTGGCATATATCTGGTAGCACAGCATGCAGGAATGCAGAGGCTAAAGGTTCTGGAAGGGGGAGGCAGGGTGGGAAGTTATGAATACCCGAGTATCTTGGAGAACAGACAAGATTACTATGGTAAGTAATTTTGTTTTCTAACCCCAGTAATACTCAGGTATTCATAACTTTCTGCAGACTACAATGCAGTACCGGGGGGCGCTAGCGAGCCCGAACAATGTGGCCGCTTTTGAATAGAGCTCCTCATCAAGACTGGCTTTGGGAGAGTAAACAAATATTTTCTGGACTATCCTGAAATAATCTAAATACAGATACAGTAACCGGAAGACCTCAGGAGCAATATGGGAAATCCTCAAAAGGATCAAACTCCTCAAGAAGGAACAAAATTAAAAAATGCCTCCGTTCCCTCTACCATGCGGTCTTCCTCTCAACAACAGGCCACAGATGCAGGAATCGAAGGGGAGGAAACTCTGCAATCCCTAGGCTTTAAAATAAATAGATTAATTGCCTCTGTGTCTGGTCTGGCTGAAAAAACAGATGGCATGGCAAACAGAGTTACAAACCTAGAAACTAAGATTGATTCTGTGTCAGCGGAATCTTCCGATGCCAAAAAATGTTCAGAAGTGGCAATGGGAGCTGTTAATGCCGTAATAAAAGAAAACAGGCACTTTCAAATGCGTTTGGAAAACTTGGAAAACCAAACTAGGGCTTCAAATATTTATTTTTTAGGGCTCCCAGAAGGCTGTGAAGGAGACCATCTACTCCTTTTTCTACATGACTGGCTACAACAACAGTTTGGCGAAGATGCCTGTCCACGTTAAAAAAAAGGGCATACAAAAGGCCTATAGGATCGCAGCCAGAGGTAGGCCAGACAATCCTGAAGCCCCGAGGACAGTTTTGGCGATCACCAATGGAGCAGCTACAAGGGAGTACCTGCTGGCCTTGGCCAGGCAACATCGAACACTGCTCTGCAATGGAGAAACTGTACAGATTGACCCAGACATCAGCTTTGCCACTAGACAAAGCTGTAAGCAGTTCACTGGTACCAGGGCACTCCTGCGTGAAGCAGGGATTCAGCACAATATAATTTTTCCAGCCCGGTTGAGGATAACGCACCAGGCGAAAATCTTTATTTTTTCGGAACTGAAGGAAGCTAACTGTTGGGTCCAAAATCATGCCCCGAGAACAAAACATATTGCAGACCAAAGCGAGAATTCATCCGATGACGACGAGCCATGAAAAGACAGAAAGGATTATTACAAAGAAGATCTAGAGGAAAGAGAGAACTCTGTTTAAGTAATTATAAAATGTGTTAATCCCTGAGAGAGGTTCGAGTGAGTACCTTACCAAAGTTTATGTCGGGACAATTATTCTTGAACATTTAATTTGCTCCCTTTGGACTTATTATTTACCTTCTGAGTGACAGATATAAATAATGAAGGTTATATAGGTCTTTTCTATAAAATCTCAAATGTTTGTTTCTAGTCTATTTAGATTTGGGAAAACTAGATAAACATGGCCTCCCAGAGTTAGTTAATGAGGTTTTCATATTTGGAGGTATTTTATTTCAAAGTGGCATGACCTTTTAGAATTATCACAGTTTGTGATGCTTATATCAGTTATAGCATGGACTTTCTCATAGCCCCTTTTTAAGGGGATATATGAATAAGTGGACTATGTATACTAATATTGATCTAGTAACTTTCCATGCCACTCATGGGCTTTATACCTAGCAATTCTGTATTGAAAACTGTTAATAATAATAAATTAGTAATCCTCCAAGATGTATCTTAAAGCAATAGAATAAATAGTATACAGGAATTTTAGAGTGGTGGCGTCCTCAATGTGTCCAAAATGTAACTATCATTTGAAATGTCCCTGCTTGGAATGTATTGTATATGTACATTGAAAACAATAAATCTAAAGTATAAAAAAAAAAAAAAAAAATACAATGCAGTACCACTGGAGGTGGGTGTGACGAACACACTCAGCAGGTCAGGCCCTCTGCTCCCACAGTGCCAACCTCCGCGCGCAAGAGTGTGAACAGGTAACAGACAGGGTAACCCTCCTGTCCGCTTCTGGGTCCGAATCACCTTTAGTCTTAAGTTCTGGGGTCATTCAAACTGTGAACCTTATGTTAGCGTACCCAAATGTACAGACGCAGATTTGTACCCTCTTTGGGGATTGCAGTACAATCCTATGCCGGGGGCACCGAGCCAAACTTCCAAAATGAACCCTTAAAACTCTATAAAAATCCTCAGGTATATTCTTACCTTTCCCAGTTTAGTAACACCATCAAGCCCTTGAACAGTTTTGTCAATCTTAACCCTCAATATGTCATATGCAAAAGAATACTTGGAAGACCCAGGCAGTATCTTTCAAATAAAAGGTTTACTTAAAAATGGATAAAAATATTTAAAATGTAAACACAGAACAATATATCAAAGAGCATACAATCACATAAAGAAAAACAAGGAAAACTACAGACAAACTCCTACTAACATACAGTTAGATCTTTTCTATTTAATGTATTACCTCTGTACAGTGCTTAAGTTAAATCAGAGATCTCACTTCTTAAGAAGCCCAAAAAGATATATGTCACAAAGATCAGACACAAGTCCTAGTTAAACTGCGTCTTTCTCACACACCCCTTCTATGATGTCATCTAGCTCTTCCTTTTAGAATATAAAAATATACAAACAATTATCTTTCTGTCAGGAGATATTTTAAATACTGTGACTTCAGCAAAAACTAATTTCCCAAATTATGACAGTCTTTAATTAACAGCCCCTCTTTGATCTCGAGCCGTTCCTATTCCCAGGGCACATCAAAGGATTTTATTACTTTTAGCACCATGGTGGCATAACATGTTTTTTCCTCTAAGACATCATAAAAGTTTACGAGCCCTATATCCTGGTAGCTGGGTCAGTTCTAATTAAGTCTCTCTGGTCCTTTAACTACCTCCTGGTTTCAGGTTAATATATCCTGTAGCTTCTCTGACCTGGGGGAGGGGCACCCATGCAGCACAGCATGTCTCCTATGAGACAATCACATACCACATTCTATATTACAAATATCATAGAACAATCATAACCATCTGACCAAGTGTCACAGTGAGCACATAATTTTATTTTGGAAACAGACTTTGCAGGACTGCTGTGTCAAACCTAGCATCACCCCTGGATTGAATATCTAGGTTATAGTGCTTCGTAAAGGTGAGTACTGTTTTCCTGGTAGCTGCTTTACAGATGTCAACCAGTGGAACATCTCTGGCAGCTGCTAAGGTAGCAGCTGTTCCTCTTCTGGAGTGGGCCCTCAATCCTGCTGGGGGCTCCCTACCAGCTTTAGTGTAACAGAATTGGATACACTGAACTACCCATTAAGAAGAAGAAAAAAATACTCACCATAGTAATGTTGTTTCTTCTAATAGAGTCTTGCTGCATTCGGATATAATCCAGTTAGCCTCAGCACTTGAATTGCCCCGGAGATGAAAGGGTTAACTCTATGCCAAGGGACAGAACACTGAGCTCGTACTCGGTTTTCAAACCTCTGTCCCTGCTACACTTCAGTGTAATCGTCAGAGTTTTATGAGCACTAATACTAACTCACAGAATAGAAATGTGTTTTCAAGAAAACTTTTAAAAGCCAAAGGCAACTACAATTGGGGTCCAAAAGACTTGGGTCAAGAACCCCCTAAAAGCAAACCTTATGTAGACAGTGATAATAACCAAACACTGTAATAAAACAAGAGAAACCAATCTAAGCAGAATGGGATCCAAAAGGTACACCTCTGGGGTGCAACACTGCATCTGCCAACCCACAACCCAAAACACAGAGGTTCTGAGAGGGGAGGCAGGGTGAGATGTCAGAATACAGCAAGACTCCATAGAAGAAACAACATTACTATGGTGAGTAATTTTTTCTTCAAACATGAAGTCTTGCTATATTCTGACAATCTGCAGACTACCAAGCAGTACCTCCATGGAGACGGGAACTACAGAACCTACTTAGGAAAGAGGCTCTGCAGCACTGCAGTGCCAAACCTAGCATCACGTCAGCCTTGGGTATCCAGACAGTAATGCTTGGTAAATGTGTGAACAGTTTTCCAAGTGACTGCTTTTACAGATTTCCAGGAGGGGAATATCCCTAGCTGCTGCCAAGGAGGCAGCAGTACCCCTGGTAGAGTGTGCCCTCAGGCCTGAGGGAGGCTCTTTGCCCAATTTAGTATAACAGAACTGGATACAAGAAACAATCCATCTGGCAATAGTTCTCCTAGTGGCAGGTTTACCCCTGCCCACCTCACCATAAGTGAGAAACAACTGAGAACAGCCACCTCTATGGATCTTGGTATGGTCAAGGGTGTAGACAGGCATACTCACTGTACACATTTGTGTACAGTTTTGTTGAGTGCCTGTCACAAACCATAAGCCGCTCTGTTAATATTATCATCCTAATATCATCCTAATCTGTAGTATTTGGGTTAGTGTAGGCCACTGAGGAGGGTCTGATACATGTATAACCTCTTTAGAGAGTAGAGGAATCATCTGACAACAATCTGACTTGTTTGGAAGAGGGTGCATTTGAAAGGGATGTGTACATTTTTTAATTGGGGGGGGGTGCAACTGTTGAAGATTGTGTACAAAATGGAAATTTCTGGCTACACTCCTGGGTATGGTCAATATAATAATTCAGTGCCCTTTTTACATCCAGACTGTGCAACCTTCGCTCACCTGAAGAAGAGTGGTCAGTAAAAAACACAGGTAGACATATGATCTGGTTAAGATGGAAATCTGACACCACTTTGGGGAGAAATTTTCTATTTGTCCTGAGGACCACCTTATCTCTGTGGAAGGAAATAAAGTCGGGTTCCACTGACAAAGCCCGTCACTCACTGATCCTCCTGGCGGAAATAATGGCTACCAGGAATACAGTCTTCCAAGTCAAGTACTTTAGCTCAGCTGAAGACAAAGGCTCGAAGGGGGGCTGCATAAGATGTGCAATACAGATATTCAGGTTCCAAGCTGGAGCTGGTTCCCTAAAGAGAGGACTGAGATGAACCAGACCCTTGAAAAACTTACTGAACGCAGGGTGAGAAGCTACGGAAGATCCCTTCCCTCCTGAAAGGAAAAGTAGAGACAGCTGCTAGGTGAACCTTAAGAGTAGCAGGCCTGATGCCTAAAGTGTTCAAATGGACTAAATAGTCCAATGATGTGGAAATGCCAGCATAATCTAGCTGTATATGCCTCTGAGAACACAAAATACTAAACCTCTTCCACTTAGAGTTATAAGTTCTCCTGGTAAAAGGTTTCCTAGAAATCTTCAGAATATCCAAAACTCCTTGTTAAAGATGCAATCCTGCATACTCTAACTCCTCAACAGCCAAGCTTTGAGTCTGAGAGACTGGAGATTGGGATACCAAATCCTCCCCTGGGAGGAAGACAGGAGGTTGTGTCTCCTGGGAAGACAGAGAGGGACTGTTACTGCCAATTACAGCAACGGAGGGTACCATGGTTGCCTGGCCCAATCCGGAGCCACCAGGATTACTGTGCAGGGTTGGGACCTGATCTTGATCAGTACTCTGAATATCAGAGGGAAAGGAGGGAAGGCATAAAGAAACTGGTTTGTCTAATCCAACAGGAAAGCCTCCTGAGGAACAGAACCTAGGATTGGGGGACTGCAACAGAACAGAGGAAGCTGATGATTGTCTGGAGCTGCAACGAGATCTATCTCTGGAGTGCCCCATCTCTGAAAAATGATCTGCAGAATCTGACAGTTCAGAGTCCACTCATGATGACCCTGAGAGATCCTGCTGAGGGCATCTGCTAGCACACTGTCCTTCCCCGGCAGATGCACTGCTACCAGGGAGGACTGAAGGGAGTACGCCATAGACCATATCTTCATGGCTTCTGTGCACAAAGCCGTGGATCGCGTGCCTCCCTGCTTGTTTAGGTACCACATGGTAGTGGTGTTGTCCGTCTGGAGCTGCACCACTTTCCCCTGAACTGAGGCCAAGAATGCTTGAAGGGCCAGAAGCACAGCCCTGAGTTCCAGGAGACTGATGTGGAGAACAGACTCCTGCTGAGACCAAGTGCCCTGTGCAGTGAGGTTCCCCAGATGAGCTCCCGAACCCAGGAGGGATGCATCTGTTGTGAGAATAACTGAAGGGACCTGGGGAAGGAAGGGAACTCCCTGTCTGAGATTGTCCTTGTCCAACCACCACTGGAGAGCTTGGGCAAGAGTCTGAGTCACTGGAATCAATTTGGTGAGTGGATCCCTTCTTGGGACCAAAAAGACCCGAGGTGAAATTGAATGTCCCTCATTTGGAACCTGGCTCCCTGGACCACTGAAGTGGAAGCTGCCATGTGGCCTAGAAGCTGAAGAAAATGCCTGGCTGGCCGAGACACTCGAGGTTTGAAAGAGACTGCCAGGTCTGTGAGGGGCTTCACCCTTAAAAGAGGTAGGAAGGCTTTTGCCTGAATGGTATCCAGCTCTACTCCTATGAAGGTGAGTAGCTGGACCGGTTCCAGCACTGACTTGGAAAGATTAAGGATAAACCCTAGAGAACCCAGAAGTCTCTTGGTAACAGCCAAAGCTGACTTGACTTGGTCTGAAGACTGGCCTACAATGAGCCAGTTGTCCAGATAGGAAACACAGAAATGCCTTTTCTTCTGAGAAAAGCCACTACTACTGCTAGGCACTTTGTAAAGACTCTGGGAGCTGAAGTCAGGCCAAAGGGCACTGCTCTAAACTGGTAATGACCTGAGGGCAACTCGAACCTGAGGTACTTTCTGTGGGAGCATCTGATAGGGATGTGAAAATAGGCATTTCTGAGATCCAGAGAAGCTAGCCAGTCTCCTGGTCTCAGAGAGGGAAGCATGATTCCCAGAGTCACCATCTTGAACTTTGGTTTTAAAAGATGTTTGTTCAGATATCTTAGGTCTAGGATGGGTCACCACTCCCCAGTCCTTTTTGGGGTAAGGATGTACCTTGAGTACAATCCTTTGCCCCTGTGTACTAGAGGCACATGCTCCACTGCTCTTAGCAGCAGCAAGGCCAAAACCTCTGCCTCTAGGGCAGCTGTTTCCAGTGGCAAAGAAGGCTTGAAGGACCTTGCTTTTACTTTGGGGAATTTCTTGAAACTGAGAGCAAGTCCTTGGCTTACTACCTCCAGGACCCATTTGTCTGTTGTTACAGACTTCCACTCCTGGAAGAAGAAAGCCAGCCTGCCCACCACTGGAACTAAGGAGGCGACTTGGTCTGACACATCAGGGTGTCTGTTTGGCAGGGGTTCTAGCTTGGGAGGTGGATACAGCCCTGCTCATCACCCTTCTTCCTCTCCCTCTAAAGAACCCCCTCTGCTGAAAAGTAGAGGAAGCCTGAGCCAGGCAGAAAGGCCTATGAAAAGGCCTGTCCCTGCCAGCCCTAGACTGCTGCTTTTGAGGAGTGGCCTGCCTTTCCTTGGCCACTGCACTCCTGTATGTGGTCCTATACTCATCCATCTTCTTCATGTACTCCTCTGTTTGCTCCCCAGAGAGTTCTGAGTGACAGGAAAATCCATAGCCTTAGCCTGGGTATCTTGTGAGAGGCTAGTACATCTGAGCCAGGCGAACCTCCTTAGGGAGACAGACGTGGCCATGACCTTTGAAGACACATCATTCGAGTCTTCAGCAGCATGGAACTGAACTTTAGATGCTTTGATGCCATCTGCAGCCACCTGCTCCAGCTCCTTGACTAGCTGGGGAGGGGCACTCTTGCTAACTCCAGAATTGTATCCCACCTTGACTTCTGGTACCTAGCCACATAGGCCATATAAGAGGCATGCCTGAGTCCCAAAGAGGATGCCAAGTACTGTTTTTTAGCCATGGCATCCACTTTCCTAGAATCCTTATTTGGAGGGTGTGAAGCCAAGGGTATGTTAGTCTCATCACAGGCTGCAGTCTGCACTATCTCAACATGGCTGCAATGGTTATAGAAGAATTCTGTCCCTGAGCCTGACAGCATATACCTCCTGTCCATCTTTTTATCCACAGGAGATATGGAAGTCTACAAGTCCCTTTGAAGCGCACATCACTGGCCCAAAAATCCATTACTTTTAAGGGCCCCAAATGGTTTAATGAGCTGCCCAAAACACTGACAGGAAACACAAAGCTGAGTCTGTTCAAAAGGGGGCCATGGTCCCACCTTAAGAACATAACCACCTGTAACTGTGGAAGAAAATAATTTGACATATTCCTCTTACCTTATCCCTTGCCTCCTCACCTCTTTCCCTCCCCACTCCCCCCCCCTCGACTTACAACCCTTCTACACCACCTTTCCCTTTACGCCTGTCCCACACAACCTCTAGCTACTTTGACAATGCCAATCTGGCTGTTACCTTCCCCCATCATCCCAAAAGCTTAACACGGACTTATTATTGACATGTCTCACTATTCCCAGTGTATCCCTACCCTGCAACAACTTGATGTAATGTAATTTACTCTACTTTTAAGATGTACCTGAAACTAGCAAGTCTTGTATCTCATGTGCCATTTTAATGATGTTCATGATGCCTACCATGTTTTTCTTTTTTCACGGTTATCTCAGTTTGTACTTATTGTATTGTATTTGTATTGCTCTGTTTTGTCCCTGACTTGGAACCTTTGAAAATGAGTCTTTGACTCAAAGTATTAATCCCAATCGAAATAAATAAATAAATAAATAAATAAATAAAAAAAAAATGGGAGTGCATCTAAAGGAGGACTCCAAGTCCCTTTCAAGTGCACATCTTTGGCCCAGAAATCCATTACCTTTCAGGGCCCCAAATGGTTTAATGAACTACCCGACACGCTTACAGGAGAGGCACAAAGCTGAGCCTGTTCAAAAGAGGGCTATGGTCCCATCTAAAGAGTGTATCTACCTGTAACTGCGCAAACAAATGATCCACCGATCCTCTTTATTTACTTGCCTTTCTTTACTACCCCCTCTCCCAACCAATACTTCCATTAATTGATTTACCTCCCCCCTCCACCACCTTAACCTTTCTCATTTTTTCCCTACTCACACCACCTCCTCTTGACAACACCACTCTGGTTGCTAACCCCCCCTTCCCCTATCATCCCTCTGCCATAACACTGCTTTACTGCTGACATGTTATTTCCTTCCTGGCTAGCCCTACCCTGCAATCAAATGATGTAATGCACTTTATGTATTGTTAAGTTGTACCTGAAACAAACAAGTCTTGAACCTCCTGTGATACCATATTGTTTTCATGATGCCTACCCTGTGATCTCTGCTGTCTGCATGGTATTGTATTGTATTGTATTGTACTGTACTGTCTTTGTCCTTGACTTGGAACCTTTGAAAACGAGTCTCTGACTCAAAGGTAATAATCCTAATTGAAATAAATAAAGTGGGGGCCTATAAAAGTTTCTTAGTCTGTTTCCCCAAAGACTTATGAAGGGGAATGGAAAGTCTCTTTGACTCTGGGACATCCATCATCTCCACAAAGTCAGGTTCGTCATCCTCATCTGAGGCTACCACTGTTGGGAGCTGGAGGGCTTCTGCCACCTTTTTATAATATAAAAAATGTGAGGGGGACTCAGACAGTCTGGGAGGAGAAATATTGGTAGGCCTGTCTAGAGAGATGTCAGGCTCTACTGGCTCATCTAGGCCACCAAAGTTGTCGTCATCATCATCTTCATACTCTGGAACTCCTTCCCAATCAATCTCATAAAAAGCCTCCGGATCATATTCTGACAGAGCTGAAACCAGCCAGACAAACGTCTTTTGAAATCGGTTGGTTCGGTCAGATAGAGCGAAGCGACTGAACAATATTAATTGCTCTCGTAATCTCCTCAGCGGGTTTGGATCTGAACCGGATGACTTCTTCCTGCGCTTTGCAGAACCCAGTTTCTCTGAATCAGACTTTCTTTTGCCCGAGGAAGTATCACCCGTGTCAGCAGGCACTTCCTCAGGTTCGGTCGGAACCAAACTGGGCTGGCCATCCGGTTCAGTGGATTTTTCAGCTTCCCTTTCCTTAAGTCTAGTTAGTCTGTTATCTAGTGTGGACTTATGGAAATTCTTACATATTTGGCAGTCTCAATCGAGGTGGTCAAACCCCAGACAATAAACACACACGAGGTGGGGATCAGCCTTAGCAAAAGCCTCCCCACACTCAGTGCAGTGTTGAAACCCAGTGGGACCGGTTTTCTTTTTAGGTTTCTCAGACATAGCCACAACTATTAAGGTACCCTTACCAGCATTCAAGCGAGGCAACAACAAAAACTTTCAGCCACCAACCGGTTCAATGGTCGTGGAAAAAAAAACGGAATAAAAAACTTTGTATTTTTTTTAGGCTGAAAGATACCGGACACCATAGCAAAGCGATAAATAAACAACAATGAAGGATTAAGTTGGTTCCGAACCAGACCAACCGGAACTAAATTGAGGAAAAACAATAACATTTCTTTTCTTCAGAAAAATACCACGATCTATCACTAAACACTATACTGTATCATGGACAGAGATCTGATGACGAAAAGAAATAAATCGGATGAGATTTACCAAATTATTTACTGTACTGAACTGAAGCAGCAAGGAGAAACTCTCCAGAGCACCTTCACAGTAGGGCACAGTAAAGAATCTGATGGTTACACTGAAGTGTACCTGGGACAGAGGTTTGAAAACCAGGCTTGAGCTCAACGTCCTATGCGTTAGCATAAGTTAACCCTTTCCTCTCTAGGGCAGTTCAAGTGCAGAGGCTAACTGCAGATTGTCAGAATACAGCAAGACTTCATGCTGTTTGAAATGGACCTTTTCAATGCTGGATTACTCTTTCCCACATCCCTGTAAGTCAGGAACAGCAGTTTTCTGTCCTGGCTATGGTCCTCAGTGGCTGACATATAGTAGCTAAGAGCTCTTTTGACATCCAGACTGTGAAGTCTTCTTTCACCAGAGGTGGAATGCTCAATGAAAAAGACAGGTAGGGTAATGGACTGGTTAAGGTGGAAATTAGAAACCACCTTAGGGAGAAATTTTCTGTTTGTCCTCAGGACTACCTTATCCCTATGAAATGAAATGTAGTCCTGTTCAATACAAAGAGCTTGAAGCTCACTGATTCTTCTTGCAGAGGTCATTGCCACAAGGAAAACTGTTTTCAATGTGACATATTTTAGGTGAGCTGAAGACATGGTCTCGAAAGGAGGTCCCATGAGCTTAGCTATGCACACACTGTGAACCCATGCTGGCATCGGTTCCCTGTGAGGGGGTGCAAATGGGACAGACCCTTAAAGAACCTCCTAAAGATAGGTTCTGAGGCCATTGTTACCTTTGCTCCAGCAGAAATGTAAGCAGATACTGCAGCCAGGTGAACCTTCAAGGCACTGGGCTGCAGTCCCAGGGAATGTAAATGAGAGAGAGATAGTCAAGAACAGCTGATACCCCAGCCTGTACTGGCACCAATTCTCTAGTCGAGCACCAGATTGAAAACCTTTTCCATTTTGAGGAATAGGTTTTCTTAGTGGAGGGTTTCCTGCACCCTCTCAAAATGCCTAACACTGTTTCAGAGAGGTATACATTAGCATATTCTAGGTCAAGAGCCAAGCTTTAAGATTGAGAGGCCAGAGGTCAGGCACAGCAGGGTTCCCTGACTGGAAGTTAACAGGTTGTGCCTCCGAGGGAGGTGTATTGGTTTGGCTACAGACATGGAGAGCAGAAGAGAGTACCATGGCTGCCTGGAACAGGCTGGAGCTATCAAGATTAGAGATGCTGAATGGGATCTGAGCTTGAGCAGTACCCTGAATACCAGGGGGAAGGGAGGAAAGACATACAGGTGCTTCCCTGACCAATCCAGAGCCAGGACATCCAGAGGCAGTGTACCCCGATCTGGTGGACTGCAGCAATACTGTGGCAGGTGGTGGTTCTGGTGGGGTGCGAACAAGTCTATCTCTGGAGTGCCCCACCTCCTGAAGATCACTTGTACCACTTGCCTGTTCAGAGTCCATTTGTGATGGGCCTGGCTGATTTGACTCAAGGCATCTGCCATGGTATTGTCTTTTCCCGGCAGATGGACTGCCTGCAGGGATACTCCCAAAGAATAAGCCAAGGTCCAGATTTTCATGGCTTCTGTGCAGAGAGAACCTGACCTGTGCCTCCCTGCTTGTTTATGTAGTACACTGTGGTGGTGGTGTCTGTTCTGACTTGCATCCCCTTCCCTTACACCAATGCTGTAAAAGCTTTTAGTGACAGAAACACAGCTCTGAGTTCTAGCAAATTTATGTGCTGGAGGGACTCTGCAGCTGACCAGGTACCCTGGGTTGTGTGGTCCCCTAAATGAGCACTCCAACCAAGGAGATATGCATCTGTTGTGAGAACAACTGACGAAAACTCTCTCTGAAAAGATACCCCCTTCTCCTAGGTTGGGTTCCTCCTTCCACCACTGGAGTGCTTGTAACAAAGTCCTTGTTACTAGAATGGGCTTTGAAAAAGGGTCTTTTCTTTGACTCCAGTGAGTCCTGAGGTAGAACTGGATGTCTCTCATTTGGAACCTGAGACTGTGCCTGTGGCTGCAGCCATATGGCCCAACAGCTGTAGAAACTGCCTTGCAGTTTTGTGTTTGTGCAAACTAAATGAATTTGCAATCAGCTGGAGATTTTTGACTCTGTCCAGAGGCAGGTAGACCCTGCCCTGCAGGGTACTTATCTCTGCCCCTATGAACTGTAGGACTTGTGCAGGAATGAGGACTGATTTTTTGTGACTGATCAGGAGCCCTTGGGTGGTCTGCAGATATTGTCTGATTTGGTCTGGTGATTTCCCTACCACCAGCCAGTTGTCCAAGTACGGGAACATTGTGACCCCTTGCCTTTGAAGATGTGCCACAACTGCTGACAAGCACTTTGTGAATACCCTTGGGGCCGAATAAAGGCCAAAAGGCAGGGTTGAAAACAGGTAATGGCCTGAAAGGAGTCTGAACCTGAGATATTTTCTGTAGGACTCCCTTATGTGGATGTGGAAATAGGCATCTTTTAAGTCCAGTGATGCCAATCAGTCCCCCTTTTTGGAGTGTTGGCAGAATCAATGCCAAAGTTACCATTTTGAACTTTGTTTTTTCCAGATGCTTGTTTAGAGCTCCGAGGTCCAATATAGGCCACCACTCCCCATTTTTCTTTGTAGTGAGAAAGTACCTGGAATAAAAATCCCTTCCTCTGAGATGGGATGGGACAGGTTCTACTGCCATTAGCAGTAGCATGTTTCAAATCTCTGCCTCCAGCAGTTTCTTTTCTGCTAAGGAGGGTGAACTAAAAACCCTGTTTTTTTTTTTGAGAAGGAAGGGATCTGAAGTTCAGAGACAGACCCTGACTCTCTACTTCCAGGACCCAGTTGTCTATGGTGATGCTTAACCAAGCCTGAAGGAAGTGAGACAGTCTGCCTCTGACAGGGAGGGAGGGAGGATGGAAGCAGCCTGTGCATCAAGGTGTTTGTTTAGCTTGGGGCTGAGGCTGGGCCTGTGACCCTCGCCTAGAGCCCCTTCTACCCCTGCCCCTGAAGTACCTTTGTTGTGGGTACTGCTGGAACTGGGGTGTTGCCACTGGTTGGAAAAAGGGCCTGGTGTGGAAGGACCTGCCCCGGCCCCCCCTTCCATAAGGCTTGGTGGATGGTGAAGCCTTCTCTTTATTAGAGTTGCTTCTATATGTGGTCTTGTACTCATCCACTTTTTTCATGTAGGCCACTGTTGACTCCCCGAATAGAGCATTTCCTTCTAGAGAGAAATCAAGAGCCTTTGACTGGGTGTCTTGTGTGAGACTTATGGCCCTTAGCCAGGCAAATCTCCTCTGGGCTACCATGTTTGCCATCCATCTGGCTGCAGTGTCATTTGTATCAGCAGCCATTTGGAACTGGTATTTAGCCGCCTCTAGCCCAAACCTAGCAGTTTCTGCTAGGTCATCAGACAGGGGTGAGGAGGCTTTCTGAGCCATGGCCAAAACTGACTGCCACAAGGACTTCTAGTACTGGGCAGCGTAGGCCTGAAAATGTGCTTGTCATATGGCTAAAGAAGCTGACATATACCCCTTCTTTGCCATACTGTCTATTTTCCTAGAGTCCTTGTCTCGTGGGTGTGATGCCAGAGGGACTCTAGCCTTATCACAGGAAGTTGCCTGTCCATCTCCCTGATGGTGTGGATGGAGAAAAAGGAACTCTGCCCCTTCCCTCTCCATCTGATATTTTTTGTCCATCCTCTTGTCAAGAGGGGGATGGAATTAGAGTTTTTAATTAGTTTTAGAGCATCTTTTTTGAAACATGCATTCACAGGAAGGAAGAGAGCTCTGGTGGGGGTTAACCCCATCATTTCTAAATACTCCACCTCCTCTTCATCCTCAATCTCCTTCCTTGTGGTGATGTCCAGTGCATCAGCCATTTTTCTCACAAAGGTGAAATGTGAAGAGTAATCTTCGGGTGTTCTTGAAGGAGAGCCAAATTCCTGCTCAGGGGATACCTCAGGTTCAAAGGGTTCCCCCTCCTCCTCACATTCACTGTATTCTTCCTCTTCTGTGAAGGAAGATCTGCCTGTGCTGCCAGACTGCCCCACAGGGTCTGGACAGGTGGCTGTTGATTAGTAGGCACAAGGCCTTGTAATGCCTGAATTACCCTGAAGGTCTGGGCAATTTCTTGGGGAGAAGGCATAGTGGAGGCAGGCACAGAAGTCCTCTTTTTTGTAGGCAGGGGTTCTGTAAGTTTAACATTTTTTGATTTCTTAGATGGAACCGGGGAGTTAGACAGTTCAGTAGCCCTCTTGGGGCCTTTGTAACCTGTCTCAGGGGTAGAGGCAGCAGCAGAAGTAGTTTCACCCACATTAACAAGGGATATCGGCTGATCAGAGCCAGAGGAACCACTGGGTGGAGGAAGTTTCTTTTTCAGCCATTCCAGGCGTTTCTCAACATTTTTTTCAGGGAATGTTTTGCAAATATCACATTCCTCCTTAAGATGCTAATATTCAAGGCAGGCCACACACAAATTGTGTTTATCTGTCTTGGCAAAGACTTCCCCACATTGTGAACAATTTTTAAAACCTGGTTCACCAGTCTTCTTCTTTGGTTTTTCTGACATTTTTATCAGTATCGATAAAAAAAAAAAAAAGGTAAACCACTAAGTCAGTTGTGAAATTTAAATAAAACTTAGCGGCTGCGGTTGGTTCTGGAACCGATAAGGAACCGGAGGAACCAAACTGAAGGAACAACAAGGGAACCGGGATTAGCGGTTCAGTAACCGAAAAAAAGGGGTTACAAAAACAAAGTTTTAAAACTAAAAAACTATGACACTAACGGGGTTCACTCCCGGTTATACCGAACCAAGAGGAACTGGCAAAAATTAAGTAAATAATGCTAGACTAAGTTAAATAACAGTAAACAATAAGTATAAGGCAGCAAAAGAAATAAAAAAAAAAGATACTTATAGTATTTTATGAGTTTCTTCACGTCAGTAAGGAAAGTAGAAGAGCGACCAGACTTTTCAGGCGGAGAGTGAAATCTGAGGAGTTTAGAACACTGGAAGTTAGTATAGGGCAGCATTTGAAAAGTTGCCACGTGCAAAGAGTTCCATCATTTGCATGTGTTCTATTCTCTCCGGGCAGTCCTACCTAGCAGGCTTACTGTAGAAAGTTATGAATACCCAAGTATCACTGGGGTTAGAAACACCCTCTGCAAGTAGTCTGGGATGCCCCTGTTTCTAGCGGAGACTGCGGCTAGGTGGTTCCACTTTACATCCAGCAGATTGAAGACCCCCATCAGCAGCGCCTCCTCTTTTTCTGCCATTGTGCTGCTAGCTTCCCCAGTGCCTTCTGCAATCCCCCCCCCCCATGCTGGAGGTCTGTATATCACAAGACAGAACGCGACTCAGGATCTTAAAGATAAGTACCTACTCACATGGTCACATTTTAGGTTAAGTGCCAATTTTTTAACTCCCCTCTCAAATTTTTTTACAGAATTGGGCTGTCAGGCAGGAAGTGATGTCAGCTGGAGAAATGGTTAACAGTTTTTGTTTTTTTTTAGTTCCAGTGTTGCATAGTAGAGTTAAAAAAATGTGGTGGTAAACAGAGTTCACTCCGAGGAAGGGAGGGTGACCAGTGGGTGACTCAGGTCCTCTTTAATGTAGACCTGAGAAGACTAGAGGAGTGATCAAGGGTATTGCTGCTAGGTTTCAATGCGAAAAAGTGCAAAATAATTCACATAGGGCACAGAAACACAGAGGCAGAGTACAAAACGGGTAGAGTTTTACTGATGACTACCAACCAGGAAACAAACCTTGGGTTAGTCATATCTGACAACCTAAAGGTGGCCAGGCAGTGTGTGACAGGAAGCTCCTCCGCTCCTGCCACTCTTGAGGACTGACCTTTTCTTAAATCTGTTGCAACAGTTCTTTTATTTCTTAGCCTAATCTATTCTTTACAATTTCTAGTCCATAAGGTTGGCCACCCCCTCACCCATCTTGACTATGCTATAGTGTCCTCTTTAAATTTTCTTTTTCCATCCCAGGTCCTCGTACAGGGAGGTATTGTGATGTCCTCCGAACATATGTAAAACAACAGGTTGTGTTTATCGTTGTTGGATTTAGTATGTAATAGCACTACTATGTCATAAAATACCTTGATGTATATACCTTATGTTTATGAAACCTGTAAATGTTGAAAATACCATAGTACTAGGTGTTTTTGATAAAGTACTAGTTGACTGTATTATAAAAATTAAGTTAGTTGTGCTATTTAAAATGCACACTAATTGCTGCAAACTGAGACAATCTGAAATGTCATGTTGCTTTGCATATATCCCATTATACTTTGCATTATGGAAGTATGTGTGATGTTGTGTTTCTTTGAAACTTGGCTTATTGTCAATGCCCTTTGGGGTAACCCATATTTCAGTGCTTCTGCATTGAGGTTCTTTGTTTTTAGCTTGCTTGTTTTTTTGTTTTTTTTATTTGAGCCCCCACCACCCAAGCAAACAAGGCCCGCATGGGGTGGAGGCTGAATCTCAACTGCTGAGTTAGATCAGAGATCAGTGAGTCAGTAAGTGCTGGCTAAGTCCAGAGAAAGGAAATACATAGTCTGTTGCTGCAAACTGATGTACTGAAGAAGGCATATGCCATTGCTTAAGGTTATCTCCTGCATTTTGAATAAAGATCCCACAGAGATTCTGTATTAAACTTGAAGTTTGGTGTGTGGTCCATCTGTTATCCCATAAGCCCGCCACAGACTTGGTGTCAGGAAGTGGGATAACTTGCTGGAAGCGTCGGAGACTGACCAAAGAGGGACGTTTTTCTGGTGGCTATCGCCCAGATATCCCAAGTGGACCGATGCACCAGGAGTTGCCAGAGGAGAATCCGGATAAGAAAGTCCATAGGAAGATTTAGAGGGGGGGCTAAAGGTGCTATAGCTCCCCCATCATGGAGCTCCTCTATTAGTAACACACTGTGATGTGTTCTTAATCAGTATGCACTAATGTCTCCATGAAAGCTGCCTGAGCCACACGGGTCTCATCTGTCCTCCAGCAGAGCCGGCCTTAGCTAGGTGCAAACTGTGCCCCTGCACCTTGGGGGCCCATGCTTTCCTCTTGAGGAAAAAAAATATAATTTAAAACGGTTAAAAATTCCTAAATGTTGTTAGAGATGAAAATGTTTACCAGCAAATGAAAGTGGAAGACAACTGGCTCTGTTACTGTTACAAAAGGTGGGGGCAGCTTTGCTGCAATGGGAAAGACTAGGTTAAGTAAGTGCTAATGGTGTTAATGGCCATGCGTTACACCTCCTGGGTTGACTACTTTCATAAACAAAGGGCTATTGACAAGAGAACTTGCTTGCAGCCTGGAAATGTAGGTGAAACAATGAATGATATGACAAAATACGTTTCAAAAGTATGTGAGCCTCAAAATAGCTCAAAAATCTGACCTGCACAGAGCAAAACCAGATTTCCCAACAGGAACCCTGAAAACTTAATCACCAGATAAAAAAAAAACTGACAGGTGGCAACCTTACTGGTGTCCCATGATAATCCTCTCTATTCTCTCTCACTCACACCTCCAGAAAATGGAAGCTGTTTAACTAGTTTGCAATCAGAGTATCTGAGGTGTGCGTGTACAGCAATGATGTATGTCCCTGTCCTTACAGAAATGAATACAGCAGCAGTACCATACTTACTTAAGTTCTTGCTCCAGGCTCAGTCAGATTCATTTCCAATGTTGGTCAAATAATGTAATGGCACTAATTAAAAGATGCTGGTTAAACTAGTAGACCTGGTGCTGCTTTAGTAATTCAGGACAGGAGGATTAGTTAGGTGTAAATGTTGGATGTGGGGGGCCCACAGAGAATGGAGTGGTGGGGCCCAGCAGGGGGCCTGCACGGGGGCCAGAATGGTTAATGCCGGCCCTGTCCTCCAGTGTCCTGGTAGTGCAGTAAACAACCACCCCTACCTGCACTACACAGTTGATTCCCCCCCAGAAATTCCAGTCTCCAGCATGAATTTCTTACTAATGTTCATCCTGCACCATGTGGTCTGGTCCCAGCACTGTGGCAGCAGCTGGTCTTGCCTTGGTCAGCCTGAGCATTTCTTCTCCACTTTTGCAGGCTTGGTGCAGCTCCTTTGTTCATGTGCAGAGGGGGGTACAGCTGCAGTAAAGTGGAATTGACCTTAACAATACAGATCTCAACCAGGTCACCTGGTGCTCACTGTTCTTGATTTGCTGTTGCATCCAGTAGTGGATGTGGCTAGTAAGGGGCGCCTTCTTTAAATGTCTGGGCTGCTGAAACAAGAGTGAGCTGTAATTCATTAACTCAGAAGATTAATGTTGGAGCAAGAGAGGAGCGAGTGTACTGCTGAGGAGGAGGCAGAGACAGAGTGAAGCCCACAGGTGAAAAGCAAAGCCCAAGACTTCAGGCGGCAGCAGTCCAGTAACGCGGGGTAGGTGTGACCTGGGTAAATCAGAAAAGGAGTTGGAGTGAGGGTCAGGTCATCTTCAGGTAGCTGAAGCAAGCTGTAGCTGAGAGCTCTGCTCATTGGGAGTCATGGGGTCAGTGTGTGCTGTCTAGAGAGAGAGAGAGAGAATGTTTGGCGGCCAGGTGACCGGAGACAGTACTCAACTAGGGGCACATTGACTTCAGCCTGCTGAAAATGGAACAAGTCCTCATTTAATCAGGTACTTCTTGCTTTAAAAAAAAAAAAAAAAGACTTTCACAGTCAAACTATGGTGGGTGGGGGGCAGCTGCTGGGATGGGACAGCACATTAGTGTTCCATCAAACTGGGTGTGTAATAAATGCAGTACTAGTGTTATTAATTTTTAATATGGGGAGCTTAAATTCATGACATTAAAACTGTTTGTCACTGCTAGTTTTGTCCTATATGGCAAATTGATTCTGGTGTGGATTTGCAGGAGAGGGAGCTGGAGTAGTGCCCCCGCAGTATGCTAGAAATGGTACAAAACCAATGCTGAGGCAGGTCTGGTCTCAGCGACAACATGAAGACAGGAGAGGCAGAAACTGGTCCGAGACCTTTGAACTGAGCTAAAAACTTCAGCATGTACTGTATGTCTAATCAATGTGGTCTTTTCAGTCATGGTAGTACAGTCTGAATGAGCACAGAGGGAATTAATAGACATAGGGATTTTGAAGGTGTTCTGCTGTATATTATGGCATGTGCAGAGTTTCTGCATGCTTGGAGAGCAAAACTGGCAACATAAGTCATAAGACCTTGTTTGGTACATTTGACACAGGCAGTTACAAAACTGGGAAAAAAGTGATAGAATCAAATATTTAGTTTATATAGTTCTGTGTGTTGAATGGGGAAGGGTGCAAGTTGTGATGCACCCAAGCAAGTGCTGTTACTAATAAAAAAAAAATGCATTTTTATATTTGTTTAAAAACCGTTTTTCTGTCTGCTTACTGACTTCTTGGGCCTACCATAAAAATGAGATGCCTTATGCCATGGGGTTATCCCAGTAAAGGACATTTTAAAACAATAAAAATATTTTATTTAAAAAAATGTATTTTCTTTAGAATAAATTGTTTTACAGAATAAAATATGTTTTGCAAAAATAGCAAGCATACTTGAAATGATATTTTCAGAAACTAGATAGCAAAGTGACTTTATTCCCATATTTCTATAGTTATTGTATTAATTTTTTTTACTGATATAAGGTTGGGGGATACGAAAATCTATACTGCAGGACAAACTGCGATGGGATGGCTTTATGGTAATGTTATAATGTGCTTGAGTGAGTGACATTTGTGAACTTGTTTACTTGAATTGTCATTTAATTTGTCTGCAATTTGTCTTTATCACTGAGTCTCTTTCAATTTTTCTCATTTTTATGTGTTTAGGATGTGCTGCTGCCCAGCTGCAGTCTTTTGGTGTTTTGTTTTTGGAGTGGGAGGGTATTTTGGGCAACATACTGTCATGTGGACTGTGGGGGCTCTGGGAATGGTGCTAGGGTGCAACTAACAAAGCATGGGGATGAAAGAAATCGGTATAAATTGCATTAGAAATCCCCTCCAAAATGCACCAGAATGCACCAAGATGTAAAACAATTTCTGGGGGCCTAGGCGGCCCGCCAGACCCCCAGCCTATTATTTTAATTTTTTATCTGACTTGAGCACCCCCATCTATAGGACTCCTGGATCCACCCCTGAAGTCTGTGGAGTTCTGACCAGAACCATGGCTGACAGATGGAGAGAGAAGCTGCTGCCTGGACTGGACCTAGGAGCTTGGAGGAAGGCCAAGCCTGAAGATGACGAAGAGATGCAGGTCGAGGCAGATCGGAGGTGCAAAGATAATACCCAGGAGGTGGAGACCCTGATGATGATGATCCACTGGATGAGTGGGCAATGGCTGGAGGCTGCCCGACTACGCAGAGAGGCAGGACACTGGTGCCAGGTGCTTGAGAGGTCCCTGCTGGAGAGTTTGGATAAAGAATCTGAGGAGGATTTTTCGTGGGCTCAGGTGGAGGAGGACCCCATCACTGAGCAGGATAGTCCTTTGTTGCCTGTGTTCCCAAGATGTTACCTGCTGGAGGTTGGGGATGCAAGTATGGAACTTGAATGTGAGACCCCATGTAAGACTGTGCCTAGTGATATTGTGCTGGGGTTGAAGACTCCAAGCAAGCAAGAAGAAGCCTATGAGGCTGAAGGGACTTTTTCTTGTATTGAAATCGCTAAATCTATTACTAGTATTGACTGAGGTATACTGTAGGCTTAATGTTGCCAAAATGTTACAACATGTTAGGATCAAGGAGGTGTACATGTGTTTTATTTATTTATTTTTTGGTGGAAAACCTACCAAGAAGGAGATGGGTGGAAAATGGATAGGAACCTGTGTTGGGGTAACACCTAGAGTGTCTACCCTCAGGTGTCTGTATCAGTAGCAAGTGAAATGAATGAATACAGAGACATAGTGGGCTAATGTAGAGGGGTTGAACCTAGGACTGGCCCCTGCTTAAAACTGACATGTCTGGTGGGGGTGAAGCAGGCAATTACTCACCCTAGAGAAAGTCTTTCTATGGTACTGGACTGTACAGCCGTCCAGATTTTTGGCTGAGAAATTTGACATACTTTCCATAAAAGGAGGTAGTTCAGGGAAGGTACCGTTAGTCTCTACTGAGAAATGTGTTCATGCCTCAGGGTAAAGAATGATGATATCCACTATGTTTATGATACAATGTTTATCGTTAATAGGGACCCTGAGACACAGCTTCGGAAGACGGATCGGTGGAAGCTTCATCCCTTCCTGGGACAGGGAGGTGGTAAGCAGTCTGCAATAACTGCTTCCCTCTTAAGGTGGGGGATATGTGACACGGAGCTCCTGCCACTCTTGAGGACCAACCTTTTCTTAAATCTGTTGCAACAGTTCTTCTATTTCTTAGCCTAATGTATTCTTTATGATTTCTAGTCCAGTATGGGCACCCCTCCCTTTTCTTGACTATGCTACAGTGTCCTCTTTAAATTTTCTTTTTCCCTCTCAGGTCCTCGTACAGGGAGGTTATTGTGGTGACCTCCGAGCATATGTAAAACAACAGGTTGTGTTTATCGTTGTTTGATTTAGTATGTAATAGCACTACTATGTCATACAGTAACTTTATGTATATACCGTAAGTTTATGAAACCTGTAAATGTTGAAAATACCATGGCACTAGGTGTTTTTGATAAAGGTAAAATGTACTACTTGACTGTATTATAAAAATTAAGTTAGTTGTGCTATTTAAAATGCATGTAAATTGCTGTAAACAGACAATCTGAAATGTCATGTTGATCTGCATATATCGCATGATGCTCTGCATTATGGAAGTATGTGTGATGATGTGTTTCTTTGAAACTTGGCTTATTGTCAATGCCTTTGGGGTAACCTATCTTTCAGTGCTTCTGCATTGAGGTTCTTTGTCTATAGCTTGGTTTTTGGATCAGACCCTGAACATGGACCCCCAAACTTCCACCTCTGAAAGTGCCGGTGCTCCCCAGTCACCCCCTGGCTTGCCCTTTAGAGGGTGGCGTTGCAGTTCCGTCCCCGGTACCGGGGCTGCACTACTAGTGTCTGGTCAGGGAGCCAGCGTCAGAGGCTAATTGAGGCCCTGGGAGCAGGGCGTCATAGAGACGGCTGCCAGCTTCCACCCCACCCCTCACGCATGATGGTGCTGGGCACGTGGGATCTTCCAGCCTCCGCCAGGAGTCCTCAGTGCGCCGGCACACAACCCCACCTCCGCCTGGAGAAGGAGAGCAATCCATAGGATGCTCAATCCTTCTCCTCCAGCTAGCCCTCCGGTTTCCCAGGTCCGAACCCGGGTCACCGGTGTCACAGACGGAAGTTTTTTTATTTTTATTTAAGCCCCCACCACCCAAGCAAACAAGGCCCACATAGGGGTGGAGTCTGAATCTCAACTGCTGAGTTGGATCAGAGATCAGTGAGTCAGTAGGTGCTGGCTAAGTGCAGAGAAAGGACATACATAGTCTGTTGCTGCAAACTGATGTACTGAAGAAGGGATATGCCATTGCTTAAGGTCATCTACTGCATTATGAATAAACATCACACAGAGATTGTGTGTTGAACTTGAAGTTTTGGTGTCTGGACCATCTGTCATCCCACAACCGCTCCACACAGTGCAACAAGGCAGTCGAGAGGGCTAGCAGGATGTTGGGGTGCATAAGGAGGGGTATTAACAGCAGAAAGAGAGAGGTGGTGTTACCTCTGCATATATCAAGGTAAGACCCCACCTAAAGTACTATGTCCAGTTCTGGAGACCGCATCTCCAGAAGGACACAGACAGAGTGGAGGCGGTCCAGAGGAAGGCAACCAAAATGGTGCAGGGTCTGCGTCAAAAGCCCTACGGAGTGAATAAAGGCCCTCAATACATACATCCTAGAAGAGGGAAGGGAGAGACGGGATGTGACAGAAACCTTTAAATACCTTACGGGGGTAAATATTTTTCAGAATAAACGGTGCTCAAGAACAAGGAGACATGCCATAAAGCTGGAGGGGGTAGATTCAGGAGAAATGTGTGGTGGAAGTACTTCTTCACAGAAAGAGTAGTGGATTCTTGGAACAGCCTTCCAGAGAAGGTGGTGGGGTGAAAATAGTGGTGGGGGTCATGAATGCATGGAATAGGCACAAGGAAACTGTAGTGGAAAGGAAAGGGAGAAAGATATGTAGATTAAGTAGGGTCTGTAGTGATAGAGTAGGCAGGGGAAAAATGGGCAGACTGGGTGGGCCAAGCGGTCCTTATCTGACATCAAATTCTAGGTTTCAATACACCAGAGGTCGCAGCCCTGGCAGAGGTATCAGAAGCATCGTGTGCAGGGCTTAACAGATGCCCTCCAGTATCCACACCAGCCAAGGCGCTTTAAGCAAGTCAGCCTTGGCAGGACAATCAGGTAGAGACTGAATGGCATAGCAGATTTTCACAGGCTATTCTGATATTTAATAATGTATGCTTGGTAGTTTGGAATTCATAGACTCAAGGATGCAAAAGCATATGTTCTTTTGCCCATAACATCCAGCCTCATGGATTTTTGTTGTCAGGAGGCAAAGTGCTCATGTGTCTAGTGGCTCTAAAGCAATCATGAGCAGCCATTATAACCACAGAATCTGTTTCAGTCTGGGAAGCATAATAAGACTTCACAGATGGAGCAGGGTACTATTTATCAGCCATCCTAGGCACTGCAGGTAAGGAATTAGGCCTGTGCAATGCAGCAAAGGTAGCATCCTCTAAGGCAACATATACAGGAGGAACCAAAATGGAGGGCGCAGTGAGAACCTCCAAAAACTCCATTAAATCTTTCTTACTGAAGTCCTCCTTAGCTTCAAATCCCATGACATTCTGCATTTGTGTGAGTATAGGCTGTAAATTGTCTCTACAAAATGCCTTTAATTTTAGGACTTGTATTTTGAGGTATTTACATTCGATTAAAGGGTCAAATGATAAGGCTTTAATATCTATGATCACTAATTCCACAAAGCAACTTGTAGTACGCCATTGGCTTGACAAATAACCCCTTAGTATAGATGAATGGACCTTGACTAACCTGCTCAATTTACAAATTACTAGATTAATTTATCTATTTCGCAATAATTTGGAAAAACTTTACAGCAAATGGGGAAGAATCTATAAACTTTTGTTATAAAGCAATTCCTTTTATTAGCTTAACTGCCCCTTTTCTAAACTTTTGACTCTGAGACGTTAACAATTTTTATATTCCAAGGAAAATGCCGTATCATCTTTCTGTTTCAAGCTTCTTTATTTTATTTATTTATTTATTTCTAGGAAGTACCTTTGAGCCAAAGGCTCTTTTACAGAGTTTCCACGTCGTAGTAATACATGGGCATTACATAATTTACAATGGTTACAAGTACATAAGCAGATACAAGGTGGTTCCATGCCTAGAAAGACATGAAGACATGAGTACACCAGGTTACAGAGGTTACATAATTACAACAACAGGGAGTACATAAGTAAAAATATACAGACACATAATTTAAAGCAGGCTAGGCTGACAGGTTGTTAAGTGAGCAACTTGAGATTCTACAGGATATAGAGTGAATCAGGTAGGGAGCAGAGGATGATATAGTCTGTAAAATAATTTATCTAATACTATACGCAAAGAGACGAGAACTTGATGTGCAGCAGTTCTTTTGTCATAAGTGCTAAAGAGTGTAGTCATAAAGGAGCGCTAGACTCACTGGGGGGAGTGCTGAGGCGGGGACCTGAAGCCTACTATGGGAGTGTTAGTTAGCAAGAAGAGAGGAGAGGAGAAGCAAGGGTACAGGTTAGAATGAGGGTAGCAGGAAAAAGGAGGGGAGAGTGAGGGGGGAGTTCAGGTCTCACAGTCACAGTTCCTGTTTGTGGCGAGGGCCACTCGGAGTTTATCTTTAAAGGGGCATATTTTGTCCTCTTTTGTGATGCCTAGGTCAAGCGCATTAAGCCAAAGTGGTGCCTGGTATTCGTAGGACCATTGGCCTTGTGTGGTTCTACGGAAAGGGATGCAGAGAGCTGAGCTGTTTGTACCCCTAGTGCATTTGATGGAATTAGGTCGGCTAAGGAGGCTTTGTAGGCCTGGGATGGTAAGTCCTAACATAGACTTCTTGGTGAGCATGTATACTTGATACTGGAGGAGACTGTCAAGGTTGAGCCATTTTGTTTGAGTATACAACTTGCAGGTGTGAGTGAGATGGGGTATACCTAGGACTAAACGACACGCTTTATTTAGTGTTGTTTTGATACATTTCAAAGCAGTTTGGGAGGCAGCCTCATATACTGCTAGACCATAGTCTATCAGTGAGAGGACTAAGCTATTTACAGCAGTTTTGAGTGCCACAGAAGTCAGGCCTTTTCGGTGTCAGTACAGTAATACTAGTTTTGCATTTGACGACTTTGTGACTGCGTCTATGTGTTGGTTAAACGAGAGGGTGCAGTCCAGTGTCAATCCTAGGTATTTAAATGTTTGAACCACCTCCGGGGAGTATTCTGATTGTTCCGAATGCAAAGTTGGTGAGTGCAGTGTTTGTTATGTGATGATGCAAATAACATAGTCTTAGTTTTTTTATAACTGAGGAACAGCTTTGATTGAAGGAACCAGTGCTCAGCCGCGGTGAAATTAGCCTGCATTTGCTTTTCCAGTTTGTAGGGGTCAGAATTACATGAATATAGGACCTCATCATCTGCATACAGTAGTAGCTGGTCGTTTACCGAATGAGGGAGGTTGTTTAAGAACAGGCTGAACAGTAGAGGGCCAAGGATAGAGCCTTGAGGAACGCCTGTGTTAACACTAAGGATGTCGGAGAAGGTGTCCAGGATTTTCACTTTTTGGACCCTCCCAGAGAGGTAGCTTCTGAACCATGCTACTGGTGCAGGGGAGAGGCCAGTATTGGAGAGCTGATCCAGGAGCAGATTGTGACTGACTGTGTTGAAGGCCTTGGTGAGATCAATATATGTTGCCCCCACCAAGAGCCCTCTGTCTAGAGCATTATGGATAAAGCTGGTAAACTCTACTAGAGCAGTTGCGGTACTGTGTTGTTTTTGAAATCCATGTTGTTGTTGACATTGTAAATGATACTTGTCTAGATATTCTGTCAGTTGGTCACGCACAATTCACTCCAGGGCCTTGGAGAGTGGAGGAAGGATAGCTATTGGGTGGTAATTTGTAGAGTTGGCCCTGTCACGACTTTTGTAAACAGGGGTAACCACCGCCACCTTCCAGATCTGTGGGAATTCGCCTGATACCAAGGAGAGATTTAAGATTTTAGTGAGGGGTTTGAGAGTTATGTCCAGGGTGAGCCTAACTAGTTTTAGGTCCAGCTGATCAGAGCTAGTTCTGGAATTACCTAGTGCTTTTAGGATGTACTTTTTTGCTTCCATAAAGGTGATCACTCTGAAGTAGAAAGGCAGATGGGAGTTTGATTGGGTCCCCGGGTTTCATTCGGTGCAAGTATCTGATTGGTGTTGAAGGAAGCTGGATACAAATACTGGATAACTATGTATCGTTTATCTGGGATTGAAGCACTTGTTGAGGGAGGGGCATGTGAATACATATGTACAGGTGAATGCACTGTATGCCACACTAAGCTTCTTATGTTGTTTGATTATTTTTCAAATTGTTCTGAATGTTTTCTTTTATTGTACTGTTAAATAATAAATAAAAAATAGTTAAAAAAAAAGAATGCTATGCTGAAAATTTACTGTACATATATGGTAAAATGCCCAGGTTATGACTGAACGTTACAATATTTCAACATACACTCATAACTTCACTAATTTTTAATATTTTGACTTCAAACTTTCAACACAGCCATTATTTCACACCACCTCATAAAAACAGGACACGTGTCATTTTTTAAAACCTGGACGGGATGTCTTTTCGCACCTCTGGTGCGAAATGATATTTCAGCCTATATGCTACAAATGGTACAGGTCATGTTTATAAGGTGAATCACAAAACGAGTATCTTGAAAAGTTGGGGTCAAAATTTTAAAAAAAATTATAATTGTTTAAAAACATTTGTGTGTAATGCCAGTCTTCACTCCAGTGGCTGTGCTCTATGATCCCATATCAGTGAGCTGAGTTTGGCGATGAGCTCAGTGACCCAGCTGGATGAGGTGAGGGTGGGGGAATGGCACTGTTATGAGACACCCCCCAGCCAGGGAATGAAAGGTGCAGGGTTGTCCGCATGGGCCCGGGTACCATATAGTAAAGACAACTGTCCTCTTGGCATAGGGCCCTGCACCTCTACACTCATGGGTGGCAGAGTGCCCTGTGCACTGGCTGACAGATGCACTCTTTGTACTGTGCATCTGTATCTGCAGCCACATGGAAGTGCAGCAACCACAGGGCCCTGTGCTTCCGCAGCCCACCAGACAGCCCCATGAATTCTTCACATCCGTCGTTGCATGGAAGTGCACGGTCCTTGGACCGAGTCTTCCCTTGGTGTAAGGCAATCTGTGTAGTATCAGTACCAAACACCTGCACAGCACATACATGAAAACAAATGTTCAGTATTGACAAATGCTTGTTCTTAGCAGGCACCAGTCCTGATGCCTACTCAGCAGCCCTTTTTGTCTTAAGAGGACTCAGGGGTGTCCCTGTCAGACACCCTGACCTCTGTGTCACCTTTAGCAGATTTAACCTTCTACTTACTCTAAGTGACCAGACTCTTACCAGAGCCTGGTTGTGAGGAAGAAGCAGACTAAGAAGCCATAATTTATTCAGGCTTCCTAGCCCTTTTTATGGCTGTGGGCAGAGCCTACAGCCATCTTGCTATCAGTAGCTGTAAAATGAAGTATCATGGAACACATTTTTTGGACTTTTCAATGTATCCTTTCACATCTACAAATCACTATGGCAACTAAAATAAAATAATCCCTTCTTTCTGTTTGGAATATTGGACACATAACTCCAAGCTGCTTATCAGATGGCCATTAGGATACTGAAACAGCTTGTTAAATATTGGTTGCCTATTAAACTGGAGATTTGTTTACCCACTTCAAAATGCAACAGTTTGCACATTTAAATGTCTAGCATTTAAACATTTTTTGCTATTATCTTCAGTTGGGCATGAATATCTTTCAAGAAAGATTCATACCTCAGAAATGTTACCCTTTCCCAGCAAATTTATAAAGATGTACACTGTTTTTTAACCTCTCAAGACCTACCTGATAAAATGCCAAGTCTTCAGTGAGCTACCCAGACTAAATACATAAATGTATTTCTGACGGGAAGGGCTATGCCTGCTTCCCAGACAAAACAGATAAGAGCTACTGAGATCTCTTATAGTAAGTGTGTGTGTGTGTGTTTGGGGGAAGGGTAGAGAAACAGTCAAACTCCTGGCAAGGGAGACCTCATCTAATGAATTAACTGCTGACAAACCATGGTTGAGAAATCCATCTGTATAATTATCTGATTCCTTATATTCTCATATAGAGTTATAAAAAGTCAGAACAACTGAGAAAGAAATTTGCAGGGGACAACAGTTTTTCCTTGTGTTTTGGACCTCCAGTTCAAGGCTGTGGAACATAAATGTATTGTTTGTGGTTGGAATGAGCAATCTAAACAGCAAGAAGGTCTGAACAGTAATATTGTAATTTACAGTATTAGTAATGTAATTGTGCATAATTTCCATAAATAAATTTGAGGTCTGATAATAATGTAGCCAGGATATGTGTTAACTTGCTTTCAATCTCTCACAACATGTAGCAGTAGTAAATATTTTATTCTGAAAATTCAGAAAAGGTAGACCAATTGAGCCAAGGCTCATTTTCAATGGGGTCCCAATGTATAAAATAAATAGTTACACAGAATATGTACATAAATGCAAGCATAGCAAATACAATATACAACCTGTATCAAAAAACACAAAACTGCACATGACAGACAGGTAGATGTTTTTCAATTAATTACAACAAACTTTAGGCATTTCAGCTCTTGTTACAAGCCAAGATCCTATTTGATGCCAAGATGGAGGAGATACTGACTTGATATTTAATGTGCTATTTTTGAGAATGAAAGAGATCATGCCATTTATTAGCAGGAAAATTAATGTTTAGATACATAGATACCTAGAAACTGTCAGCAGATAATAGCCTATGGCCCACCCATTCTGCCCATCTGAGCTTGTAAATTCCCTTTATGTTTTTCTATACTATTATTTTTATATTTTTTGGAAGTTTCATGTAGGCTTGATATTATTCTTGAAATGTCAGAGATCTTCCTGGGGAACTTGCAAGACACTGGTATATAACTATACCATTTACAAAATTCCTGATCAAACAACTGGAAACAGAAGACTGTTTTTTTGTCATTTTATAATATGATGTACTGAGTGTGTATTTACTGAGTTGCTGGATCAGGTCCTTGAAGAAAATAATATTTACTTAAGCAGCAATGCAACGAATAAAGTTATTCCAAAAAGCGAATTTTCTGTTATGGTTATAAAAAATATTGGCAGAACTGTTGATTTGGGTTTTCTGGATGCTTCTTATGCTGTGTACTGTACATCTGCATTATTGTCTGGACTTGTATCCTCCTCGGGTCTTCAGTATTATTTATATGCAAAAATGAGGCAGCCATCTTCTTTTCTTGAGAAATAATTACTTTAAAGCATTCATAAAATTCTTAAATGACAATGAAAACTGAAAATGTCACCACCAAAATAAACTGGAAGACATCTGGCACCAATTAGGAAGAAAAAAAGGTGGGTCAAATTTTAACCCATTTTCGTTGAACTGCTGCTTTAACTCATTCAAGATTCCATCAGGTGAACAGAAAAAAGTCTATGAGAATTTGTCTGAAAACTAACAACTATAAGATGCAAAACTAGCATTTGTGTATATGTGTGTGTATATATATATATATATATAGTTATACAATGGGGTGACTGATAAATGAGTGAGATAAAACAGTATATCATCCACTGCAGTGTGATATTTTTACCCTCTGCTCTACTATTATGATATCAGCCATTTACACACAAAGGTCACTGATGATGTCACTCTAGGCAGCTTTCCCAACAGTATACATGAAACACCTGTGCTATTACCATAGACACAAAATGCAGAACTACATGAGAGGTCTCACTGCTGCCTGCAGCTACCTCAGTTAGCATTACAAAACACTCTCACCTCCAGCTCATTACTGTGATACTCTCAGCTTGTTTGAGCCAGAATTCTAAAGAGCACAGCTTCACAGAACAGTCTGTTCCTCACTGCTGCCTGCAGCTAACTCAATTACTACTGAAAAACACTCTCAGCTGTTCCTCACACTGTGATGCTCTCAGCTCGACTGCAGCCAGACTTTTACAGACTACAGCTTCACAAAATAGTCTGTTTCTCACTCCTACCTAAAACTAACTCATTTAGCATTGCAAAACACACTCATCTGTTTCCCAGAGTTTGTAACACTGCCAGCCCATTCAGAAAAACTCACACACAGAATGAGCAAACACAGAAACAGAACACAAGACAACATAACAATACTTCTGAAACCCTTAGCCCTATTGTATAAATCGAATACATTATGCAGATTTGGTATATGAGAATATTGTCACTTCCCAGATCAGGAGCTCTGGATATCTCACGAGTGCCGAGATATTCAGAGCTCAATCAGCAGGAGTGACAACATTTGCCATATCACACTCATGCCCATCATGTATCCTATATATTATATGTGTATGTATGTGGGTGTGTGTGTGTGTGTGTGTGTGTATATATATATATTTGCAATAAATTTGTTTATGGGCATTACGAGTATCTGTTGAAAGATTGTCCGACTTGTGATTACTAATTTTGAGTATAGTTTATGAAATGTGTGTGATAGTTGTTATTTCATATAGCCCCCCATTGTGCCTTATGCATACCATGTACATCCAAATAATTCCAAGGCCATCTTGACATGTAATACAGAGCTCTTTTCCTGATAAAAGGCTACCGATATAATAAATAAAGAACAAAGTTATAAATAAGGAACCAGTGGCTTATGGAAAAATCTTTAGGGGTTTATACAAGGTGTTGATTCTGCCACTGCATGGAAAACACAGGAAAAATGAGGGCTTCTTACAGGAAAATGGTTATTTGGATCTGGGAGCACTAAATATTTTTTATCCTATATTTTGTATCCCGGATAGGGCAGGGGAGATGCTACATCTCATTGTCATAAGGATCTTCATTTACACATTTTTGCACTGTATTTACTCAGGCTGTCCCAGATTAGATGCAATATCTTGTTTTCAGTGGGGACATGATTTTACCATTTTTATAATGTATTTCTTCAGGGTACCTAGTCCAGAGCCTCTGTATTCAAAGAAGATGCACAGCACATCCCGGCAGAAAAGGGAGATGTGCCGCGCAACTCCAACAGTGCGCAGCAGTGCGATATTCAAAAGTGCAGAATCGCCAGCCGTAAGGGAATGGGCCAGGGCACACACAAATGGTATGCCGTGCATGTTGAGGGGGCATTCCCATGTATATGCCATGCTGTGCCATATTCAGTGGGAATGAGCCGCTCACAGTCCAGAGCGCCTCCACCCACAGTTAGGCCACGAATAGCTGACCTAACCCAGCCAGCCACCCATAGACGGGCAGCGGATGTGCACCCAGATGCAGAGTAGCCTGGCAGCCCTGGTAAACTAGAGGTACCCCCTTTCCATCCCCAATCTATCCAATTCCATCCCTGAAGAGCTTCATAGTGTAGCCCCCCCGACCTGCTCGCACCAGAGGAAACCATGGTCCATATCCATAGCATAGAGGACCCCCACCCACTGCCCCCGTACGCAGACACCCTCACTCTCCCCATACCCAACCTGTTGCAAAGACTGGCAGTGCCCTCCACACCCTGCCATGGCCAGCCATTGACTGCACTGAACCCGGGCTAGAAACCCGCACTATGGAATGACCCACCTGGCTGTACTGTGCACTGGAGCACCACACAAGCTGCGGACCTACCAGGGTATGCAGCCATGTGTTCGTCCCTGGTAAACCGTAAGAGGGAATTTACATACCTCCAATGCATGCCATGCCAATGCTGCATCTTCCTGCTGTCATATATCGCTGCAAGTCCACACTATCCTGTTCCCCTGTGTAACATGCCACCCTCTGGACTGCTGAGGTATCCCGGGTGCCATGGGGTGGAATATCCTGCAATGTCATTTGCAGTGTACACTTCGAGCTATGGATAGTTCATCTGCAGTTCCCCAATTGTACAAACAAATGGGAAGTCAGCTGTAACATGCCTGTTTTGGGACCTGTGTGAGTGGGTACAGCACTGGCCGTCACCCACACTGAGCAGTGCAATGGCACTGGGATGATGGATCCGCATGCGAGTGCCTGAGGTGTATGGCCACTGGGCGTTATCACCCGCACACAGCCCGTACCTACATATAACACATTCCAACATCCTACTGCGACTGCTCTGCCATCCACTGACAGAGTGGTACAATCCCATCATAGAGCTAGTCGTCACAATGGGATGAGCTGGGGGGCAGGGAAGGGGGTGTCTGTACACCATTGAGGGGGCGCGGGGGCCACTACACTATGGACACAGACTGTAGATGTATTCAGGTGCAATCAGGGATGGCATCGGAGTCCCTACAGTTTGGAAATGATAGAGCCCGGACTCTGGTACGATTGGGGCTGGTGTAACGGGTGGGGGTTGCCACTTTACCACCAGAGACTTCAGGGCCTGTCCCACATGGGGGCGATCAGGGTCGGATCTTGGGGGTGAGAGCTGCTCCATCACATTCATCCCCGTGCCAACATGCAAACTGGCTGGTAATGAACATGCATAAGGCCCCTTTGCACCCTGCATGCTCAATTAGTTCATTTGCATTAATGGGCTGAATATCGCCCATGGGTGCTGCGGCACATACTGGTATGTGCCACGCACTCCCCCTGGAAGGTATTCAGTCGGGGTCACCTTGGGTGCACCTGAAGTGGCGGCCGCCCACACTACGACTTCCATCCAGGGTCACATTTTCATCAGGTGTATGAAGTCCACCAGGATGAAGCACAGTGTCACAGGTTTACTGCATGACAAAAGGGATTAACCCAATTGGAGTTGCATTGCTTGCTGCAGTAACTCTACTGCAGAATTCTGCAGTGCTGCGCTTCATCCTGGTGGAAGCTCGTCAATCCTGTACGATTGATGCATTCTCTTTGAATATTGTATAGTGCCAACCGTACCTTTTTGTGCAATGCATCTTTCTGCTCGTGCATCGGGCCAGCACTTAATATGTCCTCCAGATGTAAAATATTGTTTTCAGTGCGTTCTGACTTTACACAATGCAGCATAATATCGTGTAAATGTAGAGCCCCACTGAAAATAAGATGCCATTTCTTCTGTGAACTATCCAGGCTAAACATATAGCAATCAGCGGGCATGTTCTAGGAAAACACATTCTAAAAATGTGTAAAAGGAAGACCACATTGAAACTGCCTCTCCACAGATATGCACTGTGCAAATTCTTTAGAAATAATGGGAAAAAACACCCCAAAAGCTCTTCACAGCCATATCGGCTCTGACCAGAATTTGTTTTAACTGTTTTGGGGCAGAATTTGATACAGAGCTCACAAACTGTAAAATCGTGATCAAGACCCAGGCACTTAAAGCACAACTCGTGGCAATCTGCCTTAGCCAGGAGCTTAAAACACTTAGTACAATCTTTAAAACCTGTGTCTCCTGTTCTTTTCTTAGGTCTGTCAAACATGCCAATCACTGACAACCTAAAGAGAAAAAAATGTTCCAATTATACCTAGCAGTTCTGTTCCCAAAATAAATAGGAATCACAATTGAAAACATTATTTAAAAACAATTACAAAGCTTACAAATTGTCAAGAAGTGAAAAATATTGTCTCAGTTCTCACAAGTAGAAACTGGGACCTAAAAAGTAAGGACCGCAAGCGTTAACAGAAAAAAAATGTCCAACTGCTAGCAAAAAACAGCCCAAATCACTTTTTTATAAAAAGCAGGCACCGAACCTCGAGGCCTTTCCTCGGTTCCCTGGAAGTGATCGGGAACCGAAGAAATTACCAATTTTAGACAAAAACACCGTATCTATTGCAGAGTTATAAAAACTATTTGAAAATCAAAACTGTCAGAAAGAAATCCACAAAGAAATTAACCAGAACTAGGGTTGTCAGAACCCACTGAAGTTCTGGGTTCTGGTTCTAGAGCTCTAATCTTTTTTAGAACTTTTTAGAACTCAAACCCTATTTTTTTTCAATTGGGTTGTAAATAGTGAAGATAATAGTGAAATACTTATCATGAAATTGTGAACAAAATTAAAATAAAATCTGCTCAATATAAGGGGAAAGAGAAATGATACTGTGTGTGAATTTGACATGACTATAACTATATTTATCTGTGGTTTCTTCTGTTTGTTACAGCCAGCCACTTACAGGTGCTAACAGGGCCACCTACCCACCAATATGTTAAACGTTTTCCTGCTGCAGCTGGACTAGACTTCCTGAGTGCAAAAAAAAATAAAAAATCAATAACTACCTTTACTTATTCACTTGAATACTACAGCATCACCAGCATTCACCTGGTCACACACTAGGTACAGTGCAGTCAACAGGAGCTCAGCAGGTATGATGGCCAATATGCCAAGTGGGAGTCACAGATATTTTTAAATTAAGAATTTTTCTCCCTTCCTCGAGTCCTGTCACTCAAAATATTTCTGTAATTTATTTAAAGAGAAACAAGCGTGTGCCAAAGCCCTGTGCCTCAGTGTGGAGCCGCCCCTGATTGGCAGATTCACTTAAGTTTGATTTGCCTCAGTAGCTTCTTATGGTTTTGTACTTTATCTAGTTGATCCTGCCGTCACTCCCACCAGTATGTTGACTGTCACTGTAGATCTATAGCTGGTCACAGTATAATACCCAGATCTGTACATCCTAAACCAGAGCTCCCATAGGCCTGGCCATAGAGCTGTACTATACACTCTCCTGTGGCTGCTCCCTGGTTGATATGTCAGACTTGGGAGGTTGTGGGGTGTGCCTTTAATGGAACTCAGTTCAATATGCCAGAAGCAGGAACTTTTGGTTTTTGGTACTTATGGCAGGATCAAACAGATAAAGTACAAAACCATAGATGCCACTAAGGTAAAAATTATATTCATTATGCAAACTGCTAATCAGGGGCTGGGTGTGGGGCTTCGCATGAGCGTTTCCTTCAAATACTACACAATGAGTGCTCAGGTGGCACATGGGTTTACACTGGGTACAGTGCAGTCAAAAGAGTATAGCAGGAATGATGGCTAGTATGCCACATAGGAGCCACAGATATTTTTAAATAAATTTTTTTTTCTCCTCCCCAAGTCCCAAAATATTTTTGGGAGAGGAAGGCAACAGCGACCCTCCCCAGTTCCCCACCTCAGCTTATGCCTTTCCAAATCCCAATCCCTACCTTGTTTTCTTTGCATTTAAAACAAATGTATTTTTCTTGGGCAGTCAGTCAATACTAGTTGCACTGGTAGTGATTCTCCTGTAGTTCCCACCCCATCTTGCTTTATACCACTGCCGCTTGTTCCACCAATCTGTTACTGTCTTCCCAAATTCCAGTCCATGCCTTGTATTTCTTTGAACTTTGCACATTTCTTAGTTGGGCACTACTAGCAGTGACCTTCCCCATGTCACGTTATGCCACTGCCTGGCACACCAGTGCCTTCCCAATCCCTGCCTTCTTGCAGTTCTTCTACCCAACATTTTTTTTTCTTCGGTACTATGGGTGCCTGCCTCCAACACCTCCACATGTGTCTCTCCGAATGATTCCACCTCACTGATTCCAGCAACTAGTCTTTTTACACTCCATAAAAGATTTAATTGAGGGTGGGGGTAATGAATCAGATAACGCTGTAAAGGTAACTTCTTCTCTTAGAGTGTCAAGAAGACTCAAAAATGCATTCTTTTCTAAGTTAAAAATACTGTCACACATAGAATAATCATCACTGATTTGACTCCTACAGAACTCTGTCTTTTTTTTCTGCTGAAACATGCATTAAATCCTTAATTTGTAAATATATAAGTTCCATATTGCTGTTAAAAGCTATTTGAGCCCTTGGACATGTCTTGAAAAGCACAGTAAAGGGAATTTACTCCTCTAAATGCTGCTGAAAGTGTAACTGCAACTGGCATTGTAAGTTAAACTGCAGAAAGCCAAACTTTTGGGAGTTGGGGCTTCTAAATGAAATGAAAACTGCTATAAAAATGTAAAAATAAATAAATATTTTCAATTTAAAAAAATTCTACTTTCTTACTGTACACAGACATGGTGGACCAAGGCAGCGATCCTTATTTGGTGATATATTCCATATTGTATTAATTTAGCCCATACATAAAACATACTGGAATGTCTATGTCAAGCAGCAGCACCACTCACTTGCTGCACTTCCACGGATCTCTCCTCGGGGCTCACTGGTCGCCATAATTCTCCCGTCTCCAGCTCTTGGGTGGGTACCTGCTGCCCGACCAGTCAAATGTTCTGCATCCATGGTCGCCACTGGTGTCATCCCAGCCCCGGAGCCCCCACAGCCCACTTTTCTCCTAATAGCATGCCAGATCAGTGAGGGAGCACCACGCACACTGTCCCTTCCAGTTTTACTGAGTGCCACAGAGGTGGAAAAGATAACCGTCGGCGAAAGCATGAGATGCTGTTTTTGCACATGTGTAAGGGCATGGAAGCGGCAACAGGAAGGCCATGGGAGGAGTGACAGTTATGCGGGCAACCTGCAGGTAGTGTGTGGTTGGCAGCCACGCCAATAAGGAAACCAATGGGTGCTGGACCTGAACTCTTTTGCGAACACTCTGGTGTTCGAGTTCTAAATTAGAACTTGAACACCACAGTTCGAATCTTTCTAGAATTATTTCTGACAACCCTAACCACAACGTCGAACTGAGTGAAGAGTGACTTCAGAGCGATGCTTCCTTTCATGCAAATACATCTGCTGTAGAGGGCAGGGGACAGCTTGGCCACTCAGCAGAATTTTGAATTTAACTCTAAGTTTCTCTAATTAGCATAACATTCTAAGCTCCCGAGACAGCTCATTCCAGGGAATGACCGCATTTGTCAAGCAACAGTGAGGGATTCATGGTGTTTGAAACAAGCGGTTTTTGGCCTCTCTAACTTGCAGCTGGAACATGATAGTATAGACCTTCGACAGGCTATCAACATTCTGTAAACCCAACCTGGTATGCCCCTTACTGCAAGGGGTGAATCTAGAGATGGCATAGACTCACATGCCACATCCGCCAGCCCTAGTATTGGAAGACTGGCACTTACCAAAAGAGGCCTCCCCCTGTATAAGCCATATCAGACAGGTCCTGTGGAAGCACATGGAACAGCTCCAGTGGTCCAATGCAACCTCAAGATTATGTCCCCTGTGGCACAATCCTCAGTTATTTTATTTATTTATTTATTTTTACAGTTAGTTTCTTTCTCCTTTCCAGGCGGCTCTCCATCATAATCGACCCCCCCAGCCCTGTCTCCCATTTGCAGCTTACCTTCCGCTTATCTCCATGGCTTGCCCCCCCGTGGCAGGGCGATGGGGATCCCTCAACCCATCGTACCAGATGTGGTGTGGAGGTAACTGCCTTTCGAGGGAGCGGGGCCTGCAGGGATCAGGATTCATCATGCCATGCCTGGAACACGTTCCTCCATTTTCTCCCATTAGGAGAGGAGGCATGCAATGACACCTTATGGAGAGAGCACACATGTCTGCATGCACTCTTCCAAGCGTCTGCTTCCTCTCCTCTCCTCTCCTCTCCCTTCTGGAGCATCGGTGCGCTGTCTCCCAGCCACTGCAAGGGGCCAGTCGTGCACTGACTGCTAGTGACCCCCCTCCCTGGAGAAAAAGAGCAGTCCCTTGGACTCTCAATCTTTCACCTCCCCTGCCGACCCCTGGCAGCCCGTGCTCGTTCCTGAACACGGGTCGCCAGCATAGCGCGAGGTAAGGCATCCAGCAACTCAGCCATCACTGCCACCAGGCCAGACTTACAATCCTTAGCTATTACTTGACATTCAGGAAATTCACTGGCCCTTCTGGCAAAAATAAGGAATGTATACTCTGGATGACCTTTACTGCCTTGCCTCTTGTGGTCTGAAATCTTTTAAGTCTCGCTCTAGTGCCCATAATATACCCAGGACACACTTCTGGAAGTATTTACAACTATGGGACCTGCTCTGAATGAAAATCAGCCCCTTCCACACACTGCTTCCACTAGGCCTAGTGGAGACCTGGCTTCTGGGGCTTAAAGATCCTTGTCATCTAGCTAGGGAAACTACTGCAACTCTGGAGCAAAGAACTCCCCTCTCTTCAGACCACTAACTCCAGGGAATGGTGAGAACAAAGAACTGGGCATCCCAATCCCCGTGGAAGACTAGGAACAAATCTGGCCCTGTTCATACAAGGCCAATCATGAACTCTAGGCCAATACTCTCCAGTATAAAGTATTGCATAGGGTGTATAGGACCCCAGAGTGGTTATATATGGCTGGCCTCCTGCAAAATAGCGACTGCTGGAGATGTGATGCTCCCCAAGCATTCCGGATCTATATCCTATGAAGCTGCCCTGACATCAAGTTCTACTGGCAAGGAGTCTGGAGAGTGTGTTGCACCCTTCTCCCTCTACCGCCCCCTGAGAGACCTTAGAGTGGCACTGTTGTGCCTATACTACAGCAATCCCACAACTAAGTCTCCTAGGATTGCTAGCAGTGGCCAAGCGGGTCTTGCTGAGACACTGGAGTGATCCAGCCCCCCAGCTTTGCAGGAATGGGAAAACCTGGTTGTCTTATCTGTCTGTTATGAATGATTCACTTACTGTGCAGCAGGGAAGCTAGTGCTCTGTCAGAAAGTCTGGGGTCCATACCTGGAATCCAGGAAGAACTCACCTCAAAAAAATAAAAAAAAAAAAAAAAACCACCAACTAGGTGACTGCCTTTATGTGTTACATTTCTTATATACCTGCTGTTCTCAGTCTGCAGAGGTCTGCCTCCCCATCATAAGCTACTGAAGGGGCACCATGCATCCCCCCCTTCCCCAACACAGGCCCATTTCTCTAGACTTGAAATGCAGAATGTGTCCTACTTCTCAACACTGAGAACCTTACATGAGAAGTCAATTTCCAATTTTAATTCTGTGTTACCTATTAGACACATAAGACCTGCAGTGAACACTTGGTTCCTTTATAGGTCTCTTACTGATCAATTGATAATTCTACAGGGACCCTCTCCTATACCACCACCCCCTTCTTTTTCTACACCCTTCCTATTTTCCCCATCTCTTCGCCCCCTCACTAACCTTCCCCCCGTATGCCCCACTACCTATCCCTCCCCACCCCCCTTTACCCCTACCCCATTCAGAGTAACTTTGTTCCTTAGGAATTTTGTTAACATGTATACCTTTAATTATTAACTGATATAGACTTCTCTCTGAAATGTTTCTACCTGTGAATGGGGATGTTAATTTATATAGATGCAGCTGGTATCTTCACTTTGTGCTAGCTACAATGATCGTACAATAGGCATGTGCAATTGTAGCCTTTGTCTTTATCAAATGTTCCCTAAGTTCTGTATTATCAGTTATTGTTATATCATGCTTTCTGTCTCATGTTATGTGGAATAAAAGAGAAAAGAAAAAATCTAATAAAAATCTTTATGGTAAAAAAAATAAACTTGGCAGGCTAGCCATCTGGTTCCCAGTATGTTCACTGGCACAAACTGCTGTAGACCCAAGACAGAGGGTGTTTGTTTCAGCTTATTTCACATCACTGATGAGCCACGGTAGTACCAGAAAAGATGCTGCAATAGGTCATCAATTTGCTGCACTAAGTTACAAGGTTTGGCTGCATCTCATAGCGCCAGTTCAAAGCGGTGGGCTGAGCAATGGACCGACAAACCTGCTCGTGGGCTTTTTTTTTTTTAGCAACCCCATTACTGATTTTAAAATTTACTACTGCACCATCTGCATAGAATCCTACCAATGAGGAAGTATTATCCACTCCAACTTTTGCATTTTCTTTAATACTTTTCGTAACTGCATTTAAAATATGGCCTGATGTAGGCCTGTCTATGATGGTGAGAAACTGTCAACGGTTCACTGTTTACGTACCATATATAATGTAAACAAGCACTTCTATTAAAGCAGAGTCAGTACTACCATCACACAGCACTGAAGAATATTTAGTCTGCCCGACATCCTCTAGAAGCTGTGCATAAATATCCTTACTGATAAGTTTTACGAAATTAGTACAGGCCTTGTCGCCCATTTACCTCGATCCAGTTTTCTCATGGTTCCCTATGCATGCCAGTATTTATTTTATTTATTTATTTAGCTTTTGTTGACCGGGTAAGTGCACCAGACAAATCCTGCCTATTTTCAGGCACGACCCGGGGGGAGGGGGATACAGATGAATGGCAACTGACCTTGAATCAGATTAAGCTGTTGGTGGTATTTTTAGTGAATGAGGGAAATTTGGCCAGGACACCAGGGAACTTCCCCTACTCTTTTCGATAAGTGCCATGGGATCTTTAACATCCACCTGAACTACCACCAATCCAAGCAGATGGGACCTCGGTTTAACGTCTCATCCGAAAGACGGCACCTCAGAAATGCAGCACCCCTCTCATGCTGCATTACAGTGTCAGTACTGGGATATTAAACACAGCCCTCTGATCTCCCGGCCTCAAAGGCGAGTGTGCTACCTACTGAGCCACTGACACTGCTAAAGTAGTTCCGCGGATGAAACATGTGAATGGCTGCCATGCAACAGTAACCTTATAAGCTGTTAAGAACTTAAACTGAGTCATAACTGCTGCTGTATCCTTGTCCATGAACAGGAGCCCTCTAACAATTAAGTTTCTGTTAGACTCACGCTGGGCAGCAATATGACTGCTTGCCTCACGGTGAATACAGATACAGGTTACTCACCTGTAACAGGAGTTCTAGGAGTGGTATATGTTGTTCATCCACACTTACTGGCAGGTTTCTTGCCACTTTAAATCTTGCTGGAAGGTCTTCAAGCTGGCTACTCCCACCCACCCAGGTGGTAAAACTCTCGGCTCCGCCCCATGATGCCAGATCTAGCCCGCTGGAAGCCAGGTTGCGTGTCGAAGTCGGGGAGGTCGGGTGGGTTGTGCGGATGAACAACATATACCACTCCTAGAACTCCTGTTACAGGTGAGTAACCTGTGTTTCTAGGGACATGGATATGTTGTTCAATCCACACTTACTGGCAGACTCTTAGCAGTTCTCTGGGAGGAGGGAGGCAGGGCGCGCACCCCCTACTTAGGAAATAAGGACTGGAAAACCAAGGTCCCAAAACCAGCATCCCGGCGTGACTCAAGGTCGATGTGGTAGTGGGTAATGAAGGTGTGTGCTGACTTCCAGGTAGCAGCCCTGCAGATTTCCTGGATAGGGACGTCCCTGGAAGCAGACACCGAAGCAATGGTATGGCGGGTAGAATGAGCTCTTATCCCTTTGGGAGGCTCCATGCCCGCAAACCAATAGTAGAGATCTATGCAGGAGGTGACCCACCTGCCTATCGTCCGCTTGGCTGCAGGTCTGCCAGGTGTAGCTTCAGCGTAGGTGTCAAACAGCTGGCGTAACCTCTCCCAATCTCAGCCGTCCACTACTTATAATAAGAGAGCTCTTCTAGGTCCAGCGATGGAGCCTATATTCGGCCTCCGAGGTGTGACTGAGGTAGAACACCGGCAGAGTCAACGCGGTTAGGTGAAACTCCGACACCACCTTCAGAAAGAATTTGGTGGGCGCAGGACAACCCTGTCCCACGGAAGACCAGATAAGGAGACTCGATGGAAAGCACCTGGAGCTCTCCCATCATTCTGGCTGAGCGGATAGCCACCAAGAAGGTGGTCCTCCACTGACACGTGAGAGATGTCAACACCTGTGCATCAGTTCAATGGCTTGACCAAGAGCTTAGCCAATACCAGCAGTAGATCCCACGGAGGTGGAGGTTCTCACACGGAGGGGATATGTGATCAAGGCCTTTGAAAAGCACCCGACCACCTTCTCTCCTGCACAGGCTGCTTGCCGGGCGCCCAGTAAGCAGAGATGGCTGCCAGGTGCACCTTAAGGGTCGTCGACCGAAGCTCTAGCTGAGAAAGGGACCACACGTAGCACAGAATGCTAGCCAAGGAGCAGGAAGAAGGGTCCAACCCCTTGTCCTGACACCAAATGAAGAATCTCTTCCATTTGAAGGCATAGCATTTTCTGGTCGACTCCTTACGGGATGCCTCAATGACGCTGAGGGCCTCGTCGGAAAGACCCAAGGCCTGGAACTCTAGCCGCTCAGGAATCAGGCTGTCAAGTGCAGAGACTGAAGGTCCGGGTTGAGTACCTTCCTCTTGTTGACTGAGATCAGGTCCAGGCGGGCTGGAAGCCGCCTCGAGAGCCTGGAGCTGAGGCTGAGGAGATCTGGATACCAGAACTGACGTGGTCAGTCTGGGGCTACCAGAATCACCTGTGCCTTGTCCCTCTTCGCCTTGAGAAGCACCTTGTGGATCAAGGGAAATGGAGGGAAGGCGTAGAAGAGACACGGGGTCCACGGCCTCGAGAAGGCATCCCCCTGCAGCGAGCCCTGCTGAGGGGGGCGGGCATGGAACAGCCTCAGCTTCACTTTCTCCCTGGAGGCAAATAGGTCCACCTGAGGGGTGCCCCAGTGGGAGAACAGATCTTGTACTATGTCCGGCAGGAGAGACCACTCGTGAGATGCAGCGCCTATCCCGCTTAGAGCATCGGCCAGACTGTTGGAGGCTCCTGCCACATGTACTGCTAGGAGATCCGCCTCCAGGCTGATCACAAGAGACCAAGTGCAGAGATCCTCCTTGCACAGAGGCAAGGAGTGCGTCCTGCCCTGCCGGTTGAGGCTGTACATGGTCGTGGTGTTGTCCATCTGGACCACTTGACCCCGTACAAATGAAGCAAAGACGGTGAGGGCTAGTAGGACCGCTCGAAGCTCCAGCAGGTTGATGCGGCATTGAGACTCCTGAGGGGACCAGAGACCATGCGCTCTGAGCTTCCCCAGATGGGCACCCCAACCCATCAGAGAGGAGTCGGTCATCAGAGTGACCGTCAGCTCAGGGCAGAGAAATGGGATACCTTCCTGCAGATGAGCTGGAACGAGCCACCACTGGAGGCCTTTCCACATCTCCTGGGTCACTGCCACTGGCTGGTCCAGAGGACTGGAGTGCTGTAACCATTGGAGGGCCAGCCCCCATTGCAGGGGACGCATATGCCAGCGGGCCCAATGGACCACGCTGGTGCAGGCCGCCATGAGGCCTAGAAGGCGCAGGAAGTCTCGGGCAGGCAACTGCCCAACCAGAAATGATTGGGCAAGGGAAAGGACTGCCAGCCCTGTCCATCCAGGAGCTATGCTCTGGCTCAAAGAGAGTCGAGCTCTACCTGATGAACTGAATCACCTGCGATGGCACAAGTTCCGATTTGGCCTCATTGATGAGGAGGCCAGTCTGAGAGCAGACCTGGAGGGCCAGATCTCTGGACCGCTCCACCTCCAACCTGGAGGGGGCTGCAATCAGCCAGTCATCCAGGTAAGGGTACATCCGAACCCCTCGGCGCCACAGGAATGCTGTCACCACTGCCATGTATTTGGTGAAGACCCTGGGAGCTGGAGAGAGGCCGAAGGGCATGGCCCGGAACTCATAAAGGGATCCCTCTGCCGTGAAGCGGAGGAATCGCTGGTAAGACGGACGGATTGGGAAGTGAAAGAACGCAACCTGAAGGTCCAGAGAACAGAATCACACACCTCATTCAAAGGATGGAATGATCTGAGCCAGAGTGACCATCCTGAAGGTGCGAGACCGTAGGAACTTGTTCAGGTCGTGTAGGCTGAGAATGGGGCACCAGCCCCACCGTCCGTTTTGGGACCAGGAAGTACCTGGACACAAATCCTGGGTCTGGAGGAGGGTCCGCTACCTCCCTGATCACCTACTTCTGGAGGAGCAGGGCAATGTTGGCTCAACGAGCCGACAGAGAGGCTGCGGAACCCGTAGATCCCCATGGGGCGACGGCTCGATAGGATGGGGACTGCTCTAATTCCAGAGGCAGACCCCTGCCTACCACTTCAACACCCAGCAGTCGTGGTGATAGCAGACCAGGCGGAAAGGAAGTGGCAGAGTCGCTTGCAGAGAGAACCGGGGTATTGTGACGAGGTTGGGCGACATACTCAACCCGTCACTGGGCAGGTTTGGAGGAAGGGCCAGCCAAGAAGCTGCCAGGGCCTTTCCCTCCCGGCTTCCTGCTGGTGGAAGCAGCAGGCTTGGCTTTGGGGTGCCAAGTGCGAGCCTGCTAGCCCTGATGCTGGTGTTGCTGGGCCAGACGTGCCGCAGGGGCTGAAGGACAAACGGGCTTACGCTGCTGCTGGTAGCCTTTGTCCTTCTGGGCAGACATGACCGAGTCCAAGGTGGCGCTGGACTTCTTGATCCGTTGGAGATGACCTTCCACCCCGGGACCGAACAAGTCAGTACCCAGGAAGGGGACGTCTGCCAGCTTGTGCTGGGTATCCGTCGTAAAGGTGGAGATCTGCAGCCAAGCTCTGTGGCGCATGGCCACTGCAGCCACTACTGACTGGGCACACAAATCAGTGATGTCCAACAAAGTCTGGAGCTGCTGTTTGGCTACCGCCCTTCCCTAGTCCTAAACCTGCTTGACCGTCATTTGAAGATCAGCTGGGAAATGAGGAATCACCTCATCCAGGGAGCCCAAAAGGGCGTGTGAAAAGTGTGCCATCAGGACGGCCGAGCTAGCCTGACGAAGGCCTAGGGAGGAAGCAGCACAGACTTTCTGCCCTGAGTAGTCCAATTTCTTGGACTCCTTATTGGGTGGTTTGTCCACATTCCCGGAACGCCAGAAAACGCTGTTGGTCACTAACCCCTCCGCAGAGGGGTGCTCTGAGAAACCTGAGAGTGAACCTGTAGGGACCGCATACTTCCGAGCCATCCTGGCCGAAGGTGCTGGACAAGAAGCTGGCCACTGCCACAGCTCCAGAGCCAGGCCAAAAATGGCTTCGGCCACCGGGAAGGCCTCCGTAGGGAAATCCCCTTGGTCCAGTATCTCCGTGAGGGGATACTTGGCCCGCTTTGAAACGGGTTTGAGCTTCATCCCAGTGGATTCTGAGAAGAGCCGAAGCATTCCTAAGAACAAGGATGGGCTCTCGTCCGACTGACCTCCGATGGACTCCAGGTCAAGCGGCCTGGAGAACAAGGAGTCGTCGTCGTCAGACTCCGAGGAGTCTGCGAACAGCTGCCGAGCGCCTGAGCCACTCTCCACATTTACTTATTTATTTATTTAAACGTTTTACCAGGAAAGACATACTGAACAGACTACTGCTCGATTCCAGATGCGTCCTGGGGGTAGAGGGAACGGGATAAGGACATAGAAGTAAACATACAGAAATTAGAGAACAGCTAAAGTTTACATAAGTTACATGCAGTAAACATACAGAAATTAGAGAGCAGCAAAAGTTTACAAAAGTTACATACAGTATGTACAAGGTTTTATAATTAACAGTGATAAAAGTCTAGAGGTAGTATATACAGGAGGCAAGAAACAGAGAATGCACAGCATGCTATTAGGCAGAATATGTAGAGAAGGTAATGGCAAACAAAATTTGGTGGTTAAGCATTTGAGTGGGTAGCATAAATTGCATTTGGAGGTTGGCCCATACCAATAGACAAGGCCCATGCTAGTGCACGTCAAGGCTGACATGAGCAGCTAGTGGGGACTTGCCCTTTTAGAAGGCAGATTTGTTGCCGAGGGGAGGGAAAGAGCCGGATGACAGCCGGCAGAGAGTTCCAAAGTTTTGGTAGACGGACTCTGAAAGCTGACTGTCCAGCAGAGGTAGCCATGTGTGGGATCTGTAGTAGACGGGAGTCGAAACTTCTGAGTGAGTATGTTGATGGTGTTTGAGCTGTTAGGGTAGAGGCTAGGTAGGAGGGCAGTAACTGGGTCCAGAATTTGGCTGTAAGTCTGTTACAGTGGTAAAGGCGCCTACTGACGAGGGAGGGTAGGTTAAGGTAGCTGTAGAGGTCACAGTGATGAGTGGAGGGAGGACAATCCAGTGCAAAGCGGCAGAAGGAGTTAAAAAGAGAATCCAGTCTAGCCAGGGTGGATTTAGGGGCAGAACTATAGACTATGTCCCCGTAGTCGAAAATAGGGAGGATCATTTTCTGTAGAATCTCTTTGCGGCAGGCAGAGGGATGCAGCTGCGGTTCCGGAATAGCGCCACCAGCCTAGGGTGTAGTTTTTTGTGGGTAGCTTCGATGTGTGTAGAAAAGTCTAGGTGTTGATCCAGCCAGACACCTAGGTATCTGAAAGAAGTTCAGACTTGTAGGGGGTCCCATCAAGTGTTTTGAGAGTGGGGAAAGCAGGGAGGCGGGAGAGTCTTTGTCTCGTGTCAAAAGTCACGGAGATCGTTTTTTTGGCATTTAGAATAAGTTGATTTCTGCAAAACCAGTGCTGGACTTCTGTGAAATCTTGCTGGATCTTGGATGCAACTTCCAGCAGGGAGCGTCCTGAGGCATACAGGACTCTATCATCTGCGTACATGTGAATGTCAGCATGCAGGCAGGTCGATGGAAGGTCGTTGAGAAAAATGGAGAATAAGATAGGGCCAAGGACAGAGCCTTGGGGGACACCAATGGAGACAGGAAGGGGGTTTGAGGTGGAGGCGCCAATCTTTACCGATTGGGACCTGCCGTCCAGGTATGAGCTAAACCAGTGTGAAGCCGCACTGGAGAGGCCTGCCTCAGAGAGTTTCGACAGAAGGAGGGTATGTGAGACTGTGTCGAATGCCTTGGCTAGGTCGATGAAAATGGCAGATGTGATATGACTTTTATCCATACCTGTGAGGATGGAATCTGCGAGTCTGAGGAGGGCGGTGATAGTGGAGTCGTATTTTCTAAAACCAGACTGGTAAGGGGTGAAGAAGGAGGAGGAGTCAAGGAATGCCAAGGTCGATGGGGAGTGAGGGTGACCGACAACCTATGGGGCAAACCCTGACCTGACCGAGAATCCTTGGACGGGGCCCTAGTCTTCAGTTGTGGAGGCAGAGGTTCCACCACAATGGGTGGAGCAGCTGGTTTCGGCCAAACAGCCGGTGCCGGTTTTGGCTCCTCGACCACTACGAGGGGTTGTTTCAGCCGCTCCGGTGACAGCCTCTTAATGGCTGGAGAAGGTGACGCAGTCGGCTTATTCCCGGACAATAAGAGCTGCTGCCACATTAAATCCTCGTAGCACGGCCTTAACTTAGCGGAGCCTATCCTCTAAGAAGGGCGACAAGGATGAGCAGCGCCGCCGCTTTCCATGGTGCCGAGACTGCCAGCGGGACCGGCTGGACCTGGAAGAGGTCCGAGACCTTGGGGGATTCCGAGGGTGGGTCAGTGAGGGGGCCGGGGAAACCCGCTCCTCCTTTGGTTCAGGGACCTTAACCGGGCACTCCGGCACAGGAGGCACAGTCAAGTCCTTGGTTTCCACTGGGGGAACCAGTGAAAAAGGGTTGTCGGCTTCTCCAGTCGACAAACCGTCCGACTGGGTCAAGAAAAATCTCGACAGCGTCGACTGGTGTCTTGGCCGGCTGACCTGACGGGGACACCATGAAGCCAGCGGCCTTAGCCGCAACCTCGACCAAAGTCAGCTGTCGACTATCCGGGGAAGGGGTTCTCTCCTGCTCCCATGAATGTCGACGGTGGGACTTACCTTTGGAGTCCTTCTTTTTCGACCGACTGGAATGTCCCAGTGGTCCTTCTCCCTTGGTGGAGTGGGACTGGAAAAGCTCCTTAAAAGAAGCTGTATAAGAAGAGCCCAAGGAGAGCGGGATAAATGCCGCAACTGAGGAAGATGAAGATGCGGCCTGGGCTGCCTCCTCCTCGAGGGCGATCATCTGCTCCAGCTGGTCTGCTGAGCCTGCCGCTGCAGACACCGCCCAACGGGCCTCCTTCGACTTAACCGGAGGATAACGTTTTTCAGGAGCACCCCAAAAGCAGTCGAACGGCGCGGTCCTCCAAGACGACGAAAAGGATTGCATAATTCGCAAGCCTGCGAGTCATGTCCAAGTCCTAGGCAGTAGCATGCGTGGAGTGCAGGTGGGTCAGGACATCTTCTTCCTTGAGACTTGGGCAAAAATCCAGGAGTCGATTTGTCCATCGCAGCCACGAGGGAAAAAGAAGACCGAAGTCTTTTAAACTTTAGAATAAGTTTCGGTTTAACCGAAGAGTGTGGATCCAAGCCTAAAACGCAGAGCGCTAAGGAGGGAACCTAAGCTTCCAAGCGGTAAGGAAGATCTGGTGTCATGGGGCGGAGCTGAGAGTTTTACCACCTGGGTGGGTGGGAGGAGCCAGCTTGAAGACCTCCCAGAAAGATTTAAAGCAGCAAGGAACCTGCCAGTAAGTGTGGATAGAACAACATATCCATGTCCCTAGAACTATTGTTTCATGTGATTTTGCTGTACCCAGCATGTAGTTTTGCAGCCAACAATAGAGTGACCAAAGTCTTTTTGAATTTTTTTTTTTTGTAGTACTTGTATGCCATCTCTGTTCTATCTGCATTTACTGTAAGCCATCCCTAGCTGTCTTCCATGACTCCTGAAAATGTCCGCTTCTATTTTTCTCATAGTCTTTTTCCTTATCAGACATGTTTCCTTGGTTTGGTCGGCCAAGCATTATTTTCTTGGGAGGTAGGGGGTGTCTCCACAGAAGACATAGAACTACAGGCACAGCTACTGTCAGGTTTGGCAGGTGCAGGGGATGGCACAGGATCTGTTTTTTATTTGTTTTTGTTTTTTTGGTGAGCCCAAATCTAAGAAAAGACATGGTACTGGGCTGAGAAACAACAAGTTGCCAATAAAAAGAGGCACAAGATGCCCCGCTGCTGGCAGTGCTTTTTAGCACCTAAGTGGAGAAGGGGGGAGTTCCAGAGGACTGGAGGAGGGCCGATTTGGTCCCTCTGCACAAAAACGACAGTAGGGAGGATGCTAGCAACTACAGGCTCGTCACTCTCCCATCTGTAGTGGGGAAGTTAATGGAGACAGTACTGAAGGAGAGGCTCCTGGGACACCTGGAGGCAAAAGGAACCACTGGCAATGTGGTTTCACAGGAGGGAAGTCATGTCAAACTAGTCTCATACATTTCTTTGAGTGGGTTACTAGGGAGGTGAATCAAGGTAGAGCAGTGGACGTGGCCAACCTGGACTTAAGTAAAGCTTTCAACACTGTCCCATACAGCAGGCTAGTTAAGAAACTAAGCAGCCTGTGGGTTGGGGAGAAAGTAACAAGCTGGGTATCAAACTAGTTAAGGGATAGGAGGCAAAGGGTCATAGTAAATGGTAGCCACTCACACGATAGGAGAGTGGCTAGCGGGGAAGCCACAGAGTTCGGTGCTGGGACCAGTCCTCTTCAATGTCTTCATAAGCGACACTGAGAAGGAGCTTGAGGGTAAGGGATGTCTCTTTATGGATGATACAAAAATCTGTAACAGAGTTGACGCTCAGGAAGGGATGGAGAGAATGCAAAGGGATCTGAGGAAACCAGAGGAACAGTCTACGGAGTGGCAACTGGGTTTCGATGCTAAAAAGAGCAAGATTATGCACTAAGGGCTGTGTATAAGATGGAGGAGTGGAGCATACAGTCACCGAGCACGAAGGAGACCTTGGGGGGGGGGGTCACCATATCTGATGACCTCAGGGTAGCTGGGCAGTGTGACAAAGTAGTGGAAAATGCTAGCAGAATGCTGGGGTTCACTGGGATTTCTAGCAAGAGGAGGGGAGGTGGTGCTGCTGTTGTATCGCTCACTGATGAGGCCCCACCTGAAGTACTGTGTCCAATTCTGGAGGCTGCACCTCCACAAGGACACAAAGTGTGGCGCTGGAACAGAGGAGGGAAGGGAAACCAAAATGGTGAGGGAGACTGCACAAGAAGCCATACAAGAAGAGGCTGTAGGAACGCATGTACTCCTTGGAAAAGAGGACAGAGAGGGAACATAATTGAAACCTACAAGAGTGAACAAGATGCAAGTGGAGGGCGACGGTCTATTTCAGAGAAAGGAAGGCACTAGAACAAGGGGGCATGTAAAAAAGCTAAGACGGGGAAGGTTTAATAATAATAATAATAATCTTTATTTATATGATGTCTTTCCAAAACCAAGGCGCCTGACAATTATAAAATCAGGACAAACATCAATATACATACAACAATAAAATATCAGAATACCATTCAACAAATCAATCAATCACAGAATGCCTGGTGATTGAATCCCTCCACAGTTGTGCACTACCATAACCAAGGGGGTTAAGAATTCCAAAGGGTGGGGGCTGCATACATAAACGCTCTCGCCCCTGATGATTTCAAACACACCCTCGGAATCTCTAGCAACCCCTCGTCAGCTGAATGGAGCGATCGTCCAGGGTAGTAAGGGACCAGGAGCTCTTTCAGATAATCCCGGCTCAGTCAGTGTAGGGCTTTAAAAGTCAGCAAGCTGACTTTAAAGGTGATCTCCACTGTACTGGTAGCCAGTGCAGTTCCCACAGCACCAGCAAAATATGATGGGACCGAGCAGATCCAGTCAAAAGCTAGGCCACTGCGTTCTGCACCAGCTGCAAGCGGTGGATTTCCACCCCAGGAAGCCCTAGGTAAAAGAAGCTGCAATAATCTAGAGACGAAGGCGTGGACCATCGTGGGAAGGTCACCAGACGGAACCAGGTGCTTAATCCTGGCGATATTCCTGAGATGATGAAAGGAAGATTTGATGACAGCTGACACCTGAAAATGCAGGGTCAGCCCTTCATCAAAAATTACCCCCAGGTTACGCACCCGTTCAGAGGTCGGGAGAGATGCGCCCCCCCCCAAAAAAAAAGTCCAGAGGGCAAACCAACCCCCTTGTCCGTCGGCCTGGGTCCACAACCAGCACCTCAGTTTTTTCTGAGTTCAACTTCAGCCAACTGGAATCCATACACTCCTGGATTTCTTTTAGACAGTTATTAAAAACAGAGAGAGCTCTATCCTGGTCGGGTGCAAAAGAAAGGTAGAGCTGGGTATCATCAGCATAGCAGTGAAACCTCAGCCCATACCTTCTTACAGCGTCTCCGAGGGGCAGCATGTACACCGTGAACAACATGGGTGACAACACTGAGCCCTGAAGAACCCCATACAACAGAGAAAAGAGAGATGTGTGGAAATACTTCTTCATGGAAAGGATGATGGATGACTAGAACAGCCTGCCAGAGAATGTAGTGGGGGCAAAGACTGCAGGGAGCTTCAGGCATGTGTGGGACAGGCACAGGGGCATATTAGGTAGAGGACAGGGGAGGGTGCGACACCTATGACCAACTACAGTCAGTGGTGGTAGAATAGGCAGGGATAAGGGGCAGACTGGATGGGCCTAAGGGTCCTTTCCTGCTGACAAAATCTATGTTTCTCTGTTTCTTTCTATGAAAATAGCCCAAATGTTTTTATTTTCTTCAATACCAGGCCGGTTCAAAAACCAAACAGAGCCTTTTTTATTTATTTCTATGCAGTCGGGTTACTTCAAGTACCTTAGCCCACCAAACAAGTGCTGTCAGTCCTTTCACACACAGCCCAGGTTATAGAGAGTCCCCTATCTGACAGAAGATGCTAATTCACAGTTTACTAAATCCCAGTTGTCCACTATAATAAACTGGGGTAGCTACAAGATGTTGCAAACTTTAAAAAGAATTTCAGAGGTCTGTCAGAAATGAATTAAGACATGTTTGCAAATGTTTTTACATTTTCCTTTTATTGTCAATGTATGTTGTATGGTAATTGTTTGCATGTACTGTGTAACTAAAAACACAGGAATGCAACTGAAAACAGGCTCGAGATCATCTACTCTGTTTAAAATAAAATATTATGCTGCCATTACTACAACAGAAATTATTCATAACAAGCCTGTACCCCAAAGTAAAGCCAAAAAAGCACAAGGAACAACAAATGGACTTTGAACAAGCCAAGTGCAAGCATCCAATTTTTAAGTCAACTACACCTGAACACTGTTTTTTCACCGTTCCGAGAACCAAAAATGTTTCTACTTACCCCAGTGGTCCCAACTAGATAACAGACTTTTACTGGTTTACCAACACTACTAATGCATTTACCAGATGTGGACAAAGTATTTCATTAAGGAAATACATTTTCAACGGAAGATGGTTGTAAGCCTGAATTACTGATTTTTTTTATTTTACAGTTAATCTTTTTATTGAGGACAAAAGGTTAAAACAGAACATCCAATACAGATACAGAGTGAAGACACATAGTTACAACATCTCTAGGTGTGTTCAAAGCAACAAACAACATTGTTACTTAGAAAGCAGTGTAAACTTGAGCAATAATATATTCCATACAGTGGGCAGAGCTATTGGGGGGTCATCAACAGTACTATTCAGAAGGGAAACAAAAACACTAGCGCAATCAAGAAGGTGTGCACATTCACAGGGGTTTCAGTAGGTCCTTTTTCCAGTTGGTATTATTATTCTGACCCTGGGCATAAAGGTAATACAGATAAGCTCCCCACAGTAGGTCATATCCCTGCACATTCTGTTGTGAGAGATACAGTAATCTGGAGTTAATTGCCAAGCTTTCCATCGCATTGTTCTAATCCTCAATTACCAGGGGGGGGTTCTCTATTTTATAAACAGTAGACGTTTGGCTTCTACTGAGGCCTGCATAAGCCCAGAGTCTTTGCCATTTGGGCAGCATGACCCCAGGAGCTTGGAGGCCCAGCAGGAATAAAGCCGCACAGGAAGGTACAGCAGTTCCCAGGATTGTTCCACTCAGTGTTGCCGCTTCAGTCCAGAAACTCTGGATAAGTGGGCACTCCCACATTATATAAAGCAGATTTGCCCCTCCTAGGTTACATTGCCAGCTCCAGTCAATGGACATCAGCCCCATCTTTTTAAGGAGAGCTGAAGTCTGATAACAGAGATGCAATACCCTCTTTTGGATGAGGAGACTGTTCTGGTCTTTACAGGCTCTGTGAGCTAGGCGCCAACATTCAGCCCACTCCTCCTGATCAACGGGCCTACTCAGCATCTGTTGCCCTCGGGCTTTGGCCTGCAGGGTTGGATTAATAGAGTTGTGCTTAATCAGCCCTTGCATTTTCCCAGCCAGACCTTTAGGTTTGGAGAGCCAAGATGATATCGGTAAGGGGTGTGGGGTGGGTTATCTCTTTATTACAAGCCTGGCAACTGCATTTTTGGTTTTGCCATGTCATATATACACTTCGTAGCTTGAGGTACTTCCAAAAGTCAGCCTTGGGGACAGCATAGCGGGCTTGTGCTTCCTGAAAAGGGAACAAACTCTTAGTACTTTGGTCCACCAGATCTCCCATCTTCCTTATATCCTTCTCATGCCAAGATTAACAATGTATGCTCCTCTGACCAATTCGTAAAGAGGGATTTTGCCATATGGGCATATACTTTCCAGGGTGTGTACATATGTTGGCTAAATTACCTTTCTGAATAGCTGTATGAGTGGCTTTTATAGTGAGCCATGCTGAGAACTGTGTGGGGAGAGGCAAGGTGAAGTATGCAGCTGAATGTGCCCCTGCTAAGGTCGCAGTTTCAATCTGGACCCAGGCCGCGCAATCGCTAGGTCGCTTTCTAAACATACTGATTGTCCCTACAATACAGCTTGAGAGTTTAAAATAATGAAAGTCAGGGAGATTCCATCCACCCCAGTCCTTTTGAGCTCTTAATTTCACCCAGCTAAATCTGGGCCGGCATAGCCCCAGGAGGAAATTTGTTATCACTTTATTAGTTTTGTCAAACTAAATCTTTCGAATGTCTACCGAGAGGTGAGACATGATATAATAGATTCTGGGTGCCGCCATCATCTTAATGGCCTTGATCTTGCCCATTAGGGACAGGTTTAGGTGGGTCCATCTGTCTATACCCTGTTTCAATGTTTTAAGAATGGAGTTAAGGTTTGTGGGGACTAAGCTATGAAGGTTGGTCGGTATACGTATACCCAGATATTTAAGATCTGTATCAGCCTAGGTAAGACCAGATGTCATCACTTTGGGGGGGGGGTCCTATTAAGGGGGAGAATTTCGGTTTTGCTGCTGTTCATGCATAGGCCTCACAGGGAAACAAAGGAGGCCATGAACCCTGTTAGTGCCTGCAGGCTTGCCTGAATCAGGGAGATCAGGGCTCTCATATGGTCTGTGCTCGCCCTTCTCTTAATGAACCCAACCTGAGCCGGATGTATCAGCCCTGGTAGAAGGTGTTCCAGTTTGGACACTAGTACTTTGGCCAGGATTTTTGTGCCCACGTTGATCAACAATATTGGATGGTAACTTGCTGGGTTTGCAGATTCTTTGTCCTCCTTGGGAAGAATGGTTATAACTGCTTCCCGTAGTGTAGGTGACAGGGATTGCTGTTTGTGGGCATCTTCCAACATGCTCAATGGGGGAGGGGGTCACAGAATCAGCAAGTAACTTGTAAAACTCAACTGGGTAGCCATCACTGCCAGGGGATTTATGAGAAGCCATGGCACCAATAGTAACTTTGAGTTCTTGAATTGTAAGAGGGGCGTCTAATGCTTCCCTCTGTTCTTGCGTTAATTTAGATAAAAAAAAATACTTCCCATAAATTTCCTAAACTCTTGTGCATCCCACTTTGCATGTGAGGTATATAGCTCATTGTAAAACAGAGTCATAATTCTACTTGATCTCACTGGGGACGTAAAAATCCGACCAGACTTCTCCTTGTGTTGGGCAATACGCCGCTCGGCTTGCTGCTTCCGCAGCCTCTATGCCAGATGTTTACTGTTCCTTTCACCATCTGACCAGTATTTAAACTTAGTGCACTGCAGCTGGAGTTCAGCTCTTCTGGTAGCCAATGTATTTAGCTTGATTCTCAGGGAGGTGAGGTCAAATATAACGGCTGAATTCTGGAGGCACTTGTGGTCCTTTTTATATAACTTCTCTTTCTCTGCCAAAGCTGTCTCTAGGATCTTTACCTCCTTCTCCCTCCATTTTCTCCGGTGGGTGGCAAACCTTATTATGTTGCCCCTCATAGTAGCCTTGAACCCCTCCCATATCCCCACAGGTATGACCGAACCCAGTGGGTTTTCCGCAAAATAGTGTTGTGTTTCACACTTGAGCCACTCTTGAAATGGTTTATCCTGCAGCAGGAAGGGATCTAACCGCCACTGTGCTGATTTTGGCTGGCAGGACTACATTTTCTATTTTAGCGTGATAGGGGCATGATCAGAGATATAAATTGGGGCAGTAGTTATTTTGGGGGATGTGAACAAGAAATCAAGTCTGCCATCCATGGCCTTTACAGCCGAGAAGTAGGTACAGTCCCTACCCACTGGCTACGCAGCTCTCCACATATCCGTTAACTGATGTAGGGACATAAGACTCCGGAGGGCTACCATGGAATGGACATGAGGTTCAGATTTCGAGTTGGACCTATCCAAAATGTAATCAAGGGTGAGGCTGAAGTCGCCCCAAGGATAATTTACTGGATTATCATAAGCCATATCCATCAGCACTTGTGAGACGGTATGAAATAAGTCTGGGGTATCCTTATTGGGAGCATAAATATTCACCAGCACTAGGGGACCCATGGGGATTGCCAGTTTCACCAATATCCAGCCCCCCCCTTATCTGCTTTAGAATCCAGCACTCTCCATTTAAGGTTTTTATGCCCAAGTGTGGAGACCCCTCTCTTAGAAGACCCCGAAAAACAATGTACCTCCCACCCTATCCATTCTCTTCTCAGTTTCAACACCTCTTTTCCACTCAATTTAGTCTTCTGGAGGAAGGCAATCTGTGTTTTTAACTTTTTCAAATGGGCCAGCACTTTTTTCCTTTTTATCGGAGAATTCATGCCCCTCACATTACAGGAAGTGGTACCTATACTGGTTGTGTCAGCCATGTTAAGTTTTTCCGTCCTTCCTCCTACCAGGATGCATTTCTAATCCACTTAACTCATGTACCCAATAGCTCCGTATGAAGTCCGAACCATCCATTGATTCTCCTGATACAAAATGGCCACCCAGGGTATAATGAAAGAGGTCCTCCCCCTGTTACCTCACACCCCTTTCCCTCATCTGTCTGCACCCTATCTCTGCCATACCCTGCCTGTCTACCCTCCTGTACCACAATGCTTTGTTCACTACTTATGTTCTGTTCTCCCTTTTGCCCAACTCTTTTTTTTTTGCCCTTCTGCTAAAGTCCCAAGTTCCTTACCTCGGAATTAATGGGATCCCTCAACCATGGTTCTCTTCCTATTCAGAACTTAGGCCTTGCCTATTTGTCGCACAAGAGTGAGGGCATTACACAGAATGTACAGTACAAACCATAACAACATTGGCAACCACATCTTATCACAACTCTTAATAAACATTTGCACCCAGGAGTCTGCAGTGGTTGTCCAGTTATTCACCTCGCAATAACCCATGACCCGGCAAGTCTCGGGGGGATGTCTCTGCTACACAGGCTGACCTTGCTATAATATGCAAACCCACTTGTTGCGTCAGAGAGAAGAGGCAGAGATTCCCCAAGTCTACTCTCTATAGCAGCTTAAGAAATGCCCTGTGTTCCTTACAGAGATCCTTCAGCAAGCCACCCTCCCACCTAAACGGCAGCTCTAGGCTGCAGTGGAAGACCCCATTGCCTATGCAGTAGTTAATTCAATGTCTGCTGTCCCCACAACTCGAGCCGCCGTCTAAGTTGCTTTATGGATACTCCACATGAACCAAATATATATGCAGAACCATTAATACACAACACTGGGTGGGTAGAGTCCTGTCACATGCTTAAGCAATAAAGAAAACAAACTGGCACTGCAATACCGTGGCACCAAGACTCGTTCCCAAGTTCACAACCAACTAGTGTAATCTGAGCCCCAGGATGAGCCCTGAGATCAGGCTTCATTGTCTGCCCCAAGGGTATTGCTACCACCATACAGGGATGCAGGTCTACCAGGGGTAACATAATAAGAGACCTGGTCCACTTTATTCTGGCTGTCAGTTGAACCCCCTTTGCCACAGTGGGGCCAGCTGTAATCATCCATGGATACCTACGCCATCCCTCAGTGATCGAGAGAGAGAGAGGGACCTTTCATAGCCGGGGGGAGGGCTACACAGTAAGGCAGATTGAGCTAAAATATCCCCCAACCTGTAAGAGCACACCCTTGGGGAGGTCTGGCATCAAAGCGGTCCACGTGAGTGATGTCCCCTCTCGACCATGCACCAAGAGTTTAAACATTTACAAGTGCAAAGCTGCCAGTATGCAAGCATCAAGGGCGCACATCATGCGGTCATCAGAAACCAACAAACACTGATCCCCATACTTGCCAACCATTTCCGCCCTACCATCTGCCCAAATTTTCTTCCAAACACCCATCCCAGTAGTTGTTCTGCCCCACATAGAGCAATACGACAATAGCAATAAAAAAACAGTAACAGCTGTACTGGGCGAGTAGAGCCAGCTATATATGCAACACTAAAAATTAAATTACAACAAGGCATTAAACTGGTGCCAGGCTTGTACCCTGTCCCATAACCAACTTACGAAAGCAGCATGAGCCCCTTTTCAAGTCTGTTAGGCTGGTGTGGCTGGTTCTGCCCTCGGGTGGTTACAACCATCCCCAGGGTTCGTAGAAACCATCCGTTACCCAGATCGAGGAGCATGACCAGTGCTACCCCTGCTCCCTGCAGTCCCATATAAGACCAGCAGAGCAACCAGTTTGGGCCATAACGAGGGGAGGGCGTAGTCAAATGAATCAAAAGTTCTCCCACAATCTCAGGGTAGGGCAGAGCTGTCCACTGAGCACAATCCAGGATCCAGTTTCGCTATAGGATTCAGCCCAGTGGAGAGATTCAATTACCGAACTGTTAGAGCACACGGCACATGCCTGCGCGACCTCGCACCAAAGAATTTGTCAATTTCACTGCATAACTATCAAAGTGCGAGTGTCGGGAGCGCACACCATGCGGTCAGAAAACTGTCAAAATTTACCTCTCATACCTCGATGCCCAAGTTGAGTGAGTCGCCCAACAAAAGAGATAAACCATAGGCAGTCAGTCGGTACCTTTGGGATTCGGCAAAGCGATGGGAGTGGTGGTCAGGGAGGGCAGGGGAGATGCCAGGTCCTCGGTATCAATGGCATCTGCCCAGGCATGACAGATACGGGCCCAGTTCTACTCATTTGTGGCTGCCAGGGGTTCAGGCTCCATCACTGGCTTTTCTTCCCTGGGGCCAGAGAGGTCAAGTGCCCCCAGCAGAAGCTCTCTCAGGGGGTCATATCGAGTCGATTGCTTGATCGGCATATCAGCAGGAGAAGAGCTGCTAGCCCCTGATATTTGTCTGGCTTGGCGACTTTGGGATCGCTGTCTCAAACTCTGGTCCCTCGGGGTATCTGGGCACTTGGTTCTGCATTTCTGGCGACCTCTTTGGACTTGCTGCCATGCCTCCACTGGGGTCAGATCCTTGTTTGTAGGACGGGTCCTTGCTGCGTATCCACTGGAGTAGGAGGAGGCACTAGCCACGCTGGTCTCTTTTGCTTCACTCGAGGTTGGGGATGTGTGGAGCGGTCAGAACGAGTGTCGGCCAAGAACTGCTCGACCTGTTGTGGGTTGTCAAAGTTCAAGAACTCCCCCTTGTACTGCACTCGGAACATGGAGGGGTACCGGAACAAAGACACTATGCCCCTTTTGTACAGTTCTTGTTTTACCCCTTCATAATATCTCCGTTTTTTTTTTTTTTTATGACACCTGCGAGTAATCCTGGAAGATTTGAATTCTATGCCTGTTCCACTGCATCGCACCCCGCTCCCTTGCCATCCACAAATAAAGGTCTTTGACCGGCTACCTGTTAAAACGGCACAGCACTGGCCTTCGTCATTCTCCTTCCTGTGGCTTCTGTGCTAGGGATCTGTGTGTGCTCTCTGAAGCTCTGGTCACAGGACGTTATTCAGCTGTAAAAGTCTGTGGAGGAAAGATGACAGAAAATGCAACAGGTTAGTACCTTCCACCGATTTCAGAGACCCCGACAATTCTCAGGTTGTTCTGTCAGGATCTGTTCTCCATATTGTCGACTTTGGCAAGGAGGTACTGTATTTGATTATGGTGTTCTCTGAGGTGGCACTGACAGGTGTGAAGTATCTCCTCATGGGCATTCACTGTTTTTTCTGTTCCAGCGACCCTAGTAACCAGCGCCTGCATTTCCTGAACAGTATTTGTAGTGGTGTCCTTAAGTTGTGCGGTATCAATTAAAATCCTGTTTAAGCGATCACATATGCTAGCCAGTTCATGCACGATCGTAGTGTCTTTTTCTAGAGCCATGATGATTGGTGATTTGCAGCAGTTTGCCTTGTGTAAGAGTGTCAGCTACACCCAATGCTCTGTTGAAATACTCCACTCCCTGGATGATGGCCCTGCTTGGAAGTGCACCCTCAAGGTAGGTGCCCAAGTTTTTTAAAGGAAGGATATTAAGTTAGTTTTTGTTGCTCACCAGGAAAGGATGGTATCAAATGAAAGGGTGTTTCGTTGGCTGTATATTAATCCAGTTTTCTCATAGAAGGAGCCAGATTTGCACTTACGATGTCATAGATAGTAGATCCTGAGGTTTCTCCTCTGCAATTAAGCTGCCACCATCTTGCCAGGCAAGCTCTGCCCCCTGAATTACTGTATTTAGCAGTCTAATGAAAGAAACTTGAACCTACAAAGGTTTGTCAATTTAAAACTATTAGACTATTATGTAAGCAATAGCACATGCCAGACTGTGTGAGAGGTAAATTCCATTTCCTGCAAAATGCCACCCACAACTAGGGTATCGGTATACCACTACTGCAGGTATAGCAATATAGTACTTGTGAGCTGTCGCTGAAAAATCCCAGCATCACTTGTTAGTTGAGCAGTGCCCTTCATTTGTCCATGATGGCCATCTGAAATGCCAAAAATGGTCTTTGAAAACTGGATCCATTCATTTCTACGGAGCGTGCCCCCACAAAGTCCATATAGTGACATCATAAAAAGTGGTAGGGTGGGGCAGATCAGTTAGAGCAGGTACCAGGATGTGGAAGGGATCAGCGTTGTACAGCTCCACAGAGCCAAAATACAATCCCTTCCCTTCCAAAACAGGGATACTTACAAATGAAAATACTGGCAGAATATGAAAAGGGGCCAGGTAAAGCTTCTATAGTGTTCTTGTGGGAAAGAGCTGTAAAGTTGCTGTTTAACACATCCATGCATTGACTCCAGTGTGGCAAACGCTGTGCTACATCCTTGTGTCTCATCCTTCTCATAAACTGGATAGTTCTGTTGCACTCCACAGCATAGAGCCGCTGTGTAGAGTAATGTGCCTTGACAAAGACCTGTAGACTGGCAGGTAATGATATGGCAAGAAGGTGTTAGAGCCTTGCATATCGAGTATGGTTATTAACACTTTATGTATGAACTGGCTTGTAAATATCAGGTCCATCTTGCAAATGAGCTCTGCTCAACGATGTTTGCCTGGATAAATAAAGATTTGATTGATTGATTGATATTAGGGAACTTTTTCTTCTATGTGTTGTATTATATATTTGATGTATAAAATGTTTTTAAGTACACAAGTCTGTTTTTGTGTAGTGTCTTTCCAGGTCAAGCCTGTGAAAAGGGCATGTGGCCCAGTGCTTCACTTACCCGGTTAACAAATTTCTAAATAAAATAAAGAATACTGAAGATCAGTATTAAAAGAGTTTTTGCCTCACATCTTGTCAGGCTTATTCAGTAAGGAGAGGTGCTTGGCGTGTGTGGTCACCCCCGTGGTCTGCGCTCACACAAGGGTAGACATTTTGCTCTAAGCAGCACTCAGACGGGGTGCACTGGAAACCAGTTAGTGCTGCCCATAGCATTCGGTTTCCAATACACCTCCTTTTGTGTCAAATATCACAAGAACAAAGTACTTCACATATGGTTTGAATATGGAACCCTTAACGTTGTAATGTTTCTTTTTTAATTTTAGCATTTTAGGCCAAAAAAGACAAAAGGCACATGGAGTCAAAGTTCATTTAAAGGTCATCCCAGAACCATGCAGTGGTTAGTGAATTACTCAAGAGTCGCACAGTATACAAGTGGCGGTTGTGGGAATAAACCTAGCTGCTAACTCATCAAAAGCTTAAAAGATCAATTTTATTTTAATGAATACAAATTCAGCCCACTGCCACCAAAATCCTTAACATTTTACAAGACACCCTTCGACTTTCTTCAGGAGAGTGGTCCAATATTCAATATTCTGTTGTAAGTAAGATTTTCTCTCTCAGTAGCTGGGTGCCTATTACCACAGCAACATTTTCAAGTTGTGATCTGTCTGCATCATTTACACAGACTTCCTGTTCCAATGTTGGTAGAGCTGTACTTAGTCTGAGGTGTTATACCTGACTTTTGGATAGAATACCAAAATTAAAATTTGAAACACCAATGTTAACATTTATATTCAAGTCCCTGTGCTATATAGTTTTGCTTTTTTTCAACCATCTTTCTTGATCTCTCACAACCACAAAATTATGAAGATAACATTTTGGTCACCAATTTCTGTTCCCACTTAGAATGCCAGCCCTTCACAGCATTAGTTTTAAGCTGATGATCACAAAAATGCTTTTTAATATGCTTTCTTTCAGGGGTCACAGTATGGCGTATGCAGTTTTGGCCCTTCCATGCTCTACGGTGCTTGTAAAATAAGCCTGGAGTGGAAATCTGAGGCACACTGCTGTCAGTCACTGCATCACCTAGAGAGGCAGCTTGACAGAGTGGTGAGTGTTAAAATCACACAGACCCGCCTGAGAGATCTGGTGTACAGTCAAGCTGTTAGTAAGTCAGCGGCAGAAGTTGACTGTGGGGGCTGTGCCAAGAGCGAGCAATACATTTCTTCCAAACAGTCTGTGTCTGAGCATTTACGTAACAGGGAAATGGCATAAGCTGCATGCCATTCAATCGTGTCAATTGGGCAGGTGAGGGAGGATTCCAAAACCAGTGCTATCAATTACTTCATGACGATCACGCTGACAAAGTCGATGTCTGGCACTGGTACCAAGCCAGGCTCTGCACGTAGGAGGGGCTCTCAATGGGCTCAATCACAACTGCACAGTCTGATGCTGAAAATAGCTCTAAAACTCACATGATTTATTTATTTTTTTAAAAGAGATTCACCAAGCTGTCTCTAAATAAATGTGCGCCACATCTTTCGGTGCCTTACCAGAAGGAAAAGCTGCCTGTGTGTAGTCTCCCAAAAGATTTTCAGTCATTTTAGAGAAAAAACACTCGTAAATCAACTACACACAAGCAGCTTTTCCTCTAGTAAGCACCGAAAAGATGTTCTCGCTAACAGGTAAATCTCTTTAACCAGTACAGATAACCTGACTAATACATGTATCACTGCGCGTGCATGCACTACTGTGCAAATCCAAAATAAGTTCCCTTTTACCCCTAATTTCTTTATTTAGAGGACATTTCCTCAAAGTGACAAATAGCTAATGCAGTATAATACACAATTTCTTTCACTGGTATGGCATAGTTTGGTTATTACTTTAGTTTTGCCAGTGGGCTACAAAGGTCTGGGGCAACCAGTGAAAGCACCATAGGGATTTAAATTCCTACAAAATAATACAACTGTTAAACTGATAGCCAAGCAGATCTGCAACTTCTTTTACCAATAACGCTCTGATAGCATATAACATAACAAAACTTCCAGCTTACACCAACCACAATTACCGGTTTGAGCTACTGTAGACATTACTGTGTAGCTGCAGTTTAGTACTTTTATGATGTATCACTGTTACAAAAGCAGTTTTAGCTTCTTGTGTCAAACCTCAGCAATAATGATACTTGGGTTTAATTTAAAAAAAAGAGTTGCAAGTGCAGCAGACAGTCTGGTGGCAGTGCTGCCGCCAGCCGTGTGGGAGAGGCCCGGGCTTTAAGTTGGGTCTCCTAGGATGTTCTCCTCTACTGGGGCGGGTGGATAAGCAACCCTGGCACTCCGTTACCTCGTGGGGGCACCAGAATGATAGAAAGGTGTCTGTTGTTGGGTCGGGTACAGCAGGTATTTGGTTCTGCACAGAATGTGCCACTGAATGCTCTTGTATAGACAATGGCCTCCTGAGTGGGCAGGGTTTCACTACTGAAAGGCAAGTGCAGGAATTGCCCCCCAAGAGTTGTAGACCGGGAACTCTGCCAGACTTCCAGCCCATGGTGAGTATTTTGCTGGCACAGCCCCCAAAATGAACAGTGAACTTAAGTGCTCAGTGGAGGTACTGGATGAACAGAGCTAAGGATTTTTATGTTTGCCGTGAGCGCAGCAAACATTTTGTTATGAGAGTGGGTTTTGAGAGGTGTGACACTGCTAGTACAATGCACAGCAGTCTGCAAGGGGCGCATCAGTTCAACACCAATCATCAGACAGGCTGATCATGACACTGTTCTGGCTTGCTGGGTGGAAACTTCGTGTACTTCAAAAAGAAAGAGCCGACCCAGTCATAAGTTGACTCTTTCCTTTGATCTACGCTGCTCAGCAAGCATAGCTGATCTGTTATGATCAGCCTGCTGAGACTTGTCAAACATCCGGAAGGAGCCCTGCGCTCTTGCAGATGCCTGCTGTAACAAAGAAAACCATCCATCGATGTCCATTACTGGCGCCCCTGTAACTGTCCTCGCCCACCTGACCCACCCTCTCAGAACCCACTAGGTGGTCCAGCTTGCTCGGTAAGGAATGGTTTAGGAGGAGATATTCTGGGGGAAGATAATCTAGAACCATGTACCAAGTGACTCTGTAGGGTAGGAACATGTTCTGGAACTTCACTGCATCAGAGATTGATGAAGGCACTGTCCATACTTTGACTTGCATTTCTTACTCCACTTTTTTCAAAATTTGTCAGATTCCTGTGGCTTGTCACTCCTCAGTGCATTCAGTTCCTTGGTTCTCGCTTAGGGAACAACTATTCATACTCAGGGTAGGAGGATGGGTCCATTTTCCGTGTCCAACCTCTATCTATATAACATTTGCAGAGCTTTCGTCCGCCCTGTGCAGTGACATTCTTTGCGTGGTTTGGTACAGGTGGGTCAACATCTCTGTTGTCTGAAGACACTGTTCCTTGATAACACAAAATCTGTCATCAGTACTGTTCAATTTTGGCACCTCGGGTAGCGTCTGCATACCTCAATTTTGGCAATCCAGGTCTGAGTCCCATTCTGGGACTTTCTCTTGATTCAGCGGTGCTCCAGAGCAGGTCATCCTGCTTCCGTAGCGCAGCACACTGCGTTTGGTACTGAAGTCAAAGAATGGCAGCCTAGGACAATGAAAGAATGCTTCACAAGGCAGAATTCTGAAAGAAAATGACCCAGAACCGTATGCCAAGTGCCTCTGTGGGGTACCAACATGTTCTGAAAGTCCCATCCTTTTGAGATTGCTGAGGCAGCTAAACATTCTCTGACTTGCTTTTCTTGAGCTACTTTTTCGGGTTTTGTTGGATTCCTGAGCCTCGTCACACATCACTGCGTTCAGCTCCTTGGTGTTCTTGCTTAACAAGCAGCTTTTCACAGTTGGGACAGGAGGAGTCAGTTTTCTTTTCACACTTGGGAAAGCCTTTGTCCACCCTATGATGTGACTTTCTTTGCCTGGTTCAGAACAGTTTGGTTACTAATCCCTTCTTATCTGGGAACATCTCTGCACTTTTATGATTCGATAACACATAACCCATCCTCATTACCGTCCAGTTGTGGCCCCTTAGCAGGCCTGCTCTTCATACACCGATGTAATCATTCAGGGTTTATTCATTTATTTAATTCACAAATCGGATTTACAAACCTTTGAGTCAAAGACTCATTTACAAAGGCACCTCATCACAGGGAGGAGAGACAACATATTTGCGAAGCAAGACAGTGGGTAACAATACAGGTGAGATACAAAAGAGCATACAAAGTAGGCATTTCAGAGAGCAAAACAGACAAGATGCAGAAAAGCATACAAAACTATGCATTTTAGTGTTCCAGTGCAGCACGCAGGTTACAGTGCGTGGTGTACAAACTGCAACAAGCTATTCTAAGTAAACTAGTACATACGTAATACTGTAAGAGACAGATTGGTTCAAAACGGCGCTCTCGAAGAGCCTATAATGGGCATTTACAGCTCCGAGTGTCAGTGAGGTGTTTGTGTAGGCGATTTTGAGGGGGCCGATTTTGGAGATGTTTGTAATGTGCGTGAGGAGGGAGTTATAACAGGAAGGTGCTCTGTAGTGAAAAGACCTTTGGGAGAGCGAGGTCCTAGCTCTAGGCACCTGGAAGGTGGCTTTGGTAGTACTGAGGGTGACGACCAAATGGAAGGCCCGTTGAAGGGGTGTAGTGACTCCTAGGGGGCAGAGCCCAAGTAGAGCCTTTTTTGTCAGTATACAGGTGTGGTATTGCAGGCATTCTTCAAAAGTGAATATGTTTGAGGCGGAGTAGAGCTGGCATGTGTGAGTTCTACTGGGAGCACCTGTCAGGAGCCTGCAGGCTTTGTTGATAGAGGTCTGGACTTTGGTGAGGGCAGTGGGGTTAGCAGCTGCATAGGTAGGGAGTCCATAATCAACCAAAGACAGGATGGAGGAAGTGATAGCCAGCCGTAGGGCAAACTCAGGGAGACAGTCTTTGTGGCGGTAGAGGAGTCCAATCTGGGCATTCATGGCAGAGGACAAAGAGTTGACAGGGGCATGGAAGGAGAAAGCAGAGTCGAAGGTGATGCCCAGGTATTTGTATGCTGATACCTGTTCAAGGGAGTGGAGGGTGCTGGGAATGATGCGAAGGGGAGCATTTCTGGAGTTACTTTGGCGGTGTGCAAAAATCATAGATTTCGTCTTCTTGAGGTTCAGAACCAGACGATGGTCAAGGAACCACTTTTTCAGCTCGGCTGAAGGTGAGTTGCAGGGACCTCTGGAGTGTGAGTGGGTCGGGGTGTGAGGCGACGAGGACTGCGTCATCAGCATATACAAGCATTTTGCCTGTGCAGGAGCTGGAAAGGGTGTTTAAAAAGAGACTGAACAATGTGGGGCCCAGGATGGAGCCTTTAGGGACCCCGGAGCATACAGGTAGGGCAGCTGATAGGATACCATTTAATTTGACCCGTTGGGATCTATCCCGGAGGTAGCTGGAGAACCAGGCCAGATGAGAAGCCATGCTGACGGAGGGAGTCAAGCATTAGTGGGTGACACACAGTGTCAAACACCTTAGACAGGTCAATGAACACTGCCCCAGCGATCTCCCCAGCATCAAGTGCACAGTGTATTTGGTGAGAGAACTCCAATAAGGCTGTAGTGGTGCTGTGACCAGGGCGGAAGCCATGCTGCTCTGGGCATAGTATGTTGTACTTGGATAGATAATCCACGAGTTGGGTGGATACTATTTTCTACAGGACTTTAGAGAGGGGGGAAGGATGGATATAGGTCTGTAATTGTTTGGTAATGTGTGGTCTTCAATTTTATGGATGGGGTAATTTCAGCCAATTTCCATGCACTCAGGAATTGGCCGAGGCATAGGGATCGGTGAAGAAGGTCAGTGAGGGGGGCTAACATGACATCAAGTGTTAGGTGGAGTATCCTGGAGTCAAGGGGGTCATAGCTCGGGTTGTGGGAGGAGAGGGCTTTTTGGAGGAGTGGCTTGGTGTCATGGGGAGAGATGGTCCTGAAGAGAAATGGGGGTTGGGAAATAGCTGGGCAGTTTGATGTATGGATAGGGTCAAAGAAGTGGGCAGGAAGGACTGCACTTAGGTTGGAAAATGTTGTGTTGAGGCAGTCAGCAACACGTGGTAGGTCAGTATTAATTGTGCCGTTAATAACCATCTGACAAGGGGGGGATAGCGGGTCTTCCCGTTAAGCTCCTTTATGTTATCCCAGAAAGCTTGGGCAGAGCCCCAGGATGACGGCAAGGCGGTTTGATAGTAACTGGCCTTGGCTTGTCTTATGGCCCAGGTGAATTGATTGCGTGCGGCATTATAGGCTTGCCCGTCTGCTATCCTGCTGGACTTGACCACAATATGCCACAGGTTATCACGCGGCTTCAGTTGCTGGATCAGGGAAGGGGAAATCCAGGCAGCATTGTGTCTCTTGGAGCGGGTGTTGGTGACAAGGGCAAAGATGTCACAGGCCCTGCAGAAGGCACTGGTGAGGAAGGCTAGAGCAGTATCTATATCCGTTGCAAGGGAGATCGGGGACCAGTCGAGCTGGGCAAAGTACTGCTTGAGCTTATTAAGACCCCCGAGGCGGAAGCGGCGACGGGGGGTGGCTTTGTAAGCAGGACTGAGCATGGGAGAGGACCAGAAGCAGAGAATTGGTGAGTGGTTGCTAAGGGAGCTGGCTAGGACATTAACAGACTTGATTTTGTGTGGGCGGTTTGACAGTACTATATCTAGGAGGAAGCTGGTCCCACTTGATTGGTTAAACCTGGTGGGCCGAGTGACTAATTGAGATAGGTCAAGGGCTGTGAAGTTGTCCTTAATGTGTGTTGTAGTGGAGCCAGGCCAGTTGATGTTGAGGTCTTCTAGGACGAGCTGTTCAGCCTTGTGTGGCAGGGTAGAGAGACAGTCAGTGAGGGAGCAGACAGCTTGACTTTGTGCCCGTGGGGGTATGTAGGTGGTTGTGGGGTAAAGAGAGCCATGGCCCGGGTCGGGGTGATTTTTAGGGTGATGGCTTGGGCCCCATGGTCGAGCTTGGGGGTAGGTAGTACGTGACCCAGGAGGGAGTCATGCAGGTAGACTGCACACCTGCCGCCACGCTTACCCACACGATATTCTCTAAAGAGGATGAAGCCAGGGAGGGAGACAGCAGAGTCTGGAGTTGATTGGGAGAGCCAGGTCTCCACTATGGCAAGAATGTCGGGCGTGTGTTGGGAGACCCAACACTGGAGTGCAGCAGTCTTCCTTGGGAGACTGCAGATATTCATAGAGGCAATGCGGAGGCCATGTCCTGTAGGGGCGGATGGGGGTAGCGGGTCCCGGTTCAGGGTTAGGGTAGACACTCCCAGAGAGCATGAGGAGTAAGGTGATGAGACGGAGAAAAGGACTACGGCGGTTGTGGTAGAGGTGCTTGGGCAGACGCAAGATCGGGGGAGCAGTGCAGGGGATGGGTAGAGAGTTAAGGGCAGGTATGGCTAGGACAGAGAGGGACCACCTTCCACTGTGTACAGGGGACAGGGGGTGTGTATGTCGGTGGTGGGTGTGGGGGCGGTGGGGTGGTCCAGCGTGTGAGGTGTGTTAGTGGTGAGCAGAAAACAGTTGGGAGGGCTAGGAGCAGTAGGAGGATGTGCCTGAAGAGGCTGAGATTCTGGCAGATGCGCATTTACAGTGGTGCTGGAGAGATTCTTTGCAGGAATAGTTGGGGGGAGATAGGATCGTGAGGAGTAAAGCGAGTATACAGAACACTACTAGAGACATATTGCTAGTTTGGGATGAAGAAAGGGAGATACGTGTTGGCAGGCACGATCCCCCTAGTGTTCAACGAGTATAATCTGCAGGTGGGAAAGTGGGTTGATTGGTTCTGCAGCCTCAAGTGACACCACCTGTAAAACACAGAGCCGACCAAAGGTGGTGGTGGGGGCGGTGGGGAGCTGGCACGCAGGCGGGGCAAACAAAGCGTCCTGTACAGCAGGCTGGCGCTGCTCCTGCAAGCGCACGTTGTCCATACCTTTCTGACAGTCCAGGGGGTGGGGGACGATCTCAGAGGTGATGCAATGTGTGGGGAGGGCAGGCTCTTCAATCAGCCCTCGTGACCCTTGGATAGAGTCTCTGAAGCTTTTGGCAGTCCAGGGGGTGGGGCGATCTCAGAGGCGTGTGTTGTGTGGGAAGGGCAGTCTCTTCATGCAGCCCTTGCGACCCCTCAGACGGAGCCTCTGAAGCTTTCGGCAGTCCAGGGGTGGGGGCGATCTCAGAGGCGATGCGTTGTGTGGGGAGGGCAGGCTCTTCATTCAGCCCTCGCGACCCTGGGACGGAGCCTCTGAAGCTTTTCGGCAGTCCAGGGGGGTGGGGGGCCATCTCAGAGGTGATGCGTTGTATGGGGAGGGCAGGCTCTTCATTCAGCCCTCGCGACCCTCGGACTGAGCCTCTGAGGTTTGATCCCGGGTTGGGACTTTCTCTGCTGCGTTAGGCGGTCCAATTAAGTCCCTCATGCCCGCAACTGCTTAGTGCACCAGGGAAAGCCCGCACTGAAGCTTCGCCTTCAGCAGATCACAGAACCAGTCCCAACAAATTACTTACTACTGCTTTAGTACATCAGTTCGAGACTGCTCCTTCAATCCATGTTCACCAAACACACAGTTGACTTTATGTAACTTTCAGTTTCCGTGGTTCTAGTTATAAACAGACTTTGACCTTTACTGTATGTAAAGGATATACTGGTGTAACCACATACCAGGCTGCACTTCACACAGCTGCAGCTGCAAGGGGTGTTGCTAGACCAAACTATAGGCAGGCAGGTAGGGAACATTCCAAACACAAACATACTCCCTGTAAGATAAGACGGCAAACCATACTTATACAACATAAGCCTGACAAAAAAGGTGGGTTTTCAACCCATTTTTTAAAATGTCAAGAGGGAGAATCACAAGCACCGTGAATGGACCAAGGTCCACAAGTTAGAGGTAACTACTTTACAAGATCTACCACCTGCTGACTTCAGCCTTAAAGGTGTCACCCTCAAAAGTCCCTGCCCTGTGGACTTCAAAGCCCTGGCAGAGGTGTAGGGGATCACTGAGGTTGGAGCCCTCCTGACCTGTCCTATCCCAAGCAGATCAGTAGGTTAATTCTCAGAGCTGTCCGAGACACAACTCTCAGCTCTTCACACTAGGGTGTACATCCTGTTTGAAAACTACCCTCCACACTCGACATGAGGGATCTGTTTCCTTTTCCCAAACACCATCCACAACTCACTAACATAATGGATGCCTGCAATCCAGTTCCACCAGATCACGGAACTGGCACAAAACAGCTTAAGTCCTTTGCATGGTCAAACGACTTACTAGAAGACATTTTCAGGGACGCAGTTGCTTTGTATTACAGTACTTTCAGATTCCACTGGCTCCACTTGTTAAGAAAGGCCTGCCACTCTCTGCCCAACCTGGCAGGTGTAACCACAAGTACTGCCATCTCCCCTACTGAGCCACCTGGTGCAGCCACAAGTAACTGTGCATTAGGGTAACAGAAGGCCCAGTGGCAAGCTAGCAGCAGCCTGAGCACATCTCTCCAAGAAGGGGATGGCTGTTATTATGTTCACCATGTGCATTCGTGCAGCGAACATTTTGTTATGAGAGTGGGTTTTGAGAGGTGTGACACTGTTGGTCCAATGCACAACAGTCTCCAAGGGGAGCGTCAGTGCCACACCAATCATCAGCCAAGCTGCCCATGACACTATTCTGGCTTGCTGGATGGAAACTTTGTGTATTTCAGAAGAAAGAGCCGACCCAATCATTGGTTGGCTCTTTCCTTTGATCTACACCACTAAGTACAGCTGATCTGTCTTGATCAGCCTGCTGAGGAATGTCAAACATCCAGAAAGATCCCCACACTCTTGCAGATGCCAGATGTAACATAGAAAACCGTCCATCAATGTCTGTTACTGGCACCCCTGTAACTGCCCCGCTACCCAACCCTCCATCTCAGCACCCACCCATACCGCCCCACCCCGCAAACATAACACCAACACTGGGGATGCCCAATCCCCTAGTGTCCCACCTGAAAGTCCCTCGAGTTACTTATTTTTTTTAATAACCCTGCAAAAGAGAAAACTGTCCATCGATACCTGTTGCAGCTGCTGCTGTAACTGCCACACCAAAGCCTAACCCATGTTAGCCCTTGCTGTGTAACAGTACCTGCCACCCCTCACCCTCCCAAGCCCAACCAATGCCTTGCTGTGCCATGGACAGATACATCTGTCCAAAATTCCTAGATGTTGTAACTCTGTCGGCAGTCTAATTCCAGCACAGGGTTGCCCAATCCCCTGTGCGGGCTGCTATCCCCCACCCAGCCCATTTTACTTATGCAGCACTGGGGAGCCCACCCCAGAGCAGTCAATCATAGCACTGAAACTGGGGGTGCCCAATTCCCCAGTGCCTCTACCTGAAATAAAGAAAACTCTCCCTCATAGTTTTTTTTTTTTTTTTTAAATACACACTGTAAAAAAGAAAACCGTCCATCAATGTCTGTTGCTTCACCCCTGTAACTGCCCCCCAAGCCCAACCCATAGTAGTCTTCCAGAACAGGGTGCCAAATCCCAGTGCTGGCTTCAACCCCACCCTGCCCAATATAGCACTGACACTGGGACAATCTCCCAGTGTAGCAACCTGAAATGCAGAAATCGACCCTCATAGTTTTTTGTTTTTTTTGTTAAATAAGCCCCGTAAAAATAAAACTGTCCTTCAATGTCTGTTGCAGCCATTACTGTCCCCCACCCGACCCTCCCACTCAGCACCCACCACCCACACATCCCCACAACACACAAACATAACACTGACACTGAGGGTGCCCAATTCACCAGTGTCTCACCTGAAAGTCCCTTGTAGTTTTTTTTTTTTTATTTTATTTTAATTCACCCAGCAAAACAGAAAACCGTCCACTGATGTCTATTGCAGCTGTCACTGTAACTGCTACCCCCCAGCCCAACCCATGTTAACCCTTGCTGTGCCATAACTGCCACCCCCACCCCTTGCTGCAGTACAGCAGCAGCAGTGAATATCCGGCATTGACAAATGCTTGTTATTTATTCACATGACAGGTATAGCAGACAGCTGCAGTGTACACTTCCCCTCACTGCTCCACCTATACAGTATTTCTAAACCCTGGGGAAAACCTATTGTATGTCAGGTGAGAGGATAATTCAGACACTGCAGTTATTCACTCCTTAACCCTTCAGGTAAGACTGCCACCAAGGGACTTAGTACCATGTGTGATTGTGATTTTGTGATCATAACACTAGGCAGCTAGTGACTAAACTCAATTCCACATCTCATTTCACACAAATCACTTAACAGGCAGCTTTAAGCTACTGTTAACCTGGGCGAGATTTGAACAGTGACATAGAAGTGAAAAACCTTGTAACCCCCTTTCAGTCCCCTGAATCATCTAATCCCTCCATAATTATTTTTTTTTTTGGGGGGGGGGGTTATTTTTTTTATTTCACTTTTTTGTATTTCCTTTTGCTGTTTCCCTGAAAAGAACGGTTTTGCGATTCATAATTTGAAAGACAGCTTCCTACCTTTCTATAAATAAGTAACAAAAACTCTTCAGTGATAGCGAACTGCACATGTATGACAACTCAGCCAGTCCAAACTCCTAGGACTACCACTTTGTTCCTCACTTTCTTACAGGTTTTTCTTCCTCATCTCAAAATACACCACACTTTAGTACAAGAAAGCTCATAAATATGAGTTGAAGAGAGTGCAAGCTAATGGTGTAGTGGTTAGCTTCTGTAGGCCATTATATGTAGATTGCCAGGGCATTTCAGGGGTCTTAAACCCCATGGATTAAAACTGAATCAAAAGGTTAAACTCTGCTACAGGTCCAGGCATCTTGTATAACTGGGAACATCTTTACAATGAATTTTGTTTCTGCTGTAAGGTATTTGGCCCTGCTCATATCTCTGACCTCCTCACCTAGCACCCCTCTCCTCACCTCATTCTTCATTCCCCTACGTCTCCTGCCTAGGTTCCTGGCACCTGGAACATTAAATCACCGCAGCTAGAAGAACAGAAGTATATAGGGGAAAACAACAAACTGCGTGACAACAGCCAGAAGGTGCTACTGTAAAAGGCAAGAGAGTCCAAGAAAACACTTGTTCTATAATGCAAATGCTAGATTTTATTACAAATTGCCAGGCAAAAAATCACAGTACACTGTGGCACCCTACCTCTTCATCAGGGTGCCTCGAAGCACTAGGGTTTTGGCCTAGCATTTTGTATTTAAAAATACATATTAAGTGTGCCTTGTATATTTTTGTTTTCATAGATGCATATAGGGCTCTGGAAACTGTGCCTTATATTTTGTATTTTTTTTGTGCGTGTTCTCAGATGCATATAGGGCTCTGAAAATTGCTTGTATATATGTTACGTACTAGCACTGGTCTTTTTAAGGATAGTGTAATCTTAACTAATTGATCTATTTATTGTAACTGTTTTGCCATGCTGCTGAGATGTCCCCCAAGGACCCTCCTGGAAATTAAGAACTGTTCCTAGATCAGGCCATCCTGCAGTGTGCAAATATTAGGCCATACTTGGAATATTGAGTGTAGTTATGGAACCCACATCTAATAAAAGACAGCGAGAAGCTGGAGACTATGCAGCGGACGGCTACTACAATGATCCAGTGACAGCATGGTACAACCTATCAGGAAAGATTAAGCAGTCCTAACGTTCTCGCTGGAGGAAAGGATGGACATGATAGTATCTGTTGTTACTGTGTGCTGATTCTCTGGGTGGGACAGAACTCGGTGATAGTGGAGTGTGTCGGACCAGCGGTGGTGCTGCGCTTAATCGTAACTGACAATGCACAATCATCATGTTGCGTAGCTATGTGCAACTTTACGCATGTGTGTAGATACGTCCTAATTCACTAATTTTTTTAATTAAACAGATAATTAGAGGAGGGGTGTGGGGGGGGCACAGCCCCCCGATGAAAGGTAAAATAAATTGATTAAGTCTCCTATTCTGTTTTCTTTTACACTTTTCCATATTAGTTTTTTTTATTGATGGTGGTTGTGTTATGTGAAGGAGAAGGGGGGGTTGTGGGGGAAGGGGTACAGACCCCCGATAGCTGGGTCAGCTGTCACGCATGTCTCATCACCATTACTTCACTTGCCCGAGTAGCATTACGTTACGCTCACGTTTTTAGCGGCGTACGATTCCTGTAGCTTTTGCGCTACACAGCATGGGTGGTCTGACTCTTTCCACTATCGCCCAGAACCCTGTGGCATCTGGCTGGGCATTTTGGGACATAGGAGGAGTATCCTAGTACCACAGCTGTTGTAAACATCTGACGGGCTCAGCTTATTATGAGCTCTGACTACTCTGCAGCACTACAGCAGTTTTAACAGCAGTCTTTTTCTTATTAAAGACATTTACACTGATTTAGGTGCAGCGCCGAAACCGGAAGTTAACGGACATCCAACTACGGTTCCGTGGTTCTAAAACGCATTAGCGGTGGGTGGCGATGTGCGGGGCCGTCTTTGAGACATGCGTCTCAACACGTGTCCGCAGGGGAGGTAGGACATCCTTATTTGCTCTTGGCTAATGGAGAACAACCTCGTTCTTAACATTAGCAAGACTCACTCTATGTTCTTTGGATCGCTCGCCAAACTTAAAACAAACACAGATGCCCTAAAAATCACCTGTGCTGATGGCTCCACACTGATTAGCACGAAATCCTTCAAATACCTGGGCATTACTCTGGATGAATCCCTTAATTTTGACTTACACATAACTAACACCTGTAAATCTGTTAACGCAAAATTAGGTGGTGCCTACCGCACCAGCTATGTCCTTACCCCTTCGGCTAGACTAGCTGTGGCTCAAGGCTTTCTGCTCCCTGCCCTGGCTTATGGATCAGTTACGTATCTATCTGCCTCCAAATCCTCCCTTCACAAGTGGGACACCACCTATAACAATATGCCTCAGTTAGGCCGTTATGCCTCAGTATCCCCTCGTTTCACACACCACTGCCAACTCTATTCTGACCTAAACTGGCCCTGCCCTTCTGCCCATCGGCTCCAGTCCCTTGGGTCACTTATAGATAACACTGTCCGCACTAGCATCCCTTCATCACTCGCCTGTCTGCTCCACTCTCACCCTCTCTCCTATGGGCTCCGATCTGCTGACCTAGCCTCCTTCCACATTCCCAGATGCAAAACTAATATGGGTACATGCGCTTTTGCACATATGGCCCCAAAATACTGGAACTAGTTACCTCAAATGTTCATGAAGCACCTACCCATACTAGCTTTAAATCACGTCACCGGAACATCTGCAAACAATCAGCCAATGTACCTGTTTTAACTGCCTTAGACTACTTCATCTCCCCACCCTCTCTTCCATTAAACTACCTTCCTCCTGTATGCCACTTCCTCCCACTTCCTAGCTTTCATGTTCTGTTTCTCTCATCCTCCTTTACTCCCTCCCTCTCATCTGTCCTCAGTTTTGGCACTTACTGTACTTTGCTGTGTGTTACCTTTATTTGCAAATGCCTGTCTCACTTATGGTTTTAACTTTAGTTGTGAATTTTAACTGAATGTTTTTTCCTGTTTCTGCCTTTTACTGTAACAGTATCTCTTACATTCAAATGTGGCTTACTCTTTGAATTAACTGTTTAGTTGACTTGTTACTGGTCACATTCTAATTGTGTTCACCATTCTCATGTGCTGTGTCACATGTATGCTCATTTTGTATGTTTCAACTGTCTCTCTCCTTGGTCATGCCTGAAAATAGGCATTGCTATGCCTAGTGCACTCACCCGGTTACCAAAAGCAAATAAATAAATAACTAAATAAATAGTGAGACTATCACTGTCTGTTACTGCTGGGATTTCAGAGGGCTGAACAAATAGAAAACAAAAATAAAAAAATGGTAACTCCAGAAAACTACTGTGAGTCTTGCCAAATGTATGCACTAGGGACCCAAATTGAAAACTTTGAATGTGACAGATGTTTATTATACTCTTGCAGGATTAAATAATGTGTTTGCATACAGAAAGTACCATTAGTTCTGATATAACTATACTAGAGACATATAGTGACAAAATGGCTTCTCTTTATGACCCCTGTAGCAACTTGGGTTCATTACCTGATACATCTAATACCAATTCCTCTATTGCATTGCCCTCTGTGCATAACACAGAGGAAGAAACTTGGTTCCAAGTTCCTAAAGTTAAAACAAAACAAAGAGGTGGCCAAGTGGTTCCACAGTGCCCCAGTCTTACAGACACGGAACAGGTTTGAGGCCTTAATGCCGGATACAGATATTGTGGACAAAGATTTGCCTGATAGCTCTCCTTCTGCTGCCCCTCTCACTCTGAAAACAACCTTACTGTACACAAACAATAACATAGAGAATAATGTATAGGCAGGTGGTTATTATGAGAATTTTACACACACCCGAGGTGTGGGATGCCCATAACCCGAGCCCGAGGGGTTTATATAGGCATCCCACACCAGGTGTGTGTAAAATTCTCATAAATAACCACCTGCTTATTACTTTATTTTTTATAATTGCTGGTCACAATTTTTTTAGCAATAATCTATTGAATTTGCAAATAAATGAATAAGGCAGTTGTGGTATAATGAAGAATTTATTTGTGGTGGTTGTACAACATTGCAGTTTTTAATTATTTTAAAAAACGTGTTTCTTCAACTGCCTTATTCATTTATTTGCAAATTCAATAGATTATTGCTAAAAAAATTGAGACGGAGGTCACTGTCTGTTTTTCTTTGGTATTTAGATTATGCTGCTCTACTGTAAATTGTTCTGTTATAGAGGAGTCTACGATTTAAAATCTTGTCTCCATTTCTTAAGAATCTTGTGCTGTTGCTGTCGCTATTTTACATCCGTTTTTTTAAAGTGGTCCGTATTTGTTTTGTTTCAGAACGGTAGGTCTGACAGGGCACGGCAAGCTGCGAGACCGCAAGTCGTTTACTTCCTTATGTCTCGCGCTGTGCTCTAGAGCAGAGTAGCGCTTGTTTGCCGTTATAACTAGCCGAGGTAGTTATAACGGCAAATTATAACTCGCTGTGCCCATGTTAAAAAATTGTGGCCAGTAATTATAAAAAGTATTAAACACCTATATTAAACACCTATAACCAGGACCTACATCTGGCATCATCTAAATCAGCCACAGTCCCCTCCTCCCAAATGAAACAATCCAGAAGCCCCCGATCTCAAAATCCCTGTATTAATAACACCAGCAGCCGAGCAGATATTCGTACAGGGGGATTCCATCATTAAACATACAGACAGGACTGTGTCTAACCCAGATAAAAATGAATCGCACCTGTTCTAGTTTCAGGGGGGCAGGGCTTTCTGACATCGCTTCTATGGCCCCAAAAATATTGGAAAATGCTCATGGGAACTCTTTAGTAATAATACACACAGGCACTAATGATATTAACAGAAGTATTTCAGACCAATTGAAACAAAATGTTACAGGTCTAAGTAATATCTTGGTTGATGCAGGGTATGAAGTTTGTTTTTCGGAGATGTTGCCAGTACCCAGCGCCACTAGTCATGTCACAAATAAAATAAAATCTTTCAATGAATGGCTGAGGAAATGGTGCTCATCTCAGGACATAACATGCCTCACATGCTGGGAAAATTTTGTGGATAGACCATCCCTCTTTTGTTGGGATGGGCTCCACCTGAGTAGGAGAGGGAGTACCAGCCTAGGCAGGAAAATACTTTCTCACATTAATGAGTGTTAAAACTAACATGCAAGGGGGAGAATGGGGCATCACACAGGTCTCTAGCAAGCAAGGTACCTTACTCAAAATCCTGCAGAATACTATCTCTACATGCTAGGTCATTAAACCTACTTAAATTATCTGAACTTGAAGCTAAAATACATTTATTAGACAGAGATATCATCTCGGTTATAGAAACATGGCAGGACACTTGATTCCACCTGGACAGAAGAAATACCTGGTTTTAAACTATATCATAAGGATAGAGAAAACAGGAGGGGGGGGTATTTGTTTCTATATAAAGGATAGCATCCACGCCTTTGAAAGCACCCATGAATCACTTTCAGAAAGCATATGAGTAACTATACAGTTTCAAGGGCATTCACAGATCCACATAGGCACATGTTATCATCCACCATCATCTGATGCCGAGCTTAAGAACAGATCATGATATAACCCACAGAGCTGAAAAGGGCAATGTCTTGATTCTAAGAGACTTTAATATGCCCACAATAAACTGGTCTTCAAAAAAAGGTACCACTATCACTGAAAAAACCCTAATTTCAATTATAAATAATTCAGGACTTGAACAACTTGCTAAAGAATCTATCAGAGGGAACAACATATTAGATTTATTAATAACCAATATGGAAGATAAAGTTTCAAATGTATCAGTCTTTGGTCCCTTGGGCAATAGTGACCATAGATCTATTATTTTTATCTGGATTATGAATTTTGTAAACCTGAAAATAATCTTCAGATATACAACTATGAAAAAGCAAACTTTAAAGACATTAACAACTGTTTGAGAAACACCCCATGGGCTAACTTGTTACCACCTTTAACTCCTGAGGAAGCCTGGAGTCTTGTCAAAAAACAGATATTAGACTTAGAAAGAACCTTCAGCCCAACCCGAAAAAAATACAACAACAAAGGTAAAATACCACCTTGGTTTAATAAAACAATCCGTAAACAGATTAAAAATAAAGAAAAAGTATTTTCTTGCTTAAAGAGTCCAACAAATAAAAAAGAACAAATACTAAGGCAATGTAGAAATGCAGTTAAGGAATTTAAAAAATCTATACAACTGGCTAAACACAATCCTGAATTTCGAATAGCCCACTCTAAAGATAACCATAAGTCCTTGTTTTCCTATCTCGATAGCAAAAAAGGCAATAATAAACAAATTGGCCCACTTACTGATGGTTCCACTATAATTACCTCAGATAAAGAGACAGACAATACCTTTAATAATTATTTTTCATCAGTTTTTTCAAAAAAGAATGGGAATCCCACCACCAACACTACCTCTACTTCATCAGAAACAAACAACTATACTATAACCATTTCTGACACAATTACCATACTAAAAAAAACTTAAAACACCAGTAGTGGCCCTGATTTAATTAATTCCAGATTCTTAATCGAAACAGCAGAAGAAATAGCTATTCCATTCACTACTATATTTAACAAATCTCTGTTTGAGAGGTTGGTCCCGACTGACTGGTTAACTGCGATAGTTGTACCAATATTAAACAAATTCTGGTCAGATACACCACTGCTGCATAATGAAGTTAGTGAAGTTGTGTGGAATTGTTAAGGATGTATAGTTACTGTTCTAAGGAAGGCATACACATTATTAGGAAAATATATGGAGGTGTACATTTTAATGGAAGGAACAGGAAGCAATATAGGTTTACAAAAGAACCCCAGAGCAAATGCCACTGAGGTATGTGTTATCCCGGATGATACTGGCCGGACAGTCAAATTTTAAAGAAAACACAATTGCACATACCCCCAATAATGAAAAGCATCATTGGAAACATATGCAAATCCCCATGATGGTACAGAAGGTGGCAGTACATGAAAAAGTAATGGCTGGCATATGTTCAGCCTTGGGATTATTTACACAGTTTTTTGTTTTGTTTTGTTTTGTTAGAGAAGCAGGGGTTTTGTCCATGAGGTGATGTAAGTTATATTTAAGCAATGTGTTGATGTCAGGAAGGCAGGTGCAATGATGGACTGGTAGAGAAAATGTGATAGTAACTTTCAGAGGGGGTCGCTCTTGATAAGGGTAAGGTAGTTATGCTTGTGATAATGGGAATATTATGAAAGTATGAGGTCTATGCAGAAGTGGAGTACAAATATGCACAGTTTCATAAGTATGTGCTCAGAGTGCAGGCAAATGTGAGATGCAGGTTTGTTTCAGAAATAGGTAAAAATAGCGAGGTATATTGCAATTACAGTGACATTTTGACAGCGCAGTCCCCTACAGTGACTACAGCGCCACGTCACTGTAGGGAACGCGCTGGAACCCGGCACTGTCTGTCGGGGGTCCTGCACCCCCCCCCCCCCCAATCAGCTCCAACTCAGAGTTGAGAATCCTAAGTGGAGGGGTGTGGGGGATTTGGGGACAAAGACCCCAGAAGAAAACACTAATTTTTCTACAAAACCGGCAGTCGACTGCAAAATGTGGTCAACCTGCTCGTATCGCTGTCTGGTCGCAGTTTCTGGCACTCAATTACTTTTTCTTTCCTTCTGAACCTTAATCTCTGATGCCCCAGGTAGCTCTGATAGTCAGTTGTTCCAACATGTATATCCAATAAAGACAGGCCAAAGCCTAACCCAACAAGGGCTTAGTACATAAGTTATATATGGACAAGTGGAATTCTAAGCAATGCACCATGATTATAGACAGGTAAATGTACACAATAAATTTAAAAAAAAGAGAAAGAGTAAAAATACAAGGATTACCCAGAGGGATATCAGGCATAAGCGTCACTCATCACTTAAATAAGTTCTAGATTTCATAATGCGCATCAGGGTACAAACTCTGGATAATAAGCTAAATGGTGGATAACCCACTTCTGCCAGCGGATTTCAAATACTTCTTTTTGGTCTAAAAGGCTGTCCGAGAGGCGCTCCAGGGAATAGATTTCCTGGACAATTCTCACCCAGGACAGTTTGGTGGGAATGGTTGTGGTTAGCCACAGGCATGAAATTGCTTTATGGGCAGCAGCCACTAACAAAATTGTTTGTTTATAGGTGGTTTTATCAACCTTTTTTCCCTGGGGAGGGTAAATATTAACAGGAACACTGAATGGTCGAGGGCTCCCACATCATAAACCTCCTGTAACTCATCTAGCACCTCATTCCAAAACCCCTGAAATAGTGGGCACAATACAACACATGGGCCTGTCCCACAAGACCAGTCCCACACCCTCTCCAGCAGGCCCCTGATGGTTCTCCAGAATATTTGGAGGTTAGCAGGGGGGGGGGTCCTAAAATATCGGGCCCTGCGTTTCCAAATATACTCCCTCCAATATGAAGCCTGGACCACCCTGGTGGCCAGACCAGCTGTCCCCTCCCAAGCTGAAGTCGAGATATCCATTTGTATTTTCTTGGTCCAAGTTATCCTCAAACTTTCTGTAGAGTCAGGGAGTCTTTCACTCAATGCATTCTAGATGGCACTAATTTCATGAGAAGGAAGGGTCCCTTTGGTATACTGCATTAGTAGCTGGACCATTGTAGGGACTTTTTCAGCTACGTCCGCCAGCGAGTTTTCATATCTCAACAAGTATGATCTCAGCTGCATAAACCCATGGAATTCAGTGGGCAAAAGATCATAAGATTTTCGCAGGGCTGTAAACGGAAAAAAAGCCAGTGGGCCCCACCATTTGATGCACATATTTTAAACCCTTAATCCACCAAGCCTGGGTTCTACTACGTACCAGGTTGGATTGGGGAGGATCTATCCGAGGGAATTGCCCTCATAAAAAGTATTTCCTGTTGGGTGAAATAATGGGTATGCAACCAGATCCTCATGGGTTCTCTGGCATAAGAGGAGTATTTACTTAAGAAATTACGTGCTAGAGGGTTAGCAAAGAGCAATTCAGGAAGGTGACTCAAGTCATTATAAACTATCTGTTTCCAATAGGCTTTATACAGTGGATTAAGCCATCCCAAAAGTACTTATATTTGTGCAGCCCTATGGTAGCTTTGGGAACAGGGTAAATTACATCCCCCTTTCTCCCTTGGAAGCTGCAATACCGAAAATCGAACCAGAGGAGGCTTTCCAGCCCATATATATCTAGATATCAACCGGTCCCAGGCTGTGAAATATGTGTTGGTTGGGGGCTGAGGCAGGTTTTGCAAGAAAAATAGAACCCGGGGTAAGACATTTTGCTTTACGGATTCTATGCGATTAAAAAAGCTTAAGGGGGAGTAGGACCATCTGGTCATATCCAGGGCCAATTGGGAGGTAAGAGGTTCATAGTTTATGAGGTCAATAACTTCTAGGTTGGTCGTCAGTTTTACCCCCAAATATCTGATTGTGACTTTGTTCCATTTTAGAGGGTAGGATAGTTTTAGTCGGGGGTGAGGTGGAAGTTCTATAGTAGAACTTCAGTTTTCTGTTAATTAACTTTATATCCTGCCAGAGCCGCAAACCTACGAAGCTCTGTCCAGACTTCTGGGTTTGTAAGGGTAAGCAATATGTCATCTGCAAACAGAGACAGCTTGAATTCCCTACCTGCAATAGGGACCCCTCTCCCGGAGTCTGGCGTAATCGCAGCAGCCAATGGTTCTAAGTATAACACTAATAACAGGGGGGATTCCTGTCAAGTACCCCTAGTAAGGGAAATAGGGTCTGAAAGAGCATCATCCAAGCACATGTAAGCCTTAGGGGAGAGATACATTTTTTGAAGCTGGGACACCAGGACCTCCGGAAAGCCAAAATGAGACAGGGCTGCCCATAAGAAGGTCCAGGAACCCCTGTCAAATACCTTCTCCGCATCAAGACTCAAGGTGACAAAGGGTATACATCGGGTTGTGGCATATTCAAGCAGTAAAAAAGTATGCCTGATGGCATCGTGTGCCTGGCGCCCCTTAATAAAAGCTACCTGGTCCGGGTCTACTAGGAAGGGAACTAAATCCTAAAATCTATGTGCCAATATGGCCATGTAGACCTTATAAATCGAAATTTAGCATGGATATAGGTCTATAAGATGCAGCCTGCTTTGGATCTTTAAAAGGGTTTAAGGACCACAGCAATAGTGGCATACTGCCAGGAAGAGGGAGGGTCCTCTCCCTGTTGGATTACTTGGAGGGCGGGGAGTAAAATGGGGACGAAAGTGTCCTTATAGGCCTTATAAAATTCAGCTGGGCAGCCATTTGGGCCAGGAGCATTCAGTGTGTTTGCTTCAGAGACAACCCGATCCACCTCAGCTCTAGAGATAGGCCTATTAATCAACTGGGCCTGGGAAGTTGCAAGACTTGGGAGGTTAAGGGAGTTCAAGTAGGCCAAAATTTCAACTGCAGAGGGGGGAACTATCCTGTGCATATACGTGCTGGTAAAAGTCAGCAAAAATGTTTCTAATCTTGGAGGGCTGAGTGTGCAAAATCTTAGTGCTGGGGTCATAAAGGAAGGGAAGTGTGGTTCTGGCTTTTTGTTCTCTAAGTTTTCTGGCTCTTCACGGGAACCCCTCATAAAGATAGTGTTTAAGATAAAATAGATGTTGCTCTATCTTTTGATCTAAGCACTTTTGAATTTGCTGCTTAACTTGCAGGAGGGTGGGCTTGACAGAGTAGTCTCCCTGTTCCAGCATCATGTGTAGGGTATCTAACTCATTTTGTAACTCAGTATACCTCCTGTCCCTCTCCCTTTTCTTCTTAGCAGGAGTTTTAATTATTAGTCCTTGCAGGACCACCTTAAGGGTGTCCCAGAGGATCCCGGGGGAGGTTTCCTGGTTCTGATTGTCTCTAATGATATCTGGGATTAGGTCTAGTATCTTTCGAAATTCTGGGTCCCTTAAGTGTTGAACATTCAGACGCCAATGATTGAACTTAGGTATATTACCCAGGCGCACCTTCAGATAAACCGGGGAGTGATCCAACAGTAGGGGAGGCCCATGCCAGATATCTGAAACTGAGTCATAATGTTCCACAGTTGTATACATATAATCTAATCTGGCGGCTACCCCCGTACTGGGGGATGTATGTGTAAAACTCTTCATGGAAGGAAAGGTATGCCTCCACACATCTACAAAACCCAGACTGGCCATATTAAACTTGAAATATTTTTGTAGGGGATTAACCCTATGAGTAAGGCACCTGGAGACATCAAGCTTTGGGTCTAAAACAATATTCGGGCCTCCCCCATTATTTAATTGCCCCTTATGTACTGACCACAGATCTGACAAAAATTTCTGAGCAACAGACTTTGGGGAACCAAGAGGGAAGTAAGTAGAGATAAGAGTCACATCTCTATGATATAAGAGGGCAGATATTAAGACATATCTTCCCTCTGTGTCCTCAAGTCTGTCTATTTCCACCCAATTCGCTGTTTCAATAATGAGCAATGCGACCCTCAACTTCCTCCCCAAACTGTGTGAAGCAGAGGCCAGGAGAGCATAACTCTGGTTTTGCAATTTCAAATGCTCTGTTTGGGACAAGTGAGTCTCCTGCAGGGCAATTATCTCTGTTTTTTTCCCACCTCAAGAACTGATGTAGGCGATATCTCTTTATTGGAGAATGGATCCCATTGATACTCAGGGAAAGTATTAAAGAGGTCATCCATTTTTAAAATAATTTAAAGGGGTCCATGTATGTATTTGAGCCCTCATGTACTTCTGCAGCAGTTGCCCATCCCTGTATCCCTCCCTGATGCCCCCAAGTGCCTTGTCAGATACCCATTTCTTTCATTAATCATTAGTTTCCAACCAATTACAGCTGTTATTCTCCACTTATCCACAAAGTTTGCGTCATGTCCTTTTTTATACCAGAAACTAAAATAAATAAAAAACAAAACTTCCACTTCAAGATATCAGAAATAACTGTTATTAAGGATGATGGAGCAATCCTCTTGAACCGAGCATCAAATGCAGTCTGATATCTGTTTGCCAACTGGGCTTTCCAAGGAAGAGCCTGCAGTACAGCAGGTAAACTATTATAAAATGTGTCTCGACTTCCATGAATAGTGATAAGAGTATATACTCTCTCCCATCCTGAGCGGTACCACGTATGGCTGCTAGAGGGGGAGGTAAGCCAGCTAGCTTGACCAGATGGGCCTCCCAGGGGCTGCAATCGCCCCCAAAATTAGGGCAAATAAAATGTGATTGGTTCAGGTATAAACTGTCCACTATCGGCCCTTAAAAAAATTAGAGCTAAGCAGACTTTGATATAAGAACCAAATCAATGGAAAAGGGCCTTCTTTGTTTCCCTCTTTCTCTTGCTTTTTCCCCCTTCTGTATGTCTTTCTCTCTATTCCCCACAATGTTTCTCTGCCATCTACTGGACCCCTGATTCCCTCTCCTGACACCCCCCTGAACAAGCACATTCTGTAAATACTGCCTGGCATTTTGGGCCATCTTCTCTACCCATTCCAGAATACCCCAGAGTCCTCTCCACCACACACCTCCTTCCCAGTTCTCCCTGGTCTCATTTGAGGCCCCCAACCTCCTGAATCAGCCTTTTGTTTTGTTAAATTACCACCCAGCACCTTTGACCAGACCTCTCTGCAGAAACCTTTTCTCTCCCACTGTTTGCACCTACTTCTGCCCTGAGCACTAAATTGCCCAGGGCCCGCCCACCAATTTACTTGACCTTTGTCTTTGACATTTTAACTAACAGACCACCTTTTTTCTGCTCTGTTTTAGCCACAAGCCCAAACCAGGCTCTCCACTTCAGCTGAGTGGCCCTGCCCCTAGCACTGCTACCTGCTGGCGGCTGGACCCCTTTATCCATCCTGCCACCCCCCCGACCAAGGAAAGCAGGTACATTTGGTCAGCTCCTAGCTCGGAGCTGTCAGGCTTCAATCCCCATAATTGGACTGGCTCCTGGGGACTGTGGCTGCTTCCCTATTGGATGCTGCAGATCCCCATTGAGAAAGAAAGCACCCAAGGCACCTTTTTCAAAACACAGCTCGGCCACTGCCTTGCTGTACTGCTCTCTGGACAGTTTTTTCACCCACCCCCTTCTTTATTAAATACACTTCCCCAGTGATCCCCGTCCCCTGAGGCCTCACTCTAGTCAATTACAGCAACTCCTTAGAGGGGCTCTCCTTTCTGTAACTACTTAAAGGGGTGATCCTCTCTCGTGCTCAAATAACTTATCGTCCTCAATGTATCCAGGATCAAGTGCATTGACACTGACTAAGGTCCTCCTCCTACTTCCAACACCAGCCCCACCTCACTTAGGACCATCACCCTCTACCCATAGTAACCCCCCTTATCTAAAACACCTCTACCAGACCCCCCAGTTGCTCACCCACCTCGGTACCCCCCCACACTTCCACCCTGCTACCTCTTATTTCCCCTCATACCTTGTTTCTTCTCCTCAATGTGTTTCCACCCTCTGTACTCTACCCACCCCTGCACCCCAGCACTCGCCCCTGTGTCCAGTCGCAAGGGGAGATGCCACAATCACTACCACGCTTTGGTGTGCCTAATCACCCTCCTGTTGCTTCTATCAGGTAACATTCATCCAAACCCTGGCCCCATGCCCAACCTTATGAGCAAGCCTGCCCAGGCTCAAGCACTCCGCATAGCTTCTATCAATATTTGCAGCCTCCTTAAAAAGGCTGCTGCATTCCAATGCTGGGTTACTCAGCACCAACCGGACATTGTTGCACTCATAAAAATCAGGTTATCCCAATCCACCTCGACTCCTTCATCTCCATCCCTGGTTACGCCCTTTTCAGGAAAGATCAGATGGGTAAGCGTGGAGGTGGTTGTGCTGTCTACATGCATGACCCCCTCCTTGGACATGCACTTCCACCATCCAAGTTTGATAACGGGCACAAGACTTCATGCTAAAAATCTCCCCCAACCCTGGTAAGGGCCCACTCTTTCTCACTGTTGCCTATATTCTCCCCAGAAAGCAAGCCCTCACCATTCAGGCACTTGCTGACTACCTCTCTAGCCTACCGCCCAAAATGGTCCAGATAATTGTTGGTGACCTGAAAATCAACTGGCTGTCTGCCACGGCCTCCCAAACCAGAGATATCTTTGCTGCCCTTGAAATGTCTCAGCTTGTTACCACCCCAACTAGATTCAACCCCTCTACTGGCTCCAGCGCCCTCCTGGATATTACCATTACCAACCGCCCCCAGTGGGTGCTCGATATCAGTGTACTTCCCAACTCATTTAGTGACCACTCCCCGGTCGTATTCTCTTGGTCCGCTGACAACGGCAAACCTGCACCACAAACCACCCAGTGACGTCGCCTACTCCCAGGTGACCTGCGTCACCCTAAACTGCAACTCTCACAACTGGATTGGTCCCCAATCAGGCTTGCACCGTCCACAGATGAGGTATTGGATTTTTTCACTCTCATTTTTAACACTGCCTGTGGCCTCTATGCCCCCTTCACTAGAAATCGCACCAAAAAGCAAAGCACGCCCTGGGTTACCCCCTCCCTCCTTCAAAAACTTAAAATGAGAGACAACCTATGGCACATTGCCGTGGAATCTGGCAAGCCAACTGATAGGCAAGCGTACAACGCCGAGCGCAATAAGTGTACTTGGGCCATTCATCAGGCCAAAGCCCAGTACTACCCATCAGCTCTTTGTCTCTTCCTGAAATACGGCTAGAAACTTTTAGGATAATGTAAAGGAGGTGAATGGGAAATCCTGCTCCCCACCCCCAACTCCCTTAATGGAACTGTCTGCTCTGACCCCCTTTGCATTGCAGACTACCTAAACCACACTTCCTCAGACCTGAGTTCAGTCCTGCCCAGTAACTTCTTTGACCCCATCCCAGTAGCACCCCTGCCCACTCTCCAGAGACCTCCTTTCTATCTACGTGCCATCTCCCTGCTGGAGACTAGACCCCTTCTGAAAAAGCCATTAGTAGTAACAACCCCGGCACTGACCTACTGGACACTAGGCTACTTTGTCTGACGTTGGATGCTATCCTGGTCCCACTTACCGAGCTGCTGAACCACTCTGTGTGCCTGGAGCAGTTCCCCAGCATGTGGAAAACTGCCATCATCACTCCCACCCTAAAGAGCAGCGATCGAGCGACCCTGGGTAACTATCAACCTATCTCCATCCTCCCCCACTTTCTAAGGCCCTTGAAAAAGCAGTTGCCAACCAGCTTGCCAAATACCTGGCCATGCACACTATCCTGTGCCCTGAACAGCATGGCTTTCGTGCAGGTCACAGCACCACAACTGCGCTACTTGAATTCTCCAATTTCCTGCACTCTGCTCTTGATGCCGGAAGTCCTGCCGGTGCCGTGTTCATTGACCTCTCAAAGGCCTTTGACACGGTTTGCCATCTCCTCCTGCTTGACTCCCTTAGATGCTTTGGTTTCTCCCTGGCCCCCTTGCACGGTTCACCAGCTACCTCTCTGCCAGAACTCAGTGTGTAAAAATCAATAGCACTCTATCTGACACACGACCTGTCCGCTCTGGGGTTCCCAAGGCTCCATTTTAGGCCCTCTCCTCCTCAGTCTCTACCTCAACTCCCTCCCCTTGGCCTGCCCAAGTAAGATCCACCTCTACGCGGATGACCCTGTGCTCTTCGCCTCTGATCCCGACCCCAACACACTCCAGGCCACCCTCCAACAAGCTTCTGATAGAGCTGAGCATTGGTTCACATCACGAAGGCTAATCCTGAACCTAAAAAAGACCAAAGCTATGCTCTTCTCGCATCGCCAAAGCAAAGCCAGTGGTGCCCCTCTCGTGATACTGCCTAGCACACTAAACCCCACTGAGCAGGTTTCCTCCTACAAGTATCTGGGCATTACCTTTGATTCGGCACTCCCCTTCCATTCCCATATCAATGCTCTTTCTGCTGCCACCAATGTCAGGATTGGACTGTTATACCACCATAGGGACTGCCTACCACAAGAGGCCCTTAGACTGGCAATCACCTCCTCTGTCCTGTTGTTAACTGACTATAGGCTGCCCATCTATGCTGCAGCTGACAATACTGCGCTTGCAAGAATTCAGCTCTCTATAAACGCCTGCAGGCTAATGCTGGGAGCCTCTAGGCGCACCCATACGTTCCTGCTGTACTCCACCACCAACTTGCTCAACCTTGAAGAAAGACTCCACTTCTAAACCTACCTTCTTGTGAAAAAAGACCCTTCTAGGGCTCTCCCCCCCCCCCAGGGTCACCACCTCCTTGCAGTGTGCCTCCCCCTCAGTCTACACCTGCAGCATGGTCAAAACCTCCCTTATTGTCCCCAGGGTAAGGACCTCTATGGCCCAGAGACCCTTTTGCTATCGGGCTCCCTCCTGGTTCAATTCCCTCCCAGCCAACACAGCTGATTCCGCTAAGCTTGGTCCTTTCAAAGTCTCCCTCAGAAGCCATCTGACAAGCGCTCGCTGCTGCAACTGCACATAATCCCCCACCTGCCCCCTACCCTCACCCCTAGGATGGGTCTGCCCTGTCTACTTTTGCTGTATATGCCTGGGGTCTCAGGCAACATCTGCTGACTAATGTAATAAAATATCTCTGGTTGCTACCTAACGTGGTACTCATGTACCTATATTATGACTACTGTGATCTACCTATTACCAAGCTTGTACCACCAGTGAATGCTTGTACCACTGGTTGCTTTTTTAGTCTAAGCATTATGTACTGTACTGTTTTGTTTGCTGTGATGTATTGCTCGCTTGACAAGATGCCTTTGTAAATGAGTATTTGACTCAAAGGTCTGTAAACCGATGATCTAATAAATAAATAAATAAAGTGCATCAGGATGGTCTCAAGCACAGCTTCAGGGCCCAAGACGACACTGAAGCTCAATAGTTACAACACGAAAGAAGACCGTCTGCTCTGTTAACCAGGTGTTGTGGTGCTGTTCACTTAGTAAAAACCATCATGTAGTCTGCCAGTTCTCCCCAGGTATAGAATGCAGGGGCAGGTGAAATCAGCAGGTATTTACAAGACTGAACCCCCACACAGTAAACACATCTTGATTAACTAAGAATTCCACCCCTAATAAATCTACAAGGCTATCCAGTGGGGGGGGGCCTCCTAGAACACTAAACTTGTACAACATGGCTCCTAAATTATACATCCCTCTACCATACAGGTTTGTCCTTCAAGAAATTTTAAATATCCACTCTCTGGCATCAGCCATTTTTCTCCTGGGTTCACCCATATGGTAGCATATAAAACCATTCGACCCTTAGTAAAACCTTGCATAAAGAAAGTTAAAAAGCCACTGATGGGGAGATATTTGTAGGAGGCAATACTATTAGGTGAGGATCCCCACATTTGTTTTACAGATATAGTCCTCCTAGGCAACGCTGCTCTCAAGCATTTTACTGCAGAAAGAAAGAGAGCAAACTGGTAGCAACTTCCTCCATTATAGACTGATTTCTCAGGGAAAGTCCACACCTTGAAGATTTTGCTGTGCAATTTATGATACCATAGCCCAAACCGTCAAAAAGTAAACCAAACCTGGCTGTAGGACAGAGTTCTCTAGGAAATACCTCTCAAATCCCAATAAGGTTTCAGGTGACCACTACAGTGTGGCAAAACAAAGCTAGAATTTTAACCACGGTGTTGCAGAGACTTTTAGATTCCACTCTCTTGTTTCTGTATTGTGCCGCCTCTCTCCATCTCTCCACTCTCTGGGAGTTAGGTGGATCTGGGATTCTGTCCCGTATTTGTATGCCATGACGCAGGATTTCGTCTCTGGCTTCTTCTGCAGAATACAATTATTTTTTGCCCTCAAGGAATTGTGTAACCATCCTGGAAGGGTAAGGAGTGGTGAACTTGATTTTGTTTTCTTTGAGAGAGGCAAAGAAAGGCTGCTATTCTCTACTGGCTTGCAGGGTGTCTGGGGCATAATCGCTGTCAATATATATTCGATCTTGTCCAATAAAGATTTTCTGTTTTCTCCAAGCTGTAAGTAGGACACGTTATTTAACTGTATATTTGAGAAAACGAGCTATGATGGATCATGGGCGTGCATCTGGCTTATTTGGTTTCAGGTCTAAGGTTATGTGCACCCTTTCAAATTCCAGTGCCATGTCATCAGGGAGTTCAAGGGCCGTATGTAACACCATAGACAAAAACTGTTATATTTAGTCCCTCTGCCCCTTCCTGTATTCCGTATACTCTTATATTTTTTCTACGGGCACGATTTTCTGAGTCTTCCCACCTGCGTTGTATCTGGAGTTGGGTTTCTTGTATGGTTTGGATTACTTGTTCTAGGTTGTCTAATCTGTTCTCTGCCACAGTTATTTGTCTCTCTGAATCATCTACTCGTTGTTCGAGTAATTCTACATCCTTCTTCAGTTCCCCATACAGTTGCTTCATTTCCGCTCGAAAACTTAACAGCTCACTGTATATGGTGTCCAGTTTTACCCACTTTCTCGGAGCTTGGAAATTGCCTAGATTTTTGAGACGCAGGATCCGGGTGGTTGATATCGGCTGAGGCCTGTGATACTTCGGAGTCTGAGGCCTCGGATCGCAATCGGTCTCCCTCAGGCTCCATTTCCGCGAGTTTCTCAGTCTGTGAGCATCCTCTATGTCCGTTCCCCTTCGGCATTAGTGTTTTGATTTGTTTTTTGCCAGCGTTTAAGTAGTTTTACAGGGGTGATGGTCGTCTTTGGTGCAGAGCTTGGGATTCAAGCTGCCATGCAGGTTGATGACGCAACCGGAAGTCGTGAGAGACCACTTACACCTTTAGCCAGTTCCAATAACATGCAGCGGTGCACATGGACCACGTACTGGCATTTTTTGATGATTATGTGTAGGAAAATTTTTGTTCTGAATAAATGCTTATGTAATTTTGGAATGTGCTACTGCCTATCTCTTGTGCTTTACTCTAGACCGTGCTTAAGCTGGAGTGCTTATCTCTAATATATTATTTATGTATTTAAAATGTTTAATCAGATTAATACTGTATTAATCTGGTTAAACATTTTAAATACATAAATAAGCAGTGACCTCACTGTTGTACTAAACCATAGGAATTCTCAATAGAAGTAGAATCCAGATTTCACTACAAAAAAATCAGAAATTCAAATCAATACACACATGGAGCCTTTAATGTTCTGCAACTTCCTGGCTCTCCACAGAAGCACACAGGCCCTACTAAATCCCAGTACTGAGAGCAGAAGGGAAGTATTCCTCACCTGTTGAATCCAGTTTAGCATGGGGGAGGGGTCCTAAATGGTGGAAATCCCATAAGGAGTGTAGTTATGATGCTGTGACAAGCACAAGAAGATGAGGGATCACATCAAGGTCTAAGAAAATGGACCATCATATGGGGCAAGTGCTTCTGAGTGAAGACTTCTTAAATGTGAAATAACCGACTGACTCAGTTCTGTTTTACATCAAAAAAGCAAACTGTGTCTGTGATTTAATTTCCTTCAACCAATAAAAAAAAGTTTAAGCCCATCACTGCTGACAGATGAGATGTTCTTTGTTGCTTCTGATATTTCCATGGGAATACATGCTAATCAGTCTGACCTCAGTAGAATAAGAACTGCCTGTAACAAAATGCAACCCAGTCACTGAAGTACAGAGATGTGAGCCCAGAGAAGGCATGTGTGATCACACCGCATTCGTGGCAAATTCCTAAGTAGGAGTTACTGAAAATTAAAGTAAGGCAATACAGAAACATTAAAAAAAAAACAGCATGGGAGTTGAATACAAATTGATTCTTTGCAAAAGATGGGCACAAGACCCAGGGGAGCAGGCTGAGGTACTAAATGAGTACTTCACCTCAGTTTTCACAGAGGAAAATGGGGGTGCTGCATCATACATGGGAGGAGACAGAGATACTGAGGAGGGGGGGGACCCTTACCGATCGGCGGGTCTGGGGAGAGGGGCATCACTGGCAGGAGGGGGGCTAACAGGAGAAGAGGTACGGAAGTGGAACACAGCAGAAGAGAGGGGAAGCCTCAGCTCTCTTAAGATGGAGAAAGCACCGGGCCGGATAAATTACATCCCAGAGTGCTGAAGGAACCTCATGGATGTCCTGGCAACCCTGGCAGAGCTTTTCACCATCTCTCTGAGGACAGGGGTGGGTGCCCCAGGACTGGAAGGTGGTGCATATAGTGCCTATCCACAAGGGGGGATCAAGGGAGGTGGCAGGGAACTACAGGCCTGTCAGCCTGACATCGGTGGTGGGCAAGGTGATGGAGGGCATTGTCAAGGAGAGGCTTGGGGGGGCCTGGATAAGTCAGGGTGCCTGGATGATAGACAGCATGGATTCATCCTGGGGAAATAGTGTCAGACAAACCTGGTGGAGTTCTATGACTGGGTGACGAGTGCCTTGGACCTGGGTAGACCAGTGGACGTCCTCTTTCTAGACTTCAGCAAGGCATTTGCCTCTGTTTCTCACGTGGGCCTGTTGGATAAGCTGGGAGAAATGGGGGTGGGGAACCAGATGATCAGATGGATAGGCAATTGGCTCCAGGACCGGACCCAGAGGGTAGTAGCTGGTGGGATAGTCTCATCCCCAAGGAGGGTCATTAGTGGGGTCCCACAGGGATCAGTCTTTGGGCCCCTTCTGTTCAACGCCTACGTCCTGACATAGGACAGGAATCAGGAGTGAGATGAGTCTCTTCTGGATGACTCAAACTGGGGGCGTGGTGGATGGGGAGGAGGGAGGGTGGCCCTACAGGGGACCTGGAGGCTCTGGAAAGATGATCTAGAAAGTGGAAGCTGAGGTTCAATGCAGGGAAATGCAAGGTACTCCACCTGGGGCTAGAAACCCGGCCAAGTGTACACCCTGGGGGATGCTACAAGTCTCGATGGCTGAGAGGGACCTGGGGGTGGTGGTGGATGTCAAGATGAACAACCTGAGACTTGTAGGAGGGCAGCAGCCAAGGCCAACAGGATGCTGGGGTGCATCGCTAGGGGATCACCTCCAGAAAGAGGGAGTGTTACTCCCGCTGTATAACTGCTTGGGAGGCCGCACCTTTGAGTACTGCGTGCAGTTTTGGAGGCCACACTTAAAGAGGGACATTAACCTCCTGGAGAGGGTCCAGAGGAGGGCAACCAAAATGATTTGGGGACAGGACCTATGAGGAGAGGCTCAAGAGCTAAATATGTACACATTGGAAGAGAAGGGACCAGGGGACATGATAGAGGTCTTCAGGTACATGAAGAGGGTAATAGGGAGGAACAGTCAGGGTGCTTCGAAGGAAGGAGGAGGGGGGGCCACTAGAGGGCATGGGTGGAAGCTGGAGGGGGGAAGATTCAGGGGAGAAAGGAGGAGGTGCTACTTCACTGAGAGGGTGGTGGAGCCATGGAATGCGCTGCCTAGGGGACTGGTGGAGGCAGAGACAGTGGAGGGGTTCAAGAGGGGGTGGAACAGGTACAGGGGAAGGGTTCTGGAAGCAAAATCCAATGCAGCAAGAATATCCGGAACTGGGAAGGGAGAAGCCAGAGAAGGCGAGGGGGGCAGCAAGGTCAGTAACCAGGGTGGGGGCTGACCAAACGAGCAGACACGAAAGACCGTTAGGCCTATTCTGTTGGCATTTTAGTATGTTAGTAAAACTAAAGTGAATGGATAGAACGGTCGCTAATTTCTCAGGCAAAAGTACTTCGCAACCATCAGAGACTGATAGCTAAGTGGAGGGGACTATGAAATTATTAGATTGCAGCTGGATCGCACACACACACACACACACACACACACACACACACACACACACACAGTGCTTGCTTATTGATCTTCAGATTTGCAATTTAAAAAGATTTAAATTGCGCTTTATCATAAAGCGCGATTTAAATATTTTGAAACTGCAAATCTGAAGATCAATAAGCAAGCACAGTGTATGCATGTGTGTAAGGGGGTCTCCAAAAACTGAACTGATTTTATTTCTGCAAACAAATAATACTGTAACCATAATACCACCCACGCAGAAACCTAGTGTTTGAGCCTAAATTGCGGATTGACCTCTCTCTCTTACAAGCTGTCTATTCTTTTCCCCAAGTGATTTCATTTCAGTCAAATCATAGGAACTCTCACATCAGAGAAAGAAAGCAATTTCTTTCTTATCTTATGTTTTTACCAAAGCATACATTTTCTCACGGCAGCAAACACAGCTGGTGCACCCATCCTCACTGTGCTCCTCCGGACCCTCTCTCACCTGTTTAAGGTCACTGTTGTCTTGTTCCCGGGCCGGTCTGGATCTCACACAGGACTAGTGCCGTTACAATCGCTGCCGCTCACAATTCGATCAATTCTGATTCTCTCTGCTTGGACGGAAGGTTGGAACAGGGCCAGGTATCTGAACATAGCACCTCTGCCCGCCACCGCTAGCACACCACATGGACCGGAGGACAGACCGAAACAAATAAAACGCTATGTATTTGTCAGGTTTTTGTTTTTTTACAACGAGAGCCTTTTTGTTTATACTCCGGGATGATCTGCATCTGCTTCTGCAGTTTTACACTCATTGCATCGCGGGGATACAACTTACAATTCCGCACTGCTGTATGTACTGTAGGCCAGGACATTACAAGAAGAAAAGGAAAGAGTAGACATTTTGCCATTCCAAATTAATCTCCAAAGTTACACAATGCATGCACCAGGGCACATGTGAAAGCGAGCTATCACAGGTTCTCAGCTCAGTACACTTTCCTTTCCTGGCCAAAAGTGTACACAGTATATATTATAATATAATTTCTTATAGGTCCAGTGTTTTTTTTTTGGGGGGGGGGGTAGAGCACCTGTGTGCCACTGACCATACTGTTCCTCTCTGCAGTTTGAATATAGTGTAAAACAATGGAGAAGCAGATAAGTAGCCTGCTGCAGGAGGCATTACAAAATTATAGTTGTTTATTTAATATAATTTAACAGCACCTCACTGGTAGAAAAAAGGCAGGAACAGTCTCAACCTGGTTTTGCATGCAGTGTTTTGTGGAGGAGCTGGTAAACGGCAGCTAAATAAACAGCTGTATGTTTGTAGTGGATCTTGGTCACAGTGCAGAAAACCAAGTACTAGAGTGTCTGCACTGTATGCTTATAAAAAATGTCATCACAGAAGACATTCTAAGCTGCTCACTGCTCCTTTTCTGATGCATCCTAAATGTAACAGAATACTTTACATTAAACAGCATGTCCATAAACAAAGAAAAAAAAAACATGGGCTAGCCCGGTGGCGCTGAGGGTTGAGGCGCCGGACGCCACACCTGCGCCACGCCGCAACCGGTTCGGGAACAGACTCCGGCTGCCGGGGTTGGCAGGGGAAGGAAGGATTGAGCGCCCCAGACAGCTCTCCTTCCTTGAGGGTGGGTGAGGATACATGCGCCACTGCGCGGCACCCAGTGGAGGCTGGGTGTCCAACAGCGTCTTGCGGCCAGGGGAGGCCGGCAGACATCTGCGTAAGTGCGCTGGCGTCGTACCGTCCGGCTCTCCAGGGGTATATACTATACAAAAAATAGGGACTCCGCCTCTATGAAGCCCTCCCCGGGGGTTCCTCTCAGGTCGCCGATCCCCCAACCAGTTACTAGGACCGTGGGCTGATATGAGTGCCAGCTCCGCGGCCCCATCCTCTGGGGGGGTAAGCCAGGGGATTCGGCCGACATGAAGGACCTCAGGGGGCTGTGACCAGGGTGGATACTTGGCGAGAGTATCCCTAAAAAAAAAAAAATAAAAATAAAAAAAAAAACATGGGCAGCAGCAGCATCACCACTGGCACAACGAACTCGGCAAGTGATGACAAAGGACAAGCAGCTGCCAGTATTTCCAATGATTTGCCAGTATAGATTAACCTAACATATGGTAGCTTTCAGCAATTGCAAATACAGAACCCACACTTAAACGGAAGTCAACAGCAAATGTACAATATCAGATTATGCAAAAAAACAAACCATGAAAACATCAATGTTCAGACACCACTGACTGTTAATATTTACATAACAGAATCAAGGATAAAACAAGCAGACAATGACAGGTTAGTGAGACTCAAAACTCTGATCAGTCAAAGGCCAACACAGGGATCCTTCCTGACAATATATAATAAGCCATATTTATTTCAGCAGAGATGAAAGGTGCAGCGACAGCATCAGTCACAAATCTCCTAAAGTAGGGCTCGCACTCAAGGCTTTAATAGTAATACTTAAAACTGAAAGTTCCTTTAAATAATGGAGGTGGGTTTGAGCCTTACTGTAGTAGACTCATATTTGGCTTTATATAAATTATAACTGAAATTTTCTGTTTCCAAAGTAACCTGCAAACTTAGCCAGCCCGATAGCGCTGAGGGTTAAGGCGATGGATGCCACACCGGCGACCCGAATTCAGGAACGAGCTCAGGTTGTCAGGAGGTCAGCAGGGGAGGACTGGGATTGAGCATCTGTAGGACTGCTCTCCTAGTCCTGGGGATGGGTCGGGATTCCTCCGATACACTGGTAACCCCTGGCAGAGGCTGGGGCTTCTACAGTGCAAGGCAGCAGCAACTTGAGGATTGAAGCATGGCGAACATCTTCCAGGTGCATGCGGGAGCGCACGCACGCTGGGCGGGATGTCATTGCACATCCACGCTCCGGGGGAGAAAAATCAAGAATCTCCCTCTGCCTTTGGGTGAGGCGACAGCAAACATAGGCATGCCAGCCCACCACACGCCTAATGTCGACCGACTCTCTGGAATACATTATTTATAGAAATGTCCACTGCAATCTTTATGTAAAAATACGCACAACACACACACACACACACACACGGGAAAGCATTACCAATTTTCAGAAGAGTCTATTTGTTCAACCATACATGTACTGAAAACGCTAAATATGTACACAGGATCAGTCAGTTCCACTGCAAGGGAAGAACTGCGACAGCTTAGAAAACTGAGAACTCAACTCAGGCATGGGACCATAGAAAACGATGCACAGAAAATGATACTGTGAAGAAGCCCCGTGCTAAATGTGGAAAAATGAAACTGTTGCTATATGTCTGCCAGTATCACTGCATGTCGGTCTGTCGGTCATATTGCAAACCCATGCATACCAAGTCCACATGAGAGAAATAAAATGTTTTTTTTTCTAAACAAAGAGTGTGTAACATTTTATGCAAAGATTTAGTGAGACTGGAAGAACTGTTCATATTTCTCTTGTGAGATAATATCTGAAAAGGAACACAAGCAAATGTCCATACTTTTCACCAAATACGGCAGCAGGCATTATATAAAGTACTGCAAGTACTGATGACCACTGTCATCACATTTCATTACATGAGCTGGATTGGTTTGCTAATGCATTAAGTACGGTAAGTGCAAGTTAATCAGTTTTCCGTTTTTCCTGTTTGCAGCTTTATATATTGGTGCTGCTTTAGGCAGTATACCCACTTGAAATATAATTATTTATGTCCGGTCTATCTTTAAGGCACTTGTACACAGTGTTGTACCTGGGATGCCTGGCTGAGATGAAATACCTCATTGTCAGTATGACTTCATTTCACTCATTTTTGCAAAGTGTTCCCTCAGAGCACTAGCATGCAGTCTGTTATTTCCAGTTTGGTTCCACTTTTCCCCATGTTTACAATCTGTGTGTACCTACAATAGGTTACTCTAGAGATAACGTTCTTGTTCTCAGTAAGGTTCCGCTTTTAACTCAACCTATTTCCTCAGACAGCACAGACTTATTTGCAATGCTAAAAAGTGCCACCGTATGGAATGCAAGGCTCATTTTCCTACTGTTCTTCTCAAACATGCATTTTAGCAACTGTTACGTATATTGCTGTTATGAGTCACACTGCATATTCATTAAAAAAAAAAACATTATACTGATTCTAAATAGTCACAGAATATTTCTGCATCAAACCATTGCAACAATAAACAAACACCACACTGTACTGTGTATATAACAATGGAATTGTTTTTAGAATTTTGTACTATAAAAAACTGTTGTTCTGTGATCTGCTGCAATAAAAATTATTAATTGAAAAATAAAATTGACACTTGTTTGGCCCACTTGTAAAGTCTCCTTTGAAGGAATCTGTGGAAACAGCTAGACTCTTCAGTTCACTTGCAGTATAAAGAAGGATTTTGGTCCTGCAGGTATTCATTGCTTCTCTGGGACAGGTGATGATAAGGTGGTTTTATATTTCGGTATTTATTTTAAATTGTCATCACACACTGTCCTGTTCTTCCCTTTGGCACTGGCTTTGTTTGGCCGATATAAAAAAGACATTACAGGAAAAAAAAAAAAAAAAATCAGTGAACATCAGTTTCCAATAGTGGATATTTAGCATATTCAGGATGGGAACAGCAGTGCCTTTTCAGATGATCATGTGTGAAAGCAGCATGCTAATTTACTTTTTTCTCTGAATATGCTGAAATATTCGCCACTGGAATGTGCGCCGATTTTTCATGTTATTTAATCCTCTTTCTCTTGATATTGATCCTGAAGGTCCGACTCCAGACTGACTCCATCATTTGCACTGGTTGGGGGGTGCCATAAGAGGTTTGGGGGACAGAAAAGCAATACGTTATTATGTATTATTATATTAAAGTAGCTGGCAGCATCAGAGGATTGGGAATACTGATGCAGCACTTCCTCATACCAACACGCCAGCCCCACCAGTCACGAGGAAGATAATTCCTTTCAATAAGCTACAGTCACTTCCCACTCCCCTCCACACACATACACACACACACCGCCACAAGGGACAGAAGAAACTGACTGATTTACTTTACATGACATCATATCTACCTGCAGAATGCCCTGTCTTCCCCTGGCCAAGCAGCACAAAAAAATGAGACAGGTGTCTGCAGATGACATGCATGTGGTAGCAGACAGGACAAATTTTGGGCAGACAAAAGGCCATATCAAAAAATGGAATGAGTGCTGGACTTTAGCTGCTCAACTGTAATAGGCTGAAAAAGTAAACTAGTAAATGCAAAAGACTGGCTGCTTGACAATCGGTGACCACCCGCCAGAACCAGAAACAGTCTTTGTCACCCAGTGCCTCCAGCAGCACTAAAGTGCATGTCAATTTAAATTGTAACATGGCAATAATCAGAAGGCTGGAATGGGCACTGGCCATTGGTGAAACGGCATCACTGGGTCCAAAGTGGATCGGGTATTAATCCAGCATAGATGCCGTCCTCAAAATGGTAGTACTAAAGTGAGCCAGACCCCCAGGTTAGCAGCACTGGGCACAGGTGGGGAGCGAGTTGTAGACAGGCAAGTGTGACAGAGGGTGAGGGAGATGAGCTACATGCAGAGGGCAGGACAGCGGAAGACAGCACACTGGAGAGGCACTAGGAGCACAAGACGCAGTGGCCAATGTCGGACGAGTGTGCGAGAGGGAAGGGGAAGTGACCTGGCGCGCATGTAAATTTGGGAGCGATCGCACACCGCGGCGAGTCAGCAGTGCACCAGAGACCTCCAACGCCTGGCATGAAAGAAATAACCGTGCAGATCCACACATTTTCCGGACTGGCATGTGAGCAGCACTATTTTCTTTAGTTAGATGTAGTGAATATGTTGACTGCATCAGCATGTTAATGCTAGTTTGTCACAAGATTTGAAAGTGCAGTACAAATATTATCTTCAGAACTCCGACTCCCTGTGTAATGCTGTTCGGCGCACACGACATAGGCTCCTGGCGACTCTGTCCTTGTGCGGCCCATGTTACAAGCACATTAAGCCACTCCGGCGGTGGCATCTAATGCGACTGATACATGGTTGGGCCGTTGTTCGCCCTCCCAACCATGCATCAATCCAGCATTAGATGCCACCTTCGTCGTGGCTTAATGCTTACATAAGATATGTTTTGTCTGTCTCTAAAATGTCATATGCCCTCCCTTCCCCCCACACACAGTGCCGGAGTCTTAAGTGCTGAGTCAGGGCAGGCAGGTTCAATGTCAAGAGGTAGTTGTAAATAAAAAAAGAAACATTAGTCCTAATGCCACACAGCTGTGTTTTGTTTGGGAAATGACATTCTGCAGGGCACAACAGGGCAGTATGGTTTTCTGTTTCTGCCGTGCTGTTTGTTATTCAGAGGCGTGGTTCCTACTTTTCCTTATTCTGTAAGGTATTTAGGCACCCTTAGAATTGCTTAAGCCTAATGATAAAATACACAGTAGGACGAGATCCTCTTTTTTCATTCCCATAGCCCACTCTAACTCCCCTTGCTATGTGGTACTTTAACTGCAAACCAGACATTATTTTTTGAAGTGGTAAAAAAGTAGAATAAGCATTCTACTTTTTTCTTATCACTACTAAAAATAGTATTCTAGTCATTTCGTGTCACTTCTAAACATATTACTCAGCCTACCTTCCTTCAGTTAGCAAATAATTATTTGCATACCTTGCAGTGGACAAGATATAACATGTATTGGGGGCTCAGTCTAGGGCTGCACTATGCAACAAGGTGTAGAAGCCCTTGGGGGCTCAGGCTATTACTCTACTGTGTGACAAGGTGTAAAAGCCAAGCTCTCCAGAGTTCCGACCAGGGTCGCACCTTGCAGAACTGTAAAAGTCCTCTGGGGCCTGGGCTAGGGCACATCATGTGGCAAGGTGTGTAAAGGCCTCCCAACTCCAGCATCTCCACTCCCCTTTCCCATTCCTCTTTTTCCATTTTTTGTGGAACAGAGAAAAAAAGTCAGATTCTGGACTGTTTAATGGCAGCTTGATTCTATAATTAAACATAAAACATGTAGATGCAATACTCATTTTATTTCATATCTAATCTATCTAGCAAACTATTTTTAATTCCTTGTTAATGGTTTTTTAATGGTTAGTTCCATCTGGTTTCTTCACTCCAGGTATTCTTCATTAAACCTCTGTTTTTATAATATGCGATTTGTTACGGAGTACTCAGGCAAAGTGGACAAAAAGAAACCAATTGTATTTATATTTAATGCCCGTTTCTCATTGCCATCCTATTTTTCACCATGGCTGGGTCACAATAAGGACTTTTCATTCTCACAAAATATTTACTGTAACGAAGTTCTGGAACTCATACCATTTTTAAATGAATCTCATCATAAATAACTAGGCTGTTTAACAGTAAACTATGGGATCGCTCTAAAAGTGCTTGGAGTAAAACAATCAGTTCCAGAAATAAGTTAGTTACAGTAAGAGCATTGTGGGAAACAGCATAAACTTAAAATAGAAAAACGAATTATTATATGATACGGTAAACTAAAGACAGGATTTGTGGTACTCTGTGGCTTAGCTGTTTCTAAACAATTGAAAAGTTAATTACAGTAACTGCATAGTGAAAAACAGCATGAATCTAACAAAGAAGAATGACTTTAATATAACAAAAAATGTAGGCTGAGGCAGAAATAGTGGTGCTCTGCGTTTCAGCTGCCGCATGTCGCATATTATAGATAACTAAGTTGTTTCTCAATTAAATACTCTTATGGCTTTAAAAAGTACTTGTAGAAAAATAATACATTTCTAAAGTTAATTACAGTAACTACATGGTGGGAAACAATCTGGATCAAAACTGGAAGAAATGTTTTATATGATAACCAATCACTGACAGAAAAAAAGTCATTCAGATACAACAAAAAAAAAAAAGTAAACAACAAAATACACACACACTGACTATCCAACTGTGTAACATACAGTCAGTCCTAAGTGCAAACATACTGTGTATCATCCATAGTCACTTACAGCCCACGGAGCTCACCTGATTTAAATATTTTAGTTCTGCCACAATAAGTAGCCCATGTTCTCTGCTATCTAGTTTCTTATTCGTTAAAAGTTACTTGGCCAGACATATGAACTTGGTTTCTTGACAACACCGAAAATTAAATGGCAACCTGCCTCACATCTCACAGCCCTAGACTATTTTAGTGGTCATTCACGCATGCAGAGCTTCAGACCACTGAGCAGGTGTTCTCCCCCCCACAAGATGTGTATAATGCAGCAGCTACTGTACAGTACATCATGGTGGTGGGACTTAAAACTTTAGAAATTAAGGGACCAGCAATGAAAATGAAAAAAACGTTTTTTCATTTCTTTCTAAACTACCTACAGCATTCTAGTAAAGTCGGCAGTTCAGAGTTCCTGCAGCTCAGCTGCAACTCTCCTCAGCCAGCATGTTTCTATCTGGAAAGGACAGGTCGACATAAGCTTTTCACTTGCAGGAGTACAGTATTTCGGGCAAATTGCATTTTATTTTCTTCTCATTGCTGACTGTATGAACACCAACTGGACGGGAGAGATCAAAGCGATTCAGCCATTTTTACAAAACTGAATGCATGAGTTGTACTGCTCCCCATATTAATTTGACATTTTTCCTGTAACTTCTGGGCAATTTTTTCTGTATTTCCCTGTAGATTACCTTATTTCCTATGGAAGCAACATGCATCTGTTTTCGCATATAACCAATGTAAGTCTATGGGAACAGTTTCCATTTAGATTTTCCCGTTCCCCATAAACTACAGGAATCCATGCAGATATGGGAGCCCTGGAATTGTTTACCTATTTTCATTTTAAAATGTGATGGTTTGATTACATCGGCTATAAAATATACATGTTTGTATCATTGTTACACACTAGGTATGATCGGGTTCTACTGAATCATGGTTGCAGCATAGCTGTTGTAATAAAGAATTGTTTGTGAACAGGAACTTGCCTGCTATACTGGTAAATAAGCGTCATGTGATAAAAATAAAAAGTAGTAAGGTGGCCCTTTCTCAGAGTGCCAGCCTGCAGGGAACACATACATTTTAATGAAAATTACATGCAGCTGAACCCCAAGCAATGTAACAGCACAGGAAGCGATAACACAGACAACATAGTAAATTATTTAAGAATGTGGGAGGCAGTGTAGTATACTGGTTAGAATGCAACCTTGGAAACGAGGAGATGTAGGTTCTAGTCTAACTAGAACCTCATATTCTGTGACCTTCATAAATCCCCTAACCTCCATTTGCTTCTGTCCTCCAAGTTGTAAAAGTAAGTATAAAACAGGACCTTAGAAAAAATAATTCATCTTAATTGGGCTGTCCTGGTACTGTAAATACATTGTGGACACATTACGGCACATGCCCCTTAACGTTCAATCAAACAATATTTTATTTGTAAAAAGTGCAATTCATCGTGATCAAAGTGCTTGTACATATTTATAATTTTAAGTCTTTTATGATATACGTATCTAAAATGTATTGTGTCAGTAGTCCCAATTGTGATGCCACTATGAGAGGGGAGACAAAATGTGGGCACACTATCATAGCATATACAAATTTACAAATGCTGTGGGATTACGTGCTTTTAAGTGTGCTGATTGGATTAGGAGGGCTATGGTGGAAGAGTTATCATCTTAGAGCACAATTTGGGACATCCCATTCTGCTCGTGGGGTAGCTGGGCCCTGGGCGCAAAAATGAGAAATGTCACTATATGGGTCCAATTAAGAAGTGTGCAGTCTCCTCACTTATACTTTTTAGGTGTGTTATTTTTGTTTGGTGCTAGAATACAGAGTTCCCATAATAAAACTGTATAACATACTCAGAAAAACACTGGCTCTGTTGCAAGTATATGCCTGAACAATCAAGCCCCATCAGCAACTACCACCACCACCACCGCACTCCATAAAGTTTCCTTCATTCCATGAGACATATCATGACCTTCAGATATGTGATTTGAAACATATATAACTCCTTAAAAGGTGTCCTTTACATATATCAATACTAAACTATTAAAGTCGATGGCAGCATAAGCATTGCAAATTATAATGTCCTTGCATAGCTAACAAGCTAAGTACTTTTGAGGGGCACAGAAAGATTCAACACAGAAATAAAAGTTCAGTTATTTGTATTAACTGTGGCCGTTGAAAATGAATATATTATCTGTGAGATTTACTTTCCCAAGTTGTATATCTCATAAAAAAAAATGCTTAAATACTTCTGGAATTCAAATGGTCATATGTGTAAAATCCAGTTGAAGGATGCAGTGACTAGCTTAGGCTCATATGAGAACAGTGGCAAGGACATGGCTGCTGTAGGCCACCTGAAACAGCTCAGATTTGGCAGTCTGAACGAGCCATTAAGTATACTCTTTTTTTTTTTTTTTTTTTTAACCATTTTGAATTTGAAAGATCATCTGAGGTTCAGAACACCAGACGTAACTGCCATCCACGTTTTTAAACATTAGAACTGGCAAGTAATAAAGAGAGGTGAAAACTAAAAATGGAACAGTTGTTATTCTTCAGATGTTTATGAATGTGCTCCCACAAACTGCGAGTCTTTGTGGTCAGTTCTAGCAACTTGTATGTCAGCTGACTTCTCCCGACTTTTACCACCAACAGTTCCATTTTTAGTTTTCACTTCTCTTTATTACTTGCCAGTCCTAGTGTTTAAAAAAAAAAACACATGGCAGTTATGCCTGGCATTCTCTGGCATGGTTTTTCAACATATGAACGGTAAGAAAAATAGTATATTTTTTAATTGAGGACAAGTCACTACTCCAGTGAAAATATTGATAAAGCTCACTGAGAAAGTATTTAAAATGCACATAGTAACTGGATATTAGTGGTGAAGTTACAGGGAAGGCATTTGTTTATATGGAGCAAGTTTACTAATCAAGAAAAGATGCAACAGTTTAGTAGGGATGGCGTTAGTCAGCATTTGTATGCTGTTGCTGCCTGAAAACAGAAGACTTCAGCTGTAGCGCACACGTTGTCTTCCTGCTGAATAGGAGTTAGTGATGTCAGCCTTTTAAAAACAGGGAACCCGCTGACTCTGATATTGAAAAACATTCTGTGACGCTGATGGTGGTTTCAAATATTATAAAAAGCATAAAGTAAAGATTGAAAATAAAGGAAGACACACACACACTATTGTCCTTTACTTCTGAGTTATCCAACAGTTAAAATGTTAGTAAATTCATTTTCTATCACCTTTAAAGGAGAAAGGAAATGACGTTCTGTTGTAATTAACTTTTAAATAAATTATAAATAACTGACAGTGGCCTTTGTGTGTGTTTTGTATTTTAAATTCGTAAAATGCACATTTACAGATATACGTACAGTACACTATGCTGAGATGACTATGGGCTTGACAGTGTGTTTTCTTTTTCTTCTATCGGGAGTCAGCGCACGGTGAGTTTTAAAATACACACGTCACAGACTCCCAATAGAGCATTCAGCTAGCTGCAGAGTTTACACTGTACAAGACAACCTTATGCTTCAACTGTATTTACTTATGTGCTATACTGCACTTCTTAGGACACCAAACAAAAGAACCAGCACTGAGCCAACGACTTAAGAAATGATGCAGTGCTTTATTTATTAGAACAATAAACAGCACACTTACAACAGAGCTCTACCACAGCAGTGTATTTTAGTAACCGCAAGTGCAAACGCCAACCACTGGTGACTCACCTATTTCGTCCAAAGCTTTCTAAAGAGACTCTGTTGCTGAATCACTGAAATCCTTTTCTTCAGCAGCTTGCAGCCACTTGTGTCTGCACTCCTCCAGCCCTCTGGTGAACTGCATCTGGGACAAAGAGCATAGGCAAAATATCTGCTCCAGTTCACCTATGGGGAGTGAGAGTCCGTTCTCTCGGCTGCCCACCCCTTCCCCCAAAACTCAGCAAATCTGGGCTGGGGATTAATCAGCATGCTCCTGCCAGGTGCCCCAAAGACAGGCCGGCAGCCGCAGCTCTCTGTGTACATCAGTGTTCCCATGTATCTGAAGGCACCCAAGAAAGCTTTGGATGAAACCGCTTTCTAAAGAGACTGCGTCGCTCAATGCCTTTTATTTTTACATGTTTCGTTCTGTGAATCCAGGCTCTGACAGTTTGAGTGGAGCTGTGGCAGTAATTTACTGGACACTTCTAACAAAGGGCACCGACTATGGCAACTTCTCATGGCTGGGGAATGGGACTGAAGACGCTGTTCTGGATGGGGGCAGGACAGGACAGAAACGGCAGGGATCCTGAATCTGCTTGCTATGCAAGGGGAGGGGGATGCAAAAATGTGTTTAAAACAAATGCCCACTGTTAAGAGGAGGGGACTGAATCTGCTTGCTAATCAAGGGGAGAATGATGCAGAAATGTCTGAAAAAAAAAATCCACCGTTAAGGGGAAGGGACAGAAACGGCAGGGATCCCGAATCTGCTTGCTATGCAAGCAGAGGGGGATGCAGAAATGTAAAAAAAAAAATGCCCACTGTGAAATAGTGCAGTGCTGCAGTTCATAAAGACAACATGGGCGGATTGCTTCTTGGGGGAGGGTCAGGCAGAGTAGACTATTTACACCTTCAGCCAGTTCCACGAAGGGAAAACGTGACGTCAGCCCTTTTGTACATGCAAAACGTCTGCAGGGCTCCGCCCACGAAGCCATAAAAAGGAAAATCGTACAATAGTAAACAATTACCACCCTATCAGCCTCACATCCATTCCATGCAAATCTATGGAAAAAATAATCAAGGGTATCTTAAGAGGATGAAATGCAAAAACTCAGTATTACTGACTACTCCCAGCATGGGTTCAAACAAGGATATTCTTGTGCCACCAACCTAATTGCTTTCTATAATGTTATCAATCGGGGGTTATACAGCAATACGCCCATGGACATCATCCTCTTGGATTATAATAAGGCCTTTGATAAGGTAGCCCATGGTATTCTTATATCCAAACTCATACATCTGGGGTTTTTCCTTAATACAGTCAAATGGATAGAAAGCTGGCTAACAGAACCCAGGGTGTGAAAATCAGTGGAGTACTTTCCAGCAGGTTGGGTGTGACCAGTGGTGTGCCGCAGGGATCGGTTCTGGGTCCTGTATTGTTCAATATATTTATTTCAGACGTGCAGGTTAGTTCTAGGAACGTACTGTCAAAATTTGTAGACGACACTAAATTAGGTGGAAATGTGGATTCTTGACATAAACAGAGCCACGCTAGTTAATGACCTTTCATTATTAGAACAATGGGTTCATACAAATGGGATGTCATTTAACATAGATAAGTGTGCAGTCCTACACTTTGGTCTTAACAATCCCAAACAAGTATATAAATTAAATAACAATACACTTAAAATCTCCACTTATGAAAAAGACCTGGGAATACTGAAATTATCTTCTACCAAACATTGTAATCACACAGCCAAAATCTCAAACTCACTTCTCACTAGAATTAATCGCATGTTTGTATCAAAAACAGAAGAATGTATTATCCCCCTGTATAGAACTCACATTAGACCCTACTCAGATTATAGGTCACCTGTGTAGAATCCATATCTGGTAAAAGAAATACGCTCAATTGAGCAAATTCAGCGAAGGGCTGCCAAGATGGTCCCATACTTAGCACCGTTGTTTTATCCAGATAGATTGCAAAATACAGGTCTCTACTCCCTTGAGTTTACACAATGCAGAGATGATCTCCAGTTTACGAATAAAATCCTAAAATCACCAACACTAATGAATTAATGTGGCATCAGCATGTCACAAAGGAAAACTGCACCTAGGCTTCATAACAGACAACTACTAGTTAGCAGGGCCAAAACTAAGTAAGTTAACCCACAGAAAGCATGGGTCTACTGGAATTAATCCATGGTTGGGGGGTTGGACCCGCGGGGCGAAGGCGAGTGCGGTCAACAACCAACCATGGATCAATTCACAGTAGACCCATGCTTTCAGGTGGGTTATCGCTGCTCTTATATAGCGATGTGCAAGGGTCACATGTATTATTACTATTACATATTACTTATATTATGAGGGCAGTGCTGTTAAAACATCACTTTGCCACCTCTCACTAATCTGTGTATAAGGGTCTGTGCAGTTCATGCTGTGTGCGTGCACCATCACGATTTCATAGCTTTTACACTACTGATGTGTTGCTGTGTCTCTTTATGCGAGGTGGCTGAAATATGCACAAAGGCCATCTAATGTCCTCCCTGTGGGTTATTTCTTTTCCATGTGTCTCTCGGTCTCGCTTTCCGCTTCATTGCCAGCTGCTCTGTTGTTTTCTCGTGTTGCACTGTGGGCATCTCTGCCAATCTGCTTCATGAGATTCTCGCCGAGTTATGCCTTCCAGTACCGCAACATTTCTGTGCAGGCGACAGGTGTTTCTGTTCGCTCGGCCGTCACAGTTCCATGTCTTTCACTGGTGCACTGCTTTCCTTGCAGTAGGCAGGTGTGCAAATCATGTCGGCTTTCCGCTCCACTGTCTTTCCCACTGTGTTGGGCAGCTATGCGCGTTTCTTGCTGATGCGTGCGGTGTTCCGCTGCTGGGTGACTGCATGCCTGCTGCAACTTAGACCGGAGGCATTGAGAGGGGTTGCTCTCCTGGCCACTTTCCGCGATGTCTTTCCCTCACTGCTCCGTGCTGTTCTGTGGTGCGCCCCCCCTTCACTGTTGCCGAGCTCTTTCACTCGCGCGCTCCCGATGCTAACCATGGTCTACTATGGTATTAGACCATGGTTTCGAGTGTACCAGCTGGTAAGTTTCCACCTATCTGACTCCTTCATTTAGTTGCTGTTTCTCATGCTATGTTACAATAAAAATTACACTGCTTTTCTGTAAGAGCACCTAGGCTCTGGAATAAACTACCACAGGAATTGACCGATAGCAACACCTTAGATTCCTTTAAGAAAGGTATAGACATATGGCTTTCTGACAACTTTCACTGGGTCTAATTTCCCACTTTCGTGGAGGACAATCTTGATGGGTCAAGGCCTACATCATTTGTCCTTATTTACCTAGTAAACCTAGTAGTGAACTTACAAGTACATACAGGTACCTAATGGGGTGGACTCCTCAGAGTTACTTAAAGAGCAGCTGACGCCAGTAGGACAACTTTAACAAAACATATTATTTAGACACAGTTCAGCTTGTATTTAACATTAGTCCTGTATTTCTAATCCCCATTATTTATTACTGAGGCCATTTGCATGAAAAGGGGATCTTTGCTCTTGAAGAGTTAATCTATTCCTATTGCTTTCTCCATACCTCATGGCATATGCTCGATTTGTGACAGCACAACTACTCCCATGGCAACGGACTATAATGTCACAACAGAGAACTATGACATGAAGTAGGGAGTAAGCAAAAGAGGCAGATAACTCTAAGGGATATAGAGCATATTTCCATGCAAATCTCTCACTAATAAGTAATGGGGAGGAAAAGTTTGCTGAATACATATGGAATGCAAGAGAACTGTACCTAAATATTATGTTTTTCAAAGTTTGTTTTGAGGCATCAGTAGCTCTTTAAGCTAAGAAACAGAACCATCAGACGGCATAGCCTTCGTCAGTTGGGGTGTGTGAGAATGACATCAGAAGACACTTCTTAACCAAGAGGGTGGTGGATAGGTGGATCAATCTACAAACTAATGTATTAATGCCAGACTATCTTGGGGATCAAAACTCAATGGGACAGCTGCAAGAGGGTAATTAGAAACAAAAGGGAAATAGAGGGCGGATAAACTGTTGCGGGGGCTGGATAAAACTATGACGAACCAACAGAGCAGACTCAGTGGACTTTTTGTCTTTCCTGTCCTATACCATTTATGTAGAGTGTATATCCATCTAATAGTTAATAAGCTCAGTGTCCCACCATGGCAACTCCGGCACTAAGTCCTAGTGTCCTGGCCCACTGAGTTCTCTCCACACTAGATCAGCGGGAACACCACACTACCCTTTGCTTCAAAGCACATGTCAAATCTAATGTGGCAGTTACCCTATCAGTGGATACCCCCTGCTCTGAAGTCAGTTCTATACATTCACCATTCATTCGGTAAAGTAGTCCTTCCTTGCGTTTTGCTCGATTCAGTTACAGTGTGTGTTTGTTCTCTAATCCTGGAGTATCATGAAGAGTTGTGTTTGTTCTCATGTGCTATACCTCTCAGGTATCTGAATACCATGATCATGCTCCACCAGAGTCTTCTCTTTTCCAATTAAAAAAGTCCTAGCTTGGTCAATTGATTTTCTACTTTATGATCTATAACCCTCAACCATATTTGCTGCTCTTCTTTGAACTTTTTTGATCATGTAGAAATATTTTCTGATATGGGGGCCAGAACTTAACATTACAGATACCTACAGTTCTAAACAATGTCATTGTAATATCTACTGATCTCGGTATGAGGTTTTTCTTAATGCTGACTCCTTCATTTCGTTGCTGTTTCTCATGCCATGTTACAATAAAAACTATACTGCTTTTCTGTAAGAGCACCTAGGCTCTGGAATAAACTACCACAGGAACTGACTGATAGCAACACCTTAGATTCCTTTAAGAAAGGTATAGACAGATGGCTTTCTGACAACTTTCACCGGGTCTAATTTCCCACTTTCCCATGAATCTGTTTGCCTTGCTGGTTCCACACTGTCGGTCCAATTTGCATGCGTAAGTAAATGGCAGTTCTGAGATGTCACTGGGATAATCAAAAATGTCAAGCCATCTTGTGAATTTTTGGTGTGTGAGAACTGCAAAGCGAAACCGAATAGTCATGAACACCTAGAATTTAGGACATAATGCTCTTGATTGGCCAAGAGACATCTCAGAGCTGCCATCTACTTATTATTAAGCCTTTTCTTCAACAATGCTTGACAGCAAAATAAATACTTTAAACAACCCAAAAGACTTCTCCAAGTACAAATGTTTTTTTTCAGCCGCCATTTCACAGTAGTGTCAATCCCTGCCCCACACAAACATCTGAATGAGGAGACTGATTAAATGGATCATCCTCTCATTGCATAAATATATTATATATATGTAGACCATGGTTAGCATCGGGACCGCGCGAGTGAAAGAGCTCGGCAACAGTGAAGGGGGGGGCACCACAGAACAGCGTGCAGCAGCGAGGGAAAGACATCGCGGAAAGTGGCCAGGAGAGCAACCCCTTTCAATGCCTCTGGTCTAAGTTGCAGCAGGCACGCAGTCACCCAGCAGCGGAACACCGCACGCATCAGCAAGAAACGCGCATAGCTGCCCAACACAGTGGGAAAGACAGTGGAGCGGAAAGCCGACATGATCTGCACATCCCGCCTACTGCAAGGAAAGCAGTGCATCAGTGAAAGACATGGAACTGTGACCGCCGAGCGAACGGAAACACCCGTCGCCTGCACAGAAATGTTGTGGTACTGGAAGGCATAGCTCGGCGAGAATCTCACAAAGCAGATCGGCACAGATACCCACAGTGCAACACGAGAAAACAACAGAGCAGCTGGCAAAGAAGCAGAAAGCGAGACCGAGAGACACATGGAAAAGAAATAACCCACAGGGAGGACATTAGATAGCCTTTGTGCATATTTCAGCCACCTCGCATAAAGAGACACAGCAACACATCAGTAGTGTAAAAGCTATGAAATCGTAACGGTGCATGCGCACGGCATGAACTGCACAGACCCTTATACACAGATTAGTGAGAGGTGGCAAAGTGATGTTTTAACAGCACTGCCCTCTTAATATAAGTAATATGTAGGCCGGCCCGTTGGCGCAGCGGTGGGATTTCCACTTGCGACGCCAGCGACCCGGGTTCGGGAAACGGATCCGGGTCGCGAGGAAATGGGATCGAGCCTCCGATGGGCGGCTCTCCCTACTCGGGGAGAGGCGGCGGGTAACATCGGCGTGGAGACCCCTGGTGAGACGGGGTTCCAGCAGCAGCAGCATGAAACATGGGGAATGGAGGCGGACGCTGGCGTCATTGCGTCCCGCCTCCTCTAGGAGAGAAAACGGAGGAAAAAAATGGAGGGCAGGACCGCCCGATTGATGAAGCCCTCCCGGAGGAAGCTTCATAACCCGCCCGCCGCTGCAGGACCCGACTAGATACAGTTCCGGAGCCACGAAGGTGGCCAGCGGCCCCGCCCTCCGGGGGGTAAGCCGGGGGTGACCGAGGGTCCTCAGCAGCAATGGGCGACGGCGGAGGTCTCCGGGGGCCGTGACCAGGGTGGGCGGCTTCGGTGGTCCTGCGGGGAAAAAGAAGAAAAAAAAAAAAATAAGTAATATGTAATAGTAATAATACATGTGACCCTTGCACATCGTTTGCAATGTTACAAGCGGATTAACCCACGAGAAAGCATGGGTCTACTGTGGAATTAATCCATGGTTGGTTGGTTGGACCCACTCGGCCTTCGGCCTCGTGGTCCAACTAACCATGGTTAATTCTGTCAAACTATGCTAAATCAGTGTCTACATATATCGGACACATGATGGGCAGGAGTGTGATATGGAAAATATCTTCTCCTGTAGAGTGAGGTTCTGGATACTCATGAGTGCCGAAGGCACGAGTGAGAGTATCCAGAGCTCACGATGCAGGAGTGAAGATATTTTCCATAGCACATGATCTGCACATCATGTGTTCGATTTATACATAGGGGTACAAGTTTCAGAAGTATTGTTATGATTTTTTGTGTTCTGTTGCTGTTTCTGTGTTTGCTGTTTCTGTGTGAGATTTTCTGAATGGGCTTGCAGTGTTACAAATTCTGTGGGAAAAGCTGCGTGTGTTTTGCAATGCTAAGTAAGTTAGCTTCAGGCAGCAGTGAGAATGAAAATGTTTTGTGAAGGTGTCTGTTTTAGAATTCTGGTTGCAGTCAAGCTGAGAAGATCACAGCAATGGGTTGGGAGTGAGTCAGAGTATAGGAAACACCTGAGAATGTTTTGCCATGGTAACTGAGTCTGAGTTGGGTGCAGGCAGCAGTGAGAAACAGACTGCTTTGTGAAGCTGTCTGTTTTAGAATTTTGGCTGCAGTCAAGCTGAGAGGATCACAGTAATGGGTTGGGAGTGAGTCAGAGTATAGGAAACACCTGGCTGCAGGCAGCAGTGAAATATCACTCACAGTGGTGATGTCACAACATGATTTATCTCAAGCCATGATGTCACGACATGAAATATCTCATGTGGTTACGTCACCACAGTGAAGATACATGTTTTTATCACACTCATTTATCCTTCGCCCCTACTGTATAATATATATAGATATATATATATATATATATATATATATATATATATACACACACACGTACACACAGTATGTATATGATATACATGATATATACATATTATATATATATATATATATATATATATATACATACACATATATACATACATACATACATATATATATATATATATATATATATATATATATATATATATGCCAGCAACAGACCAACAGGACTCGCGCTTCCTTTTACTGTTCAAAAGCCGCCGGCTCGATCACTGCTGTACTCTATGTGCAGTCGGAAGCTTTTTTTCAACAAGATACATAGAAATAAGCATAAAGCACAGCGTTTTCTCAGTTACTGAACCCGGGGCACCTCCTACAAAACATTTGGCAATGTACCAATCGTCAGTGTGGATAGCGCTCGGTCACACTACAATTGCAGGGAAAGGGAAAGTGAAAGTGCTCAGAGTGGCAGGATCAACCAGATAAGTTTCGATATGACGTATAGAAACGTGGAGATAACATATGACGTATAGGAACATGAAGATAACAATGTTATCTTCACTGGCCACCTGAGATGATATGTTTTATTCTGTTATTTATCTAGCAACATACATTGTATAAATATATCACATTTTGTTTGTATCAGCATTACATTACTAATCCCTCAACCCCCTCTTCTCTTCACAGAAACAACTGGTACACATATCATTGCTAGGGTAGTTTTGACTTTGTAACTACATGGTAAATTTGTAAATTACATAGGTTGAAAGTAACTGGATATACAGTACTTGTTTTGGTCATTGAGGAAAGACAGCTATCTACTGACAGCACAATTCTGCTTCACGAATGCAGTTCACTGGCTCAGTTCGGAGCTCTCGCATACCCAGGTATGGAAACAGCTCAAAGTGGGTTTTATTTAACTTTTTGGGGAAGGGTTACAAATGCATATGGTTCTTATATTGAATGATAAGTGCCGAGTGCTACTGAGAATTATACAGGTGTGAGAACAGTCACAGGTGGAGAGATTTTTTTTATCTGAAAATTGGTAACTGGGAAAGGCACACTGAGGCAAGGCTCATTTCCAAGATTAACCCAGGGTAGGGCTCTGTATATGAAAGTTTATTTAGAAACATAGGACGATGGCAGACAAAGACCAAGGGTCCATCTAGTCTGCCCAGAGTTCCCTATCTGCCCCAGGACATACTGTCCACATGGGGTTACTTTTTAAGAAGGCATCTGGATCTGCCACTTTCTTTCCAAAACCTTTAAATAACTGTTGTTCTTGTTAGTTGAGAAGTGGTCTTGATTTGTCAAAATCAAAACTTTAAATTATAGGGGGGAGCTGTGGAGCCCGAGCTGAACGGAAGCAACTTTTGCAGCTCCTGCAACATCTCAAAATCCATTAAAATCGGCAGTTTACCTTTAAAACTGAGTAAATCTGATCTTCCCAGCGGAAAGAAGAACCTTAACTTGATTAGAATTGGTAATCCTAAGCAGGACAAAACCTCTGGAGGTTCAGATAAAGGCAAAGGACTGGGTGGTACGCCACTGGTGCAATCTGGAGATGAGGCCTCATCTGCAGCTGAATATTGCTCGAGAGAAACCTTAGCCTCTCTGGGACTGAAACTTCAAAAGGTAATTCTTTCACTCACCGACTTATCCCAGAAAGTTGATGGATTTAATGGTAGGGTGCTCATTTTGAAACGGCAATAGATGCCTTGAAAGGAAACACTGTGGATGTCCAAAAGCAAGTTGATGCTTCAACTGCTGCATCTGCACTCATGGCTATGGAATCTCAGCACCTGAGGGCATGTTTAGAAACCCTCGAAAATCAAGTTTGTTTAGCTAATCTGAGGTTGTTGGGACTACCAGAGGGGTGTGATGGAGATCACCCTATTCTCTTTGAAAAGGACTGGATTACTGAAAAGTCGGTGCAGCCAGGTTCAGATCCCATCAAAAAGACTTACCGGATTACTCCTCATGCTTGGCAGCAAGGATCTGAGGAACCTCGCACTCTGATGGTGGTCACAAAGGGAGTCGGTCTAAGGGACCAATTCTACAGCTGGCGAGACAGGCAGGCCCTATCATGTTCGAAGACAAGCAAGTCTATATCTTTCCGGATATTGGTTTTGCAACATGCCAACGCTGCTAACACTCTGATGGAACTCGTTGCACACTAAGGGAGGAAGGGGTGCCACATACAGCAATTTATCCGGCAAGACTTAAGATTGTGTATGAAAACAAAGTACATCTCTTTTCAGATCCGGTTGATGCCGGTAAGTGGGTGGCTTGTTTGTCGGCCACACGGTCCCAATCTGAAGAGGATGTCTCGGCTGAGGCGGAAGGAGGAACCTGAACAGGTTTTCCATTTTTGACTCAAAACTCTTACAACTGCCTCTGTATTCAAATAGCTACCCTGCTTAAATACTTTTGATATTATTTGGGGACTACTCTTTCTTAAGAGACACGGATCATGTCTACACTGTTTGTTGTTAGGCTGGCAGTATAGCCTAGAGGTTAGAGTAATGAGCTTGGTTCAGCAGACCGGGTTTGATTCTCCCAAACTCCACTTGCATACTGTGCGATTCTGAGCAAGTCACTTAACCAACCTAAAGCTCCCAGGTCACCCCTATAAATAGGCAGTTGTGCCTAGTGGACCGTACCCGGTAAACAAAAGATTTAAAAAAAAAAAAAAGTGCCCTTTGGATTGTTTTAACTTACCTGATGTTATGCTGCTCAAACATGCTGGGTATATAGTAATTATATACCAATTTTCCAATTATTAGTTTTTCTGCAGGAGATGGATTTTGTATTTTACTATAATTCATATACCTTGCTTCCAGTTTCTGTTAAAGGATTATTAACCTTTAGGGTAAAAATGGCATTGGCAGTCCCTTAGAATACCATGTTATTTATAATAAGGGACATTGTTAGACAATTAATATTTTAGAAAACTGCCGTGTAGCTCTTGGACTCAATTAGACAGCTATTCTTTAATTAATAATTTAGTATGCTGTTAAATATTCCCTCCACTGTGGTATTTAAATATGGTAGATGCCCTTATCCTGTGATTAAGGAACTACTGGTCCCATTAGATGTACATTCTTTTTGTCTATTCACTGTATGAATTGTCTGATGCTTTTGTGTCTAGAAACTTCAATTAAAGATAAAGTATAAAAAAACTTTAAATTATACTAAAAATCAGTTAAAAAGTCCTTGTTGAACTCTATGAAGTACCCCGATCGTCTATAATAGAAAGTGGAAGGAATCGTGTTCTCAGCTCCATGGAGCCAAAATACGATCCCTCCCTAAATACTGGCACCAGAAAATTACAATTTACACTGAATTACACATGGTGCCAGGTAAGTTGTATTATACGTTTTGGGGGGACAGATTTTTCAAAAAGAAGAAACCTACTCTTTAATCCTGCCAGTCACTGACTTTGGTGATGTGGTCTACAATGTCACCCCTACATGTCATTTATCAAAACTACAGATTCATCCTTTGAGCCCCTGCCTGAACATATCATTGCACATTTTATGTCCATCCGTGCTGGCCCTCACTGTCTGCAACTGTAATTGTGTGCAACACCTAGCCTGGTTTGGGTTTAATTACTGGCTCAACAAGCTCCAAAACTATTTGTGCACCCTCCTTTCCCCCGGTGCTCTGCCCAGACACCACCTTTGCTGTCATTCTGGCAACAGCTTCAACGTCACACATCAGAAACCGAGTGAAAAGCGACTTGCCTTCAGTTACAGTCTCCAACAGGTTTAGAAAAACCTTACCTGGGATAACAGTCCTTCCTTTTGTCTTGCAACTGCTATGCAACTTCTGAAAAATACAACTGTGTCCTACTGTGACGGCACCTCATTCCTTGTTGGTTTACTGATGTTGCCAACTGCCCATTAGCTGCTGAATATACCAGATGATTGATGATATATTTTTGCAAACCATTATATTTTTACTTTATGTTCTGTATTGTATTGTTTTTCTTGTTATTGCTGACATGCTCCCTCACATCTGAAAACATGACTGTTTGTATAGCTCTGTATGCCTACCTGATAAAACATTTTAAATAAATGAATAAAATATATAGTGAATTGACCTATTCCATTTTTCAGCAATATGTTCTCCCATCTGACACGATACCCTTCCCCCATCCAGAGCCTTCTTTAGCATTTGTTTTTACACCTGAAATAATTAAAAGGAGCACTCCTTGTAATGTGGCTATCCCTCAACTTTTCATTGGTATTGTTATCCGTTTTTAAAACAAACACCCATTGTTTAACATTACTTTTCTTGGGAATATGATGAACAATGATGCAACAGACACTGCTCATTAACTGAATGGGACAAAAGTGCTTAAACAGTAGAGAATAATGATGAAAACCTGGAGTAAGCATTTCTTTTATTATTTCAAATGTAAAAATAAAAGCACTAAAGGACTCTCAAAACAGGAACAAGCATTTGTCAATGCTGAATGTTCACTGCTTGCATTGCTGTTATACCAGGTCTTGCTTGTGCATTTTTTCTGTATATTTACCAGGATAGAGCAGATACATAGACACACAGACAGTGTCGGCAGATAAGGGCCTGCGGCCCACCCAGTCTGCCCATTTGAGCTTGTAAGTTCAGTTTATGTTTTCATAGAAGTCTGCTGCCCCTTACCCCTGACCTCCAGAATTCCTTTATGTCTATCCCATGCATTCTTAAATCGCGTGATTGTTTCAGCCCCACCACTTCCTCTGGCAGGGTGTTCCACTTGTCCACCACCCGCTCTGTGAAGAAATTTTTCCTCACATTTCCTCTGAATCATCCTCCCTCCAACTTCATCTCATGCCCTCTAGTCCTGGAACATCTTTTTTTGCTTAAAATAGTGTATTCCTGCACTCTATTCCTCCCTGTAAGATATTTGTATGTCTCTATCATATCCCCTCTCTCCCTCCTCTCCTCCAGGGAGTACATATTCAAGTCCTTCAACCTGTCCTCATAGGACTTGAGATACAATCCATGTACCACTTTTGTTGCCCTCCTCTGAACCTTCTCTACCCTGTCTGTGTCCTTATGTAGGTAAGATCTCCAGAACTGTGCACTGTACTCCAGGTGGGGCCTCACTAGTGTCTTGTATAGTGGAATTATGACCTCCCTTTTCCTGCTGGTGATGCCCCTGCCTATACATCCCAGCATCCTATTTGCTTTACCTGCTGCCTTGTTGCACTGTTTCCCTACCTTGAGGTCATCAGAGATGATAACCCCAAGATCCCTTTCCTGCTCGGTGCATGCTATATCCTCACCCCCCAACTTAACATATTGTGCCAAGGTTTTTGTGCCCTATATGCATTAGCTTGCACTTTTTTGCATTGAATTTCAAACTGCCAAACCCCTGACCATTCTTCAAGTTTCTGCAGGTCCCTCCTCATTCTGTCTACACCCTCTGGTGTGTCTACTCTGTTACAGAGCTTTGTGTCATCAGCGAACAGGGAAATCCTGCCTTTTAGGTCCTGCACATTTTCACTGATGAAGATGTTGAATAGGACTGGTCCCAGCACTGATCCCTGTGGTACCCCACTGGTCACTCTTCACTCTGTGGAGTGATAGCTATTTACCACCACCCAGGCAGTTACAGTACCTACCCACCACACTACTGTCCTACCCACACCCATATTCCCCAGTCTGTGTAATAGTATTCTATGTGGCACTGTGTCAAAGGCCTTGCTGAAGTCCAGATAGGCCATGTCCACTGCCCTCCCCTGATCCACCTCCCTAGTCACCCAGTTGATAAATTCAACGAGGTTGGTCTGACATGACTTCCCCCTGGTGAAACCATGCTGCCTTGGGTCCTGTAGTCCACTGACAACCAGATGTTCCACTAATCACTCCTTCAGTAGTGCTTCCATGATCTTCCCCACTACCAAGGTGAGGCTGACTGGTCTGTAGTTCCCCGCTTCCTCTTTGTTCCCACTTTTGTATAAGGGGACTACATCTGCTATCCTCCAGTCTTTGGGTACCTCCCCTGTTTCCAGTGATCGGCTAAACAGGATTGCCAGAGGTTCAGACACCGCCTCTCTTAGTTCTTTAAGGACCCTGGGGTGCACCCCATCTGGCCCCACTGCTTTATCAACTCTTATTACTTCCTGTTCCTTCAGGACCCTATCTCATGTAAAGGGACCTGTGTCCATTTCTGCACCATTCCCACCCCTTGTACTCCATTCAGACCCATTACCCTCCTCTTCCTCGATAAAGACTGAGCAGAAATACCTGTTCAATATGTCAGCTTTACTCTTGTCATCCTCCATGTGGCCCCCATCCTCCCCCTTGAGACTCACTATCCCTCCCTTTGCCTTTCTTTTTTCCCTTATGTACCTGTAAAAGGTTTTGTCCCCTCTACCCACCAATTTTGCAATGTGCTCTTCTATCTGAGCTTTGGCTTCCCTTACTGACCTCCCTGCCTCCCTTTGCTTCTCCTGGTACTTTTCCCTATCCCCTTATGCCTATATCTTTTTGTATTGTCTGAACACAATCCTTTTGGCCTTCACTTTCTCCGCTACCTTCTTGGAAAACCATAATGGCCTCCTCTTCTTTTTCCCCTTGCTAACCTGCTTAATGCATAATTCTGTCACTCTTGTAATCCCCGTTTTAAACACTGCCCACTGTTCCTCAACCCCTGATTCCTGCCCCATTCCCCTTAATGCCTCTTTCAAGTATCTCCCCATTTTCCCCAAAGTCTGCCCCCCTAAAATCCAGGATACATGTTTTTGTGTGGTTTGGTTCTGCTCCTTCTGTGATTTCAAACCACAATGATTGGTGGTCACTGTTCCCCAGGTGCTCCCTCACTGTTACCCCATCACACTGTCCCTGTTTGTGACCACAAAGTCCAGTACTGCTTTCTGCCGAGTTGGTTCCATGACCAGTTGCTTGAGGAAGGCACCCTGAAGGGAGTCCAGGATAAATCTGCTGCTGGGATGCTCCAGTCCACATCTGGAATATTGAGGTCTCCAACCAGCACTAGCTCACCCTATCTGTTTCTTCCTCCTGAGCTGGTGGTCTATAGACCACACCTGTGTGGATGGCTGGCCCCATTTTCCTTTCCAGCTTAACCCACAGAATCTCTCTCCCATTTTGTTCCTCATGGATCTCTGGCCCTTATGTCATTTTTCACATAAAGTGCCACTCCTCCTTCCTTCCTACCTGCCCTGTCTCTTCTGAATATGCTGTAGCCAGGTATGGCCTGTGATACTTGGACAGCTGGTTCAGATCACGGTATCATTTATTGTAATATAAAAATGGGTTATGGAATGTCTCTCTTTCGAGAAATGCTGAAGCAGCATGTGAGATCACACATACACACACACACACACACATAGGTTTTAGATACAAGGGGTTACCTGGAAGGCAAGAAGCTAATTACAGGCTAGACGATACCTAACTGCCAAGATAGATCATAAACTTGTATAACGCTTAGAGGAAGAAGAGTAGGGTATGACGTTTTAGTGCGAAGTCATAAAAGATGCTTTGAAGTCCTGGAAAGGGGAAACTGATCATAGATCAAAGAGAGTCATTTGAAGAACATGAGTTATGCTGAGGTTACAGAATTTAATACTTGGAAAAGACATGCTGTTTTTATATAGATATGTTGTTTATATATTCTGACAGGGAGGAGCTAGGTGACCTCATGCAAAGTGGTGGGGAAAGCCAGCTTTTGAACAATATTCTGTTTTACTTCAGAGACACTTATCTACACTCTAACAAAGAAACATCTGTGAGCACTTTAAGCAGGTATTTAGACAGAGAGACAAATCTAAGTACTGTAGTAGGAATTGTACTGTTAAAACCTTGTTTTGTTTAAGTGATTCGTATGTTTTGAGATATATGGTTCTGTATTTACATGATACATATTTTTATCTATTTTAGTAAAACTCTAGTTTTAGAGCTTACTTGGTCTGTCTTTGATTTCTTTTCTTTTACAAGTGGAGTATATATGGTTAAAGCAGACATTGTACATAAGCTTGAATGGTGATACCAAACTGGAAAAAGGTTGATTCGAATCCACAAAAAGAGAAAAGGGTTACCTTGTTCTGTTAACTGTTCACAAGAATACGCTCAGAGGTTGGCACTTTGGGAGTAGAGGGCTGACCTGCTGAGTGGGTTTGTGACATGGCCATCTCTCAGTCATGGCTATCATTACACCAGGTTTCTGTGATGGCCACAATGTCCAGGTCCGACTGCAGATGAGATGCAATGTCTCATTTTCAGTGATGTCCTGCTTTTGCACATTGTTATACTATAATTACCCAGGACAGGGCAGCTGAGAGACAATATCTACTTTTTAAGTGGGCTCCACCATTTTGACCCCAAATGTCCAACAGTCTTTTTATGACCCAACATTATGTTCAAGACAGGTGGGATTGTTAAAATCCCATCGAAAAGATGATTTCGCTGTGCGACTGTGGAAACAAGTTTCAGAGGGGATTTGAAAAATGACGCCTGCCATGTTCAGGAGGTGGGGTAACACAAGGGATATGTTGAACATTGGGGGCCAAAATCTGCAAACATGAAGTTATGAGTAAATGTTAGAACAATTTGCCTCCTCATAACTTAGCTGTTTTTTCATAATTTTTACCCCAAATTTTCAACATAATCTTTTTATGACCACTCCTTCACAGCATGACAGGTGTCACTTATAAAACAATGGCTGAAACATCATTTTGCGCCACAAGTGTTAAAATACAAGTTGGGTAGGGTTTGAGAAACAACAGCTGTCACATTCATGAGGTGGTGTGAAAAAAAGACTTAAAAATATGGGGTCAAAATACTGAAAAAAACACTGTCACAAGCGTGCACTGAAAAATTTCAATGTACACTCATAACTTTCTTTTCTTTTTTTTTTTTTTTTTTTTTTTTTGTAATAGTTTTACCCAAAATTTTCAACAAAGCTTTCTTATTATCTCACACAGCCTTCTTATGGCCCCACCTCGTCTCACACCATCTCCATAAACTCTGGAACGATCTCCCACACCAAATTTGCCACTCCTCCTCCACTCATTCAATATCCACTGCCCTGTCAAACTACTATGCACTTAACTGCTCTCCCCAGGCCCCCCCCACCTTAGTACTCCACAGTTTGAAAGCTCCCACCTCCCCCCTGTGTCCCCCTAACCCCTCCTGCCTCACCAGCAGCACTTAGGTATTGTGACGAAAGCTGGCTTATTTTCAACAGTTGTACTTATTGTACATTGTCCTTACTGCACTTATTTATCTCTGTCCTAAATACCTCAGTGTATCTGTTGTGCTATGCTGGCTCAATTGTAATCCAATTATGTTGAACCCTCGATCTATGCTGCATTTCCTTTCGAAATGTCACCTCATTCTACGCTGCAACGCTATGTGAAATCTAATCCATAATTCCTTGTAAACCCTGCTTGTCTGATGTTCTCCAATTTTACCCCTCCTCCCCCAGGCCACACCGTGAGATGAGCATAGTGTTGCTCAGTGTGCCTTTCCTGGTGAAACATTTCAATAAATAAATGTATAAAAAAAAAAAGTGGAGCAAATTTTTAAATCGTTCCCGAAAGAGGATTTCACGCCACAAGTATGAAAACACATTTTGGCCATGATTTGAAAAATGTCAGCTGTCCCATTCATGAGGGGCTGTGAAGAAATGGCTATGCAGAAAATCTGGGGTCAAAATATTGAAATTACCAAAGTTTCATGCCTGTGTTCATAAATTTCAACGTAGGCTCAAAACGTTGCTGTTTTTTTAATATTTTAAGCCCAAATTTCAACATAGCCGTCTTATGACCCCTTGTCATGAACAAGGGTGGAGAAAAATGTTCAAATCCTGCCTGAAAGGCGATTTCACGCAGCAACTACAAAATCATCCTTTGGGACAGATTTGCATAATTTCACTGCCATTGTTCATGAGGTGGTGTCTCAAAAAAAGGCATGCTGTAAATTTTGGGCAAAAATGATTGAATCATGACAAGTTCAAAACCCACTGAAATACTTTGAACTGCATACCCAATTTCCACAGTTCATGGTCCGGTGTTGGTGCTGGACCCCGGTATATAACTAAGTAAGGGCTTGGGAGGGGTTGGTGGGTGCTGAGTGGGAGGGTCAGGTGGAGGGACAGTAACAGGGGTGGCGGCAACAGACATCGATGGACTGTTTTCTTATTTCCAAGGTGTATTTTGCTAAATATTTTAAAAAAAGTATGAGGAACAGTTTTCTTTATTTCAGGTACCAACCCTGGGGATTGGGCAGTCTAGTGTTGGTGTTATGTTTGGTGACAACAAGGGTGGGCTCCCTGGTGTTGCACAATCAAAACAGGTAGGATGAGGGTGGCAGCCAGCATGGGGATTGGGCACCACCATGCTGGAATATTAACATGGAAGGGGCAGAAGAGACTGAGGGAGGATTTTCTTTATGTTTGGCAGCACCGGGAGTGGACTGCCCAGTATTGCACAGTGAAAATAGGTGGGGTGAGGGGTTGTAGCCAGCGCCAGGGATTACGCTGGGGGGAGGGACCACAGCAGGCTGAGCATGACAGATCAGCTGTGTTTGACAGGCGCTATGTAAATCAAAGGAAAGAGCCGCCCTATGACTGGGCTGGCTTTCTCCTTTGAACTACACTAAGTTTCCACCCAGCAAGCCAGAACAGTGTCATGATCAACCTGGCTGATGATTGGTGTGACACTGATGAGCACCTTGCAGACTACTCTGCATTAATAATATATACATATATATATATTTTTTTAAATTTATATAGCACAATTCCAATGTCAAAGCGCTTCACATAAAACAACAACAATTCATTTATAAAAACAAATTCAATCAGAATCCACAAAAATCTAAAAGTTCAAATACTGAACGCCTGTTTAAATAAATTGGTCTTCAAACTGGTCTTAAAGCCCTCCACGGTCCTGCACTCTCTAATCTGATGAGGTAGAGAGTTCCACAGGGAAGGCGCTGTGAACATAAATGCCCTGGCGCCAAATGTCTTTAACCGCACCCTGGGAACCTCTAACAACCCCATGTCAGATGAGCAGAGGGGTCGGCCCAAGCTGTAAGGAACCAGCAGCTCTTGCAGGTAACTCGGTCCCAAAATGTGTAGGGCTTTATAGGTCAAGAGACCGACTTTGAAGGTGGCCCGCCACTGTATAGGCAGCCAGTGCAGATCACACAGCATGGAAGAAATATGACTGGTGCAAGAAGCTCCAGTCAATAATCGTGTCACAACTTTCCGCACCAGCTGCAAGTGGCGGACATCAACCCCCGAAAGCCCTAGGTATAGTGAGTTACAGTAGTCCAGGCGCGAGGTCACAAAAGCATGGATCAACGTGGGCACATCATCGGATGGAACAAGGTGACTAATTCTGGCGATGTTCCTAAGATGGTAAAAAGAAGATTTGACAACTGCCGACACCTGCGCCCGCAGTGTCAGCCCATCATCAAATATCACCTGGATTACGCACCCATTCAGAGGTGGGCAGCTGTACACCATCGAGCCAAGGTCTGGAAGGTAACCCCACCACTGACCTCTCTATCCGGTGCCCCAGAACACAGTGACACACCTCTCAAAGCCCACTCTCATAACAATAAGTTCACTTGCACCTGTGCACGGCGAACATAAAAAAAGGGTCTCTTACAAAACAGGAGAACAAGGTTACTCTAAAAAGGAATACACAGGCATACAGTAGGTCAAATTGAGTTTCTGTTAAGAAAGGAAAGCATGACATTTTTAATAGATATTACTGCATACTGTGACAACCAGTTAGAAGTTGGGTAGCTACAGCTTGTATACAGAGAAAAAGTGGGTAAGGGGCAGTAGACTCCCTTGAAAAAGTAGGAACCAGTAGCAGGGTTAAAAGAAAGGGGATGCAACAGACACCCTATTTACAGCACGGTAACAAACTAGTTTTAGTGAAACAAAAGAGAGAGGTAAAAGTACCATAGGAGTAGTCAGTTGGTAGAAGGGTAAACTGAAGTTCATAAACAGTAAGCAAAGGAAAGTAGGGCAGTGCAATGTTTGAGGGATCAGAGTGGCGCAGTGCAACAGTTGAGGGACTGGAGTTATACAGTACAATGGTTGTGGGGCCAGGCTTTTGGGAGACCTTCTGCAGACTAAGATGCTGCACCATATCTACTCACCTTTTCAAGCTGTGCACACAAGTTGTTGGACTCCAGCTCAATCGGACAATGGTATAGAGGATCTTCTACCCCACCCAGGAGCCACCAATTTTGTTGCCGCTTCCCCAGAGGATGTCCAGGCAAAGGCAGAGTGGATGGAACTTGGTGAGTTTCAGGAGGGTGCTCGCTCCTCCACCTATACCACTGCACAATACTGACGGGACAGAATGGCTAAGAGGAGGTGCCATAAAGGTGGGAAGGGAGGAGGTGGGACTCCTCAGAGGTGGAGGCCCCAAAGAGGAAGGTAGAGGCCCCCAGCCCAAGAGAAAGCAGCTGCTGGTGGGGGATTCTATTATAAGAGGGACAGACTTGGAAGCTGGTGGGGGGGATACAGAGGTGGTGAGCTTGAGCAGTACTTCACCTTGGAGGGACGGAGAGCATATCCAGAGGATCACTTGGGCAGCAGGAGCTGGGAAGGTGCTAGACGTCTTAGTCCATCTGGGAGTGAATGACTTAGCAAGGGATAAGGTAGGAGTAGTGCAAGATAATATCATGGAGCTGTGGAGCGGCCTCAAGCATGTGGCACACACGGTGACTTGTTCCGAGATGTTACCGGAGTACAGCCAGGGAGAGGTAAGAGTACTCTGCACCAGGACATTCAATGACTGGTTGTAGGTATGGTGCATGAAGGAGGGCTTTGGCTAGATCTGGGGGACACCCTGGAAGGATATGGGCCTCTATAAAAGGTGATTGCCTGCATCCTTCCAGAAAAGGGACCACAGTTCTTGGTGGGAGGTTTAAATGCTACCGGATGAGCATTTAAACTAGCCAGGTGGAGGAGGCAGTAAATCCAAGGGAGACAAAAACTGCCCCCCCCCCCCATGATGATGCACCAGGGATGGAGGGCAGGGGAGCGGAAAGGTAGGGACAAGTCAGAAGAAAAGGGGGTACAACTCAGGTAAGTGAGGGTAGAGGATTAAAGGAGACAATATGAAAGAATCAAGGGAGGAGGCGAGTTGGGGGGACTTCAGGAAACAACACAGGCAGGAATGGGAGGGGGATGAAAGGAAACACGCAAGGGGGAAGGAAGATGTGGTGAGCCAAGTGTGCCAATGCAGGGAGTCTTGGAAACAAAACTGCAGACCTGGAAGCCATCATGGGGGACGCTAAGCTGGATTTAGTAGCTGTAACAGAGTTGTGGTGCACCGAGCACCACAACTGGGAAATGGCCATACACAGAAACATAGACTCTGATGGCAAATAAGGACAGCGTGACCCACCCACTCTGCCCATTTCCTTCCCTGCCTATACGGACACCACAGACCCTACTTGATCTCCATTCCCCCCACTTGCTTTCTAGTAAGATTTCCTTGGGCCTATCCCATGCAGTCTTGAAACCCACAACTGTTTTTGCCCATACCACCTCCAGTGGAAGACAGTTCCAGGTATCCACCGCTCTTTCAGCGAAGAAGTACTTCCTCACATTTCTCTTGAATTTACTCACTTCTAGCTTCATTGCATGTACCCTTGTTTTTGTGAATCTTTTCCTCTGAAAAAGACTTCCCTCCTGTATCTTATTTACCCCCGTAAGGTATTTATAGGTCTCTATCACATCCCACCTCTCCCTCCTCTTTTCGAAGGTGTCATATTAGGATCCTTCAATCTCTCCTCGTAGGGCTTCTGATGCAGACCCTGCACCATTTTAGTTGCTCTCCTCTGGACGCCTCCACTCTGTCTATGTCGTTCCTCAGATGTGGTCTCCAGAACTGGACACAGTACTCCAGGTGAGGTCTCACCAGCAATCTATACAGTGCTAACACTGCCTCCCCTCCCTCCTCCTGCTGGTGATACCCCTCCCTATGCAGCCTAATAACCCACAGGGCCTACCAACTGCTCTGTTGCCCTTTCTTGCCACCTTGAGGTCATCAGATATGATTACGACCGGGTCCCTTTCCTGTTTGGTGACCGTCAATATACCATCTCCCATTTTGTAGTCCTCCTCTGGGTTTCTGTGCCCAAAGTGCATGGTTTTGCTCTTTTCCACTCTGAAACCCAACTGCCATGCTCGTCACAATTTCAAGTTCTCTCAGGTCTGTGCATATTCTATCCACCCTGTCTGGAACATCCACTCTATTGCAGAGTGTGGTGTCACCAACAAGAAGGCATACCTTCCCTTCCAGCTCGTCTGCAGTGCCACTTATGAAGATATTAAAAAAGAATGGTCACAGTACTGAGCCATAAAGCACCCTACTGGTCACCCTCCCTTCCCCAGAGTGAGCTCTGTTTACCACAAACCCTTGGTCCGCTATTCCTTAACCAATTTCTTACTCAGTTAATCACCTTAAGACCCACTTCTAAGCTGCCCAGTTTCCTTAACAGCCTTATGTGGAATAGAGTCAAAAGCATTACTGAAATGTAAGCAGGCCATATCCACCACTCCACCCTGATCTATTTCCCCTGGTTATCCAGTCAAAGAAATCTATCAGACTTGTCTGACATGAACCCACCCCCACCTCCAATGAATCTGCAATGCCTTGGATCGTGTAACCCACTAGACTCAAGATGCTCTATAATCCTTTTGATATTTTTCCAATATTTATGTTTATGAGAGGAGATTTAAATGACACCTCAACAACAAAAAGTAGAAAAAATATCAAAAGGTAAGAAAGTTATGCACATGAGAAAATAAAATGCCATTGAAATTAATGGGCCCCGCACATTTCAAGTATCCACATTGTACGGAACAGATTTCCATTTTGCTTGTGATACTTTCTAATGTTTATAGTTTGTATCTGCAGATAATTTATTTCTGCAAAGTTATGTTTTATTATGAAGCATGTGCTATGCTTGGTGCTCAGCATATGAAACAGTTATGAGTGATTTATTTCACGAGACAAAGAAACAGGAGCTCCATAGATGTATTCCTCAAATTGAGAACAGCTGATAATACTTTATTAGAACAAGTGCACACTTACAGATATTTAGGAATTCATTTAGATTCAGCACTAAAGTGGGATACACATGTTGAGACAATAACAGAGAAAGTGGGGAGATGTTTCGGTCTCTTGTACAGAACAGGGACTGTACGACGGAGATTACATAAAAGAATGTGGCACAATTATTAGTTATGCCTATACTTGATTATGGGGATATAGTGTACCTAAGAGCATCAATTGGGAGTCGAGCTAGGCTGGCTGTAATATACAATAAGTTGGCCAGATTTGTCTTGAATGCCCAGAAAAGAACACACAGGTTGGAATTATACGTCAGGTTACGGTGGATTAGTCTTACAGAAAGACAGTCTCTTCATGCAGTCCAGTTCATGACAAGATGCACAAAGCAACCTGTCCCCGATTATATCCTTGATTGTTTTGAGGTCAGACCTGTCAAACCTGGCGTCAGGTCTGGAATAAAAATTTCCAAATTTATAAGATCAGTAACAGGTTGGAAACATTTACTGTATAGTGGTCCTAGAGTCTGGAATTTGTTACCTCTAACCCTTAAGGATAGGAAAATCTGTGCTAGTGCCATAGAAAAGTGGACATTAGATGAAGCAAGAGTAAGAACTGCCACAGAATTTCAATAACATATTAATCGTTTGTATAATGGTTGTTTAGTACATGTATGTTCTATGTTGTATGTTGTACATAATATCTATTTTTTTATATATATTTGTTGTTTGTATTGATTGTATGTAACTGATTGCTGCTTTGCACAATGACCTCGCTGGAAATGAGCTAGTCTCAGTTGAGTAATCCTATTCAATTCTTTGAATAAAAGTTAAACTGAACGAAAACATTAAATGAGTTTTGTTTGTGAATCACTTTCTGAGACCACCATGTTTATGTAATGTTTAATATGCTGTCCTCTCAAACTTACTACACTGGGAATAAAAATATAGGTGCCATATAGTGCAGTTGGCAAAGCTGGACTAGGAGGGAGTTTTTTTCTGGAACCAAAATTGCAGAATAGTGCCAAAAGAGTTCCTAGGAAAGGTGTGTGTGTGTGTGTGTGTGTGTGTGTGTGTGTGTGTGTGTGTGTGTGTGTGTGTGAGAGAGAGACTGCTTTAGTGTTGTTTTCAATCAGTCTATCTTTCGGGAGGGGGCAAGTAAAAAACTTTCTTGGGCAAGTAATTTTCAGGGCTCGAAATAAGGGGGAGTTGCAAATTCCACAGTAGCACTTGGTGCTCTCAATAAAAGAGGATCGGTGGTGCTACCTTCAGCACTTTCAGGGCAGCTTTGCAGATGCAAAGCGCACGCATCATGTGCTGGAGATGGCGTGGTGTCTTGGAGACGCTTAGATAGTGAGGGCAGGGAAAGCGTCTCAGCAACATAACAGTAACCCTTCTCAGAATATCAACTGAAGATGGGGGAGGGCTTGCAGCTGCAGTGGTCTAGCTGCAAAATACAATATCACTTTTGCACCAATGTGGTGAGGTACCGAATGGGCCGGCAGGTGGGAAAAGTCTTACATCCTGTCTTACGAAGCTGCAGCAGACCAATCCTGAAATAAAAGATTGGTGCTAGGAACCACTATACCTTTCTGTCCTTTAAGTGAACTTATTTTATTCTTTTAAAATATTTTTTAGAGTTGTAAACTCAGAGATTAACAACAGCAGCAACAGCTGAAGCAAATCAAATGGAGAAAAGAAAAGCAAGAGAAGAATTTACACAACCCACCTATGCAGAAGTAAAACTGCTGATTGGAAAAGGCACAGTTGGTCTAAACTGAGACATACAAGACGAGGCACTCTGCCATTTTTCTTGTACCTTTGTCAATTTAAAAAAGAGGAGAGAATCTGTTAGTGTAGTTTTTAATTAACAGATTCTCACCTCCTCTTTAAATTAATTGGTAAGTGTATAAGACGCGAAGTGCCTCCTTCTGTATGTCTCTAGACCAACTGCAACTTTTCCAATGAACAGCTTTACCATGAGAATGTGTTAATATAACTAGTTAAAGTGATATACAACTGGCAGATTTACAGATATTTAATATGTATACAAGATTCCTATACAGAATTGCATTTTTTATTATTGATGTTTTTTCCATTTTATTCCCCTTCTACGACATCCCAATGCATTTTTATGCATGGATGTCAACTCCTGGCTTTACCCGAGTAGATCCTGGTCTGCTGGAAATTGCCGCTACTCAGGAGCTATTCATGGCTCTTGCCTGCCAAATCCTTATTTCGGCCCCTGAATTTTTATACCACCATTTGCCCTGGGGCAAGTACTAAAAAAATATTTGCACACCTCTGTTTAAAAGTCAGGTTCAACCAGATAGAGAATAAAAAAAAAAAGTAAATCTAATAAAGATTTGGAGGGCAGTGAACAACATGGTTCATAGGTAAGTGGAAAATAGAGCCGCCATGTTTGTAATACTGTTCAGCCCACCCACATACAGAGTACGAGCCAATGAAGTGCACAGTACAACTGAGTGACACACCGAGGACACTGTTCATGAAAGAAAGTTTTGAGAACGCTGTAACAACTCGTTTTGGAGTTATTACGGCATTTGGGAGAGCCTTATAAATGGTGTGATAAAGGTGGTCACCAGTAATTATATTAAAATTCCCTACCCCTGATAGACTGACTGGCCTACAGTTGCCAGCTTCCTTCTTGTTACTGTATTTATGAAGCAGAACTACATATGCCCTCCTCCAGTCCTCCAGAACCACTCCTGTTTCTAGTGAGCTGCTGAACAGGGCTGTCAGAGGTACAGCCAATACCTCCCTGAGCTCCTTCAAACCCATGGGTGTATCCCATCTGGCCCCATATATCTGTCCACTTTCAGTCCTATCACAACTCTCTCCTCTGTTAAAGGACACATGTCCATCTCCCTCCCCCCAAGTGCTCCTGCTGCTTTTATGTGACCCATCCCCTTTTTTTTTTTAATTGTAATTTTTTTTTTATTTATCAAGTCTAGGATATCAAGTCTAGGATTACAAATACCTTTGAGTCAAGGCTCTTTTACAAAGGTTCCACGTCAGAGAAATACAAATTATGGGGAACATCAAGACATACATTACAACAATATGGACATTGTAAACAGATTACAGATTAATACAATTCAAGGGTAACACTGTAAGCAAGACAGCCAGCAGCATTTGTCAGAGAAAACAGATAAGAGATGAGAAGTGTCATAACCATAGGGAGAGGGAAGAGGCGAGGAAGGGAAGAAGGAATGTAGGTAGGGTGGGGAGAGGGTGAAAAGTGCAGCACTGGGTATACCAAGATGTGAGGGTAGAATCCAGTGAGGAGGGGGACCACTAGAAAAGGCAGAGAAGTGGAGAAACAAGGTTAAGGTGGGCAGTCGCAGGAGCTGTTGGTAGTGAGATAGTTCCAGAGCATAGTTTTAAACATACCAATTGTCGGGGCAGAGGAGATGGTGGGGCTGAGGCCATTGAACCAGAGTGGCGCTCGATAAGCAAAAGAGCGTTGTCCCTGAAGTGTGACAGTGGGGAACTTTCAGTAGCTGTAGCGTAGATCTCCTAAGGCACCGTTTGTTAATTCAGTGTTGTAACAGAGTTGAGACCCCAGAAGGTGCAAGGCCAAGGAAGATTTTTTGACCATGGAGCAGCTGAGAAACTTTATACGGTTTTGTAGTTGGAGCCAGCCAGTCTGAGTGTACAGGTCACATGTGTAGGTGAGACGGTGAGCACCAGTGATGAGCCAACATGCCTTATTTAAGGCAGTTGAGAGGCGTCTAAGGGCTGTGGTTGTGGCGGAGCCATAAATGAGGAGACCATAGTCTATTACAGAGATCACAGAGCTCAGGACTGCAACCTTCAAAGCTTCTGGCGTGAGGTGTTGTCTGTGTTTATAGAGGAGACCAAGCCGTGGATTAGCAGCTCTAGCTACATTATCTACATGAGGTCCATAGGAGAGATTAGGGTCAAGCTGCATCCCTACGTATCTGAAGGACCCCACCTGATCTAGAGTGTTCCCCTGGGTGGTGGAGATAGCCAAGTTGTGTAGCTTGTGTGGGTTATGAGAGCTGCAGAAGAGCACAGGTGGAAAAGGCTATGGGACTGGGTGGGATACACTCAAGGGTACTAAAGGAACTCAGGGACGTGGTGCCTGCCCCTCTGACAGCCTTGTTCAGCAGCTCACTGGAAACAGGCATGGTTCCAGAGGACTGGAGAAGAGACGAAGTGGTACCCCTACATAAAAGTGGGAGCTGGGGGAGGTCAGCAACTATAGGCCGGTCAGTCTTAATTTAGTGGTGGGGAAATTAATAAAAATCTTAATGAAGGAAAGACTGGTAGAGTATCTTGAATACAAAGGGCTGCAAAGACCACAGGCAGCATAGATTACAAACATATGAATGAGCCAGCAGGAAAAGGCTTTGCAGTCTAGCATGTCTGCTCCAGTCAGCAGACCCTTCAATGTTTATTGAGGGACTCGCACTCCTCCATCCCCCCACCCCCCTTCCCCTACATGAAACTTTCCCCTTTACTCTGTCCCAACCTCTCTTGGAGCTGTCCCCTGTCTTCAGGGAGACTACTTCCTCTGGCAACTCATTCCACTTAGCTACCACCCTCTTTGTGAAAAAGTGCCTCCTCATTTCTCTCCTAAATGTTCCCCCCACCAGCATGAGGCAATGCCCCTTAGGGGTCTTGTTCCCAGTAAGGTTGAAGAGACCCTCAGTGCTCACCCTGTTAAAACCTTTAAGGTACTTGAAGGTTTCGGCCATCTAACCCCTCTCTTTTCTATCCCCCAGGGAGTACATGAAGAGATCTTGGAGTCTCTCCTTGTATGTTCTGCCTTGCTGTAATTGGATCATATTGGTTGCCCTTCTCTGGACTACTTCCAGCAGGCTGATATCCTTCTTTGGGAAAGAGCACCAATACTGCACACTGTACTCAAGATATGGCAGAACAAGAGATTTGTACACTGGCAGAATGACCTCCACTTTCCTTTTGTTCATACCCCTGGCTATGCAGCCCAGCATTCGATTCACTTTGGCTGCTGCTTTCCTGCAGTGTGCATCACTCCCAAGTCCTTCTCCTCCTCCTCTGACTTGGTAACCTGCATACCACCCAGCCAGTATTTGATCTCTGGGTTCTTTGTCCCCAGGTGCATTACCTCACATGTTTTGGCATTGAATCCCTGTTGCCAAATACCAGACCATTTCTCTAGCTTAGCCAGGTCCTCCCTAAGGTCCTGTCTCCCCTCCTCTCTGTCTACTCTCCCACAGAGCATTGTGTCATCCACGAACAGGCATATTTTACCTTTTTAGTCCACAATATTACTGATGAAGATGTTAAACAGCACCAGGCCCAGTACTGAGCAATACAGGACCTCAACAGCGACTGGCCTAGCCTTCGAGAACTATCCCACTCCTTCCCTGCCCTGCTGCTACTTCCTCTACCTATCCCTTTCCCTTCCCTCTATGATCTACCCCCAGTACCCATATCCTCCTACTGCTTATGCTTCTCTCCTTCCCCCAGAGCTTCTTTCACACACATCCATCAGTGGGAGGAATATAGTCTGCACTGGCACCTCTGGGGGTGCTCTAACCGGCCCTCCCTTCCTCCTTTCCTTCCCCAATCCTCTTATTAATGTCCACCCCACTATCCTTGGCCTCCTCTAGCACTGGGGGACTGGGATCAAGGAGCCTGCCTTAATTCACCCTCCATTTCTCCCCCACTGGCCCCCACTCCCAACCTGCACTCCACCACCACTGTCCCCCCACCTGTCCCCACTCCCTGTGAGTATACCTGCTCCCCCATCACCATTTAGGATACCTCCTACCAACACTCCAATCTCCTGTATCAGCTGCCATAATTCTCCCTTAGCTGACCTAGGCTCCTAAACACCAGACCCCCCCCATCCCACAGAGTATTTAAGAAAACCACTGCCTCAAACCACCCACAGCACACCACTGTACCTGCCCCATACTGCCAAGCCTCCTTTTCACATTCTAATGTTCCAATCCCTCCTTACAGAGTGCCTATAAAGCCCTTATAAACCTTATGCAACCAAACCCTATAAAGGGATTTGGTATAGCTCTCTTGAAAACCCTTTAGTCGAACCTAGATGGGGATAGCTATAAAGCTGCAACCGCTTGTTTGCATTGTTAGCTGACCCTAGATAGGAACTAGCTGCATTCCCTTAGAGTTGCTTGTCCACCAACTCACTATAGCTGACCCCAGACAGGGACTAGCTACTACCCCTCAGCTGAAACCTAGATGGCTGGCTGTATTTTTTTTTTTTTCTACTTTATTTTTATTGCTTTCATATACTTAACATGTACATGACCATTCCATATCCAGGACAAATTACAATCATTAAAGATAAAACTTAATTAGAAAGTAGAAATCTCTCCTTAATCCTAGGATATATGCATCTTACATACTGGGATACCACACAGAGGGGTATAACGTTATTTATAGTCTACCAGAAAAACAAAATCCAAAATATGGCTGTATATATAAGCCCATGATCAATACGACTAGTTTCATTTTAACTAAGGATTTCTAAATCAAAGTCCCAACAGTTCACGTCCTATTCAGGGCATTTGGCATCATACTATATATCTATAAATATAGTATAAAATATACTCGTTTAAGGCAGCAATTGCGGTGAATGCTTAACTTTTAGATAAAATCTTCGCTTATACCATTTAATGGGCCATCAAAGATAAAGACATTAATAGTGGTCTTACAATAGAATATTACTGTAATCCCCACCATATTAGCAAGTCTCCTATACCCTTGCAGTGAAACTTCCACATAAAAGTAGTCGGGAAAACAGCGCCCTTTAACTCCAGGTTTAGCCAAGAAAAAATAACAGGTAAAGTTTCAATTCAGCTGTCTTCTGATTAAACAAACCTGGTAAAATAGCAAGTTCAACTTTGTATAAAGAAACAAAATAGTACTTAGGGCTGTTCAAACCCCTTCGTCTTCTTCCCAATCACTCTCTGCTTCTCCAACATTCCAACATCAGTTCAGATTGCTATTCGCAAAGCGGGAGGCCCACTTCCCTGCCTCCATGGGATCGGAGAAGACCCAGACCTAACCACCGTGTACAATCCTCTATCTGGCTGGATATATAACTGTATGGATAATGGATGCCTCCTTCAGCTTCTTCCGCACACCATCGAACCTTTTCCTGCGCATCCGGGTTGTGTAGCTGATGTCAGGGAACAGACAGCCCAGTCGTCACGTGCTAGCAGGCCTGCTTGTCTGGCGAGCCTAAGAATTTTATCTCTTGTACCCACCCCGTCGGTAACCAGCAACAGAGTTCAGGAATTTTCTGAGTCTTCACGGTAGCCACGTGGGGTAATACGGTAAGCTTTCTGCAGATTTAGTTGAATTTTTTGTCCCTCAGGTACCAGCTTTGATTCTATTCCTCCAGAAACATGAAGGGCTGATCTCCCTCAATCCCCTCGGGGAGCCCTAGAATCCTGATGTGGGATGAACGAGCTTGATTTTCTAGCGTTTCGAGTCTGGCCCTCATATTGTTGTTCTCTTTAACAAGAAGTGTGGTTGCCGCAGTAGCCGACTCGGCTTACCTTTTGGTGTCCCCGACTTCCAATTGCATCCCCTCTACAGTTTTTTCCACCATCGATATTCTTGTTGCAACTGAATTCATTTTACTGCTGAGGTTTGATACCGATGCAATCAGCCTTTGCAATCTGATGCCAATCGAAGACATGGTCTCTTCAGCTTCGTGATGAGGTTCGGCCTGCACGTCTGCACTGGATCGTGGTGGTTGGGAAGTCCCGGAGGCCTTATTACTATTTCCACCCGTCCTATCCTTCCAAGGATTTCCCATTTTAGGTTCTGAAGGCTCCTCTGTCTATCTGTAATGTTTATTTTGTTGAATGACTGCTCAAAAATGATTTATAGGCGATTTTGTTTCTTTATCACAGAGCTGTTACAATTGCTGCCACTCAGCTCGGGTTCCACAGCGCCCCTCTTTCTTAATCACAGAGCTGTTAAAATTGCTGCCGCTCAGCTCGGGCTCCACAGCGCCCCAACTGGCTGGCTGTATAGCTTCAACACCTTGTCTCCTCAGTTAGCGGAATCTAGATAGGGACTAGCTGTAACCCCTCAGCAACACCTGTCTGTTTACTCCATGCCCCCACCTTTCCTTACCTATCCTACATTCAGCAGCATGGCCCGTGGCCTGCAGTCTCACTTGAGGACGGGCTGCTGATGCCCCCAGACACCAGCTGGGTAGACACCACACTCCTGCTTCATGGCACTCATGCTTCATGATTGCTCCTGTGAGGGGTCGCTAAGACCTCTGGGAAATTCATACTGGCCTACAGCTGCCCTATAGGCTGGTTAAGACCATGTGGTCCAAGGGGACCACCAATGGTGCCACTCTCGGCTGCCTGATCACCCTCCCTCAGTCCACCTTCTGGTGCCATCCTTCGGTCTCCTCAAATCCCTGCCAAGTCACTCAGAATTAGCCCAGCATTTCAGCCTTGTAAGGAAGTTTCACAATTGGTGGGAACTATTCAGCTTATATGGTATTTTTTTTTTTCTGAGACTCAAAAGACTCAGCTAATATGAACATACAAAATTGCTAGCAGAAACAGGCCATAATGGTCTATCAAGTCTGCTCGAGGGTGCTGCTCAGTTTAGATCCCTGGAGCTGCCACCTCCCATGACAATCCTTCCACAACCAGCCCTCTGGTGCCAGCCCCCCCCCCCCCCAGCCTCTGATCCCAAACCAAATCCCCAGCACAGTTTAAGCATCTGTATTGACAAACACAAAACTCAGCTACTATGAACACCCTCCCACAGCCCGCCCACTGATGCCATCTTCCCACCTCCCTGATCCCACGCCAAGTCCCCAGCACAATCCACTTTAATTCAGCATTTGTATTTTAACAGGAAGATCTCCAAACGATAATAACATCACTCAGCTCTTTGAAAGACGTAGTGATCCTGGCACCCTCGCTTGTCCCTTCATCAGTGCCTGATGGCTGTTCTAGAAGAAAGAGATCAAACTATTGGAATCCAGGCCTTTTACCTGGTGGTCTACAGCCACCCTATAGATTGGCTGAGACCACGTGGTCCATGGGGACCGCCAAGGGCAGGGAAAAGTCAGATACATGTATTTGACTGCATGACCAGGGAAATAGATCAGGAGAGGGCAGTGGATGCAGCCTATCTAGACGTTAGCAAGACCTTCAACACTGTGTCACATGGGAGGCTGATAAAGAAATTGAGCAGCCTAGGGTGGGATCCAAAGTGGTGAACTGGGTTAGAAACTGGTTAACAGGTAGGCATCAGAGGATAGTAGTTAATGGAACCCACTCTAATGATGGGAGAGTGACAAGCAGGGTACCACAGGGCTTGGTATGACCAGTTCTCTTCACTGGGGACATTGTAGATGAACTGGAAGGTATGCTTTTTTGCAGATGACACCAACATCTGCAATAGGGTGGAAACTCAGGAGGAGGTGCAGAGAATGCACAGGGATCTCGGGAAACTCAAGACGATGTCAAAAGTATGGTAGATAGGTTCAATGCCAAAAACGCAAAAGCATGCACTTAAGGCACAGGAACGCAGGAGCCGAGGAGCTGCATATAGGATGGTGGAAGATACTGACAGTCACTAAACCGGAAAGGAACCTTGGGATTATCATATCTGGGGACCTCAAGGTGGCAGAGCACTGTGACAAAGCCGTGGGTTTGCTAGTGGGATGCATAGGTAGGAGTATCTCCAGCAGGAGGATGGAGGGAGGTGGTGTTGCTACTGTATCATTCACTAGCGAGACCTCACCTGGAGTACCATATCCAGTTTTGGAGAACACACCTCAAAAACGACAGACAGGGCTGAAGCAGTCCAAAGGAGGGCAACTAAAATGGTGCAGGGTTTGCATAAGAAGCCATACGAAGAGAGACTGAGAGATCGCAACATGAACATCCTGGAAGAGAGGAGAACGCAGGGACATGGCAGAGACTTACAAGTACCTTACATGGGTGAACAGGGTGCCAAGAGGGTCTATTTCAAAGCAGAAAGAGTACCAGGACCAGGGGGCATGCAATGAAGCTGGAGGGGGAATTCAGGAGAGACGTAGGGATGTACTTTTTTCTCCAATTCCTTTGTTTCACTATTATTTTCATGTTCACAAAGATAGTGCTACTTGAAAATTACATTTCTTATAAATACACAAACATATCCTCCGAACCATCTGGTAACAGCTGATGTAATATACAACTTTATCTGAGTAGCAGATGAATAAAAATTAGCACTGAATTTTGTGTGTAATCATGTGTGAAGCAACCATACGACCACTGTGGGTGAAATCAGGTGAACTGCAAATGATTGCAAAGAAAAAATTGCTCACCTTAGTAATGTTATTTCTTCTAATGGAGTCTTGCTATATTATGACAATTGCAGTTTGTCCCACCATTAGAACTGCTCCGGAGGTGAAAGAGTTAACTTCCATGCCAGGCATGGAGTTTAGAGTGCGAGCTCGGTTAGAGAAGCTCAGTCTGGATAATTTCAAACTGAAACTGTCAGATCTTTATGAGTAAAACTCACTAGGGTTCTGTGTGGAAGCTGTAACCTACACTAGCCAACTGGCTACTTAAATATTAACACATATTCCTGGTCCCAACACCAAGACTCAAGTCAGGGGACCAGAAAATAAGATAAGATAAGATAAAATAAAACACAACACCCCAAAACCCCAAAAAGAAGGGGTGGAAAACATAAAATGGGCATAAACAAGTGCCAACACTGGACTGCCCACCCCATACCCAAGTAGAAGTTCTGAGAGGGGCAGGCTGGGGAGGTCATAATATAGCAAGACTCCATTAGAAGAAACAACATTACTAAGGTAAGTAATTTTTCTTCAAACAACATGAAGTCTTGCTATATTATGACAATTGCAGACTACACAGCAGTACCTCCATGGAGGAGGGACAGAACCTACTTAGGAATAGGCTCTGAAGCACGGTTGTGTTAAACCGAGCATCCCTCCTGGCCTGGACATCCAGGGAGTAATGCTTGGTGAAAGTGTGTACCATTTTCCAAGTAGCTGCTTGACATATCTCTAAGATAGGATGTCTCTGGCAGCAGCTAGAGACGAGCTGTACCTCTGGTAGAGTGAGCCCTCAGGCCTGAAGGGGAACTTTTCCCAGTTTTGATAACAAAATTGGATACAAGAGACAATCCACCTGGCAATGGATCTCTTTAGTGGCAGGTTTCCTTTCCAACCTCACCATAAGTGAAAAGTTGAGGTGATCAACCTGTGACCCTTGGCACGCTTCTATATAGTAACTTAGGCCCTCTTAACATCTAGTTGTACAACCTCCTCTCACCAGAGGAGGAATGGTCAGTGAAGAACACTGGAAGGAGATAGATTGATTAAGATGGAAATCTGAAACCACCTTAGGCAAAAACTTCCTGTTAGTCCTAAGGACTACCTTATCCCTGTGGAAGGAAATAAAGTGAGTCTCTACTGACAAAGCTTGTAACTCACTTATGCGCCTGGCAGAAGTGATAGCTACTAGAAAAACAGTTTTCCAAGTCAAGTACTTAAGCTCTGCAGAAGACAGAGGTTCAAAGGGGGGTTGCATCAACTGAGCAATTCAAACATTAAGATCCCAGGCAGGGGCCGGGTCCCTGAAAGGTGGATTAGTATGAAGTAATCCTTTGAAAAACTTGCAAAATACAGGGTGAGTGGAAAGAGAGGAGGGCTTTCCTGCTGAAATAAAAGCAGAGACAGCTGCCATATGTACTTTCAGGGTAGTTGGTCTCAGACCCAAAGAATTAAGATGGACCATATAGTCCAAAACAATGGGCAAATCAGCAGATTCCGGGGAAATATGTTTCCCAGAACACCAGATGGAAAACCCTTTCCATTTAGAGTTATAAGTAGCTCTAGTGGAAGGCTTTCTAGAAGCCTTCAGGATTTCAAGAACACCTTGAGAAAGGTGTAGGTTAGCTAATTCTAACTCCTCAAGAGCCAGGCCTTGAGGTTGAGGGATTTGAGATTCGGATACCAAACTCTCCCCTGGGCACAAGTTAACAGGTTGTGATTCCTGGGGAGACACAGGGGAAGATGGACTGCTAAAGACAGAAGGAGTGGGTACCAGGGCTGCCTGGCCCAATCTGGAGCAATCAGAATCATCTTGCAAGGCTGGGATCTGATTTTGACTAGCACCTTGAATAGGAGAGGGAAGGGGGGAAAGGCATATAGAAACTTCCCTTCCCAATCTAGGAGAAAGGCATCCAGGGGGACTGAGCCCATCACTGGGGGCCTGCAACAAAACAGTGGAAGTTGGTGATTGTCTGGGGCTGCATAAAGATCTATTTGAGGGGTGCCCCATCTGGCAAAAACTATCCTCAGTACTCGGGGATCCAGTGACCATTCGTGATGGCCCTGGGAAATCCTGCTGAGAGCATCTGCCAGGACATTGTCCTTTCCTGCAGGTGAACTGCTATGAGGGAAGTGTTCAGGAATAAGCCAGAGACCACAACTTCATTGCCTCGTGCACAAGGCCAAAGACCGAGTGCCCCTTGTTTGTTGATGTACCACATTGTAGTGGTGTTGTCTGTTCTGACTTGTACCACTTTGTTCTGAACAGATGCAGAAAACACCTGAAGTGCTAGAAAAACAGCTCTGAGTTCCAGCAAATTGATGTGGAGCAGAGATTCCTGAGGGGACCACACTCCCTGGGTGGAGAGGTCGCCCATGTGAGCTCCCCATCCCAGAAGGGACACATCTGTAGTAAGGGTCAAGGAGTGAGATAGAGGGATGAAGGGACCCCTAGTCTCAAATTGCTCTGATCCTGCCACCACTGAAGGGCCTGGATCAAGGTTCGAGTCACTGGGATCAACTTGAAAGGGATCTTTCTTTGAGACCAAAGGCTCTCAAGTGAAACTGAATGTCCCTCATCTGAAACCTTGCTCCTTGCACTACAGCTGTGGAAGCAGCCATGTGTCCTAGTAGCTGTAAGAAGTGCCTTGCTGGTCGAGAGACCTGCAGAGTGAAGGAGGAGGCCAGGGCCACTAGGTTCCTTACCCTTTCTAGGGGCAGGAAGGCTCTGGCCTGCTTTGTGTCCAATTCTGCACCTATAAAGGTGAGTACCTGGACAGGTTCCAGAACTGACTTTGGAAGACTGAGAAGAAAACCCAGAGAGGTGAGCAGCTGCTGGGTAACTTGCAGGTGTGATTTGACCTGGTCTGGAGACTGACCTACAATGAGCCAGTCGTCTAGGTAGGGAAAGATGGCAATCTTTTGCCTCCTTAAATGAGCAACTGCTACTGCTAGACATTTTGTGAATACCCTTGGGGCAGAGGTAAGGCGAAGGCATTGCTCTGAACTGGTAATGGCCTGAGGGCAGTTCGAATCTGAGGTACTTTTGGTGGGAGCTTCTGATGAGAACATGGAAATAGGCATCCCTGAGGTCCAGGGAAGCTAGCCAGTCCCCTGGCCTTAGAGAAGGTAAAATCATTGCCAGAGTCACCATTTTGAATTTTGGTTTCAAAAGGTGCTTGTTCAGATATCTTAGGTCCAAAATGGGCCGCCATTCTCCTGTCTTTTTGGGGGGTAAGGAAGTACCTGGAGTACAGACCCTTGCCCTGGTGTAGGGGAGAAACCCTTTCTACAGCTCTGAGAGCCAGGAGGGTTGAGACTTCTGTTTCTAAGGCAAAGGTCTCTAGAGGGTTTGCAGGTGGAAAAGATCTGATTCTCATCTTTGGAAATTTTTTGAAGCTGAGAACCAGACCCTGGCTTACTACTTCCAGGACCCACTTGTCTGATGTTAGAAACTCCCAGTCCTGAACAAAGTAAGCCAACCTGCCCCCTACAGGTAGTGGAGAACCGGCCCTGGGCACCCCATCAGGGTGCCTGTTTGGCAGGGGCTTTAGGCTGAGGGGTGGGAGCAGACCTGCTTGCACCCCGTCTGCCTCTCCCTCTGAAGAACCCCCTCTGCGCATAAGCAGAGGAGGCCTGGGTTTGGTAAAAAGGCCTGTGAAAAGGCCTACCTCTACCCCTGGGGGTCTGCCTCTGAGGAGTGGCTTGCCGCTCCTTGGCTTGTGCACTCCTATAAGTTGTCCTATATTCATCCATTTTCTTCATGTAATTCTCTGTCTGCTCCCCAAACAGAGAATTTCCTACCACAGGAAAATCCATAGCCTTAGTCTGGGTATCCTGTGACAAACTAGTACACCTGAGCCAAGCCAACCTACGAAAGGCCACAGATGTAGCCATGACTCTAGAGGATACATCATTAGAATCCACAGCAGCATGGAATTGCACCTTGGATGCCTCAATACCATCAGCAGCCACCTGCTCCAGCTCCTTAGCAAGCTGGCCAGGGGCCTGTTTGGCCAAAGCCATGACAGTGTGCCATCTAGATTTTTGGTATCTTGCCACATAAGCCATGTAATTTGCTTGTCTGAGTCCCAAGGATGCTGCCATGTATTGTTTTTTAGCCATGGCATCAATCTTCCTGGAGTCCTTGTCAGGAGGATGTAAGCCAGGGAATTAGCCTTATCACAGGCTGCAGCCTGAACTACTCCAACATGACTGCATTGCTGTGAAAGGAATTCTGTATCAGGACCTGACAAAGTGTACCTCCTGTCCATCTTCTTGTCCACAGGAGGCACAGAATTAGGAGCTTTTAACATTTTTATTGTTTGTTTCCTAAATGATTTATGTAAAGGGATAGACAATCTCCTAGACTCTGGGATATCCATCATTTCCACAAAATCAGGTTCCTCTTGCTCATCCACAGCTTCTTCCAATGGAAGCTGGAGGGTTTCAGCAACCTTTTTATAAAACAGAAAGTGAGAAGGGGACTCAGAAAGCGTAGGGGGAGATTCTAAAGGTCTGTCTGGGGAGATGTCCGGTTCAATGGGCACATCCAGACTCTCAAAGTCACATTCACACTGTTCATAATCATCCTCCCTCCTCTGGTTCATAAACTCTTCTATATCATATTCTTGAACCGGTGGAACCGGCCGAACCGACCTTTTGCCAGACAATGGCGGTTTGGACGGAACCGGAGAAAGTGACTGGACAATTTGTATAGCTTTTGCTATCTCTGCAGCAGTTGGAGAAGGGAATTTAGACTCCACACCTGCTGATTTTCTAGTTTTCTTTGCTGGAACTGGCTCCTTAGAGTCAGCTTTACGTCTGCTCGAGGAAGTCTCGCCCTGGTCAGAGGGCACTCCTCCGTTCGGGTTGGCACCGAACCAGGCTGGCCATCCGGTCAGCGGATTTTGGCTTCCTCGCTCCCCTGAGCCTGCCAACCTCTTATCCAGGGTGGCCGAGAGGGAAATTCTACAAATCTGGCAGTCTGAATTGAGGTGGTCAAACCCCAGACAATATACACATGGTGTGTGGTCAGCCTTGGCAAAGGCTTCCCACAGACACTACAGTGTTGAAACCCAGTGGGCCCAGTTTTTCTTTTGGTTTCTCAGATGATGCCAGCCTAACCAAAAATCCTTTAACTGCAGTGCCAGGCAAGACACCCTTATCGTTCCCAACCGTGTCACGGGTCATGGAAAAAACGAATGAAATCCAGTTTTTTAGAACCGATAAGAACCTGAACTGCGACTCTAAAGCTTTAAATGCTTGATTTTAAAAGTTTTAAAACAACCTGATCGTTCGAACCGAACCGATAAACATTTACAAGTTCCACACAGAAATAAACCTGTCTATTACTTACAATACCACAGACAGAGCTTGAACCGATCAGTTTGAGGTTAAAATAATAATACTCGCTGTTGAATTTAACCGAGAAAATACTGTTTAAACCAAGAAATGAACCGAGCAGTAGGAGAAATCTCCGGAGCGACTGTTCAGTGAGGCGGAGTAAAGAATCTGACAGTTTCAGTGTGAAATTATCCAGACAGAGTTTCTCTAACCGAGCTCGCGCTCTAAACTCCATGCCTGGCATGGAAGTTAACTCTTTCACCTCCGGAGCAGTTCTAATGGTGGGACAAACTGCAATTGTCATAATATAGCAAGACTTCATGTTGTTTGAAACAATCTGGTGAAGCAGTTAATGGAAACTGTGCAGTGTTTTGCTATGTGATACCAGGTACATTTTCCCTATAGTCCAGGTCAGTAGCATCTGAAAACTGTCTTCATTTCATGACTGAGGGTACCCTATGTGAATCAAGTCGATGTGGTTGCAGTCCTGTTTCCAGTGGACAGATTTCCACATCACAAAATCCTTTTTTTCCAGTAAAGATTTTATTGAAATTTATTTTTTTGGTTTTGTATTTTTTTTACCTCCTCCCTACATGCTCCACTTCAGCCTCTCCTTCAGGCGTGCCAATGTTTGCTCTGGTCCATCTGCCCTCTGATTCTACTGTCCCATATAGCTGCCAACCCCAGGGTAACCCGGAGTAACCCTTCTCCGGATGGGTCCCCCTTCTCCGAGGGGGAATGCGCCAGCCCGGGGGGGGGGGCAAGCCAGCGCTACACTTGGCCCCGGGGTGCTGCTGGGATGGAGGACTCAGCAGGGACATGAATGACACCAGTGAGCAGGCAGTCTTCATCCAGCTTAAAGTGGGGCGGTATTTCCGCTTTTCTGATGCATCCCCTACGTGCGTCTGTTGTGCTCCTGGTCTCCACCAGGGGCTGCCACAGCGCAACATCAACCCACAACCCACTACCCACCCCAGGAGAGGAGAGCTGTCCTACAGATGTGCGATCCTCTTCTTCCCATGCCGAACCCCGGTGTCCCGCGTCCATTCCTAAACCCGGGTCAAGGTAAGGCGCCAATGCCTCAGCCCTCTACACCACCGGGCCGGTGAAATTTTCTTATAAAACATTATAGGAACATGAACATAAGAGTTTCCCATTGTGCAATCATTAAAACACAGACAGTAAAGTCATCTATCTACATACAAATCAGCTGTAATTAGTTACCTCAGTCTAATCAGTTCTATAGCCTCCATATAAAACACTTATGGATTGAAAAAAAAAAAAAGATCTATCGCATATAGATGAAAAACCTTATTACTGCCCATACCTCTTGAAACCACACACCAATAGGGTTATCACAAAACCCTCACTACAACTGGCACCAACATTTTTTTTTTTTGCGCTCTAAATAGATTTTTTTTGTCCTGGTCGTTAGTCTGTCTGTCTGCAGGGATATAACCCATTATCAGGGATACAGCCTCGTCCGGTCAAGGAGATCCGGCAATCATGTAGGCAGCAGCTGCTAGTTTTCTCCCATGCATGTGCAAATGTCTATGTCGCCATCGCCCATGCAAACCTTTCCCACTGCAGCAGGAACAAGTTCTCCAGACCAGCTGCAGGGTTCGCTGTGGTGGCAGACCCTGCTGCCAGCCTTCCCCTGTCAAGACATACTGCCATGCAGCAGCTGTCTTGGCCTTGACTGCCTGCACCACGATACACGGAGTCACTTCCAGAACCCAGATCATCCACATGGCAGCATCACATGTTCCTGCTGGGCCATCGGGAAGCTTACTGACCCTTTTGCTGGTAAAATACCTTTCTAATACCCTACAATACAAGAAACTGGCCCTCATTTTACCGTCTATGCCTCTCTCACATTCTACATTTTCTTTTAACTTTCCATTTGCCCTGCTTACCCGGTGGGTCAAACTCTCCTTTAGCATGTCCAAAAGTCCTTGATCCCAGGCTTTCTGGAGCAGCTGCCACTGACCCACTAATTCCCATCTCTTTTCTCTCATATGCTACCTCAGATTTACTCCTCCAGTTTGACTAACTGGCCAGGCATGGAGTCAGATGAACTTTCCGAAGCAGTTAAGAGGGGCAGGAGACCAAGAGGTCTATGTGCCACAACTAAGCAAGGAAAGCATAGCTGCTTTATCTGCCCAAGCACCGCCAATGTTACCAACTGTTTTTCATCATTGGTCATGAAATGTAGCAGTTTATATTTCCTTTGTATGCATATCTGGCCAGTCCAAACAGCCAAGTCAAATACAGCAACCGAAAATTGCTCCCCTCCCCGAGGTGCGTCCTCCCTGGAGTTGGTATATATAAGAAGGGGGAGTGGGGGGCAAAGCGCCCCACAAGGGTAGGTGCAGAGGGCTTGCCTCCCCTTGACAGAGTTGTTTTGGATTAACTGTTTTTATTCAGTTGTTTTCACATGGCGCCTATTTTCCACCCTTCTTTAAATATGTCAGACAGGTCTTCTGATATCTCTGTGTCCAGAGTTATTTGGCATCTTTATCCGGCACACACACAGAACTGAACTCATAATGCTCTGGTAATTGAACTGAACTCATAATGGTCTGGGTAAAGATTTGTAACAAGGCCTTTTGTACCCCCAGCACTGTCCAAGACGTTAGCCACCTCAATGCCCCTTAAAGTTGATAGTCCATCCCAAGACTATCCTGCAGGAAATGTTTTATATACGTGCATTTAAAGGTATGTGTTATTGGAAAGCCATATTATTGCTATAGTATTTTAAATTACATTAGCTGACCCCCATTATACAAGTGACCCAGCAGCGATACACCTTGCCCTTTCCACATGTTACAATTTGGGTCCTTGAGGAACTGGAGGAATAATAGACTATCCCACAGTGGTGTTAGGACTGTATTTTTTGCTTCTATTCCTTAATAGCTATTGCACTTGGCGCCACACTTACTAAGTGCTGCATAATTAGATTATTTTTGGAACACACCATATTAGGCAGTTGGAAAAAAAATAGTCAATGAGGAACTATACAGTAGAATCAGTGAGTGAGTTTTCCAACCCAGGCCTTTTCTGGCAAGGCACCCTTAACTACTACAGTCTGCTTTGTACCATTCCCTAAGCCCAGCTAGTTGTGCCACCTAGTACTAGATTTTAAAGTGAGGTGTTCCTGCTCCCCCGCCCCCTTCCCGTGGTTGGCGTCAGCTGTTCTGATTTGAATCTCGATGCCTTATTATTCCACAACCAGCTGATGGTGCACTGCCTCAGTGTTTTAAAGAAGGACTCGGGTATGGGGATAGGAAGAACCTGAAATGGGTACAAAAACTTGGTAAAATCGACATCTTTAGCATGTTAGAGCTTCCCAGCAGTGAAAGAGACAAGGTGTGCCAATTACTGCATAAATATTCTGTTTCTGGTACCAGAAACAGGTAATTAGCTTTGTATATATCCTTTACCTTCCACTGGATGTTTACCCCCAGACACCTGAATCCCTCTCCTGTCCATTGCAAGGGCTAGTCTTGCTTAATGACAGCATGTTCATATTACAAAACGCAGAAACATAGACAACGATGGGGAAAAAAAAAGACAAAAGTTCCATCTAGTCTGCCTGGAGTTCCCCACCTGCTCTGGGACCTACTGCCTATATGGGGTTTTATCCCTCACAGTCCACCTCCCCTTCCCCACTCCCCTCCTTACTGCTACCAACCTGAGCAACCACTAAACCCTTCACTCTGTCCCAGCCATGCTTGAAACCATTTACAGCTGGTGCCCACCGCCTCCACTAGCAGACTGTTCCACAGCTCCATCATCCTTTCCATAAAATAGAACTTCCTCATATCCCTCTTAAACCTTCCCCCTCTTCCACCAGTTTCCACTTGTGACCTTGTATTCTTGACTCTGTACTCCTGCTAACTAGTTCCCTGCAGTTCACCTTGTTTACTTTCTTTAGTAACTTAAAAGGTGTCTATTAAATTCCCCATCTCTTGCATGGTATCCAGTGAGCACATGTTCAGTGTCTTGACAGGATCTTTGTAAGATCTGTCCTGCTGGCCCTGAATTATCTTGGTCACCCTGCACTGCACCATCTCCAGCCTATCCATGTCTTTCTTTAGGTGAGGATTACAGACCTGAACACAGCGTTCCAGGTGCAGCCTCACCAGTGACCTACATACAGGTAGCAGTATCTCCTTTTCCTGCTGTTAGTATTCCCTGCTCTCTAGGTAGTCTGCAACTCCGCAAGGTCCTCTTTGATTAGTGGCTCCATCAGTTTACCCACTACAGAAGTAAGGCTGCCAATATCTGCAATTCCAAGTCTGCTCGCAATTAGAACCCTGCTTCTCTAGAGTTTTTATTTGGTACTCACCCCATTCCTCCTCTCCCTGCTTTGCCTAGTACCTGGCAAAAGTCTTTTTCTTAGCCTTCCCTTCTTCTCTAATCCTTTCCAAGAACCATATTGGTACCCGTTTCATTTTGTAACAATTCTCGTGCATGACTTTGCTGCATCAAGAATGGTCCCCTTGATTGCCCCCGATTTTCTCTCTACACTTCAGTTGCTGTCCACCCTGATCAGTATGTCTCAGACCAGCTCCCTCATCCAGTTAAAGTCTGCTGTTATGAAATCTAGGACTTCAGTTTTTTTTGTTTGTTTTCTTATTATTTTATATTCTTTTTTGTCCCCCACTGCGCCGGTGCCTCAGTCCAGTCACGGACCCCTCGCTCCGCTATTCATTGGTAACTCTCCTCGATACCCCCTGGCTTTCTCCCCAGGGCGGGGCCGCAGCACTCGGCTCCCCCATTAAGTGCCGTAGACACTGGGATAAGTCGAGGAGTCGGCCTGAAGCCATGGAAACCGGGGGACATCATCTAGGCACTGCAGTGGAGTTTTCTCCCTTAGGGGCAGAGGCAATGATGTCCCAAGGGCCTGACCCCCACCCCCAACACTTGTTGCTGTCAGGTCACTGCGGTACCCCTGCCTCTATTAGGGTCCATTGAGCACCAGACACACTCCCCTCCCCCAGAGAAGGAGAGCAGTCCACGGGACCCTCCATCCTTCTCCCCTGGCTGGCCCTCCGGCAACCCGGGTCCATTCCCGAACCCAGGTCACCAGTGTCGCAAGCGGAAATCCAACCGCTGTGTTGACAGGCCAGCCTTAGGACTTCAGTTTTTGATAGGAGGCATTCTGGTCCCAAGGGCCAGCCAGAACCAAATGGAGTTATGATCAAGATCCCCTACCTTCACTCCACCTACCATCTCTGAGCTGGTGAGCACCAAATCAAAAATGCCCACCTGTCTAGGGGGTTTCTTTATCAACCGCATCCGCAGGCAGTCCTGCAATGTATCCAACAAAGCCTTATTTCTGGTACACTTGGCTGCTGGAATATCCCAGTTGATATCCACCAGTCATGTAGACAGCAACTGCTGTTTGTCTCCCATGTTTTCTCCCAGGCATGGGCCAATGCCTATGTTGCCATCGCTCATCCCATCATTTGATTATGCTGACGTACTGTATGGCACCACCTCAGCCTCCCGTTTTAGCCAGGCTGGACTCCTTCTACTATGCTTTTTGTCGTTTTGCCCTAAATGCCCCCCCCTACACACACCACTGCTCCCTCTACTTGTCACTTTCCCTTAGCCCTCTTCACCACCGACACCTACTCCAATCCTCGCTCTTCATCTCAAAATACTGGTCTGGGTCCTTACCCTCCTGTCTCTCCTAACTTCTGTCTCCCTCCTCTGAGACCTCATACCCCCTTCACTCTAGAGACACCTGCACTTTCTCCCTACCAATGCCCTCCTCATGTTCTGGCCAAGTGGCATTTTCTTACAGACTACCCTCGCTGTGGAACACCCTTTCCTCCCATGTTAGACATTTTCCTTCCGCTCCTTTCCTAAACGCGCTTTGTCATGCATAAATGGTCAAGCAAACACCTGCCTTTATAAATGCAATCTTCCCTTTCGAAAAACAATTTCACTATGGTAAAGACTCTTATTGTACCTTTACCCCCAAGAACAACTTGCACTTCTCGTTGCTCGCTCCCCTAGTCTACTACTCCTGCTCTTACCATCACCCTCCTCCTATTTTCCCTGTCTCCTCCCCCAGAACATATACCCCTGACCACTCACTTTTTGACTTTCCCGGTCTCCTTGACCTTCACAAATTTCCCCCTTCTTACATTTTCTCTCACTTACTCGAACTCTCCTCCTCACTTCAGTTTCTTATCTCCCTATAGCTCAGTACTTCCCAATTTTAATTAACACACCTGAATTATTACCACACCGTTCACAGCCTATGCTTGTATTTGTACTCTGAAAAATCTCCACAGTATGCCAGTTCTATAGCTGCTGTTGCAAGGCATATTGTACCCCACCTTGTGTAAACCTACTTTATTACTGTACTGCTTACGGTACTGATTGTCAATCTCTATTGTAACTACAATTGTGTAAATTGTTTGACTGTAACCTCCCTACTCCCTTTCCCCTTGGTCGCACCTGGAAACGATCCCCGGCTCAGTGTACCTGTCCCGGTAAACAAGCTAAAATAAATAAAAAAATTAAATACAGACGTCCGTGTGGGTTATGAATAGGGGTCCCATGACTGCTAATGCTGTTTTCGTTACATGTCTATAGGGAGGCCATCTGGGCCCAGGGCCTTGCCAGCGGTTAACTGCCCCACTGCCCCCAGCACCTCTTGCGTAGTAAGACCCCACTCCAAATCCTGCATTTCTTGCTCAGTTAATTTGTTTAACCCTTCATTGAAGCTACATGATCCTTGCCCTCCGAGGTCCTCTATGTTACCATATCCTGATGAATATAACTGCATAAAATATTGTACAAATTCTTCGTTTATCTCATTCTGGCCAAATCTTAAGCCACCCTGACTATCCTGAATGTATTCTATGTGTCTTTGTGTATTTTCTTGTTTGAGCTGGTATGCTAAACGCTTTCCACACTTATTGTCTGCTTCATATTTTGCGCTCTGATAGCTCAATGCTCCTTCTATACACTTAGTATTTATTCCATTATGTTCCCTTCCAAGTCTGCACAGTTCCATGTATAACTCTTGGTTTCTAGTTCTCCGAAAGGCCTTTTCTACATCTTTAACCTGATCTTCCAGTGTTTCTGATTGTGCTTTACTTTTTTTTTTTTTACTAGTAAAGGCAATTGTTCTGCAATGAAGAAAGACCTCAAAGAAGTCCCATACTACCACCACCTCCTTCACTGTTCCCACATTATTCTGCCAGTATTCTTGTATTTCACTGCTTAACTGGTCTAGGAAATATTTGGGCTATAACAGCAAAGGGTCTAGTCTCCAGACTCGCGGATTACATATTTCTTGTGTCCCCACATGCCACATCAGCTTTATTGGAACATGATCCGATAGCAAAACCAATAAATATCCACTACTGAGCATATCCTGCAACATCCCCTATGACACCAGATAGAGGTCAATACATGTATGGGAGGTATGCACAGCTGAGCAATACAAATAATCTGAAGAGTTATGGTGAGGTATTTGACAGGCACCCTACAAACCTAAGTCTCCCATATGGGATTTCAGTACTTTTGTCACTGTCAGTAAATGGTATGGCTGGGTAGAGGATCTGTCCAACACCTCAATCAGTACCAGACTGTAATCCACTCCACACACAATAGTGCTCCGAGTCTGTCCAAATTTCAGGATTAGTTCCTGGAAGAAGTTACTCACCTCAAAAGTGGGTGCACATATGTTTAAAGTGATTTAGTCACATGCCGCAAATGCCCGTTTCACATAGTATGCCGTTGCCACCCATGTTTCAGATGTTAAAGCTGCAATTTGTTTTGTAAAAAGATCTGTCATGGTCATTTTTTGTATGTTTTTGTTTCTGCCCACCCTCCAGTTTTCTGTGTGTGGCCACACCCCCAGAATGATGTCATGCAAGGGAACTGTCAATGTTTTACACACAGCAACAAGGAATTCTGAGTAAATTATAAATCTGACTTAAATGTTGGTTACTCAGAGGTGCAGTCCCTTATTTTAGTGGTGGGGACTGCAGAATAGCACCTAATATGTAGACATATAATCTAGTTCTAGAGAAGCTTGAAGAAGCTAAGTACGTGCGCACATGGGCAGACTAGGTGGGCCGTAGGCCCTTATTTGCTGTCAACATCTATGTGTGTATATATATAAATATATATATATACACACACACACACACACACACACACACACACACACATATATATACACACACACACACACACACACACATATACATATATATACACACACACACACACATATATATAGCAAAACAATGTGGGTACAGTACATAGCTGTTTTTTCTGTCTCCCTTATCAAAGTGCAGTCTCCTGTGTCAGTAGAGTTTACAGCAGTACAGTTTGTAGAAAGTTCCTGGAAAACCGTTTTTGTGATGCAGATAGGCCAAAAAGATCATTTGCCAGTCTGTGTAGATGTTGTTTGACTTTTACTGCCTTCTGATGAAGTGACAGGTCTGAAGTGACAGCTCCTGTCAGAATGTGGGAGCGTGATGATACTTTTCTATGTTTATGTTTTAGGGCTTGAATGACTATAGGTAGTTCAGGAGTGTAATTATGGATCAGACTACTTTTCACTTTCGTTGGTGTCCAGCTTCTGATGAGAGTCCAAAATTGTGAAAGAAAAAGGATGTCTGCAATACCAAGACTGGCCAACAGAGGTCTCCATTTCAACACAGTGCTTAAAAACGTTGTTTCCCTTGCATGATGTCACAGTTAGGGCTTGCAGCACTAAGAAAAATGGGGCAGGGCTATGCAACTGAGGCAGAGCACAGAAATAAGAGCACTTTTTGGCAGTTTGAATGGTAGAAGATTGATTCACTACTCCTACAGGTTTCTACTCCCATTTGCTATGGCAAACATGACAAAATCACTTTAACAGCACCAGTGGATTACCATGTAGCCCTGCACCATTACCCAACTACCAGTCATGTCCATCTGGATGTCCACTGCATGGAACAGTACAGGTCTGTTCTATTCCCCTCACATGAGAGGTGCTGGGAGTGGAGAAAACCTGCCCCACCCATGCCTTCAATTTTAGATGTTTGGCCTCAACTAGGTGTCTTTCTGGTATAAATGCTATTCCAGCTGCTTGTTTGTTAAGATATGCTAGACCGTTTCTTCTCTTCGTGTTAAGATATTCTACAACTTTTCATCTCTTTGTGAGGTGATTCATACCCTTCATATTCCATGAAATGATGTTGATTGTGTCATCCATTATCATATGTAACCCATCTAGCAAAATGGCTGCTCTTTACAGCAACCAACCACTATCTGCCCAGTTTCCTAGGTGTTATTATCTCTGATGCTACTGGACATTTGACCTCTCATTTTATGAGTCTGTACATTAATAACCTGAACATGAGTAATAACAACAACTTGGGTAACTAGGAACTGTGCGTCCCCCTTATTCCAATAAACACTGAGTAAACCTGGGGATACACTGAGGTGGTACTCAAGGTACTTACTGAACTAAGACACAAAAAAAGAACCACGTATACCTCGTACTGCAGAACTAAAGGGATACTCTCCCCGAGCTCAATCTCCTATTTGAAACAGCTCCCTACTCAATAAAGAGGTTATAAATGACGTCCCCAGTATCGTTACATTGAGCAGCTGATCACTCACTGCTCATTTCATTGACCCAGAGCCCCAGATCAATTTGCAAGCTGCTAACAGGTCTGTGGCAGCTACTATTCAAGAGCTGCCCAAGTGGAGATTAGATCATGCCTATGCTCAGCATAGCCATGCCAGAAACTTAGTACCACCAAGAAGAGCAAGTGTTGAGTCCCCCCGACTCCCCAGTTACAGAGTCCTCCGCTAGCCACCCCCCCCGTCCAGGCTTGCTGGTGATCTGGCACACGTCCCATGGGTCCCACTTAATATGGAGGTGGCGGATAGGCTCCATACAGTCTCCCAGTTCTTTCTTAGTTCAAATGCTTTCCAGAGCACCCAACATTCACTTTTGGGTGAGTAGTGAGATCATCGGCCCTCTGATAGTCGCCATCAGAGCCTGTAAACTCAGGGATCATTTCAGTCCCCCGGTTGTCTGACCAGAATGCTGAATGAACTCCCTCTCCACTCCCATTCTACCCCTATCTTGGATACTGACTGTAGCATATATTCTATGTATCAGTAAGCAAATCGAAAAACAATATTTAACCATACTGAGAGTCACACAAAGCAGGTGTCCCATGTTTCAGAAAAACTTACAGAAAGTCAATCAGCCATTGAGGTTAGTATACAGGAAGATGTCTCCCTGAATGGCAGACCACGGATGAGCTGGCTTTCCCACCTCCCACATGACCTCCCCCACGCACCCCCCCAGAGCAGCACTACAGTTTGAGAAGAGTACCGACTGACTGGGAACACTGTATGAAAAAATGTCTGTGTAGCAACTGTAGTGCTCCAAAACTTCATCTGCGCAAGACAGAGGAAAAATAAATGAAGCGTTTGCAGGTAACCTTGTATAAAGCAGCTGCACAACACTTGGACAGACTCATCTGTAGCAAGTGACTGCTACACATAAACAATTTTGTGCATGAAAATGAAAATTGTGTCGTTTTTTGCTATGCTATAAGGAGTTAAAATTTAGCTGCTGAATGATCGAACCACATCAAAATTAGTCTCTAGTCCAACCAATCTCTACTGGACCTGGTTCGAGTCAGTACACCCATCAGTTGTTTGAACACTCAAAATCCTATGTACTGCTCAGACAGCTGTGAGGGAAGGCAACAAATGTCGCAGATCATTTCATCCCAATGCCACCTGATCTCCATATGCTTGGCACCCTTATTCTACGTTCTTAGCAGGTCGGCATTCAGAAAAAGTACAAACTCCCATTTTTAAACAAGTTTGCTCCTCGAAGATGCAATGTTTAGTCCTTCTGTTAGTACTGTACATGAAACTACAGTGGTATGTTCAGCCTTCTGTACAGTATATCGAGAGGCAAACACCACAGCAAAACGGAGACAAAATTGCAGGTGTTAACTAAGTAGTTCATTTTAGGGATTCTACATATCCTGCTACTTTTCGAGGATCCATTAAGAAAAGATATGTTTCCCCATCAACTATGATCCTCAGTTTCGCAGGCATGAGCAACACAGAGGGTGCATTTTACTTTTTTTTTATGGCATTCTTTGCCTCAGAGAACTCACAGCGACATGGAAAAAGCTCTGAGCTGCTATCTGGAAAGCCTTACAGGTTGTGGTTCTTGTATTAGATGCCCCCTTCTTTTCTTGCTCAGCACATTATCCCCTCATTCTCTGTGAACCTGTGGAGCTTCACCAGCATGAAGCATGGCTTTTCAATCCCACAGCAGGCTGGCCGTGCAGCACACTATGCACTCAATCTTTTCCAACTTTGCCAGAGAAGCCCTCTGGAGCGAGGAAGTCTGAGAATAATTTGCTGGCAAGAACCCTCCGGGTTATCGCATTCCAAGCCCGCTGGTAACCCAGCCACCTTCAGATTCTCCTGGAGACTGTGGTTTTCTAGCCTGTCTATTTTTTGCTGTAGGAAGAGGACTGTTTGTGCCTGGTCACTAGTAATTCCAGGGGGACCATAGCGTCTTTGTTAAAACTAAATCTTGGTTCAATCTGTGTGACACTCTTTTTCCAGGTCTGTGAATTTATTTATATGAAAACTGCACCCTCATATCTTGTACATTTTGTCTCCATGCCATCAGACAACTCTTTTCCTGTAGCTGTTGGACATTACAGTTCCTTTGTTTATGCCTGTCCCTTGCAACTATCCTAGGGGGTCTCCATTTTATGGCTGTTGAAACCTCACTATCCATGAGAACTGCATTAGCATATGAGGGTGCTTTGACTTGCACGCTCTGAGCTTCACACAGCTGCTGTGGTCTATTCTGTGGCCATCTTGGGAGTCCAAGAAGATTTTTCTATTTTTTTTATTTTCCCCTTTCTACCAGCTGCAGTCCCCCATCACCCGCCACTATTGCCAAGCCCCAAGTTTTCTCATCTCTCCATCCCATGCCGTGCCCAACTGACTGGCTAAACCAACCAGTTTCCTCCTCCCCCAAGGTGGTTACTCATGAAGTGGAGCTCAGGTTTACAGTCACTGAGGAGATAATGTCCTATGGGATGCACAAATTTTCTCCTCTTGCTAGCCCTCCAACTCCCTGAACTTGCTCTCAAATCCACATCGCTAGCACCTCTGAATGCCAATGCTGCCACTTCATCGAGGGGCCTGACCAAGAGAAGTGTTCCTGACATTTTTAAAAGATCCAGTTTCCTTTCCAGGGACACCTTGATAACGGTAAGCTGGATGGGGCAGTACTATTCTATTAATCATGACAAACATGTGCTTGCTTATTCCAAAGATGTATCTACAGTCTGAATAATTTTCACCACTAAAAAGAGACACTACATGCAGATCCACACCAATTACAAAATGAATACAGATAAAAGGACAAAACATACTGCACTACAGAATCTAAGGATGTCAGGAATACAGCTGCTAAAAGATGGTATAGTGATTTTGTTTCCTAACATGAACTGCTGCTGTAATGACTATTTACTTTGTCATCTCCTTTTCAGGCCAGTATTTAGAAAGATGATGGAAGCCCACCTGGTGGTGCTAGGGGTAACAGGCTGCACAGTCATGTGGTAGGCCCAGGTTTGTGTCACAATCCCAACTCCCTTTATCCAGTCGCTCAGGACTCTAGGGCACACTGCAGAGTAGGGATGTTGTGATAACCACGACAATATTCACTGGCAATACTAATATCATGTCTATTTACCTGTGATAATTTGTTTTTTCAATGTTACTATACAGTGAACATTTTAATAGAGTAACACCCCTACTGTGAAGGCAGTGCATTCAAAATCCGGGATGGATTTAATCCATCCACCTAATGATCACCTTCCAATCAGGAGGGGAGGGGAGTGGGGTGGCACTGGAGGTCATTCGTGAACGCACAGTGTTTTCCTTGGCTTGGCTTCAGCAGGATGGCTTACATAAGGGAAGGGGTTGGCCTGCATGAAAAGGACAAATGCAGTGGAGGACACACACACGAAAGCACAGGTGAGTTCACCTCTTCTGTGTTTCACAGGCGTTATTTGTACCACAGCCCGTTTGCTGTTTTGTACAAATAAATTTAGCTAGTTTGAGTGTGCAATGATATTTTCTGTTGGTATGACACCTAAAGGTCTAGCTACATGCCAATGGGCTACTGTCACACAGAGCCCTTTGTCTGTCACTCTGGATCCTGGAGAGGCAAGAAAGTGTCCTGCTGCTGGGAAGAAACTGCAGGGTTGCAGGCAGACACGTAGCTGGTATGGAGGACTGGAAGCATCGGTAGTGTCATTGAGGGGAGTCAAAGCCCAAGGACAGAGGTACAAAAGCAACCAAGTGGGGAAAATACAACAGGAAAAAAAAGATAATGGTTTTAAAAATGCCAGACCTCATGGTCAGTTCCTCTGCTTGCGCAGGAACTGCTCATCTTTATTAACTTTTGAACAACATGCTAGTGACCTGCGAGACAATTTTGTGGCCCAGGGTTACAGTGCAAAAACAGTGGGGATGGCACTTAGCAAGGCAAGATGCCTTGATAGAAGCACACATTTGCAGCCACATACCAAGAACAAATGGAACATGGACCATGTTACCTCTGTCACTCAGTACAACCATCTGGCCCCTTCTATAGTGAGCATACTACATATGTTTTGGCATGTTTTAGCTAGTGACACTGCATTACGGAACATGGTTGCCACTAGACCATGCATCTCCTATAGAAGCGGAAAGAACATTGGTGATTTGGTTACTAATTGTATGTTCATAAGACCCATGGTATAGGAACGCTACAGCTGGATGCCACAACGCCCCAGGGCATGCTAGTCTTGAGGCAGAAGTAATGTCTGCAGGTACTGCAGAGGCAGATAATTTGTGTCACCCGAGGACTAAAGAATGGTACAAATTAAGGGGCTCATCACATGTTCAACATTATTTACTTTATGTTATTACGTGCACTTTGCCCAAAAATGTATGTGGACCAGTATCTGCCCACTTAGATGTACCAAACAAGAGCACATAAGGTCTGTGATTAACGCCTCGCCAAATACTCCAGTAGGAACTCATTTGGTCCTATTTCACCAAGGTACCCTTTAGCCTTTTTGGTTTACAGGTATTGAATAAGTTCCAACACCATGCAGGGGTGGAGACAGAATTAAAGTTCTTTAAAGATTATAATGCATTTCTTTCTTTGACTTCACTGGAGTGAATGGGAGACGCTGCAGCACGTGCATACATGTTATAAAGCCAAGAGGTATTCACGTGCTGCACACTGACAATGGCCATGTCATTCTGAGTTTTTTTTTTAAATACATACTTGCCACATATTGTACAACTGAATTCTGTGCAGACAGCTTCAAGGCAGTGCAATACTATTCACAAAAGACAACCAGCAACAACAACAAATTATAAACGAACAAGCCAGCAGAAGAATGCCATTTGGTCTATTAAGTCTGCTCGTATTGCAGGGTCCACAGCTTGAGTTAATGTCCCTGCCCTCATCCCCACTCCTCCCATCCTCCCTACCCATGATTCGTATCTTCCCCCATGCCTATCCCAGCCTCTCTTAAAGCTGCTCACTGTCTTTAACGAGACAACCTCTTCCGGCAGCACATTCCAAGTGTCCACCACTCTTTCTGTGAAGTGCTTCCTGACATCCCTCCTAAACCTCCCACCCTCCAGCTTAAGACTGTGCCTCCTAATGATAAGGTTGCCACTCAGCTTAAAGAGACTTTCCTTATCAACATTATTTATTCCTTTTAAGTACTTGAATGTCCCAATCATGTCCCCTCTCTCTTTCCTGTCTTCCAGGGAGTACATGTTCAGTGCTCTCAACCTCTCCTCGTATGCCTTGCCCTGCTGACTGGCTATCATCTTTGTAGCCCTCCTCTGTACCTTCTCCAGCAGGTTAATGTCCTTTTTGAGGTGTGGGCACCAGTATTGAACTCCATACTCTAGATGCAGCCTTACCAGTGACCTGTACAGGGGCAGTATAACCTCCTCTCTCCTACTACTGATCCCCCTAGCTATGCATCCCAGCATCTTGTTTGCCTTTGCTGCTGCTTTCTTGCACTGCTTCAGGTCACTAGTGATCATCACCCCCGGGTTCTTCTCCTCCTCTGATGCAGCTACTCGGACTCCACCCAGGTAATACTCTGTCCTGCGATTCTTGGCTCCAATATGCATAGCTTTGCATTTCTTGGCATTAAAGCCAAGTTGCCAGACCCAGAACCACCTCCCCAGTTTTTCCAGAGCTTCCTGTAGGTCCTGTATCCCTTCAGCTGTGTCCACTCTCCCACAGAGCTTGGTGTCATCTGCAAATAGGCACATTTTGCCTTTAATGCCATCCCCAATGTCATTGATGAAGACACTGAACAACACTGGCCCCAGTACGGAGCCCTGTGGGACCCCACTGATTACATCTCTGGTGTTAGAAAACTCTCCCTCCACCACCACCCTCTGGGTTCTGTCCTTCAGCTAATTTTCCACCCATCTGGCCATCTTCTCCCCAACTCCAAGATCCACCAACTTCCTGGTCAACCTTTTGTGGGGCACAGAGTCAAAGGCCTTACTGAAATCAAGATACAGGATGTCTACTGCTTGGCCTCTGTCTACTGCCTTAGTGACACAGTCAAAGAAGTCAATCAGATTTGTTTGACACAATCTCTCCCCCCCCCATGAACCCATGCTGCCTCTCATCCTGCAGACCATGCTCCTCTAGATATGCCACCAACCTTTCCTTTAATATGGTCTCCATGAGCTTTCCCACAATGGAGGTCAGACTATATCACGTATCAGGCAGTCTTATGGGAAACTGCCCCCTCCCGGAAAACTTTCTAAACCACCTGATTCAATTTAATCTGTAGTCAGCAGATCTGAGATTTCAGTCATCCCCAATCAGTCAGGGGTTGCACAGTGAGCAAGTCACTCAATGGCTTCATATTCTTCAAAAAGAGCGAGTAGCATAGAACTACCTGCAAATAGTCATAGGACAAAACAAACAAAAAAAAGGAATGCATAATAAAATGTAATGGGTTGTCCGAGATGTCTCTTGGCTAAGCAAGAGTTTCCTCTCAAGACACGTCTGCGTTCAAGAACTGTGAAGTGAAGCCGAGATCTACACTTAAGACTTAAGAACTGGATCTACACACTCAAAGCTCTACATCCTGTAGGGCTCAATTACTCTACTGATATTGTCCCATTTTTGTAAACAACTGCCATCTAGAACTGGCTTGTCTGTTTGACAGTACTACACCCCCTTTTCCAGTTTTGCCATCAAGTTGTATTCAGGGGTGTTTCTGATACCTATACTTTGTTTAGTCTTATGAATTTTACTAGTAAATTGCCTGGATGATGTGTTTTGTCTCTCCTTGTAATAATGTTGTTTTTATGTTTCAGGGTTTGAAACTGGTACTGACTCATGGGCCAAATGCTGGCAGATTTTGTATCAGGCCAGTAAAGATTTTCTTTAACTAGCACTGCTGGCTAGTATCAGCAGAGGTAATATTTCAATAAGTGCACTAGTTAGGCTAGTAAACTTAACTTCAACCCCTGTGTTTTTTTGCATGCATGCGTAAAGTGAACATATTGGTGGCACTCAGGTAGCGAAGGGGGCCGTGGAGGTGGGTGCTGTAAAAGCCAATGAATGTAGAAATGCAGGCGATCTGATACTCAAAAGCCAATGCTGAGAAGGATGATGATAATGATCCTGTTCAGCTGGCTGATGGGTGTAAACTTTGTGTGGTTCAAAGGATGCATCCCCACCAATCACTTTGGTTTTCTGCTCATTAGCCAGTTAAAGACATCAATCATCCGTGTGTGTGTGTGTGTGTTTTCTCTATTTTTGGTGGTTACCCTTAGTTACAGATAGGAGTCCCTTTGAAAGTACTAAACAGAGAAGGAAAAAACAAAAGCACTACGCAGAACAGGGAAAAGACAGCATGCAGAATGCAAATATAATAGCATTATTTTTTTTATTATTATTTACCCTGGACAAGAACAGAGCAAACTGCCCATTTTCAAGTGCAATCATCATTTTAAACAACAATACAAAAAGTTAAAAGAAGAGCACATCAGTGAGAATAAGTCACAGTTACACTGAGACTGGATACTAAGAGTGATCGGTAACCATTTCTTAATGTCAACAGCATGTAACTGAACACCAGAAATATTTGATTTAAATTATGTATAGAATAAACTTGCAGTAGTTCTTACACTTTGTCATAGCGAGCCTTCCCCCAAACCTTGGAAAAGATGTTGAGCCTCCCCCCAATATAGAAATAATGTTGGGCCTCCTCATGTTAGAACAACTATCATACTTTGCACATTACAGGGAGAATACAATGAAGTGCATTTGAGTAGATGAGTTTATTCTCATTTTATTGAACTTGTTCTTCTCCCTCTCTATAGCCCCTCTCCCCATGTCAGACTATTTGCTCCACACGTCTGAATTTTGGACCCCATTTACCCCTTACTGCAATACTTTCATGAGTCAGACTGTTTTCTTTGTCAGTTTTACCTTGTTCTTAAACACCTTCTCAGGGAACCATTTTGCTTTGTCCTGTTCGTGCTCCTGGTATCTCTCTGCTTAGCCTTTGTATTTGTGCTTTTCTGTGGCCAGTATATTGGGTCAATTGTTACCTTGTTCCTATTCATTTGCATTTTTTGCATTTTATTTTGCACAGTTTCCTCCATTCAGCTTTCCCCCCATGTCACACCAGGAAACAAGTGGTTGTTGAGTGTGAATTTCTTGGACACCCATTTTGTACGTAAATTTGCATGCCATTATGCAGTTTCAGTTTGCAGCATCCTTTCACACAAAGCATCCAAAACTTGACATTTAAATCAAGTACATTTTAAGGCTTGCTTGAGCCTCCCCTGGAACAGGTTGGGGCCTCCCCTGGAAGGCTGGCCTCACCATTTGAGAAACCCTGGAATAAAGTATGGGTCTGGGTGTGTAACGAGAATTTACACACCCGAGGGGTTGGATGCTACATAAACCCAGAGATCGAAGTTCAAGGGGTTTATGCGTGGCATCACACCCGAGGGTGTGTCTTCGGTTTACACACACCAGACACATATTTTATTTTATATATTTGTTGGGTTTCTCTTTTTTGCCTCAGCAACCATATAAAATAAAAAAAGGCTGCTGTGCCACCGCAGTCTGATTACGTCATGGCACGCGGTCGGCTTTCACTTTTATTTCATTTTTTTCCAAATATTGTGAGGGTGGTCAATCCGGTAGCCATGTAGAACACTGCAGTTAATTTTAAATGTTACTTACTGCCGCGTGTCCATGGCAGTTTCTCTCCATGTTGGGTTTGTGGTACGGGAAGGGTTTCTGGTTTGGGAAGGAGACAGCGATCGAGGAGTTCGAGCATGCGGAGAGTGGGGAAAACCATGCACGTTTGCCATCATAAACGCTCCTTTATAATGGGAAATTACACCACGGTTTCCCTATGGGAAAAAGAGGAAGCCATTAATTATATATAGAATAAAGTATGGGGTGGTGTGTGTAACGAGAAGTTTATATACACACACACACACACACACACACACACAGTGTTAGCTGCTACATAAACCCCCCGAGAGGAAAGCTTGAGGGGTTTGTGAAAGCACCTAACACCGAGGGTGTGTGTAAACTTTGAGCTTAGACACATCACCCCATATTTTATTTTATATAATTGTTGGGTTTCCCTTTTTCAGCACAGTAATGATATAAAATAGCAGCCAATGAGGTGTGGTCGCGTTCCGGTTTATTTTTCGCACCAGTCCCCACATTTGTAATGCCCGATAATTGTAGCTGTTTTAAAATGTTCATTTAGATTGTTAGATGTATAAAATGTCCATCATTTTATAAAATATGACTTACCGCTGCGTCCCACTGGCAGCGGAGTTTTGAGCGAGAAGGCAAGTGGTGAGCAGCAGGAACGGATGAACTGCTGTGCATGCGTGCGCAGAGCGAGGGAAACTGTGCATGTGTTTGCCATCATAAACACTCCTTTATAATGGCAAATTATGCCACTGTTTCCCTATGGGAAAAAGGGAGACCCAGTTATTATATACTGTTTATATTTCCTTTACGGGTGATGTAAAGTTTCTTTTACATCTCTAGATGCACTCCTGTTTTCCTTTTAGTGTTTATTCAGTGTTCTGATATGTTTTGACCTTTTTCTGAAACTAGTAATCTTATTTTTTATGCCTTTGTAACTACCCTGAACCCCTCTTCCCTAGGATGGTGCTGATGAATAGCAAGGAATGGTGTTACTGATGTCATGGAATGTCTTAGCAATATGAAAGTGCAGTAGCTGCTGAGAAGAGTGTAACTCTATGTAGATCTGAGGGCACCCCATAGCTAGAATTGTTATTTATCAAAAACTGGTGAAAGCATATCAGAATACATAACTGGCATGGAAAAGAAAATGGGAGAGCAGTTAACTATGTAAATATAATTTTCTTTTACTTTTAAAGAACTATAGATTCCAGTGGATAGACACATTTCAGTCTATGTAGTTTTGCACTTTTTTAATATGGATTTTATCCTCCTGCCCCTCACCATCGGTCCCCCTCTGCTGCTGACCCCAGCCGCATCACCCCACCTCCAAGACTTACCCCATCCACTTACCTGGTTGTGTAAGTGGGTGCCAGGGATGGTGGCACTGCAGTGCCTGCAGGGTCACAGCAAGGCATATAATAAGCACGTTTGCATAATTTGCTATGCAAAACCTGATTTGCTTACCAAGTGCAGCCTTGATTAAGAGAAATTGCTAATCAACTGATTTGCTGCATAGTAGTACACATTTCCAAACTGCAGTATGTTTTCCTGCAGTTGTGGTAAAAAGTAGAGAATTGCAGTAATGTATCTTGCAGTTTGCCCCCGACAGCTGCACTCTGCTGGACTGTAACCATTTTAAGAAATTGCTCCTCAAACCTGGCTGGTTGCTAATCAAACATTTTTTTTTTTTTTTTATTAACAAGTACTGCTAATCAAGTTTCCTAAACTAATTTATGCCTTGCGCAGCATCATCCTGCCGACAGGGGAATTTCCACCCGTTACTCCCCTTCAGTCAGAGCAGATGGCATTCAATGGCATACACACAGGCCATGAAGACAAGGCACCCTATTAACACCCACTCTGGATTTCAATTCTTTTGAATGCTGCTACACCACCCAGCCTCAGCTAGGTGGCTTTAAAGCAGTGGTGCATACTGTTTCTCCACCCTGAAAGAGGATAACCATTGACAGATGCTCAATCCTCCCCCCCAGCCACCGCACCTAGCGAACCTGGTTCGCTCCTGAACCCAGGTCGCCAGTGACATGTCCAGCACCTCAGCCCTCCATGCCACTGGCCTGGGTACATGTTTACTGTAGCTCAGACTTCCTTAGACAATATTGTTTGCGGCTCTGCGGGGAACTGGACTAGCAGACCACTGTTTTACAGATCTGTGCTTTTACCCTTCATGCAATTTGGCCAAAACTATATTTCTGCAATTCTTTTCCCCTCTTCCTTTATTAATGAGGTAAGTGACATAAAAACAAGTTTACTGTCACATGAACTTTATTTTCTTTTGGCTGCTTGTCTACATGTGACATCATAATGCCCTGTTAATGACATAATAATTATCTCCACAGTAACAGATTGGGATATCATAAACAGAACTGCGACTGCAGAAGTAGATAAGCAGAGTAAATAGGGAAACAATCCTGTTCCATGCAAATGTCCTTAGTAATAAAAAAATAAGTGCAACAATTACAGAAAAAGTATGAACTATAAACTAAATTATTTCTAAATGTTATATTTTAAAGAGAGTTGTCCCAACATCAGGGGCTCTAAAAAGCTTTAGTACACTGCAATCAAACATTTGGCAGTGACAAATACTTGTTCTCTCATATTCAGACATTACTGTATTTTAGATACCGAATGCTGCATGCTAAAAATGTTGAACTGCTTATATTACCTTCCCAGGTATTCGTGTCCTTGCTATCTCCAGTTTTTTTCACCCTTAATCCTTTCCACTCCGAACTCCCTACCTCTCTTCCAGCCTTCTTTCTGTACTCTATTTTTCTATTGCTATCAGGGCCATTATTTTTTGTCAGTGCAACCCTTTTTTTCTGGGTAACGGAGTAATTTTTTCTAAACATACATTTACTTGATACTTGCACCACAACTTCTGCTCAACATTTTTTCTTCTTTTTGTCCACTGTCTTGACTCATTTCCCTCTGTCGTCTCCAATTTTGTTTGGGTGTTTATGCCCCAGTTTACTACTGGATGTTCCAACCACCTTGACATATTTGGCTTTACTGCAGTGGTTTGGATGTGCGGTGCACTCTAAGTTTTTCTACCTATCTCAACACAGCCCCATACTTAGGGGGACTGAGGCACTATTACATTTATGAGATTTCTTTGCTCTGTTTTTTTTTTCCACTCTATTTTTCCCTCCTTGCTTCCATCAGACAGGAACCCCTTCAGCCATCTCCAGAGCCCTTATGTCCAACCTGAGACCAACCTGCTTGTAACTCTGGACAGCTCCTGGTCCACACACAACATATCCAGTGGACACAACCCTCGGCTCGCCCCATGAGATGGGGCTCTTCTCAACACAGCAGTTAACTCATGTTACATCCAGTAATCATACAGTACTCCTCTATTCTCCATGTCTAAACCCCCACCTTTTGATATATATTTTTTTACTTTAGTTTTTTTCTATTATATGTGATCAATTTAACATATAACTATTTGCATTGGAGACTTTGTACTGGTGATGGGTCATGATTATAAGAGATTTATTATGGCTAGCAAACAGATGTGCTCTTGGTACATGCTGTATGCAGTACTGTACCTTTCATGAATTGACTGAAATACTGTGCACTGTACAGAGCCCCACCACCTGACGAAGACTTATTCAGAGTCGAAGCACCAGCGTGAGTGCAACTGCTCCTAACACAGCTCTGAATTAAATTACTTTGCTTTATGACTTTCATCTCTTGGAACTCTTGTATTTAAACCTCAGTAATACTGTGAATAGAGTCCTGGGTGTAGCTAGCTGGTGGGTTTTTTTTTGTTTTTTTTGAGAGGCTGCTATCAGAAGTGTGAATGGTGCCAGCCCTTCAGTGGTACCACCCACAACACAGGTTCGGAAGGAAGTATGTAATGTTAGAGGCCAGTTAGGAGGGGTGGAACTCAAGCATCCCACAGTACGCCCATCTTCTCAATGGAGGGAGGGGAGCAGTCTCTGCTGCTGTTCTACCACCTGGAGAGGCTCATGTGTGCAAGGATATATGCATTTCCATGGAACCCTTGCCCCCTGCATCCTGGGCGAGTAAAACCTAGGAGGAAAATCCCGGTGCATGGCTGTATAATGCCAGCACTCATAGGCCCAACAAATCCTGATGGCCAATTAGACAACAACATATGATGAACCGGTGGAAGGAACTTGCTGACTCACACCAACAGAATCCACCATGGAGAACCCTGCACTCTGTAGCCCCCCAATCACGGAGGTAAGTGACAGTGAAGATGTCAAACAGGTCTCAGAGGTAGTCAGGCTGAGGTGGTCAACACAGGCCAGGAAATAAAGAAAACAAAAAAGTGTGACTGTACTGTCCCCAGTTCAAAGAAATGTGACTAGTCAGAGTACTTCAGTTTCAAGATCAGACTAGGGCACTAAGCTGTGAACCCAGCAGACCCGGATTTGAAACCCACAACCAGTCCTGTCCGCCAGCTGCATACTGTGTAACACAGACCAAGTCACTCGACCAGCCTGAGCTCCCAGGACTGTGCCTTTCCCGGCCAAAAATTCTACAATAAAAAAAAAATAAAAAAACAGAAATAAAAAAGGACAATTTGAGTGACTATAATCAATGAGAACATGTGTTTCTTTGTGCTGTTTTACAACGAGAGTATAGGTCCAACATCTACCCGCAAAATATTCTCAAACGTGTGCTTCAAAAACAATGTGGTTAAACTGTCAGTCAGTAGAAGTGGTAACGGGGAGTTGTTTGTAAGAGAGAAACCAAGTTCCTGTTCCGATGTCACTACTCCCCAGGCCCGAGTATACAGCTCAGTCGCCCTACTGCATTGTGAAAACGTTTACTAACCTCTCCGAACTGGAAAGCAGATACTATCATAAGGACGATCCCGCCAAAGCACAGACAGAGCCCGTATCGGTGTGACAGACAGGTGTAGGTCTGTCGCTGGAGTAGTTTCAGCAATGAACCAAGCACCATGGCAAGCCGGGCATCACTCAGTTAAGTTGAGTAGCAAGCGACAATGACAGCAGAAGCCTCTCTGCAATGGATGAACAAAAATAAACAGAAACCCGCTGCAAAATCAAATAGAAAAACAGAAAACCATCACAGCTGCAACTCAAGAGCCCCTCCAACGCCGTCACATGCCACTGTAAAGCTCCGCAACCAACCTAACTTCCTCAAACAGTCTGCAGTCCGTACTATCCGAGCACCAACTGCATCGATGAATGTTCAGAAAACCAGGCAACTCTAATCAAGGAGCAACCTGCTTCGGCGTGGCTGGCAAGGATGGAGTGGCTGCGCTGTAGCTTAGGTTTAATAACGATAAAGCAGTCCGCACATCTCGATGTCACAGTGAAATATTTCAATGCAGTCTATCCAAACTAGAAAAACGAGTGAGGGTCTCTTTGACGGAATACCACTAGTATTATTTTCCGATGCACAGCAGCTACTATATAGCAGGACAGGTGCTACATAGAAGTTGACGGCAGGAAACCGCTAGGTCCATCTCGTCTGCCCATTTGTTTTAGACATATTTTGACACTCTACTTGCCCTTTGTAGTCAGGGCCCCCTTGTGTCTATCCCATGCATTCTTGAATCTACTCCGAAGAAAGGGGTGCACTGCAGGGTTCAGTACTCCGTCCGGTCTTTTCTAATGTCTTTATAAGTGACATTGCAGAGGGACTGGAAGGAAAAGTATGTGTCTGCCGACACAAAGATCTGCAACAGGGTTGATTGGGGGTGGAAGGATGGGAAGGGACTTGGCAAGGTTGGAGGAATGGTCAAAAGTATGGCAGCTTAGAGTCAGTGCAAAGTAAAGCACATGGGAAACAAAAACCCAGGGGAAGAGTACACAATGGGGGGCATTAACAACAACAAAAATGGAAAGGGACTTGGGTTAGTCATATCAGATGACCTAAAGGTAAGCACGCAATGTGAAAAGGCAGTAAGGATGGCTCTGGGATGTATAGGGAGAGGCATCACCAGTAGAAAATAGGAAGTTGTTATTCCTCTGTACAGACAGTTGGTGAGATCCCAACTGGAGTACTGCGTGCAGTTCTGGAGGAGACCCCATCTCCGCAAGGACATCGATAGGATGGAGGCAGTCAAGAGGAGGGCAACTAAAATGTTGCAGGATCTGCAACAGAAGACATACAAAGAGAGACTAAAGGAGCTTAATATGTATACCCCTGAGGGAGAGGGGGAACATGACAGAAACTTTCAAGTACCTCAAGGGTATCAACAAAGTCCAAGAGGGCAGCATCTTTCAGAAAAAGAGATGTGCAAGAACAAGGGGACACAATTTGAAGACAGAGGGGGGATGGCTCAGGAGCAATGTGAGGAAGTATTTTTTCACAGAGAGGGTGGTGGACGCATGGAACAGCCTTCCTGAGGAGGTCATGGGGTCAAAAACAGTGGAGGAATTCAAGAATGCATGGGACAGACATAAGGCAACTCTGGTGGGGGGTAGGAAGCAGTAGGCTGTTGGTTAACTAGGATCTGCAGCTTATCCAATAGGTAGGGAAATGGGCAGACTAGGTGGGCCTAGCAGTCCTTATCTGTCTGTGTTTCTGTGTTTCTATCTTGAATACATCCATGGAACATTGAAACACCTGCGTTTTATACATTAGGTGTGCTGGCTCAATTTAAACTAGCGCATAGTTTGACATGACTATGTCTGAAAACATTTACACCCAATATCCCTGTAATGTATTTATTTGACAATTGGTAACGAGGAGAGGCACACTGATCCAAGGCTAGTCTGTTTACAGGTGCCACCCAGGGGAAAGGTACAGGAGGAGCTACAATAAGACGATACATGGTCAGCAAACAATATGCAGTACAGTATAAAGTGTGTTCACAGTACAAGTAATAGATACTGTTACAAGTGCAAAATATGCATCATGGTGCAGTAAGCAGTAATAATATGTAACCCCCTGCAAATGAGGGTTCCCAAAAGTCTTCCAGGAGCTTGCTTGAATGCTCCAAGCCTCAGTGGTGTTCGGCATCTGAGCTGCTTAACTGTGGTTGCAAGTGAGTGCTATTTGAGCCTCCACGTACTATCTCTTTAAGAGCTGTCTGCTTACAGACTTAATTAGTTTGTATTGGGGGACTGTGTATTTAATGCTCAAATCCTACCCGAGCTGCGGAGTAATCGCTCTAATTTGTGGTCGCTGAAGGTGCAAAGGGAACCCATCTGAAAGCTGTAACTGTTTGCCTGTAATCATTTAAAGCATTAGCAAAATTGTAGTTTGTCTAACCTGCTTTTATTGCAGCTGGGACTCTGTGTGTGTTACCGCTCCGTTTTGGACCTAAACTGCTGTGCTGGGCCAATTGGGTAAAGGGAGCCCTAAAATGGAGCCTGTGGACGAATCAGAACTTAGACTCTTAATTTGAGCCAGCCACAAGGGGATTGTATGGGCAGTGACTCTGGGAAATGTAGTTTTGACCTTGGCACTTTTTTCTTCCAACAGAGGGAGTCTTATTGTGAGTGACAGCTGAATCAACCAACAGAATAGTGTGGAGCTAAAGGAAATGCACTGCTCTGTGACTGGAAAGATCAGATCAGTTGTGGCAGTGAAGAGAGAAGGAGGTGTGTGCCTCTGCGGTGAATAGTTTTGCGCAGGAAGTGCATGTGAGGCCATGAGTTTCAGTCTGCAGCCTTTGTGAGTGCCAGTTTGGACTGAATCCAAGTTGTGAGGAGAAAGAAGCACTAGAAGTGTGGAAACCAGGCTCACCCTGTAGAAGAGTGGAGAAATTGCTGAATCGTGCTCGGTCTGTCAGGAACTGAAGCTGCTGTGTGTGCTCCCGGGTATTTTGCAGTAATTGTGATCGGGATCAAGGAGCAGCCTGACTGGTATAGTATTTTCCTTTTACATATAAATGTGCGTAGTGCTTGTGGGGAATCGCTATTTCAGATCCCCTGTACAGTGAATTGTGTGCTGAAGCTGGAAGTAAACCCCAGCTTAATTCGGACTACATCTGTTTGCCATCAACTGCAGTGGGACCCAGTCACAAGGACCTTGTCCTCATGCCCTGCTCTTCTGGCAATCCAGAGAGACATTCTCCATCTGATCCTCAGCTTGGGTGTTGTGAGTACAAATCAGGGTACTTCCCTGCAGCTTGTTTTTCAATCACAAGTGTGTCATCTAATTCTTGGTGTTTCACTGTTTCATGGACTGAGCCCTCCCGCTCCGGATTACAATTGGGTGTTGTGCATATATTTTCTTCCACAGGGCCCTATCCATCTGCACCTGCCGGCCAACCCCAGGCAATGGACCTGGCTAGCCCCCCCCCAAACCTGGGTACCCAGAGTGTGACTTTTCAGACCCTGTATGTGTGCACAGTACTGTGATTTAATGCCACCAATTAACCTGATTTCTCCCTCCCGTGTTACTGTCCCCTAAATAAATCAGATTTGTTGTTGTTATACTATATACTCTCTGTGGTGGTGGTACTTATGGAAACAGTACTGTGTTTTTCTGTGTATGTTGATTAACCTTACTTTACAGGGGCTCCTCAGAGAGGTACTGCTGAATCAGTCTCGAGGGTAAGTGGTATCTATATGAGTGAACAGTGTGTAAACATGGGGTATTGGGGCTGTAACTCCGGTGTACTGTGTGAGCCACTAGAGGGGACCAAAGGGGATCACGGTGTCCCAGAGGGCTGTGATCAAGCTAGTCTAACCACTACAAACCTTGACCTCTGGGTGGAGGCACCTGCCATAGAACCTAGGCCCCTCAACCTGTCAGTAGTCAAGCAGGCAGGGGTAGTAGCCCTTGGGATAGCACCACATGGGGGTTACAAATATATTAGCCGGGAGCCCTACACAAGAGAGGGAAGGCAGCAGTGCAGAGGTAGAGGGTGCTGCAGCCTGGGTACAAGCAAGGGGAAAAAGACGGGCTCCAAGCAGGGGAAGCATCTGGGGGAGGGGTGGAGTTTCAGCTGGTGCCTGAAGGAGCATGGGGAAGTGGAGAGAAAAAGTAAGGAGGGTAGCAGGTTCCAAAGGGATGAAAGTTGTTAGTAAAAGGCTGACTGCCCAGCAGAAAAGTGGAGGGTGTATGACTATTTAGTTGTTGTGTATGGATGAAAAGGTCAAAAATGTTGTATGAGTTGTGTATGTGTAACAGACCCTCTGACTCACCTCAGCTGTTTCCCGGGCCTTCGGGTATCTCTGCACACGCTTCCAAGGGGGACGGCCTGGATTCACAAGTGGACAGAAGTAATGGCAAGGTGCCTCCACCTGGGGCAATGGCAGGGAATATCTGTGAACAGATTGCAGGTTACCACCCTCCCAGGAAATATGCACTAGTTGCCCCCAAAGACACTCCCCCACACAATAACAGTGCCCCGCTTTGCAATGATGCGATGTACCAGAATATAACATTAACAGTATTTATTTTGGGAGAGGGGAAGAAAAGGGAGGAAAAATAGCACAACAACATTAACAACTTTTGAAACAATTTCAGCACACACAATCCCCACCTCCCACCTACAGGTGCACCTGGCCTCCCACTGGCAGCTGCCCAGAATGTCTCTAAAGTCCTTTGGTGGGTACCACACCACAGTGGAGATGTCGCTGGGGATCTTTTGTTGGGGTACAATAACTTTAGACAGAGAGGGCACAGTGAAACTTCAAGTCTGGGTACAGTTTTCTAGCAGAGTCATGCCAAGGACCTACCCCCTGAAATTTAACCTAGCTAGCTAGCTAAAAAAAAAAGACTCCTAAAAAAAAAAGACTCCCAAAGCTTCAGCTTGGGGTACTTACAGTTCAGCAGTTCAAAGGGGGTTAGGCAAACTGGCTTTGACTGTACTGTGGAGGTATCAGGTTGGTGGTGCACGAAAGCAGCAAGAAGCAGCTTGAATAGTTGAAGGATAAGGGTCTTCACCTGTCTGGCCTTGCCAACTTCACTTGTGAGGCCTTTGTAGGCAGTGTTCACCAGGCAGACCTCTCACCATCTTCCCTGCTGGGTCTTCTTCACCATTGGTCTGAAGACAGGGCAGGCTGGGTCCTAGACTTGTAACTTGGCACACACCTTACTCCTGAAACAGAAGTGCAGCTGGGCATTGGCTCATTCTCTAACCCCAGCACAGACAGTTATTCCAGCTTGCAGCAAAAGCGGTCTCCAACACACTTACCCCACCGAGGGGAGGCACAGCTTGCAGTTCACTTTATTTTCAGCTGCAGACACTGATGGTTTTAAGGCTGTGACCTTACAGTCTCAGCACTCAGGCTGCAGACTCCAAACTCCCTTTGTAGGGCTGCCAATTTCTCTTTTCCAGGCTGCAACTCAACACATTTCCAATTGCAGCAGCACATTCAAATCTTTGCCTGGGAATCCATCCACAGCTCAGTAGCTCTACCAAGGGTTCTACCACTTGTCCAATCCTGGGGCCAGCAAGGCTGTAGAGCAGACAAGCAGGCTTTAAGGGCTAGTGAGCCCACAGCAGTCTCTCCTGCTCTACTCTGCTCCCTCTCTCTCTCTCTCTCTCTCTCTCTCTCTGACTACCTCTGGAACCTCCAGCTCATCTTCCCTGTGATGGGCAAACAATCCCCTATATTATTTTTTCATGGCTCTTTACTGATTGGCTGGTCTTCCCGGGCTCATTAGGTGCCCCTTGACATCTTCCCAGCAGTCCTCTCACTTCTGGAGTCAGCCAAAACACCCTTTCAGGGACTGACATTTAATTGTCCTGGCTCCACTTAACCCCTGGGAGCCAGGACATACTTTATTCAACTTGTGGGAGCCCCATGAAGCTACTTGGGCTCCCAGTGCACAATTCCCCTTTTCGCGCCCTTTTGTGGTGCTTTTTTGTAATGGAACATGACTCCTTTAAGTTTTCTGGTCTGTCAGCCATGCATGCACAGATGGCATGGCCATCTTTGTTTATTTAAGTTGGTCCTTGTCCCTGCTGCTCCCTGGACCAGTAAACTTGCCTCCCCAGTGCCCAGTGGCATGGAAACTTCAATCAGACACTTTGCCCCCCCCCCCCAATCTCCAAGGAGGCCAAGGATACAAAACTCTGTGACTGCAGCTGCAAAGACAAATTGGCAAGCAGGCTACTGCCAAAGACATCTGTGGGGCCACAGCCCTGAAAGGTAAGCCCAATCTGGGTTGGGGGGCTTACATGCCCCTCCTTTAAATCTTGGTCTCCTCGACAAAACATTAAAATTTCATACATTTTCCTTTAGGAACATTTCTAACTAGACAGTTTAGTACCTCCTTGTTCAGACATTTCAGACATAATATCAGTTTAACACATTTTCTTACAAGATACATGATTCCTGTCATTTAAGACATTTTGCATGGTCAATGACATTAAAACAATCACAATAGCAGTACCTGTGTAGACATTAATTAGTTGTCTAGACAACAATACACATTGGTAGGCACGTGCACTTTCCTACCCTATCCATTTTACAGCACCTGGGGGATATATTATTGGAACTATGTGCTTGTGAACCACTTACAGGGGGATATCAGTGGAGGCATTTAGGAGGTCATATGCTCATTTTAGTGGAGGCTTTATCGCTCTACTAGACTTGTGGGGGACTACTGCTTCTTCCATAGGAATAGGGTGCGCACTGCCCTCTTCAGGCACTGTGTCCAGCACAGGAGCCTGGTCTGGAATAACAGGGGGTCCTATCAGTCTTTGTTGACCAGTCCTCCACTAAGGCCTCTACATCCATGTTTGCAAATGGTGTCTCTTGATTTCCAGCTGGGGTGTCACATGTCACTGGTCGTACGCCATTAGGGTCTATACCATACAAGAAGTCTGTCTTTTCACTATTTGCTTGTGGCCAGTCCATAGGAGTCACCATTTCTCAGGACACTTCTGCAGGAGGTTGATGCCAATGCATTTCCTCTTTCTCCTCAATATCTGCACTGTCTGTTGATTCAAGCTGTATATGTAACCCCCCCCCGCAAATGGGGGTTCCCAAAAGACTTCCAGGAGCTTGCTTGAATGCTCCAAGCCTGAATGGTGTTTGGCGATTAAGCCATTTATCTGTGAGTGTTTTTAGAGCCTCTGGTACTGTTTCTTTAAGAGCTGTCTGCTTGCAGACATAATTAGTTTGTATGGGGGGGGACTGTGTGTTTCTCTGCTTGAGTACCACTCGAGCTGCTGCCAATTCACTCCATTTTTGCAGTCACTAGGAGTGCAAAGGGAACCTATCTGAAAGATGTAACTGTTTGCCAGAAATCATTTAGAGTAATAATGAAAATACAGTTTGTCTAACCTGCTTTCTTTGCAATCAGAACTGTGTTTGCCTAGTTCCCCATTCTAGTTTTGAACTGCTGAACTGGACCAATCAGTGTGGGTTAAGATAGCTCTAAAATGGTGCCTTGGATGAATCAGAACTTGGACTCGTAATCTGAGCCAGCCACAAGAGGATTGCATGGGCAGTGATTCTGGGAGATGTAGTTTGGACTTCGGCACCTTTTTGGACCAACAGGGGCAGTCTACTGTGAGTGACAGCCAATCCAGCCAAGAACTGGGAGGAACTCAAAGGAAGTGCCCGATTTTGTCTGCTGGAGTTTCAGTTGAGCTCTGGCAGTGAAGAGGGAAGGAGCCCTGTGCTTTTTCGGTGCGCAGTTTTAGTCGGGGAAACGTGTGTAAGGCCCAGAGTTCCGGTCTGCAGCTTGTGCAACTGCTTGTTAGGACTGAATCCGTCCTGTGAAGAGAATCGAAGGATATCTGAAGAGTAGAAACCAGGCTCACCCTGTAGAAGACTGGAGAAATTGCTGAATGCGCTCGGTCTGTCAGGAACTGAATTGCTGTGTTCTCCTGGGTATTGTGCAGTAATCATGATCGATAGAGAAGCAGCCTGCCTGGTATAGTACTTTCTTTTACCATATAAATGTGTGAGGAGGCTTGTGTAGCTCAAGTGAATCCTGCTGCCATTAAAGGACTTTTGCCTGTTACTGTTTACCATATAAATGTGTGAGGAGGCCTGTGTAGCTTAAGTGAATCCTGCTGCCATTAAAGGACTTTTGCCTGTTACTGTTTACCATATAAATGTGTGAGGAGGCTTGTGTAGCTCAAGTGGATCCTGCTGCCATTAAAGGACTTTTGCCTGTTGCAGTTTGTCATAAATGTGTGAGGAGTCTCGTGGAGCTCAAGAGTAGCCCTGCTGACATTGAAGGACCCTATCTTGTTTGGAGGTCGTGAATACTAATTCAGGGTCGCTCGCTGTTGAATTGCCACATTGAATCCTAATGGAATTACTGTACTGCTGTTTAACTAATTTTTCTTTTCTCTGTGTGAAAGGGCCCCTACCAGCTGCCACGGTTTGGACTAGCCACTAGGGCTTGGGTACCCAGGGACAGTAACTGGTAGGGATAGGCCTGTGCAAAGAGCCATAGGTAGATGAGTAAAGTGATAAGCTAATTAACCTGATTTCCCCCTGTCCTTGTTATATGCCCCTAAATAAATCAGAGCTGCTCGTTTCAGCAAAGTTATACTGCCTGAGGTATTTGTCTATGTTAAAGTATTGTACTGTGATTGTTGCACTGTATCTTCTTATTTTACAGGGGTCCCAGTGCCTGAACCAGTCCTGGGGTAAGTGTATACTGTGAAGGTAATTCTGATATACTGTGTGGGCCACTAGTGGGAAGAAAGGGGGGTTGCAGTGTCCCAGAGGGCTGTGACCAAGTTAGTTTAACTATTGCAAACCCTGACCTCTGGGTGGAGGCACCCACCATCGGATCCAGGCCCCTCAACCTGTTAGTGGCAAATCAGGCAGGGGTAGTAGCCCCTGGGATAGCGCCATCTAGGGGTTACATCTTGGAGGCTCACCGCTGGGATTGTGGGTCCTCTAGTGGCCATATTTACAAACCACTGTTAAGAAAAAAAATAAATGGGTACCCCGACAGAAGTGGCTGTGCACCGGCTGGTGGAGTGGTGTACTGGGGAGGAGTTCGACCCCCAAAATGCTATGCTTATCCTGGACATCCCCCTGGGTATCAATACGGACACTGTACAGGGAGTACTTTCCAAGGTGGAAGGTATACAAAACCCTGTGGTGCTGGGTCGGCATGCTAATCTGCTCACCCACACTTTCCTGGCCCTAGTAGAGTTTAAGGATCCCATAGATAGCTCCAAAGTGCCACAGACCATTACCCCAGAGGGAGCCCTCACTGCTTGGAGAGTGATAACTAAGGACAGTAAAGACCCGGGGGGGAATGAGCCCCCACCACTATCTGAAACCTTTGAGAAGAAATTTGCTAAATGGTTGCTGGGGAAGGAAAACTGTGGAGGACTTGAAGAAACTATTCTTGCCACCTGGGGTGTTCCTCCCCAACACCCTCTCCCACTCCAGTACCCATAATGGTGGCTGAACCAAGCGCAGACTCCTATTTCTGCACCTGCCATTAGTCACGACTCTTACCGGAGGTTGAGGATCTTCTCTGGCACCCTCCCCCCGACAAAGGGAGGATGACTGGGAGACCTGGATAGACTATGTTGCCCCCTAAGTGCTAGAATGGCAATGCTCGGAAGGCGAAAAGTGAAAGAGGGTTAGTGAGAGCCTCTGAGGTCCTGCCCTGGCTACCATCCGTGCTAAATGGGCCAGTAACCCTGAAGCGACTGCACAGGCCTATCTTGAGGCCTTGGAGAATGTGTATGGGAGCCCAGATTCTGATGAGGACCTATGGTGGAGAGTAAGAAATGCACAACAGTACCAAGGGAGTTGTTGTCTGTGTGTGTCTCGGCTGGAAAAATTGTTGCAAGAATGCCTCAGAAAGGGTAGTTTGCCAGCGATTGAACTGGACCGAACCAGGCTGGACAGGATCCTTAAGTCTGCCCCTTCTCAGAACTGCTGTTGCTTCCAGTTACGCCTGGCAAATCGACTGGAATCCCCACCCTCCTATGATGAGTTAATGAGAGAAATTCGAGGAGTTGAGAAAAGGCGACCTCGGGAGGGACCTGCACTAATAGCTGCGGCTACAACCCGAGTGACTGAGGGTGACCCATCAAGTGAAGTTCAGGGGCAGAGGTTGGCAGTCAATGAGTGCTCTGACAAGGAAAAAGATATGCCACAATGGGGCGAACTGTTGAGAGAGATCTGGGAATTCAAAAACAGTCCCTTTATGAAGGCCACGCCTGCAAGTACGGGCCCTGACCTATATCCGACTGCATCTGCTATGGGGGTGGGGGTACCCACCCATGTATCTCCTGCTGATAACGGCTCCAAACTCGATTCCTTGACCATGGAAGTGGAGAAACTGATGAGATGTCTCCAAATGCTTATCACACCGCAGACAGAGATGGCACCAAGGTTTCCAGTTAGTAATACCCCCGCCCTGGCTCCCAGTGTGGCGCCTCGGCCAGCTCAAACTCCAGAAAGTATGTTTTGCTATAATTGTGGGAAGGATGGGCACATGAAAAGGGAATGCGGTCCCAAAAGACACTGACAAAGTTGCATATAGGCTACAAGGAGAGCTTGGGAACAAATCAGTGGTTAAGAGGTGCATGAAATGATCCCAGTGAGGGCACCAAAATGCTAACTCACGTCCTTTTGTGGCAAGGTCAGTTGCCCAGGCCCCGCAACTGCCTCTCAGACTGGTCCAGAATAGTGGGTCTCTCCATGGAGACCACTGTAAAGGTGAATGGAGTGTCTACAAGAGCTGTATTAGACAGTGGCTCCCAAGTGACAATTATGTTCCAGGATTGGTAACAGAAGCATTTGTCAGATGTACCCTTACAACCATTAGAAGGACTGCATGTATGGGGTTAAGTGAGAAGGCCTACCCCTATTCCAGGTATATCCGAATTTGGCTGTCTTTCCCCACCTCCGTGGCTGGAGTGGCCGAACAAGTAGAGACCCTAGCCTTAGTGTGTCCCCCCACTGGACTGTATGATGGTGTCCCTTTGTTGATTGGAACAAATGCTCATATGTTCAGAAGGCTGGCACAGTTGTGTTATGAAAAACAGGGGTCAAAGACTAGTAGAGCTTTAAGAGTTCCGGCTTTAATTAAGAAGGCCTATGAGGCACAGAGAGATGCTGAAAAGATAGAACCAGAGGAACCGGTCGGAATTGTATAGAAGAAGGATCCTGAGTCTCTGATCCTGGCGCCAAATGCCCAGTGTACCTTACGGGGAGAGGTCCATATCAGGAAGGATGTTAAGAATAAAATATTAATGTTGGATGCACCAGGCGATGGAAAATTGCCAGAGGGACTGCTGGTCAAGCCTAGTATTTTGCCCGCTAGAGCCCATGCTTATACCAGAAATGTAATGGTCCAAGTTCATAATGTGTCTGAAAGAGACATTCGAGTAAATAGAGGTTGCATCCTGGCTAATGTGCATTGTGCAGACACTGCAGTGCTACCCAGCAGCAAGAGTTCAAGGAAGAATGACAGAGTAATGCCTGACTTGTTTGATTTCGGCAACTCCCCGTTGCCAGCAGAATGGAAAGTGAGGATCAGTGAGAAGCTTGCCCAGGGAGACCAGGTGTTTTCTTTAAAGGAATGGGACATAGGATGCGTGCAGGAGCTGAGCACAATATCCGGCTGCATGACGAAAGACCATTTCGTGAGAGGTCTCGCGCCTGGCACCTGCTGACATAGATGATGTGAGACGGCATCTGCAAGAGATGTTAGCTGCTGGTGTAATACAAGAATCCAGAAGCCCTTATGCTTCCCCATTGTGGTAGTGAGGAAAAAGAATGGGACAGTAAGGATGTGCATGGATTATCACACCTTAAACCGGCGGACTATCCCTGATCAGTACACAATGCCCCGCATTCAGGATGCTTTGGACTGCCTAAACGGGAGCAAGTGGTTCTCTGTGTTGGATCTCTGCAGTGGGTACTACCAGATCCTGATGGCCCTAGAGGACCGTGAGAAGACAGCCTTTATCTGTCCGCTTGGCTTCTTTGAATTCATGAGGTTGCCTCAAGGGATTTCAGGTGCCCCAGCCACTTTTCAACAATTGATGGAGCATGCAGTGGGGGACATGAACTTACTAGAGTGCCTGGTATACCTAGATGATGTTATTGTGTTTGGCAGCTCACCGGAGGAACATGAGAGCAGATTATTTAAGGTATTGGACCGACTGGAGGACTTTGGCCTTAAACTGTCCATTGATAAGTGTCAATTCTTTCAAACATCAGTAAAGTATGTGAGACACATAGTATCCACTGAGGGAATAGAGACCGACCCAAGTAAAGTTGAAGCCTTGACTACCTGTCCACAGCCCAAAAATCTAAAAGAACTGCAAAGATTCCTGGGATTCTGTGGTTATTATCGGCATTTCATCAAGGACTATTCAAGAGTGATCCGCCCTTTACTTACATAGAAACATAGAATTTGATGGCAGATAAGGACCGCTTGGCCCACCCAGTCTGCCCATTTCCCTACCTGATGGATAAGCTGTAGATCCTAGTTAACCAGCAGCCTACTTCTTCCTACCCCCAACCCCTAGAATTGCCTTATAACTGTCCCATGCAAGCTTGAATTCCACCACTGTTTTTGACTCCACAACCTCCTCTGGAAGGCTGTTCCATACATCCACAACCCTCTCTGTGAAAAATACTTCTTAAATTACCTCTGAGCCGCCCCCTTCTATCTTCAAATTGTGCCTTGTTCTTGCACACCTCTTTTTGAAAGATGCTACCCTCTTGGACTTTGTTGATTCCCTTGAGGTGCTGAAAGTTTCTATCATGTCCCCTCTCCTCCTTTCCTCGAGGCTATACATATTAAGCTCCTTAAGTCTCTCTTCATATGTCTTCCGGTGCAGACCCTGCACCATTTTAGTTGCCCTCCTCTGGACAGCTTCCATCCTGTCTATGTCTTTGCGGAGATTGGGTCTCCAGAACTGCACGAAGTACTCCAGATGTGGTCTCACCAGCTGTCTGTACAGAGGGATAATAACTTCTTGTTTTCTACTGGTGATGCCTCTCCCTATGCATCCCAGTATCTCCCCAGCCTTCCTTGCTGCCCTCTCACATTGCTTGCCCACCTTTAGGTCATCTGATATGACTACCCCCAGGTCCCTTTCCATTTTTGTTGTTGTTAGTATCTCACCCCTCATTGTGTACTCTTCCCCTGGGTTTTTGTTTCCCAGGTGCATTACCTTGCACTTCTTAGCATTGAATCTAAGCTGCCATACATTTGACCATTCTCTAACCTTGCCAAGTCCCTTCTCATCCTTTCCACCCCACCTTGTGCATCAACTCTGTTGCAGATCTTTGTGTCATCTGCAAAGAGACATACTTTTCCTTCAGTCCCTCTGCAATGTAAACATAAAGACATTGAAGGGACCAGTACTATACTGAACCTTGTGGTACCCCTGCTAACCCCCTTTTTCAGAGTGGACTCCATTTACTATTACTCTCTGTGTCCTATTCTCCAGCCAATTTTTACCAGGCTGTCATCTTGGGACCCACTCCCAGGCTGGCTAACTTGTATATTAATCTTTTGTGTGGACTGTGTCAAATGCCTTGCTAAAGTCTAGGTAGGCCATGTCCACAGCCTCTCCTGATCAACTACTTTGGTCACCCAGTCAAAGAAATCTATCAGATTTGTCTGGCATGACCTTCCGCTGTGAATCCATGCTGCCTTGGGTCCTGTGCCCTCTGGCCTCTAGATCATAACAATTCTTTCCTTCAGAGTGATTCATCATTTTCCCTACCACTGAGGTTAAACTAACTGGTCTGTAGTTTCCTGCTTCTGCCTTGCTCCCACTTTTGTGAAGGGGAATCACATCTGCCCTCCTCCAGTCCTCAGGTACCACCCCATCCTCCCATGATTTGTTAAAGAAGGTAGTCAGTGGTGTCACTAGTTCTATCCTTAGTTCTTTTAGAATTCTGGGATGAATCCCATCAGGCCCCACTGCTTTGTCCACCTTCAGTTTTAAGAGCTCTTTCAGAACTCTTTCTTCTGTAAATGGGCTGGTAACCTTACTCAAGGGTATCCCCCAACCCACAAAAAATACCAAAAGTCAGCGTCCCTCAAGACTGAAAGAGTGTATTTTCGTCCGAGTGAAGTATTTGGGGCCCGCTGGACTCCTGATTGTGAGACTGCTTTTCATGAGATCATATATCAACTTACCCATGCTCCAGTGCTGGCCTATGCCAATCCAAGAAAACCTTATGTCCTGCACACTGATGCTAGCTTGCAGGGTGGGGCGTGTTGTACCAAGAGCAAGAGAATGGCCTGAGACCAGTGGCCTTTTGCCAGTAGAAGCCTGACCCCATCCGAAAAGAACTATCCTGTACATAAGTTAGAGTTCCTAGCTTTGAAGTGGGCTATTGTTGACCAATTCCATGAGTACTTGTATGGGGCTAAAATACTAGTAAAAACTGACAATAATCCTTTGACCTATGTGCAGACCTCAGCTAAGTTGGATGCCACTGGCCATAGGTGGCTTTCTGCATTATTTACATACGACTATGCTCTCGAATACCGAGCAGGTCTGAACCACATAGATGCTGATGCTCTCTCCCGGAGGCCTGTTCCCCAGAATGATTGGGTCAGATTGGCAGAACCTGACATTCGGGCACTCTGCGGAAGTTTGACAGGGAGGAACAAATGTCCAGGGACGCAGTGGACTGCATGGTGGATTGCTTGGGACCCTCTGAGAATTGCATACCTGCTGCTTATTGCCACTTTTCTGCAATAGACATTGGTGCACTGCCTCAGCTGGACAATGACAGTATTCAGCGGGCTCAGTCCCACGATCCCATGATCAAATCAGCTTTAGAAGCCCTCTGTGCGGGAAAAGATGTGTCCAAATTATGCTCCACTGATTTGAGAACTGCACTGTTATACAAAGAAGGTCCTAAGTTGAAACTGATCAATAAACTGTTATACAGAGAAACAGTAGACAGAGGGAACAAGTAGACAAACAACAACTAGTGCTGCCCACTGCCTTTCGAGACTCAGTATTGAGGTCCTTGCACAACCACATGGGGCACCTTGGTATAGACAGAACACTTGACTTGGTGAGATCCAGATTCTATTGGCCTAAGATGGGGCTGATGTGGAGCAACACATTCGAACTTGTAGTCGCTATTACAGAGGAAAGCTTTTCCCCAGAGGGCTGCCCCCTTGTTAACATCACCACCAGTGCACCCATGGAGCTGGTCTGTATTGATTTTCTGAGTTTGGAGTCAGATCAAAGAAATATCAGTAATGTGCTGGTGGTCACTGACCATTTCACAGATATGCCCAAGCTTTCCCCACCAAAGACCAGAAAGCATCCACTGTGGCCAAAGTACTTGTAGAAAACTTTTGTTCACTACGGGCTCACAAAGAATCCATTCTGATCAAGGGAGAGACTTTGAGAGTCGTCCTGATCAAAGAGATGTTTTCTCTGTGGGAGTGCAAAAGTCCAGAACCACTCCTTACCACCCCTAGGGGACCCACAGCCTGAACGCTTCAACCACGACTTTGCTAGATATGCTAGGCACCCTGCACCCAAAGGACAAGCTTAGATGGTGCCAAAAATTAGCACCCTGGTACATGCTTATAACTGCACCAAAAGTGACGCCACTGGGTTCTCCCCCTACCACCTGATGTTTGGAAGAGAAGCTCGACTACCGGTAGATGTGTGTTTTGGGGTCTCTCCTGATGGGGTTCAAGCTGACAACTATATACAGTATGTGCAAAAGTTAAAGGCCCAGCTAACTCATGCGTACCAACTGGCTCAAACTATGGCTGCCAAAAGAAATCTGGCCAACAAAGAAAGGTATGATAAAAAGGTGAAAGCACAGGAACTCCAGGAGGGAGATCGAGTATTGCTAAGAAATCTGGGACTGCATGGCAAACACAAGATTGCTGACAGATGGCACCATCTCCCTCACATTGTAGTGGGCAAACTAGATGATCTGCCAGTGTACAAAGTAAGGCCTGAGAATTATTCAAAAGATGTAAAAATAATGCATAGAAATCATTTACTGCCCATTGGACAAATCTTGATTGAGTCTGAGCCCCAGAAGATGCCCCCTCTGGACCAGTGACTAGAGCTGCTGCTAAGAAAAGATCAAGAAAGTCTGCACCTACAGAAGCAGAGTTAAAGTGTTCCCCTCCACAAGTCCCAGTTGAGCATGACTGTCAGTCCATATCAGAAGAAAGTGAGAGTGACTTTGAATACTATCCTTCTTATGAACTGAGTCAATTGTTTCGGGGCAATCCCCTAGTCAATACTGGAGACGAAGCTGGGCCTTCTGGACTGTCTAAGCCCCCAGCTTCGTCCCTGGAGCCAATGCTCCCAGAAAGTGAAGTGCAAAGCATCAGATCAGATGAAATGGAATCATTGTGCATGGTTGAACTGTTTGAGCTTACAGGGGAGGAAAATGATGGACTGGGGCAGACTGGTGATACACCAGAACAAGAAGAGTATTTTGAGTGCCCTGACAGTCCACTGCCAGTGTCCGAAAGCTCTCCATGTGAGCCAAATGTTGTGGACTCAAGAGACTGTAACTCCTGGAGCTGAAAGTGCCCCAAGTTCTAGCCTCTCTACCCCCATGGAGACTCCCCTGACATGTGAGGACAATGCTGAAAATGAGGCTCAGAGTGCAAAGACTGTAACAGTTCCCCTTAGAAAGACTGGTCGAGCTGTAAAGCCTGTGGTGCACCTCAGTTATGATTCCCTTGGGAGGCCTATGGATTTGCCTCTCAATGTTGTCCATAAAGAGTGTATGTCCCCGAGCTCATTGCCCAAACTGAGCATCAATGCTAACTCCAAGTTACTTGTGTTGCCCTCTAAGTATGGTGCCCTTGCCCCGTCCAGCCCCAAGGTAACTGATAGGGAAGGGCCCCCTCTCTTCAGGTTTCATGTACAAGAGGTAATAACTTGAGTTATGGTACAATGTGTGTGTAATACTGTGTAAAGAGTGGCGTACTGCAACGTTTCAGAAATGTGTTCCTGGTAAAGTGATATACTGACTGATGATTACATGTGTGAGCATAATGCCAATGTATATGGTTGCAATTGAAACTTATGGGGGTACTTGCTTGATGCGGACGTCAAGCTTTCCCAGGCCAGGAAGGGTGTAACCCCCCTGCAAATGGGGGTTCCCAAAAGACTTCCAGGAGCTTGCTTGAATGCTCCAAGCCTGAATGGTGTTTGGCGATTAAACCATTTATCTGTGAGTGTTTTTAGAGCCTCTGGTACTGTCTCTTTAAGAGCTGTCTGCTTGCAGACATAATTAGTTTGTATGGGGGGACTGTGTGTTTCTCTGCTTGAGTGCCACTCGAGCTGCTGCCAATTCACTCCATTTTTGCAGTCACTAGGAGTGCAAAGGGAACCTATCTGAAAGATGTAACTGTTTGCCAGAAATCATTTAGAGTAATAATGAAAATACAGTTTGTCTAACCTGCTTTCTTTGCAGTCAGAACTGTGTTTGCCTAGTTCCCCATTCTAGTTTTGAACTGCTGAACTGGACCAATCAGTGTGGGTTAAGGTAGCTCTAAAATGGTGCCTTGGACGAATCAGAACTTGGACTCGTAATCTGAGCCAGCCACAAGAGGATTGTATGGACAGTGACTCTGGTAGATGTAGTTTGGACTTCGGTGCCTTTTTGGACCAACAGGGGCAGTCTATTGTGAGTGATAGCCAATCCAGCCAAGAACTGGGAGGAACTCAAAGGAAGTGCCCGGTTTTGTCTGCTGGAGTTTCAGTTGAGCTCTGGCAGTGAAGAGGAAGGAGCCTGTGCTTTTTGGTGTGCAGTTTTAGTCAGGAAAGCGTGTAAGGGCCCAGAGTTCGGTCTGCAGCTTGTGTAACTGCTTGTTAGGACTGAACTGTCCTGTGAAAAGAATCAAAGGATATCTGAAGAGTAGAAACCAGGCTCACCCTGTAGAAGACTGGAGAAATTGCTGAATTGCGCTGTCTGTCAGAACTGAATCTGCTGTGTGTTCTCCGGTATTGTGCAGTAATTGCAATCGGGATAGAGAAGCAGCCTGCCTGGTATAGTACTTTCTTTTTACCATATAAATGTGTGAGGAGGCTTGTGTAGCTCAAGTGAATCCTGCTGCCATTAAAGGACCTTCGCATGTTACTGTTTACCATATAAATGTGTGAGGAGGCTTGTGTAGCTCAAGTGAATCCTGCTGACATTAAAGGACTTTTGCCTGTTACTGTTTACCATATAAATGTGTGAGGAGGCTTGTGTAGCTCAAGTGAATCCTGCTGCCATTAAAGGACTTTTGCCTGTTGCAGTTTGTCATAAATGTGTAAGGAGTCTCGTGGAGCTCAAGAGTAGCCCTGCTGACGTTGAAGGACCCTATCTTGTTTGGAGGTCATGAGTACTAATTCAGGGTCGCTCCCTGTTGAATTGCCACATTGAATCCTAATGGAATTACTGTACTGCTGACTGTTTAACTAATTTTCTTTTCTCTGTGGAAAGGGCCCCTCCAGCTGCCACGGTTTGACTAGCCACTAGGGCTTGGGTACCAGGGACAGTAACTGGTAGGGATAGGCCTGTGCACAGAGCCATAGGTAGATGAGTAAAGTGATAAGCTAATTAACCTGATTTCCCCTGTCCTTGTTATATGCCCCTAAATAAATCAGAGCTGCTTGTTTCAGCAAAGTTATACTGCCTGAGGTATTTGTCTATGTTAAAGTATTGTACTGTGATTGTTGCACTGTATCTTCTTATTTTACAGGGGTCCCAGTGCCTGAACCAGTCCTGGGGTAAGTGTATACTGTGAAGGTAATTCTGATATACTCGTGGGCCACTAGTGGGAAGAAAGGGGGGTTGCAGTGTCCCAGAGGGCTGTGACCAAGTTAGTTTAACTATTGCAAACCTTGACCTCTGGGTGGAGGCACCCGCCATCGGATCCAGGCCCCTCAACCTGTTAGTGGCAAATCAGGCTGGGGTAGTAGCCCCTTGGATAGTGCCATCTAGGGGTTACATATATATATATGGTTAATTGTCCACTTTTGGATCAGAAATGGTCACGGCCATCTTTTTGCTAGCTTGAGTATGGTTTCTAGTCCTGACAGTCCCTGGTATGGGCTTGAGCTGACCAATGGGCAAAAGGTGGTTTCTGTGAACAGTCTTAACAATTTCACGTCCTCGTTTTTGTCGATCGTGGTACACCAGCGAATCAGTCAACTTTTCAACCACAACATAAGGTTCTAAAGACTAGCAGTTAGCTATCTTATGCTTTCCATGAAGTCCAAGATTCCTGAGGAGAACTCTGTCTCCAACTTGTGACACTTGGTTTTGCATTTTCTGGTAATATTGGAGTTTATTTCCAGCACTGACCCTTTCCGGCGGCTTCTGCAGCCTATTTATAGGGGTCCTTCAGCTGTTTTTCAGATGTTTTGTGTATTCAGGGTAAGATTCTTTGGAAGTTCCAGTAGCAGACACTCCGCATGCTACGTCAATTGGCAACTGGGCTTCTCAACCAAACATGAGCAGGTAAGGCGAACCTTCTGTAGCACTGTTTCAGTACAGTTGTAGGTATGCACCAACCTGGGGACGTGCTGGCTTCAATTTATTTTCTGCTCAGGTTCCAGCACACCTAACATGTCCAAGAAGGTACGATTAAATCTTTCAGGTTGTGGGGCCCCTTGCGGATGGTAGGGAGTGGTGTGGGATTGCTGAATGCCATAAGCAGCAAGAAATTCCTTCACTAGGCAGCTTTGAAAGTCAGACCCTTGGTCAGAGTGAATACGCTGAGATATACCGTAATGGGTCACAAATTCTTCCACCTGCGGAACAACAGTCCAGGCAATCTGATTTTTAGTCGGATAGGCTTGTGTACACCTGGTACAATGGTTGTGATAACTAAAATATGGCTATACCCTTTGCTGTCCAGTTCCAGAGACAAAAAATCCATATATATTAGTTCTAATGGTTCTAGTTTTACTGTTTACAAGTGGTGCCACTTTCCTGGACAAAGTCTTTCTCAGAACACACCGGGCACAGTTCTTGCAGTGCTTCTCTACATCAGATACCATTCTGCGCCAATAAAATTGGCTCAAGGTTCAGGGTACACTCGAACGCTAGATGTCCCATATCATCATGAAGTGCTCTGAGGACAACTTTGTGGTATTTCCATGGCAGTACCAATTGATTACAGGTGACCATTGTTTTGGGTTCTTGTACAGTTCTGAAAAGCAGTTCATCTTTCAAGGACAACTTGATCCACTCTCGCAACAACATTGGGACATTGGAATGATCTTTCAGCACCTTGTCTGTACCCTCTCCTTTTTCCGAAGCTGAAATTATTCCTATTCATCTGTAGTCTTGCCGTTGCGACCATCTTTGTTCTTTCCATTTTGGCCAGGACAAATGGCTAATGTCCAAACTCTCCAAGTTGCAGTAGGCTTTAGGTATAGCGTCAGGGTGGGCTCTCACCGCATCAGTAGCTCTGGGTGACAGTTAGATGTCTCACTTTCTGTATCCACAGATTTCATACATAAAGCTTTTACTGCTGCAGGAGCCATATGGGTCCACTAACTCTCCTCTGGAGAGTGAGGTCTGCAAGATAAGGCATCATCATTTGTATTGTTCATGCCCTTCTGATAGTCAGCAGTGAAGTTGTACGTAGAAAGAGCAGAGAGCAAGCGGTGACCAACAGCATGCAGCTTAGCAGTGGTGTTGACATAGGTAAGTGGATTGTTGTCAGTTCTCGCCATAAATTTGGCTCCATAGAGATAGTCTTGGAACTGGTCGGTGACAGCCCATTTTAAAGCTAAAAACTGTAGCTTGTGCACAGGATAATTATTTTCACTGGGCATCAGGATCTGACTTGCAAATGCAACTCAATCCCTTGGGGTACTCCTGATGTAGTACTGCTCCCAGCCTAGCCATGCTGGCATCCATGTGCAAGAAATAGTACTTGGTGAGATCAGCAAATCCCAACACAGGAGCATCAGTAAGTCTCTTAATTATTTCTTTGAAAGTTTTTTCACAGTCTTGATTCCACCTGTCTCCAAATGTTTTGTTAATTTTGTAGTATGTCTTTTGGGGTGCTTCTTTCCTTTTCTGCTTCTTGTAATTGGTGGGGGGCACCCTTGCAGTAAGTTCATAAGAGGTTGGACCACTTTGGAGAAATCCTGGATGAATCTCCGGTAATAACCACAGAAACCAAGAAAAGATTGTAAAGTCTTCAGGTTATGGGGCATAGGCCAGGTAGTGAGGGCCTTAATCTTGTTAGGATCGGTTTGGACTCCTTCGGCTGAAATAGTGTGCTCAATGTATTTTACAGAGGTTTGACAGAATTGGCATTTGTTGATTGGCACTTTGAGTCTAAATTCTTCAAGTCTGTCTGGGACCTTCATCAATTGTTCTTCATGTTCTTCCAGGGTGCCTCCAAAAACAAACAGATCATCTAAATTGACTATTACTTGCAGCAGATTCATGTCTTCCACGGCTTTTTCCATCAGCTGCTGGAAAGTGGCTGATGCCCTCAAGATACCTTATGTCCTCCTTTCAAAGTGATAAAATCTGAGGGGGGCAAATGAAAGCTGTTTTTCCTTGTCTTCTTCAGCCATGGGTATCTGGTAGTATCCGCTCCGTAAATCCAAGACTGAAAACTGTTTACTGCCAGTGAGGCAGACCAAAGCAGCCTCCTCACACAGCACTATGTATTGGTCTGTTATTGTACACTTGTTTAAAATCCTGCAGTCAGTACACAAGCGTGCAACGCCATTCTTCTTGTGGACTACCACTGTGGGGGATGCATAAGGACTTCCGGATTCGGTTATGATACCAATGGCTAGCAGTTCTTGCAAGTGTTTGTGAACATCCTCCACATCAGCTAAGGCTAGTCATTTAGACCTCTTGTGAGAGGGTCGGTTATCACTCAGACATATGTGATGCTCTTCACCATGGGCGCATCCAACATCAAGCTCACTTGTAGAAAAAACATTAGTTGGCTAGCTTCTGTCTCAATTTCCACTTGTATGACTCAGGTACTGGAGAATCTACAAAGTCAAACAGGTTAGGATCAAGCTTTTTATCTGTAGTGTGGTTTGGAACTGTTAGACGTGCCATCTCTGCTCAGTAGACAAGTGCTAGGGTCCGTCCTTTCCGAACAGTCACTTCTTTGCCAGTTTCATTCCTCACCAGGACATTAATCTTGTTCATCCTGATGGGGATACCAGGGGGCTGCATCACCCCTCTCCATACTAGCAGGCTATTAGATCACTCCCCATCCGTGTGCGTGTCCACAATGTAAGCATGGCTTCTGGCGGGTGACTCAGACTCTGTCTCCTCTATCACTTGGCACTTGGCACCTGGGGATAAAACCAAAGGTCAGGCAGCTCATCTGTGAATCACACCCACTTGATCATCTTCAGTGTCTGGCTTACCTGGGCCCCTTCAAATAGACAGATCAGATCAGGAGGTGTATCCCTCGGCTGTGGATGGACTATGGAGCCTTTATCACTTAGCATAGCTAAGCCAGTCTCTGAAACATGTTGATGTTGGTCCCAATCAATACTGGGGTCTCTCCTTCCATCCCGGTATTAGGGCATACCAAGGCAAGCACTTGTATTGTGGATTGTACTCCAGCCACACTTTGTGGGAATTCTATGTGTATGACAATGTACCCCTGATGTAGGTATGACTGTTCATTTAACCCCCCCCCCAGACATCTAGTCCTTTCAGTGGCTATAAGGGTACATGACTCAAATGCTTCTGGTACCAATCTTCAAATGTAACAGTCACTTGGACACCACTATCAGGTAGCAGCATACAATCCACTCCTTCAGTCTTGGCTGGGACCCTAGCAGATGGTCCTGTTAATCATGGGGGAATCTTAGGGCCTTCAACGTTAACAGGTTGCATCTCTTTCATAGAACAGGTTTGGTCCGAGACCCTGGTTTGCTCCTTCACTGGAGCCCACTGGTGTTTTTCTGACATCTGCTTCTCTTTCAATAACTTCTGCACTACCAGCTCAGAATTTTCAGGCCTTTTACAATATCTTCTTTGGTGTCCATCTTCAACACATCAGTAACAGAATAGTCCATTATTACTGGCAGTATTTACCTTCCCTGACTCTGTCAGGGTGGACTTCTAACCATCGCAATATCTCTGCGCCCCCCCCCAAGGAAGGCATTGTCATTCTCTGATTTTGTTCACTGCTAGTCAATTCTTTTATTTGTCTCTTCAAGTCCTCAGTTTTACTGTTGTTTCACCTGGGCAAATCTTAACTTACTTGAGTCTGTATTTTTCTCAGAGATGCTGCCATCAGGCCTTGCTGGGAAGCTCTATGCTCCTTTTCTCAGGTTTCATGCATCAATTCACCATAAGAAAGGGGATTACTCAGCCACTCCTCCAATCACAACTTCATGGACAGTATTTCTCAATACCCAGCTCCCTCTAGGACTTGCTTCAACTACAGCCTATTCGTATCTTGGGCTGTCACTTCTCCCTTATGGTAGGATCTCTGCATTAACTGCTTGAGACAGATCAAGTATTCAGACAGCTTTTCACACTGTTGTTGTACTGTTCCTTGTAACTTGCTCAGGACATGGATTCCACTGTTGGTACTCTCAAACTTGCTTTCTTTTTTCCTGTATTTATTTTGTAAGTTTTTCCATTTTTTCTCCCTGACCTCGTGTCCCGGCATAGTGCGCACATATGGAGGCATGCCCACATCACACACTATGGGACGCCCCACCCTATCAGTCGCTCTGTTACCACCTCTGCCTGCCACTGGACCTCCATCCGGTGATGGCGGGACTGCGGACAGGTAACCCTCCCTCCCAGGAAAAGAGAGTCAGTGCTTGATACTGCCCTCCCCCCCGTGCTGGCACCCCGATGACCCGAGGTCATTCCTGAACCTGGGTTGTCGGCATAGCACAAGGTAAGGCAACCAGCGCCTCAGCCCTCAGCGCCACTGGGCCAGCACCCAAATATGCTTTCTAGGGTGCTGTGGTACATCTGGGCAGTAACATTGATCGGGTAGCTTGCAACGCTCCAATACCATCCATGGCTGGTCCTCTCAAGCTCTCCCACAGCCGACATCTCTTCTCAGCTTCGGGACACTGGAGATCTTGCACCATAGGAATGTCCTGACCCATCCAAGTTTCAAAGTCATCTTCTCCGAGTGGCACTGGTTTTCTCCTGGAGAAGGGTATTAACATCTGGTAGGACCCTGTCCCTCTCCCTGGCACCCATGCTACTAACCATACCAGGGATTGATCAAGCAGGGTGACACTGTCCGCTTTGTACAGTTCCTCCACATCTTGGGGAGTCGTCCCCTCTTCTTTCAACCACAATTCAAACTTCATTTTAAAATCATTGTCATCTGAAGGATCCTTAGGCATTTTCTTATCACTGTTATACATCACTAAGGTCTAGAGGGACCCGTCCCCCCACAGGGAGATAGTAATGGGCAGCCTGGTGTGACAGGGTTGAATGAGGCCCTGTCCCATTTGTTATATGGAAAGAGTTAAATGCAAGGATCTGTTCTATCCTCTCCTTTTCTGTCTCTTGTTTGTCTGGTTGCGCAACCAAATGTACTTGTGAGACCTAGGAACTGAACACTGTGACGATCTTGTGATTCTCCGCCTCTCGCTATCTCTCTGCCTTCACTTGCTGTTTCTTTCTTTTCTTCCCCCTTGCATATCGGTGATTATTAAAATGTATGTGAATCTTTATGTAAAATTGGGATCCCCTGGTGTAAAATGTATATAGGTATACTGTCGAAATGATTGCAAAAAGCTATTTGGAATTTGGTGGGTTAACCTGAGATGCAGTTTGAGCTCCTCTCAGGCTTGTTTGCAAACTGTTTTGCAGAGTTGTCAGCAGGAGGTCAGTTCTGGGACACCATGTTCTATTTTGTAGCATGTGCAAGGAAACTGACAAGAACTCTGATACATTTTATGAGAAACAGGATATTTCCTTAACGAGCTCAGGATGTAGAAATTAACTGCCATGCTAAGACTGGTTATAAAAAGAACAATTATTTTGCTACAGACTGAAACTTGGAATTAGAGATACCCTCTGACAAAAGACTTTGTTTTCTCTGTTTGTACAGCCTTTGTAAATAGCTACACTCAACATTTTTTTATTTTACTGTTATTGATAATAATAAAACCTTACTTGTGAATTTTACAACTGCTCTTGGTTCTCCTATGCTTCCTGACCTGTGCCTTGATGACACTTGGCAATATCAGTCTCAGTATAATTTTTTTATCAAAGCAAGCACACTTTTACTGTTACGGTTGCACTTTAGTCCTTGTACTTCTAAGTTATCAAAACAATCCAGTGCCAGCAGTTTTAGATCTATCAAACCTTTCTGAAATACTAGTCACTAAGAGGACCTTTCTACAGTCCAATTTCTCTCCTCAGCACCAATCTTCTAAGTCTCGGAGTGCCATAGTGAATTTTCACAAATGGGAGGGGTGCCAAACTTTCTCTTTTCTGAAATGCACTTATGGGGATGGCCTTTAGGGGGCAGCAGATCCCAGCAGTGTCTCCATTTGTAACAGCCGCTCTGACTCACCTTGACTATTTCTGGTGCCCTCAGGTATCTCTGCACACGCCTCGAAGCGGGCCGGCCTGGATTCACAAGCAGACAGAAGTAAAGGCAAGGTGCCTCCACCTGGGGCAATCGCAGGGAATATCTGTGAACAGATGGTAGGTTACCAGCCCCCAGGAAATATACACTAGCTGCTCCCAAATACCCTCCCTACATAATAACAACACCCCCTCCTTGCAATGATCCAACATATCAGAATATAACATTAACAATTAACAGTATTTATTTTTGGAGGAGGCGCATGCATGGCGGGAATCCCTGATGGCTGCCTAGATGTTTTGCTCTGTTTTGACGCTTAGAAATCCATTACTTTTGGACTGATTTTCAACTACTGCCAGACCTCTGCTTATGAAGACCTGGACTGGATTGCCTACTTCTCCTGCTGGATCTATTTTTGCAGTGTAGATGTACACCTTATTTCTGTTGGACTGGGCTGCATCACTGGGTGGTGGGAACTCTTCTTGGAAGAACTATGGTGACCTCAGAGACCCATCTAGCAGTGGGGCTAGCGGACCTTTCTGACATCTGGCGTATGCTCCAAACTTTGATACAAAATGCCCCTATTATCAAAGCATCTGTTACACAGCTCAATGAACGGACTGAGGTGGCTGAACAGAGAATTGCTGACATCGAACTTTTCACTATGTAAGTTGAGTTGAATACAGCCACACATGGTGATAACAGCAGCCATTTGGAGCAACAGGTAAATTCCCTCTGGGCAAAAATAGAAGACTTGGAAAACAGAGGGCAGCGCAATAATTTAAGAATTATAGGGGTTCCGGAGGGGTCAGAAGGCTCTAATATGTGTGAATGTTTGCAGCAGATTATCCTGAAGATTTTAGATTATCACTGGAAGATGCCACTGGAAATAGAGCAGGCCCATAGATCCTTGGGTCCATGACCAGCTAAAGGCATGCCCCCCCTGGCCTATTCTTGCATATTTCCTATGGTTCTCCATCAAAGAGCAAGTTGAGGTTGGCCCGTGAAAAAGGTCCTCTGAAGTGGAATAGGCATTCCATTTATATTTTTCAAGACTTCTGTAAGGAGGTCGCCTTCAATGGAAAGATGTTTGCAACTGTCAGGAAAGAGCTGGCCCAGAGGAGAATACAATATGCAATGAAGTACCCAATGATTTTAACTGTTTTATGGGAAGGACGCTGGATGCGGTTCGATACTCCTCAGGAAGTGCAGCGCTTTTTGGCAGAAATGAAGAGATCTCCACAGAATTCAGTACAGGGTTCTTCATCTAACCTTAACACTGGTAAACAGATGGGTACCACAATCCAGGCCAGTACCAAGGATGCTGCTTTTTCCCCCCTCGTATGTGGAACCTGGACATTCCGCTAGGCAGGGGCACAAGAAGATTTCTGCTGCCTCTGTTTCAGGAGATGGGGGTTCATTACAAAATCCAAAATGGCAGAGAAGACTTGCACTGATCTGCTGCCTTCCATCGTCTCACCTCAGGACAAGCATGCAACGTAGCTCCATTGACATCAGGGGCATCACCTCCACTAGCACTGCCAACTTTGAGCCCCCCAGGATGGTCGCAGGATCCAGACCCCAAACATCCGAGGATGTCTCTGACACTGTTTTCTGAGGAGCCACAAGTGGGCAGGCATGGAATGGGCAGATTACGTCAAGGAGGAGTTAATTGCCTTCTTACCCCAGGAAAACTCAGCCCTGGAACCAGCATCCTCTGTTTTATCTCTGGAGCTGGCTACCAGCATAGAACCTCAACCCTCAGGGCCAGATCTACATACACCAGCCAGTGCAAATCAGCAGTTGGCAGAGCGGGACCACAGTTTGTAATGGACTAAAGTATAAACTTGAGCGCGTATCTTTATTGTGCTGGTTTACACTAAGAACATAACTTAATCTGCTCCTGGACATTGAACTGAGGGGATAAAAAGAAGTTAGTGTTTTCAAAGGTTGTTTGGGGGTCTGTTCAGAATGCTTGCCTTCCCTTTTGTACGGGAGTATGCCAATAACTAAAGGGATGAGAGTCCAGCTCTTCTCATAGCAGTCCACGTGTTTCGGACTTTTACTATCTGTTTACATGGAGGGGCCATCTGCTGCAGTTGTGGTACCTGTGGCCTGACATGGTGGCAGAGTTCCAGTACTGGTGGCGAGAGCTTAATCAGGTTAGTTGACTCTACTGTCAACAGGCAGGCAGGTATACCTGACTCTATGCCTGCTGAGGGGTGGGAGAGCGTGGGTGGAGTGTCATCACCAGCTAAGAGGTTCCCACTTCTTGAGCTGCTTGTTTCTCACTTGTTGAAGATGCTGGTACCCCTTCCAGAACCCTTTCTACATGCCCCTATAGAAAGTTACTTAAGCATGGGGAGGCGGGGGCAGTGTTTATACCTTTTTGGTGGTTCCTTTGGGTATTTGTTCTAGGAATGCAGATTTTAAATGCAAAAATACTCTTGGACGGTATGGGGAGTGATTTTCTCGGAATAGTTCAAGATGATATGTTACTGCTTTTTCTATTTTTATGTATCTTCGATAGCTGGTTCAGGGAGTTTGATTGGGGCAATTATTGTATTATACTGGGCGCATGTTGGGTTCATAAATATGGAATTTTTCAGTTAAATAGTAATATGGCAACATCTTTAAATACTTGTCCTGTGGGTATCTCTGTGCAGGACCACAATTTCTTTTTTACCACTGATTTGGTATTAGGATACTTATGTTAATGGCTGACCTAAAGCTTATTACATGGAATGTGCAGGGAATGAATCACCCCATAAAACGAAAGAAAGTTATCTCCTATTTAGGGTCTTGTAAGTGTGACATTGCCCTTCTTCAAGAAACTCCTCTCCTGAAGAACGAGGTGGCGAAATTAGCAAGGGGATGGGTGTGTCAGGATTTGTCTAGTACCTTCTTCTCAAAAAAAGGGGGTCTTGGCCCTATTTAGAATGGGTTGCCCATTTCAGGAGGACCATACCTCCACAGATAATGAGGGTCTTTGTATTTTTATCCTGGGGAAAATTTATGGAGTCTTTTGTTAAATATTTACGCCCCTAATGTAGATCCCCCAGATTTTTTCTCATAATTAGCACAGGGTATCTCAGACTGGTATCAACCTCCTATGTTATTATGGGGGGAGGATTATAATTTTGTTTTAGTCCCTTTTATATATAGGACCCCACAGAAAAGGGGATGCCCTTCTCATCAACGATCTAGGGTGGTCCTTAATCAATTATGTATGGAGTTCAATCTGGGACTTGGGACTCAGGATTACACGTTCTGCTTCAGCAGGTTTCAGACCTCTAGCAGACTGGATTTCTTTTTATGTAACTTTGAAACTTGGCTTCCCGACCAGTGCCCTTTGGGGTAATCCTTGCCTCAGTGCTTTCGTATTGAGGTTCTTTGTCTTTTAGCTTGTTTTTTATTTTTATTGTGCTCACCACAACCCAGCCCAGGTAGACCAATTTAGGGTAGCTGGTTCATTCCACTGGGGTGTCATACAGATGAGGCCTACTGATGAGTCCTGGTAAGACGAAACACGTGTCTGTGTTTTCTGTTGGCACCCTTTTCAGACTATCTGAGAGGCCTTTTGGCACCATGCATTTCTACTTAAAGTTGAACCAGCATAATATTTTGTGGTGATTTGCATATATAGCCCATGCTGCTTTGCATTATGGGGATATGTGTGATTTTGTATTTCTTTGAAACTTGTCTTCCTGGTCAATGCCCTTTGGGGTAAACCTTGCCTCAGTGCTTGCACATTAAGGTTCTTTTTCTTTTTATGTAGTCCCATAATTATTTTAGACCTGGTTGATGTGGCCATACTTCCTATTATTATCTCAAACCATGCTCCAGTGAGCATGATCTGGGTGCCGAGGGATAGTTTTGTGAAATCTCCCCATTAGCGCTTTAACCCTGTTTTACTCTGTTCCGATGATTTCAGGGGTAGGATTCAGTCGGAAACTGAATTCTACTTTCAGACTAATACTACCCCTGAGGTCTCGGTTTAACACTATGGGAAGCGTATAAGGCCTTTGTTAGAGGCCACATTATTTTTTATGCTTCCAAAGTGCACAAACTCAGGAGGCAGGAAATTTCTCACCTCACCAAATGTATCAAAATGTTGGAAGATGACATATACACACAATCACTGCATCAGGATGACCAGATACAGGAAGTTCTGGCTCTTAAATATCGGTTAAATACCATCTAACAACAGCAAGCATCCAGAGCCTGTTTGTTTCTGCAGCAATCTTACTGGGAGTCAGGTGATAAGGCTGGTAAACTGCTGGCCTATTGTTTAAAGCAGAAAACCATGGAAACCCAAATTCTCTACTTGAAGCATGACGGTGACCATTTAATTTCAGATCCCAAGAAACTGTGGGCATGTTTTGGGCATATTATTAAATTCTGTATACTTCTTCTATCTCCCCATCCCTGGAGGACTATGCCTCCTTTTTTGACAAAATTACTACAGTATGCCTCACTTAACTCTAGAACTTGCTCAAGTTCTAGAAGAAGATATAATTTTGTCAGAGATCCAGATGGCTATTCAACAGCTGGCTCCTGGAAAAGACCCTGGCCCATGAAGGCCTTAGTACTGACTTTTATCAAGCCTTTGAGTCAGTTCTTTCATCCTGATTCCTTGAGCTTTATTGATCTATAAGGATAGCTGGTGTCATGCCCTCTTCAATGCAAGAAGCAACTATCACTGTCCTGCCTAAGCCCCATAAGGACCCCACCCTTGGCTCAAATTACAGGCCCGTTTCTTTGCTTAATGTAGATTGTAAAATATTGGCTAAGATTTTGGCATCATGGTTAGAAAAAGTCTTGCCTATATTAATACATTAATCACAGGCTGGTTTTATGAAATGGAGACAGGGCAGTGACAGCCTTCGCGCTGTGCTTGATCTAATCCAGGTTGCAACTAGAGGCTCAGACTCAGCTGCCATAGTGGCAATAGATGCCGAAAAGGCTTTTTATTCCATTGAATTGAATGGAATTACTGTATCTCTTTTATGTTGTCTCAGTGATAGGTACTGGTCCAGTTTTCCAAACATGGATTCAGAGTTTGTACTCTTCCCTGAGGGCTACAGTGTTGGCTAACGGGATACTTTCAGAGCCCTTCTCTTTGTTTTTGGGAACTCGGCAGGGTTGCCCATTGAGCCCTTTACTATTTCTATTGGCCATGAAATTGCTGAATGCTGCTATTCAGCAGCACCCAGTTATCTATGATACTAAAGTTAGGGCTCGGTCATTCCCTACGTTACTTTATGTGGATGATTTACTTCTTTTGTTATCTAAGGTGGAAACATCCCTTCCCAATATGTGTGAAGTCATAGACTCTTCCAGAGCAATCTCTGGGTTGAAGGTGAACTGGACTAAAACAGAGATACTGCCCCTCTATCAAGGAAACCCCCTGTGGGAATGCATTCATTCCCCACACTTGAAATGATCTCCAGAGGGCATTAGGTACCTGGGTATGTTTATTTTCAGTAAACCGCAGGATATGTACCACAGAAACATTCAGGATCTGTCACCTGTTATAGCTGTAGAGTTAAATGGATGGGCAAAACTTCATTTGACTCTTCTCGGTAAGGTTACTGCAATAAAAATGATGGCCTTTCCAAAATTATTTTTTTATTTAAGCAATTTAGCTATGCCCATACCTCCTGGTCTGTGGGTTAAAACTGGCAGGTTTTTCTACAATTTTCTCTGGGAATGTCAAAGCCCCCATTTTGGCAGAAAAGTACTATGGGTGCCAGGATCTAAGGGAGGCTAGAATATGCCTTGGCCCTGGGCATATCATGTGGGTCACAGCCTTAAACAAACCCTACAGTGGTGACACCCATCTCCTTTGACTACTCCTTTGTGGGTTAACATAGAACAAGATATTTTGGGGGACATATCCTTGTCCACAGTCTTGAAGGTCTCTTCCTCCCCCCCCCAACTCAGGTCAACTCACGTTACCTATTCTGTTCATGAGACAGAACTGGAATAAAGTATTAAACATGCATCATCGGAACCCTAATTATTTGGGACCATAAAAACCTCTTTGGAATAATCCAAGGATCCAGATAGGTGGCTCTCGGATATACTGGGCTACCTGGGTTACACAAGGGATCTGGGTCATGGGGAAACTTTTCGAGATAGAGTCTGGAGTGCTCAAGTCCTTTAATCACTTGCAAAACGAATATAGGCTACCTTCTTGAGACCTTTGGGGGTATTCTCAATTCAGCCATGCTTTGTCCCCATGGCTTATGAAAGAACATGTTAAAGGATACCTAAACAACATTTTGACAAAAAACTATTCAACAATCTGACTTCATAGGGGACTAAAGGAAAGGCTGCTCCATTCATTAATGCTAAAACTACACCTATATAATTTATCTAAATGCAGTTCCAAAGCATTTGAAAAATGTAAAATCAGCCTTCCAATTTTTAAAAAAACTGCCTTACCTGCTTTCTAAAATGGCCACCAAATGTGTTAAGTGATGACATCATTGGAGTCAGAGAGCTATATGGCTCTCTATAGTGCTAACTAGTTCTGTTTTCTCTTTGTATAGAATTGTTTCACCAAAATGATCAAAGCCATGTGCATTATTTTGATCAATACATATTAAGCTATGGTTCTGTTCATTTTGTTTACTCTAGCATGCTGAAACTGTGTTTTAATCCAACTGACTTTCTCTCTGGCAAACCACAGTGCAGTACAAATCTTAAATAACCTGGTGGTCCAGTGCTTATGGCGAATCTAGGATGCTACAATGGGGGTGCTGGGGTGGTGTGCATACTTGATATGAACTTTTCAACATTTTTATTAAACCTTTATGTTGTCTGCTATTATTCTTTTCTAGTACATTTGTGACAGAACCTACAAATGTAATCCATAGTTTTGAATGTACACATTTGTACAATCAATAAATCAGACTTCTTCAACAAAGTGAAATGCAGCAACAGCAAGCAAGTAAGTTACAATGGGGGGGGGGGTGCAGCGCACCATTCACCACCCCCTAAATCCATCACTTGTTTGTAGCAAAGTTCTTGTGTAGTCCAGTGTCAGAGTTCATACTTTCTTGGAAATCAAAAATATGCTTGTCTTGTCTTCTTTTTCCATGGGAAATAATAATAAAAAGAATCAGAATTCATATAGTCCTTTTCATACGCATTGTATCCCAAAATGCTTTACAAGCAATGCTAGACTGGTAGTGAAGCGACTGAGTGTGTAGTGGCAGTCATTGCATACATTAATACCCACACACAGCCTTGGATAATTGCATGAACTGGTTTTATGGGAAGGGGAATGTTGACCAGGACAATAGGGTTCAGGTAGTGATCATGGTGCTGGCAGACCCACATCTTATATCTCACAGTGATCTGCTCATATTTCTCCCCTTCTGTCTTCCCTCTTCCCTGAATACAGCAGTACCTTGCAGGAGTGGCCTTCTCAGTCCCTCTGTGGTATTCATTCTTCATTCCTTCTCCCCACACCAAAAATAGGTGAGCTCATCACCCTTCTACATCATGAATGCAGGTAGTACAATCCCCGGGTTTTTTGGCTTAACAAAAATAAACAAATCTTTCCAGTAAGTCAGGCTGCTAGCAGCAGGGAACAAGGGGAAAGATGGGCTTTCCTATCCTTAAAAGATATAGGCTACCTTTGATTAGGCACTATTAGATGATGGGTGTGCACATCATCATGCACATCATTTAATAGTGCCTAACCATAGGTGGCTTAGATCTTACTGTATATGGGTAGGAAAGCCTACTTTTCCCCTTGTGCCCTGCTGCTATCTGCCTGGCTTACCAGAGGTCACGTTTATTAATATGTACAAATAACATGGGCGACTGTACTAACCGCATTCATGATGCAGAAGGGTAGTGAGCTCACCAGTTGTTGGTGTGGGAAGCAAGTGAGAAGAATGGATGCCAGAGAGGGATTGAAGAGGCCATTCCAGCAGGGTACAGCTATATTCAGGTTAGGGGAAGACAGGAAGGGGGGCATTCACTGAGTTCACTGAGGTTTGCTGAGTTCTAAGGAGCATAAAAAGACCAAAGTCCAAAATATAGCTCCTGTTAAAACAAAATGTAGTCATTTAGATTTGCCCCTGTTGCAATGTGTTTGTCTAGATTATTTTTAAATTGTTCTTTACTAGTGCTGCTAACTACTGGAAAGTTGAGCAGATCATTGTGAGATCTAAGATGTGGTCTGCCAGCACCGTGATCACTACCTGATTGTGGATGGGAGCAGCCAGCATCGACAAATACTCAGAGTGGCAGGGCTACACCTAAACTGTTACTTGAATTCACTGATTACCCTCGGGTGGGGGAAGGGATGTTGATATTTCTTAGGACAGTATTGAGGGAGCTGTGTATAGCTCATTCAAGATTCAGAAGGGTGATAGCCAGCCAACTCGCATTGTGGAGTAGGGCACAGAAAGTACTGGAGAAGAATTGCCAGGAACTGTCCTGGGGTTCTGCAGATCACAAGTAAAGGAACAGATCAACATTGGAAGTTGGGTGGATTCACTCAAGGCATTGGTATGCCTCTCCTGCTAGTAATATTGTTATCTATAGTAAGTGCAGCCCTTATGAGGACATGAACAGCAGTTTTTCTGGTGAGTCCTGATGCTTATTGCTTGGCCCTCCAGGAAGACCTAGTTGTTGGTTAATGAGGTGGGAAAAAAACACAACAGGGGGACTGTACATACTGCCTTCACTGTACAGAAGGGTTGTGATCCACTCAATGTTTACTGTGGGAGCAGAAGTCAAACATTGAGAAAGTGGACTGGAGAATGATTTGGGAGGCATTTTTTCACAGTGCCAGCTGATGAAGTGTATTGGTATAGGTGTGCACAACTCTCTGACGTACAAGACAAGATTACAATCTGAGGTGTGATAGTTCTTTTCATGAGAATGCAAGCTCATATGTGGCCCCAGGCAGTACTAAGGACACAGTATGTATGGTGGGGTGTTTAACAGAAGGCAGGCTAGGTGCAGGGATGTCACGTGGAAAAAGACTACAAGAGAAGCTTATCTGAAGCTTACCAAGAAAGCATGAGCTTTGGAATTGGACCAGACCAGTACTTCACTACGCATTTCAGAGCATCACATAACCATTAGATCATCAGGTAGTTAAAGTGTTGTACTGTACTGCGGTTTGCTAAAGAGAAAGTCAGCTGGATTACAAAACATTTTTAACAAGTTAAAGTAAACAAAATGAACAAAACCATAGCCTAACATGTGTACTGATCAAAATAATCCACATGTTAACACATAGTGTTGATCATTCTGGTGAAACAATTCAAAACAAAGGGGGAAAGAAGAACTAGTTAGCACTATAGGGAGCCATTTGGGTCTCTGCCTCTGGCTTCAATGATGTCATCATGACTCATCGCTTAACACATTTGGAAGACATTTTAGGGAGCAAGCAAGGCTGTTTTTTGAAAGTGAAAGGCCGGTGTTTACATTTTTCCAAAACTATGAAAGTATATTTATGTTATTTACGTAAATGTAGTTTTAGCATAAATGTAAACAACAACCTTTACTTTACTGCGCTATGAAGCCAGATTCTGGAGTTTGCAGTTTTAAAAAGTTGCTTCTTTAGGTACCCTTTATTAATACAAACAGATTTAACCAGGTATTTATTGAAATGGTTTCAACTTCCCAATGGTCACGCGAGTGTTATATATAAACTCCTGCAAGAAGTATTTCTACTGACCTGGGAGTCTCACTGGCTGAAATGGTCAGCCAAATTGCAGGACTCGGTGGAGGTGGATAGCTGGTCCCTCTGTCGGACTGATGCGAACCAAGCCTCTCTGGACCCGAAGCTACAACTTATTCAAAAAAAGGCTTTAACTAGATGGTATAGGACTCCAGAAAGACTGGTAAATATGGGCCTACCTACCTCCAATGTGTGTTGGAGATATGAGAAGGAACCTGGAACATTATATCATATACTTTGGGGTGTGAGTTGTTAAGGGAGTGGTGGCTGTGTATTATTGCAACTTTAGAAGACATTTTAAATATCCCCTTACCCCACTCCCCTCGAGTTTGGATCGTGTGGGGGGATCCGCTTTTGTTAGATTTGCGGGGTCTATGATATAAAATGTTCCTTTACACAGTAGTACTGGAGGACAAACGTTTACTTTTACTCCACTGCAGGTCAGCCAGCTTTCCATCCTATACTCACTGGCAGCAGGCTGTATCTAGAATAGCCTCCTAGCAACAAGTATTTTTTTTGGAAAGAAAGACCCTTGCTAAATTTCAAGCTGCATTGTCACCTTGGCTTACTCATTTTGGGGTGATATCATATGCTGTTTCACATGGTTACTTTTGGGGTAATGCAATGGATTCAGGGTTTGTTTAGGTGATGTTTTATTTTTACCCACATCATATGATGTCAATATTGTTTTCTGATATGATTTATATATGTGACCCCTGCCTGCTTGGCTAGTTGCAGGTTAAGGGACCTGGGTACTGAAATGGGTGCCTCCATCTGGAGGACAGGGTTGTTAGTAACAAGGCTAAGCTGGGTACAGCCCTCTGGGACACTGTAACCCCCCTTTTTTCCCTCTAGTGGCCTAGACAATATGCAACAAACACTTTCACAGAAGCCCCTGTTCAGCATCCAATTCCCCACACTGTTTACACTTACCGCCAGGACTGGTTCCACCAGTTTGACCCTGGAGACCCCCTGTAAAACATGGTTAGGCACAGCAAATAACAATAGTACAGTGCATTTGGTACAAACTGGAACCACAGTCAGATTAAATGCAAAAAGAGTTAGATCTGATTTATTCAGGGGAACTGAACAAGGGAGCAGTGTAATCAGGTTGATTGATTCAAAAACTGATCTAGTCAGGCAATTATGCATGCACTTTTAGTCCCTACACAGTCACACGCTCTGGGTACCCAGATGGAAGTAAGGTGGGCTAGCCTGGAATGTTGCCCGGGGTAGACTGGTGTCGTATCTGGTTGGGGCCCTGTAATGAAAAGAAAATGCATGCACAACCACACACAATTTGTAATCCAGAGCCTGAAGGCTCAGTTCGTGAAAAGAAAAACAACAATGCAATCAGATGACAACACTTGAGATTTAGCTGTTGTTGCAGGCAGCTACCCTGATTGTTACTCACACTACCCAATGCAAGACACAGGAGGGATGAGATGGAGACTGCAGGTTGACAACTGGTATGCCAGGAGAAACAGGACCCACATGAATCACCGAAGTGTCATTCCTGTTCGAGATGTTGAGCAGGGGACTGATCCCAGGGTGAGTCTCTTGTTGATGGTGCTCTTTGCGCCTGAAGTAGCTGGCTGGGCCAGTGTAGCAGGGTCCAGGCCGGGTAAAACAGTTTGAAAATCAGTCCGGGAAGGCTCGAGGCAACTTCCAGCAAATGTGGCACAATTAAACAGTGGGGAACCAAATAGCGACCCACTAACAGCACACAGCACATTTATAGTAAAGCAATCACCATACCACAAAGCGGATAGCAATTTGGCAGCAATATCAGTGTCTCTGAGGAAAACCGGGAGTTCTGTGGTGAATGGATGTCCTGACAGGTCGATCGCATACAGCAACTATTCAGTCTTCTTCAGGTTTAAGCCTGGTCACACTTCAGTGGCTTTTCTCTCACGCAATTCGGATACAGTCCAGAGTATTAAGCCTTTCAAAGGATTCCCTCTCAAAGGACTGCAGGCAGACAGATCAGACTCAGCCTTTCCACCAATCTCCTGCGCGAACTACGGAGGAGCTGCTGCTTGAATCACTCAAGCTATTTACTCTGTAAACTCTAACTCCAGACTGACTCACTGCAGCAGGCAGCTTGGGAATTTCCGTTCGGTCCAAAAGGTTCTGTTTGGTTGATTCATCTGTCTGTCGAAGCAAGGGCTCCCCCTCCAGGTCTGTTTTGGCACCAGAAAACTACAATTCCTACAGAAATTTGCTCCCACAAGACCGCTGGAGACAGGCTCCATTTTAGAGTCCCCAAAGGTACTTATTGGTGCTGACAGGCAATCCAAAAACCAAAATGGTGGTGCAATACAGAAAGTTCATGCTGCAAAGAAGGCAGGTTAGACAAACTACAATACTATTGTTATTCTAACAGACAATCAGCAAATAAGTTCAGCTTCTAACAAAGCTCCCTTTGCACAAATAGTGATGGCAGAACGGAATGATTATCTGGCAGCCCAGGCGGGACTCGAGCATAAAAACACTCAGCCCCCTCACAGATTAAATAAGCACCATGTTACTGGCAGCTCTTAAAGAGACAGAGCACAGAGGAATTAAGGCACCTCACACAAACACTTTTAAAGCGCTAAGACACAGGATACCAGCCTGGCAGTGGGCATTTAGGCACACCCAAGGAAGACATTCAGGAACCCCCATTTTTAGGGGGTTACATCCTTCCCTGCCTGGAAAAACTTGGCGTCTGTGTCAAGTCTACACCATCACAAAATTAAAGAATCAATATATACAAGACATACACGACATTAGCATACTGTGGAAATACTATCTGATGCATCAGTTAATGTAAACATATCACATTACTATACATTTCACTATACTATATCTTCATCGACAATACTTATGCATGTTCCATATGCTCTATACTGATTCTGTTATGATTAACATACTATGAACAGTTACCTATGACTTCACGTTATAATTTATTGTACAGTAAACAATGCAGAAGGGGGTCCTTCCCTATCAGCTAACTTGGGGCTAGATGAGACAGGGACACCATGTTCTGAAGCAAGAACAATTAATCAGGAGGTGGCAGTCAGGCTCAGTTTGGGTAGTGAGCTCTTGGAAATGTAAGCACCTTTATGGACCACATTGAGAGGCAAGTCCACAGGCCTCTCAGGGGAATCATAACTAAAACATAGCACTGGTGTAACCCCTAGGTGGCGCTATCCCAAGGGCTACTACCTCTGCCTGCTTGGCTAGTAGTAGGTTAAGTGGCCTGAGTTCTGAAACAGGTGCTTCCACCAGGAGGTCAGGGTTGGTAGTGGTCAAGCTAACCTGGGCACAGCCCTCCAGGACACTGTAACCCCCCCTCTTCCCTTACTAGTGGCCAGAACAATACACAATAATCACTGTCACAATACCCCTAATACACCACACAAGTACCCACACTGTTTGTACTTACCACCAGGGGTTTCCTCTGGCCCAGCCCTGGGGACCCCCTGTAAAACAAGGTTATTCACAGCAAATAACAGCAGTACAGTACTCTTGCACAAACTGGAACCACAGTCAGGGTAAATGCAAAAAAGAGTTAGATCTGATTTATTTAATGGGCATGAACAAGGGAGGGGTGTAATCAGGTTAATTTGCTTAAAGGCTCTATCAATCAAACAGTTATGCATGCACTTCAGTGTCCATAAACAGTCACACAGTCTGAGTACCCAGATGGAGAATGGTGGGCTAGCCAGAAACGTTGCAGCTGGTTGGGGCCCTGTGATGGAAGAAAACAACATGCACAACACACACTATTTGTAATCTGGAGCCGGAGGGCTCAGTTCGTGAAAAAAAAAAAAAAAAACAAGACAATCAGATGACACACTTTTAGATTAGGCTGTTATTGCAGGGAGTTACCCTGATGATTACTCACGATACCCAAGACTGGACACAGGCTGGATGAAAATCGAGACAGCAGGTGGTTAATCTGGAGTGCCAGGAGAAGCAGGGCCCACATGATTCGTCGAGGTATCATTCCTGTTCAAGCGTGGAGTGGGGAGGGGCTGATCCCCAGGCAGGTCTGTTGTCGGTGACTTTCTCTGTGAAGTGCGGTAGTCTGTTAGAGCCAGTGTGGCATGGCCCAGGCCGAATGGAGAGGAACACAGATTCAGTCCGATTAGGCTGGATAAAGCTTCCAGCAAGCAGAACACAATTCACTCAGTGGGAAACCAAATTACGACCCACTTTCAATACACAGCACATTTACATGTAAAGGGTTCTACGGTATGAGCAAGCAGAACACAGTTCTCACAATGGGTAACCAAATCACAACCCACTTTCAACGCACAGCACATTTACATGTAAGGAAATTCTACTGTACCAGGCAAACTGCTCTTCGGTCACAATCGCAAAGTCTCTGCACAAACCGGGGATTCAAAAGCAGCTGGAAATCCTGACAGGCCAATTGCATTCAGCAAATCTTTGGTCTTCTTCAGTTTTAAAGCCTGGTCACAATCCAATGGCTTAAACAGTCCTCACAACTCAGATTAATTCCGAATAAACTCTGTTTTCCCTCTCAGGGACAGCAGGCAGGCAGACAAGCAGGCCAAAACTCAGCCCCTTCACAGTTCTCCCATGCAAAACTACACAGAACTGCTGCTCAAAATCACTTGAGCTGTTACTTCTTCACTTCTCAGCTCAAAACTGAAACTAGCTGCAGCAGCCTGGGAAATTCCCCAAGATCCAGAAGGTTTGGTTGGCTGATCCTCCTGTCAGTCACAACAAAGGCTCCCCCTTCAGGTGCAAAAAGCCCCAAACTACAATTCCTACAGATTTTGACTCCAGACAGCTCCTGTACTCCGTCTCCATTTTAGGTCCCACCAGTACTGATTGGTCCAATTCGCAGTCCAGGACTAAGATAGTGGAGATAAACAAAACAGTCATTGCTGCAAATAAGGCAGGCTAGACAAACTACATTATCATTATCACTCTGATTGATTTTCAGCAAATAGTTACATCTTTCAACAGATCTCCCTCTCAGATTACTTATGAATGCAATCTAGGCAGCTCTTAAAGAGAGAGTGCACAGAGTCTATACAGGCACTCTCTGGCAATCACATTTAAACTGCTAAAATGCAGGACACCAGCCTGGCAGTGAGCATTTAGGCAAACTCAAGGAAGACTTTTTGGGAACCCTCATTTGTAGGGGGGTTACACACTTCCCTGCCTGGAGAAAACTTGACGTTTGCATCAAGTCTGTACCATCATGCATCAGTTAACATAAACTTATTACTTTGCTATACAGTAACATAGAAACATAGAATTTGACGGCAGATAAGGACCGCTTGGCCCACCTAGTCTGCCCATTTTCCTACCTAACAGATAAGTTGCAGATCCTAGTTAACCAACAGCTTAATTCCTCCTACCCCCCACTAGGACTGCTCTATGCCTGTCCCATGCATTCTTGAAGTCCCCCACTGTTCTTGACCCCACGACCTCTTCAGGGAGGCTGTTCCATGCATCCACAACCCTCTCAGTGAAAAAATACTTCCTCACATTACCTCTGAGCCATCCCCTTCTATCTTCAAATTGTGCCCCCTTGTTCTTGCACATCTCTTTTTCTGGAAGATGCTACCCTCTTGGACTTTGTTAATTCCCTTGAGGTACTTGAAAGTTTCTATCATGTCCCCTCTCTCCCTTCTTTCCTCAAGGGTATACATATTAAAGCTCCTTTAGTCTTTCTTCATATGTCTTCTGGTGCAGACCCTGCACCATTTTGGTGCCCTCCTCTGGACAGCCTCCACTCTGTCTATGTCTTTGCGGAGATGGGGTCTCCAGAACTGCACACAGTACTCCAGATGGGGTCTCACCAACTGTCTGTACAGAGGGATAACAACTTCCTGTTTTCTACTATTGATGCCTCTTCCTATACATCCCAGTATCCCCCAGCCTTCCTTACTGCCTTCTCACATTGCTTGCCCACCTTTAGGTCATCTGATATAATTACCCCCAGGTCCCTTTCTATTTTTACTGTTGTCAGTATCTCACCCCCATTGTATCGCTTCCCAGGGTTTTGTTCCCCATGTGCATTACCTTGCACTTCTTTGCATTGAATCTGAGCTGCCATACATTTGACCATTCCTCCAACCTTGCCAAGTCCCTTCTCATCCTTTCCACTCCATCTTGTGTATCAACCCTGTTGCAGATCTTTGTGTCATCTGCAAAGAGACATACTTTTCCTTCCAGTTCCTCTGCAATGTCACTTATAAAGACATTAAAAAGGACCGGTCCCAGTATTGAACCCTGCGGTACCCCGCTAGTAACCCTCCTTTCGTCACTGTGTACTCCATTTACTACTACCCTTTGAGTCTTGGTGTCTACCCAATTTTTTATCCAGGCTACCACCTTGGGACCCACTCCAAGGCTGGCTATCTTGTGTATTAATCTTTTGTGTGGGACTGTATCAAATGCCTTGCTAAAATCTAGGTAGGCCATGTCCACAGCCCTCCTGGTCTACTACTTTGGTAACCCAGTCAAAGAAATCTATTAGATTCGTCTGACACGACCTTCCCATCATTAATCCATGCTGCCTTGGGTCCTGTGCCCCACTGGCCTCTAGGTACTCAACAATTCTTTCCTTCAGAAGTGATTCCATCATTTTCCCTACCACTGAGGTCAAACTAACTGGTCTGTAGTTTCCTGCCTCTGTCTTGCTCCCACTTTGTGAAGAGGAATCATATCTGCCCTCCTCCAGTCCTCGGGTACCACCTCATCCTCCCATGATTTGTTAAAGAGAGTAGTCAGCGGTGTCACTAGTTCTACCCTTAGTTCTTTTAGAATTCTTGAGTGAACCCCATCAGGCCCCATTGCTTTATCCACCTTCAATTTTATTAGTTCTTTCAGAACCCTTTCTTCTGTAAATGGACTGTTATCAGCCCCGTCTTCAGAGTGTTTCTCTTGTTTGGTTTAGGTAACTCCCTCCTCTTCCTTTGTGAATACTGAGCAGAAATATTCATTCAGTAACCCTGCTTTTTCACTGTCACCCTCTACCCACATTCCTCCCTTTATTAAGCTTCAGTATCCTCCTTTGGTCTTTCTTGGCTCCCTAATGTACCTATAAAGGTCTTATCCCTTCTTAACAGAATTGGCTATCCTTTCCTCAGTTTGGGCCTTTGCTATTCTGACTGCCTTCCCAGCCTCTTTCTGCTTTAACTGATAAAGTTCTCTGTCCTGCTCCTTCTGTGTTTCCTTATATTTCCTGAATGCTGTCCTTTTCTCCTTAACCTTCCCTGCCACCTCTTTTGAGAACCATAATGTTTTTTTCCTTCGTTGTGTTTTATTGATTTGTTTTACACAACGGCTTGTTGCTTCTGTGATGGCTGTTTTGATCACTCCCATTGTTCCTCCACCCCTCCTTCTTGCCTGTTTGCTAGTGCTTTTCTGAGGCACTCTCTCATTTTCCCAAAGTCAGCCCTCCTAAAGTCCAGTACTCTTGCTTTTGTATGGCTTGATTGTATGGCTGTGTTTATCGTGAACCACACTGTTTGGTGGTCGCTTGTTCCCAGATGGCTACCCACTTCTAAATCTGAGATTCTTCTCTCCATCCCCATTTGAGAGTACCAGGTCTAAGATTGCTCCTTCCGAGTGGGTTCCAATACTAGCTGTCTGAGGCATGCCCCTGTAGGGCATCAGAATGACCCTGCTCTTGGATGTGCCTGCAGCAAGGTGATCCAGTTAACATCTGGCATATTCAGGTCCCCATCAACAATATCTCCCCTTTTCTGCCATTCTAAGAAGCCTTCTATCATTTCCTTGTCCATTCCTCCCTGAGATGGGGGTCTGTATACAACCCCATGCGGATTGTGGTGCCATTTCCTGTCTCCAGGGTGACCCAAAGTGCCTCATCTGCTCCCTGTTTACTCTTTAGTTCTGTTGCTTTGATCCCTTCCTTTACATAGAGCTACTCCTCCTCCTCTTTTACCCTCCCTGTCCCTCCTGTAGATTGTGTATCCTGGTATGTTGACATCCCAGTCATGGTTCTCTGTGTACCATGTTTCTGTAACTGCCACAATATCCACGCAACCCTCTTCCATCAAGGCCACTAGTTCAGGGAGCTTGTTACACAGACTATGGGCATTGGTACTCATCACCCTCCACTTTTTGATAGCCTTACCCCTTTTAGCCCCATTTCTGTCCTTAATGCCTTTGCCTTTTTTTACATTTAAATCTGTTCTACTTCCTAATAACTTCTGTACCTTGGTGTTTACCTCACTAATCACCATGTTTTGTGGGGGGAGGCTCGGATTTCCCTGCTCCTTTTCAGTGCTTCCCCCCTTGGCTAGTTTAAATGCTTGACAATGAAGCATTTAAACCTCTCACCTAGGATCCTGGTTCCCCGGACAGATGCAGACCATCACACCAGTATAGGTCTGCATCCTCAAATGGCCCCAGTCCCCAATGAAGCCAAAACCCTGAACTCCCACCAGTTTTCAACCACTCATTGAATTCCCTGGTGAAGTGCCCTAACATCTCCTTGCCATGAACAGGTAGCACCTCCGAGAGAAGGTTACCGTATGCGCTACTTGTCTAAGGCCCCTTTCCAACTCTACAAACTCCTCTTGCACTGCTCTGATCCCATTCCTAGCCAGGTCATTTGTCCCTAGGTGGACAATGACATCCAGCTCCCTCCCTCGTGCAGCTCCTCCCACACGATCCTGAGGATTCGCTTCCTGTCCCTCCAAGCTGTGGCGCCAGGAAGGCACCTTACCTCCCTCTCCCCTTCCTCCCCCATTTCTACCCCCCTAATGATTGAGTCCCCCACCAGGAGTTGTTTCCTTCCCCTGTGGGGGTCCCATGCCACCCTCCTGTGGGTCTCCTTTGTGAAGGTTCCCAGCATTCTCCTTATACATATTCACATATATATTCTTGCTTATACATATTCACTACGCTTCTTGATACTATATCCATTCTGACAACACATTGTGCATACTTCACACAGGTAAATTGAACACTTCTATACTGAATCAGGTAATAACTTCTTGTACCTTAAACATTGCAAAAGAGGGCCCTTCCCTATCAGCTAACTTGGGGCTAGAGGGGGCAGGTGCACCTTAGTGAGAGGGGAAAGACAAGTAACCTGGAATTGGCTGTCAAACTCAATTTGGGCAATGAGCTTGGTGAGACATAAACACCTTTGTGCACCACATTGAGAGGCAAATCCACTGGCCTCCCGGGAGAATCATAACTGAGGCGTACTACTGGCTTGACAGCTTGGCCAGTCTTTCTGAGGGGGACAACTACAGTCTCTGTACTCTCAGCACTGGTCTGGGGACTCTAGTCACTTGTAATGGGTGCCACTGCCTGGGTGGGAACATCCAAACTTGGGGCACTGTTGGCTCCTTGCTCTGCAGGTTCTGTTTCTACAAAACTTGACTCATTTTGTGAAGGCTCAGGCACAATCAAGCTTTGAGGCACTGAAGGGAGGTGGTCAGCACTCTCACAGTGTTCTTCAAGTTCTGGTATGTCACCAGAAAGACTCAAACCCTCAGCCCCTTCTTCAGGCAAATCATACAGTTCCACAATACACAGAGACTCAACATCTTCAGACGTGATACTTTGCACTTCACTTTCTGGGAGTATTGGCTCCAAGGACAAAGCTGGGGGGTAAGGCAGTCCAGAAGGCCCAGCTTCATTCCCACAATTTATCAGGGGGTTACCTCGAAACAGCTGACTTAGTTCATAGGGGTAATAGGCATGGTCATATTCACTTTCGTAAGAAGTGAACTGACAGTCACTATCATTCTGGGCCTGCTGTGGAGGAAACCTTAAATCTGTGACCACTGGGGTAGGTTGACTCTGTCTCTTTCTTGCTGCAGCACGAGTCACTGGCCCAGGGGGCTAAATTTCTGGGGGTTCAGCCTTAATCATGACTTGGCCAATAGGTAGTAAGTGGTTACGGTGCATGGTCTTGACAGCTTTGGAGTTGTTCTCTGGGCGCACCTTGTACACAGGTAAATCATCCAACTTTCCAACTACAGTAGAGCCAGCTTATAAGAACATCCTATTTGACAAAGGAAAATGTTCTTATAAGTGGGCTGTTACTAAAAGCGGGCTTACATTAGTTTTAATTCTGCCGCTGACTGTTAGGTGGTGCCTGACCCCTACAGTAATAAAAAATATGAAACGAGCAAAATTCTTGTATATAAGGCACAGCACAGACGATTAAAAACTCAGCTCATTCAAAGTTTTAAAGTTTAAAAATGCACAGTGCAGCACTAGGTCAAAACATAGTTATCCATTTGTTTTAGCAAAGTAGTCCGTGATCTTTTGCTGTTTGTCACTCGTTAGTGACAGTTCATCAAGATATGAGCTGAATTGAGCTGAACTGAGCTCTATGTCTACATAGTCATTGAATACTTCAGATTTTTTTTGTTTGAGTGTCAACGTGGTTCTGTGTCTCTCCATGGCAGCCTGCTTTGCAATGGATAACTAATGACAGCATTTATCTGTTTTTCCAAAGTCGGGCTAGCCAAAGAGGAATGTCTTACAACTGAGTGTGCTGTCATTTATCTGCGGTTTGCTACATCATTTAAATTTCAATTAAATCGCCGCTAACAGGCAACGATGAATGCTGACTGCTAATCTGCATTAAATCATCATTAAATGTGTGCCACTTAGTTACCATTGATACCGAAGCAAACACTACCTGGGCGATTAAGATGAAAGCAGATATGCACAGAGAAATGGTACTGCAGTTAAGGGTCTAATGAGCTGTAACTGGCAAGTGTGATTACCGACTGAATGACTGCTCTGAGTGTGAAAACGGGTGCTGATTACCGATTGAATAACTGCTTTGAGTGAGAAAACAGGTCTTAGGACAACACAGTTTACACTCCTTCACTAAAAAATTTGTTCTTATAACCAATCTGGCTGTTCTTATAAATGGGCTTCCTTCCCATTGAAAACAATGGAGCAAGATCGGTACATGGAGCAAATGTGATTATAACCGGAATGTTCTTACGAACATACGAAATTTGCCAGCAGATAAAGGCCTAGAGGTCTATCAAGTCTGCTCGAATGTGCGGCTAGCACCCCTTATTTTGCAGCTGCCCCTCCCTTCCACCCTTCCCCTTCATTAACCCTCCCCCTTGTCCTGTCCCATCCTCATTTGAAGCAGTCCACTGTTCTACTGCATACCACTTCAGCAGGTAACGCATTCCACCCAGCCACCACCCTCTCTGTAAAAAAGTGTCTCCTCATCTCCCTCCTGAACCTTCCTCGCTCCAGTCTCATATCATGGCCCCTGGTGGCCCTCTCCTCCCTTACTTTGAACAGCCCCTCTGTACCCATCTTGTTTATTCCTTTCATGTATTTAAAGGTTTCAATCATGTCACCCCTGTCTCTCCTTTCCTCCAGTGAGTACATGTTCAACTCCTTCAACCTCCTCTCGTATGATAAGTCCCCAGCCCTTGATCATCTTTGTCACTCTCACGCTGCACCCCTCCAGTAACTTAATGTCCCTCTTCAGATACAGGCCGCCAGTACTGCACATAGTACTCAGGTGTGGTCTAACTAATGACCTATACAGTGGCAGAATCACCTCCTCCTCCTCGAGGATATCCCCTTAATACAACCCAGCATTTTGTTGGTCTTTGCAGCTGCCTTCCTACATTGTGCCGAGTTGTTCATTTACCCTGTAATGAGCACACCCAGATCCTTCTCCTCCTCTGTCTGAGCTAGCTGCACTCCCCCTAGCTGGGAACTCCTCCTTGGGTTCTTCATCCCAAAATGCAGCACCTTGCGTTTTGGCATTAAAGCCCAGTTGCCAGGTGTCTGACCAGGTTTCAAGCTTTGCCAGATCATCCTGCAACCCCTGCCATCCCCCTAGGTCATCCACCACCGCGCCTACCTTGGTATCATCAGCAAACAGACTGATCTTGCTCTTGATGTCCCATGATATGTCTGCAATGAACATCCCAAACAACACTGGTCCCAACACTGAGCCCTGTGGAACACCGCTCATCACTGCCCTTGGGTGTGAGAGCTCCCCACCCACCACCACCACCCTCTGTTGCCTTCCCTGCAGCCAGTTTCCTACCCATCTCACCAGCTTTGCACCCAACCCTGTGCCTACTAACTTCCTTCCCAGCCTTCCATAAAGTACTGAGTCGAATGCCTTACTGAAGTCCAGATACAGGACATCCACTGCATGGCCCCTGTCCAGTTGCCTAGTTACCCAGTCATAGAACTTGACCAGGTTGGTTTGGCAGGATCATATATCCGATGTTCTTATAAGTGGGTTCCACTGTACTACATGGAGAAGATGGTGCCACCGATCAGCAATTTTGTGTTTACCATGCAGTTCCAAATTGCGTAACAACACACAGTCTCCAGGTCGAAGCTCTTGAGCATTTACTTTTTTATCATGCCTCTCTTTGTTGGCTAGATTTCTCTTGACGGCCATTGTCTGGGCCAGTTGATAGGCATGGTTCAATTGAGCTTTCAGTTTTTGTAACTATTGCAAGTAGTTTTCGGCTTGGACCCCATCTGGAGAGACCCCAAAACAGACATCAACTGGCTACCGGGCCTCTCTCCCGAACATGAGGCAATAGGGGGAGAACCCAGTAGCATCATTTTTCATGCAGTTGTATGCGTGTACCAAGGTAATAATCTGCTGGCTCCATTTATGCTTGTCTTTTGGGTGGAGGGTGCCAGAATGTCTAGAAGGGTGCGGTTAAAAAGTTCTGGTTGAGGGTCTCCCTGCGGGTGATAGGGGGTGGTTCTTGACTTTGCACCCCCCATAGAGAGAGCATTTCTTTGATTAGCCGACTCTCAAAGTCTCTGCCTTGATCAGAATGAATCCATTGGGGGGGCACCATAGTGGATGAAGAAATTTTCCACTAGCACCTTGGTCACGGTAGATGCCTTTTGACCTTTGGTGGGAAAAGCTTGTGCATACCATGTGAAATGATCCATAATCACTAACACATTGCTAGTGTTCTGCTGATCAGGTTCTAAACACAAGACGTTCATGCAGACTAGTTCCATGGGGGCGCTGGTAGTAATATTAACAAGGGGGGCAGCCCTCTGAGGCAGGGCTTTTCTTTGCCGGTAGCGACTACAAGTCTTTACATGGTGCTCAACATCGGCCCCCAATGTGCCAGTAGAAGCGAGATCATACCAGCTCAAGAGTTTTGTCAATACTGAGGTGCCCTATGTGATTGTGGAGGGACCTCAGTACCAAATCTTTTAAGTAAAAGCCATGGGCAGTACCAATTGTTGCTTTTCTACTTTGCCACTATGATCTACTGTCTCTGTATACAACAACTGATTGAGCAATTTCAATCTGGGGCCTTCTTTAAACAATAAAGCAGTTCGCAAGTCAGTGGAACGTAACTTAGACACATCTTTCCCCGCATGCAGGGCATCAACTGCTGGCTGAATCATAGGATCTTGGGACTGAGCCCACTGAATGCTGTCATTGTCAAACTGAGATAGTGCACTAATATCTAGAACAGAGAAGTGGCAATAAGCAGCTGGTATGCAGGTGTCAGAAGGCCCCAAGCAATCTACTAAACAGTCCACTGTGTCCGCAGACATCTGTTCATCTCTATCAAACTTTTGGCACAATGCTCACATGTCAGGTTCAGACAGCCTGACCCAATCACTCTTGGAAGTGGGCCTTTGAGATAAGGCATCAGCATCAATATGGTTCAGGCCCTGTCTGTATTCGACATCATAATCATAGGTTGACAATGCAGAAAGCCACCGGTGCCCAGTGGCATCTAACTTAGCTGAAGTCTGTACATAGGTCAATGAGTTATTGTCAGTCTTCACCTGTATCTTTGCCCCATAGAGGTAGTCATGAAACTGGTCATCGATGGCCCATTTTAGCGCAAGGAACTCCAACTTATTCACAGGGTAGTTTCGTTCAGATGGGGTCAAGCTCCTACTGGCGAAAGCTACTGGTCTCAGGCCATCCTCATGGTCTTGATACAGCACCGCTCCTAGACCCTGCAGACTAGCATCCGTATGCAGCACATAGGGTTTGGTGGGGTCAGCATAGGCGAGGATGAGGGCATGAGTGAGCTGGTATATGATCTCATGGAAGGCTACTTCACAGTCGGGTGTCCAGCGAGGCCCGAAGAGTTCACCTGGGTGGAAGTATACTTTTTCTGGTTCTTTAACGGCCCCTTTTTTGTATTTACGATTGGAAGGAGGGTGACCCTGGGTAAGGTTCAAGAGTGGGCGAATCACCTTGGAATAGTATTTTATGAACCTGCAGTAGTAGCCACAGAACCCCAGGAAACGTTGTAGTTCTTTTAGATTATGGGGCTGGGGCCAAATAGTCAGTGCTTCAACCTTACTGGGATCAGTCTTTATCCCTTTTGTAGATACTATGTGCCTCACATACTTCACGGAGGTTTGGAAAAACTGGCTCTTGTCAATGGACAGCTTGAGGCCGATGTCTTCCAGTCGGTCTAGGACTTTAAACAGTCAGTTCTCATGCTCCTCTAAGGTGCTCCCAAATACAATGACATCATCCAAGTACACCAGGCATCCCAGCAAATTCATATCTCTCACCACACATTCCATCAGTCGCTGAAATGTGGCCGGGGCACACAATATCCCCTATGTCATCCTCAGAAACTCGTAGAACCCCAGTGGACAGATGAAGGCTGTTTTCTCATGGTCTTCCGGGGCCATCGAGATCTGGTGGTATCCGCTGAGAAGATCCAACACTGAGAACCATTTGCTCCCATTCAGGTAGTCCAGGGCATCTTGTATACGAAGCATAGTGTATTGGTCTGGGATGGTCCACCGTTTCAGGGTTCAATAATCAACACACATCTTCACAGACCCATTCTTCTTATGCACAACCACAATGGGAGAGGCATATGGGCTCCTGGATTCTTATATCATGTCAGCAGCAAGCATTTCTTGCAGGTGTCTTCTCACATCATCTATGACTGCTGGGGCTAGGCATTGGGACCTCTCTCGAAATGGCCATTCATCGTGCAGGTGTATGTGATGCTCCACACCCTGGACACATCCCACATCCCATTCCTTCAACAAAAACACTTGGTCTCTCTGGGCAAGTTTCTTGCTAATCTAGCCTTCCATTCAGCTGGCAACGGGGAGTCACCAAAGTCAAACAAGTCTGGGATCACTCTCTCCTTCTCACCAGAGTGCTTGTTGTTGGGCAGTACTGCAGTGTCTCTGCAGTGTACCGTAGCTGGGGTGCACCCCCTGTTCACCTGGATCTCCTGATCTGACACATTGTGAATCTGGACCATCACTTGTCATGCACAGGCATGGGCCTGAGCAGGCAAGATGCTGGGCTTGACCAATAATCCTTCTGGCAATTTTACATCACCTGGCACATCCAACATCAATATTTTCTTCTTGACATCTTTCCGGAGGTGGACCTCCCCTTGAATGGTACACTGAGCATTAAGTGCCAGTACCATTGAATTGGGATCCTTCTTCCACATGATCCCCACCGGTTCATCCTGGTCTACTTCCTTGGGTTTCTGTTGCAAATCATATGCCCTCTTGATCAGAGTTGGAATTCTCAGAGCCCTCCAGTCCATCGCCCTTGTTTCTCGTGACAGAGTTGCACCAGTCTCTCAAACATATGGGCGTTTGTCCAATTAACGTGGACCCCATCATACAATCCAGTAGGGGGACATGCTAGGGCCAATGTCTCTGCTTGCTCCTCTACACGAGTTACAGTTGCAGGAAAAGACAACCAGATGCGGACATAACCAAGGTAGGGATAAGACGTGTCACTCAGGCCCCACACATGTAGACCTTCCAGGGATTGCAAAGGCATATCAGAAAAGTATTTGTCATACCAGTCCTGGAATACAATGGTCATTTGCGATGCACTGTCAAGCACAGCCTGAGTATGAATACCATTCACAATCACCATAGTCTGAAGGGCCTACTATTTTGGACCAGTCTGGAGAGGCAGTAGCAGAGGCCTGGACAGGTGATTTAGCCACAAAGAAATTTGAGTTAGGGTTACTCGAACCCTCACTGTGGTCATTTCGGGCACCCCTTGGCCACTGATTTGCTTTTCAGAGCTCCCCTTGGAGTCTGTTTACTACTCTTTCTAAGTCCTTCTGAGACCAGCATTCTCTTTTGATATGGCCATCCTTTCCACAGTTGGGACAAATTATAGACTCCTGGGTCATCCTGGGAGAGAACATTGTATAAGGAACTGAAGCTGTAATTAGAGATTGGTGTCTAGTATCTGCTTGCAGTGGTGAGAATGGTGCAACGTGTCTTAACAGTTCCTTTAGCGTGGCAGTCAATCCGGTGATCTCAGCCTTGGAGCCACCCTCGGTAGCGGATGCCTGAGGGTGCGCCCCCACCCCCATAGCAGCCACATCCTGAAAGGGACTAGAATCTTGTTCCATGTGTGAAACACTTGCAGAGGCACCCATCTTCAACTCCCAGACTTCCTTTAGTACCTCGTCTTTCCAATGCTGGGCCCGGGGCGGGAAGTCCTTTGCATTCTCAGAGTGCTCATTAAGTGCCGACTTTTGTCCCTGAGCCTCACTTGGCTGATCAGTCTTGGCCACTTGCGCAGCAGCAGATATGGGTGCAGTTCCCCCATGGGGTCGCCTTTGCTCAGTCCCCCGAATTTCTTTCATTAGCTCACCCTAGAAGGGGGGCGAGTCCAGTCAGATGGCAAGGCGCAACTGAAGCAGTAACAATTCGGAAAAAGGAGCAGACTTAAGGATCTGGTCCAGCCTAGTTCGATCTAATTCATTTGATGACAAACTACCCTTTCTGAGACACTGTTGTAGCAGCTTTTCAAGCCGAGGTACATACACAGGCAATGGCTCCCCTGGGTACTGCTGAGCGTTTCTTACTCTCCACCACAGATCCTCATTTGAATCCGGGCTCCCATACACATTTTCCAATGCATTAAGATAGTCCTGTGTAGTTGCTTCGGGGTTATTGGCCCACTTGGTATGGATGGTAGCCAGGGCAGGACCTCGGAGGCTCTCACTCAACCTCTTTCATTTCTCTGCTTCTGAGCATTGCCAATCAAGTACTAGAGGGGCAACACAGTCTATACAGGTCTCCCAGTCATCCTCCCCCTGTGGGGTGGAGAGGGTGCTCGAGAAGATTCTCAGCCTTCAGTAGGAGTAGTAACTAATGGCAGGTACAGATATAGGGGCCAGCACTGGCATGGACACAGAAGGCGGGGCAGTAACAGGTGTTGGAGTGGGAGGGGGTGTTGGGGAAGAAACAAGGTGGTAGGCACAGTTTCTTAAAGTCCTCTATGGTTTTCCCTTCCTCCAGCAGCAACTTAGCAAATTTCTCCTCAAAACTCTGATAATGGTGGGATCTCATCCTCCCCGGGGTCTTTACTGTCTTTTGTTATCACTCTCCAGGCAGCTGGAACTCCTTCTGGGGCAATAGTCTGTGGCACTTTAGAGCTGTCCACAAGGTCACTACACTCTACCAAGGCTATGAAAGTTTGGGCGATCAAATCAGCCTGTTGACCCACCACCACAGGGTTTTTTAAACATTCATCTTTGGAGAATGCTCCCTCTACAGTGTCCTTAATGGTACCCAGGGGAATATCCAGTATAAGTAGAGCTCTTTGGAGGTCTATTTCTTGCCCAGTACACCACCCCACCAACTGGTGTACAGCCATTTCTACTGGGGTAGCCATTAATCTTTAACAATAATTCGCAAGTTTTGGCCACTAGAAGGCACAAAATCCCAGCCGTGAGCCTCCAAAATATAACCCCTAAGTGGCGCTATCCCAAGGGCTACTACCCCTGCCTGCTTGACTAGTAGCAGGTTAAGGGGCATGAGTTCTGAAACGGGTGCCTCCTCCTGGAGGTCAAGGTTGGTAGTGGTCAAGCTAACCTGGGCACAGCCCTCCAGGGCACTGTAACTGCCCCCCCCTTTCCTTACTAGCGGCCGGGGCAATACACAATAATCACTTTCACAATACCCCTGATACACCACACAAGTACCCACATTGTTTGTTTATTCAGATCTAGGATCACAAAATACCTTTGAGCCAAGGCTCTTTTACAAAGGTTCCACATCAAGAAATACAGAGACAATGAAATAGTAACATTGTTTGGAGACTAGACATTTCACGGAGTAATACATTTTGCAATGGTTATTAGAGCCGTAAGCTTTAACAAAAAGAGGGAGAGACAGTGAAGCAGCCAGTGGCATTTGTCAGACTAGAATGAGCCAGTAAGTGCTATACCTTTAGGAAGGGGTGAGAGTAGAGGAGTGAAGGAGGGGAGAGTAGACGATGCAAAAAGGGATTAAAGAAGGAGGAAATAGAGGATTGGAGCCAAGGGGAGGAAGTGGGAAAAAGTGCATGTAGGGTATATGAATGCTTGGTGACGTAGAATCAAATGGTGTGGGGTGCCACAGTCCACTCAGAATGTGGCTCTGCAACTTAGGAGAAGCAATCGCAAGAGCTGGAGTTTGTGAGGTGTCAATGAAGGCTGGTTTTGAATATTCCAATAGTATTGGCAGAGGAGATAGAGTGGTTGGGGTCATTTAGATAAATTGACGCTTTGTAGGCGAAGGAGCATTGGCCTAGGCTAGTACGGCAGCGGGAAACTTTCAGAATCTGGCAATTAGATCTCCTGGAGCTCCATCGACTGGTACTTGCAGGCAGTAGGGCTAGGACACCAGGGAGAGCCAGGCCTAGATGGATTTTCTTCGCCATAGTACAAGTGAGGTATTTGATGCGGTTCGATAGTTGGAGCCAGCTGGTCTGAGAGTACAGGTCGCAGGTGTGGGTTAGACGGTGGGCACCAGTGATGAGACGGCAGGCCTTATTTAAAGCAACTGATATCTGCCTGAGGGTTGTCATCGTGGCAGAGCTGTAGATGATGAGGACATAATCGATGACCGAGACCACAGAGCTCTGTACTGCTGTCTTCAGTGCCTCGGTGGTAAGGTGTTGTCTGTGTTTGTAAAGTAGACCAAGATGAATGTTAGCAGTTTTGGCAGCAGTGTCAATGTGGGCCACATATGTGAGGCATGGATCCAGTAAGATGCCAAGATACTCAGAGGACTGGACCTGATCAAGGGTGCTGCCATTTGCAGTGGAAATAACCAGCTGGTGTTGCTTATGCAGATTTATTGCACTGTGAAAAAGCATGGTTTTGGCTTTCTTGTGGTTAAGCACCAGCTTATGTTTGTGGAACCAGGACTCAACAGAGCTGAAACCATGTTGGAGAGAACGTTGTAGCGTCAAGGGGTCTTTGTGAGATGAGAAGACTACTGCATCATCTGCATACAGTATAATGGGTTCCGAGCATGACTGTGGTAATGAGTTCAAAAAGAGGCTGAAAAGGAGGGGTCCCAGGATGGAGCCCTGTGGTACCCCAGAGTGGACGGGCAGGGTATCAGAGAGAGCAAAGGCAATTTTTACTCTTTGGCTCTTGTGGCCCAGGTAGCTGTTGAACCATTGTGAGGAGTCAGGTGACAGGCCAACGGTTTGCAGTTGATCAATAAGGAGTCCATGATGGACCATATCAAAGGCCTTGGATAGGTCGATGAAAACTGCCCCAGTGAGCAGTCCATTGTCAAGCGATTTGTGAACTGCTCCAGTAAACTCAAAGAGAGCAGTGGTGGTGCTGTAACCTTTCCGGAAACCATGCTGTTTTGTGGATAGGGTATTGTATTTCTCCAGATGGTCGGTGAGTTGGTCTGCCACGATCTGCTTAAGGGCTTTTGAGAGCGGAGGAAGAATTGAGATAGGATGAGTTGGAGTGATTAGTCTTATCCCCACTTTTGAAGATGGGGGTCACAATCGAAGTTTTCCATCTGTCCGGGAATTTGCCACAAGTGAGAGATAGATTGAGAATTTTTGTTAAGGGGAGAAGAAGTTCATCGAGGGTGAGGGATAAGAGCTTAAAATCCAGTGTATCACCACTAGTTCTGGATTTTGAGATGGCCATGGCAATGTAGCGACGTGCAATAAACGGACTGACCTCTCTGAAGTAGAAGAGGGGTGGGTGAGATTGAGTACGGTGAAGGCCGAGGGAGGGGGGGGGCATTGATCGAAGTAGTCTGAAGGGAGGACTACACTGAGGTCAGTAAATGCCATATTAAAGGTGTTGGCAATGACCATAGGGTCAAGAGTAGCATATCTGTCTACTACAAGCAGGGTCGGGGGCGTTTCAGGCTGCTTTCCTGTTATGTCCTTCATATTCTCCCAGAAAGCTCGTCCGTTATCCCAGGTGTTAGTAAGCGCATCTTTGTAGTAGGAGGTTGTCGTTAGCTATATAGCTTTAGTGCAGGCATTACAGGCTTGTTTATATGATTGAATGTCTGGATGCTTTCTGGTTAATTTAGCTACTGCCCAGAGGTGGTCTTGCCTTGTCAACCGTGCAAGGAGGCTCGCAGTGATCCAGGGGTTGCAGATAGATTTAGCCTTACGCTTTTTTACTATGGCAAAGAGATCACAAGCTGCGTTAAATGTCAGGATCAAGTGGTCAAGAGCCATGTTAACATCTGTTGTATCAAATACTGGTGACCAATCTTGGACCATCAGGTATTGTTTAAGAGGAATAAGGTTGCCACGTGGGAGCACTCTACTGGAGATGATTTTTGGAGGAGGCTTTAGAAATGTGTTGGTCCATTCACAGATGACTGGCGAGTGGTCATTGAGAGAGAGTCTGACAAAAAGTGCGATGGATCCTGGCAGGGTGGTTCGTGAGAACCTAGTCAAGTAGGGTACTGGTCCCTGTTTTGTAGTTAGTCCTGGTAGAGGAGGTAACCATCTGCGAGAGACTGGCAGCAGGGATGGTGTCTTTAAGGGCATTTGCATCTGGCAATAGCCAGTTGATATTGAAATCTCCGAGTAAAATAAGTTCAGAATTGGGGGGAGAGAGTTTTACGAAGCTTATAACATCGTGAAGCCCAGGTCTTTGGTTTCTGGGAGAAACATAGACAGTGATGATGGTAAGGGCTTTATGATTTGGACCCAGTAAGATTTTGATTGGTAGAATCTGGGCCGAGGAGGCAGGTGAGACAGAGTTGAGAGGATGCCAAGTGAGAGAGTCCTTGATGTAGCTGGCACATCCACCCCCTTTTTTTGCAACCCGGTCCAGCCTGTGGATGTTGTAGCCTTGTATGGATAAGTCCCGGTAGGGAATTTTAGTTGTCAGACAGGTTTCTACAACAGCAAAGATGTCAGAGTTGTGTTGGTGGATGAAGGCTTGAAGGGCATCAATCTTAGGCAGAAGGCTGTAGATATTTAGAGTAGCCACGGTTAGGGACCCATTGGATTTATCATGGCATAGACGAGCAGAGCCAGGGTTCGGGTGGACATTACCCGATATAAGTAGGAGAAGGAGTGTCAGTTTAAGAGAGCAAAGGCGTAGAGCCTTGAGGGATAATTTCGGTCATTGCTTCCTGGATGAGTGACAGGCTGTTACTGTTCGGACATACCAGCGGATACTATTTGGCATAGCGTAGGTAGATGTTCACATGTGTGAAGTTTGACAAGTGTGAGGGGTATACTAATGTTACTGAGATGGAGGTCAAACTGGTGGTGTGTAGGAAAAGGGAGGGTACCTTGAGGGTAGCTATAGATACTTGGAAGAAAAGTGGGGGAAGGGAGAGGGGGTGAGGGTAGGGTCCAGGATGGAAGAAGAGAGAGGTGAATGAGGAAAAGTAGCAGAGGCAGAAGAAACAGGTGGGGTAGTGTCACCATGGTTGGTGTTAGTACAGGAGACAGTGGGTGGGAGTAAATGAAACAGGTAAAGCCAGTGAGAGAGCTTGGGGAGAAGAATTGACAGAGGTTGGCAGAGTGGGCGTGAGGGAAACAGAGAGGGCCTAAGGGAGGAACAAGTAGGTGTGGAGGGAAGAGGAGGTAGCAATAGAGAGGAGCCAATGAGGGAAAGAGGCGGGGTGAGATATGGTGGGTAGGTGGGATTTAGGTGTATTTAACTAGGGTAGGAGGAGGGAAGGGGAGGCGGGCGAAAAATTATGGCAAAATGCAATGCAAGTGAATGGGCGCAGCGCCCAGCATGCAGAGTAAGGCAGGGAGAACAGAGCCAGCCAATCAGCGGCAGTCCAGGAGACAGGGGTTTAATCAGGCACAAGCTGAGTCACTGAGAGACAATGGCAGCCGCTCACGGCTTTCTCGACTACAGGCAGAGGTCTTACCCGTCGGCGTTGGTCCTGTAGGCGGGTTTGATGGAGGTGGCTAAGCGGCAGGCTAGTAGAGCCGCAGCCGTGCTCGGCGGGGAACCGAATGGCCCGAACCAGGGCTGGATCTGAGGGAGGAGAGAGGAGAGAGAGAGAGAGATTAAGACCTGAGGAGGAGGAGGAGGAGGGCTGAGAGTGACGCAGAGGTTAAATCCGTGGGCGGAGGAGTAAGGGGAGCTGAGAGCCAGACAGTTAGAGGGGAATAATAGCAGAGGGAGGTGTGGAGGCAGCCGAGGACAAAGACCAAGAATCGGTAGAGCTGATCCTGGCGCCGTGGGGGTGGGGTGCAGAGCAGAGAGTAGAGAGGAGTAGTTAGGTAGTGAAAGCAGAGGTCAGAGGAGGATAATGCAGAGAAATAAGCAAGGGAAAAATAAGCGAAGAGCAAACAGTCAAAAGTACTGAGATAAATTACATGTGCAGATTAAACATTTGCAATACAATAAGTCCAAACACAGTAAATTCAACAGTTTGAGGCAGAGTCAGAGCAAGCAAAAAATTACGGCACAATGCAATACAAGTGAATGGGCGCAGCACCCAGCGAGCAGAGCAAGGCAGGGAGAACAGAGCCAGACAATCAGCGGCAGTCCAGGAGACAGGGGTCCAATCAGGCACAAGCTGAGTCACTGAGAGCCAATGGCAGCCACTCACAGCTTTCCCAAATGCAGGCAGAGGTCTTACCCATCGGCGCTGGTCAGGTAGGCGGGTTTGATGGAGGTGGGTAAGCGGCGGGCCAGTGGAGCTGTGGCCACACTCAGCGGGGATCCAAATGACCTGAACTGGGGCTGGATCTGTCGGTGCTGGTCCTGTAGGCAGGTTTGATGGAGGTGGCTAAGCGGCAGGCTAGTGGCACCGTGGCCGCACCCGGCGGGGATCCGAATGGCCCGAACCGGGGCTGGATCCGTTGGCGCTGGTCCTGTAGGCCGGTTTGATGGAGGTGGCTAATTGTTGGGCTAATGGAGCCACGGCCGCGCTTGGCGGGGATCTGAATGGCGGGAACCAGGGCTGGATCCATTAGTGCTGGTCCTGTAGGCGGGTTTGATGGAAGTGGATAAGCAGCGGGCTAGTGGAGCCGCGGCTGCACTCGGAGGGGATCCAAATGGCCCGAACTGGGGCTGGATCTGTCGGCGCTGGTGCTGTAGGCGGGTTTGATGGAGCTGTTTGCACTTACCACCAGGGCTTTCCTCTGGCCCGACTCTGGGGAACCCCTGTAAAACAAGATTATACACAGAAAATAACAGCAGTACAGTACTCTTGCACAAACTGGAACCACAGTCATGGTAAATGCTAAAAAAGAGTTAGATCTGATTTATTTAAGGGGCTTGAACAAAGAAGGGGCGTAATCAGGTTAATTTGCTTAAAGGCTCTATCAATCAAACAGTTATGCATACACTTTAGGGTCCATAAACAGTCATATATGCTAGGTACTCAGATGGAGAATGGTGGACTAGCCAGGAACGTTGCTGCTGGTTGGGGCCCTGCGATGGAAGAAAACAATATGCACAACACACACTATTTGTAATCTGGAGCCAGAGGGCTCAGTTCATGAAAAGAAAACAACAAGACAATCAGATGACACATTTTTAGATTAGGCTGTTGTTGCAGGGAGATACCCTGATGATTGCTCACGATACCCAAGACTGGACACAGGCTGGACGAAAATCGAGACAGCAGGTGGGTAATCTGGGGTGCCAGGAGAAGCAGGGCCCACACGATGCGCCAAGGCGTAGTTCCTGTTCAAGCATGGAGCAGGGGGCTGATCTCCAGGCAGGTCTCCAATCAGTGGCTTTCTCTGTGCAGTGGGGTAGTCTGGCAGGGCCAGCGTGGCATGGCCCAGGCCGAGTAGAGAGGAACGCGGATTCAGTCCGATTAGGCTGGATAAAGCTTCCAGCAAGCAGAACACAGTTCACACAGTGGGGAACCAAATCACAACCCACTTTCAATACACAGCACATTTACATGTAAAGGATTCTACGGTACCAGCAAGCAGAACACAGTTCACACAGTGGGGAACCAAATCATGACCCACTTTCAATACACAGCACATTTACATGTAAGGAAATTCTACTGTACCAGGCAAACCTCTCTCCGGTCACGATCACAAAGCCTCAGCACAAACCAGGGATTCAAAAGCAGCTGGAAATCCTGACAGGCCGATCGCATTCAGCAAATCTTTGGTCTTCTTCAGGTTAAAGCCTGTTCACAGTCCAGTGGCTTAAATAGTCCTCACAACTCAGATTCAGTCCGAATAAACTCTGTTTTCCCTCTCAGTGACAGCAGGCAGAAAGGCAGGCCAAAACTCAGCCCTTTCACAGTTCTCTCATGTAAAACTACACAGAACTGCTGCTCAAAATCACTTGAGCTGTTACTTCTTCACTTCTCAGCTCAAAACTGAAACTAGCTGCAGCAGCCTGGGAAATTCCCCAAGATCCAGAAGGTTTGGTTGGCTGATCCTCCTGTCACTCACAACAAAGGCTCCCCTTTCAGGTGCAAAAAGGCGCAAAAAGCCCAAAACTACAATTCCTACAGATTTTGACTCCAGACAGTTCCTGTAGTCTGGCTCCATTTTAGGTCCCACCAGTACTGACTGGTCCAGTTCGCAGTCCAGGACCAAGATAGTGGAGATAAACAAAACAGTCCTTGCTGCAAAGAAGGCAGGTTAGACAAACTACATTATCATTATCATTCTAAATGATTTTCAGCAAATAGTTACATCTTTCAACAGTGCTCCCTCTCAGATTACTTTATCAGTCAATCAATCAAAGTCTTTATTTAACCAGGCGATCACCATTGAGCAAGCTCATTTTCGAGGTGGACCTAGGTTTGTTAACAAGGAACAAGGGACAATATACATGGGACAATATACTTATGACTGCAATCCAGGCAGCTCTTAAAGAGACAGTACACAGAGGCTACACAGGCACTCTCTGGCAATCACATTTAAACTGCTAAAACTCAGGACACCAGCCTGGCAGTGAGCATTTAGGCAAGCTCAAGGTAGACTTTTCGGGAACCCCCATTTGTAGAGGGGGTCACACCAGCTTAACAGGTCACCCAGATTTTCTGTGGGGAACAGACACAGGCTCCGGGCGGTCAACACTGGCACTGATTTCTTCTCCAGTAATGAGGGATGCCTCTGCACTGGTTGAAATGTTCAGACTGGGAACACTATCAGCTCCTGGCTCTGTAGACTCTGTTTCCACAACACATTGCTCATTATTATCTTCTGACGAGGGCCCAGGTTGCTCATTCTGAGGAGATTCTGGCACAATTAGGCTTTGCGGCACTGAAGGGGTGCTGTCAACACTTTCATATTGTTCAAGTTCTGGTATGTCACCAGGGAGACTCAGACCATCAGCCCCTTCTTCGGGCAAGTCAAACAGTTCTACAAGACATAGAGAGTCTGCAACCTCAGATGTAATACTTTGCACCTCACTGTCAGGGAGCACTGGGTCCACGGAAGAAGCTGGGGGTTAGGCAGTTCTGAAGGCCAAGCTTCATCCCCACAATCCTGCAGAGGATTGCCTCGAAACAACTGACTCATAGAAACATAAACTTTGACGGCAGATAAGGACCGCTAGGCCCATCTAATCTGCCCATTTCCCTACCTACAGGATAGGCCGTAGATCCTAGTTAACCAACAGCCTCAGTTCATATGTGGGATAATAGGCATTATCACAGTCACTTTCATCAGAGCCAGATGAACAGTCATCACTATCACTCTGGGCCTGCTGAGGGGAAGGCCTTAGTTCTGGAATAACACAGACAGGTTGGCTCTGTTTCCTCTTTGTAGCAGCACGAGTCACTGGCCCAGAAGAAGTGTCAGGGGTTGGTTCAGCATCAATAATAACTTGGCTGATGGGCAGTAAGTGATTACGGTGCATGGTCTCAACAGCTTTGGAATTAGTTTCTGGGTGCACCTTGTGCACCAGCAGATCATCCAGTTTACCAACTACTATGTGAGGAAGATGGTGCCATCTATCAGCAATTTTGTATTTTCCATGCAGTCCCAAATTGCATAGTAGTACCCTATCTCTGGGCAACAACTCCTGGGCTTTTACTCATCGATCAAGTCTTTCTTTGTTGGCAAGATTTCACTTAGCAGACATAGTCTGAGATAGTTGATAGGCATAATTCAACTTATCTTTCAATTTCTGTATGTACTGCAAGTAGTTTTCTTCTCAGACCCCATCTGGAGAGACCCCAAAGCAGACATCAACTGGCAGTCGGGCCTCCCTCACGAACATGAAACAGTAGGGGGACAACCCAGTAGCGTCGCTTTTGGTGCAATTATACGCGTATACCAAGGTGCTGATCTGCTGGCTCCACTTATGCTTGTCTTTTGGATGGAGGGAGCCCAGCATGTCCAGAAGGGTGTGGTTAAAGTGTTCTGGTTGAGGGTTCCCCTGTGGGTGATAGGGGATGGTTCTTGACTTTCACCCCCCCCACAGAGAGAGCATTTCTTTGATTAGTCTACTTTCAAAGTCTCTGCCTTGGTCAGAATGGATCCGCTGGGGGGCCACATAGTGGACGAATAATTTTTCCACTAGCACCTTGACCACAGTAGAGGCCTTTTGATCTTTAGTTGGGAAGGCTTGTGCTGTTTAAAATGATCGGTAACTACCAACACATTGCCAGTGTTCTTTTGGTCAGGTTCTAAGCACAAGCAGTCTATGCAGACTAGTTCCATGGGGGCACTGGTAGTGATGTTGACAAGTGGGGCAGCTTTCTGGGGCAAAGTTTTCCACTGGAGACAGCAACTGCAACTTTTGACATGATTCTCAACATCTGCCCCCATCTTTGGCCAGTAGAATCAGGATTGTATCAGGTCAAGAGTTCTGTCAATACTGAGGTGCCCCATGAGATTGTGGAGGGACCTCAGTACCAGCTGCTTAAAGGTTGTGGGTAGGACCAACTGTTGCTTGTCTACTTAACCACGATGATCCACTGTCTCTCTGTATAACAACTGATCATGCAAATTTAACCTGGGGCTTTCTTTGAACAATAGAACAGTTTACAAATCAGGGGAACACAACTTGGATACATCTTTCCCTGCTCACAGGGCGTCAAGTGCTGGTTGAATCATGGGATCTTGGGATTGAGCCCACTGAATACTGTCATTATCGAACTGAGGTAGTGCACTAATATCTAAAGCAGAGGAATGGCAATAGGCAGCTGATATGCAGGTATCAGGAGGGCCCAAGCAATCTACTAGGCAGTCCATTGTGTCCGCAGACATTTGTTCATCTGTATCAAGCTTTTGGCATAATGCTTTGATGTCGGGTTCAGACAATCTGACCCAGTTGTCCTTAGCAGCTGGCCTTCATGGCAGGGCATCGGCATCATTGCGGTTTAGTCCCGGTCTGTATTCAACAGCATAATCATAAGTTGATAAGGCAGAAAGCTAATGGTGCCCAGTGGCGTCCAGTTTATCTGAAGTCTGTACATAGGTCAGTGGGTTATTGTCGGTCTTCACTAATATCATTGCCCCATAGAGGTACTTATGAAACTGGTCAACTATGGCCCATTTTAGGGTGAGGAATTCCAGCTTGTGGACCGGATAGTTCCGCTCTGACAGGGTCAAGCTCCTACTGGTGAAAGCTACAGGTCTCAAACTATCTTTGTAGTCTTGATATAGCACAGCCCCAAGGCCCTGCAAACTAGCATCCATATGCAGAACATAGGGCTTGGTAGGATCAGCATAGGCAAGGACTGGGGCGTGGGTGAGCTGGTATATGACTTCAAAGAAAGCTGCTCCACATTCGGTTATCCACCGAGTCCCAAAAGGCTCACCTGTTCGAAAATACATTTTCTCTTGGTTTTTGATAGCCCCCTTTTTGTATCTGCGGTTGGTAGGGGGGTAGCCTTGGGTAAGGTTAAGGAGTGGTCGAATCACCTTTGAATAGTCTTTGATGAACCTGTGGTAGCAGCCACAGAACCCCAGGAAACACTGAAGCTCTTTTAGGTTATTGGGCTGGGGACAGGTGGCCAAAGCTTCAACTTTACTGGGATCTGTCTGTGTTCCTTCTGCAGACACTATGTGTCCCACATATTTCACAGTTGTTTGAAAAAACTGGCACTTGTCTATGGATAACTTGAGGCTGAATTCTTCCAAATGATCAAGGACTTTGAACAGTCTGGTCTCATGTTCCTCTAGCATGCGTCCAAAAACAGTGACATCATCCACGTACACTAAACATTCCAGCAAGTTCATGTCTTCCACCGCACGTTCCATCTATCTCTGGAACATGGCAGGGGCATCCAAAATCCCATGTGGCATCCTCAGGAATTCGTAGAACCCCAAAGGACAGATGAAGGCTGTTTTCTCACGGTCCTCTGGGGCCATCGGAATCTGATAATATCTGCTGCGGAGATCCAGTACTGAGAACCACTGACCCCCATTCAGGCAATCCAGGGCATCCTGTATGCATGGCATGGTGTATTGATCTGGGATAGTCCGCCGGTTGAGGGTCCAATAGTCCACACACATCATCACGGACCCGTTCTTTTTACGCACCACTACGATGGGGGATGCATATGGGCTTCTTGATTTTTGAATAATGCCAGCAGTGAGCATTTCCTGTAGGTGCCTCCTAACATCATCTATGTCAGCTGGGGCAAGGCGTTGGGACCTCTCTCGAAATGGTCAGTCATCATGCAGGCGTATGTTATGCTCAACACCATGGACACACCCCACGTCCCATTCTTTTAGTGAGAACACTTGGTCTCTGAGTAAGTTTCCTGCTACTTCGAGTCTTCCATTTGGTAGACAAAGGGGAATCACCAAAGTCAAATAAGTCCGGAGTCACTTTCTCCTTTTCACCAGAGTACTTGTTACTGGGTAATACTGCAGTATCTGAGCAGTGTACTGTAGCCAGTGTACATCCCCGGTTCACATGAACTTCCCTGTCTGACATGTTTCTCACTTGCACCATCACTCGGTGGGCATAGGTATGGGCATGTGCAGGTAGTATACTGGTATACTGGGCTTAACCATCAACCCCTCTGGCAGCTTCCCTTCACCAGGGGCATCTGCCATCAATAGTTTGTTCTTTACACCTCTCCTTAGGCGGACTTCTCCATGGATCGTACACTGGACGTTGGGGGCCAACACCAAAGAGTCTGGATCCTTTATCCACACTATCCCCACTGTCTCATCTCGGTCCACTTCATCGGGTTTCTGTTGCAAGTCATAAGCCATTTTGATTAATGCTAGAATTCTTAGGGCCCATCCAGAACATTGCCCTTGTTTCTCATGGCAGAGTTGTGCCAGTCTCCCAAAAATGTGGACGTTTGCTTCAATTATCAGGGGAACCCCATCATACAGTCCGGTAGGAGGGCACACCAGGGCTAGTGTTTCTACTTGTTTATCTACACCAGTGACAGTCACAGGAAAAGAGAGCCAGAGCCGAACATATCCAAGGTAGGGATAAAACTTGTCACTCAGGCCCCACACATGTAGGCCATCCAGAGATTGTAATGGCACATCAAATAAATGTTTGTCATACCAGTCCTGGAATACAACAGTCACTTGCGACCAACTATCGAGCACAGCCTGAGCATGGATATCACTGACAGTCACAGTAGTTTTCATTGAGGGGCCTACTAATTTGGACCAGTCTGGAAAGAAAGTAGCAGGGGCCTGGATAGATGATTTAGCCACAAAAAGTTTGAATTAGGATTTCTTGATCCTTCACTGCGGTTGTTGCCAGCACCCCTCGGCCAAGGTCTCGCTTTCTGGAGCTCCCTTTGAAGTCTGTACACAACTTTATCTAAGTCTTTCTGAGACCAGCATTCTCTCTTCATATGGCCATCCTTTCCACAGTTGTAACAAATGATAGACACCAGAGTCATCCTTGGAGAGGACATTGAATGAGGGACTGAAGTAGTAGCAAGGGATCGGGGTCCTATATCTGTTTGCAGAGGCGAAGGTGACATAGCATGTCTTAACAGATCCTTTAGGATGCCAGTCAATTCTTTGATCTCAGCCTGGGAGTCACTTTATAGAAGATGCCTGAGGCTGCACTCCCACCCCCATGGCAGTCACGTTCTGAGAGGGACCAGGGTCTTTGTCTGCAATGGAGGCCTCCGTAAAGGCACCCTCTGGTACTTTTCAGACTTCCTTCAGCAGCTCATCTCTCCACCGTTCAGCCCATAGCAGAATATCCTTAGTGATCTCCATTTCAGAGAGGTCTTCCTGTGCCGTGGTCACTTGGGCTGCGCCCACCCTATAATCACAATCTCTTTCTTCACCTTCAACCTCTCTTTTATCAGGTCGCAGTAGTCAGGTGGGTTATCTCTCTTATCATGGAGCTTTAACTGGATAATCTGCAATTTAGAGTGCTTGGCATGCTGTAGTATGTGCCCCAGCCTCACACGGTTCAATCACTGGCGGCTACTCCACCCTTTTGATAAGCTCTCTGCAGGGCCCTCTCTAGTCGAGTAACATAAGTAGACAGACTTTCCCCTCTCCACTGTTTGGTACCTTTGAATTGCCACATCAAAGTCTCCCCTGACTCAGTGCTTCCAAAATTGCCTTCCTGGGCAGACAGGTATTTTTGAGTAGACGCCTCAGGATTCGTGGACCTCAGAAATCTAATGGCTTCCAGGGCCGGACCCCTCAAACTTTCCATGATCCTTTTTCGCTTCTCAGCCTCTGCACACTGCCACTCAGGTACCAAGGGGACAACATAGTCGATCCAGATCTCCCAGTCATCCTCCCCCTGTGGGGTGGGGAGGGTACATGAGAACATCCTCAAATTACCTGAGTTGCACTTATCTCATTCTTCTCTATGATCCTGTTATCCATGTTTTCTACTGCCTACTTTGCTTGCTCATGTATTATTATAGTCTTATTAGTGTTTGAGATGTTTTGTACTCTCCTGGCTTACTATTTACTGTATGGTTTATGTGTGCTGCGTCACACTGATGTTTTGTATTTCATTTGTACCCTCCTAGGTTGTACCTGAAAATAGGCATTCCCATGTCTAGTGTACCCACCCAGTCAACAAAAGCAAATAAATAAACATCCAGTACGTGTCATGACTGACTGCAGGTACCAATGTAGGTGCAGGCACTGGAGCCGGTACTGGAAGGGGCGGGGGTGTGGGGGAAGGTACACCCCCAGGTGGCAAGAATGATTGCTTAAAGTCCTCTATGGTTTTCCCTTCCTCCAGCAACAGCTTAGCAAATTTCCCCTCAAAAGTCTCAGATAATGGTGGGGGCTCATCCTCTAAGGGACCCTTACTATCTACTTTAGTTATTACCCTCCAAGCAGTTGGGGACCCTTCAGGGGTAATAGTCGTTGGCACCTTAGTGCCGTCCATGGGATCACTACACTCCACCAAGGCCATGAGGGTTTGGGTTGTTAAATCAGCCTGCCGACCCACCACAGCGTTTTTCAAACCTTCAACTTTGGAGCGAACCCTTTCTATGGTGTCCTTACTAATACACAAGGGAATGTCTAGTATAAGCACGGCATGATGGGGTCAACCTTCTGCCCTGTACACCACCCCACCAACTGGTGCACAATGACTTCTACTGGTGTGGCCATATTCCGGCAACAATGATTCTAACATCTAACCACTAGAGGGCACTAATCCCAGCATTGGTGCCTCCAAGATGTAACCCTTGCCTGCTTGGCTAATTGCAGGTTAAGGGGCCTGGGTACTGAAATGGGTGCCTCCACCCGGAGGACAGGGTTGTTAGTAACAAGGCTAACCAGGGTACAGCCCTCTGGGACACTGTAACCCCCCCCTTTCCCCTCTAGTGGCCTAGACAATATGAAACAAACACTTTCACAGAAGCCCCTATTCAGCATACAATTCTCCACACTGTTTGCACTTACCACTAGGCCTGGTTCCACCAGTTCGACCCTGGAGACCCCCTGTAAAACAAGGTTAGGCACAGCAAATAACAACAGTACAGTGCATTTGGTACAAACTGGAACCACAGTCAGATTAAATGCAAAAAGATTTAGATCTGATTTATTCAGGGGAATTGAACAAGGGAGGGGCGTAATCAGGTTGATTGATTCGACAACTGATCTATTTAGGCAATTATGTATGCACTTTTAGTCCCCGCACAGTTGCACGCTCTGGGTACCCAGTTGGAAGTAAGGTGGGCTAGTCTGGAACGTTGCCTGGGGTAGGCTGGTGTCACAGCTGGTTGGGGCCCTGTGATGAAAAGAAAAGGCATGCACAACCACACACAATTTGTAATCCAGAGCCTGAAGGCTCAGCTTGTGAAAGGAAAAACAACAATGCAATCAGATGACAACACCTGAGATTTAGCTGTTGTTGCAGGGAGCTACCCTGATTGTTACTCATGCTACCCAATGCGAGATACAGGAGGGATGAGATGGAGACTGCAGGTTGACAACTGGTATGCCAGGAGAGGCAGGGCCCACACGAATCACTGAGGTGTCATTCCTGTTTGAGCTGTTGAGCAGGGGGCTGATCCCCGGGCGAATCTCTCGTTGATGGTGTTCTCTGCGCCTGAAGTAACTGGCTGGGCCAGTGTGGCAGGGCCCAGGCCGGGTAAAACAGTTCAGAAATCAGTCCGGGAAGGCTGGATGCAACTTTCAGCAAGCGTGGCACAGTTAAACAGTGGGGAACCAAATTGCAACCCACTAACAGCACACAGCACATTTATAGTAAAGCAATCACCATACCACAAAGTGGATAGCCGTCCGGCAGCAATATCAGTGTCTCTGAGCAAAACCGGGAGTTCTGTGGTGAATGGAAGTTCTGACAGGTCGATCGCATACAGCAAATCTTCGGTCTTCTTCAGGGTTAAGCCTGGTCACACTTCAGTGGCTTTTCTCTCACTCAATTTGGATACAGTCTGGAGTATTAAGCCTTTGAAAGAATTCCCTCTCAAGGGACTGCAGGCAGACAGGCCAGACTCAGCCTTTCCACCAATCTCCCGTGCAAACGACGCAGGAGCTGCTGCTTGAATCACTGAAGCTGTTTACTCTGCAAACTCTAACTCCAGAATGACTCACTGCAGCAGGCAGCTTGTGAATTTCCCTTCAGTCCAAAAGGTTCTGCTTGGTTGATTCATCTGTTTGTCAAAGCAAGGGCTCCCCCTCCAGGTCTGTTTTGGCACCAAACTGTAAAAACTACAATTCCTACAGAAATTTGCTCCCACAAGACCCCTGGGGACAGGCTCCATTTTAAGAGTCCCCAAAGGTACTGATTGGTGCTGACTGGCAGTCCAAAAACCAAAATGGTGGTGCAATACAGAAAGTTCATGCTGCAAAGAAGGCAGGTTAGACAAACTACAATACTATTGCTATTCTAATAGATAATCAGCAAATAAGTACAGCTTCTAACAGAGCTCCCTCTGCGCAAATAGCGATGGCAGAACGGAGCGATTATTGGGCAGACCGGGTGGGACTAGAGCATAAAAACACTCAGCCCCCACCCAGATTAAATAAGCACCACGTTTTTGGCAGCTCTTAAAGAGACAGAGCACAGAGGCATTAAGGCACCCTCACACAAACACTTTTAAAGCGCTGAGACACAGGATACCAGCCTGGCAGTGGGCATTTAGGCACACCCAAGGAAGACTTTCGGGAACCCCCATATTTAGATGGTTTATATATATATATATATATATATATATATGTATATATATATTTATATATATATATGTATAGAGAGAGAGAATACATAAGATATTGCCAGCGTTCCTAATTAGAGTTTAATGATTTGGGGTTATTACTTTAAGTTGTGATGCAGAGCTGTCAAAGATGATTTCTTTCAGAATGCTTACACTGCTGTTCATGTATTGTGCATCTCTAAACTTTGCTATCTGTGTTTAAGCTGGATGTAGTTTTTGGATGATATTTCTCACTGCAAGTTGTGTATTTCATTCTTTGAAACTTAGCCCACACAGTCCCCACCTCCCACCTATGGGTGCACCCAGCCTCCCACAGGCAGCTGCCCAAAATGTCTCTAAAGTCCCTTTGGTGGGAGGGGGGGGCGGAGCTAGCTGGCAAGCTGAACAGACGTGCCTCAGATTAGGTCTCACAAAGCTCGGGTTATTTAATCTAAAAATCACTAATATTCGATCATCCTATGGTCTAATTGTCTTCTTTTGTGACAGGGTAGCAGATCGGTATATAATGGGACCAAAAAAAGCTGATAAGTATGCAGCTTCCCACTTAAAATCTGTGGACAAATATATGCTCCTAAAACCAGGCTCTCAGGTGGCCGCATTTACTCCAACGCCGAAGGAGCCGAATAAGGACAGGATTGTTGTTAATCTACAAAAAATCGAGGAGAAAGTCAATCAAACAAAGGACTCCCTGTCTGCTATGGATCAACGGGTTTTGAAGCTTGAGGCAGGAGCAGAGGAGAACTCCAAGGCTATAACAGATCTTAACAGCTGTCGGGAGCACTACGCCGCAGCCCAGGCCAAGGACTCCAAATTTGAGAATTAAGTGGAAACTCCTAAAGATTTAAAGTCTGCTATGGAATCGATACTACTGTATTGGGCCTGTCCAGAGAGTTCCGGAGCATTTTAAACAAATTTTTCGACTCCTGTTACGTCGGGGATCTGTAGAAGGGGTGGCGCAGTCATCGACGGTGGTCATAACGCTGGATTCCCTAGAAGAGTGCCTAACAGTGTTGGCAGCTGCCAGGGACACGAGAGAGCTGCAGTTTGGGGGACAGAAAATCTAAATTTTTCCAGATGTGGCATCGTGCACCCAAAACAGAAGAAAAGCTCTCCTCCAGCTAAAACAACGTCTGGCTGAACATGGAATTTCAGCTAATCTGTTCTTCCCTGCACACCTCCGTTTCACCTATAAAAGTAAACCCTATACTTTCACAGAAGCTGAAGCAGTTTCCCGTTTCTTAGAGACTTTATCTTCCAGGGAGAAACAGGCCTCGGATGACGAAGTGTCTGGACTTACGTGATTAACTTTCAAGGCCTATGCTAAAGTACTGTCAGTTTAAGAACTTGGAGATATCCAGAGCTTACGGACATTTGATATGATAACAATATGAAATTTAAATGGCTGTCCTGCTGGCTATTAAAATTATTGATGTTTTGCAGTAGGAGGGGGGAGCATAATCTTTTATATCCTGTGAGCAGGTCTCAAACTTGTCATACTTAAATTGACATGCTTTCCTTTGCTGTACGACTCTTACCTTTCTGGCTAATGTTAAATGTTTTTATTTTATTTATTTAGTCAGTCATAGGAATTACAACCATTTCAGTCATAGACTCACTTACAAAGGCTCCGAGTCAGCATAGTCATACATTCAGAGGTAGTACATTAGTGGGACATCACATTTCAAGTATTTACACACAATAGCCAAGGTGGCTGAAAATCTATGCATGTAGTAGCTAGAGTATTGATATTATTACAGTGGAACAATTATAGAGCAAGTGCAGCCTCTGGGGCATTGTCGTGTAGTAGTAACAGTGACCTATACATTAGTGAGACAACACAGTTTTAGCAAAGTAATAGCCTGGGTGACTGTTGACCTATACATTTAGTAGCTAGGGTATTGGTATTAGTACATGAGATACAGTTACAGTGTAGGTGCAGCCTCTAGGGCATGGTCATATAGCAGAGACAGAGATCAGCAGCAAAGATGTCCTATACAGTTAGACCTACACAATTGGTAGCAATGTCAATGTGGAGCAGCCTAGTGCAACTCCGTGCAGGTCAGTTAGGAAGATTAGCAGTTGCACTGGCATTGGCACAAGGAGATAATGTGTTTTTTTTAGGATGGTCTTGAAGAGTCCTAGCTTGGGATTGGAGGTTATGACTGGGGGGAGCTCACTGTACCAGGCGGGTGCTCAATAGAGGAATGATCTCTGACCTAGGGAGGTTCTGACCCTGGGCACGGTCCACAGATGTTTGTTAGCAGAACGAGTGGACACAGTGCAGGAACATGAGAGTAGTGAGGCCGAGACCCCCAGTGGAGTTAACCCTAGGTGGATTTTTTTGGTGAGGAGACAGGATTGATATTGTTGTCTTTCCTCCAGGGTGAGAATGTTCGTTAAGAGTCTAGAGGGTGCAAGTATGGGAGCTTTTATCTCCGTCTAGGAGGAGTTGGCACACTTTATTAATGGCTATGTGAATTTTGTTTAGGGTGGTGTTGTCCACGGCAGAGTAGATGGGGGAGCCCATAGTCAATGAGAGAGAGGATAGAAGAGATGATAGCCAGATTGAGAGCCTCTGGCATCAGGCAGTCCTTGTGCCGGTATAGGAGGCCGATGCAGGTATTAATGGCTGAGGTCAGGATGTTAATGTGGGCTGTGTCGTGTGCATTGTGTTTGATAACGAGTGTACTATTGCATACACTGTGGTCACACAGAGTGTTATATAAGTTGTTCTTTCTTCAAGTCTACCCCTCCGGACATGGTATATGGGGTACTTGGGGTGGATCTATTTCAGATTGTGCATGCAATGCCAGAACTAATTACATTAGTGAATATATAATGTTTAGGGGGATCTCCCCGACCATTTCTCCAGCTCCTGCAAGGATGGTGTAACTCACCTCATTCATTTTTTTTTTTAGGTTTGGATCTAAGTGAAAGTGTCTCTATTTGTGAGCTGTGCCTATACTGAATTGTCAGTTATCCAGAAACACATATCCTGTATCATTCTGTATTAAGAGAATGTCTCTGTATTTTCATGTATGAATATTGAACATTTTAATAAAACAAGGTTTAAAAAAAAAAAGTTCCTTTGGTGGGTACCACACCATGGTGGAGACGTTGCTGGGGATCTTTTGTTGGGACTCAATAACTTTAGACAAAGGACACACTGAAGCTTCAGGTCTGGGCACAGATTTCTAGCAGAGTCCTGCCCAGGTCCTAACCCCCTGAATTTTAACCTAGTTAGCTAGATAAATAAAGACTCCCCAAAGCCACAGCTCTATGTACTTACAGTTCAGTAGTTCAAAGAGGGTTCAGCAAACAGGCTTTGACTGTACCGTGGAGGTATCAGGTTGATGGTGAACCACAGCAGCAAGGAGCAGCTTGAATAGTTGAAGGGTGCTGGTATTCACCAGCCTGGCCTTGCCAACTTCGCCTCTGAGGCCTTTGTAGGCAGTGTTCACCAGGCAGGCCTCTCACCGTCTTCCCTGCTGGGTCTTCTTCGCCATTGTTCTGAGGACAGGGTAGACTGGGTCCTAGACTTGTAACTTGGTACACACTTTACTCCCATAACAGAAGTGCAGCTGGGCTCTGGCTCAGTCTCTAACTCCAGCATGGGCAGTTACGCCAGCTTGCAGCAAAAGCGACCTCCAACACACTTACCACACCAAGTGGGGACATAGCTTTGCAGGTCACTTTATTTTCAGCTGCAGGCACTGATGGTTTTAAGGCTGCGATCTTACCATCTCTGCATTCAGACTGCAAACTCCAAGCTCCCTCTATATGGCTGCCAATTTCTCTTTTTCAGGCTGCAACTCAACACATTTCCAATTGCAGCAGCAGGTTCAAATCTCTGCCAGGTAATCCATCCACAGCTCAGTAGCTCTACCAAGCGCTCTGCCACTTGTCCAGTACTGGGGCCAGCAAGGCTGTAGGGCAGACAGGAAGGCTTTAAGGGCTAGCGAGCCCACAGCAGTCTCTAACTCCATCTGGAATCTCCGGCTCATCCCCTCTTCAGTGGGCAAACAGTCCCTTACATCCTTTTTTTCATGGCCCTTTACTGGTTGGCTGCAGTCTTCCTGGGCTCCTTAGATGCCTCTTGACATCTTCCTAGCAGTCCTCTTGCTTCTGGAGTCCCAAAGGGGCTGCCATATTTATTTATATTACTGTCCCTGCCAAAACATTCCCAGTTCATTTAACACAGATGTTTCAGGGGCTGACATTTAATTGTCCTGGCTCTGCTTAACCCCTGGGAGCCAGGACACACTTTGTGCAACTTGTAGGAGCCCCATTAAGCTACTTGGGGTTCCTGATGCATAATTCACATATTTGCATCTCCGAGGGGGTCAAGGGCACAAAACACCGGTGGCCATAGCCGCAAAGACGAATGGGTGCGCAATGCTGAATCCCCTTGGGGCCACTGCCGAGAATGTCCATGGGGCTGCAGCCCTGAAAGGTAAGCCCAACCTGGGTTGGGGGGCTTACATATGGCTATGATGTCATGACCACAACAGCTTCTTTAAATCAAAACATCCTTCTGCCACCTTGCAGTGTTCCTACTGCTCTCAACTGCTGTTGTAAAGTAAACTGGCTAGTCAGAATGGTCATTTGCTGCTCTGCAATTGAAAAGAAATGGCTGTCTCAAAAGAAACCTTCAACATGACTGGTTTTACCGGAGTGAGGGAGATTTAAATGGAAACCTCCAGCTATGAGGGTCTGTTTTCTCCTTCCAGAGGAAAAGGAGGACTTGCTATTTCGGCTGGCCTGTTGTACACTCCTAAACCTGTGAGGGCCTTTTCAAAACTCAGCTGACGGCCAGACTCTCTCATCCTGATACAGAACCAAGAGGGACTCAAAGTTTTGCCAGGATGGCAGGCCAGTCTCTTCCTCTAGCAGGTTGGGGAGGGACATTTGAAAAATCAGCAGGCTCAGAAAGCCACTTGCATTCCTGTGCAGCAGCAGGAGGGACTACAAGTTTAAGTGGCTCAGCAGAACTGCCTCATCTTTGTGCAAGAGTATGAGAGTAAACAAGCATTTGTCAATGCCGAATGTTGCTTGCTTGTAAGTGCTGTTTAGGTATTTGGAAGTGATAGTTCCATGCCTTCCTCCCAAGACATGCAATGTGTCTTTCCGTTCAGTATTCACAGCAGAGTGGGAGGGGAAAGGGCCACAGCAGTACAGCAGTTGCCAAGGGGGTGAAGAGGTGGACAATAGTCCATTCAAAGGCAAAAGAGTCCTGCAGGAGCTCACTAAATTGAAGGTGGACAGCGATGGAACCAGATGGCATACACCCAAGGATATTAAGAGAACTGCGAAGGGAGATAGCAGTACCTCTGGCAGCCATGTTCACTGAGTCATTCAACACAGGTGAACTGGAGGAGGGCACATGTGGTCCCTCTACACAAGTCCGGCAGCAGGGAGGAGGCGGGGAACAATAGGCCGTTCAGCCTCACCTGAGTAGTGGGGAAGATCATGGAGACATTGCTTAAAGAAATGATAGTGGGGCATCTAGAAGCCATCGGAGCCCAGGACCATAGACAACATGGATTCACAGTGGGGACATCATGTCAGATAAATCTGGTTGATTTCTCTGACTGGGTGATAAAGGAAGCGAATCAGGGTGGGGCAGTGGACAACGCTTACCTTGATTTCAGCAAAGCCTTTGACACAATCCCACATAGGAGGCTGATAAACTAGCTGGGTAGGCCGGGCATGGGGGAAAGGGTGGTAAACTGGGGTAGAAACTGGTTAACAGAGAGGAGGCAGAGAGTGGTGGTAAATGGGGTGCAGTCTAGGGAGAGGAGGTGACCAGTGGGGTGCTGCAGGGATCGGTCCTGGGGCCAGTCCTGTTCAATGTCTTCATTAGCAACACTGCAGAATGGCTGAAGGGAATTTCTTCACCAAATTTTCAATATAGCCATTTTAAGACCTCTGCTCATGAACAGTGTCACTGTGATTTTCTTAATGTGTTCCATACATTCAGTTCGCACACCGACTGCGCCATTGTGTGCTACATGCGTGGAAACACATTTTGGGCGACGTGAGAAATGACAGCTGTACTTCTCATAAGGAGGTATGGTAAAATGGTAATGTTGAAAATCTGGAGTGAAAATATTGAAAATTTACGAACTTACGAGCGTGTGTAGGAACAGCGCAACACATGCTCATAAAACAGTCATTTTTGGGAATTTTTTCACCAAATTTTCAACATATGTTTTTTGAGGGCCTACCTCATGAACTGCAACACTGTCATTTTGTAAATCAGGCCCGAAAGGTGGTTCCATGCAGTGACCGCGAAATTACCTTTCGGGGCCGATTAACGCATGACAGTGACAGAATTCATGAGGTGGAGTCCCAAAAACCCCATGTTGAAAATTTGGTGGAAAAATTCCCCAAAATGCCTGAGATATGCAGTAAAGTTGAAAAAACCCTATTTATTACATTATACAGCTTACCGGCATTTCCTCAGTTCGCGGTCGGCTTTGAAGAGTGCAGACGTGTTCCCGGTCCACTGAAGATCATCGCGCCAAGCTCCAGAGGTAAGTATGAGGTGAGGTGAGGGTGTGGGGAGGCAGGGTGCACAGTGGGTGGGAGAGGTGGGTCAAGACAGCAGCAAGGGAAGGTTTTTTTCTTTCAGGTTTTTTTTTTTATTACTTGGACAATGCGGGACATTTGCCATGCTGGAGTGGGCTCCCAGTGTGGCAGCTGGAATGCTGTTGGGGGGCCGTGGAGCCGATGGGGGATTGGGCACCCCCGTCGGCCATATGATCCATTGCCACCCTGGGGGGGGGGTTCCCAGTGTGGCACCCTGTAGTCTGTTGGGGGGGCTTACATTGGAGCCGATGGGAGATTGAGCACCCACGTCAGCCATACGATCTGTTGCCATGCTGTGGTGGGCTCCCAGCATGGCATCTGGGACTTTCTGCAGGAAGCGCCGCACAGCCGATGGGGGATTGGGCACCCCCCATCGGCTAGACAGTGTGTGCGTGGGTGCGGGGAAGCATGAGCACGCAGTGTGTGTGCGTGTGTGTGGGGAGCGCGCATGAGCACTCGATCTTATCGCTGCTCACTGAAGCATAGCTCTCCCTTTCAACTGTACGCAACTGCATTTTCAACTGCTGTCATAAACAGCTACAGCATTGATTGGAGAACTGCGGCTGCGCCTGCAAACACACTGACTGAATTGGAAGAGGGCTGCCACACCTCCGAAAACTCAGATGATAGTGCTATGTTTCTTGTACATGCGTGCAAGCAACATAAAAGTGGCATACCTTTGATCAAGTAGAGAGTATCAGCCAAGGTACAGTACACAGATGCAAAGGTTTGAAAATTAGCTGCACCACTTATTCATTGTGTGACCATGAGTACCAGTAAATTATTTAACCTTTCTTTAATGATTCCCCCATCCCCCTGAATCTTTTTGAGTGTTCCTGAACCACCCTCCAGCTCTCGAATAGGTTTTGTTGTGCTTGTCAAATAATTGATTTTGAGTTCTCATACTGTAGGTTGTAAAAGTACTCTGGGATGCAGTGGGTATGATAGGTGCTACAGTATATTAAACTGAATTCCTTTTCTTTGTTATTTTCCTTCCCTACAACGTCATTCCAACTTCAATACAAAATAAAATCAGTACAAAGAGACATTCGGTACACTGCAATTGAACTCCCCTACTCGTCAACTATGCCATGATAAAGGTAATATTACCTGTTTGAACTACAATAGACATACCAGTGATAGAAAAGTTATTAAAATGGTAAATATAATCACTTTGCGGTGGCTTTAAACTTTGATAATACATTTGCATTCAGTCATTTCAGAAAATGATGAAACTGCAGCAAAAAAATTCTGTAGAAGGTGCATTCTACAGTAGGATTACATAAAATGGGTTTTATGTTCAGCTTTAATTTAATACATTTATTGAGATTTAATATTCATGAAATATATGTGCTTCAGTAGTTGCTGTGACATTACATACTGTGAATTTAGACCATCCCTACAGACTACTATACTGAATGGAAATATTGGTATGTGGAGGAGCAGCATGGCATATATTAACAGACATAGCTCCCGAAGTAAATGTAGGCATTTCATTTAGAGGGAGAGGTAATGGTAATATGTATAGCAGCTGATATGAATTCAACAGACTATCTTGAGCTTGACTGTTAAAATGTCCCACATTGCCACACTTTGCAAGATCCAGGAGGAGGATGGTTCTTGGATGAAACATTTGAGGCCCTATTTTCAATCATAAGGCATTCTTCTAAGTGGTCACACTGGCAACCTAGTGCGAAAGGGACTTTGAGGCCCCATTGTGCATAGTACAGCAGAGTCACAGTCTTTCTCTGAGTAATGGTAAAATACACTGTGACCATATGGTGAATGAATGGAGCTGGAAGCACCATGTCAAGGGCCCACAATCCATAGCCAAAGCATGGCTACCCCCACATCAGCCTCTGAGTTTAGCAGTGTTCTCTGTCTGTAAGAACTCTTATAGGCAGGTAGTAGGTGTGGCAAAACTTGTCCACTCACTGCAGTGAATCCTGTGAGGGTCACTGTGGGACTCATGAGTTGACAACACCACAGGAGGAACAGAGCAAGAGAGGTGGGAACCACTGGTTGTTTGGGGGTGCTCAGGGTTTGGGGAGTGGGTGAAGGACCTCTGGTTTACCAGTAGGATAGTGGCATGGATATATAAACCAATAACTGGCACGTCAGCGCAGAAGTGGGCCGTGAAATGAATTTGTCACTTTTGCAAAAACAAAATATTTAGACACAATTCAGCTAATAATTTATAGATTTCCTTATTTTTGTTCATTTTATTTCTCATTGCTGTGTTCATTTACATAGAAAACAGCCTCTCTTTCCCCACAGTTTATCTACTCCTTCTGTTTAAGATATTTCTAAAGTCGCAGTCCTATGATTATGACATCATCATAATTCCACATCAACATCCGGTAGTGTCACAAACTGAGAATTATGACTTCTGCAAATTACTAAGTTGCAGGAGCAGAACTCCAGATGACAAAGATCCTGTTGCGATGCTATTTAACATAAAATGAAAATGATTGGAAGGAAAATGCAGTCAAAAATAAAGTATATGTTAAACTAAGTTTACACAGCATGCTTTTCAAAGTATAGTTAAGTTACAACTCATTTTAAAATAAGGTGTGTGCAGTCGAGGGGCAACTGTCAGGCATTACAATACTATCGGTCACCATGAACTAGACAAATGGCAGGCAATGTGAGCAATATTGCGTCATACTGTATACCAGCATGTTAGTTTGTGCATATCATGTTTGCACCCACTACATCTGGACACCTGATTTGCATTGCAATGCTGGGTAGTCACAGGGCATTCTACTCTCAGCTTCCACTGCACAATGCATTAGCCATTTGCACCCTGTTTTGCACCCTTTATAACTGTAAGTGGGACTTGAAGAGGGATGACCATGCCAAGTGCACAATTGATTCAGCTGATTTTGAAATACTTAAGGCAGGACGGGCCCTAGTAACTTCTCATTATCATGGTCACTGCTGTTGTGAGGGTGGACAAGATGGACCCTAAGTCTTTCATCATTAATGAAAGCACTACACTCTACTGTGTTACTACTGCAACATGAAAAAAAAGCGTATACAGTAAAAGCGTGTCACAGAAGCCTGTTCTTCAAAGCAAACCTGATAAATTCTGTTTAGTTTTGTGGGCTTTGTTAGATTTCAGTTGTACTGCAGAAACATAGCTGCAAGTAAATTGCCATTTCTAGTTACTGTACTTTTAAAGTCAAACGACACAGTTATATCAAACAGGGCGTGGATCCGTTCTAATTAAATTAAGAAAATGTAATTAAGTTTCCTAGTTGCTTCAGAGAATCATCTCTAGGCAGTTTACTTCTTGACTGAGCATTTTTTCTAAATTAAAACACTTCCTTGGGCTTCATTATGTGTCGCACTCAACACGTTCAAAAGCTCATTGATCTCCCCTTATATCCTAAATGGATAGCTTTGTACTAAGGATAAATGCTGCATGCTGGGCTCCATCGGCACAGCAAGCAACACGATTGCGATCGAATGAGAGACAGAGGGAGATACTATAGACGAAGCTGCTGACAGAACCGGGAAGGGGGGAAGGGGAGCTGAATGTCACTGGGGGCAGCAAGGTGTGAAGTGCAGCCCTCATTATACTCACATAACTTTGGCGCAGGAGCGCAGGAAACCCATGAATACTCGATTACTGTCGAGGATGATGAATAGCCAGAAGTCCCTACAGATGACTGCATCCTGCTCCATGCAGTCCCCAAGCCCAGCTGGGACCTGTATAAAAGAGGGGGCTTCTTGTTGTTCAGGAAAGTCGACCCACTCTCTCCCACCAGCAGCAGTCCAGAGCCACACCATGCTGCCTCTCACTTTGTGTTTCCAGCGCTGCTTCTTCCTCCTTCTTCTCCTCCTCCTGTCAGCTCTCAGGGGAGAGGGCAAGTACATCGAGGTCACAGTAATACAAGTTCAATAGTTCTGGTTTCTCCACACGTACCCCCAAAATCACTCGATTCTTGCTTCTTCTTTCCTCTAGATCCCTGAGGTGGCAAACTGTGACTTTGTTCTATTGCTTTGAAAGCTTTTTTGTTTTAGTGGTCATCACTCCCGAGTGTGTTTTTACAGTCCCCTTGGTTGCACAGATTAAGACTTAACGTTTTCCTTTGAAAGCACACAGTTCATGAAGAATTAGTGTCCATGAAGTTCTTATATATACACTGAGTTCTCCTTAGACCACAGAAGATAACGTCATATTAAATTACTTAATAAATATTGTGTCAAAAACGGGACGTAACTGTCTTTTTTTCTCGAAGTTCATTTTGCTAAGAAATACGTGATGCATGGACTGAATAGACAACTGGGCAGTTTGTTTCTTGCTTGAAGGATGCATGAGGTTTCTTGGTAGATAAAAGTCTTAACTGGAAGGCTGTTGGGGGGGCGGGGAGAGAGAGCACTTCAGTTATCTGGTCGTGCTTACTGAAGCGGCTCTCTCCCTTTCAACTGTACGGCACTGCATTTTCAACGCTGTCATAGACAGCTGCAGCATTCATTGGCGAACTATGGTTGCGCCTGCAAACACAGTGAGGGAATTGGAAGACAGGGTGCCACACCTCCAGAAACTCAGATGATGGCACTATGTTTCTTGCACATGCGTGCAAGCAAACATAAAAATAAGCTGGCTTTGCTGGCCTGTCTTGCCTCTATGCAGGAGTGGGACTTTTCAATGTTCTACCAGCTTGGCTGGCTTGCGTTGTCTCCATGCAGGAGTGGGAGAGATTCTGGGAAGTTCTGCCGGCTTCTCTTGTCCTAAGAAAATGAAGTTCCTAAAGCCATGATGAAAAACAGCTTGCGAGCGGACAGGTGAGAAATAGAGTTTTCGATATCCTCATTTTTTCTAAAAACTATACACACTGCAAAATACTGTATGTTTGTCCATGTTTAATAAGGCTAAGTTTTTTTTTTTTAATTCTGTTTCACTCTGTGTCCAGGTGGGAATATTCCCTGACTCAGTGCTTTCATGCCCATCTCTGGCATCCTCCAGCAGCTGCCTGGAATCAAGGCCCACAGCTTGCCCCTCACGGTAGAGCCTCTGAAGGGGAGACTGAGATCTACCATGTTTGGTCCTGGGGCAGGCTGCAGTGTCATTTGCCATGGGGTCGGAAGCCATCACACTACGCTGTCGCACGGGGTTTTCCCCTTGTGTCAGTCCCCCAAAGCATGGACATGCAATGACCTCAGCACGTGGGCATGTGTGCTCCCATGCATGCCCTGTGGATGCCTGCCACTGTCTTTCCCTCTGCTATGTGGTCCCGGCTTGGTGTACTCCCAGTCTCTACCGGGTGTCACCCAAGTGCTGGGCACCAGCAACCCTTCCGGCATGGTGTACTCCGGGTCCCCAGGTGGAGAGCTGTCACTAGGATGCTCATCCAGACCCCTGGCTGGCCCTCTGACATGCTGGGCTCATTCACGAACCCGTGTCATCAGTGTCACGAGTGGTAGCTCTACCACTATGCCGGCAGGCTGGCGTTAACAAGGCTGAGTTCCCACCTCAGGAGCGAGATGACATCTTAGAGATCTCAAGTGAAATACAGTACTTATTTTGAATTTAATTTTTAACTGAAATTGAAAATACATCTTGCTTGTTGCATAAATTTCTAACAACTTTAACACTTAGTATTTTACTAGATATCCACAAATAGTACAAATATACCCATTTTCTGAACTTTTTTTATAGACCATTGTCAATTACTGTATTATGTACCTATATCAAACAGCAAGTTGAGGACAGATGGCCCTTTTTACACAAAAAAGTGATCTTTTGACCATAAGCACCCCTCACCTTTTCCAATCTTCTGGGACCCATGGGCCAGAGAGTCAAAAGTAGTGGTGAAATTGTCTGCAGAGTAGGAGCAGCACAGCCAGGAGAGGAGGACCAGAGAAGTGCTCAGACCATAAGGAGTGTGGTAAGTTGAGCATGATGGCTCATTGTTAGGAAGGGAAGGGTTGGATCAAAAAGGACTAGGAGGGGGTAGGCAGAATGTATGAGTGAGGGAAGGAAGACCAGAGGCGGTCACTGGTTGGAGGAGGTATGTACTGGTGCTGGGCAAGGAGAGGACCATCCAGTGGGGGGGGGGGCCTGTTGGTCAGCCAAGTAGCAGGCTCAGCCTTGAACTACTGGCCGGTGGAGGCAACAGGGAAATACAACTTTAATTCTGACTGCACACTGCAGCTAGATTCCCCCCTCATAATTCCCCCCATCTACCTCCCCTCATGTGCCTAGAACTTAGCGAGAGATAGACCTATGTACTTAAAATTGTATTTCCTTGTCCGCATTGTATGTTTAAAGTTTCCAGTGTTGTTAATTCTGTTGTTATTTTGTACACATTCAAATTTGTATGCATTTTGTCTACATGTTGTCAATTGCTACTCCTGCCTCTATCCCAGTTGACTATCTATTGCAAGTACTGAGTACTGTACTGAACATTATGTTTTCTTATTTTTTCTGGTGCTTCCCTGTTCTACAGTAACCATTTGGAAATGTTGCTGCTGTCGATGTTAAGTACTGTTCTACTGTACTGTACTTTTGTTTAAAATGCTCCCCTGTTGCCCTTCCCCCAGGACGCTCCTTGAGACGAGCAATTTTATACTGTTCAGTGTGCCTTTCCTGGTGAAACTTTTCTGTAAATAAATAAAGACTCAGCCCAGTGCAGGACCTCATGGAGTGTAGGGGTTTAAAACTGATACTGATTGCTATTGCTTTCAGTGGATGCTTTGCTCTGCCTCCCTGTTGCTAGTGAGAAGGGTTGCTGGGTCAGAGAGGCTGACTAGCATATGGTGTGTGACTGTCCCTCATGTGGGAGTGAGCTGATCGTGCGCAGGCAGGCTGGCATTGGTGGTGTGATGACTGGTGGCAAAAACTTGTGGTCCATTACTTGGTCACTCCACTCAGTGTGTGTAGCAGGAAGCAGTCGAGCCAGGCTCAGGGCCAGAGAGTCTAGAGTATGTGGTGGTGGTATGAACATGTCTGCAGAGGGCAGCCAGGACAGGAGGACTGAAGGAGCAATCAGACCACAGGGAGTGTGGTAAATTCATCTGCTGGGGCAAAAAATAACTAGTATTTTGAAAATTCCAGCTAACAATCTAAGAAAATGACAATGTTATAATTTCCTAATCATGACAGTGTCACTATCAGTGATGTAAGTGAACAGGAACACGAAGGAACTCGGTTCCTGTACCTTTTTTTGCAGCAGGAATGGAGTTCCTATACTTCCTCCCACTGATAACATAATGACAATTTCTGGGCCTATGACCTGAAATCAGGGGTTTCGGTCACAAAATTGCATTTATACAATAATGTAATTTTCCTATAAATACTTTGATATCTCTGACTGAATCTACTACTATCTGTACAGACAGATGTGTCTTGATAAGAGTTATCCTTTGAGTGAGAATCTTGTTCTATGTTTCATGATTTAGCGATGTCTGAGTTCCTGTACTTCTTTTCTATCACTTTGCGTTTAATTGAGTCAGTTGTGGTACTGCTGTTGCCTGGTATCCCTCCAAGGATGAAACAAAAGGAAAGTGATCAGTTTATTTATTATTATTGTTCTTATATGGCTCTGTCTGGATTGCTGTCCTGCATTTTCTAGAGAAAAGAGTTCAAAATCGCAAACAAAAAGTTTAAAAAAAGCAAAAGCACCTTAATAGTGGGCTGCGCCGTTTCCATGTGGAACTGAACACTTTTGAGTACTGTGATACAGTTTAGTTGAATATTACTTATGAATATAACATTATAAACATTATAGGGCTTCCCAAAAGTATTGTATTTCTGGTCCTGTCCAAAATTTAGTATAGTACGAGGCAATCTCCCAACATTTAGCATGCAAAATATTTTAGATTTTCAGGCAAAATGCGGCAGTAGGAACATTGTGATGCCTAAATTTTAGTTGTTTTCAGCTTTTGAAAAAAAAGAGGCTGACTATTTTATTACAGGCAGCAAGTTTAAAAATAAATAAATAGTTAAGTCATCAAACAACAGCCTGCTTACTGCGTTTTATTTACTGCTTCATCACATGCCTGCCAAATCTCCATCATTTGGTGGGAGATAGCCTTGTTTTTGGCCTTTCTCCTTTCTGATGAGTATTTTAAGGTTCTTTGTGGAGAGAGTTCCTTAAACAATGCAAACCGATAAGGGGTCATATACACACGTAGCTATTCACTGGTGCAAAGTACTCAAAACAACCACTTTGTGCCAATATTCAACGCTGGGCCCCGTTGTGCTATACGCATAGGGTGAGAATCCTTTATTTGGATGGATGTTCAGGGTATTGTGACCATAGGTGAAAGGGGTGGAGCACATATGCTAATTTTGGGGGGGCAGCATGTAAAGGACGTGCTGTGCTAAACACAGTTTGGACACCAGCTCCGGCACACCCTGGTTGCATGCACCACCTAGCCTGTAGAGTTGTTTCAAGCAGCTCTGGGGAGGGGAACTGCATATGTGCAACATGGAACAAGATTTGTCAAGGGGACGGTGAATAGCAAGGGACCAGAAACAAAACTACCAGTACAATAATACACAGCTACAGAGGGGATCCACTGGATGCCAGGGACTCTATAATGGCAGCAGTTAGAGAGGGGGCCACTGGCCACCAGGCATTGGAGGAGAAACACAGGAAAAAGGAAAATTGCTGTCGCCGAGAAGATGGCCTAAAGGTTAAGATTTAGCAGGCGGGAAAACAACAGAGGTGATAGTGTCATGTACTGGGGCACTGTCCATGACACAGTGCCATGCAAGTCCTCTGTGGCTGACACAGTGCAGAGCTTTCAGCAATGAAAATACTGTTCGTGCCACCGAACATCTGATAGCCACATTTGCATTTTGCTTTGGTTGCAAGAGAGAATACCCCCATGACTAAGGCAAACTTTGTGTGTTGCAGAGTTTGGTGTTAGTGAAATGGGAAGCATGTGTAATCCCTAGGTGGCGCTATCCCAAGGACTACTACCCCTGCCTGCTTGGCTAGTAGCAGGTTAAGGGGCCTGAGTTCTGAAACGGATACCTCCACCCGGAGAGCAGGGTTGGTAGTGGTCAAGCTAACCTGGGCACAGCCCTCCGGGACACTGTAACCCCCCCTTTCCCCTCTAGTGGCCTGAACACTGTACAATAATCACTTTCACAATACCCCTGGTACACCACACAAGTACCCACACTGTTTGCACTTACCACCAGGGCTGGTTCCTCTGGCTCGACCCTGGGGACCCCCTGTAAAATAAGGTTATGCACAGCAAATAGCAACAGTACAGTACTTTGAGCACAAGCTGGAACCACAGTCAGATTACATGCAGAAAAAGTTAGATCTGATTTATTCAGGGGACTTGAACAAGGAGGGGGCAAAATCAGGTTAATTAGCTTAAAGGTTATATCAATCAAGCAGTTATGCATGCGCTTTGAGTCCCCCACACAGTCCACCTCTGGGTACCCAGGTGGAGAAGGGATGGGCTAGCCAGGACTGTTGCCCAGGGTTGCAGCTGATTGGGGCCCTGTGATGGAAAAAACAACATGCATGGTACACAATATTTGTAATCCGGAGCCAGAGAGCTCAGTTCATAAAGGAAACGAAACAACAAGACAATCAGATGACACACTCAGATTAAGCTGTTGTTGCAGGGAGCTACCCTGGTATTTACTCACGATACCCAAGACTGGACACAGGCTGGACGAAAATCGAGACTACAGGTGGTTGATCTGGAATGCCAGGAGAAGCAGGGCCCACATGAGTCGCAGAGGCATCGTTCCTGTTCAAGCGTGGAGCAGGGGGCTGATCCCCAGGCAGATCTCTCGTTGATGGCTTCTCTGTGCAGTGGGTAGTCTGGCTGGGCCAGTCTGGCAAGGCCCAGACCACATGGAGACAAATTCGGATGCAGTCCGTTTTGGGCTGGATACAGCTTCCAGCAAGCAGAACACAGTTCACACACTTGGGGACTAACTCACGACCCACTAGCAGCTCATAGCACATTCACATGTAAGGGAATTCTACTGTACCAGGCAAAGCGCTCCCCGGTCACAACTGCAAAGTCTCTGCACACACTTTGGGGTAGCTGGAACTCCTGACAGGCCGATCGCATTCAGCAAAATCTTTGGTCTTCTTCAGGTTGAGCCTGGCCCACTTCAGTAGCTTACTTTAGTCACATAAACTTGGATTTAGTTCAAAATAATTCTCTTCTCTCCCTCTCAGGAGCAGCACACCGACATGCACGCCAACAACTTAGCCTTTTCAGAGTTCTCCCATGTGACTCCACTCAGGATTGCTGCTCAGAATCACTTCAGGTCCTTCTTGTTCAGCTTCCAGCTTAGATCTAACTGAAAACTGCAAGCAGCCCAGGACTTCCCCAAGATCCAAAAGATTTGGTTTGCTGATTTGGCTGTCATTCAAAGCAAGAGCTCCCCCTTCAGTTGCAAAAAAGGGGCAAAAAGTTCAAACTACAGTTCCTACAGATTTTGAATTCAGACAGCTCCTGTAGTCCAGCTACATTTTAGATCCCACCAGTACTGATTGGTCCAATTTGCAGTCCAGGACCAAGATAGTGGAGACAAACAAAACAGTCCTTGCTACAAAGAAAGCAGGTTACACAAACTACATTATCATTATCACTCTAAATGATTTTCAGTAAATAGTTACATCTTTCAACAGAGTTCCCTCTCAGATTACTTAAGCTGCAATCAGGCAGCTCTTAAAGAGACAGTACACAGAGGCTATACAGGCTCTGGTAATCACATTTAAACTGCTATAATGCAGGACACCAGCCTGGCAGTGAGCATTTAGGCAAGCTCAAGGAAGACTTTTTGGGAACCCCCATTTGTAGGGGGGTTACACCCTTCCCTGCCTGGGAAAACTTGGCGTCCGCATCAAGTCTGTAGCATCATAACATTGAAAATGCAACATATACAAGATATTTATACCATTAGCATGCTATACAAGTACTATCTGATTCATCAATTGGCATAACTTGTCATTTTACTATACATTTCAATTCTGACAATACATTATGCATATTTCACACTGGTAAATTGACCATTACTATAAAGAATCATGCAATAACTTCTTGTACTCTAAACAATGCAAGAGGGGGCCCTTCCCTATCAGCTAACTTGGGGCTGGATGGGGCAGGGGCACCATGGTGAGAGGGCAGGACAAGAACCTGGAATGGGCCGTCAAGCTCAGTTTGGGTAGTGAGCTCTAAGAGACATAAACACCTTTGTGGACTACATTGAGAGGCAAATCCACTGGCCTCCCAGGAGAATCGTAACTGAAGCGCACCACTGGCTTGACAGCTCGGCCAGTCTTTCTGGGGTGACCAACCACATTCTCTGTACTTTCAGCAATGGTCTTGGAGCTTTCATCACTTGTGAGGGGTGCCTAAGCATGAAGGGGAATGTCCAAGCTGGGAGCACTGTCAGCCCCTTGCTCTGTAGTCTCTGTTTCTACAACACTTGGCTCATTTTGAAGACACTCTGGCACTGAAGGGGGGTTGTCGACACTCTGGCACTGAAGGGGGGTTGTCAGCACTCTCATAGAGTTCCTCAAGTTCGGGCATGTCACCAGAAAGATTCATACCATCAGCCTCTCCTTCAGGCAAATCATACAGTTCCACAATACACAAAGACTCAGCATCCTCAGACGTGATACTTTACACTTCACCTTCAGGGAGCATTGGCTCTAAGGATGATGCCAGGGCATTAGGCAGTCCAGAAGGCCCAGCTTCATCCCCATAATTCAACATAGGATTTCCATGGAACAACTGACTCAGTTTGTATGAGGGGTAATAGGCATTATCACACTCACTGTCATCCGAGTTAGACTGGCAGTCACTATCATTCTGGGCCTGTTGCAGGGGAAGTCTTAAATCGGCAACCACGGGGGCAGGCTGACTCTGTTTCTTTCTTGCAGCAGCAGCATGAGTCACTGGTCCAGGGGAATCAACCTCCGTGGGTTCAGCCTCAATTATAACTTGTCCAATAGGTAGCAAGTGGTTACGGTGCATGGTCTTGACAGATATGGAGTTATTCTCTGGGCGCACTTTGTACACTGGCAAATCATCCAGCTTTCCAACTATGACATGAGGAAGATGGTGCCATCGATCAGCAATTTTGTGTTTACCATGCAATCCTAAATTTTGCAACAACACACGGTCTCCAGGCCTAAGCTCTTGAGCCTTTACTTTTCTATCATGTCTCTCTCTGTTGGCTAGATTTATTTTGGTGGCCATTGTCTGGGCCAGTTGATAGGCATGATTCAACTGAGCTTTAAGTTTTTGAACATATTGCAGGTAATCTTCGGCTCAGACCCCATTGGGAGAAACCCCAAAACAGACATCAACAGGCAGCCGGGCCTCTCTCCCGAATATGAGGCGGTAGGGAGAGAACCCAGTAGCATCATTCTTCATGCAATTGTATGCATGTACCAAGGTGCTAATCTGCTGGCTCCATTTATGCTTATCTTTTGGGTGGAGGGTGCCTAGCATGTCTAGCAGGGTGCGGGTAAAGCGTTCTGGTTTAGGATCCTCCTGCGGGTGATAAGGGGTGGTTCTTGACTTTCGCACCCTTCATAGACAGAGCATTTCTTTGATTAGCTGACTCTCAAAGTCCCAGCCCTGATCAGAGTGAATTCATTGGGGGGCACCATAGTGGATGAAGAAATTTTCCAGTAGCACCTTGGCCACAGTAGATGCTTTTTGATCTTTGGTGGGAAAAGCTTGTGCATACCGTGTGAAATGGTCCATAACCACTAACACATTGCCAATGTTTCGCTGATCAGGCTCTAAACTCAAGAAGTCTATACAGACTAGTTCCATTGGGGTGCTGGTAGTACTGTTGACAAGGGGGGAAGCCCTCTGATCCAGGGCTTTTCTCTGCAGGCAGTGACAAGTCCTTACATGGTGCTCAACATCGGCCCCCATCTTGGGCCAGTAGAATCAAGATCATACTAGCTCAAGGGTCCGGTCGATAGCGAGGTGGCCCATATGATTGTGGAGGGACCGCAGTACCAAATCTTTGAATGCTGTGGGAGGACCAGTTGTTGCTTGTCTATTTGGCCACCCCAATCTACTGTCTCTCTATACAACAACTGATTAAGCAGCTTCAACCTGGGGCCTTCTTTAAACAATAAAGCAGTTTGCAGATCAGAGGAACACAACTTGGACACATCTTTTCCTGCATGAACGGTGTCAAGTGCTGGCTGAATCATAGGATCTCAGGATTGAGCCCATTGTATACTGTCATTGTCAAACTGAGGTAGTGCACTAGTATCTAGAGCAGAAAAGTGCCAATATGCAGCTGGTATGCAGGTGTCAGAGGAGCCCAAGCAATCTGCTAAGCAGTCCGCTGTGTCCGTATACATCTGTTCATTTCTATCAAACTTTTGGCACAATGCTCGGATTTCAGGTTCAGACAGTCTGACCCAGTTGCTCTTGGAAATGGGCCTCCAGGATAGGGTGTCAGCATCAATATGATTCAGGCCCAGTCTGTATTCGACAGCATAATCATATGTTGACAATGCAGAAAGCCACCAGTGCCCCATGGCGTCTGAATTAGCTGAAGTCTGTACATAGGTCAATGGGTTATTGTCAGTCCTCACCAATATTTTCGCCCCATAGAGGTAATCATGAAACTGGTCGACAATGGCTCATTTTAATGCAAGGAACTCCAACTTGTGCACAGGGTAGTTTTTCTCTGATGGGATCAAGCTCCTACTGGCGAATGCCACTGGTCTCAAACCATCCTCATGGTCTTCATACAGTACAGCTCCTAGACCCTACAGACTGGCATCAGTATACAGCACATAGGCTTTGGTAGGATCAGCATAAGCGAGGATGGGGGCATGGGTGAGCTGGTATATGACTTCGTGGAAAGCTGCTTCACAATCAGGTGTCCAACGGGACCTGAAAAGTTCACCTGGGTGGAAATATGCTTTGTCTGGTTCTTTGTTGGACCCTTTTTTGTATTTCCGATTGGTAGGAGGGTAACCCTGGGTAAGATTCAAGAGTGGCCGAATCACTTTGGAGTAGTCCTTTATGAACCGGCCGTAGTAGCCACAGAATCCCAGGAAACGTTGCAGTTTTTTCAAATTGTGGGGCTGGGGACAAGTAGTCAAGGCTTCAACTTTACTAGGATCAGTCTCTATCCCCTCTGTAGACACTATGTGCCCCACATACTTCACAGAGGTTTGGAAAAACTGGAACGTGTCAATGGACAGCCTGAGGCCGAAATTCTTCCACTCGGTCTAGTACTTTGAACAGTCAACTCTCATGTCCCTCTAGGGAGCTCCCAAACACAATGACATCGTCCAAGTACACCAGGCATTCCAGCAAATTCATGTCTCCCACCGCTTGTTCCATCAGTCGCTGGATGGTGGCTGGGGCGCCCGATATCCCCTGTGGCATTCTCAGGAATTCGTAGAACCCCAAAGGACAGATGAAGGCTGTCTTCTCATGGTCCTCTGGAGCCATCAGAATCTGGTAATATCCACTGCGAAGATCCAACACCGAGAACCATTTGCTCCCATTCAAACAATCCAGAACATCTTGTATACAGGCACGGTGTATTGATCAGGGATGGTCTGCCTGTTGAGGGTCCGATAATCCACACACATTCGTACTGTTCCATTCTTCTTGCGCACAACCACAATGGGAGAAGCATATGGGCTCCTGGATTCTTGTATCACACCAGCCGCAAGCATTTCCTGCAAGTGTCTTCTCACATCATCTATGTCTGCAGTGGCTAGGAGTCGAGACCTCTCTCGAAATGGCCATTCATCGTGCAGGCGTATGTGATGCTCCGCACTCTGGACACATCCCATGTCCCATTTCTTCAATGAAAGCACTTGATCTCTCTCTGGGCAAGTTTCTGGCTAATTCCAGTCTTTCATTCAGCTGGCAATGGGGAGTCACCAAAATCAAAGAAGTCTGGAGTCACTCTATCTGTCTTGCCAGGGAGCTTGTTGCTGGGCAACACTGCAGTGTCTGCACAGTGTCCCATAGCTAGGGTTCGTCCTCTGTTCACCTGGATCTCCCGATCTGACACATTATGAATCTGGACCATCACTCATTGTGTATAGGCATAAGCACGAGCTGGCAAGATGCTGGGCTTAACCAATAATCCTTCCGGCAATTTTCCATCACCTGGTGTGTCCAACATCAGTATTTTGTTTTTGACATCTTTGCGGAGGCGGACCTCCCCTTGAATGGTACACTGGGCGTTAGGGGCCAGTACCATTGAATCGAGTCCTTCTTCCACATGACCCCTACCGGTTCATCCTGGTCCCTCCCTTGGGGTTCTGTTGCAAATCATAGGCCCTCTTGATCAGAGCGGGAATTCTTAGGGCCCTCCCAGTCTGTCGCCCTTGTTTCTCGTGACAGAGTTGTGCCAGTCTCCCAAACATATGGGCGCTGGTCCCAATTAACAGGGGAACCCCATCATACAGTCCAGTAGGGGGACACACTAAGGCCAGTGTCTTGACTTGCTCCTCTACAGCAGTTACAGCTGCAGGAAATGACAACCAGAGGCGGACATATCCTAGGTAGGGATAAGATTTGTTGCTCAGCCCCCACATATGTAGGTCTTCCAGGGATTGTAAGGGCACAGCAGATAAGTGTTTGTCATACCAGTCCTGAAATACAATGGTCACTTGCGACCCATTGTCCAGCACAGCCAGAGTAGGAATACCATTCACAGCCACGGTAGTCTCCATTGAAGGGCCCACTATTTTGGACCAGTCTAGAGGGACAGCAGCAGGGGTCTGGACAGATGATTCAGCCACATAGGGATTTGAGTTACTACTGCTTGAACCCTCACTGTGGTCATTTTGGGCACTCCTCGGCCGCTGATTCATTCTCCGAAGCTCTCCTTGAAGCCTGTATACAACTTTATCTAGGTCTTTTGTGGACTGGCATTCTCTCTTCATGTGCCCATCCTTCCCACAATTATGGCAAAATATGTTTTCTGGGATTTGGGGTGGCCGAGGCACCACACTGGGAGCTGGGGTGGTGGTACTACCAACTGAAAACCTTGGTGCCATCTCTGTCTGCTGTGTGGTGAGCATTTGGAGACATGTCGTCAATTCTCTTACTTTCATAGTCAAGACATCGAGTTTTAAGCTGCTGTCAGCAGGAGATGCCTGGATGGACACCCCACCCTCATAGCAGATGCAGTTGGATAAGGGTTGGTGCCTGTACTTGCAGGAGTGGCCTCATAAAGAGACAGTTTTTTGTTTCCCTGGACTCCCTCAACAGTTCATCCTATGGTGGCACACCCTCATTGGTCCCCACTGTGGAAGGGCCTTACGATGCCATGATCACTTGGGCTGCACTCACCCTAGAATTACAATCCCCCCCCTCTTCATCTTCAACCTCCCGGAGTTCTTTTATCAAGTCACAATAGTCCGGTGGGTTATCCCTTCTATCTGGGAGCCTTAATTGAAGGAGCTGCAATTTAGAATGCTTTGCATGTTGCAGTATGTGCCCCATCCTCACATGGTTTAAGTCACTGGTGGCTACCCCACCTTTTCGGTAAGCCTTCTTCAGCGCTCTTTCCAGATGAGTTACATATGCAGATAGACTTTCCCCAGGCCATTGTTTTGTACCTTGAAATTTCCACATCAAGTTCTCCCCTGACTCAATGTTCCCAAAATTGCCTTCGAGTGCAGATAGGTACTTCTGGGCAGATGCACCAGGGTTTGTGGACCTCAGAAATTTAATGGCCTCTAGGGTGGGACCCCTCAAACTTTCTATGATCCTTTTCCATTTCTCAGCCTCTGCACACTGCCATTCAGGTACCAAAGGGGCAACACCATCTATCCAGGTTTCCCAGTCATCCTCTCCTTGGGGTGGGAGGGTGCCAGCTGAAGATTCTCAACCTTGTAAGAGTCGTGACTAATGGCAGGTACAGACATAGGAGCCAGCATTGGCATGAGCCCAGAAGGAGGGGCAATAATGGGTGCTGGAGTGGGAAGGGGTGTTGGGGGAGGAACACCCCCAGGTGGCAGGAATAGTTTCTTTAAGTCCTCCACAGTTTTCCCTACCTCCAGCAACAACTTAGCAAATTTCTCCTTAAAAGTCTCAGATAGTGGGAAGGACTCATTCTCCCCGGGGTCTTTACTGTCTTTAGTTATCACTCTCCAGGCAGTGAGGGCTCCTTCGGGAGTGATAGTCCATAACACTTTGGAACTGTCTACTGGGTCCTTACACTCTACTAATGCCATGAAACTTTGGGCGAGTAGATTAGCCTGTCGACCCACCACCACAGGGTTTTGTAAATGTTCAACCTTGGAAAGTACTCCCTCTACAGTGTCCTTATTGGTACCCAAGGGAATATCCAGCATAAGTATAGCATTTTGGTGGTCGATCTCCTGCCCAGTACACCAACCCACCAACTGGAGTACAGCCACTTCTGTTGGAATAGCCATTTGTTTTTAACAGCAATTTGCAAATTTGGCCACTAGAAGACACAAAATCCCAGCGGTGAGCCTCCAAGATGTAACCCCCAGGTGGTGCTATCCCAAGGGCTACTACCCCTGCCTGCTTGGCTAGTAGCAGGTTAAGGGGCCTGAGTTCTGAAACAGGTGCCTCCACCTGGAGATCAGGGTTGGTAGTGGTCAAGCTAACCTGGGCACAGCCCTCTGGGACACTGTAACCCCCCTCTTTCCCCTCTAGTGGTCTGAACACTGCACAATAATCACTTTCACAATACCCCTGGCACACCACACAAGTACCCACACTGTTTGCACTTACCACCAGGGCTGGTTCCTCTGGCTTGACCCTGGGGACCCCTGTAAAACAAGGTTATGCACAGCAAATAGCAACAGTACAGTACTTTGAGTACAAACTGGAACCACAGTCAGATTACATGCAGAAAAAGTTAGATCTGATTTATTCAAGGGACTTGAACAAGGAAGGGGCAAAATCAGGTTAATTAGCTTAAAGGTTATATCAGTCAAGCAGTTATGCATGCGCTTTGAGTCCCCCCACACAGTCCACCTCTGGGTACCCAGGTGGAGAAGAGATGGGCTAGCCAGGACCGTTGCCCAGGGTTGCAGCTGGTTGGGGCCCTGTGATGGAAAACACAACATGCACAGTACTCAATATTTGTAATCCGGAGCCAGAGAGCTCAGTTCATAAAGGAAACAAAACAACAATACAATCATAGATACATACATAGACAGTGTCGGCAGATAAGGGCCTATGGCCCACCCAGTCTGCCCATTTGAGCTTGTAAGTTCAGTTTGTTTTCCTAGAAGTATGTTGCCCCTTACCCCTAACCTCAAGAATTCCTTTATGTCTATCTCATGCATTCTTAAATCCCGTGATTGTTCAGCCCCCACCACTTCCTCTGGCAGGGTGTTCCACTTGTCCACCACCCGCTCTGTGAAGAAATTCTTTCTTATGTTTCCTCTGAATCGTCCCTCCTCCAACTTCATCCCATGCCCTCTAGTCCTGGAACATCTTTTTCGCTTAAAAATAGTGTTTTCCTGCACCCTGTTCCTCCCTGTAAGATACTTGTATGTCTCTATCATATCCCCTCTCTCCCTTCTCTCCTCCAGGGAGTACATGTTCAGTTCCTTCAACCTGTCTTCATAGGACTTGTGATGCAATCCATGCACCATCTTTGTTGCCCTCCTCTGAACCTTCTCTACCCTGTCTATGTCCTTACGTAGGTATGGTCTCCAGAACCGTACACTGTACTCCAGGTGGGGCCTCACTAGTGTCTTGTATAGCGGAATTATGACCTCCCTTTTCCTGCTGGTGATGCCCCTGCCTATACATCCCAGCATCCTATTTGCTTTACCTGCTGCCTTGCAATCAGATGACACACTCAGATTAAGCTATTGTTGCAGGGAGCTACACTGATATTTACTTACGATACCCAAGACAGGACACAGACTGGACAAAAATCGAGACTACAGGTGGTTGATCTGGAATGCCAGGAGAAGCAGGGCCCACATGAGTCCCAGAGGCATCGTTCCTGTTCAAGCGTGGAGCAGGGGGCTGATCCCCAAGCAGATCTCTCGTCGGTGGCTTCTCTGTGCAGTGGGTAGTCTGGCTGGGCCAGTCTGGCAAGGCCCAGACCACATGGAGACAAGTTCGGATGCAGTCCATTTTGGGCTGGATACAGCTTCCAGCAAGCAGAACACAGTTCACACAGTGGGGGACTAACTCACGACCCATTAGCAGCTCATAACACATTTACATGTAAGGGAATTCTACTGTACCAGGCAAAGCGCTCCCCGGTCACAATCGCAAAGTCTCTGCACACACCGGGAGCTTAGGGGTAGCTGGAACTCTTGACAGGCCAATCACATTCAGCAAAATCTTCGGTCTTCTTTAGGTTGAGCCTGGACCACTTCAGTAGCTTACTTTAGTCACACAAACTTGGATTTAGTCCAAAATAATTCTCTTCTCTCCCTCTCAGGAGCAGCACACCGACATGCAGGCCAAAAACTTAGCCTTTTCAGAGTTCTCCCATGCAAGTCCACTCAGAGTTGCTGCTCAGAATCACTTCAGCTCCTTCTTGTTCAGCTTCCAGCTTAGATCTAACTGAAAACTGCAAGCAGCCCGGGACTTCCCCAAGATCCAAAAGATTTGGTTTGCTGATTTGGCTGTCAGTCAAAACAAGAGCTCCCCCTTCAGTTGCAAAAAAGGCGCAAAAAGTTCAAACTACAGTTCCTACAGATTTTGAATTCAGACAGCTCCTGTAGTCCGGTTACATTTTAGGTCCCACCAGTACTGATTGGTCCAGTTTGCAGTCCAGAACCAAGATAGCGGAGACAAACAAAACAGTCCTTGCTACAAAGAAAGCAGGTTACACAAACTACATTATCATTATCACTCTAAATGATTTTCAGTAAATAGTTACATCTTTCAACAGAGCTCCCTCTCAGATTACTTAAGCTGCAATCAGGCAGCTCTTAAAGAGACAGTACACAGAGGCTATACAGGCTCTGGTAATCACATTTAAACTGCTAAAACGCAGGACACCAGCCTCGCAGTGAGCATTTAGGCAAGCTCAAGGAAGACTTTTTGGGAACCCCCATTTGTGGGGTGGGTTACACATGCTTTCACCCTGATATTGGGCCACCACCAGCTACAACTGTATGGGCCCCTGGCAACAGTCTGGAACTATATTAACTTCAATAACTGCAAAGGGTCTGGGCACCAACACCTGGTTTGGTAAGAGCCAAGTAATTTCTGCATCACTGCGATTTAATACAGCTGGCATACTCTGGCTCAGGACCTGGCACAGCCCAAATATGCTAACTCCTGAGTCAATGAAGTCTCTGTGCCCCCCAACCCCTCCACGCAGGCTAATTAACCCCAAATTCCTGCAAATCTGGGGTGCTGTCTTAGGAATGGTATATATCTGCTCCATTATGTGGGTAGACAGGCTCATGGGTATCCACAATAACAGCTACCCCACCCAGGGCTCACTGGACAGTCCCCTGCCGTACCTGTTCTACCACCCTGTTGTGCCAATAGCCGACTCACTGCTAGCAATGCACGGGCTAACAGAAAAGGGGGTCTGTTATTCAATGTTCCATGGATCTAGGGGTCATGGGGCAAGGGATGTACTAAATGCAATGCCAAAAGTCTTAACCCTAATCTCGGTCCTACTGCTCCTAGCAGGAGACATTGAACCCAACCCTGGACCCCCTGTGGCCAACTGCATTACTGGCTCCCTGCAAGACTCTAACTGGGCCTCTCACAAGGGTCTAAATATAGCACACATGAATGTCTGCAGCCTGAACCCCCAAAATACATGAGCTCCATAGCTGGGTGGACCGCTACAATCCTGACATACTGGCAGTGTCAGAAACGTGGTTGAAACTGCACATTCTAACCCACAAAATAGAACTTGTCAGGTACAATGCCTTTAGGAAGGACAGAGAGGACAGAAAATGAGGCGGAGTACTTATTTATGTCAAGGACTCCCTTGAAGCTACCCTAGTCTCCCACCCCAATATTGGCTGCACTGGATGTGAGTCAATATTCATCAGGGTCACTCTCGGCCATGCCAAACAGTTAATGATAAGCTGTTTGTACAACCCACCAAAGGTTGCCTCTCAAGCCCTGGAGGCACTAACCAAAGCCTTGGCTGACAACACCCTCTCCGAGCTGCTAATACTAGGAGACTTTAACCTGAACTGGGCATCAGACACCGAACAGGCCCTTAGAACTACCCTCCTGGATGCCAACCTGACTCTGGTCATCTCGGAAACAAAAAGGCACAATGCTAAGACCGGGAACCATTCTTCCCTTGACTGGGTACTGGCTTCCAACCCAGCTAACATTCAAAGTGGCTGGCACCCTTGTGGATGCTTTGAGTGACTATTCACCAGTGTAACTATTCGCCAGTGTACTCTATCTGGAAGAACAGGGTGATCAGAGTACCTCCTAGACTCCTAACAGCTAGAAACTACTCCAAGTTCTCTGCTGAAGTCTTCCAGGAGTACCTGAGCCGACTGGACTGGAGCCCTGTCCGACTTCTCCCAAGCCTAGATGAAGCATTAGAATTTTTCCAGAATACCTTCATCTCTGCTGCCAACCTACACACCTCTCTAAAGAAATTCTGAGCTAAAGGTCACCATTACAAGTGGATTACTCCCAAGTTAAAAACAGTGATGACAAATCGGGACAAGGCTTGGAAAAAACACAGTCAGCCCTCCCTGATGACCTGGTAACCTACAGGACTCCAAGGAACCGGTGCAAGCACACAGTGAAGGTAACAAAGTGGGAGTATGTCAAGAACCTCCAACAGGCCAACCTGACAGACAATAGATCCTTCTGGTCGCATATCAATGCCTTGATAAAAGGCAGTGGCAAACCATCCCAAAGCCAGATACACTGCAATGGCCAAACCCTTAGCAATAGTCAAGAGGCTGCTGCCTTCAACATTCCAAGGCAAAAATATGGGACTTCAGAGGAGCTGACTTTAATAAGATGGCCAACAGAGTTAAGCTAGCCCTGGAAAAAAGAAACACAGGTGAGGGGGTACAGGCAAAGTGGGCAAGCATTAAGGATGCAATACTTGAAGCAACATCCCATTGTGTTAGACAAAAGAAGGAAACCACTTTGGTTCTCAAATACAGTAGCAGAAAAGGTCAGAGCCAAAAGGCTGGCCTTCAGGAAATATAAGGGAACACAGCGGGATGAAGATAGGGAGGCATACCAAACTGCCCTAAGGGAAGCAGGGAAGGCAGTAAGGCAGGCAAAGTCCCAAACTGAGGAAACACTAGCACGAACAGTAAAAGAAGGTGACAAGACTTTCTATAGATACATTAATGAAAGGAGAAAGTCCAGAGGGGCTATTGCTAAGCTTAATGGAGAAAAGGGGATATGTGAGGAGGAGGACCATGTAAAAGCATCTATCCTAAATAGATACTTTTGCTCAGTATTTACTAAAGAGAAGGTAGGGCAGGGCCCACAGCTCAGCACCATGGACACAGGGGGGAGGGAGGTGAGCACTACTCCCTTCACAAAAGAAAGGGTCCTACAAGAGTTTGCTAATCTCAGGGTGGATAAGGCAACGGGACCTGATGGCATACATCCCATGGTACTTAAGGAGCTAAAGGTGGAACTAGCAGAGCCATTAGCAGAACTGTTTAGTGAGTCTCTGAGCAGGGAGAGGTCCCAGAAGACTGGAGAAGGGCTCATGTGATCCCGCTCCACAAGAGTGGTAGCAGGAGGAGGCAGGGAACTACAGACCAGTCAGTCTAACCTCAGTAGTGGGCAAGATTATGGAGCACTCCTTAAGGAAAGGATAGTGCAACACCTGGAGTCCATAGGGCACAGGATCCAAGACAGCATGGGTTTACAGGAAGGTCCTGTCAAACTAATCTCATAGATTTCTTTGACTGGGTAACCAGAGTGGTGGACTAAGGGGGAGCAGTTGATGTCACTTACCTTGACTTCAGCAAAGCTTTCAACACTGTTCCACATAGAAGATTGATAAATAAGCCGGGTAGGCTCGGGGTGGATCAGAAGTTGGTCAACTGGGTGGAAAACTGGTTGACGGGCAGAAAACAGAGAGTGGTGGTAAATGGTATACAGTCAGAAGAGATGCAAGTCACAAGTGGGGTACCTCAGGGATCAGTCCTGGGGCCAGTCCTCTTCAACATCTTCATTAGTGACCTTGCAGATGGACTAGAGGGTAAGGCTTGTCTGTTTGCAGATGACACCAAGATCTGCAACAGAGTAGATGATCCAGATGGGGTGGGCAGAATAAGAACAGATCTGGATAAACTAGCAAAATGGTCAGAAGAGTGGCAACTGGGATTTAATGCAAGAAGTGCAAGATCATGCACATAGGAAGAGAAACCCAAGCCACCTATAGGCTGGGAGGGAGTTGCTAGCAGTCACAAAGGAAGAAAGAGACTTGGGCATCATCATCACTGATGACCTGAAATCATCCAAGCAGACCTCTAAAGCAGTAGGTAAAGCTAGGGGGTGTTAGGGTGTATTAGTAGGGGTATCAAGTCGTGAACAGGGAGGTAATAATCCCTCTTTACAAGACACTGGTTAGACCCCATCTGGAGTACTGCGTGCAGTATTGGAGGCCACACCTTCACAAGGACATTAACCAAATTGAGGCAGTGCAGAGAAGGGCAACCAAAATGGTGCAGGGACTGCATCAGAAGACATATGAGGACAGATTAACAGAGCTCAAAATGTATACCCTTGAGCAAAGGAGGGAGAGAGGTGATATGATTGAGGCATTCAAACACCTTGAGGGCATTAACAAGGTGAAAGAGTCTAACATGTTTAAATATAAGAAAAATAGCAGGACAAGAGGACACAGCATGAGATTAGAGGGGCCGATTAAGGGGGAATGTGAGGAAATTATTTTTCACAGAAAGGGTGGTGGATGCATGGAATGGCCTACCTCAAGAAGTGGTGGTTATGAATACAGTGCAGGGCTTCAAACAGGCATGGGATAGGCATAAGGGAGCAATACAAATGAGTATGAATAGATAGGCCACTGACAGAGCAAAGGCCGCTGGCACATTTATAAGGTAAAAAAAGGAATGGGCAGACGGGATGGGCCTTGCGGTCCTTATCTGCCGTCAACTTCTATGTTTCTAACAGGTTTTTATCTAACCATGAGGTATGCAAAGCTAGCCTCCCCCACCAGAACCTCTGTGCAGGCTAGCCCAGAGATCCCAAATTCTCCAGGCCCACTTTTCCACCTGCGGCTGGTACGGCCAAAACAAGTCCTTATCCTCTTGAAGTCCATTAGAGCTAAATGCTCAGCCAGGCCGGATGACCTTGACCCTAGGCTACTGAAAGCGGCCGCACCAGCAATTACACTACCTGTTACATGGCTCATTAATAGGTCACTGTCGGAGAGAACTGTACCGAGCACATGGAAACAGGCTTACGTGGTACCAATATACAAAGGAGGCCCAAGGGAGCCAATAGGCAACTGTAGGCCCATATCTCTCTCCTATGCATCCTATCCAAAATACAGGAAAGGCTAGTCTACTGCCAACTCCGAGATTACTTGGAGGGGAACCAGCTGTTGGTGGATACGCAGCACGGATTCAGGCATAAGCATGGGACTGACACAGCACTCATCAGATTCTCTGCTGATGTCCTCACAGCCTTGGACAATGGTACCCCAACTGGGGCACTCTTCATAGACCTGACCAAGGCCTTTGATTTAGTTGACCACAGTCTTCTGTTAAACAAACTGAGCGATCTATGCCTTGATCGCCACTCCTTAACCTGGTTCCATAGCTACCTGACCAACTGGTCCCAACAGGTCAAATGGAGAGGGACAACTTAAGAAGCACTTCCTCTCAAGGAGGGGGTACCACAAGGATCAATACTGGACCCCCTTCTGTTCTCGTTGTTTGTCAATGACCTGAACAACCACTGTGGAGGTAGCTCAGTAGTCCAGTATGCAGATGTTGCTGTTATTTATAGATTCTCATCTAGCCCGTCAGACCTGGGACCTCAACTTCAAGCGGATTTCACAATCTTAGAAAGATGGCTCCTAGACAATAGGTTGGTTCTAAATGCCACAAAAAAGGAAGCCTTACTGTTTGAGCCTAGAACTCTAGGCCAAGACAGAAACCCCTGGTCTCCTCACGAGGCACCCCTATAGAGGTAGTGAAGACCTTTAAATACCTGGGTTTGACGCTGGATCAAGGTTTCACACTGAAATCTCATGTGGACCAGGTAACAAAAACCATATATCAAAAGCTGGGTTTACTATATTGCCTGAACTCCCAATTGATCCCTGAGTCCAGGATCATGATCGCTAACAGCATCCTCCTCCAACCCCTGACCTATGCCGCTTCGGTAATGCAGGGAGTTGCTAAACAGGAGCAAAACAGGCTGCAAATGCTATATAACAAAATTGCTTGCTTTGCCACAATGTCCCACCGAAGGTGACATCACTGCAAAGTGCTGGCCTCCCTGAACTGGCCATCCTTTTGCCTCCAGCAATAATACCCCCTATTATGCAATGCATACAAGCTCATCAGTGACAAGCCCCCCAACAAGCCTATCTGGTCTGCTGACCCCAAAGCGCACAGTTAGACAGCTCTGCACCTCTGGAAGATGCCTATTGGAAGAACCCAGGGTAAGGACCATGGCCGGTAGCAAATCCTTTGCCCACCCAGCTCCTGTTCTGTGGAACAAGCTCCCTGACCACTTTCAGAGCGCTGCCTCCCTGTGTACCTTCCGCAAGGGACCAGAGCCGTAGGAAGGCATTTTGGTGCCCTGGGCAAGAGACTAATTTTGCACCCCCCCAAGAAAAGAGCTGAGGATCTGGGGACACAATTCCCCCAGAAGCTCTGAGGGGTTTACATGCTCTCTGGTGAGTTTTGGGGCTTTTCTTGAAGAAAAAACATACTTTTGTTACATGTTCCCTGCCCCTGATTTCAGGGAATATTTTGCTCCCATGGAATATGAGATGTGGGAGACTCTGGCTGGGTGGCACTGGCTACGAAATGAAAGTCCACACATTACATTAACTACTAGTCTACTACAGTAGATAATCAACTACAGTTACTAAATTATTTATTGTTATGTTCACTGAAAAGCATAGCACCTCCTTATACACATTACATACAGACATTTCAGATTACCTAAAGGTGGACATGCAGTGTCACAAGGAATTTGGAAATAGGGAGGGTGATTGGGATGCTGGGACATGGGTACAAGGCAGTAGAACAAAGAGGGTCTGTGGATGTGGCCGCCTACCTAGACTTTAGCCAGGCATCTGACACAGTCCCATGCAAAAGATTAATAAACAAGTAAGCCAGCCCGGGAGTGGGTCCCAGGATGGTAGCCTGAGTAAACAATTGGCTGGGCATGGGCAGCAGGACACAGGGTAATAGTAAACAATGGAGTCCACTCCGAAGAAAGTGGGGGGTTACTAGTCATGTACTGTAGGGTTGGAACCGGTCCTCTTTAATGTCTTTATAAGTAGCACTGCACAGGCACTGGAAGGAAAAGTATGCCTCTTTGCAGACAACACAAAGACCTGCAACAGGGTTGATACATAGTGAGGGTGGAAAGGATGAGAAGGGACTGACTTGGCAAACTTGAATGACTGGTCTAAAGTGTGGCAGCTTAGATTCAATGCAAAGAAGTGCAAACTAATGCACTTGGGAAACCAAAACCCAGGGGAAGACCACACATTGGGGGTGTGGTAATAACCAAAATGGAAAGAGACCTGGAGGTAGTCATATCAGATGTCCTAAAAGTAGGCATGCAATTTGAGAAGGCAGTTAGGAGGGCTGGTGGATTCTCAGATGTATAGGGAGAGGCACCGCTAGTAGAAAACAGGGGGTTGTTATCCCTCTGTACAGACAGTTGGTGTGAGACCCCATCTGCAGTACTGTGTACAGTTCTGGAGACCCAACTCCGCAAGGACATAGACGGAATAGAGGTAGTCCACAGGAGGGCAACTAAATGGTGCAAGAGTCTAACATGTTTCAATATAAAAAAAATAGCAGGACAAGACACAGCATGAGATTAGAGGAGGCCGATTAAGGGGTAATGTGAGGAACTTCTTTTTCACAGAAAGGGTGGTGGATGCATGGAATGGTACGGCCTACCTCAGGAAGTGGTGGATATGAATACAGTGCAGGGCTTCAAACAGGCATGGGATAGGGTAGGCATAAGGGAGCAATACAGATGAGTATGACTAGATAGGCCATTGACAGAGAAAAGGCCTATTGCACATTCATAAGGTAGAAAAAATGGGCAGACTAGATGGGCCCTTGCGGTCCTTATCTGCCATCAACTCTAAGTTTCTATGTAAGTTATCTGCCTGTTTATCATCAGCCTAGAGGGTAGCAGTGCCAGCGGTAGTAGTGGTATTATACTTGCCAGGTCGGGTGGGTCACTTCCAGTTCTGTTTCATTGGGAGTGAGTCAGTTACTGACTCACTCCCTCCCAGACAAAACCGTGAAGGACCCACCTGACCCGGGAAGTATAGTACCACTACTACTACTGCTGGCGCTGCTACCCTCTAGGCTGATGAAAAACAGGCAGATATGTAAAAATTGACCTGATTATACTGGTTCCTGGTTGGTAATTCTTAGTAATTCAATAAAGCCTCTTGACACCAGATGTTGTTTTAAATCAGTTGCAATTTATTAATACCAAATAAGCCCTAACAATTTTACCTCTAACATGATCAAATCTAAACAGCTGATGGCTTCTTACCACCAGGGCTATAGGTGTTCGGAAGAAATGAAGCAACATTCCTTATTCCTCTGGGTGACCCAAGCATCTATGGCAGCCATGTTGGCTACTCCTCTTGGACACACTGGACATACAGTCTGTCTGATATTTATACAGTGTTTGACAGGAATTGCAAAACAAGGGAAATTTCCCAGTTTTTAGACACTCTGACCATATAAGGCAAGAGAGTAGGGTCATGACACAAGGTTTCAAAACACATACATCACTGCTGACTTGGCATTAATTAAAAGGAAAACATCATTTGCCACAAGACGTAAATAAAATCTCCTAGCACTAAAAATATTTTGCTTAGAAAAACTAATGTCACAAGACAAGGGTATAATAGATATTGATTAATAATTACCAATAATGTAAGTTTAAAAATAGACGAACATAAGATAGGGAGGTGGACCAGAAATTAATGCTTGCCAAATTGCATGTCATTTCTCTATTTCTGCTTACACCATTATCTATATTCAAGGTTAGTCATGACCTTCTATCTTGCCCAAAAGAACAAAACATGTTTTGTCCCAGATATTTTTGCTATGCACAACAAGTTTGGCATTGATTAAGACATTTTGCTCTAAAACAAAACATATGCCCTTTCACCCATTTCTTGCATCATATTGTTACAAGTATCATTTACATGGTTCCAACAATTTAAACTTTTACACTTACATACATAATAGTTTGTGTGGTGGTATTATTTAGTTATTTACTAGCCACTTGCAGCCCTTTACTAGCCATACATATCAACTGACATGTTGGCATCATTTAGTACTCATTAACCATTTGCAATGTCTGCAAGCCTTGTACACTTTTGGTATCTTTTTAACTTTTTTATAGCCAACTATATATAAATGTTATTTATTGATAAAGTTGTATAGAACATAGGCCATCATCATTTTCAACAGATTCCCCACTTTGAAGGTGAGGGGAAACCTACTGGGGGAGCCCGAACTTCACAAAATTAAACATAACAATATAGATGCTAATTATTAAATAAATGTTTTTAGAGCTTACTGCTCTGCAATTCTATCTTGTGATCTCTGATAATGGGCTGCTATTACATCTATTATCAGGGAGACATAAAATAAGGACACATTAGTTTGAATGTATGTTTAAACTCAACCATATTTGAATGGGAGATATTTAAGACAACAGGTTTATGCATAAATTGTACATTATTTATAAGGGTTTCAGGTACTGAGGTAGCAGTTAATTGGCTAGGGGGGCCCTGGTGCTAACTGGGAACACTTTTAACAATTCTGATTATGGGGGTGAGGGAAGACTGGGAAGGGGAGGCTTGAACCCCCATAGATAATACTTTGATTAATATGTTTAGTATAACTAAGCATTTTATCTTAATCTGTTAATTGCACGCTAATACTTTTATCTTATATCATTTTTAAGCTATCGTAATGCATGCTACAATTTTTAAAGCTAGAAAAACAGTTTATAATTGATTATGTCAAAAACCTTTTTTAAAACTGGTTGCCAGCATACAGATAGTCAAGGCATCCTGTTCTGGAGTTGGTACAGGGGTGGTCACAGATGGAGCACAAATGGTGAGTTTGTAAAATATAGTGCAGAACTCAGGGATGTAAACACCACAATTGAAATATGTGAAAAGATAGTGTACATTTGATATCACATATTATACAACGGGCACAAAGAAATAGAGAGAATCCTGCATTTTCATTGGCTGGCTGGCACCTTTTCAGCATTGTAAATCCTTCAGAGTACCCACTGGAAAAGGTGCCAGCCACCACTAAGCCGCATCAGAAACTCCCTGGCAAATCTCTCCATTCCTCGCAAACACACCACTGCCAAATACACAGATGACAGCGAGATTACCTTGTCCTTAACCCGACATCCAATACTCCGTCACTAGCCTCAAAAGTTCAGAAAAACTGCCGCACCATTCCGAAAAAACGAAGCACCGGAAAGAAAAAAAGAAAGAAAATGCAGTTCATTCTCTCCAACGCAAAGAAGCTGAAAAAAATTCAGAACAGTGGCGGTGGAAATCTGTGATCCTCTGGCACATGTGCAGAACTCACAAAAAAATCCGAGCAGTACCGCTGCAGTGAAAAACAAATGAGCAGCAACTTTTAAAACAAACAGACATTTTAAATATTTTTTTTGTAAAAAAAACAAGCAGGGCCTTTGTATAACAGCAATATACCCCTCCAGGGAGTGGGTATACCAGTAGATTTACCACTACTGGTGTGGTTAAGTGCCTCGGCTGCGCCTCGTGACCGAACCACACCAGCCATGGTAAATCCTCCAGTATACCCACACCCTGTCGGGGTATGTTGCTTTAATAGTGAATGTACAACAAAACAAAACATAACATAGTAGCTGGTATTAACAAACAAAAAAAGGTTTATTGAGTCCACCTTGAGAGTGGATAAGGTAGATGCTACCTGGTGTTGAGGTGTGGCACACCCTTGGAGCTTGATTGAAGACTCTGTTGATAATGTCTCTTGTCAGATAGGTCATTATAAATTGTATATGACCAGTTTAGAAAGTTCATACAAGTAACAGTCCATGAAATTAACAGTCCATAAATTCATATAAGTAACCACAAGCTGGCATAGTTACAGTACAGGTGAAACGTCATTTGCAGAAAGGTGGTAACCCCACAAGGCACATGGGGCAATGCAGACAGTAATTTAAAAACAAAACACCAGCATAGTAGAAAAACCAGTGTTCATGTTGCTGGTTGCCAGATGGCTAGATTGGCAGATGCATTGGCCAGGGGTATATTAGATTGTGCATTGAGTCCTTTTAATGGAGTAGCCACACACATTGGCATGGCATTTGTGTTGTGGTAGTTGATTACACCCTGGCACAAAAATTAACAATCCATAAAAAAGTAACAGTTGACAATAAACCATTAAGAACACAGTCCATAATAGAGCAATAGGTTTGTATAAAGTACCAGCCATGTTTGGAACAAGCAGCAGTGAAGAAAATGGATGTCTTGCTTGAAGATCAACTGAAGAAAAATCTTCTTGCTGAAGTTAGGGGATTGCACCTTCCCCAGACTTAACTTCATAGTAAGCAGAAACAGTAGGCTTGATTGTAGAGTCTGAATTGACTGGACCTTTTTCAGTTGATTTAAAGTTCTACAAATAGGTGTAATTTTGCTGAAAACATTACACTTGCAGAGGTAATAATATTCTGTTTCATGTAGTAGTCCTTATGTGGAACTAATCAGGCACAAAGATAGTGATGACACTGAGGCTTTGGCAGTTGTTTTCTTTTCGGGAAAAAGATGAAGATTTTTGCAGCTTAGATGAAGGTGTTACTGCTGTTGTACGTGGATATGTTATGTGTGCCACACCTTGGAAACCTGCAAACTTGCAAAGTGTGTTAGAAATTGAGTTAAGAACACATAAATAACAATCTTTTAAACCAATGACTTTTTGTTTTATAAAGAGTGATGTGACAGAGCCTAAATTCTGGCAATTGTGGAAAGAGAAAAAATAAAAATGGGACGTCAACCGCACACCTAGGGGTGCAGGCCGAGGTTCAGTTATACCATTTGACCATCTGTAAATCCATGACAATGTTATGGTTACACCCTGCATTTAAATCGCAGAAGAGGCTATACAGTGATGAACATGATTTCCCTGTATCTGTTGCTAGCAGGCCTGAGACCTGTGTTATAAAATCTTGTTACAATAACACACTTTAAACAAATAGTTTATGGCAGTATGCCTGTTACACTATGCAGTAGTGGGCAAAAATATATATGTTGTTGCCCTATGCCAACTAATAATAGTGCCTATTGTACTTGTGACAAGTGAAAGGGTCTATCTTCTTTACACTGTATAGTGACATACTCCAAAGTACTGAGTGAGGCAAGGCTTGAAGCCTAGGTTCTGGAGCAGAATCTAAATTCTGCCATATTGTAATTGTTAAGATTAAAAATGACAAAACCTGCATAGAGTGCACTTATTTTTCAGGGGTACCTGTGAGTAATGAGACAAACAGAGTATTAACTTGTCTGGGGTTTGCTTGGAACATATTTGTAGGGGTGGGTCAGCAATGCTGGCCCCAGTATCTAGGTTTTTGGTTATAAGCATTAAACACATTTATGCATTGTGGAGCAGTTTTCTGAATACACACCTGATACAGTGTAGCAAGATGTATATCAAATCATAATAGCATAAACATAAAACATAAACATTTTTGCAATAGAACAATGTCAGTATTGAGCATAATGCATAAAATACGTTTTAGACACAGAACAAATATAGACTGCAAGTCCAGAGTCTAGGACTTTTAGAGCATTGTGACTTTACTTGTTGAACATAACCATGGAATAAGTTGCAGAGGGTGTGTGGTACAATTCAAGTTTATAAGTTGCAGTCCTTGGTAAAAATTACTTAGTTTTGGTTGAGAGAATTATTTAAGCAATCCACCACTCTGTTTTTGTTAACTTGTAAGGCTTTTTCAGGGTATGCAATGCTTTAGAACTTTGAAATTGGAAGGCTAGGTTTGCTGGCCAAGGCACCTAGCTTCACCTGAGCTCTTTCCTTCTAGCTTGCTTGAAAGGACAGAACTAAGAACCTTACCAGAGTAAGGGAAAGGATTAAGACTTTTGGCAAGGCAGATTTACTGTGTGTTGTTTTTATTTTGTACTCACAGGGATTGTTACTGTTTGTTGCTTTATTTTTCTTTGATTCAAATTGCTGTTGCTGGGTATACCTTCTGCTGCATTATTACAAGGTGTGCCTACAGGTGTGTGCTAACAGATTACAGCTGTAATCTTCTGATTCAAATTGTCTTTTGCAAGGTATATCTTCTGTTACTGCTTTATTTTTCTCTGTAGCAAAGTGTTTCTTACAGGATATATCTTCTGTGAAATTATTACAGGCAGTGCTTACATTTTTGTGACATTTTATCATTAGGCTAAGCAAAATTACTGTTTGCCCCTATTTTATTTCATTCTTTTTTGCTGAAAAGTTTTTTTTTGTCTCAGAGGTGTTGCAGTCTCCTTCTCACATTGAAGACAGGGAGGGTGAGAAAGCAACCACAGCTTCCTTGAATCAAGGAGGTTATTTTCTAGACTACACTGAATTGAATTATTACTTTTTGGACCTGTGTAAATAACTAGTATTGATTCTGTTTTTGGGGTGGACTTTTCTTAGTTTTAACTTTAATTTGCCTGGGAGGAACTGTAGCTGGGAGATATTTGCAGTCAGTTGTGACTAGACCTGTTACTTAGCCTTTGTGAAATAGGTGTCTGAAAGGAAGGAAGGCACTCCCCGGGGTGGAGGGTAAGAGTTGTAGGTGATTGTTTCTGGACAGCATAAGTTTTCTCCCACCCACCCTTCCCCTCACCCCAGCCACCTCAAGCACATAACTTCCTTTTTAGCAGGGTCTCTGACATCACTTCCTCAAAACTGCTAACAACATACACCTGTTCATATCCTTAAAGGCACAGCACACTGAATAATAATACTTTTATTTATTTTGTGCCTTTCGAATATCAAGGTGCATTCCAATAAGATAAATAAGATAAAAATACAGAAATCAATATTATAAAAACAGACAAAAACAAATCAATGAACAGTAAAACCATAACCCTTTTCCCACAGGAAGGATTTCAAAGCCTGTTTAGAACTCCCCACAGTCATGCACTCCCTGGTCTGATGGGGTAGAGAGTTCCAAAGGGAAGGGGCCACAAACATAAAAACACGGGCCCCAGCATATTTTAACATCACTCTTGGAATCTCTAGCAACCCCTCATCAGCTGAGCGGAGCGATCTCACAGGTTGATAAGGAATCAGGAGTTCTTTCAGGTAATCAGGGCCCAGATCATGTAGGGCTTTAAAAGTCAGTAATCCGACTTTGAAGGTGATCCGCCACTGAACTGGCAGCCAGTGCAGTTTCCGCAGCACCATTGTAATATGGGAAGATGTAGGGGTACCCATCAACACCTGAGCTGCGGAATTCTGCACCAGCTGCAAGCGGCGGATATCAACCCCTGGAAGCCCAAAGTAAAGCGAGTTGCAGTAGTCTAGGCACGAGGTCACAAAAGCATGGATCAAAGTTGGCAGATCACCGGGTGGAACACAGTGCTTGATCTTAGCGATGTTTCTTAGATGGTAGAAGGATGACTTAACCACCGCTGACAACTGGGACCGAATAGTCTGCCCCGCATCCAATATCACCCCCAGATCTCACACCCATTCAGAGACCTGTAGCTCAATATCCCAAAAAACAATCCAGATGGGAAGCCGGCCCCAGGTCCCCCTATCTGGCGATGTGGATTCAATACCAACACCTCCATCTTTCCAGAGTTCAACTTCAGCCAGCTGGACCTCATCCAGTCCTGGATTTAATTTAGGCAGCTGTTAAATACAGAGATAACTCCTTCCTGGTTGGGTGCAAAGGACAAGTATAGCTGGGTATCATCCGCATAACAATGAAACCTCAGCCCATACCATCTCACAATGTCTCCGAGGGGAAGAAAGTACACCACAAACAACATGTGGGACAATATAGAGCCCTGAGGAACCCCATAAAATAGAGATATGGGATCAGAGGAAAAAAACCCTGACACCACCCTCTGGGTTCTTCCAGTGAGGTATGAAGTGAACCATCTGAGAACAATCCCAGAAAGCCCACAAATACATCTCGGGCACTCAAGTAGGACCCCACGGTCAACGGTACCAAATGCTGATGACAGATCTAATAGTACCAAAATGGACCATTTTCTCTGTTCTCTCGCCATCAGGAGATCATTGAGCACTCGAACAAGCGCAGTCTCGGTACTGTGCCTCTTTCTAAAACCAGATTGGAGAGGTTCGTAGAGGCTATGGATGGTCAAATGGTTCCACAACTGGGCCGCCACTACTTTCTCAATCACCTTCCCCACAAAGGGGAGGTTCGAGATAGGCCTGTAGTTGGCAAGACAGTCTGGTCCAAAGATGCTTTCTTCAACAAGGGTGTCACCACTGCCTCTTTCAAGGAACAGGGATATTCACTCGAGTCAAGGGAACACCAGACTATCTGTGATAGAACCAGGAAAATGGACTCCCCACACCCCAAAATTAGGGAAGTAGGGCCTGAATCTAAACTACAGCAGGTAGGGTGCAACCCTTGGACAATCCGCATAACATCCATGATTTCCACACGGTCAAAGGTACTCCAGGAAAACGAAGGGGTGGTGACCAGGTCCTGACCAATAGCAACCTGCATAGAATGTGTGAAACAGATCTCTGACCTAATGTCAGCCACCTTATCAGCAAAGAACCGAGCAAGCTCATCACACTGTAATTGTGAAAATGCTCTACGGAGCTGTAGACAGGTTGGGTTGCACAATCTGTCCACAGTTCTGAACAGCTGAGCTGGTCGGTTCTGAGTGGCAGAAATTTCCCTGGGCAGGAACTCTGCCTTCTTACGAGAGATTTCTGACTGATAGAATTGATAATGTTCCAACAGTCTAAGGTGGTCGGCATCCAGGCCAGATTTCCGCCAACAACGTTATAACCTGCGTCCAAGTCATGCAGCTCCCTCAAGGCCCCACCAAACCATGCAGCCCGAGATTGAAGGGAGAGAGGACGCACACGAACTGGAGCAACAGAATCCAGGGCAGAAGTTATGGCATTATTACAGGCCAACACCAGCGCCTCTGGATCACTGCAATGTACAGGAAATTGTGATAGGTCAAGGACCGCAGCAAGGCCACTAGAAGAATTATTCTGCAAAGGGCGGTACTTGTCCATCTCCACAGGGGTCGGCCTACAAGGTGGGGCACCAAAATTGAATCTCACAGTGTAGTGATCAGACCAACTGACTGGTTCCACCCCCACGTCAGAAGCTTCGATCCCCAGGAGGAAGACCAAATCAAGAGAATGGCCACCTTTGTGTGTAGCAGTGGTAACCACCTGTGTTAGGCCCAGTGAATCCATTAACTGAAGGAAGTGTTGCCCAAACTGCGAGAGTTCATTGTCGATCCATGCATTAAAGTCACTCAGGACCATCAGCCTGGGAGACTCAAAAGCCATGCTGACAACGAAGTCTGCTACTTCCTTAAGGAATTGCTTCTTATCTCCAGGTGGATGGTAGATGAGAGCAATTCGATAGCCCACACCTGCTACAACAGCACATTCAAAAGAGATGGTCTCCTCAACTAAAACACTAGTGAGTGCCAATTCGGTCTTAAAACAGACCGCAACCCCCTCGTGGTCCAACCTCGGGCGATGTATCACCATATACCCGGCTGGAATTGTGGCTTTCAATATTGGTCCCGCATTATCATCCAGCCAGGTCTTGGTGATGCAAGCCAGATCTGTTGAGCCAACAAGATCTGAAATCACAGCAGTCTTGTTCCGGACAGATCTGGCATTGCACAACATTGCCCGGGTTGGACAAAACTCCTGGGCTGCCCTGACTACCTGCCCATCAGGGGTAGAGACACTCAAAAGCTTGCACACACTAAAACAAGAACAAAAAAAACAAAAAGGCATCTGTAACAGGAAGGGACACAGACATGTGGGGAGTGGTGCAATGCACTGGCTGTGGAGCAGCAGTCTTCTGGGAGACATTCTGGAAACTGCGTTGCTGCCCTATTTGCATGCACCTCTCTGATCTGAGGGAGGATGTTGTTCATCTCCATGCTGATCTGGCAAGGATTCGGGAAACCTGCTCCCCCACCCAGGGACCACCCAGGCCACTGCCACTACCTCAGATGTTACCAAGAAAGAGGAGTGGTTGGACCACGGTGGGCTCAGGAAGGGTGAGTGTGGTGGAACAGAGGCACATCCCTCCAGTTGTGCCTCTCCACAATTCATTCGCCACTCTGGCGAAGCATGGTTCCTCTATGGAGGCACCTGCAGTGGAGACCAAGGAGGATGCTGGGATCTTCCACAATGGAGACCCACAGGAGGGTGGCCCAGGACCCCACAGGGGAAGAAACAACTCCTGGTGAGGGTCTCAATTGTTAGGGGGGTAGAACTGGGGAGGGAAGGGAAAGGGAGGTAAGGTGCCTGCCTGGTGCCAAAGCTTGAAGGGACAGGAAATGAATCCTCAGGATCATGGGAGCAGTGGCAAGGGGAGGGAGCTGGATGTCATTATCCACCTAGTGATGAATGACCTGGCTGAGAATGGGATCAGAGTAGTGCAACAGGAGTTTGTGGAGTTGGGGAGGGGCCCTAGACAAGTAGCACACATGGTAACTTTCTTGGAAGTTCTACCTGTCAGTGGCATGGATGAGGCTAGGGCACTCCGCACCATGGGATTCAATGACTGGTTGAAAAGCTGGTGCAGAGCTCAGGGATTTGGCTTCATTGGGGACTGGGGTTCCACCTGGAGGGATGCAGGCCTATACAGGTGCGATGGTCTGCATCTATCCTGGAGGGGAACCAGGATCCTAGGTGATAGGTTTAAATGCTTCAGTGGCAAGCATTTAAACTAGCCAAGGGGGGAGGCACTGAAGAGGAGAGGGGAAATCCTAGCCCCCCCAAAAATCAGGGTAATTAGTGAGGTAAACACCAAACTAGAGCAGTCGATAGGGAGAAGGGCAGGGGTAGATGGAGAAAAAGACAAAGGCAGTAGGGACAGGGATGGGGCAAAAAGAAATAAAGCCATAAAAAAATGGAGGGTAATGAGTACCAATGCCTGTAGTCTAGGTAAAAAGCTCCCTGAAATGGTGGCCTTGATGGAAGAGGGTTGCCTGGATATAATGGCAGTCACAGAAACATGGTAAACTGAGAACCATGACTGGGATGTCAACATACCAGGGTACACAATCTACAGGAGGGACAGGGAGGGAAGAAGAGGAGAAGGAGTAGCTTTCTATGTCAGGTAAGGGATAAAAGCAACAGAACTAAAGAGTAAACAGGGAGGAGAGGAGGCACTGTGGGTCACCCTGGAGACTGGAAATGGCTCCACAATCCACACAGGGGTTGTATACAGACCCCCGTCTCAGGGGGAGGAAATGGACAAGGAAATGATAGAAGGCATCCATGGGATGGCAGAGAAAGGGGAGATATTGCTGATGGGGGACCTGAATATGCCAGATGTTGACTGGAGCACCTTTGCTGAAGCCACATCCAAGAGCAGGGCCATTCTCGATGCCCTACAGGGGGCATGCCTCAAACAGCTACTTTTGGAACCCACTCGGGAGAGAGCAATCTTAGACCTGGTACTCTCAAATGAGGAAGGAGAGAGGATCTCTGATCTTGAAGTGGGTAGCCGTCTAGGAACAAGCAACCACCAAACAGTGTGGTTCACGATAAACTTAGCTGTAGAGTCAAGCCACACAAAAGTGAAGGTACTGGACTTCAGGATGGCTGATTTTGTCAAAATGGGAGAGTGCCTCAGAAAAGCACTAGCAAACAGGCAAGAAGGTGGGGTGGAGCAACAATGGGGAAACATCAAACCACCATCACAGAGGCAACAAGTATTTGTGTGAAGCAAATAAACAAATCAAAATGAAAGAAAAAACCACTATGGTTCTCAAAAGAAGTAGCGGGGAAGGTAAGGGAAAAAAAGATAGCATTTAGGAAGTATAAGGAAATACAGAAGGAGCAGGACAGAGAACTATACCAGTTAAAACAGAAGGAAGTGGGTAAGGCAGTCAAAATAGCAAAGGCCCAAACCCAGGAAAAGATAGCCAACTCGGTTAAGAAAGGGGATAAAACCTTTTATAGGTACATTAGGGAGCAAAGAAAGACTAAGGCAGGGATACTGAGTCTGAACAAAAAGGAAGGTGGTTGGGCACAGAGCGACAGTGAAAAAGCAGGAATACTGAATGAATACTTCTGCTCAGTATTTACAGTGGAAAAACAGAGGGAAATACCTAATCTGGTCAACAAAAGCACTCTGGATATGGGGGTTGATATTAGTCCTTTCACAGAAGGAAAGGTTCTGAAAGAACTCTTAAAATTGAAGGTGGATGAAGCAATGGGGCTTGATGGGATTCACCCCAGAATTTTAAAAGAACTAAGGGAAGAACTAGTAACACCACTGACTACCCTTTTTAATAAATCATGGGAAGATGGGGTGGTACCTGAGGACCAGAGGAGGGCGAATGTGATTCCCCTTCACAAAAGTGGGAGCAAGACAGAGGCAGGAAACTACAGACCTGTTAGTTTGACCTCAGTGGTAGGGAAAATGGTGGAATCACTTCTGAAGGAAAGAACTGTTGAGTACCTAGAGGCCAGTGGGGCACAGGATCCAAAGCAGCATGGATTCACAGTGGGAAGGTCGTGTCAGACAAATCTAATTGATTTCTTTGACTGGATGACCAAAGCAGTAGACCAGGGAGGAGCTGTGGACATGGCCTACCTAGACTTTAGCAAGGCATTTGACACAGTCCCGCACAAAAAGATTAATACACAAATTAGCCAGCCTGGGAGTGGGTCCTAGGGTGGTAGCCTGGGTAAAACACTGGTTAGACAACAGGACACAGCAGGTAATAGTAAATGGAGTCCACAGTGAAGAAATGAGGGCAATTAGTGGGGTACCGCAGGGTTCAGTACTGGGGCCAGTCCTTTTTAATGTCTTTATAAGTGACATTGCAGAGTGACTGGAAGGGAAAGTATGTCTCTTTGCAGATGACACAAAGATCTGCAACAGGGTTGATACACAAGGTGGGGTGGAAAGGATGAAAAGGGACTTGGTAAGGTTGGGGGAATGGTCAAATGTATGGCAGCTTAGATTCAGTGCAAAAAAGTGCAAAGTAACGCACCTGGGAAACAAAAACCCAGGGGAAGAGTACACATTGGGGGGTAAAATACTGACGACAACAAAAATGGAAAGGGACTCTGGGTAGTCATATCAGACGACCTAAAGGTGGGCCAGCAATGTGAGAAGGCAGTAAGGAGGGCTGGGGGGATACTGGGCTGCATAGGGAGAGGCATCACCAGTAGAAAACAGGAAGCTGTTGGCCCTCTGTACAGACAGTTGATAAGACCACATCTGGAGTACTGTGTACAGTTCTAGAGACCCCATCTCCGCAAAGACATAGACAGGTGGAGGCTGTACAGAGGAGGGCACCCAAATGATGCAGGGTCTGCATCAGAAGACATAGGGAAGAAAGACTAAAGGAACTAAAGATGTATAGCCTTGAGGAAAGGCTCCCAGCCAAAGGAGGAGAGGGGGGGACATAATAGAAATGCCCAACACTAAGGAATCAATAAAAGTCCAAGAGGTAGCATCTTTCAAAAAAAGAGATGTGCAAAAACAAGGGGGCACAATTTGAAGATAGAGGGGGACGGCTCAGAGGTAATTTAAGGAAATATTTCTTCACAGAGAGGGTTGTGGATACATGGAACAGCCTTCCTGAGGAGGTTGTAGAGTCATAAACAGTGGGGGAATTCAAGAATGCATGGGACAGACATAAGGCAATTCTAGTGGGGGGGTAGGAGGAAGTAGGCTGTTGGTTAACTAGGATCTGCAGCTTATCCGTTAGGTAGGGAAATGGGCAGGCTAGGTGGGCCAACTGGTCCTCATCTGCCATCAAATTCTATGTTTCTCTGTTTCTGTGTTTCTATGTTTGCTCTTATAGAAAGCAGATGATTGCATCCATTGCTGTAAGGCTATGAGAAGTTGTTTTATATTTGTCTTGACAGGATAAGAAAGCTGAAAAGACAATCAAAAGAATGAATATGTGGAAATACATACACAATTGCCCCTCCAGCCTGACTGATTACTTGCTGAGGGCATAAGCCCTTGTACCAATGATAGATATGAGGTTTAATTATTTGCACTAGAAAAAGCAGAAGGACTTGGGCTGGGTTATACTATTAAAATACATTGGGTCTTTTCAAAACCTGTAAATAGGAAACAGTTATTAGCAAATACACATTTTTCTTTTATTTACCCCTATGGGAAGACAGTGATGTACCTTGCAACCCTTGTGGGTATTACACTGGAAGGAAGGGTAGTATGCCCCCCTCCTTTCCAGTTCCTACTGGTGGTAGAGACAGCTTGAATACTGTAACAATAAAAATATTAGCTGTGGATGGTGACATGGTTATTGAACCAGAAATGGGCTGGCAATATTAGTAGCCAGTCATGCAGCACCTTAAAAAAAAAGTATGCGCTGGATAAATGGTAATGGGGTGGCCCCCTTGCCATCCCCACCTAGCACACTTCAAATTATAATGGAATTATATTGCAACTAGTTTAGTAAGATTCATACCTTACTATAAAGATGGGGAACTTCTTTTTCTCTAGAAGAAAGAGAAGAAACAAACAAACAAAAAAAATACACAATTTAAAAAAATAAAACAAGATTATTCTGATAGGATAAAAGAAGCCAAGTGTCCCTGGGTTCCCTTATCCTAAGCATGACAAAATGTCAGCTGAGTTCATAAAAGATTCAGATTAATGGTAATACCATATGTACGTATCTCTTCGAATGCATTTTTAAAAGGAAAAATGATTTTTTTTAATAACCGGGTAAGGCCCACTAGGCACAAGTGCTGTTTTCAGGGGCAACCTGTGAGCACTTGGTGGTTAAGTGACTTGCTCAGAGACAACAGTATGCAAGTGGAGGTTGTGAGAATCAAACTCAGAGCTGGTCTACTTGATGTATCAAGCTTGTTCACACCTTGTTCCTCTACCCTCTAGGCTATACTGCCAGCCCATTACACCATGGTCACACATAAAACAAAAGTCATTGTTTTTAACTGTAGATGGTAAACTCTCTCAAAACAGCTCTAATGTTTCTTTTTTAATCAGTATACTGTAGATATATAAAAGAAAAAAAATTGCTGGATGTAATGAGTAACCCCCCTTCCAGCTCAAGTGCCTTGCATAGTATGGGAATCACGTGATACTGTTCAGGAACAAAGGAGTTGTGCTTGCAACTAAACCTTCATGGAGGAAGGCCTTGAGCATTGGCTGTATTGGCTGCAAGCCTAGAAAAAAAAGTTCCTTTTTATTCAGAGTACCAGTAATGTAAATAAAAAGTAAACTTTGTAGGGTTCACTCTTGGTGAGCTTCCATGAAAACATACATTTTGTGTGAAAAGTTGTGCTTTAAATAAGGAACACACATCAAGTTTGAACTGATAGTAACATAAAATGTTGAAACACAAGAAGGTCAAGTAACATGCAAAAGGTTACACAGTGTACATGCAAGGGTCACTCAAACCCGGCTATTTTTGTAGTGCCCTTGAACACTACTGATATTAAAATATCTTTTAATAATAATAGAGCACAAAATGAAACTGCTGGCCAGGACAGTGCACACACATCCACACACAAAAAAAGAAATACTAAACACAAAATAAGACTGACATAGTTTTATTAGAAAACTGTCAGTGTTTTAGACATGTGCTGCCTACTATCTATCTTGTAACACACTACAACTCATTGAACCAACCAATTCATATTTTTGCATGACACATCTTTTCTCAAAATAAAACCTCTCAAACACCTAACTACCTTATAAAATGAAACTTCCTTATTTCTGTTTATTTGAAGCCAAACAATATCTTATTTGAAAATACAGCACAACACACCATCTGTGAGTGAAGACACATCTGAGACCAAGGTTACACCCTTTGGCACATAGCCAAAATATGGCACTCGGCCATTTTGAAATCTTTGTGATGAACATTTATTTTTGTTTAGCAAAAAGTTTCTGGTTTTAATTAGAAGTATGATGAAGCCATTCGTAGCTGTTAACACACTACATTTTCACCTAGCAGTGGCTTGGCACACTGCCTGCAAACTACAAATCTTTTTGCACATTGCAATCTATGACGTCATATCTCTTCACCTTCAACACTACCTGCTCCGACCAACAACTACATACAAAAGTCCTTCACTAACCCTATCTAGGCAGCACAAATCTTTTATTAAAAATAAAACTAATTAAAACAGTCAGATATGAGGCAAACAAGCTTTTTTTTTTACTGTAACATGTTTTGCGTCAAAGGCAGTCAAAGCTATCTTGCAACCTTGACAGCAGAACATAATTACAGAACACAGATATACGCTAGAAAATATGAGAGAGAGAGGGGGAAGGAGCATTACCTTGTTTAGTATATGTATTACAGAAAAAAAACAGACATAAAAAAAAAACTTTCAATAAAACATTTAGACTTACCCTGTGCCAAGGTATTTTCCTTCTTCTTTTCTGATACACCAGTCCGATTCAGAAGAACGACTGGGGGATGTTCATGATAATCTCCAAACGCTGCAGCCATTAACCCTTTCAAAGGTTTTCTTTTGGCTATTTCAGTAACCTGCCAAACCAAGTCTTTTCCAGAGCTCTGATTTGCAGTTTAAAAATCTGTAGCAGTACTAGGTACTAGGTTGAGATCCAACTGGTGGAGGTCCCAAGTACCTGGGTTTGGGATCAGATGTTTCAGCCTCTACAGGAGGCAAGGGAACTTGAAATTGATACAAAAAACTGAAAGCTGCACAGATAGTGAACTTTGTGGAGGGGGGGGAATTTTAAATCAACCCGCCTGTAGTCACACCTACTGTGTATGCATCCACAGTGGTTTGTTTCTCTTTCTCTTAATGCCTCTCCCTACAAAACAGGGTACTAAATGAGGACAAGACCGAGGTAGAAAGGTCAGTGGGGGATGCTGCAACAGAAGGTAAAGTCATCAAAAAATGGAGAGCAATGAGTACCAATGCCCGTAGTCTGGGTAACAAGCTTCCTGAATTAGTGGCCTTGATGGAGGTGGAACATCTGGATATCGTGGCAGTCACAGAAACATGGTACACACGAAACCATGACTGGGACGTAAACATACCAGGATACACTGTCTACAGGAGGGACAGGGAGGGTAAAAGAGGAGGAGGAGTAGCTCTTTACATAAGGGAAGGAATAAAAGCAACAGAACAAAAGGGTAAACAGGGAGGAGAAGAAGCACTGTGGGTAAATTTGGAGACAGGCAATGGCACCACAATCAAGGCACAGGGTTATACAGACCTCTCAATCGGGGAGGAAATGGTCAAGGAAATGATAGAAAGTACAATTTAGAATGGCAGAAAAGGGAGATATTGTTGATGGCTGATCTGAATATGCCAGATGTTAGCTGGAGTGCAGTTGTAGCAGCCACTACAGAGAGTGGGGTTATTCTAGATGCCCTACAGGGGCATGCCTTAGACAACTAGTATTGGAGCCCACCAGAGGGAGCAATCTTAGACCTGGTTCTCTCAAATGGAGATGGAGAGATCACAGATGTAGAAGTGGGTAGCCATCTGGGAACTAGCTACCATCGAACAGTATGGTTCACAATAAATACAGCAATAGAGTCAAGCCATACAAAGGCAAAAGTACTGACTTTAGGAGGGCTGACTTTGCTAAAATGGTGAGTGCCTATGAATGCACTCAGTAAATGGGCAGGAAGGAGGGCTGGAAGAACAATGGGAATATAAAAAACTGCCATCACAGAGGTAACGAGCCTTTGTATGAAGCAAATAAACAAAACAAAATGATGTAAGAAACCACTATGGTTCTCAAAGGAAGTGGCAGGAAGTTCAAGAGAAAAGAAAGCATTCAGGAAGTACAAGGAATCATAGAAGGAGCAGGATAGAGAACTGTATCAGTTAAAGCAAAAGGAAGCTGGAAGGCAGTCAGAACAGCAAAGGCCCAAACCGAGGAAAAGATAGCCAACTCAGTTAAGAAGGGGGATAAACCTGTTATAGGTACATCAGGAGCAAGGAAGACCAAGGGAGGGATAGTGAGGCTTAATAAAGGGAGGGAGGGTGGGCAGAGGAGACTGTGAAAGGCAGAGATACTAAACAAATATTTTTGCTCAGTATTTACAAATGAAGAGGGGAGGTACCTAAAACAAACAGTAGAAACACTCTGGATACAGAAGTTAATACCAGCCCATTTACAGAAGAAAGGGTATGAAAGAACTCTTAAAACTGAAGGTGGACAAAGCAATGGGGCCTGATGGGATTCATCCCAGAATTCTAAAAGAACTAAGGGTAGAACTAGTGACACCACTGACTACCCTCTTTAACAAATCATGGAGGATGGGGTGGTACCCGAGGACTGGAAGAGGGCAGATGTGATTCTCTTCGCAAAAGTGGAGCAAGGCAGAAGCAGGAAACTACAGACCTGTTAGTTTAACCTCAGTGATAGGGAAAATGATGGAATCACTTCTGAAGGAAAGAACTGTCGAGTATCTAGAGGCCAGAGGGGCACAGGACCCAAGGCAGCATGGATTCACAGCGGGAAGGTCATGCCAGATGGATCTGATAGATTTCTTTGACTGGGTGACCAAAGTAGTAGATCAGGGAGGGGCTGTGGACATGGCCTACCTAGACTTTAGCAAGGCATTTGACACAGTCCTGTTACAAAAAGATTAATATATAAGTTAGCCAGCCTGGGAGTGGGTCCCAAGATGACAGGCTGGGTAAAGAATTGGCTGGAGAATAGGACACAGAGAGTAATAGTAAATGGAGTCCACTCCTCAAGAAAGGGGGTTACTAGTGGGTACTGCAGGGTTCAGTATTAGAACCGTCCTCTTCAATGTCTTTATAAGTGACATTACAGAGGGACTGGAAGGAAAGTATGTCTCTTTGCAGATGACACAAAGATCTGCAACAGAGTTGATGCACAAGGTGGGGTGGAAAGGATGAGAAGGGACTTGGCAAGGTTAGAGGAATGGTCAAATATATGGCAGCTTAGATTCAATGCTATGAAGTGCAAGGTAATGCACCTGGGAAACAAAAACCCAGGGGAAGAGTACACAATGGGGGGTGAGATACTAACAACAACAAAAATGGAAACGGACCTGGGGGTAGTCATATCAGATGACCTAAAGGTGGGCCAGCAATGTGAGAGGGCAGCAAGGAGGGCTGGGGGGATACTGGGATGCATAGGGAGAGGCATCACCAGTAGAAAAACAGAGTTATTATCCCTCTGTACAGACAGCTGGTCAGACCCCCATCTGGAGTACTGCGGCAGTTCTGGAGACCCAATCTCCACAAAGACATAGACAGGATGGAAGTTGTCCAGAGGAGGGCAACTACAAATGGTGCAGGGTCTGCACCGAAGACATATGAAGAGAGACTAAAGGAGCTTAATATATATCCCCAGGAAAGGAGGAGAGGGGGACATGATAGAAACTTTCAAGTACCTCAAGGGAATCCAACAAAGTCCAAGAGGGTAGCATCTTTCAAAAAAGAGGTGTGCAAGAACAAGGGCAATTTGAAGATGGGGGGCGGCTCAGAGGTAATTTAAGGAAGTATTTTTTCACAGAGAGGGTTGTGGATGTGTGGAACAGCCTTCCAGAGGAGGAGGTTTTGGAGTCAAAAACAGTGGTGGAATTCAAGCATGCATGGGACAGTCATAAGGCCATTCTAGGGGGTGGGGGTAGGAAGAAGTAGGCTGCTGGTTAACTAGGATCTGCAGCTTATCCAGTAGGTAGTGAAATGGGCAGACTGGGTGGGCCAAGCAGTCCTTATCTGCTGTCAGATTCTATGTTTCTATGTTTCTATCTAACGTTACTTAATCAGCCACTGCTTTTCTACTGAAAGCAGCCTGAACTGTGAAAGCCATCATCGGCTCTAACAGTATATTCTTTTACTGACCTGTTATCTAGCAGGCACACATTACAAGGGGCAGTTTCCCCTTGTTTGTTTGAAAGACTTTTCCTTAATACATCTCCCCACAGATCCTTAAACCTGGGCTCCTCAGACCCCCACATACATATACAGTACCCTTACCCAGCTTATAGCTGCACCATAGACCTTTTCCTGTAGGTTCAAGTCCACTTGAACACTCAGAGTTTGCTCAACTCTTTTTCCCAGCCCCACAGTTAGGTTATGACCCTTATCTGTGCGGACTCTGTCTAGATAAAAAGAACTTTACCAAATTACCAGAATTAAAACCAAACCAGCTCGGGGCTAGGCTCACCTTATACAGGTTACTGGTTGGTAATTCTTAGTAATTCAATAAAGCCACCTGACACCAGATGTTGTTTTAAATCAGTTGCAATTTATTAATACCAAATAAGCCCTAACAATTTTACCTCCTAACATGATCAAATCTAAACAGCTGATGGCTTATTACCACCAGGGCTATAGGTGTTCGGAGGGAATGAAGCAACATTCCTCATTCCTCTGGGTGACCCAAGTATCTATGGCAGCCATGTTGGCTACTCCTCTTGGACACACTGGACATACAGTCTGTCTGATATTTATACAGTGTTTGACAGGAATTGCAAAACAAGGGAAATTTCCCAGTTTTTAGACACTCTGACCATATAAGGCAAGAGAGTAGGGTCATGAGACAAGGTTTCAAAACACATACATCACTGCGGACTTGGCATTAATTAAAAGGAAAACATCATTTGTCACAAGACGTAAATAAAATTTCCTAGCACTAAAAATATTTTGCTTAGAAAAACTAATGTCACAAGACAAGGGCATAATCGATATTTACTAATAATTACCAATAATGTAAGTTTAAACATAGACAAACATAAGATAGGGAGGTGGACCAGACATTAATGCTTGCCGACTTGCATGTCATTTCTCTATTTCTGCTTACACCATTATCTATATTCAAGGTTAGTCATGACCTTCTATCTTGCCCAAAAGAACAAAACATGTTTTGTACCAGACTTTTTTGATATGCACAGCAAGTTTGGCATTAAGACATTTTGCTCTAAAACAAAACATATGCCCTTTCACCCATTTCTTGCATCATATTGTTACAAGTATCATTTACATGGTTCCAACAATTTAAACTTTTACACTTACTTACATATTAGTTTATATGGTGGTATCATTTAGTTATTTATTAGCCACTTGCAGCCCTTTACTAGCCATACATATCAACTGACATGTTGGCATCATTTAGTACTCATTAACCATTTGCAGCTTCTGCAAGCCTTGTACACTTTTGGTACCCTTGTAAGTTTTTTAAAGCCAACGATATATAAATGTTATTTATTGAAAAATTTGTATAGAACATTGGCCATCATCATTTTCAACAAATAACTTAATTACTGGAGTCAGGTGACACCACACTAGACTGAAGTGACTACTGGCATGGCTGGCTCTCTGAGACTGGGGCAGATGGCCCGCCGGTGACAGCCAGATCCAATTGTGTACAGTATTATTCTGCTGTCCGCTCAGCACAGTACAGTAGTAAGAGACAACAGTCTTTAATAAGCCATATATTAAACTGGATTCAGTGTGAGAGACAGTGGACAAGTAAATGCATCTGTCATCGGATGCCAGGTAAACCCAACCCAAGCAAACTAATTAATTTGCATCTTTTGATATTTACTGGTGATACTTTGATACCTACTGCATTCAGTCTAATAGACTGAATGTAACAGAGTATCGCAATGGCAGTAAATATCAAGCGGTGTCTAATTCTGTGAAAAAAGTGGGCAACAGAGTGAGTAGCAGTGTCTGGCTGACATGACACATCAGCCCCCAACCCTTACAATATAATTACAATTTACATGATAATACTACTTTTTCCCCACGACCCCATTCAGCTGAGATGCAATATAACTGCAGGACATTTGTGGAAGACGTTGGACCAGTGGTGCGCTTTTTTGGAAACTCCACACACTACAGTGGAGACGTAATCATGCTGTGGCCATGCTCCTGTTGCAAAGTCCAACCGCCTCCACAATCATTAAAAACTAGCAACGAGGGAACTCATAATTATTGTTGGGGATGTGGGAGGGTGAAGCCCCCCAATTACAAAAAATTTACATTTACAATAAGGCTGCTTGTTTAACCTCTCCGTACAACACGATGCAATAATTACAACTGACTGACTTTTTGCTGGAGCACATTCCAATGTGCCAGGCTGCCAAACAGGCAGAGGAGAATGAGGAGCCATAATAATTTAACTGCCTAACTAGTTGAGAGGTTGCTTTATGTTTTGTAATATTCCACGATATTCTTTCTGTGGGGGCACTTCACCCCCACCCCTGGGTAAAAAATACAACTTCATCGGTGCATCCGGGAGGTGTAGGGGGAGGAGTGCCCCCCTCCCCACAGAAAGAATAATATCACGGAATATCACAAAACATAATACCAGAAACCATAAAAAAACGAAAGCATTGCTTTGTAACAGGGACAACTGTGGCATTTGTGAAGGACATTGGACCAGTTGTAATTATTGCATCAGGTTGTATGGGGAAGTTAAACAAGTAATCTCTTATTAAATGTTATTCTTGTAATTGGGGGCTCTGCCTCCTCACACCCCCCATCAATAATTATGAAATATCAATCAATTTAATTATTGACGGGGAGTTGTGGGGCAGAGCCCCAAAATTACAAGAATATCATTAATAACAAACAGCATTATTCCCAACACAGGCATATAGTTCTGTCTGACATCTCTCTTTGTGATGGCGGAAATTGCACTTGCATTTCAGCAGGTTAACCTAATAAGTGCCAGCAGTCCGACGTCCTCCACAAAGAAATGCCTAAATGCAGTGCTCCCTCCCTGCCCGTAAACTGCGAATAACTTCCTTCCTTTATGACAGTCGGACTAGAAGACTAAGTTGACCACCCACTGTAATTTGTTGTTGAGGTAATAAAAATACCATTTATTTTTAATACATAAACAACACTTAGACTCAAGTAGTTCAAATCTATCATCTAACTAACTGGGAAGGACATTTCTATTACATCAACAACAACAGGAAATTACAGTGTGTGTGTGTGTGTGTGTGTGTGTGTGTCCATTTAACGTTCTGTGCTTGTGCTTACAATGCTTCTGTCCTTGTGCCATTTATTTTTTATTTGCAAATTGCTCTGTGCTGCCCTAGTGCCTAGTGACTGGGCCCTGCCTTGGCTGACTTGCCCATAACTTAACTTACTTTACTTAAGTTAAGACTACCATCCCCCCCTTAAAATGAGGGGCTGCTCAGTCAGAGTCTCAGAGAGTCAAGATATTAGTCACTGCTGCCGCGTGTGTGTGGGGCTGGAATATGGATGATTCATTCATTCTTGTGGAGGGAACTCGGGGAAAGTGGTCATGGGACTGGTGGACTGGAGAATGGGGTCTGGACTAGGAGGCAGGACACAGCCACGCAGGCCTGGCTGGCTGCCAGTGACTAGAGGAGCTGGATTCTGGAAAATTTATTTTTTCCAACTGCTGTCTGACTCGGCACTCAGAAGGGGAGGGACAAGGATGTACTACTAGACAGGATCCTTCCTGGCTGTGACATGGAAGGATGTAATCGAATTGTCTTTGGAAAAATCTATCAAAATCATTCATGAAGATGACATTTAAAATAAAAAACATCCATCCAGACCAGTACCAGGCAGCAGTTGACTCATCAGTCTGTTTAAATAGTATACCCCCAAACATAAGGAAGAAGTCACGAGTGCTTTAAGTTGCTTGCCTTGTATGCTAACAGTCTCTCTCTGTCTTATCTCTGTCTCCGTAGGACCACACTCCACCACTCTAGTCTGCGCTCTCCCTACTAATTCTTTCAATCGCTCACCTCACTTTGTTTTTTTTTCTCTCCGTCTCCAGTAAAACACTCCTCCTCCTCTCTCCCTCTCTCTCTCTCTCTCTCTCTCTCTCAAAACCCACTCTGAGTCTCCTGCTCCCGTACCTTATATACTGCCTGTACTGCCAGACCACACATGACTTTTTCTTTGCAGAGACAGCGGATCATGTGACCCCCCCCTCCACGACTCACTGGTCCTTCCGTGAGTATGTGCCCCTGCTGGCAGGCATTAGTTATTACATTCATAATTACAAAGGAAAATGTTTTTCAAAGTCACAGCACAGATTTCATTGAATTGAAACTGTGCCAGACAGTGCACCCCTCGGAGGCATGCACCCAGGGCAGGTGCACCAACTGCCTCCACCCTTCCTACGGTACTGCAAGGGACTATGCATGCACTTGTTAGACAAGAATACTTGTTCCTGCACCTGATCGCAATACAGCAAGGCTACTAGCTACGCACAGACTTAACACCTAGTCTTCCCATATCCCTAAAACAATTCACAGAATCCTTCAACATTACCAAGCAGAAAGCGAGCTACCCTCTGCTCATGTTTTGCACTAACTCACCCTGGGCTGAAGATCCAGTTCCAGTGTGACTGAACAAAGGACTTCCTTAATGGAACTGCCTGATACTCTGTTGTGAAATGTCTTGAATGTAGCCAAATGTTGTCTGCTCACACATGTACTGTATATGCAAGAAGATCTTATTTTATGTAAATAATTCCGTGTTGCCCCTGAAAAAGGGACCCTCGGAGCCAGTGGGCTTACACGGTTATCAAAATTGAATAAATAAATAAATTAATTGTTACTGTATGCTTTACATGCCTAGATCTCCAAATGCTTGTATGTGCCTATCATTCAAAGGCATATCTATGCACAGTATGTCAATGCTGGCCAAATGTGTTGCTTATCTCCTGTAAACCTATGCCCAGATTATGTCATGCTATGCATATTTCTGATTTGCTGCACCCCTTTGTGTTTTTGTAATGCCCTTTTGGACCTGGATCATGGCTGAATAAGGTCCACTGGGCCAGCACACCTACCTGGTCAGCAAATATATGAATACAAATAAAAAATTAAACGTGTGCAAAGCATACAAATATTAACTGAGAACTGCACTAACTTAGAGCACCACTAGATGGCACTCTAACCATTACTTTCAATGCCTTACACTTTTTCATAAGTGAGATCCCATATACTGTACACGAAAGATCTTAGCTTTAGTACTCGGCAGAGACAAAATTGTTTGTTTTTTTTTGCCATAGAGATTTTTCTTTCCCCAGCTGCATCTGTCAATCAGGGATATACCTTGGTCTCAGGATGTACCCTGTTCAGGCCTGTGTCCCTGGCCTCCCCTACATCTGGCAACTCACTGGCTACCTGGCAACTGTGCCCTACATGGTGGGGGCTCTGGAGGGAGGGCTGTCCTCCCACCTGAGGCAGTCCACAATGTGGACCAGGATACAGTACTGACAGGCACTAAAACCCAGGGGAGCCAGGAACCCAGGCCGTCATTTGGAAGGTAATGATTTTTTCTCCCATGTCCTGGTTCCTCCCACCTGCCCGATGTGAGCACAGTCTCCTATTAGCCTCATACATGTGCAGCATGTCCCCTGTGGCAGGAGCAAACTCCTTGGCCCTGCTGCAGGGGTTGCTGTGGTGCTGGTGGTCACAGTCAACCCTCCCCAGCTGAGGCACACTGCTGTACAGCAGCTGCCTCAGTCTGGCCTGCCTCCTAGTGCACCCATCCAGATTAATTCCTGAACCCAGGTTATCTGCAGGCAGTGTGATGTGTAGCCACTGGGCCATTGGAGGTGGCCTAGACAAAAAGGTTTTGAAGGGGGTAAAAGAATTCTGAGGAAGTTCAATGTACCTTTCTGTTCGGTCTACCCTGCCAAGCTCCCAGTACCATATGGAGGTCAAACATACATTTATAGTGACCCTAAAGAACTGGACAAATTGTTGGTCAGAATTGAAAGCCCCATGGCTGGAAGACCAGGGGAAGATTCAGAATCTGATCCGTGAAGGCTCGGTGGCCCTCACTCGAGATTTATAAGTTTTAAGTGTGCTGACAGTGGTTGCAATGTTGACTTTTATGTACGAGACTTTGGTCTAAACAGGGTGATTATCCTTTGAGCATACATAGCAACAACTGTTTGATAATTTGTATTAGTTTATTTAACTGCAACATGCTTTTTGAGGTTGAACTTTATACGCAATTCTTTGTCATGCTCTTAGTCCAAGATGGAACCTTTTTACAGTTATCAAGATCAGGAGCTGGCTTCGTCTTGGCATCTCTTTCTGCATTTCAGCCATGTATCTGAACTTAGTAGAGACTGCCAAAATTATTGGGTTCTTGTTGGACTCACCTGATCCTCCACAGACCATCGACTCTTTGCATGAATCCTATATTATTCAGTGACCACATATGTAGATAGCCCTGCAATACGATACAGAGACATTGACCTTGTATAGTTTTTCTTTAATTTTTCTGGGCATATTCTTTGATGGTTCATGGTGGATGGGGGGTTAGAACTGCTACATGTTTAAAGAGCAACTCTGCACTTCAGCGTGTGCTTCCAGAAATACGATGTTACAGCTGTTACAATTTACTAGAGAATACGTTTACATTTTCAGTGTTCCTTTCCAAGATTTTCAGCACATCTAGGTAGCCCATCTAAAAAGACTGTGTAGAAAAGATTTGAAAACATCTGACTCTGCCCTATTTACCTCATGTTGCCTTTGTTTATGAAATCATAGTGCTCACCATGATAATGGATTGTGATGACACAAACAGCAATTGTGTGGTTAGCAGGGGAGAGTCAGATACATTTTGAAAGCTTCAGTCAAATACTTCCTGCATTCTCTATAAAATTTAGTAGACCAACAGCAGGGGAAAGCAAAAAAAAAATCATTAGAAAACAAATTTAAAACATAACTAGTGTAAATCAAGTGTTTTTAAGCTGTTTATTCTAATAGAGAGTTGTTCTTTAACTTCCATTGTGAAGGAACTGTGTTAACTTTGATCTATAGGATACAGAGCAATTTAATGTTGATAAATTTGAATAGTGTTATGTCTGCTATGATTTGATGGGTAGCATGTTTGCTGTATCAAATTATTGCAAGTGTTTCAAGAGGAATGACTTGCATGACCCTAGGAGACATAGTATGCGAGTGCTTATTTTGTCAGTTTAATGTAAATGACAGGTCCTAGCCCACTGGTTGCAATAAGTTTCATTTTTATGTTGCTTGCACGCATGTGGAAGAAACATAGTGCCATCATCGGAGATTTCGGAGGTGTGTCACCTCCTCCTCCAATTCAGGCAGTGTGCTGGTAGGCGCAGCCCCTGTAAGCCAATGCATTTTGGAGCTGTCTGTGGCACGCTCCAAAATGCAGTGGCATACAGTTGAAAGGGGCTCGGCATGGTGAGCAGCGATAAGAAGCTGCTCACGTCAGCTCCCCCACCCGCAGGCGTGCGCTACCGCACGCACTGTTATAGCCAACGGGTGCCCAATCCTGTCGGCTGAGCTCGCGCTGCTCCCCAGTAGTTGGTGCCGCTGGGAGCCCACCCTAGCGCCGGGCAATCAGTCCTTTGCCGACGGGGGTCCCAATCCAGGTTGGCTGAACGCCTCAATATCTTGTGCACGCTGGGAGCCCACCCCAGCATGGCAAATGGTCCCACGACGTCTTTTTTTTTTTTTTACCTGTAAGACAAAACGTCCCGCGGTGCATCTCCCGACCCCCACACAACCCGCACTCCACCCACTGCGCACCCAGTCTCCCACACCCCTCACTCCATACTTACCTCTGGACTCCAGCGCGACGATCTTGGTGGACGGAAACACATCTGCACTCTTCAAAGGCTGACCTGAGGAAAGCTGAGCTATAATGGGCTAGATAGGGGTTTCAACTTTATTGCATATCTCAGCCATTTTGGGAGTTTTGCACCAAATTTTCAACATGGGTTTTTGGGACCCCTTCTCGTTAATGATGTCACTGTCATGGCGTTATTCGGGCCTGAAGGGTGATTTCGCGCAGTGACTGCGAAATCACCCTTCGGGCCTGAATGCCGCCATGACAGTGACATCATTCATGAGAAGGTGGCCCAAAACTCCCACGTTGAAAATTTGGTACCAAAATTCCAAAAAATGACTGTTTCACGAGCGTGCGTTGCGCAGTTCCTACGCAGGCTCGTAAGTTCACGAAATTTCAATATTTTCACTCCAGATTTTCAACATTGCCATTTTACCACACCTTCTTATGAGCAGTACAGCTGTTATTTTCCACATCTCGCCCAAAATGTGTTTCCACCCATGTAGCGCAGAATGGTGCAGTCGGTGTGCGAAATCAATGTATGGGACAAATTAAGAAAATCACAGTGACACTGTTCATGAGCAGAGGTCTTAAAATGGCTATGTTGAAAATTTGGTGAAAAAATCCTAAAATGACTGTTTTGACGTAGCTTGCACAGTTCCCACCACGTCGTAGGTTTGCGAATTTTCAATATTTCCATTCCAGATTTTCAACAATGCCATTTTCCACACCTTCTTATGAGTAGTACAGCTGTCATTTTTCACATCTCACCCAAAACGCGAGCTCAGCCAGATGTAGCGCACAATGACGCAGTCACAGCGTAACCAGTGTATGGGACACATTAAGAAAATCACAGTGTCACTGTTCATGAGCAGAGATCTTAAAATGGCAATGTTGAAAATTTGGTGAAAGAATTCCAAAAATGACTGTTTTACAAGTGTCGTTGCACAGTTCCCACGCGCTTCGTGAGGTTTGCGAATTTTCAATATTTCCACTCAGATTTTCAACATTGCCATTTTACCACAACTCCTTATGAGCAGTACAGCTGTCATTTTTCACATCCTGCCCAAACCTGTTTCCGCCACGTGAAGCGTACATAACAAGCCAGTCAGTGTGCAAACTCAATGTATGGGACATTAACAAAATCACAGTGACACTGTTCATGACTAGAGGTCTTAAAATGGCTATGTTGAAAATTTGGTGAAAAAAATCCTTAAAATGACTGTTTTACGGACGTGCGTTGTGCAGTTCCTACGCATGCTCGTAAGTTCGCAAATTTTCAATATTTACACTCCAATGACTTCCAAATACCTAAACAGCACATAGAAGCAAGCAACATTCGGCATTGACAAATGTCAAAAATGACATTTTTTCCTTTTATGACTGTGTTTAACTGAGTCAGTTGTATTACTGCTGTACTCTGGTATCCCTCCAAGGATGAAATAAAAGGAAACTGATCACGTTTGTTTATTGTAAGTGCTCTTATGTGGCTCTGTCTGTATTGCTCTCCTGCATTTTCTTGTACAAAAAGCACAACATTCTAAATAAAAAGCAATAAAAAAAGAAAGTTCCTTGGCTGTAGGCTGCACCTTTTCCATGTGGCTCAGAGTCCTTTTTTAAGTGGTTAAAGGAGGGTGTCCCTTGTACAATAATGTGATACAGCTGAGTTGAATATCACTTGTACAAATATAGCTTTATAAGATTATAGGCTGTCCAAAAGTATTCTGGTCTTGTCCAAAATTTGGTATACAGTACTACAAGACAGTCTCCCACATTTAGCATGGCAAAAATGTTGGATTTTCAGGCAAAATGAGGCAGTTGGGAACATTTAGATGTCTAATTTTGTTTTCAGCCTTAGAAATGTAAGCCCCAACCCCTTCCTGATATCTGGGTGTGTGTCTGATGGTAAAGTCCATCGGGAAGGGGAGGACCCACAGCCATAGATAACAGTCAGAGAATTTGCTTCATTTACCTGGGTTGACCTGCTGTTGCAGTAGGGGTGTCACAGTCTCTCATCTCCTCGGGTGCAAACAGCTGGGGATGCAAACTGAGTGCACAATCACAATGGCATTATTTGATTTCACGGGCCACACAGATTTAAGAGTTCAAAATAGATTTAATGTCCAAACAAGATAAAACAAACATCCACTCCATGCAGCGTTGGGGTTTTGGAGTGAATAATTAATACAAGTCCAAGATCACAGAGGTCAAATGACTGAACAGGATCTTCATCTCACTCCATCCCTCCGGTGCCAAATAAGGCTCTTTGATTTTGTGCAGCAACATTACTTCAGGTCGAATAAGACCTAAGAAAATAGCAGCTCCCTTATGCCCTCTTGCACCAAACCTTGACATTCCCCTCCAGCTATACTGGTTCAGTCCTACAACTGTCCTCCTGAAAGCACCCCTACAAGACGGCTGGGCAGACTCCTGCTACTCTTGGCAGTCTCACCTCTGGCAGTCATGGGTGTGTCAGGGGGTCCTTAAGGCTGCACAGAGACCAGCTATAGCTGCTAGGGCACTCAAGCTGGACAATCAGTGGGCGCACCATCCAGGGATCAAGGGCTAGCCATTAGTGCGGCTGCTTGAAAAGACTGACGCCATGGACCCCTTGCAAATCTCCAGGCTATCCCTACCTACTCTGGTCGGCTCTGCAGATCAGCACCAAAGTCCGACATGTGAGGTTGACTGTGAAGAAATCTGCCACCCTGCTCCACTGACAACATGGGCTCTCACCTCCGGCCACGAAACAGACATAGAAGTTACCTAACTGGCTTCTGGACAGGACCCCTCCACACCATCCCACCCAAGTGCTGGGGAATATGGGGCAGGCACTTCAAACTTTGGGACCCGGCTTCCTTCTTTCTGCAGTGGTGTGGGAGTCTTTACAGCAGGATCACCAAGTTGGCACAGTTCTCCCCTCAGTTATTCCACTTCTCCAGACGACATGCATTCCAGTGCAGCAGGCCGGGGTGGCCATCGCCCCACCCCGAACCTGAACCTCAGCCCCATGGACTGACTTCACTCCTGCTCCCTACAAGGGATTCTCTACCTCCCCCTTGCACCAAAATCCCCCCTATTTATACCCTGGGGCACCCAGGCCCCTCCTGCCAAAGAAAGCTACCAGAGTTAAAACCTATGCTCCCATAAGTGGCTAACAGAAAAAAAAAAGGACACTGTTTACTACAGGCAGCAATTTTTTGGGGAAAACAAAACAGCTGAGCCATCAAACAACAGCCTGGTGACAACTTTACTACTTTGTTGCTTGCTTGTCAACTCTCCTTCATTTACAGGGAGCCACCCTCATTTTTGGCCTTTCTCCTTTCTGCCAAGTATTTTAAGATTCTTTGTGGAGAGAGTTACTTACACAATGCAAACTGATAAGAAGTCTCATACACAGTAGCCATTCACTGGTGCAAAATAGTTACAACATAGAGGATACTGTATGGTCCGCTATCCATAACAAGTGTGGGTAGCCACTGAGAAGTTGTCAGTGGCGACCATTTAAACCACGAGAGCAAAGCTTGAGATGTTTTTGGCCACCACGGCAACCCTGAGATGGCTACTCTCGCTTGTTATGGATAACGGACCATACATTGTCTTTTATAGTGTATGATCCGCTATCGCATGAAAATCAAATGATATCAGAGCCTATGTGAAATACTGACTCCTTACTTTTTCATTTTTTTTCTGTGCAATGCTCTCCTCCAGTCTAGCTCTCACCGCTGCATTTGCTTCTGAAAAGGGGAAAGTTTGTGTAACATGCATGCGCATCCACATTCTAAGCTGTCATGCTGCACTAGCTACATAGCTAGTGCAGCATAACAACATTCTTAGAGGGATAGAGTTCCATCCCTAACAACGTTCAACCATACACTATAAACACATTGTGCCAATATTCAAAATTGGGACCCATTGTGCCAAACACATAGGATCAGCTGACCTAGTGGCAGGTCATTTTGATTACTGCTCCCCTTCCCCCATGGTGGCAATGAGAATAACCACTTCTCACAAAAGGGCTATTGTTGAATGACTTAATTGATTCTGCATATAGTTCAGTCAGGTATGCCACCTTTGTCAAGGCAGTAAGCCTGATTCCAACAGAAGGACAAGGGACTTTGTTGGGAAAAGTGATATAAAAATCGACTTTTGACCTACTCCCTGCCAGGCCAAGCGGTTATGATCTCCTTGGTTTTTTTTACTGTTATGACAAAGCAATGCTAATGGGCTGCTTGGGTTCATGTGCTGTGTAACCCCTAGGTGGTGCTGTCCCAAAGGGCTACTACCCCTGCCTGCTTGGCTAGTAGTAGGTTAAGGGGCCTGAGTTCTGAAATGGGTGCCTCCACCTGGAGGTCAGGGTTGGTAGTGGTCAAGCTAACCTGGGCACAGCCCTCCGAGACACTATAATCCCCCTCTTTCCTTACTAGTGGCTAGAACAATACACAATAATCACTTTCACAATACCCTTGATACACCACGCACGTATCCACACTGTTTGCACTTACCACCGGGGCTTTCCTCTGGCTCGGCCCTGGGGACCCCCTGTAAAACAAGGTTATACACAGCAAATAACAGCAGTACAGTACTCTTGCACAAACTTGAACCAGTCAGAGTAAATGCAAAAAAGATTTATTTTAAGGGACTTGAACAAGGGAGGGGCATAATCAGGTTAATTTGCTTAAAGGCTGTATCAATCAGTTTTGCATGCACTTCAGGGTCCATAAACAGTCACACACTCTGGGTACCCAGATTGAGAATGGTGAGCTAGCCAGGAACGTTGCAGCTGGTTGGGGCCCTGTGATGGAAGAAAACAACATGCACAACACACACTATTTGTAATTCAGAGCTGGAGGGCTCAGTTCATGAAAAGAAAACAACAAGACAATCAGATGACACACTATTAGATTAGGCTGTTGTTGCTGGGAGCTATCCTGATGATTACTCACGATATCCAAGACTGACACAGGCTGGATGAAAATTGAGACAGCAGGTGGTTAATCTGGAGTGCCAGGAGAAGCAGGGCCCACACGAATCGCCGAGGCATCGTACCTGTTCAAGCGTGGAACAGGGGGCTGATCCTCAGGCAGGTCTCTCATCAGTGGCTTTCTCTGTGCAGTGGTGTAGTCTGGCAGGGCCAGCGTGGCATGGCCTAGGCTGAATGGAGATGAATGCGGATTCAGTCCAATTAGGCTGGATAAAGCTTCCAGCAAGCAGAACACAGTTCACACAGTGGGGAACCAAATCACGACCCACTTTTAATACACAGCACATTTACATGTAAAGGATTCTATGGTACCAGCAAGCAGAACATAGTTCACACAGTGGGGAGCTAAATCATGACCCACTTTCAATACACAGCACATTTATATGTAAAGGATTCTACGGTACCAGCAAGCAGAACATAGTTCACACAGTGGGGAACCAAATCACGACAGGCAAACCGCTCTCCGGTCACGATCGCAAAGTCTCTGCACAAACTGGGAACAGGCCGATCGCATTTAGCAAAATCTTCGGTCTTCTTCTGGTATGAGCCTGGTAAAAAATCAGTGGCTTACTTCATTCTCACAGACTTGGATTTAGTCTGAAATAATTCTCTTCTCTCCCTCGCAGGGGCAGCAGGCAGACATGCAGGCCACAACTCAGGCCTTTCCATTGTTCTCTCGCGTGAAGCTACTCAGACAGCTGCTTGACTGTCTCAAGCTGTTGCTTCTTCAGCTCCCAACTTAGATCTGACTCAACTGCCAGCAAGCCTTCAGACTTTCCCCAGAATCCAAAAGGTTTGGTTGGCTGATCTGTCTGTCAGTCACAACAAAGGCGCCCCCTTCAGAAGGAAAAAGGTGCCAAAAGTCCAAAACTACAATTCCTACAGATTTTGATTCCAGACAGCTCCTGTAGTCCGGCTCCATTTTAGGTCCCACCAGTACTGATTGGTCCAAATCAGCAGTCCAGGACCAAGATAGTGGAGATATACAAAACAGTCCTTTGCTGCAAAGAAGGCAGGTTAGACAAATTACATTATCATTATCACTCTAAATGATTTTCAGCAAATAGTTACATCTTTCAACAGAGCTCCCTGTTAGATTACTTATGACTACAATCCAGGCAGCTCTTAAAGAGACAGTGCACAGAGGCTATACAGGCACTCTCTGGCAATCACATTTAAACTGCTAAAATGCAGGACACCAGCCTGGCAGTGAGCATTTAGACAAGCTCAAGGAAGACTTTTCAGGAACCCCCATTTGTAGGGAGGTTACACACTGCATTTGAATTATTTAGTCATATTTCGGAGTGGACAACAAAACAACATTGGCTAATCACCTTATATTGCATTATCTAGACAAGTTCCTGATTGTACATCCAGCAAGTTCTGACATTTGCGGGTCTACCCTTTTGGGCTTTGCATAGTTCATGGATTACTTTGGGGTCCAACTGGCAAGGGAAAAATGGAGGGCCTGGTTTCCAGAATATCTTACTTGAGCATTGAGCTGGACTTGGAGGAAATGGTATCTCGATTGTCCAAGTTCTGGGTATGGGCCCTATGGGACATGATATGGGAGGTCTTGGCAGCAAAGAAGGTGATGCTGCTATCTTTCCAGTCCCTGACTGGACCTTTCCTCGGGCATACCATTTCTGAGGTGGTTGACCAGCGCAATGTCTGGGGCCTTGCAGCCACATCCCCACACTGGGTGAACAGGGGATGAAAGCCAACTTGCAGGTCTGGAACATTTTTTCTGCATGGACTGTGTGGTGGCAAGCTGTAAGAGAGGTGGGATAGACATATAGGACTGGAGAGGTTGATAGAGGAAGGGGTTGGAGCAAATGAGGGAGGAGTGGTTAGTTCAAGTAGAACTACAGTATGGGATGATTGATCAGGTAGACATCACGCCAGTGCTAGACTGGTGAGGGCCCAGGTAGGAATTGGGCAGACTAGATGGATCATGAGTCTTTTTCTGTCTGTAAACATCTATTGTATGTAGCTAGTTATATGTGATGTAACAGGGTGACTGTGTGGCAGATTAGAATGCAGTGTGGCCAGCCTGTCAGCGAAATGGTTGGATTTCCCCTTGCGATGCCGGTGACCCAGGTTTGGGAACGGACTCAGGGCACTGAAGGGCCGGCCGGGGAGAGAAAGTTAGAGCATCCGGAAACTGCTCGCCTTCTCTTGGGGGAAGATGGAGCAAGAACCCGGTGCTTGCCAACTCCTGGCGGAGATCGGGGGTATGCCAACGTGCTGGGGTCCCACTGACTAAGGGGGGGCATGGGGAACATCGGCTTATGTCTTGACTTTGTGGCACACCACGGCCCCGGGGAGCAAAGCGGAAAAAGTGCTCTATGGCCGACTGGAAGACGGTCGCTGGCTCCCGCTGCCGCCGAGCCACCAATGCGGCCCATATCCTCCTCAGCAGCACCTGGGCCAAGTAGCATGTGCTGGCCAGCCCCTACCAGTGCCTATCTCTCTCAGAGGGAGGGGGACCTACCTGGTGAAGGGTTACATCCGGGTTACCCAGGGCTGCAAATGTGAGATGGTGGTGGCTGACATTTGGGGGCAGGGGTGCCAGTGGGGATCTAGGCGGCCCGAAGGAGTAACTGGCCTGGAGCAAGGGAAGGTGGAATAAAAAAAAAAAGAATGCAGCATGACCCTGCATTAAAACTGGTAACTGAGACATCTGCAAGCATGGGTTATGAGGCTTATTTAAAAGGTGCATAGTTTGCAGATGTATGGCGTTGGGAGTGAGTGAAGAGTGGTTTGATTAAAAACATAATGTCACTGTAATTTTTCCCCATCCTTGCTGCAGTCTCGGTATGTGGTCAAGTATCCGTCAACTGCAGAGTGCTTTCCAAGAAGTACAGCAGAACTATAATGGAAATCATAAATTCCCAGACAGCTTGGTAGGAGGAGGTCATGTGTCTGTTAAGAACATTTGTCCAGACTTTAAAGTTAAGAACATTTATCCTGAGCTGTTTAAAGTTAAATATAACATTTAGGGCTAGGCATTTGTCAGGCAATCTTTTTTTTTTTAATACTGTGTTTTATGTCGCCTTTTCGTCTCTAATCTCTGACTCCTTCAAGATCCCTCTGGTACATTCACGGGGCACTCCTACCTCACTGGTGCACTGCCTCCTCCATACTGCCATGGAATACCCCCCCTCCAGGTATTGTCTGGGGAGGATTTACTCCCAAACATCCATTGTTCATCAGGAGGCATGCATCCAGTCAGTGGAGCAGAACCCTGAATGTACATGGGTCTGTAATATATGGAGACTGGGCCAGTTTTTCATTTTTCTGTCTGCCCCCTAGGGACTCTGACATGCCCTGACATCATGGGATGCATGCCTGCACAGAGAGGGATGATGTCCTGATTCCTTGGGAGCCCCTCCAACCCTCTGCCCTCTGATTGCGCTGCAACATGTAATCACCCAGGTGGCAGTATCACAGCACAGGATGGGCTCCTGCCCTCCCCAGAGAAGGAGACTGTCCTGCGGGATGTTCAGTCCCTCTCCCCTTGGCTGGCCCCTGATGATCTGGGCTTGTTCCTAAACTAGGATCTCCAGCGTCGTGAGTAGTGGTGCTTCTGCTATGTTGATGGGCCAGCCTTGCAAGACAGTATTAATATCATAGCAGATGCCATTTCCCAGTTACAGTTCGAGCAATTCCAGCAATAAGCCCCAGAGGCAGATGCAACCCTCACACTGATTTCATACTCGCTATGGCTACTGGAGTCCCAAGAACAGCCAAATTAGTTAAGCAATCTTTTGTTAGCAGTACATGAATGAAGTACATTAACAGCCTCATGGATGTTAGGGTTTACTGTAGTTGGAAGTTACGCCAGTTGCAGTTGTAAGATCTGCAAACATGTTTACAAGGTTACATTTCCCCACTGTATAGAGCAGGGCAAGTCTCTGGCCGCCATCTGATCACACCTGGCAAGCACAACTTTCTTCTTAAAGTTGCAAGGCTTGTGGAACATAGCCAACACTTTCCTGAGTAGGAAAATGGTGGAAGGCTGTGCTGTTTGGGAAGCCCAGGGATGCCAGGAAACCCACAGAGATTAGATTTGGTTGTTGGGGGAGATAGCACGGCAGTTGGGGAGCGTCTGCAATTCTCTAAGAAAAGCTTGATTTTTTAGGGGCACTACACACATTCACCTTTATTGGAGTTTTCTAGTTGTCCAAGCTAGTGCCGGTTAACAAGTAGGTTGCAGGAAGCAATCTGCAATACCCCGAAGCTTTGATCCTTCAGAATAGGGTCCTACTTGTTTAACTTAGATCTAAGACCAACCAATGGGCCCCACCCTTGAAAATCATAACACTGTCCCAGGCATTTGCCTTTTGACTGATTTAGATGACTACCAGGCACACAGACTCCAGGGGCCTGATTCAGAAAACTTTTGCCCTAGTGAAAACCCAGTTTGCACCATGCAAACTGGGTTTTGCCCCAACATGGTACTCACAAAACCCTAGTTTGCACTGGGGCAAAGTTTTGAGGGGGCCGCAGTGCAAATGAGGGGGAAGGGACTGCATATCGGTGCAGTCCCGTTCACTAACCATTTTCTTCATGCAAAGGCCTTTTGTGGGGTTCCCTTGCATGGAGAAAATACCACCAAGGAAAATCTCCTCTTAACTTTGCGCAACTCTAGTGATTGTTGGAGGTAGTGCAAGGTGCCCCCCCCCCCACTGTGTCCTTGGTAGTCCAGTGGTCCCTCCCTTGTGCTCAGATCGTCATCCCTTTATCATAAAACTTAATTTCCTGTTAGTCTAGTGGACCGTCCCCCATGCTCTGATCACCATCCCTGTACCATAAATGAAATTCCCTGGTAGTCTAATAGTCCCTTCCCCCTTCCCCGTGCTCCGATCACCATTCCTTTATTATAAAACTTAATTCCCTGGTAGTCTAGTGGCCTCCCCATGCTCCAATCATCATCCCCATATCATAAATGAAATTCACTGGTAGTCCAGTGGTCCCTTCCCCCTTCCCCGATCACCAGTCGCTGTCCCATTACATATGTCTTCAGATGTCCTTGCTAGTCCACTGGTCCATCCCCCCTCCCCTAATTCTCCAATTTTTGACCCTTTATCATAAAATGTAATCCCATGGTAGTCTTGTGGTCCCTTCCCCATGCTCTGATCCCCATTTCCGTATCATAAATGAAATTCCCCGGTAGTCCAGTGGTCCCTCTTCTGTGCTCCGATCGCCATTCCTTTATTATAAAACTTAATTCCCTGGTAGTCTAGAGGTCCTTACCCCCGCCTCCATGCTCTAATCATCAACCCCTTATCATAAATTAAATTCCGTGGTAGTCCAGTGGACCCCCCCCCGATCGCCAATCGCTGTCCCCTTATGTATGTCTCAAAATGTCCTTGGTGGTCCGGTGGTCCAGTGGTCCCTCCCCCCACGCTCCGATCATCATCCCTTTATCATAAAATTTAATTCCCTGGTAGTTTAGTAGTCCATCCCCGTATCATACATTAAATTCCTTGGTAGTCAGTGATGTCCCTCCCCTCCCGAACACCAATCGCTGTCCCATTATATATGCCTTCAAATGTCCCTGGTAGTCCAGTGGTCCCTCCCCATCCCCAATCGCTGTCTCATAAACAACTAATTATCATAGTCCTGGTGGTCTAGTGGACCCTCTCACCCCCCCACCTGGCAGGCAGTGCCCTAACTCTGCTCCCTCCAATCCTGAAACAGAGCCGGTAACTGGCACAGTCTTCCTCTTACCACCCTGGCCAGTCACCGACTGAGCTGTCATGGATCATGTACTGTATACAGTACATGCCCACTGACTGACAGCTCACACTGAATTTTGAGGGGGTCGCAATGCAAATGAGGGGGAGGGAACCTGTATATTGGTGTAGTCCCATTCACTAAGCATTTTCTCCATGAAAGGTCCTTTTGCTGGGTTCCTTGAGTGGAGAAAATACTACCAAGGAAAACCTCCTCTTAACTCCGCACAACCCTAGTGGTTGTTGGAGGTAGTTCAAGGTGGCCCTCCCAACCCACAACACTGTGTCCCTGTAGTCAAGTGGTCCTTCCCACCTCCCCGATTGCCAATCACCATCCTGTTATATATGTTTTCAAATGTCCCTGATAGTCCAGTGGTCCCTTCCTGTCCCTGATCGCAGTCCTCTGAACTACTAATTATCATTTCCCTGGTGGTCTAGTCCCAAACCAAAACAGAGCCAGCAAGTGGCACAGCCTTTCTCTCCAGGAACCACTAGACTACCAGGGAATGAAGTTTTATGGTAAAGGGATAGTGATCGGAGAATGGAGAAGGGACCACTAGACCACCATGGCATTTCTGTATTTTGTGTGGAGAAAATGTTGCTGATGTTGTAAATGCACTCAATGCTAAATTTACTAACCTTGACGAATACCTTGCCAAGCTCCACCTGCACTATCCCAGCCCTCCTCTCCTCAACCCTCTTGTCTTGCAGCCTGATACCCCTCCGTTCTACTTCCAGACCATCTCCCCCTGCAATAGTGTTAAACTCCTCCTGAGACTCCCTAATAGGGGTAGCACTGGAAGTGATGGCCTCTCTCCCCACTTCCTCAAAATTGTGGCCCATGCCATCGCAAAACCCTTTACATTGGTTTTCAGTCTCCCTCTTACCACTGCCTCGGTACCCTCTGTGTGGAAATAGGCTAAGGTCTTCCCAGTCTTTAAATCTGGTGACCCCAGCAATATGGACAACTACTGCCTGATATCCATCCTCTCCCATCTTGGTAAGTTACTGGAGAAGATGGTTCACCACCAAATCACTGATTATGTCACAAAATATAACCTACTCAGCTCTCAGCAGCATAGCATCAGAAAGGGCCACAGCACCTCCACAGCCCTGGCCACTTTCTCTGACCATGTTCTCTGGAACATGGATAATGGGAAGCTTACTGGAGCCATCTTTGTGGACCTCTCCAAAGCTTGTGACATGGTTAACCATATCATCCTGACAAACTTGGTCGCCTAGGCTTATCCCCCACCACAACTGCCTGGTTCCGAGACTATCTTTCTGGCCGTGCCCAAATGATCTGTTCCAGGAGCAAAACCTCTTCTGTCCTGCCGGTCTCCACTGGTGTTCCCCACAGATCTACTCTGGGGCCCATTCTCTTTCCCTCTATGTTAACTCCCTCCCCCAAGACTGCCTCTCCTGTCATTCTCTACTTTACGCTGATGACTTCTCTACCACAGTGATCCTCCCTTGACCAACCTGTCCTCTACACACACACCTCCAGTTACTGTAATGCCCACAAGTGGTTCACCACAAACTGACTACTGGTTAATGCCAAGAAGACAAAGGCAATGCTGTTTGGCTCTAAGCCCAAACTTACAAAATTAGCTCTATCCAACGACAAACTCCATGTCCAGTCCCCTGATGGTTCACCCCTTGAGAATGTCTGAGCCTTCAAATACCTAGGAGTCACACTCGACCCGGCCCTCTCTTTCTCCGATCATATTGAGAACTGAATTTGTCGTATTAATCCAAAACTGGGGATCAGCTGCCAACTAATCAATTACCTCACTCCTGAAGCCCTCTTTGCCACAGCCCAGAGTAACCTCCACTCATTTATGGATTATGGCACCCCATCTACTCACAAACCTCCTTCACAAACCAAATGTAACCCCCCTACAAACTGGGGTTTACTAAAATGTCTTCCTGGGCTGCCTAATGCCCACTGTCAGGATGGCGTCCTTTGTCTGCAGTAGCTGTATGTGTCTGCATGACAGTGATGTAGAAAGCCTCCGTGCCTGTCTCTTTAAGAGAGTCATTATGCTGTGTTAGAAATTAGTCTGGGTTGGGTCTGAATAGTTTAGGGCTCATGACCGGCCAGGCAAATGGTATTTCTGCTCCATTCTGCAGTTACTATATGCGCAGAGGGACCTCTGTTAGGAACTGTGTTCATTTACTGTTTATCTGCCTTATTAATACTGGTATAGAAGTTTGTTTAACCTGCCTTCTCTTGCAGCTTGAACTTTTTGCATAAGAGCTACCATTTTGGGTCTGGACTGCCAGAGCTGGACCAATCAAACCTCAGGGGACCTAAAATGGAGACTGTCCTCAGAGGTCTTGTGGGACTGAAATCTGTAGGAATTGCAGTTTTTAAGGTTAGGTGCCTAAATGGACCTGGGGGGGAGCCCTTGCTGTGACAGACAGTTCCCTCAGCCAACCAAACCTTTTGGATCTCAGAGGAAATACCCAGACCCGCCTGCAGCAGAGTTGGTTGTGAGCTAGAGTTTGGAGAGTGAACAGCTCGAGCCATAAAGCAGCTGCTCCTGCGTAGGAGCATGGGAGAATCAGCAGAAAGGTTGCACTGGCCTGCCTGTCACATCTTCCAGTGAGAAATCCTGTGAATATGAAAGTCAGACTTAAATCTAATTCCTTTGTTTGAGATCTGAAGCCTGAAGAGAGAGTGATCATGAATTGCCTGAATTTGGGAACGAAGACTTGCTCCATAAGTGATTGGCATGCCAGGTAATGTCAGAAATAGGTATGTCTTTTAACTCATTCTATCCTATTGTCACTTAGAATGTTCAGGTACTCTCTGACTGCTGCTAGAACACCTGTGTGCCTGAAGGGGTTTTACATCTGCAGCATTCATGCAAACACACTGTGCTTAAACCTACATATCTTAAAAACCATACATCCAATTTTAAAACTATAAAAAGAAAAGTTTTTCAGGACAAAAAGTTTTTGAAAATGAGTGAGGTTTGGTAATGTTTATTTAACTGGATTTAATGTTGTGGGAGGTTGTTTTCATATTTTAATAAATTCTGATGATTTTATCTAACTATAATTATGTTCTGTTTACTTAGTCATGCAAAAATATTAAATTTCTGTAAAATTGTTGATTAAAATTGTTAAAAATATACAGTAAACATCTGTCATTGTCTAAATATAAATTTTGCTAGTTTTTTACCATTTTTAGTCAGAAATCAATATCTGAATCTCTTGTTACTACAGTTTGAGTTTTTGTTCCACTCCACTGGTTGGAATTTTGCAGTGTATAATTCTTCGTATCCACTGATTTTAGTTTATGAATCTGATTATCATTTGTTTTGTATTTCCCCTAGTTTAGTAAGACTATATTTACACATTACCTTAGAAGGACATATCAGGAAGTGATGCAGGAAGGAAGTGCTTTGTGAGGTCAAGTGATGTAAATAGGAAGAACACTTCCAGTGTAGGTCAGTGAGCTGACACAGGAAATGGAGACATCTGTTAGTGCTGGAGGTCTCTCTATGATTAATTGCATATTTGCTGTAGTTAAAATGTGTAATTTCATTGAAATAAACTATTTTATTTTATTTTTGTAATAAAATCCCATAAAAAGTATGGGAAACTGTATTTTATTTGTGCTGTTTGCTTTATCATACTGTAAATGAAGCATGATGTTCATGTAAAGGTTCACAGTCTCTCAGTAAACATCATGTTACATAAATCTGTGTATTATTTAATTTCTTGGCATAGTTTATTTTTTGGGGTTGTATTATGGGATGGTTTAAGGTGAGGGAATGACTGTATGATGAAGCACTGTGTGTTAGTGGTGGTGGTGGTGGTGGGGGGGTGTCTCCATTCATAATACAGGATCAGATGCACTTCATATGTTCTGTGGAAATGAGAGGGGCTGTATGCATCTAATAATGGTACTAACAGATACTGTAGCACATTATGGGTATCATTATAGGATGATAAAATTACTGAAAAGGCACTGGTAATTTGGGGTATACTGTGTCATGGGGAAGGGGGTGGGTGTGCCTGTACCAAGGAATGATGCTCATAGGCACTGCAGTCATTTTGCATCATGAATTGGCACCCATCCTTGGGGGTATACTATGTTATAGGGAAGCAGGTGGGGCTGCCTGCACCTGGTAATGGTGTTCATATGCCATGCAGAAACGTTGTGAGCACACATACAGGGTGATGACATAGGCACCTGTAAAGGTTGTGTACTATGTGCTGTGTCACATGGTTTGCCTGCATACACACGTGATATGTTGCAACATTCAGTATGGTGCACTGTGTGGGTGGGAAGGAGTGTGGGTATGCCTGCACCATGGAGTGATGCTCATTGGTGCACGTGTGTACTGTGTGCTATGTTTCATTTGAATGGACTGTATAAGTCATACACTGGCACTGATCACATCACAGTGCATCAGAGGTAAGGGATGGTCTGAAGCATTATGAGCACAGGGGACTAAAGTGGTTGTGGAGTGATTCGAACGTGAATAGAACATTACAGTGCATCTGAGGGTAGTGTTGGAATGAATCTTGATGTGCACAATGGACTACACCATGGTGACTGAGGAGGGATCCATATCAGTAATGCACATCACAGAGTGTCAAAGATAAAGGTTGGACTGAAGACTGATGAACAGATGGACTAAATTGGTGACTCTGGTGGAATTTTAACCTGAACAGCACTTTACAGTGCAGTAGAGGTTGGGGCTGGACTGACACCAGATCAGTCAATGGACAACATCATTGGCTGTGGAGGGATCTGAACCTGAAATGCACTTCACTGTTCACTACAGTTTGGAGCACGATGGATGCATGATAAGGAGATAGATTTTACAAGTGTCTGTGGAGGGATTTGAGCCTGAGATTTTACAAGTGGCTGTGGAGGGGATTTGAGCCTGAAGAATACTTTACAGTGCATCAGAGATTGGGGGCTGAACTGATGTCATATGAATTGATGGGCTACACCAGTGGAAGTGGAGGGTTTTGAACATCAAATGCACTTCCCAGTGCATTATAGGATTGGTCTGGACTGATACATGGTAAGTCAATGGACAACACCATCAGCTGTGGAGGGATCTGAACCTGAAACGCACTTCACTATTCACTACAGTTTGGGGCTCGACTGATGCATGGTAAGGAGCTAGATCTTACAAGTGGCTGTGGAGGGATTTTGACCTGAAGAACACTTTCCAGTGCATCAGAGGCTGAGTCTGGACTGACGTCATACGAATCGATGGACAACACCAGTGACTGTGGAGGGATTCAAAACTGATTTGGCCTTTACCATGCATCAGGGATTGGGGCTGGACTGATGCCAGATAAGTTGAAGGCAACACCATTATTTTTTTCATTTTAAACAATCAGCAACTGTGCATTAGGGATAAAACTCAAGTGCAGAGCATGAGACAAACCTGCTACTGACCCTAACCCACTTATCATCCATAACGCAGGGAGCAACATGCCACATAGATTTTAACATAGCCATAATTCGAACATAAACTCTTTAAAAAGTAACAAAAGGTGCTGAATTCACGTGACCGCATCTAGTACATGCACAAGAAACTCTCTCTCCATCAGGAATGCCAGCGGATCCATAAGATGTGATCACACAGGATGACCAGAAATGATCCCAAAATGAACAAAGTGACAACTATGAAAACTTTTATCATAAATAAAAATAAAACAAATAAAGTAAATACAGATTACAAATCGAGGTTTGGCACTGAAATGAAGTGAGTATTTTAGGATAAGAGCAGCACCTCCATCTTGAATCTAAGTTTCCAGTCACCATGCTCTTCCTGCAATTGTGCACTCTGACTAGGTTAATGGAAATAGTGGCGTGTACAATAAGCATAGAGCAAGCATGGCAACCAATCAATATGACCAAATGGTGACGCGCTACAGAGCTAGGGCAGGTACAGGTGAGGGCTGTGACCCCTAACTGAAACATCAAAAAAAAAAATCACTGTACACTCCAGAGCCCAGAGAGCCAGTTTCCCTCCAGTGACAGTTGTAAAAAAATACGAGTCCTTGCTTGAATGCTAAATAAGGATTTAGTCTAACATTTCAGGCACACACATTGAATAGAATAGTGGAAGGCACAACAAAAGATCTGCGTGCAGGTTCCCTGGTGCTTTGACAACTAAGGCTTCATAAGGGGGATGGTGCCTGCATCTAAGACAATCCCTTTATACCAATTAAATTCAGAACTGATGATGTCAGAAAATCCGACCAATCACAGAGTTCGATTTTTAAATACAGAAATATTCAGTTCACTTAGTGGTATAAATGGACTAATAGTTATAACAATCATGATATCAGTGACAACATGTTATTGTAGAAAAATACCCCAAAAGACAAATAAATACACCAAAGTGGTGACGGCCAATCGGATTGCTTGAATAAAAAAAAATGTAAATTATGAAGTTAATTATAGTGTAAACCTGATCAGCTTAACATGTTACACTAAAACAAGATGATTTGTTGTTACGATACAAACTAATAGCAGAATGAACATAATACATTTTCACAGCACATGCAAAATATAGAATTTATTTATGTATAGGCTTGTTTTCACAAAATAGCCAATGGAACACATATTATATTAGGTAAAATCAGTAAGATTACGATGTCCCTATTAGCTGGTACAACTCAATTCATCAAATGTAAACAAATGCTTGAGCTGCACCAAAGAAGATATGGACGCCAATTGGCGCCATCAGGCACTACAGCAATGATTTAGGACCCACATATGAAGCGCCGCTAGGAAAAAGAGGTATTTTTTATGACGCCATATGGCGTCATCAGGAAGGAATGAGTTAACCAACAGGACTGTGATCTTAGAAGTCACAAACAGCAGTTAGCACTCATGTACCCAAGAACTAACAAAAGGCGTTCTTATTACACCTAAAGAATTATCCCCCCCCTGGAATTCAATACCTAGTTCAATAATAGACTCTAATAACTTTAACAACTGTAAACAAAATCTAGATCGCTATCTATTATAGCTCTGGGTGGTTGTACCAGCTTGGCTGGAGATATACATATGTAATCCCCCTAAAAATGGGAGTTCCCGAAAGTCTTCCTCGAGCTTGCCTAAATGCTCACTGCCAGGCTAGTGTCCTGCGTTTTAGCAGTTTAAATGTGATTGCCAGAGAGTGCCTGTTTAACCTCTGTATACTGTCTCTTTAAGAGCTACCTGGATTGTAGTCATAGGTAATCTGCGAGGGGGTGTTCTGTTGAAAGATGTAACTATTTGCTGAAAATCATTTTGAGTGATAATGATAATATAGTTTGTCTAACCTGCCTTCTTTGCAGCAAGGACTGTTTTGTTTATCCCCACCATTTTATTTACTATTTTTACTTAGCTTTTGTTTACCGGGTAAGCACGCTAGACAGTCAGGTGCCTATTTTCAGGCCGGAACTGCCGAATTGAATCAGTCTGGTGAGACCTAAAATGGAGTCGGACTACAGGAGCTGTCTGGAATCAAAATCTGTAGGAATTGTAGTTTTGGGCTTTTGGCGCCTTTTTGCACCTGAAGGGGGAGCCATTGTTGTGACTGACAGACAGATCAGCCAACCAAATCTGAGGGAAATCCCCAAGCTGCCTGCTGTTTCAGTCAGTTCTCAGCTGGGAAATGAAATGAGAACAGCTCAAATGATTTGGGCAGTAGTTTTGTATGGGAGGACTGTGAAAGGACTGAGTTTTGGCCTGCACGTCTGCCTGCTACCCCGAGAGGGAGAGAAGAGAATTATTTTGGACTAAATCCAAGTTTGTGAGAACAAAGTAGGCCACTGATTTTTTACCAGGTTCATACCTGAAGAAGACCGAAAATTTTGCTGAATGCGATCAGCCTGTCAGGATTTCTAGCTGCTTTTGAATCCCTGGTTTGTGCAGAGACTTTACGATTATGACTGGAGAGCAGTTTGCCTTGTACAGTAGAATTTCCTTACCTATAAATGTGCTGTGTATTGAAAGTGGGTCGTGATTTGGTCCCCCACTGCGTAAACTGTGTTCTGCTTGCTGGAAGCTGTATTCAGCCCAAAACGGACTGTATCCAAATTTGTCTCCATTTGGCCTGGCCCTTGCCACACTGGCCCAACCAGACTACCTGCTGCACACAGAAAGTCATTGACGAGAGACCTACCTGGGGATCAGCCCCCTGCTCCACTCTTGAACAGAAACAACACCTTACATGTGAATGTGCTGTGTGCTTATAGTGGGTTGTGATTTGATTCCCCACTGTGTGTCTGAACTGTGTTTTGCTTGCTGGGAGTTGTATGCAGCTCCACGGACTGAATCTGTTTCCATTTCCATTTGCCTGGGCCCTGCTACACTGACCCAGCCAGAATACCTGCTACACAGAGAAAGTTATTGATGAAAGACCAGCCTGGGGATCAGCCCGCTGCTCAACGCCTTGAACAGGAACCACGCCACGGTGATTCGTGGGGGCCCTGCTTCTCCTGGCACTCCAGATTAACCACCTGCTGTCTTGATTTTCACCCAGCCTGTGTCCAGTCTTGGGTATTGTGAGTAATCATCAGGGTAGCTCCCTGCAACAGCAGCCGAATCTAAAAGTGTGTCATCTGATTGTCTTGTTGTTTTCTCTTCATGAACTGAGCCCTCCAGCTCCAGATTACAAATAGTGTGTGTTGTGCATGTGGTTTTCTTCCATCACAGGGCCCCAGCCAGCTGCAACGTTCCTGGCTAGCCCACCATTCTCCATCTGGGTACCCAGAGTGTGTGACTGCTTATGGACCCTGAAGTGCATGCATAACTGTTTGATTGCTATAGCCTTTAAGCAAATTAACCTGATTACGCCCCCCCTTGTTCAAGTCCCTTAAATAAATCAGCTCTAACTCTTTTTTGCATTTACCGACTGTGGTTCCAGTTTGTACAAGAGTACTGTACTGCTGTTATTTGCTGTGTATAACCTTGTTTTACAGGGGGCCCCCAGTGCCAGTCCAGAGGAAAGCCCTGGTGGTAAATGCAAACAGTGTAGGTACTTGTGTGGTGTATCATTGTGAAAGTGATTGTTGTGTATTGTTCCAGCCACTAGTAAGCAAAGAGGGGGGTTACAGTAACCAGAGGGCTGTGCCCAGGTTAGCTTGACCACTACCAAGCCTGACCTCCAGGTGGAGGCACCCGTTTCAGAACTCAGGCCCCTTAACCTGCTACTAGCCAAGCAGGCAGGGGTAGTAGCCCTTGGGGTAGCGCCACCTAGGGTTTACATTTTGGAGGCTCACCGCTGGGATTTTGTGTCTTCTAGTGGCCAAAAATTATGAATTACTGTTAAAGATTAATGACTACCCCAGTAGAAATGGCTGTACACCAGTTGGTGGGGTGGTGTACTGGGCAGGAGATCGACCCCCAAAATGCTCTTCTTATACTGGATATTCCCCTGGGTACCAGTAAAGACACTGTAGAGGGAGCACTCTCCAAAGCTGAATGTTAAAAAAACCCTGTGGTGGTGGGTCGATAGGCTGATTTGATCGCCCAAACTTTCATAGCCTTGGTAAAGTGTAGTGACCTCATGGACAGCTCCAAAGTACCACAGATTATTGTCCCAGAAAGGGTTCCAGCTGCCTGGAGAGTGATAACAAAAGACAGTAAAAACCCCAGGGAGGATGAGCTCCCACCATTATCTGAGATTTTTGAGGAGAAATTTGCTAAGTTGTTGCTGGAGGAAGGGAAAACTGTAGAGGGCTTTAAGAAACTATTCCTGCCACATGGGGGTGTTCCTTCCCCAACAACCCCTCTCACTCCAGCACCTGTTACTGCCCTGCCTTCTGTACCCGTGCCAATGCTGGCCCATATATTTGTACCTGCCATTAGTCACGACTCCTACTGAAGGCTTAGAATCTTCTCGGGCACCCTCCTCACCCCCCAAGGGAGGATGACTGGGAGACCTGGATAGACTATGTTGCCCCTCTAGTACTTGAATGGCAATGCTCAGAAGCAGAGAAACGAAAGAGGTTGATTGAGAGCCTCTGAGGTCCTGCCCTGGCTACTATCTGTGCCAAGCGGGTCAATAACCCCCGAGCAACTGCACAGGTCTATCTTGATGCATTGGAGAATGTGCATAGGAGCCCGGATTCAGATAAAGATCTGTGGTGGAGAGTAAGAAACACTCAGCAGTACCCAGCGGAGCCATTGTCTGTGTATGTATCTTGGCTTGAAAAACTGCTACAAGTGTGCCTCAGAAAGGGTAGTTTGCCGTCAAATGAATTAGATAGAACTAGACTGGACTGGATCCTTAAGTCTGCTCTGTTTTCAGAATTGTTACTGCTTCAGTTGCACCTTGCCACCTGACTGGAATCGCCCCCCTCCTATAATGAGCTAATGAAAGAAATTCGGGGGGTTGCGCAAAGGCGACCCCGTGGGGGAGTTGCACTCATATCTGCTCCTGCTGTGCAAAGACCGAGAGTGATCAGCTAAGTGAGGCTCAGGGACAAAAGCTGGCACTTAACGAGCACTCTGAGAATGCAAAGGACTTCCCACCCTGGGCCCAGCACTGGAAAGATGAGCTACTAAAGGAAGTCCGAGAATTGAAGATGGGTGCCCCTACAAGGGTTTCCCCCATGGAACAATATTCTTGTCCCTTTCAGGACGTGACTGTCATGGGGATGGGGGTGCACCCTCAGGCACCTGCTATGGAGGGTGGTTCCAAGGCTGAGATTACCAGATTGACTACCACTCTAAAGGAACTGTTAAGACACGTTGCACCACTCTCACCACTGCAAGCAGATACTAGACCCCAATCTCTTACTACTGCTTCAGTTCCTCATACGATGTTCTCTCCCAGGATGACCCAAGAGTCTATCATTTGTCACAACTGTGGAAAGGATGGCAATATGAAAAGAGAATGCTGGTCTCAGAAGGACTTAGAAAGAGTAGTAAACAGACTCCAAGGGGAGCTCTGAAAAACAAATCAGTGACCAAGGGGTGCCTGAAATGACCACAGTGAGGGTTTAAGAAACCCTAACTCAAAGTTCTTTGTGGCTAAATCATCCATCCAGGCCTCTGCCTCTTCAGAATGCTCCAAAATTGTGGACCCTTCAATGGAAACTACAGTGACTGTGAATGGTATTCATACTTGGGCTGTGCTTGACAGTTGGTCACAAGTGACCATTGTATTCCAGGACTGGTATGACAAACACTTATCTGATGTGCCTTTGCAATCCCTGGAAGGTCTACATGTGTGGGGCCTGAGTGACAAGTCTTATCCCTACCTAGGGTATGTCCGCCTCTGGTTGTCTTTTCCTGCAACTGTAACTGGTGTAGAGGAGCGAGTAGAGACATTGGCCCTAGTGTGTTCCCCCACCGGACTGTATGATGGAGTCCCCCTGTTAACTGGGACAAACGCACATATGTTTGGGAGACTGGCACAACTCTGTCACGAGAAACAAGGGTGACGGACTGGGAAAGCCCTGAGAATTCTGGCTCTGATCAAGAGGGCCTGTGATTTGCAACAGAAACTCATGGAAATAGACCAGGATGAACTGGTGGGGATCGTGTGGAAGAAGGATCCCGAGTCAGTGATACTGGACCCTAATGCCCAGTGTACCAGTGAAGGGGAGATCCATCTCCAGAAAGATGTCAAGAACAAAATACTGATGTTGGATGTGCCAGGTGATGGAAAATTGCCAGAAAGATTTTTGATCAAGCCAATAATCTTGCCTGCCCTTGCCCATGCCTATGCACGACGAGTGATGGTCCAGATTCACAATGTGTCAGACTGGGAGATCTGGGTGAACAGAGGGTGCACCCTAGCTATGGTACACTGCACAGACACTGCAGTATTGCCCAGCAACAAGCACCCTAGTGAGAAGGAGAGAGTGACCCCAGACTTCTTTGACTTTGGTGACTCTCTGTTGCCAGCTGAATGGAAGGCTAGAATTAGCAAGAGACTTGCCCAGAGAGAGAGACCAAGTGTTTTCATTGAAGGAAGAGGACGTGGGATGTGTCCAGGGTGGAGAGCATCACATATGCCTGTATGATGAACGTCCATTTCAAGAGAGGTCCCGATGCCTAGCCCCAGCAGACAAAGATGATGTGAGAAGACACCTGCAGGAAATGCTTGCTGCTGGCGTGATAGAAGAATCTAGGAGCCCATACGCCTCTCCCATTGTGGTTGTGCATAAGAAGAATGGGTCCGTGAGGATGTGTGTTGATTATCTAACCCTGAACTGGCGAACCATCCCAGACCAATACACTATGCCTTGTATGCAAGATGCGCTGGACTGCTTGAATGGGAGCAAATGGTTCTGCGCAGCGGACACTACCAGATCCTGATGGCCCCAGAAGACCATGAGAAAACAGCCTTTATCTGTCCATTTGGGTTCTATGAGATTCTAAGGATGCCACAAGGGATATCGGGCACCCCGGCCACCTTTCAATGACTGATGGAACGTGTGGTGGGAGTTATGAACTTGCCGGAATGCCTGGTGTACTTGGAAGATATCATTGTGTTTGGGAGCACCTTAGAGGAGCATGAGAACTGACTGTTTAAAGTCCTAGACCAACTGGAAGACTTCGACCTCAAGCTGTCCATTGACAAGTGCTAGTGTTTCCAAACCTCCGTGAAGTATATGGGGCACATAGTATCTACAAAAAGGATAGAGACTGATCCCAGTAAGGTTGAAGCACTGACTGCTTGGCCCCAGCCCCATAATCTGAAAGAACTACAATGTTTCCTGGGGTTCTGTGGCTACTACCGCAGGTTCATAAAAGACTATTCCAAGGTGATTTGCCCACTGTTGAACCTTACACAGGGTTACCCTCCTACCAATTGTAAATACAAAAAAGGGTCTGTTAAAGAACCAGAAAAAAATATACTTCCACCCAGGTGAACTCTTCGGACCCCGCTGGATGCCCGACTGTGAAGCAGCCTTCCATGAGATCATATACCAGCTCACCCACGCCCCCATCCTCGCCTGTGCTGACCCCACCAAACCATAAGTGCTGCACAAGGATGCTAGCCTGCAGGGTCTAGGAGTGTTGCTGTATCAAGGCCATGAGGATGGAGGATGGCCTGAGACCAGTAGCTTTCGCCAGTAGGAGCTCTACCCCGTGTGAACAAAACTACCCTGTGCATAAGTTGGGAGTTCCTTGTGCTAAAATGGGCCATCATTGACCAGTTTCATGAATACCTCTATGGGGCAAAGATATTGATGAAGACTGACAATAACCCGTTGACCTATGTACAGACTTCAGCTAAGTTAGATGCCACTGGGCACCGATGGCTTTCTGCATTATCAACCTATGATTGTGCTGTTGAATACAGACTGGGCCTGAACCATATTGATGCTGATGCCCTATCACGAAGGCCCACTTGCAAGAGTGATTGGGTCAGGCTGTCTGAACCTGACATTCGAGTATTGTGCCAAAAGTTTGATAGAGATGAACAGATGTCTGTGGACACAGTGGACTGTTTAATAGATTGTTTGGGCCCTTCTGACACCTGCATACCAGGTGCTTATTGCCACTTCTCTGCTTTAGATATTAGTGCACTACCTCAGTTTGACAATGACAGCATTCGGTGGGCTCAATCCCAAGACTCTATGATTCAGCCAGCACTTGATGCCCTGCGTGCGGGGAAAGATGTATCTAACTTACATTCCACTGACTTGTGGACTGCTTTATTGTTCAAAGAAGGCCCCAGATTGAAGTTGCTCAAGCTGTCGTTGTATAGCAAAACACCAGATCATAGTGGCAAAGTAGACAAGCAACAATTGGTCCTGCCCACGGCCTTTAAAGATTTGGTACTGAGGTCCCTCCACAATCACATGGGGCACCTCGGTATTGACAGAACCCTTGACCTGGTGTGATCTTGCTTCTACTGACCCAAAATGGAGGCCGATGTTGAGCACCATGTAAAGACTTGTAGTCGCTGCCTGCAAAGAAAAGCCCTACCTCAGAGGGCTGCCCCCTTGTTAATATTACTACCAGCACCCCCATGGAACTAGTCTGCATAGACTTCTTGTGTTTAGAACCTGAACGGAACATTGGCAATGTGTTAGTGGTTACGGATCATTTCACATGATATGCACAAGCATTTCCCACCAAAGATCAAAATGCATCTACTGTGGCCAAGGTGCTAGTGGAAAATTCCTTCATCCACTATGGTGCCCCCCCAAGTGGATCCACTCTGACCAGGGCAGAGACTTTCAGAGTCGACTAATCAAGGAATACTCTCTTTATGGGGGTGAAAGTCAAGAACCTCCCCCTGTCACCCGCAGGGAGACCCTCAACCACAACATTTTAACCGCACCCTTCTAGACATGCTGGGCACCCTCCACCCAAAAGACAAGCATAAATGGAGCCAGCAGATAAGCACCTTGGTACACGCATACAATTGCATGAAAAATGATGCTACTGGGTTCTCCCCCTACTGTCTCATGTTCGGGAGAGAGGCCCGACTGCCAGTTGATGTCTGTTTTGGGGTCTCTCCAGATGGGGTCCAAGACGAAAACTACTTGCAATATGTACAAAAACTGAAAGCTGAATTGAACCATGCCTATCAACTGGCCCAGACAATGGCCGCCAAGAGAAATCTAGCCAACAAAGAGAGGCATGATAAAAAAGTAAAGGCTCAAGAGCTTCGACCTGGAAACTGTGTGTTGTTACGCAATTTGGGACTGCATGGTAAACACAAAATTGCTGATCGGTGGCACCATCTTCCCCATGTAGTAGTTGGAAAGTTGGATGATTTACCTATGTACAAGGTGCGCCCAGAGAACAACTCCAAAGCTGTCAAGACCATGCATCGTAATCACTTGCTACCTATCGGACAAGTCATGATTGAGGCTGAACCCCCAGAAATTGAGCCCTCTGGGCCAGTGACTCGTGCTGCTGCAAGAAAGAGACAGTCAACCTACCCCAGTGGTCACATATTTAAGGTTTCCTCCACAGCAGGCCCACAATGATAACGACTGTCAGTCCACTTCTGATGAAAGTGAATACAACTGTGCCTATTACCCTCTTATGAACTGAGTCAGCTGTTTCGAGGTAACCCCCTGGTAAACTGCGGGGATGAAGCTGGGCCTTCTGGACTGCCTTACCACACTGCTTTGTCTTTGGAGCCACTGCTCTCAGAAAGTGAAGTGCAAAGTATCACATCTGAAGATGTTGAGTCTCTCTGTATTGTGGAACTGTATGATTTGCCTGCAGAAGGGGCTGAGGGTTTGAGTCTTTCTGGTGACATACCAGAACTTGAAGAACACTATAAGAGTGCTGACCACCCCCCTTCAGTGCCTCAAAGCTTGATTGTGCCTGAGCGTTCACAAAATGAGTCAAGTGTTGTAGAAACAGAGCCTGCAGAGCAAGAAGCTGACAGTGCCCCAAGTTTGGACGTTCCCACCCAGGCAGAGACATCCCTCACAAGTGATGAGAGTCCCCAGACCAGTGCTGAGAGTACAGAGATTGTAGTTGTCCCCCTCAGAAAGACTGTGGTCAAGCTGTCAAACCAGTAGTATGCCTCAGTTATGATTCTCCTGGGAGGCCAGTGGATTTGCCTCTCAATGTGGTGCACAAAGGTGTTTATGTCTCACTAAACTCACTGCCCAAATTGAGCTTGACAGCCAATTCCAGGTTACTTGTCTTTCCCTCTCACCAAGGTGCCCCTGCCCCCTCTAGCCCCAAGTTAGCTGATAGGGAAGTGCCCCCTCTTGCATTGTTTAAGGTACAAGAAGTTATTACCTGATTTAGTTTAGTAATGTTCAGTTTACTTGTGTGAAATTTTTTATTTATTTATTGAATACAATCGGAATTAATACCTTTGAGTCAGAGACTCCTTTACAAAGGCTCCACATCATAGAAAACAATACATACAGTGTACAGACATCACAGTATACATAGCAGTGTGGGAAATATCACACCTTACGAAAGACACATGGTAAAGTACAACAGGAGGATGTGGTACAGGATAATTACAGTGGTCATGGACAATGCAGTACAGTGGCAAAATACAATAAATACAGTAACTACAGGGGCAATCATCCAGTACAGTAGTTGCTGTAGAGAAGTATTTATGACTGCAGTGCAGTCCAGTGAGTGTCAGCTAGTCTGAGGCTTGGGTAAAACCAAAACCAGGGACGGGCACTCTAGAAGCAGGACCAAGTGGGTCCATTGTCATGGCATTTTTTGGTTTTGGGTAGGTCAGGTACAGTCACAGATGGAGTCATGCAAGATATTGCTACAGAGAACGGATTTAAACAGTCCCACGGTAGGAGCCAGGAGGACTGGCATGGGCAGTGAGTTCAGCCAACTGGGGGCGCGGTATCTGAAAGTTCTTTGCCCTATGGAGGTTTTACAGCGGGGAACCTGGTAGGGAGATTTCTCAGCGTGATGTGTGCATCTGGTGCTGTTAGAGGGAGGAGCAGCATCACAAGAGCAGGTGTGTTAGGCCAGTCATGATTTTCTTGACAAGGAGACAGGTGTGGTACTTTAGGTGATCATCGAAATTAAGCCAGTTTGTACTGCTATACAGCGTACAGGTGTGCGTAAGACGGTCACATCCTGTGGCTTGTCTAAAGGCTTTATTCAGGAAAACCCTAATTTTGTTGAGGGAGGTGTTGTCAGCAGCACCACAGAAGATAATCCCGTAATCAATGAGTGACAGGATGGAAGAGGAGATGGCTAGCTGTAGGGCTTCAAGGGGGAGACAGTGCTTGTAGCGGTGGAGCAGACCAATGTACACATTTAGCTGTATTAAGTCGGAGGATATGTTCGTGGTAGATTAGCCCTGAGTCTAGGGTAACCCCTAAATATTTAAAGGCAGAAACTTGTTCCAGGGTCTCATTATGGGTGTTATGGATGAGCAGAGGTGGTTACTGAACTTGTTTTGGGCATGGGCAAACAGCATGGACTTTGTTTTTTTATAGTAAACCAGGATTCGGCCTCATTAAACGACCTTTGGAGGACTACTTGGAGGGCAGTAGGGTTGGTGTGGGTGCTGAATAAAACTGCATCGTCTGCATGTAGAAGGGGTCTCCCAGAACAGGCCTTGGGCAGGGAGTTAAGGAATAGTGTGAAAAGTAGGGGGCTAAGGATTGACCCTTGGGGGACCCCAGATGTAACTCTGAGAGGGGATGATAAGGTATGCCCTAGTTGACTCTCTGGGTTCTGTCAGATAGATAGTTTGAGAACCAAGTGGTGGTGGTATCCTGTGAGAAACCTATTTGGGTTAGCTAGGTTAGGAAAAGTGAGTGGTGAACAATGTCAAATGCTTTGGAAAGATCTATATAGACAGCACCAGCAATCTGGCCTGCACAATATGCACAACGTGTTGTCAGAATGGATATAGTATCATGAAGTGTAGTGAATATGTATAGTAAAGTAATATGTTTATGTTAACTGATGCATGATGGTACAGACTTGACGTGGACGCCAAGTTTCCTCCAGGCAGGGAAGGGTGTAACCCCCCTACAAATGGGGGTTCCCAAAAACTCTTCCTTGTGCTTGCCTAAATGCTCACTGCCAGGCTGGTGTCCTGCGTTTTAGCAGTTTAAATGTGATTGCCAGAGAGTGCCTGTATAGTTTCTGCATATTGTCTCTTTAAGAGCTGCCTGGATTGCAGTCATAAGTAATCTGAGAGGGAGCTCTGTTGAAAGATGTAACTATTTGCTGAAAATCATTTAGAGTGATAATGATAATGTAGTTTGTCTAACCTGCCTTCTTTGCAGCAAGGACTGCTTTTTTATCCCCACCATTTGGCCCGGGACTGCAAATAGGACCAATCCGTACTGGTGGGACCTAAAATGGAGCCGGACTACAGGAGCTGTCTGGAGTCAAAATCTGTAGGAATCGTAGTTTGGGGCTTTTGATGCCTTTTTGCACCTGAAGGGGGAGCCTTTGTTGTGACTGACAGATAGATCAGCCAACCGAACCTTTTGGATTCTGGGGAAAGTCCCAGGCTTGCTGGCAGTTGAGTCAGATCTCAGTTGGGAGCTGAAGAAGCAACAGCTTGAGACAGTCAAGCAGCCGGCTGAGTAGTTTTGCGTGGGAGAACTGTGGAAAGGCCTGAGTTGTGGCCTGCATATCTGCCCGCTGCCCCTGAGAGGGAGAGAGGAGAATTATTTCGGACTAAATCCAAGTTTGTGAGAACAAAGTAAACCAGTGATTTTTTACCAGTCTCATACCTGAAGAACACTGAAGATTTTGTTGAATATGATAAGCCTGTCAGGATTTCCAGCTGCTTTTGAATCCCCCGGTTTGTGATGAGACTTTGAGATTGTGACCGGAGAACAGTTTGCCTGATACAGTAGAATTTCCTTACATGTAAATGTGCTGTGTATTGAAAGTGGGTAGTGATCTGGTTCCCCACTGTGTGAACTGTATTCTGCTGCTGGAAGCTTTATCCTGCCTAATCGGACTGAATCCGCGTTCATTTCCATTCGGCCTGGACCGTGCCATGCTGGCCCTGCCAGACTACCCCACTGCACAGAGAAAGCCACCGACGAGAGACCTGCCTGGGAGTAACCCCACTGCTCCACGCTTGAACAGGAATGACGCCTCGGTGATTCGTGTGTGGGCCCTGCATCTCCTGGCACTCCAGATTAACCGCCTGCTGTCTTTATTTTCATTCAGCCTGTGTCCAGTCTTGGGTAGTGTGAGTAATCATCAGGGTACTGCCCTGCAACAACAGTCTAATCTAAAAGTGTGTCATCTGATTGTCTTGTTGTTTTCTTTTTACGAACTGAGCCCTCCAGCTCCGGATTACAAATAATGTGTGTTGTGCATGTGGTTTTTCTTCCCTCACAGGACCCCAACCAGCTGCAACGTTCCTGGCTAGCCCACTATTCTCTATCTGGGTCCCCAGAGTGTGTGAGTGTTTATGGACCCTGAAGTGCATACATAACTGTTTGATTGATAGAGCCTTTAAGCAAATTAACCTGATTACACCCCTCCCTTGTTCAAGTCCCTTAAATAAATCAGATATAACTATTTTTTGCATTTACCTTGACTGTGGTTCCAGTTTGTGCAAGAGTACTGTACTGCTGTTATTTGCTGTCGATAACCTTGTTTTACAGGGGATCCCCAGGGCCGAGTCAGAGGAAAGCCCTGGTGGTAAGTGCAAACAGTGTGGGTACTTGTGTAGTGTATCAAGGGTATTGTAAAAGTGATTATTGTGTATTGTTCCAGCCACTAGTAAGGAAAGGGGGGGGGTTACAGTGTCCCGGAGGGCTGTGCCCAGGTTGGCTTGACCACTACCAACCCTGACCTCCGGGTGGAGGCACCCGTTTCAGAACTCAGGCCCCTTAACCTGCTACTAGCCAAGCAGGCAGGGGTAGTAGCCCTTGGGATAGCACCACCTAGAGGTTATATATGCATTCAGGCAAAAATTCCCAGAGAGTCCTGGAGCTTCCAGTTATGTCCGCTGCTTACCCGGTAAAGCTCGTGATGCATTGGGTCAAATGGACAATCAGGATAGTAATGATTATGGCAAACTTAAAGCTCATCCAGTCCTGTATCTCCGACAGGCAATTGTTAAACACCAGGATAGAATCTAACTCCTGTTCAGGCACAAAAGAGATGTAGAGTTGAGACTCATCAGCATAGCAGTGAAAACTCAATTCATACTGTCTTATAATGTTCCCTATAATGTTCCCTAATGGCAACATGTACACAGCGAACAACACAGGGGACAGCACCAAGCCCTGTGGTACCCCGCAGAGCAGCCAATGAGGGGCTGAGGAATAAATCCCTGACACCACTCACTGGGATCTGCACTTGAGGAAGGATTGAAACCAACTGAGGCATGCCCCCCTCAGTACACAGAAAAAACACAGGTGCTCGAGCAGCACCCATGGTCCACAGTGTTGAATGCTGCTGAGAGATCAAGGAGAACCAAGATGGGATGGGATCTCTGATCTTTCATCATCAGAAGGTCATTAAGCACCAGTACCAGGGCAGTTTCAGTGCTATGCCTTTTCTGGACGCCAGACTGGAGAGGGTCATAGATATTGTGGTTGGATAAATGATCCTCCAGCTGCTGAGTGACCACCTTTTCAATAACTTTCCCTATAAAGGGCAAGTTCGAGACTGTTCTGTAGTTAGCTGGGCAGCCAGGGTCAAGGAAGATTTTTTTCAGAAGGGGCCGCACTATCGCCTCATTTAAAGGATCTGAAAAGATCCCTTCCTCCAATGACATCCCCACTATCCCAGCCAATGACCTCTACACACCCCACAAGGAGGTGGATACCGCCCGGGCTCAAACTACAGCAAATTGGCCACAGAGTCTGGATGATCCTCACTATATCCACGACTACCGGTTGGCTGAAGGTGGACCAGGTCAATCAGGCATTAGTACCACTCGACTGATTAATGCAAGGTCTAATGGGGAGGCACTGGCTGATCTCATCCATGATGGCGGACATATTATCAGTGAAAAACTGTGCAAGCTCCTCACACTGTACCTGTGACAATGCTCGACCAAAATGTAGACAGGCTGGATTGCACAGTCTGTCCGCTGGTCTGGCCTATTTTTTGCTGCAGCAATTTCCCTGGACAGGAACTCTGCCTTCTTATGTGAAATTGCTGATTGGTAGATCTTATAATGATCCAGCAATGTAAGTCTGTCTCCCTCCAGGCGAGTTTTCTGCCAGTGGCTCTCCCACCTTTTCCCTCGTCTCTTCAACTCCCGAATCTCCCCATCAAGCCAAGGGGCACCTGGGTGAGGAATGGGAGGGCGAACACGAACTGGAGCAATGATATCCAGGGCCTCAGTAACAGCCTTATTATAGGCCAATACAAGGGGCCCCGGATCACTGCTATCCCTTGGAATTCCCGAGAGGTCCAGTACTGTCATTAGGCCTTCTGAGTTAACTCCTCTCAAACGATGGTATTGTATCAGTTCTTTAGGGGCAGGCCTATTTCGGTGGGCCTGCAAAACTGAATCACAGGGTGTGATGGTCAGACCACCCGACTGGCTCCACCTCCATATCAGAGATTTCCATCCCCAGGTGGAACACCGAGTTCAATGACTGCCCCCCCCTTGTGGGTTGTGGCAGTAATAACCCGTGTCAGGCCCAATGATTCCATCAACTGGAGGAGGTTTTGTCTAAACGGTGAGAGTTCATCATTGACCCAGGCATTAAAGTCCCCCAGAATTAACCATCTGGGAAAATTAACCATCTGGGGGCCTCTGATGCCATCTCAGAGATGGAGTCTGCAACCTTCTTCAGGAACTCCCTCCCATCACCTGGTGGATGGTAAATTAGAAGGGTCCTGTAGCCTGCATTGCACCCACTATGCTCTCAAAGGAATTGGTAGCTCCAACTGGCACCTCCCTGATCTCCAGTTCCTGTCTAAAACAGACAGCAACCCTTCCCCCGCCCCTATGGTCCTCTCTCTGGCAGTGTATTACTGAGAACCCAGCTGGAACAGCAGACTCCAAAATAGGGCTGGCATTCTCATCCAACCAGGTCTCAGTGATGCAAGCCAGGTCCATAGAGGCCACCAGATCTGCAACCATTGTGGTCTTATTCCTAATTGATCTGGCATTGCATAACACCACCCGAGAGGGACTGGAATCCGGGGATGGCCCCACTTCCTGCCTGACCAAGTCAGAACCCTTGGGTATGGGCACAAGGCAAGGAGGACCTCGCTCCTGCACCCATTTTGCCCCAGGGCACTTCGTGGTTCTCACTGTCTCAATCCGTCCACCTCTTTCCCATCCCCCCGAGAGTTCCAGGATCCTCCACCCCCTCATCTCCTTAAAATACCAGATGCCTTGCATCTACCATATGCTTTGAATGGGAGTAGGGGGCAGTCAAATGGATGAAGATCTTTTAGTGTCGAGGGGGAGTACTGCATGACCGTGCTCCTAGCTCCCCAGCACATTTCTTAGAACGCATCCACACACACAGTATTAATCCAATCACACCCCCAATCACTCAATCACCCCTTCAGCCTAATCACATACATATATATATATATATATATATATATGTACACACATATATATTTATGAACTGCAGATCGTAAATGGAGGAAGCTGATTGGCCTAGAGGTTTTTGGGCTACATCATCACGGCTTCAGAAAACCTCCAGCCACCAGCCTCCTCACTTGCTGCCAAGTTCATCTGACCTCAATGTTCCCCGCTACGTCCCATGGAAGAAAATCTTCCAACCTCAATGTTTCCCACCTAGAACTGCTGTCAGCAACAGTATATTAATCAAGAAAGGGCATCACCCGCTCTCACCAGAACCCACATCACACATTGAGATGGGCATTTAAAAAACCCACTGCAGCACTCACAAAAGCAACTGCCTCTCCACTCATAAATTTCCATACCGGGCGGCAATGGTGAACTTCCAGTTTTGTGAGAAGCAGGCAACTCAAAACAAAAGCCTGATCAAATCCCCAGTAACAGCATCTCCCACAAAACCAAACAGAACTCAAATTCTCGGCTTCACACCCCTTCCTCCCAAAAAACAAAACAAAAAAGCGTGCTGGCTGCACCGACCATCAGCATTCCCATCTCTCACAAGCGACCGTGTGCACACATTCAAAACACCAGCGCTTCATACAGTTACTGAACTACTCCTCTCAATCCTGCTGCTTCCAAATATAGCTCATCAGCTTAATTTTTCAGTTTCTAGTTATCGTGGGGTGGGGGAGACAGACAAACACAAAGGCACTAACAAAGACAGCCGACACTGTGGCAGAGTCACAGCTTGGCACACTGACTGATCAGTCAGCATTTGGCAACAGCACCACCTGCTGGGGAAATCAAAAATTGCAGATTTTTTTCTCGAAAGATGTACTTCCACCATCAGAAATGTAATAAAAAAAATTAAAAAAAATATATATATTTTTTTTTAAACAAATTAAAACATTTAAGCCAGTTCATAATAGCAATAAGGCACTCCAGGGTGTGGTATATCATGGGATATCGTCACTTCTCAGACGGTTGGGCGCATTGACCTCATGGCCTGCCATTCAACCACCCGAGGCGATTGATATCCCATAATATCCAAACCCTGTCATGCCTTATTGCTTATATATATAATATTTTTAATGTATAAAATTCTCTTCTTATTTGACTTACTTACTTGTACATATATCCCGCCCCCATTCAATAATCTCTGAACTAACCCTTTTTCAATCTAATCTACCAAAAATGTCCCGTTCCCCTCACCACCCCAAACAAACCACCCACCCTAATTAGTAGCAAATAACTTTAAAGTGTTTATAGTACAGAATTTACAGTTTCCAGTTGTAATCTTGATTTCTAGGGAGATGGATATGTTGTTCATTCACACTTATTGGCAGGTTCCTTGCCGCTTTAAATCTTGCTGGAAGGTTTTCAAGCTGGATCCTCCCACCCACCTGTGTGATAAAACTCTTGGCTCCACCCCATGATGCCAGATCTTCCTTACCACTTGGAAGCTCAGGTTCCCTCCTTAGCGCGTTGCGTTTTAGGCCTGGATCCAAACTCGACGGTTAAACCGAAACTCATTGTTAAATTTACTAGACTTTGGTCTTTTTCTTCCTTCGCAGCTGCAATGGACAAGTTGACTCCCAGATTTCGGCAGTGCCCTTGTGGGCAGAAAATGTCTCGGACCGATCCGCACTCCACATGCGTTTACTGTCTCAGGCTTGATCACGACCCGCAAGCCTGCAAATTGTGCAAGTCCTTCTCAGTCAACATCCTCGAAGACCGTGCTGCCAGACTTCAACTTGGGTGCCCCGAGAGAGACATATTCCTCCGGTGAAGTCAAAGGAGGCCCGTTGGGCAGTGTCCGTGGTGGCAGGCTCGGCTGAGCAACTTGAGCAGATGATCGCCCTCGAGGAGGAGGCGGCCCAGGCTGCATCTTCTTCCTCCTCCTCGGTCGCGGCATTTATCTCCCTCTCTTTTGACTCCTCCTCCTCCTACTCGGCTTCTTTCAAGGAGCTTTGTCATTCCCTCTCTACTAAGGGACAGGGGCCATGAGGACATTCCTCTCATTCCAAGAAGAAGGATTCAACGGGTAAGTCCCACCATCGGTGTTCGTGGGAGCGGGAGAGGTCCCCTTCCCCGGATAGTCGACACTCCACTTCGGTCAAGATTGCGGCTAAGGCCGCTGGCTTCATGGTGTCCCCGTCAGGTCAGCCAGCCGAGACACCCGTCGATGCCGTCAAGATTTTTCTCAACCCGTCGGACGGGCTGTCGACTGGAAAAGCCGACAACCCTTCTTCACCGGTTCCCCTGGTGGAAACTGAGGACTTGCCTGTGACTCCTGTGCCGGAGTCCCAGGTTAAGGTTCCCGAGCCGAGGGAGGAACGGGTTTCCAGACCCACCCTTAGAAATACCGAAGGTCTCGGTCTCGATCTTGGACCTCCTCTCAGTCCAACCGATCCCGCCAACATCGGCGGTCTCGGTCTCTGCACCGAGGGAAGTGGCAGCGCCACTTGTCCTCCTCGGAGGATAGGCTCTGGCACTGATTGCATCAGCGCTACGAGGACCTGATGTGGCAGCAGCTCCTTTTGTCTGGGAACAAGCTGACCCCGTCGCCTTCCCTGGCCATTAAATGGCTGACACCTGAGCAGCCGGAACAACCCCTTGTGGTCATCGAGGAGCCAAAGCCGGCGCTGGTTGTTCGGCTGAAACCAGCTGCACCATCCATTGTGGTGGAACCCCTGCCTCCACAACCTAAAACTGGGGCTCTAACCAAGGATTCTCGGTTGGGTCAGGGGTTGCCCCATTGGTTGTCGGTCACCCTCTCTCCCAATCGGCCTCGGCAGGTGGAGGGTGGCTCAGGCCCTCAGCAGCTGTTTGCGGACTCCTCGGAGTCTGATGATGACTCTTCCCTGTTCTCCAGGCCCCTCCACCTGGAGTCCTCTGGGGAACAGTCAGTGGACGAAAGCCCATCCTCGTTCATGGGAATGCTTTGGCTCATCTCAGAATCTACTGGGATGAAGCTCGAACCCGTGTCAAAGCAGGCCAAGTATCCCCTCATGGAAATCCTGGACTGAGGGGATTCTCCCACGGAGGCCTTTCCTGTGGCCAAAGCTATTGTTGGCCCGGCTCTGGAGCTATGGCAGCGGCTGGCTTTTTGTCCAGCTCCTTCGGCCAGGATGGCCAGGAAGTATGCTGTTCCCACCGGCTCACTCTCTGGTTTCTCAGAGCACCCCTCTGTGGAGGGACTAGTGACCGATAGTGTTTTCAGACGTTCTGGAAATGCTCGGGACGTGGACAAGCCTCCTGACAAAGAGTCCAAGAAACTGGACTATGCCGGGTGTAAAGTCTATGCTGCGTCCTCCTTAGGCCTGCATCAGGCCAGTTCAGCCGTACTGATAGCTCACTTTTCCCACACCCTTTTGGGCTCCCTGGATGAGGCGATTCCTCATCTCCTGGCTGACCTCCAGACTACGGTCAAGCAGGTGCGGGATCAGGGAAGGGCGGTGGCAAAGCAGCAGCTCCAAACTGCTCTTGACATTGGAGACTCTTGTGCCTAGTCAGTAGCAGCCGCAGTGGCCATGCGCCACAGAGCTTGGCTGCGGATCTCCACCTTCATGGCGGATACCCAGCATAAGCTGGCAGATGTACCCTTCCTGGGTACTGACTTGTTCGGTCCCGGGGTGGAGGGTCACTTGCACAGAATCGAGAAGTCCAATGCCACCTTGGACTCAGTCACATCTGCCCAGAAGGACAAAGGCCGCCAGCAGCAGTGTAAGCCCTTTCGGCCTTCTGCCCCGTGGCACGTCCGGCCCAGCAACACCAGCATCAGGGCCAGCAGGCTCGCACTTGGCAACCCAAAGCCAAGCCTGCAGTTTCCTCCAGCAGGAAACTGGGAGGAAAAGGCCCAGGAGGTCCCTCGGCCAGTCCTTCCTCCAAGCCTGTACAGTGACGGGTTAAGGGGTGTCACCCCCAGCCTTGTCACTCCTTCCTGGGTTCCCCACATGGGGGAACGGCTCCGCCACTTTTTTTCCGCCTGGTCCGCTATCACCATGGACCGCTGGGTGTTGGAAGTAGTAGGAAAGGGTCTACCCCTGGAATTTGAGCAGGCTCCACCTTATCGGGGGGGCTACGGGGTCCGTAGCCTCCCTGTTGACTCATTGAGCCAACATTACCCTGCTCCTCCAGAAGGAGGTGATCAGGGAAGTGGCGGATCTTCCATCAGACCCAGGGTTTGTGTCCAGGTACTTTCTGGTCCCAAAATGGACAGGGGGGCTGGTGCCCCATTCTAGACCTACATGACCTGAACAAGTTTCTAAGGTCTCAAACCTTCAGGATGGTCACTCTGGCTCAGATCAATACATGCTTGGAACAAGGCGTGTGGTTCTGTTCTCTGGACCTTCAGGATGCGTTCTTCACATCCCAATCCATCTGTCCCACCAGCGATTTCTCCACTTCAGAGCGGAGGAATCCCTTTACGAGTTCCGGGCCATGCGCTTCGGCCTCTCTCCAGCTCTTAGGGTCTTCACCAAATGCATGGCAGTGGTGACAGCATTCCTGCGGCACCGAAGGGTCTGGGTGTACCCTTACCTGGGTGACTGGCTGATTGCAGCCCCCTCCAGACCGGAGGTGGAGCGGTCCAAGGATCTGACCCTCCAGGTCTGCTCTCAGATTGGCCTCCTCATCAACAAGGCCAAAGTAGAACTCATGCCAATGCAGGTGATTCAATTCATCGGGGCAGAGCTAGACTCTTTTCGAGCCAGGGCAAGGCTCCTCGCAGACAGGGCCAAGGTTCTTTCCTCCTTTGCCCAATCATTTCTGGTTGGGCAATTGTGCCCTGCCCAGGACTGCCAGTGCATTCTGGGCCTCATGGCGGCCTGCACCAGTGTGGTCCATTGGACCCGTTAGCACGTGCATCCCCTACAATGGGGACTGGCCGGCCAATGGTCACAGCGCTCCGGTCCTCTGGACCAGCCAGTGGCAGTGACCCAGGAGATGTGGAACGCTCTCCAATGGTGGATCATTCCAGCTCATCTGCAGAAGGGCATCCTATTTGTCCACCCGAGCCGACGGTCACTCTAATGACCGATGCCTCTCTGATGGGTTGGGGTGCCCATCTGGGGGAGCACAGAGCGCATGGCCTCTGGTCCCCTCGGGAGTCTCAATGCTACATCCACCTGCTGTAGCTCTGAGCAGTCCAACTAGCCCTCACCACCTTTGCTCTGTTTGTACGGGGTCAAGTGGTCCAGGTCTAGACGGACAACACCACAACCATGTACTACCTAAACCGCCAGGGTGGGACATGCTCCTTGCCCCTGAAAAAGGAAGCTCTCTGCACTTGGTCTCTCGTGAGCAGTCTGAAGGTGGATCTCCTAGCCATCCATGTGGCAGGAGCAAACAACACTCTGGCCGATGCCCTAAGCTGGATAGGGGCTGCATCTCACGAGTGGTCTCTCCTGCCAGAGGTAGTACACAATCTGTTCTCCCACTGGGGCACACCTCAGGTGGACCTGTTTGCCTCCAGGGAGAATGCATAGCTGAGGCTGTATCATGCCCTCCCCCCTCAGCAGGGCTCGCTGCATGGGGATGCCTTTTCAAGGCCGTGGACCCCAGGCCTCTTCTACGCCTTTCCCCCATTTCCCTTGATCCACAAGGTGCTTCTCAAGGTGAGGAGGGACAAGGCACAGGTGATTCTGGTAGCCCCAGACTGGCCCCGCCAGTTCTGGTATCCAGATCTCCTCAGCCTCAGCTCCAGGCTCCTGAGGCAGCTCCCAGCCCACCCGGAACTGATTTCAGTCAACCAGGGGAAGGTACTCCACCTGGGCCTTCAATCCCTGCACTTGATGGCCTGTTTCCTGAGTGGCTAGAGTTCCAGGCCTTGGTTCTTTCTGACGAGGTCCTCAACGTCGTTGAGGCATCCCGTAAGGAGTCGACCATAAAATGCTATGCCTTCAAATGGAAAAGAGTCTCCATTTGGTGTCAGGATAAGGGGTTGGACCCTTCCTCCTGTTCTTAGGCTGGCATTCTGGACTACCTGTGGTCCCTTTCTCAGCTAGGGCTTCAGTCGACGACCCTTAAAGTGGACCTGGCAGCCATCTCTGCTTACCGGGGACTGGCTGGGAAGCAGTCAGTGGCATAGGAGAAGGTAGTCGGGCGCTTTTTCAAGGGCCTTGATCACATATCCTCTCCAGTGCGAGAACCTCCACCTCGTGGGATCTACTGCTGGTATTGGCTGCACATGGGCAAGCCATTCGAACCGATGCACAGGTGTGACATCTCTCACCTGTCGGGAAGAAGCCACCTTCTTGGTGGCTATCACGTCAGCCAGAAGGATGGGAGAGCGCCAGGTGCTTTCCATCGAGTCTCCTTATCTGGTCTTCCACAGGGACAAGGTTGTCCTGCTCCCCTACCTGAAATTCCTTCTGAAGGTGGTGTCGGAGTTTCACCTTAACCAGGTGTTGACTCTGCCAGTGTTCTACCCCAAATACACCTCGGAGGCCGAATATAGGCTCCATACTCTGGACCCTAGAAAAGCGCTCTCTTATTATAAGGAGTGAACGGCTGAAGTTCGGGGAGAGGTTCACCAGTTGTTTGTCACCTATGCTGAAGCCACACCTGGCAGACCTGCAGCCAACTGGACGATAGGCAGGTGGGTCACCTCCTGCATAGACCTCTGCTATAGGTTTGCGGGCATGGAGCCTCCCAAAGGGATAAGAGCTCATTCTACCCGCCATACCGCTGTTTCGGTGGCTACTTCCAGGGATGTCCCTATCCAGGAAATCTGCAGGGCTGCTACCTGGAAGTCAGCACACATCTTCATTACCCACTACCACATCGACCTTGAGTCACGCTGGGATGCTGGTTTTGGGACCTCAGTCCTTCAGTCCTTGTTTCCTAAATAGGGGCGTGCGCCTTGCCTCCCTCCTCCCGGAGAACTGCTAGGGGTCTACCAATAAGTATGGATTGAACAACATATCCATGTCCCTAGAAATACAGGTTACTCACCTGTAACAGGAGTTCTAGGAATGGTATATGTTGTTCATCCACACAACCCAACCAACCTCCCAGTCTTCGACGCACAACCTGGCTTCCAGTGGGCTAGATCTGGCATCATGGGGCAGAGCCGAGAGTTTTATCACCTGGGTGGGTGGGAGGAGCCAGCTTGAAGACCTGCTGACAAGATTTAAAGCAGCAAGGAACCTGCCAATAAGTGTGGATGAACAACATATACCATTCCTAGAACTCCTGTTACAGGTGAGTAAAGTACAGTTACGTAAGAACTTACCATAACAGTAGATCTTCGAGAACAGCTCTTGCAGCAGGTTATACCATTAGGACTGAAGCCGGCAGGCGTCAGGACTACAAGGAAAAATTCTAGCTAGCTATCTTCAGCGGGGCCGCCTGACATGGCGTCCCGCCTCCGCGTCCAGGCGTGGGTACATAAAGAGGCGGTCCCATAGAATCCCCAGTTCTCCGCCTGAGACTCCCGGCCGCAGGATGACATCAAAAGGGGAGACCGAGGATCCACCGTCAGAAGGCAATAAGGGAGAAAATCCCGATACAAGCATTTCCTTCTTTTTCTCCGTCATCTTCTCATTCCATCATTCATTACCCATTTCTTCTTTTTTTTTTTTAAGAAGCAGAGCTGTGCCTCCTCTAAGGGGGAAGGTGGGCTGGAAGGTACCTGCTGCAAGAGCTGTTCTCGAAGATCTACTGTTACGGTAAGTTCTTACGTAACTGTACTATCTTACTTAGAGATACAGGTCTTGCAGCAGGTTACACCATTAGGACTGATTCCCAAGCAGTAACGCTACCAGAAGATCCGGGAGGAGGCAGAGAGACAAGAGAAAAAAAACAATCCAAGTCCTGACTCAGGACAAGAGACCTTGCAACACCGCTAGACCGAAACCGGCTCTACGCTGAAAGGCGATGTCCAGACTGTAGTGCCTGATAAAGGTATGCACAGAGCTCCAAGTAGCTGCAGCGCAAATAGTTGAGACAGAGACGTTCCTGAGCGCTGCAAAGGAAGTGGCCACACCCCTGGTAGAATGACCCCCGGATAGAACCCGGGAGGGGCTTTTGTTTAATCTCGTAACAGTACGAAATACACTGGACAAGCCAGCGAGACAAAGTCTGTTTGGATACTGGTTGGCCTTTCATTCTCTGGAAAAAGGAGACAAAAAGCTGGTCAGAACCCCGAAAGGGTTTAGTTCAGTTAAGGTAATACCTCAGGCTGCAGTGAACATCCAGGGTGTGAAGCAAAGCCTCCCCTCTGTTAGAGTAACTCGGGAAGTAGACCGGAAGGTCAATATCCTGATTCAAAGTAAGTGTCGAAACCACCTTAGGCAGAAACTTTGGGTTCGTCCGCAGAGATACTCTGTCCTGGTGAAAAACCAAATAGGGCTCTTTGCACATGAGAGCGTGAAGCTCAGAAATCCTTCTGGCTGAAGTAACGGCAACCAAAAATTACGTCTTCCATGACAGAAAACGTAGCTCGCAATCCGCGGCAGGCTCAAAGGGAGGGAGCGTAAGTTGTTCCAGGACAAAGAGTAGATTCCACGGAGGCACTGGGTCCCTAATGGGAGGCCTAAGGTGCAACACTCCTCTAAGAAACTTCCGAGAGGCATCTAGCTGAGCAACAGCACGGTGCCCCACCGGAAGATGGTAGGCCGAAACAGCACAAAGGTGCACTTTGATAGAGGAGTAGGCTAGCCCTGAATGGAATAGAGAAAGGAGATAGTCTAAAATTACTCCCACGGGACAACCTAAAGGGGAAAGGTCACGAGCCCGTGACCATAGACAAAAACGACGCCACTTCATGGCATATGTAGCATGCGTTGCCGGCTTTCTGGCTGCGGAGAGAACCTCAGCAACCTCTTGCGAGACCCCGTGGCGCAAAATGGCTATGTCTCTAGGAGCCATGCATGCAGGTTCAGAGAACGGAGATCCGGATGGAGCAATAAACCTTTCTCCTGAGACAGTAGGTGGGAGCTGAGCGGCAATGGGAGCGGGGGTTCCCGAGATAGCTGTGCCAGCAAAGGGAACCATATTTGTCTGGGCCAAAACGGGGCCACCAGAATCATTGCGCATGCTCCCTGCGCAGCTTGAGAAGAACTCTCTGGATCAACGGGAAGGGAGGGAAGGCATAAAGGAATCTGTTCACCCAGGAGAGGGACAACGCGTCTCGCCAGAAAACACCAGGCCCTGGACCTAGCGAGCAAAAATTGGGCAGTTTTGCGTTGGATGGGGATGCGAACAAATCCAGCTCTGGAATTCCCCATCGAAGAAACAGATCCTCTGCCACCTCCTGATGAAGTTCCCACTCGTGAACTCTGGCCTGGGAACGACTCAGGCCGTCTGCAATCGTGTTGTCCACCCCGGGAACGTGAACCGCAATCAGATTTGCGCCATGTCCGATTACCCAATCCCACACTCTCATGGCTTCCCTGCAGAGGGGGTAAGAGTGTGCGCCTCCTTACTTGTTGAGGTAATACATTACCGCCGTGTTGTCTGTCTGAAGCAGGATAGTGCACGGCGGAATTATGGACTGAAAAGCCTGAAGTGCATAGAGGACCGCCCTCATCTCTAGGACGTTGATATGGAGATGAGCCTCCAATGGGGTCCACGCACCCTGAGACTTCACCCTGTCTAGGTGTGCTCCCCACCCGAGACCTGAGGCGTCCATGGTGAGGGTTATCTCTGGGGACGGCGCTGCAAATGGGACACCCTTGGAGAGCGACCCAGGGGCTAACCACCATTGCCAGTCTCGAATCATAGATTTTGTGATCCTGACTGGATGCTGCAAATGGTCTTGCCTCTGGTCCCATTGCGCCTTGAGCATCCACTGTGTTATTCGCATGTGGAGTCGCGCGAGAGGGACTGTGGGAATGGCCGCAGCCATGTGTCCCAGCAGACGAAGGACCGACCTGGCTGGTATGGTCTGGTTCGACGATAAGGCCCCTATGAGGGACCTGATGCGTTCCGCCCTGTCGGCCGGAAGAAAAGCTCTTCCCTGGACCGTGTCCAGCACTGCCCCTATAAACTGCAGGTTTTGCGACGGTACCAAGAGGGACTTCTCGTGATTTATAAGGATGCCCAGCGATCGAAATAAGTCTTGGGTGTCCTGGATCGTGAGCAGGAGCGCCTCGCTGGAGGCGGCCATGAGAAGCCAATTGTCGCGGTACGGGAACACATAGTGGCCCTTTCTCCTTAGAGATGCTGCCACGACTGCCATGCATTTGGTAAAGACCCTTGGTGCGAATGACAGCCCGAATGGGAGAGCCCGGAACTGAAAATGGTGGCCTAGAAACTCAGGCTTAGGAACCTCCTGATGCGCCTGAGCTATGGGGATATGCAGGTATGCGCCCTGCATGTCTAGGAGCTAACAGGCGCCTGCTTCAACATGGGGATAAGACCCAGAAGGGTCACCTATCCGAATCTCTTGTATGTGACCGACATGTTGAGGTCGCGCAGGTCCAGAATCGGACGGAGGTCCCTGTTTTCTTGGGAACCAGGAAGAAGTGAGAATAATACCCTAGTCCTCTCTGGTTGCCCGGACGATTCTATCGCCCCTTGTTTAGGAGCGCATTCTTGCCAAATTAAGGTGCCGTATGGACCCGGATACCGGGAGAGCACAGGAGGCCTCGAGGGTGGCTTTTCCGCGAACTCTAAAAAGTGGCCGACGCTGACCAACTGAAGAACCCACCTGTCGGTGGTGACTGCCTGCCATCCCGGCAGGAAGTTCGCAATGCGACCCCCGACCATAACATCCCGTTGATCCTGAGGGGCGGGGGCCGGAAAGGAGTCATGCTGTGGCGGCAGATGGGCCCGCTGGCTGGGTCACTCTAGGGGTGCGTTGACCTCTGCTAGCGGGTTGCTTACCCTGGGTTCTGCGGAAACCAGAGCCCCTCTGTTGTGTGGCGGAGCGGGGTTGTTGCCTCTGTGTCCACCCACGGAAACGGCCTTGGTGCCTACGAAAGGAACCTAGCCTAGGCCGGTACATTGCTTGAACCGACCTCACTGCCTTCCTGGCCTCTTGCAGTTTGGTAATAATCTTGTCCGAAGGATTACCAAACAACACATCTCCCTCGAAAGGGGCGTCCATAATGTTCTTCTGGACGTCCGGGGTGAAGCCGGAGACACGGAGCCAGGAGTGTCTCCGGAGGCAAACGCCTGAAGCTGCTGCTCTGGCCGATGAGTCCGCGGAATCATACGCGCTCTAAGCACTTGGGTCCCCACGTCTGAACCCGTGCGGAGGAGCTGGAGCATCTCCTTCTTCTGCTCACCTTCGGGTAGTTTCTCGGCTACCTCCAGACCCTGTTCCCACAGAGCGTTCTGAAATTGAACCATGTGGGTCAGATAATTTAAGGATCTGATGGTGCAGGTAGCGGAAGCATACGTGCATCTGCCCAGAGAGTCCAATTGCTTGGATTCTGGATCCGGTGGCAGGGTGCTCAAATGCTGCGGCCTTTGAGACCGGTCATGTGAGGCTGTTATGACCAGAGAATCGGCCAGAGGTTGTTGCGTCAAATACTGGTCCTCCCTAGGAGCCTTGTATAGACGGTCAGCTTTCTTCGGCACCGCCAGTAATGAATGTGGACGCTTCCACGTGGCCTTGGTGACGTCCACAAAAGTGTCCACCAAGGGTGGCACCACCACAGGCTTGGGGTCCTTCTGCCGAAAATACTTGGCCAGGTGCAATCTTTCGGGGTCTAACTCCTCAGCTTCCCACCCCATGTTCTCCTGGATATGGCGCATGATATCCATGAACGAGGGGTCATCCGGAGGAGACCGTGGTGTCTCACGTGGGTCCGGAGAAGGGACTGAGATTGGAGATGGGGATCTAGAGGTGGAATATACTGATCCCGTGTCCTCCGTCGACGGCGAACGTCGGCGTCTCCTGGATCTCTTGGGGCTGGGTGATCCAGAAGAAGAAGATCTTGACGGAGGTCTCCTCTTTGTGTGTTGAGCCCTGGGAGGAGATCTGGACTCCCTGGGGATAGTAGAGCGGACAACCGACCCCGCAGGTGAAGGGGGGGCCACAGCCGGAGGAGGAGGAGGAAGAGCGGTGGGTGCCACGTCCTTCTTAATGGTGTCCCACCAGTATGTAAAGAGATCCTTTACATCCGCAAGAGACAATCCCGACGCCGGCTCAGACGCCGAGGGTCGGACGTCGGGTCCCAGCGACGGCTCCATAGAGACCTCGGGCAGCGGCGAGGGAGCCCTGGGAGACTGCGCGAGGCCGGGATCGCCCGTCTGGTCCTCAGGCTGCGTCAGGTCTTCCTCCGTTGGAGACTCCTGTCCGACGACGGTCGGAGGCGCAGGAGCCCTCTTCTCAGGCGCCGCGGATGCCGGTCCCCCAACCGACATCCGATGGGAAGGTTTGGCCGGCAGCGGTCTCCCGGCCCGGCAGCGGCTCGAGGAGAGTGGTGACAAGCGGCTGGCGGAGGTCGAGGGCGATCGCGTTGCGGCCTCTTCAGAGGGTAAGCTCAAGGGTTTTCCAGGGCGGCACTGAAGAGGACCGGACGTTGGGTACCGACGAGCAGGAGACCAACTTGTGGTGGTGGTGGTGACGCTCCCCGGACTTCGCCACGGCCTTAGGGGTGGAGGACGATGACGGCCTGGCGGTAGGGGCCTGAGAAGACCAAGAAACAGCCACCGCAGCCGGGGGGAGGGAAGAGGCCCTGGATGGAGACCGGTCCGACTTTGACCCGGAGCTGCGGGACTCGGAGGCCCGAGTCGGAGACCTGGAAGGGTCCTTCTCCCTTCTCTTCTTTTCGGCGTGCTTGTGGGATTTTGAGGATTCCCCTTTAGAGGACATGGCTCTGAGTTTTTCTTCAAGAAGGAAAGCCTGAAGAGCCTTCTGTCGCCGGATCCTGGTGAGGCTATTAAACCCCTGACAGAGGGAACAGGCCTGGGTGTCGTGCTCTGGGCCCAGGCACCAGACGCAGGCCATGTGAGGGTCCTTAAAGGGGATCTGCTTACCGCAAGCACACTTTGACGTATGCCCGGAGGTCGGAGAGGACATCAGCAAAGAAAATCCTTCGAAGTGAAGTAAATTCCCGTAGGAAAGTTCAGCAACCATGCATCGCGTGCTAGACTAAGACCAGAGGGTCGAGGCATGCAAGTCGATGGCGGGAAAGAACTGGGGATTCTGGCGGGACCGCCCCCTTATGCACCACGCCTGACGTGCGGAGGCGGGCCATCCGACGCGGTCCCCGCTGAAGATAGCTAGCTAGAATTTTTCCGAGGGGTCCTGACGCCTGCCGGCTTCAATCCTAATGGTGCAACCTGCTGCAAGAGCTGTATCTCGAAGTAAGATCCTGTATTTATTTCCCCTCACAGTGCTCTCAACACTGCAAGATGAGGATTTCAGTACTCTTTGGCCCCCTTTCATGGGGCTGAATTGTAATGGTTCCCAGTATTTAATGACTTAAGAGATGCTCAAGATATTATGTCCAGTCTACAGTACAAATTTCATAACAGACACCGCCGAAAAAGAAAGAATATTGTACTTCACCAGATTATGCAGACATTCTAATAGGCATTAATCCACTATGACGATTACCAGACTTCTCTCAGCCAGTTGTTAGACCACCTTCTAACCTTTGTACCAAAGTAGCATGGGGGCACCTCCTTCAAGTTTCCCTGGGGCCTCTCTTCCGTGGATCAGGTTCCCCCCAGACCTTCACCTCAGTGGTCCAAGATCGACCCACCCTCCGGTGGGCCCCTTGTTCCACCTGAGGGAAGCAAATCCACTTCACCATCCTCCCGTGGTGACAGCGGCCGTCCCTCTGTCCAGGCTGGGGATCCTAATCCCCCTCCAAATTTCAGAGAAGCTCCTCCGGCGTTTCTCACTACGTGGGCCCCTTCAGAAAGCTTCCTCCCATCTGGGGAAGCAGCCGATGTACTTCCTCTTGCTTGGTCCGACTGGGCTCTCACCCTAGCTAGAAACCACTGCTAGGCACGTTGTTCCTCCACACACATCTCTCCTTCACAACAGCCTCAGCAATCAAGCCTTCACCACCATGTCATCTGCAATTCCACATGATCCTCTGGATACTGTTCCACACCACTCTGCCTTCAGCACCACTCTTTTCAACCTCAACATTATGATAAGGTGAAAAACAGCTCTCCTACTTTGCTGTTTCGTTGTTTGTTGATTTTGCTATGCCGCGTTTACTATACAGGGCTCACTAGTAAATGGCTCCCCTAGCACCTCACAGCCCGGGCATCGTTGGAGTCAAACCTACAGCCCTAGCGTACACTTAGGGTGTAGCTCATTCATCGAAGATGCTCAAGTTTTCTAAATATCTCACTGTGGGTCCTTGACTAACTATTTTAGGATAGTTCCTTACAAAGAATAACTAAGTTAACTTAATGCGACAATTTTCAGCTAAAATTCTTTAAATAAATACTAAAAAAACACCTAAAACTGGAGAAAGGTTCTGCAACTAAATTTCAGGCACACCTAGCATGGCAGACTTGCCAGCTCAAGTGTTATATGTTCTGTGTTTTGTATTTTATTTACTATTTTAAATTTTAGTAAACTCTGTTTTCCTTGAAATCTTGCCTGAGCCTTTTTATCATTTTGAGTGTGAACACTGGGACAGTGTTGATAATTCTGACAGAACTGTTAAGTGCTTATAGTGTGTTACCATATGCACCAAGGTAAGGAAATACCTAGGTCTCAACTGAGTCAGAAAGGGGATTGTGAACCAGGTTGTGTGCCCACTGGGTTAAATATTCTACTGCATTCCCCAAAGAGAGTTTGATATTTGGACCTGTTACCTGGGCGTGCTAGCAAAAAAGGGTTCATATTTGATCTCAGGACTTGAGACTGGTAGTTGTTCGGACCCATAACAGACAGGAGGGTTACCCTGTTTGTCCCCTGTTCACATAGTACACCGAGGTTGGGCACTGTGGGAGCAGAGGGCCTGACTCCCTGGAGTGCGTTCGTGACAATTATAATCAGTCCAGTGTATCCTCACAAAGGGCAGCCATCCAAAAGATGCATTGCCAGCATACTGCCTAACTTCCCCTCAAATGACACGGCATCTCAAGTCCAAACACTAATAGGATTACTCTTTCTCCCAGGGTCAACAAACTCAGCTCACACAGAGCACCAACTGGAGTTCAATTCTCAGTTTCGGCGGGACAGTACCAGTGGCACACTACACAGGGGATGGTTGATGTCAAATGCACAGATGCACTATGTGAGTGGCTGCAGGACCGAACCCTATGCTAGAGATGGGAGATGGGCCAGGCAGAGAGACTGACAGGGATTGTAAATAAAAAAAAAAGTCACAGAGTCCGAGAGATGCAATGAGCCAAGCAGCCACACTCATACTTTCCAATGGAGCTATGAAGCTTTGCTGGATAATTTGAGTAATTTAGCTGGAGATTTGCTGCTTTTGCTGGTAGAAATATTTTTATTACTGTATTTTATTCTTTGGTAACTGGATAAGGCCCACTAGGCACAAATGCCTGTTTTCAGGGGCGATCCAGGAACATTGGGAAGGTTAAGTGACTTGCTCAGAGTCACACAGTATGCAAGTGGAGATTGTGGGAATCAAACTCAGGTCTGTCTGCCTGCAAGATGTACCAGGCTCATTCACAGCTTGTTAATCTAACCTCTAGACTATACTGCCAGCCCCAGTTATATAAATGCCGGGGGTCTGGGGGTCACTAGGCCGCAAAAGCTCAGAAGTTTTAGATGCTCTGTGGTGCATCTTGGAGAGCTTATTTTGAACTTACAACACACTTTTGTTAAGTACCCCTATATTACCTCAGTACTGATCAACTTGTGTACCAGTCCCATTGTACATACATGCAAACATTACAGACACAAACACCCACTCATCCTTTGGGGTTATTAATAGTGTACTCAGTGCCACCTGACATCCATGAATTAGGAATCTTCAGCCTTCCCCTGACTGGTGAGTGTGGTGGGCATCACTGGCAGATGGGAGGGCATTTGCTGCAGCAGCAAAATGGAATGCTGCAGTTAAGGATTCCAGAGAGAGTTCAGGGAGAGAGGAGCGGAAGAGTCTCTTTCTGTTCTGTCTGACCTTTTCTCTGCTGGGAGTGACAACTATCAGCAGGCTGTGAAGTGTCAAAAACTGTTGTTTACATTCCTCACACACAGGTGATGATATTTTAGGTGGAGACAACCAAATGTGAAAAAACTGAAAATATTCACTTTAAAATCTTAAACTCCAAAATGTAGCATGATATTCAGTCTCCTATGAATTTTAAACATTCCGTGTGCCACACTTGACACTTCTCATCTTTCTTTTTTTTCCCCCACTTGTTCCCCACTCAGCCAACATGATCATGTCACAACCAACCAGGATGACTCCTCATTTTTCCTTTTTTTTTTTCTCAACAGTTCTCTTCTCTCGAGTGGGGTATGCCCCGATTAGCATTTTCACTACACATTTTTTTCTCACTAACAGCCATTTAAATGTTTATATTTTATCTGTTTGATCTTGGTGTCTCTCTAGCTGCATTTTATAGCCAGCACCTCTTGTGGTACATCCCTAAAGCTCACATGGCTGACACTAGATCCAGAGAACAGCTGCAGGAGTGTGTATAGTTAGGCCTTACAGATAATGGAGTTATTAATAGCTCTGGTTTGTGGTCTACCCTTGCCAGTGCTATACCAAGACCAAGTATATAGACTAGCAGTCAACTGCCAGTCTATACCTAGTCTTAGTATAGCACAGGAACTGGGAGATCGCAAACCAGAGCTATTAACAGCCATGTCCATATGGACTTACTATACATGCTCCCATGGCTACGCCCTGGTTCTGAAGTCAACTGAATAATAGCCAGGGGAGCTTGTGGGATGCACCACAAGAGGTGCTTACTTCAAAATGCCAATGGGAGGGATAGGAAGATTAAACAGATGAAAAATTATCTTAACATTTCCCTAAAATTAAGGAGGAGCTCAATTGGTTGTTCTGCACATTTAAGTGTTAAACAAACAGAAAAATGCCACAGCTCTAATGTCTTATTTGCCACTTCAGAGGATTCTCATCAGGCTGTCATCACCTTCATATCAAGACATGAGAGGAGAGCGACTGCAACTGCGCTGCCTCTCCCATGATGGCACACTGACACTGTAGTGCAGTAATACACCAAACAACCGGTGGACATGGCACAGCACAGCTGAGAACTTCCCCCCACCAAGCTGATCCAGGAGGCCCTGGGACCTGGCCTTTTACAATAGGAGTCGAGTACTAACTACAGGCCTAGTACAAGGCCACAGGCTCCTTCATCCCAGTACCTCCCTCACCGATTCCATTCCTCTCTCCCCAAGCATGGAGCCTGGAAGCTGGGGTCAGATCTGCTGACTAGTACAAGGCGGCTGGCTGCAAGGCAAGTTGAGCCCACCCAAAATGGCCCTCCAGGCAGCTGGCAGCCCCCAGCTCCCTCTCAGCCCAGGCCCATCCCACCATGCTGGCCTCAAGAGTGCAGTGCTGCAAACCAAAAGGAGGCATTAATCCCAGAGTTCCACTCCCCCACCCCTGGTGGTGATGCACAGGTGCAGTCAAGCCAGGATACTGACTGACTGCTGTGCCTCAGGCAGATGGGATGGCACCTTCCTCGCAGTCACCCCACACCTAGTGGGTTGCCCTGTCATGGTCCCTTACCCTCAGTGCAAGTACAACTGCATAAGTGATAATAGGCATGTTCCACCAAAGCAGAGACAATGCCAAGTCTGCTAACTATTATGTAACATCTTATTCTTTTAAACTATGTACTTATACTTTTTCTTTCAAATTCCTTTTGTGCAACATAACCTCCTCTGTCCAGGCTCCAGTCTCCATCAGTCTCCTCATTTAGTACCTCTCGAGCTCCTGCTCTTCTCCGCTCCTGCTGTGCCCCCCCAGCTCCACCCGCTCCCACTCCCGCTCTGCAACACACTGCTGAATATGTTCATTCATGCTTCTATGAGTTCTCCTCACCCCAACCATAATACCTCAGACTGGATACTACCATGCCTGCACCTCAACCCTATCATAGCATTCTTCAGCAAACAGGCTACCTTTTAAATAACTGCATATTGCCACCTTAATACTGTACTGTCTGTTCATCTTCTATCAGCATTCAATGTATAGCATGGCATGTACTGCATGTTTTGCAAATATGCACTATACACTTACTTCACTGATGCCTGTCTGCTTGTTTTCTAATCCAAATGCGCTGATTTCCCAGTTTCCATATAGTTCCATACTTGTACTATCACCATGCACAATGCCTGCCTACTAGTTTCCTGATCTTGATAAGCTGACTGCCCGAAGTCCCACGGACTCTGAAAAAGTCTGATTGATTTTATTTGTGATGTACTCTGACCACCCACCATACCTGTTCCCAACAAACACACCTCTTCCCCTGCTTGTAAACTTTATTACACCTCCTTCCATGCTGCTTCATCCAACCACAGCACTGCACTAAAAAACAATATTCACATGCTGCTACATTACTCTGCTGCCCCTACCTGGGATCCGCATGCAGCCCTGTCTACCTGACCTGTGTAATCACTTTTTGGTACATTACCGCTAAATTCACTTCACTAGTAATCAATTAAGCTTATTTGTGGTTTTATATGACTAACATACCCCGAAGATAAAGCCAGGATAACAAATTATTCCTGTTAGGTCAAAATTATTCAATTTTTTTTCAGCGTAGTCCTCCCATGGCTAAGATAAGATTAACCTCCAGATAACTGATGAATCTGGTAGAGCATGAACAACTCTAATGCACACTAAAGAAATGTCTGACAAAGCTTTTGTGGTTATGTCTGCAGTGTTGCAGTGATATGATGGCAGAGATAAGGCGGTATGGTGTAATCATGCTTGAAGCTACTGTACTGTATATCAACACACAATTTTGTGGTCATGCTAAGCTACCAAAATGTGATTGTCTTTCCTTTCCATTTTATAATGCAGATCAATTTTGACTCCATAAAACAGAGTAAATATTTCTGTAGTACAATGGCACTGTATAGGAGAGAATGTGTTTCTCTTCTTTTTATTATCTTGTTTTCACCTTTTTTCTCTCATTTCGCCTATTCCTCTTCACAGTTGAGTGCCACATCTGCACATGTTCTTAGGCTGGGAGGGTGAGAGGGAGTGGATGTTCTCAGAGCTCATGCCAATATTGCACCCTCTTGAGTTTGGCGGGAGGGGATGTTAGCAGTCCACTCCCTCCATCATTGACACTAAGCACCTTAGTCCCATGACGTGCTCGGCCTTCAGCAGACCTCAAAGTGGAGTTATAGGGATCACACACAAACTAATACATGAGGTTCCACTGATTTGGCCTATGTTTCTTTTTTATTACATTTTAGTTTTTGTTTTACTGGTTATGTACCTGGTAAATGCAAACTTTCATTATCGGTGTGGCCCCTCATTTACCAAGTTTATTGGTGGACAGACTGAACAACACAAGAAGGTCAAGTGCCTTAATCTATACGGTCAGCTAATTGTACGGTGGTGTTTGAAGCAGTAAGATCTGGGTTCATAGTTGTGCTCCAGCTATACTGAAACCCATCATTTTCCCTGTTCTGAATTCTTGCTTAATGCCTGCAGCCCAGGTGTAACAACCTGACACCAGTGCTGGCTCCCCAGCCCAGTGCATGCAAACACAGTCACATACACAAATCGCCCTTCCCTCCAGAACAGTCCTGGGTGACCCACCCGGCCCAGACTGCGCTCCTCATCCGGACTACTCATCATCACGTCATCTCTCCCTCTCCCAGTCCCTGCAGCTGCCTGGCAACGGCAGTGCCACTGACCCATCCCGACTCCCTAACACCACTGACAGCCACCCACCTCAGTGCAGCAGGCTGTGGCCGTTCACTCCTCCGTGCCGTGTACTGTTCCAGGCACTTGGTCCTCTCACTCCTCAGGCCCTCTTCACACTACAGTCCACCACCCCCAACCCCCAATGTTTTCTAGTCTTCTATCTCTTCTCAGTGGACTAAGGAACCCTGCGCATTGTGCAAAATAACCGCCATCACTGGGACTTGTGTTCCTCCACCTCGTCCACTTCATTCTGTACGCTGCCTGCCTATTGACTAGCTCTCTGATGGCCTCATGTGTAGCATGCACCAACTCCCTGGCTCCTCCCTCTCATCCTCTATTGGAGGAGGACTGGCACCGAGGAACCAGGGGCACAGTTTGGTTGGTGGATGCTTGCTGAGCTTGTGCACTCAAATTATAAAAGAAAAGGAAATGGGTATTGTCTCAAATTATGGCATGGGGGGAATGTGACTGTCAGGGCAAGTGGGGGGTGAAGGGGTTGTTGTGTGAGTAGTCCCAAGTCAAGTCTACTACAAATACGACTACACTCAATTATGGCTGCAACTCGGGGCAAATCCACTAACTGCAACTGCAGCCCACAATTACGATGGTGGCTCCAGGATCTAGTGCACAAGAAACACTAAAGTGCTAATCCAAAAAGCAAAACATTATAGTCAAACTATTGGTGGGGCTGGGCCCACTTCACAGAATATTGCTGGAGCCCATATAACCCGGCACTTATGGTTTTGTGGCTAGTACACCTCAGAGTCTGTAGTTTAAATAGAGATGCCTTAGGTGTCCCTGTCTGACAGAAAAAAACGGTTCCCAGCAGGAGGTCTTTGAAGCCCATGATGTATGGGATTCAGTACTTTCCTTTACAGAGGACAGAGAAATGTGGTCAGAATGCCTTTAAAGGAGACTAAGGTGCCAGTGGGTAACCACGCCCAGCGAAGACTGAGGACTTCCCCAAATCTAATGAACTCTCCCCCCCCAGTTTAAAGTCTGTCAGAGTTCATTGAATGGAGCTCCCCCACCTACCCGTGGGTGAGGTAGGTGAAAGAAAGTATGGAGGAGGAAGATTCTAAAAAGTGTACATATATTGGGAAAGGTTTGCCTTATAGCTATTATTATGTTGTCTTGCGCATGCTCAAGCAACATCTTACGGTAGTAGCAGATTCAGAGGTGTGTCAGTGTTGGCAAATGCAGGGAACGCTTTAGTGGGTGCATCCCTCAGCTGCCAATCAGTAAGCATGCTGGCGATGACAGCAGTTTCAAAGAGAGCCACAGAGTTGAAAGAAATCTGATGCTCCAATGAGGTGCAGTTTCCTCACTGAAGCATCAGATGACAAGGCTCCATTACGTGCCTTTTCTGGTGAAACATTCCTTTTTTTTTTTTTACTTTCTTTCTTTATCTCTCCTTACTACCCCCGGAGCCCCCTCCTTCCATCCGCTCATGTCTTCCCTTGCCTACCTTGGGGATCTGCCCCTAGAGTGCCCATCCTCCTCTCCTTGCACAGTGGGGTCTGTCCTGCAGGTGGTCCTGGAGGACTTAGGGCGCTCTTCATCCAGGGCTGCCGGAGGAGATTTTCGTTTCTCCCCTTAAGTCCCTACCCGTGGGGCGCGTGGACGCTTGGGGCGTGCGTCCCGACAGTTGGCGTGCTGATGCCGCCAGAGCCCTCATGCATGACGGCGTCCCCCTCCCGACTCCGTCAGAGCGGAGCGCCTCCATCCCTCTACCGCCCGGTGCTTCCACGGCTACGGGAGAGTGATGTAGAAACAGCGGAAGCGTTCATAGTTCCCACCCTGAGGGGAGAGCATCCCGTTGGGATGTCGATCCTCCTCTCCCTGCCGACCCCCACCCGAGTCCGCTTCGAACCGGGTCGCCGGCGTAGCGCGAGGTGTGGCTTCCAGCGCCTCAACCCTCAGCGCCACCGGGCCGGTCCTGGTGAAACATTCCTATAAATATGGCAGTTCCTGCCACACAATCCCCGTCAAGCCGACATCAAGATTGGCCAATCCGCGTGTAACATGTCCCCCCCCCCCAAGTTCAATTTATTTGCCAACAGGGGTGCCCAATCCCCATCGGCATCATGTCCCCCAACTTGTGGTACACTGGGAGTCTACCCCAGTGTACCCCAAATAATTATTTTACCTGTGAATAAAGAAAACCATCCCCAAAGTCTGTTTTTTTTACCTGTTAAAAAAAAAAAAAAAGGTCCCTCTTTGTCCCACCACGTCCCCTGCCCCAACCCACACCCACCCTCTGCACACCCCACCTCCCCACACACTCCCATCCCATACTTCAAATCAATCAGAATCGTTATTTATCCAGGCGGGCACCATTGAGCAAGACCCATTTGCAAGATGGACCTGGTCATGAATACATCAAAGTACAGTACAGAAGCAGGTATACAAAAAGCAATAATATACAAGGAAGAAAAAGTATATACAGTGTATGCAGTACAAGGTTGAATAAAAAAAAAAAAGCATTATTTTACAATTGAAAAAGTCAGCAATTGTACAATCAACCATAGGCATACAGGGGTTATAAGCAGAGATCTTTTGAGTGAGGCAGCCGGCAACTACACATATAACGGAAAGAGGCCGTGTATGGGGTGGCAGGTTAGAGGGGTTAAGAAGAGGAGGGATATATTATCGACGACTGGGGGAAAAATTGGGCTAAAACCACAGAAAGTGATGATGGCTGTCGTGTACTTATTATGATAATGACGGAGGAGGGATAGATAACTGGGACACTATTATGGATGGGATGGGACTTTAGCCAGGCTGGAGTGGACAGGGAAGGGTGGGTGCAGTAGGAAGAGCTAATAGGGAAAGAGTGAGAGCCAAGGGTAGAAACATGGCAAGCGTCAGGATGGAAAGGGGGAGTTGCGGAATTAGTCGGCTAGTGGTGAGGAAAACATTTGCAAGGTGCTTTCATGTAGCAATCGTAGAGCGTCTTGAAGATATTCAGGCTAACAGGGCAGCTCAGCTTCAAGTTTCTTTGTAAACCGTTCACACAGTGTGGGTAAAGAGAAGCTTAGAGCAGCTTTGCCGAAATGAGTGTAGACCCTTGGAACTTGGAGGGCAATTACGGAATAGCTCCTTAGAGTGTAGGTCCCTAACACACTCCGGGGAATACAATCTGAGACATATGAGGGGAGCTTGTTGGTCACCGCTCTGAAGGCCCATATGGTGGTGTTTCTATTCCATCTATAGTGAAGGGAAGTCCAGCCTAACGATGAGTGCAGGGAGCAGTGGTGTGTGGAAAGTGGAAGGCCAGTAATGAATCTGATAGCTCTATGGTAGAGGGTGTCCAACTTAGCCAGTGCGGTGGCTGTAGAGCAGGTCCATGTAATCTATTAAAGATAGGAAGGTAGCTTGAACCAGTTGAATCTTGGCCTCCTTTGTGAGCAGGTGGTTAATTCTGTAGAACAGTCCTAATCTTTGCCTTAGTTTCTTCTGTAGTTCTTCGAGATGGTCGGCGAAGGAAAGATTTTGATCGAGCCAAACTCCTAGATATTTGAATTAAGCTACATACTCTAGTGTTTCTCCAAGAACAGTGGTAATTTGTGGGATAGCCACCCCCCAGCAGGAATTGCCGGATGCAAGGAGGGGGAGAAGAGCATGGCTTTTGTCTTTTTCGCATTGAGCAAAAGCTTTTTGTTTATGAGCTGGTATTGTAGAAGGTTAAATTCAGCTTGGAGGTCTTCACAGGCTGCTTCTGGCGTGGGACGAATCAAGTACAGCACAGTGTCGTCCACGAATAAGTGGATGTTGGCTTTTTTGATGGGGTTATTGATGTTGTTAATGTAGACTGCAAAGAGGAGGGGACCAAGGACAGAGCCCTGGGGCACATTCCCTCAGCATAGGTTTTTATGGAGAAAGATCACCTTCAGCTTTAACCTGCTATTTCCGTTCTCCGAGGTAGTCTGCAAAGCAGCACATAGAATTATGGTCCAGGCCTAAGGTGCTTACAGAAGAAAGAAGCAGCCTGTGATCGACTATGTGGAATGCCTTACTAAGATCCAAGAAAATGGCACAGACATGCCTCTTGTTGTCAAGGTCTAGGAGACGATCATTGGTCACCTTAGCTAGGGCTGTTATGGTGCTGTGCTTTGCTCTGAATCCAGACTGAACCGGGTTTAATAGGCTTCTGGATTCTAAGTATACCCCTAGCTGGTCACACACTATTTTTTCTAGTAATTTAGACAGGATGGGGAGGAGGGAGATCGGTCTGTACTTATTTAGATTGCAGGGGTCACCTGCTTTTAAGAGAGGGATGACATTGGCTATTTTCCACTGAGGGGGGAGGCTATCCTGGGAGAGTGACATGTTGAATAGGTGGGTGATTGGCACTGCAAATACATGATAGGCACAGTTGAGATAGTATGACTCTATGAATTCAGAGCCTGCTCCCTTCCTGGTGTCCAGTTGCAGCAGTAGATCTTCCACCTCTTTTACAGAGACTGGCAGAAGGGAGGGCCAGTGCTGCAATCTTCTGTGGAGTAGGAACATGTCTGAACTCTTCAAAAGCCGATCAGGAACTGAAAAAAAATGCTGTAAGCTTTATAATGGCAGGCAAAGGAGTTACTCAGTCCCAAAAGGTGATTTTTGCTATCACTGCGTGGAATCACCTTTTGGGATCGATTAACAAAATGACAGTGCCACTGTTCATGAGGTGGGGTCTCAAAAGGCCCATGTTGCAAACTTGGTGAAGAAATTCTAAAAAATGACTGTTACAACCGTGCGTTGTGTAGTTTCCACACACATTTGTAACTTCAACAATTTTTAATATTTTCACTACAGATTTTGAACATTGCTGTTTTGTCACACCTCCTTATGAACAGTACAGCTGTCATTTTTCACATCCTGCCTGAAATGTGTTTTTGCACCTGTGGTGCACAATGGCGCAGTCGCCGTGGGAAATCAACTTTCAGGACAGAGTAACAAAATCACAGTGCCTCTGTTCATGAGGGGAGGTCCCAAAATGTCTGTGTTGAAAATGTGGTTAAATACATCCCAAAAATAATTGCGTTACGGGCATGCATTGCATAGTTTCTACGCAGACTCGTGACTTCATCAATTTTTCATATTTTCACTCCAGATCTTCAACATTGCTATTTTTTTACACCTCCTCATGAACAGTACAGCTGTCATTTTTTACATCCTACCCAAAATGTGTTTTTGTACCTGTGGCGCAAAATGGCGCAGTCACTGTGCAAAATCACCTTTCAGCTAATGAACTGATAATACCATTGTTCGTGAGGTGGGATCACAAAAAGTCCATGTTGAACATTTGGAGTGAAAATACCAACAAACACCTGAGGCATTAGTTTCCAAACATTACGCCCCACCCTGTAGAGACTGACAGGCATCAGGGGTGTGACTTGGGATCGGGCTGTAATGCTCATGCCATAGCAGTGTCAGTGGCTCAGTAGGTAGCACACTCGCCTCTGAGGCCGGGAGATCAGAGGGCTGTGGGTTCAGTTCCCACATCTGGCACTTGGGTCAATATCCCAGTACTGACACTGTAATGCAGCATGAGAGGGGTGCTGCATTTCTGAGGTGCTGTCTTTCGGATGAGACGTTAAACCGAGGTCCCATCTGCCTGGATTGGTGGTAGTTCAGGTGGATGTTAAAGATCCCATGGCACTTATCGAAAAGAGTAGGGGAATTTTTTATTAAAGTTGGAAAGTAAAATACAGTCAAATAATACACAAAAGCAAAAGCAAATTACTTGAAACAAAATACATATGCCATCATACATAAAATACAAAACTAACATTGCAATAGACTCAAAACTTACTAGACATACTGAAAAAATAACCCCCACCCTAATAAAAGAGTAGGGGAATTTTTATTATTTCAGTAAACCAAAATTGAAAACATACAGTGTTAAATCACACAAAATAATATATAAATCATATAGAAGATAATCTATTACAAAGATATACCATCCAAACAATGTAAAGGAAAACTGCAAAACAGTCCCCACCCCACCCCACTTACAAAAATGAGTAGGAGAACTTTTGTTATCATAGACAGCAAACCAAATAATAAATTCAATCAATGTTAAGTCACATTAAAGAAAATGATACAGTATATTGTTTTCATAATAGAAACAAAGATTATACATGAAACGAAAGGAAAGAAAAGAAGAGAAGAAAAAGCAAATAGAAAACATTAATTCAATACATCTAAAATAATTATTCTAAATTAATCCAATGAAGTTATAGCCAATCTACAGAATCCCATCTAGAGTGACATATAAATGAAGAAAATTTCCCATAATCCTGCCTTTTCAATCTCAATATGCATTAGCAACCATACCAAATAATGCTTCTTGTGAAAAATATTGTTGTTGAATGGTGAAACGGCATCTCACATGCCATATATAGTATTTAAAACAAAGCAAAATCAAACATAAAGTCACTTTATCATATTGCACAGTGGTTACTGGCAGAATCCTATACACAACATATCTAACGTCATAGGGTATAAAGGAAAGGTAGGCCATTTTCGTAAAACAAGACTCCAAAATCCTTTTATAAAAGGACATTCCAAAAATAAGTGTTCCATTGTCTCCACTAATTCAAAACACGTACACCTAGGGCAATACCGATCTGTAATTTGCTTATGTTTTAGATTTGCTCGGACATTTAATTTACCATATAGGGATAACTATAACACATCCTACATATGAGGTGGAATCCGGGGAGGTTAACATATTGCCAATTGCAAGTTTTATAGGAGATGGAAAATAATCAAATGGAGCCAATCTTGAAAATACTTTTGTAAAATATATGTATAATTCCTTTCTAGTAAAATGCAAAAGGTATGCCTTGAAATACCCATAATTTAATTTTCCCAAAACATATTTTAAGAGATTGTGGGAGATGGTTTATGGAACGTTGTCTCGGAATACCTCATATTCAGGCCAGAAAAGACATAAATCTCCCAGAGTATCCTGAAGCCATGGTTTCCATTGTGTGTCTCTATCTATAAACAGAGGTTTTAAATTTGTATAGAGAAACATAGTAAAGAAAAAAACTACAGGATGTAACATTTTTAGGCCCCCATGTTTTTTCTCCCTAAACAACAAGGTTCTCTTTATGGGGTTCAATCTACTGCCCCATATACAAGCAAAAAAGCATCCATATAACTGTGTCTCCAAAGCTAAAGGAAGACTAAAAACCGCACTTAAATATAAAAATATGGGTAATAAGAATGTTTTAACCAGTTGAATCCGTTTCAGTTTAGGCAGTCTCCATGTATTCCAGACATCTACCTTAGTTTGCTTCCTTTAGTTTAAATTTCCAATTTAGATAAGCTAAATCTCCTGCTCGAATAAAAGACCCAAAATTTTACAAGTATCCTTAATTACGGAATGCCTATAACCTGTGTAAGATGAAAATACTCTATCCCCAGTGTTATACAATTACATTTCTCATAGTTAATTTGTGCACCGGTATATAACAAAAAACCCTGTAAAACTTTTTTGAAAACCCTTGCAGAGGGAAGATCCCCAATCGAAAAACATAAATCATCCGTATAGGCAATACATTTAACTTCAGGATCAGTACTTGAAAAGGAGAGTCCCCGTATACTGTCATGACCATCGCCCGCTAATTAAAGGGATCTATAGTAAATAAATACAAAGGGCACTAAGAGGACATCCTTGGCCACCCCGTAATATAGGATATATAGTCCCTACCACCCATTACAAAAGCTTGAGCAGTAGCATTGGCATAACAGGTTTTTATCCATTCTATAAAGGTATCGGGTACACCATACCCAACTAAACAGTCCCATAAATAACCATGTCTTACATTATCAAAGGCTTTTGCCTGGTCTAAACTCAAAATCAAACCTGTAAGTTCCCTGTAGATCCCTTTTGAAAAGTTCCATAAAAGTATTAGACTATTGGTAATGTTCCTATTTGAATGGAACATGTTTGTGCCGGATGTAAAAGGGAATGTGCATTAACAATCTATTGTTTAATATTTTGGTAAATAGTTTAAAATCTGTATTTAATAGGGTTATAGGTCTCCAGTTTAACAAATCCCCTCTATCTCCTTTTTTATACATAAAAACTACAAGCCCCTCGTTCATACTTTTTGGTAATATCCCCGAGGATAGTATTTCATTCAAAACACCTGTAAATTCTTCCAACAATTGTTGAAAAATTATTTTATAAATTTCATACGGAATACCATCATTCCCTGGGGCTGTACCAGCTTTTACTTGTGCCAACACTGCAGCAACCTCTTGTGTTGTAATATGTGCTACTAAGTTAACTGACCCTGAATCTGAAATTTGGGGTAAATTACATCCTCCCAACCAGTTCTCATGTGTGTGACTCAATGTTTCAGTAATACCAAAAAGTTTCTGTACATGTAAATCAACAATCCGCATAACCTCTCTGGTATGTGTGCACCAAATCCTGCCTGATCATTAAGACCTGTCATATGTTTCTGATGTCTTTAAGCACTAAATTGAAATGAATTCAGAAAGGCCTTTGTGCCTTGGGTACCAAAACGTATGCTCATTTTCTAAAGATTTTGCCCATCATATTGAAAATTATTCATCTTTTCTCTTATTTCGTATAACTGGGGGAGGACTGAAACCTCACCATCGGCCACACGAAAGTGTAAATCCAAAAATTCCTTTCTATAATTTAAGTATCAGTTTTGTATTTACCATATAATCTCCCTATTGATTGAAAAAAACGTTTAATTTCAGTTTTTGTATCCATCCACCATTCCCGATAAGTATCATAGAGACATAACACAGATTTCTTGGCCTTTAAAATAGCTAGAAAGCCATCTTCAATTGTAGGAAGAAGTAATAGAGCCAAGTTCATTCTCCAGTGCCCTGGACCCCATGCATAGGCATATGACTTGCCACCGTAGCTACTATAATTACATAGTCAGAGGAAGTAACAGCCAATGTTCTAGTATCAATCACCTGTAGGGAATCGGAAAGAAACCAAAAATCTATCCTTGTGGCCTTATTGCCTTGAAAAAATGTTTTTGGCGGATTCCCTGAAAGGGCCATAACATCACTAAGGCCTGTTTGAACAAGTAAATTATTAAGACAAGTAGCATCACAAAACATTTTGGTGGTTCGGCATCCCCTATCTGTATTGTATCTACTACAATTGAAGTCACCCCCCAAAAAAACATACTTTGAAGTAAATAAATAAGGTTGAAATAAGCGAAATATTTCAATACGTGCAAATTTTGTTTGAGGTGCATAAACATTGATTAACCGACACTGTAAACCGTTAATCACTACATCCAACAACAATACACGACCAGGGACAAGATCAACTAGTTGTATCACCTTTGCAGTGGGACTATTTAGGGCTATACCTACACCACTACAGGGGTCTTCACCCATAGACCAATAGGTAACCCCCCATCTCCAGCCAGCAGTTGCTAATTCAATATCGAGTTTGGTATGTAACCTAGTATCCTGCAAAAAAACCACATCATAATCCTTTTTCTCAAAAAGTGATAAAATCAACACCCGTTTCCTCTCGGATAACATACTATTCACATTTAAAGAAGCTACCGAAAGATTATAAACTGCTACCATCAAGAGAGGGGAAACGACCAGCCATATTTTTGAACGCATTTTAGCATATTATTTTTTCTTGTTCCCTTTCCTCATTCCCAATCTATTTTTTTTCTTTTTGCCTAAATCAGTTTTTGCCAAATTTTGGTCTATATCAGACGTACCATCATGTTGTGAGGAATTTACAGAAACGGAGTCAGACTCCGTCCCTGTGTCATCTTGTAATACAATAAAAGGATTATGTGTAGCCGTCTTAGGGGGTTCAGGAATCACCATGCTAATATTGCCAGATCGAAGACTACGTCTTCTGGAAGATACCAGAGTAAAGGCTTTTGAGCGGAGCGGTGGAGGCATTGAAATCAAACTGCCGCTAGAAACCTCCACTTGAGAGACAGGATTTTGTGTCGCTGACAGAGGCTCAGAAACATCAGGGTGTATTCTGGACTGAGGTTCTTTTTGAATCAATGCACAACCATGATTACCAGAAATATGTGGTTGAGGTCTCCAGAGGGTGTGGTAGGGTTTTATTCCTAAGGGCAGCTTTACACGTATTGATGTAAAAATCTTGAATACTATAGTCTTCAGATTTATTTTTGGCGCGTAAAGGGCAATCAACAAAAGAATGTGCATCTTCACACAGTGAACACTTACTGGGGTGATGACAGTCAGTAAGACATGTCCTTGTTCTCCACATTGAGCACATTTTACCACTTCACACATCCTACTCAGGTGCCTAGGAGAGCCACACTTATAATAATGTCTGTTGGCCTGGATAAAAATAAAACCCTTATCCCACTCCAAATAGAAACAACTAGGTAAATGCTGTAGACCTTCATCGCTTTGAAATAGATTAACCTTATATCTCCACCCTCCATTCCAGAAACCTTCATCATCAATATAGGTTCAGGATTCCCTGAACAGTACATTTTCCACCCAGTGCGTTATATCTTCTACATTTACTCCTCATTCCGAAAAAGTACATTTATTACTTTAAAGGATTGTTTGGTGAGAGGTATAGCCTGAAAATGTAAACCACGCTGGGTTAGTTTTTAAAAGAGCATATCTCATCCAAAATTTATTTAGCAAATCTGGTGTACGAAAACTAATGTCATAATTGTTATCCCCTGGGGTGTGTATAAGGGCATACACCTCCCCTGGAGAAAAACCCAGCATTTGCTTAATCAAAACCTTCCCTACATAAAAACGATCTGGCATACCATCCATAGGACCTAGGAACCTTAAACGCACTGCATTCCTTCGTTTTGCCAAAGTAACTGGTTTTTTAAATAAACTAGCAAATGTAACAGGGGGTTGTGAGATAACAGGCTGATCCTGTACTGGATTTAACTCAGAACCCAAAACATTTGCATAACTTAAAGCTTCAGGAGTGACAGTTTGTCCTAACGTGGGCTCTGATAGCAAAGAACCATTTGATAGTAAATTAGAAATACTGGTTTGAGGAGACACACATAAAGAAGAGTGTACAGTTATTACAGGGAAGTTTCAAAACAGTCTGGCCCATAGCTAGATACAGCATCCCTTGATGCAGATTTGGCCTTTTCCCCATCTGCTTGCTTTGTTCCGGCAGAGGGATTATTGGGTGGCTATCCAGCCTCCCTCATCTGATTGTATCCAACCTGCCTCCTGGAGAGCTTGCTGAGGGGACCAGGATTCATTAACCACCAGATTAGCATCCTGAGGTGGGGTTTCATCCGTCGATTGATCTAAAAACTGGGGCCTTTTAGAACCTTAGGCACAGTACCTGGTAGGCCCGAAGGAGAGTCCAAAACGGGCCTTTTTCTTTTCGATCCTCCTCAGCTTGTTGTTTTAATTCATTGAACTCAGCCAAAGCTTCTTTATCAGCTGCTTTTTCCAACAATACATTAAGCTCCTCAGACCCTTGCAAAGAGCTGGAGCTCCACACAAAACTGCAGCGTTTTGCCATCATTTCTCCCGAGATCCCAGGCTCCATCAGAAACTCACGGTTTGCTCCAATTCCACACTCCCAATGACTTCCCGCATCGCACCACTTCAGGCTGCAGGGATTCCGCACGCTATGCTGGCCACCATCAAGGTGCATCCCAGCCGTACCACTGTCCCCGCATCGGATGATTTAGGAGTTGAGCAACATCCGCCCTACTTCCACTGCTCTCTGCAAGCCATCCGGAAAGCCGCACGATGTTCTTCGCTGAGCCTTGCTAACTCAGCCACAGCATGTCCTCCTCCACTGTCCTCCTCCTCCGCCATCTTGGTCCCACCAGAAAATGGGTCCCCCCTGCTCACAGGAAGTAGGGGAATTTCCCCGGTGTCCTGGCCAAATTTCCCTCATTCACTAAAAATACCACCAACAGCTTAATCTGGTTCAAGGTCAGTTGGCATTCATCTGTATCCCCCTCCCCCGGGTCGTGCCTGAAAATGGGCAGGATTTGTCTAGTGCACTTACCTGGTCAACAAAAGCTAAATAAATAAATTCTACCCCCAACCCCATCCTGCAGCCAGGGACAGGCATCGAGGTGTGCCTTGGATTCTTTTGCCCCGGAGTTCACCCCATTCTCCTATACTGCACCCATCTCAACGTATTTCCTTATGGAATAGGGTGAGAGTAAGGCCCGGAGACCCCAAGGCACACCGCAACACTTGACAGTGTCTGCAGGGTAGGGTGAGGTTAAATGGCATAAGCATCATGACTGACAACCCAAAGGCACACCCCAATGCCTGTCAGTCTCTGCAGGGTGGGGGTGGGGTTGGCGTCAGTTCAATATTTCACTGCCATTCCTATTATGCATCTGTCTAACTCCTGCATTACAAGTGCCAATGCCAGCAAGACAACATTCGGCATTGACAAATGCTTGTTTACTATAGTTACAGGATGGTTTGATACCTTTTATAGGACCAACATATGTTTTGCACAAAAATAGTGTAGTACACAAAATTGTAAGGACGCACAAATCCTTTCATCATGTGCAATGGTATTCCCTTTGTCAATGCTACTGCACCTGACGAAGGGACCTATGTGGCCCCCAAAGCTAGTATACTATACCATGTTTGTACAAGACATACAGTATATTGATCCAATTAAAACTATCAAACTTGAAACATAGAAGCTGATGGCAGATAAGAACCACCTGGCCCACCTAGTCTGCCCATTTCCCTACCTACTGTACAAGCTCTAGATCCTATTTGATCAGCAGCCTACCTCTTCCTTCCTACCACTAGTTTTGCCTTCTGTCTGTCTCATGCATTCTTGAATTTGACAACTGTTTTTGCCCCATAACCTCCTCCAGAAGGCTGTTCCATGCATCCACCACCCTTTCAGTGAAAAATTACTTCCCGTCATTGCCCCTGAGTCTCCACCCCCCAGCCTCATATTGTGACCCCTTGTTCTTGCACATTTCCTTTTCTGAAAGATACTACCCTCTTGAACTCTGTTGATCGCCGTGAGGTATTTGAATGTCTTTATCATATCCCCCGTCTCCCTCCTGTCCTTCAGAGTATACATATTGAGTTCTCGCAGTCTCTCCTCATATGGTTTCTGGTGTAGACCCTGCACCATTTTTGTTGCCATTCTCTGAACTACCTCCACCCTGTTGATGTCCTTCTGGAGATGAGGTCTCCAGAACTGCATGCAGTACTCTAGATGAGGCCTCATCAACTGCCTGTACAGCGGCTTCACCAACTCCTGTTTTCTACTTGTGATACCTTTCCCTATGCATCCCAGCATTCCACCAACTTTCCTCACTGCCTTCTCACATTGTTTGGCTACTTTTAGATCATAGGTTGTGAATGCTACAGTATAACAATGCAATATCCAAACTTGACTATGTCACATGTTAACCACCCTCTAGAGACACAGAATCCTTACATTCACATTCCCTTTCTTGCTTGGTGTCTTCTGCAAAGAGGCATACTTTTCCTTTGAGTCCATCTGCAGTGTCGCTTATGAAGACATTAAAGAGGACCAGCCCCAGCACTGAACTCTGTGGCACCCCGCTGGTCACCCCCTTTCTTTAGATTGAACTCTGTTTACCAACACCCTCTGAGTCCTTCTGCTGACTCAGTTTCTGACCCAGTTTACCACCTTGGAACCTACTCCCAGATTACCCAACTTGTTTGCTAACCTTTTGCGCGGGACTGTGTCAAATGCCTTGCTAAAATCTAGATAGGCCATGTCCACCGCCCCTGCCTGATCTACTACCCTTGTCACCCAGTCAAAGAAATCTATCAGATTTGTTTGACAAAGCCTTCCTGATGTGAATATATGTTGCCTTGAGTCCTAAGCCCCACTGGCATCTAGATATTCTACAGTCCTTTCCTTTAGCAGCGATTCCATCATCTTTCCCGCCACTGAGGTCAAACTGACCGGTCTATGGTTACCTGCCTCTACCTTGCTCCCACTCTTGTGAAAGGGTATCATGTTAGCCTCCTCCAGTCTTCCAGTACTACTCCCTCCTCCAATGATTTAATAGGGTTGTCAGTGGTGACAGTATCTCCTCTCTGAGCTCTTTTACTATTCTGGGATGCATTCTGTCCGGCCCCAATGCCTTATCCACCTTCAGTTTCAAGAGTCCCCTTAGGACTGTCTCTTCTGTGAATGAACTGGTGTGCACCCCTCTTTCCTGTGTGTGTCTACTTCTTTATCATCATACTTTACTGTTCAGCACAAAGTCATTACAACAATTTAAAAACACAACACAGTATAAAAATGAAAATAAAATAGGAATACATCATTCCAATAGTATCATACTGACTATCCATAAATGTTTACAAGTTCCCAAGGTATACTGACATTCATCTTTAGACAGACTTATTGGAGTCTATCATTTAATGGACATAAAACAACGTAATAATCTGGTCATTGTTTGTCCCTGGAATTAAATAACTCAAACAGTAACTGTTCCATAGGGAGACTGAGGTTCATCAAGATAGGGCCCAACCAGAACCTCCTATGTTTCTCGTATAATGGGCAAATTAATGTGTTTCAAATCATCCACCGTCTTCATATTGCACTTACATAAATTATTCTCTATACCTGGTTGTTTCTAGGAATAAAGAATGTAATTGCAATTTTAAAGTTCCAATCTATACCTTGTTAAGATACTCCTAGTATGTCCTGCTTGTTTCCAAATATTAACATATTAGTTTTTCTTTTATTGATTACTAGTTTATTTTCTTAAAATGGTGAATCTGGCCACAAGAACACCATGCATACGTATTTGTGTCCTAGTGTTAGACTCAGGGTTTCCATGGTTACCGGGTCACCCATGGTCAATGCCATGCTTCTCTAGGTAGCAATTAGTATAGTTAGCAAAATGTATTATTTTTATTTAAACTTTCCTTTTTATTTGTAAATGTTTATATTCGAAACATGCAACAGAATACAAACACCACAAGGAACATACAGAAATGACTTAGTCCGACAGTCCATACACTTCTCTCTGTTTTGATATACAGTACACATACTGTATATGAGGATATTACAATATGACCATTAAACACATCTTGAACTCCATGTGGCCTATTTTTACATCTGTGTTATATATCCAAGTAAATTAATGTAATTATGGAACAAAGTCTGTTCTATAAAGGGAGATATACTGTATATTCCCCATCTCCTCCTGATAATTTCAAAATTCTCCTTTTTTTTGGTTTACCACTGCTGTCAAATGCTCCATTCAATAATTTTGTTTTTCTGTAGAGGTGTTTTTTCTGCCTTGTGACCTGACGGCGGTCCTCAGTTTTCCTGCCAGTTTCCAACCACTATTATTCCCCAGCACTCTGGGCCTGATGTCCCCACTGATTAGCCCCCATGGTGGGAGAGAGAGGCCATCCTCCCCGGCGATATCTAGGCGGGCCCTAAAGTGCTGCAAAGCCGCAGAGTAGGAGTGCTGCAGGGGCTTCATCCAGCTGGCAGTTGCCTTTTTCCACTTTTCCGTGTCCCTTCCCCTGAGGCCGAGAACACGTATGCGTGGAGGCATGCACATGCCCTGATGACACGTTCTTGCATCTCCCATTGTCTGGCACTGCCCTCTATCTTGCACCAGGGGGAGCCAAGGAGTGGGACAATGGACCACCTGCCCCCTGGGAGAGGACAGCTGTCGTGGGATGCTCAATCCTCTGCCTCCCCTGCCAACCCCTGGCAGCCCAGGCTCATTCCCGAAGCTGGGTCACTGGTGCAGTATAAGGTGTGGCGTCCAGTGCCTCAACCCTCAGCACCACCAGGCCTGCCTCCATTCAATAAATCTGAATCATAACATCATACCATCGGTTAAGTGTTAAGGAAGCACGTAAGAGCCAATTCTTAGTCATTACTTTCTTTGCTGCAAGTAAACAAATTGCCATCAGTCTTCTAGTTTTGGACTCCCTACTGGATGAGGGGAGGTCAGAAAAGAGAAATATGTGGGGTGTAATCTGGTGTACCTCCATGAACAATTGGGAGAATGTCAGGGAGAGGTCCCTTAAAAAGGGCTGTATCACCGGGCAGTGCCAGAATATGTGACCATGCTTGGCCGAAGCACAGCCACATCCCCTCCAACATGTGGCATCTCTATGTTCTGAATACTTCACCTGCACCACTGGGGTTATGAAGTAGTGAAGGGTCAGCTTCCACAAGAACTCCTTCTACGCATCGAAGGAGGTCCAATAGTGTAGCCCTCTAATGTGTCTATCCCATATATCTTCTGTGGGGGGGGGGGGGGGGGCCCCAAGTCGTCCTCCCAAATCTATCTTAACTTTTGTAGTGAGTCTCCTTTACAGTCAATCACCCCCTTTGTATAGCTATGAAATCATGTGGGTGAGGGGAGTCCGACCATCCAAAGTCAGCCGAATCAAGTATTATTGGTGGTGTAGTGTTCGTTGGTAACTCTCCTATTAATGTTCTAACAAAATTAGGGGCTTGCATAACTCGAAAGTGGTCCTGTTCTCTGATGTCATAAGAGGCTTTCAGTTCAGTGATTGAGAGTGGTCTCCCCTCTCTTAAAAAGTGCCCCACTAAATGGAGTCCCACTCACTCCCATCACCTGAATCTGTGGTCAAGGCGGGCTGGGAGGAAGGGTTGGGGATATGGGAGTGAGTATAACAGGGGCCTAAAGGTGGTCAGCTTCTTGGAATCTATTGAGTTACACCAAACCCTTATTATATTGAGAGTATAAGGGTTTTCTGTTATTTGTCTTAGTGGGGTTACCGGATAGTGTAGCAACACTTTTTTTTTATATTGAGTAGGTCCTCATCCCTCAACTCCAGGTCTCTCCACTGTGCCGGGTATTGAGGATGGAGCCAGTAGAAGACTGTTCTAAGTATTGTAATGTTTTTAAATACATGGTCTAGGAAACAATAATCAATATAGTTAAAATAAAGAAGAGTTTTATCTGTGTAGCCTGCTACAGTGATACTAATTAACTGGTCAACCAAACCATAGCTGGTGACAGAGTCTAAATAATCGGTAATCACCACTAATAATAAAAACTGCTAAAATAAGCCATTAAATAATGTAAAAGACAACACCATAAGAATCCGTGTCCTTTCTCTCTGCTTCTTTTGCCTTTTCCCTTGTAGATAATTATACTACATCGCCCTTATCATAAATTGTCACGACATCCCCTTCTTTCCTTTCTACGAATGTTCTTCCCTTTTGAGATTTTCCATTGGCCTTGGACATTCCAGTTCATACAATCGTTGCCTCTAGTCTCTTGTTTTTCCTTTATCCTCTTTGCTCCCAGATAACCAGGAGCAGGCTTGAGCCTTCCTAAAGGGACCCTCTGTGCTCTGCTGTCCGACCTCCACCAGTGGTTTTCCTCCTAGGAGAAAACAAAGCACACCTGAACCAGTTTGCCTGCTAGTGCTTCACACAAGATATTCTGGAAAGTTCTGCTAAGTTTAAAACAATGGTGACATACCTTTTAAAGGCATAAAAAAGCTTTTAGCAGAACTTGCTATCTCAGCTTCTCCGTAGCTGGGTAGCATTCAGTTCAGCACAACACCTCCACAGGAACAGGAAACCATCAACCCCTCTCACTTGCAGATGGTCTGCTAAGCATGTGTCTACTTGCTAATATCGGTCCATCCCCTTCGCCTTCCTTTGTGAATACTGAGTGTAACCCCCTACAAATAGGGGTTCCTATAATGTCTTCCTGGGCTGGCCTAATACCCACTGTCAGGATGGTGTTCTGCGTCCAGCCGTTTCAAATTGCCTGCATGAGAGTACTATAGTAAGCTTCCGTGCCTGTCTCTTTAAGAGAACCATTATTCTGCATGCATAAATTAGTCTGGGATGAGTCCGAGTAATTAAGGCTTGTGACCAGCCAACAGTCCTTACTTCTGCTCCATTCTGCAGCTGCTATTTGCACAGAGGGAGCTCTGTTAGGGAAAGTTTTTATTTACTGCTTACCTGCTTTAATAATAATTCTGTAGGAGTTTGTCTAACCTGCTTCCATTTGTAGCACAAACTTTTGAATTAGAGCCACCATCTTGGTTCTGGACTCCCAGTGTTGGACCAGACAGAACCTCAGGGGAAGTAAAATGGAGACTGTCCCCAGGGACCCTGTGGGAGTGAATTTCTGTAGGAATTGTAGTTTCATGGTTTGGCGCCTAAATGGACCTGGAGGGGGAGCGCTTGTGGTGACAGACAGTTCCCTCAGCCAACGGAACATTTTGGATCACTCGGAAAGTCCAGAGCTGCCTGCAGGATTGAGTGAGTTGTGAATTGGAGTTTGGAGAGTGAATAGCTCGAGTCATCGACCTGTGTAGGCATGTAGGACAATCGGCAGGAAGGCTGTGCTGGCCTATATTCTGCATCTTCCAGTGAGAAGAACTTCTGAGAGTGTGAAAGTTGGACTTTATCCGATTTCCTATTGAGACCTGAAACCTGGAGAGGTTATAGCTGCCTGTAAGTGGACCAAAGACCTGCTCCAGAAGCAATCAGCCTGTCAGATACCGAAGTGAGCCTCAGATCGAAAGGTTTGTGCAGAGATCCTGTATTATTGCTAACGGACTTTTATCCGTACTGTGGCTAAATGTTCAGAGTGCATTTAAGTGTGCTGAAAGTGTTGTGTGGGTCATGATTTGGTTTCCCACACAGAGTTCTGCTACGCCAGCTGGAGGCTGTTCCAGCACTTGCTAACAGACTTCATCCGAACTGCTCACTCTGCCTGAGCCCTGCCATCTTAGCCTAGGCCGCTGCTCCCAAATCAGAGACATTTCTGGTGAAAGACCTGCTTGGGGATTCACCCCCCTGCTCAACACCACTGAACAGGTAGCGATCACAACAGTGAGTCGTGTAGGCCCTACTTCCCCTGGCAATCCAGTACAACATTTCGTCTGACTTGCATCCTGGTCTGGGTAGCGTGAGTACAAAACAGGGTAGCTCCCTGCAACAAAGCTGCAATCATTTGTGTGTTCATCTGATTTTCTTGTTCTGGGTTTATTTGCAATGGACAGAGCCATCTGGCTCCGGATTACAAATATTTGGATTGAGTGCATGTTAACTGTGTTTTTCTTTCCTAAGGGCACCAGGAACAGCTGCAACACCAGCCTACCCTGGGCAACGCTTCAGGCTAGCCTGTTTTCCAACTGGGTACCCAGGGTTGCAGGATTTGGTCAGAGGGACTTACAGTGCATGCTTTGCAAACCTGAATATAATCAGATTTGCTAATCACTGCTAGATTTACGCCCCACTCTTGTACACATCCCCCTGAATAAATCCAGTTGTGGTTGTTCACGTTTAACCTGGCTAGTGTGTACCTTCTTGGTGGGGATATTGTACCGCCTTTGAATTGTTGCATCACTGGTCTTGTTTTCCAGGAGGTATCCAGGGCAATTACAGCTGATCCAGACCTGGTGGTAAGTGCAAGAGGTGTGAGCATATCATTACTGTCATATGATATATGAGATTGTCTTATTGTTGAATTGTCTAGGCCACTAAAAGGGTTGGTGGGTGGTTATAGCATCCCGGAGGGATGTACCAACAGCAGTTAAGCTACCCTAAAAGCATTCCTCTGGGTGGAGGCACCCATTCACTGAGCTCAGGCCCCTCAACCTGTACATAGTCACACAGGCAGTGGTAGCAGCCCATAGGATAATCTAGGGGTTACATGAGCAAAAGTATTTGTTCAGTATCGAGTCTTCTCCAGGTTCCTCTCTGCCCACTCCCCCCTCCTATCCTCACTATCCCTCCCTTGGCCTTTCGGCTTTCCCTCCTCTGCCTGAAGAAGGTTTTGTCCTCCTCCTTCACTGTCTTGGCTATCCTTTCCTCTGTTTTTGCCTTCGCACTCTTTGACTGCTTCATCGCCTCCATCTGCTTTGCCTGATACAGTTCCTTGTGTTCCTCCCTTTGCATTTCCTTGTATTTCCTGAATGCCAGTTTTTTTTCTCTCTAACCGTCCCTGCCATTTCTGTTGAAAATCATAATGATTTTCTTTTTCTTGTGGCTTTGTCCACTAGCTCACACAACGGCTTGTTGCCTCTGTTATGGCTCTCTTGAGGTTCTCCCACTGTACCTGTACTCCCCCTTTCTCACCCTGTGCCATTTTTTTTCTTGAGGCATTCACCTATTTTAGTAATGTTTGCCCTTTTGAAGTCAAGGACCCGGGCTTTAGTGAGGCTTGATTCTTCTACGGTCTTTATCCTGAACCATACTGTATGGCGGTCGTTAGACCCCAAATGGCTGCCCACTGATACATCCATTATTCTGTCTTCATTTGTGATTCCAGGTCCAATATCGCCCCCCCCCCCCGAGTGGGTTCCCCCACAAGTGTGTGAGGCATGCCTCTTGCAGGATATCCAGAATGAATTTGCTCCTGGATGTAGCTGCAGCATAGGTGCTCCAGGTAACATAAGGCATATTTCAGTCCCCTACCAACAACACTTCTCCTTTCTCTACCATTTTAAGGATGTTATCTAGCATTACCCTATCTGTTTCCTCCCCTTGTGTGGGGGTCTGTAGATAACCCCCATGCAGTGGTGCCATTTCCTGACTCCAGTGTGACCCACAGTGCCTCCTCCCCTCCCTGCTTTCCCTTTATGTCAGTTGCCTTAATCCCTTCCTTGATGTAGATCGCTACCCCTCCTCCCTTTTTTCCCCTCTCAGGGTTTCCTGTAGACTGTGTACCCCCAGTATATTAACATCTCAGTCATGGCTTTCTGTAGACCATGTTTCAGCGACTGCCACAATATCTAGGTCTCCCTCCGCCATCAATGCCACTGGGTCAGGGATCTTGTTACCCAGGCTGTATGCAAACTATCCAGCAACTGATGTTTTCCAATGACCAATGCAACTACAATCTCTCTTTACTATAAAATGATTTAACTGAAGTTCAAATGGACTGTGCCCAACTGAAAGTTAAGAGCTTTAATTTAAATGAACTGAATGAGAAAGTGTGAATAATACTGGACCCTATACCCTGATGTGGGCATTCAAATGATTTCACAGTCAGACTATTATTAAGGTGCCCCTTCGGTCCCCCGATCCATGGTCCCACAACAGAACAGTTTCAAAACCCTGACAAGCTCCTTCCCAAAGTGAAAAGGGCCCCACAGTACCCAAACACATAGGTGCCGGGTTGTATGGGCCTGTGGGGCATTGGCCCCATCAATATTTATTGAGCTGGGCTGAGCCCATTTTTAAGTTCTGCTGCCTGCCTTGACTTTTTCCCCCTTTAATTGTAGATTTGTGCACACGCGTTGCATGCTCTGTGACCCGCGCTGGCTGCCGGCATGATTTGTCTCCCCCCCCAGTTAATTTGCTGGCGATGGCATGGTGCTGCTGGCATTATTTAAAAATGCAAGCTTTAGTTTTGCTTGGTACCCCCCAATCATCGTGGTGACTGTGTCTGCTTCTGGTTAGTTGGCAGGTGTAATTTTTGAAGTGTCCAGCATTGCTGCACTGTGTTTGGCCAGGGGGAAGGCTTAGGCACCATACGCATGTGTTTTAGTGTGTGAGGCAGCGTGTGGCAAGGGAGCGAGACGCATGGATGATGAGAAGTGAGGCGTGATGGTCGGTCAGCAAAGCAACAGCAACCAAGGCTTCAGTTTCTAGTGGCCAGTTTTGGAGTCGGGTCATGGTGTGCCAGTGATGGTCGGGAGTCTGGGTCCAGGAAGAGAGAAGAGCGGCAGGCTGTAGCAGTCCAGCAGATGGGAGGTGAGTTGATGGTGGCGGTGTGAGGTGCCTGATCAGTAGGTCATCGGGATGGTGTGTGGTGGTCCAGGGGGCAGCCAGTGATGACTGAGTCGAGTCCGGTCCTAGAGGGAGAGGGCCCGGCCCGCCTGAGGCGACTGGCGAGCAAACAGGTGCTAGCTCAGGCTCAGCTAGTAGCTGCCAGTGCAGGCAGCATCAAGAGCCACAGGTACTGCCGGCTGGTGTGGCAGCCTGGCCTGTACGCAGTCAGTGGGAGTGAGAGTGACTGCCTGGTGGAGAGTCGGAGGCCCGGGTGGGTACAGTCATTCGTTCAGTGATGTGAACTTGGGGCCTTCATCATGGCTGGTGAACCAGCATAGTTGTTGGAGGGGATGGAGAAGGCATGGCAAGAGATGGATCACAGAATAAAATGGATGAAAAAAGTATAATTAACTAGGGGAAAGTTCAAGTGACAGTAGTTCTTCACAAAATACACAGGCTTTTCAATCTGAAATGATCATAAACCTTTGAACTCAGTTAACAAGCCAGTCGTTGCTGATTAGGCTGCTGTGGAATGATTAGGCTTTAGAGTCTGTTTTTGCTTCAGAGGTCAGGCTAGAGCTAGTCTTGACCTGAAACCATACAGTATTTCTCTGATGTCGGGTGTTGCAACAGAAAGACATGAAAAGGAACGTTAGAAATGTGGGGAGAGTTTCTTTTCAGAAAAAAACTAAATAAATATTGCAGTTACAGGGGGATTTCAAGTTTTCAGCTTTTCAGAATTTAAATACATATAGTGTGAATGACAAAGACCAGTTGGCCTGGCCACTTCCTGATCCACATCCCAATGGCATCTGTGTATACTACCTCCTTGGATTAACTGAAGGTTTTATATATTTGCACCTGCAGTTTTTATACAGCAATAAATTTTCTGCTTTTGAAATCCTTGGGGGAGGCAGTATAGTGCAGTGGTTTAGGGCTCCTAGTTCCAAACTTGGAGACCTGGGTTTGAATCCCACAACCCTACTCTCATACTGTGTGACCCTGAGCAAGTTACATAACTTCCTTGTGCTCCCAGGTCACACCTGGAAGCAAGCTTTGGCATAGTGTGCATCTCCTGGTTCAGCAATTTCCCCTTTCCATTTCGTTTTTGTGTGTTGCTATAACATCTTGTGACCATACTGTATTGGGAGTCTCCTTCAGCTGCTAACTTACAGGTCTTTACGTGCCAGTTTTTGGTGGTGACTGTCTCCAGCATTTTACCTGGCAAGTGCACACATCCATGTTTTGTTCTTTTAAGTTAGCAGCTGAAGGAGAGTCACAAGATATCATAAGATGCTAGCGGCTGTGAAATGGGGTATTGCTCACTAACTTGCTTGTGTGGAACACCTACATACACACAATCACGTGGCTGTAGTGTAGATTCATTAATAAGGCAAGACTAAATGACCTGTGTTTGGGGGGGTTGGGGTGTAATGTCTCATGTCCAGTGCCGTACACTATAAACGACAATGTCTGATGTACATGTGATAACCATGGTGTAATCACCTCTCGTGGTTGCTAGGGCAATGGTAAACCTCTCGAACTGCACTTTTGAGGTTTAGTGATGCCCTAGCAACCACTCTAGGTGAGTACACCATGGTTATCACCTGTACGTCAGGTATTATCCTCTATATAATTGCAGGATCCCTGTATGTAGTGATTGAAATTAATTTAAAGGTATATGCTCTCAGGGTTTGTACAAGCATCCAACACCGACCATCAGTGTTGTGGTAGAACAGGGTTTTAAATAATTGATTAGCAGTTTTTTTCTTGGGACAATACTAACTGTACAGAAAGCATTTATATAGGTTTTCTAGGAGTGTCATATTTGTTAAACACAGTGAGGCAAGTGATATGCATTTTCACAATGTTTTAGAACTTTCATGAGCAAAACGCTAATCAAATTTTAGAGTTATTTAAAACCCTGTAGAATCAAATGAGTGGCCCCAGTTGTGTTTCATTTCTAGATTTCTGAATGAACCCAGAACAGAAAGGGTGTCAACAGCGAATGGGATGCTAGTGATCAGTGTCATATTGCACAGTGGGTGCAGTCGAGAGGGTGGAGGAGGAATGTGTGTGTGTGTGTGTGTGTGTGTGTGTGTGTGTTTGGTGCTGACTGTGGTTGTGTGTAGCTCACCACTGGTCATGTAAAATTAGCTTGCAATGTGTGTGCATGGCATTGGGGGGGGGGTACCTGGTAGGGTAGCTGGCCATTTGTGTGATTGCTCAGCTGCTAACAAAAAGCTAAGGGATGGGGCGGGGACTAGCTGAACAAGGAGCTGGGCATGTCTGTTAGTGGAGGCGGACATGTGGAAGAGTACCGTTTACTTGGTGTTGCTGAGCTGGGGTGTGGGTGGGTGTGGTGGGGGGCAGAGGGTCTTACTTTCAAACTTGGCTTCCCACACCCACTCTCTTCTATTATAACTCACTGGCACTGATGCCATGAGCTCATGTCAGCACTATAGACACTGTGAGTCCCCTCAGTTGGGCACCTGCCACCTTAAACTATGAAAAGATGTGCCTAAATCCTCTGTTGTCTAATTTAGAGGGGTTTTGGGAAGAAATTGTAATACGGTAGTACCAATATGCCAACTAAATGCTGATGTGACTGTGCTGGCTCTCCGGGGACTCCACTGCCTTTCCAAGTAGGCTCCTAGGATCATTTGGGCCCTGGCACCCACACTCGGCATCTCACTTGGACCCTGTGAAATTCCAAGCATACCTCTCAACTGTCCCTGATTACAAGTGGCATTCCTACTTTTACCTCTCGAAACTGCTTGACCCTCATCCACCTGTCATGCAAAAAGTGTTGCCATATCACAGAGAATGTGCTGTAAATTGAGACATTAAAGGAGACCTCCATTGGACCTGCAAGTAATTTTCCTAGTAGAACTTGTTTTAATAACTAATTCCAATGTTGTTATTATTTTATCTTTACAAGCTTGTCAGTAAAAATAGTTGTCATTTCTGATTGACACTCTGGTGGCAAGTGGCCATTTGGAACGGTATGATGTAGTTGATTTATGTCCCTTCTAGCCACAGAGTGCTGTAGTAGAACCGAAATACACTGTTTAAACAATGGAAGAGCAGAACAAGGGACATAATGTATCATACACATCATACACTTCTAAAATGGTCCTGTTCAGCTGTGTGTAAATTAGAGATACACACACCGGCTGGGATAACTAAACATCTGGTAGAGGTGAAACAAAGTAACAGACTTTGAACCAGTATTTTTAAAAATCTGCATATATTCTGAAAAAATGACTTGCAGATTCATTGCATTTCTCCTTTACATTATGCATTCATTCTTCTTAAGGTGCTTATTCAAAGATAAACATGCTACATGTAAAAACGGTGGTTTCTAAAGTGTTCTGAGCTTCTGTTTCTATTTTGAGGATGTGTCCCTCATTCTGGTGGTCAGTATTCCTCATTGCGAGTTTCCGTCTTCCTTATTCCAGTGACAAAAGGTTGAGCTGTATGTTTCCAGGTGGGCCTCAGTATCAACTAGCCCCCGCCTCTTGAATGTCTATCTGAACCAGTGCTATTAACTGTATGACTTGGGGATGCTGACTTGCAAGCTTTCACACACTGGAGGAGTCTTGGCAAACTACTTTTCTTCTTGGACAGTCCTGTTGCCAATCACTATAGTGACCAGCAAGTTAGGCAGTTTGACTTTGTCATTCGCCATCAATCACAAGGGGCACAAAAACCCTGGCACAATATATCAGTTGGGGGGTGAGGATATAGCATGCACCAAGCAGGAAAGGGATCTTGGGTTATCATCTCTGATGACCTCAAGGTAGGGAAACAGTGTGACAAGGCAGCAGGTAAAGCAAATAGGATGCTGGGATGCATAGGCAGGGGCATTACCAGCAGGAAAAGGGAGGTCATAATTCCGCTATACAAGACACTAGTGAGGCTCCACCTGGAGTACAGTGTACAGTTCTGGAGACCATACCTACGTAAGGACATAGACAGGGTAGAGAAGGTTCAGAGGAGGGCAACAAAGATGGTGCATGGATTGCATCACAAGTCCTATGAAGACAAGTTGAAGGAACTGAACATGTACTCCCTGGAGGAGAGGAGGGAGAGAGGGGATATGATAGAGACATGCAAGTATCTTACAGGGAGGAACAGGGTGCAGGAAAATACAGGTTACTCACCTGTAACAGGAGTTCTAGGAATAGTATATGTTGTTCATCCACACTTACTGGCAGGTTCCTTGCCGCTTTAAATCTTGCCGGAAGGTCTTCAAGCTGGCTCCTCCCACCCACCCGGGTGGTAAAACTCTCGGCTCCGCCCCATGACGCCAGATCTGGCCCGCTGGAAGCTCAGGGTTGTGCATCAAGCCGGGAGGTCGGGTGGACTGAACATATACCATTCCTAGAACTCCTGTTACAGGTGAGTAACCTGTATTTCTAGGACATGGATATGTTGTTCATCCACACTTACTGGCAGACTCCTAGCAGTTCTCCGGGAGTAGGGAGGCAAGGCGACACCCCTTAATACTCACTTGGGAAATAAGGACTGGAGAACCGAGGCCCCAAAACCAGCATCCCGGCGTGACTCAAGGTCGATGTGGTAGTGGGTAATGAAGGTGTTTGCTGACTTCCAGGTAGCAGCCCTGCAGATTTCCTGGATAGGGACATCCCTGGAAGCAGCCACCGATGCAGCAGTATGGCGGGTAGAATGAGCTCTTATCCCTCTGGGAGGCTCCATGCCCGCCGACTCATAGCAGAGATCTATGCAGGAGGTGACCCATCTGCTTATCGTCCGCTTGGCTGCAGGTCTGCCAGGTGCGGCTTCAGCGTAGGTGACAAACAGCTGGCGAACCTCTCCCCGAATCCCAGCCGTGCACTCCTTGTAATAGGCGAGCGCCCTTCTAGGGTCCAAAGTATGGAGCCTATATTCGGCCTCCGAGGTGTGATTGGGGTAGAACACCGGCAGAGTCAACACCTGATTAAGGTGAAACTCCGACACCACCTTCGGAAGGAATTTCGGTGGGGCGTAGGACAACCTTGTCCTTGTGGAAGACCAGGTAAGGAGACTCGATGCTCAGCGCCTGGAGTTCTCCCATCCTTCTGGCTGACGTGATAGCCACCAAGAAGGCGGTCTTCCACGACAGGTGGGGGAGACCACACCTGTGCATTGGTTCGAATGGCTTGCCCATGAGCTTTGCCAGTACCAGCAGTAAATCCCATGGAGGTGGGGGTTCCCGCACTGGAGGGGAAATGTGATCAAGGCCTTTGAAGAAGCGCCCGACCACCTTCTCCTGCGCCACTGACTGCTGACCGGCCCCCGCCCGATAAGCAGAGATGGCTGCCAGGTGCACCTTTAGGATCGTCGACCTAAGCCCTTGACTAGATAGGGACCATAGATAGTCCAAAATGCTGGCCACAGAACAAGAGGAAGGGTCCAAGCCCTATCTCGACACCAAATGGAGAATCTCTTCCATTTGAAGGCGTAGCATTTTCTGGTCGACTCACGGACGCCTCAACGACGTTGAGGACCTCGTCGAAAGACCCAAGGCCTGGAACTCTAGCGCCAGGAACCAGGCCGTCAGGTGCAGGGATTGAAGGTCCGGATGGAACACCTTCCCTGATTGACTGAGAGCAGGTCCGGGCGGCTGGAAGCTGCCCGGAACCTGGAGCTGAGGCTGAGGAGATCTGGTACCAGAACTGGCGTGGCCAGTCTGGGGCTATCAGGAATCACCTGCGCCTTGTCCCTCCTCGCTTGAGCAGGACCCTGAATCAGGGAAAGGGGTGGAAGGCGAAAAGAGGCCCGGTCCACGGCCCTCGAGAAGGCATCCCTGCAGCGAGCCCCTGCTGAGGGGGCGGCATGAAACAGCTCAACTCTCGCTCTCCTGGAGGCAAACAGATCCACCAGAGGTGTGCCCCAGAGGAGAACAGATCTTGTACTACCTCCGGCAGGAGAGACCACTCTCGCGATGCAGCCCTATCCGCCCAGGGCATCGGCCAGGGGGTTGGAGGCTCCTGCCCATGAATGGCCAGAGATCCGCCTCCAGGCTGCGCACAAGTGACCAGATGCGGAGAGCTTCCTTGCATAGAAGCATGGAGCGCGTCCCGCCCTGGCGGTTTAGGTAGTACATGGTCGTGGTATTGTCCGTCTGGACTCGGACCACTTGACCCCGGAGAAATGGAGCAAAGGCGGTGAGAGCTAGGCGGACCGCTCGGAGCTCCAGCAGGTTGATGTGGCATCGGGACTCCCGCGGGGACCAGAGGCCGTGCACTCGGTGTTCCCCCAGATGGGCACCCCAACCCATCAAAGAGGCGTCGGTCGACAGAGAGACCGTCGGCTCGGGGCGGACAAACGGGATGCCCTCCTGCAGATGAGATGGAACGGTCCACCACTGGAGAGCGTTCCACATCTCCTGGGTCGTCACCACGAGCTGGTCCAAGGGATCGCAGAGTTGTGACCATTGGCTGGCCAGTCCCCACTGAAGGGGACGCGATGTGCCAACGTGCCCAACGGACCACGCTGGTACAGGCTGCAATAGACCCAGTAGGCGAGGAAGTCCCGGGTAGGCGATTGCCCAACCAGAAATGATGGGCAAAGGAGGTAAGAACCTCGCCCTGTCCGGCCGAGCCGTGTTTGCTCAGAAGAGTCGAGCTCTGCCCCGATGAACAGTATCACTCTGCTTCGCTCGAGTCTGGATTTGGCCTCGTTGATAAGGAGGCCAACCTGAGAGCAAACCCGAGGGCCAGATCTCTGGACCGCCCGCCTCTGTCTGAGGGGCTGCTATCAGCCAATCGTCCAGGTAAGGGTACACCGACCCTCGGCGCCGCAGGGAATGCTGTCACCACTGCCATGCATTTGGTGAAGACCCTGGGAGCTAGAGAAAGGTCAGAGGCATGGCCTGAACTGAATAGGGATCCCTCCGCCTGAAGCGGAGGAATCTCCGGCGAGACGGACGGATAGGGATGTGAAAGAACACGCCCTGAAAGTCCAGAGAGCAGAACCACACGCTGTGTTCCAGAGATGGTATTATCTGAGCAGAGTGACCATTCTGAAGGTTCGAGACCTTAGGAACTTGTTTAGGTCGTGAGGTCGAGGATGGGCGCCAGCCCCCCGTCCGTTTCGGAACCAGGAAATACCTGGACACAAACCCCGGGTCTGAAGGAGGGTCCTCCACCTCTCTTATTACCTTCTTCTGGAGGAGGAGAGCGATGTCGGCTCGACGAGCCGCCAGTGAGGCTGGGGACCCCGAAGCCCCCCGAGGGGCGACGGCTCTGAAGGGCGGTGCCTGCTCGAATTCTAGAAGCAGGCCTCTTCCCACCACCTCCAAGACCCACCTGTCCGTGGTAACAGCGGACCAGGCGGAAAGGAAGTGCCAGAGCTGTCCCCCCACAGGGGGTACCAGGGGTGGGGTGACTGGAATGGTGGCGACACCCCTCAGCCCATAACTGGGCATGCTTGGAGGAAGGACCGGCCGAGGAACCTCCTGGGCCCTTACCTCCTTGCTTCCTATTAGAGGAAGACGACGGCTTGGGTTTGGGGTACCAAGGTCGAGCCTGCTGGCCCTGACGTTGCTGGGCCGGGCGCGCCGCGGGCACAGAAGGGCGAAAGGGCTTAGGCTGAGGCTTACGGCCTTTGTCCTTCTGCGCGGAGGAGACCGAGTCCAAGGTGGCATTGGACTTTTCGATCCTCTGGAGGTGACCTTCCACTCCAGGGCCGAAGAGGTCAGTTCCCAGGAAGGGAACATCCGCCAGTTTGTGCTGGGTATCCGAGGTGAAGGTGGATATTCTCAGCCACGCCCGCCGACGCATGGCCACTGCGGTCGCCACTGACCTGGCACAAGAGTCTCCGATGTCAAGAGCAGTCTGGAGCTGTTGCTTAGCCACTGCCCTGCCCTGATCCCGCACCTGCTTGACCGTGGTTTGCAGGTCCGCAGGAAGATGGGGAACGACCTCATCCAGGGAGCCCAACAGGGCATGGGAGAAGTGTGCCATCAGGACGGCCGAACTGGCCTGACGAAGGCTGAGAGAAGAAGCAGCATAGACTTTCCGCCCTGCGTAATCCAGTTTCTTGGATTCTTTGTCAGGCGGTTTGTCCATGTCCCTGGCGTTCCCGGCGTGCCGGAAAACGCTATCGGTAACCAACCTCTCAGCAGAGGGGTGTTCCGAAAAACCGGACAGGGAACCGGTGGGGACCGCGTACTTCCTGGCCATCCTGGCCGAAGGCGCAGGGCAGGAAGCCGGACGCTGCCATAGCTCCAAGGCCGGACCAACGATGGCTTCGGCCACCGGAAAGGCCTCCGTCGGAGAATCCCCTCGGTCCAGAATCTCCGTGAGGGGATATCTGGCCCGTTTGGAAACGGGTTCGAGCTTCATCCCGGTGGACTCCGAGATGAGCCGAAGTAGGCCAAGGAAGGACGAAGGGCTATCGTCCACTGACTGCCCCCCTGAGGACTCCAAGTCCATCCGCCTGGAGAACAGGGAGGAGTCATCTTCCGACTCTGACGAGTCGTCGAAGAGCTGCCTCGAGCCTGAGACACCCTCCACATGCCGAGGTTTATCAGGAGTGAGAGACCGACAGCCTATGGGGCGGCCCTGAGCCGACCGAGAACTCTTGGTCGGAGCCCCAACTAACGGCTGAGGAGGAGGCGGTTCCACCAAAATCGTGGGCAGCAGTAATAGGCCGACAACCGTCTGGAAACAGGCCTCGACCACCACGAGGGGTTGTTTCGCCGCCCGTGACAGCCACTTAATGGCCGTGTGAAGACGACTGAGTCGGCTTATTCCCGTCAATAGAAGCTGCTGCCACATAAGTTTTTCATATTTCCACGCACCAGCCGCTTCCTCGTCCGAGGAGGAGGAAAAAGAGGAAGAGCGGTGGCGCTGCTTAGGCTGGTGCCAGACCGCTTATGACGGGCGGGATCGGCTGACCGCGAGGGAGGTCCGAGACCGAGAATCTCGGCTAGGCTGAGGTCGGCGCGGCGGGGTACCGAGAATCGGTACACCCTTCGGCTCAGACGACTGCACCGACGGCTCCGGAACCGGAGGCACAGACGAGCCGACGGGATCCTCAACTCTCGCCGGGGGAACCGGGGAGAGGGGATTAGCTTCACTCAGCCGACAACTCGCTAACGGTTTAGAAAAAATTCGACCGGCCGGGCGGGTGTCTCGTCAACTGGCCTGACGGGACACTGTGAAGCCAGTGGCGGCTGAAGGTTCGACCAAGTCGAACCTGTCGACAAGGGAGGGAGATCTTTCCGCTTCCAAGAGCGTCGACGATGGGACTTACCCTTACTCTTTTGACCAAGAAAATGGTTCAGAAGAGGTTGGACCCTCGCCTTTTTAATCGAAAGGGTCAAGCAAAAGCTCCTAAAAGCCGTCACGAGGCGAGAGAAAGCGGGACGAATGCCGCGGTCAAGATGGAGCGGCTCGCGCCCGCCTCCTCGAGGGCAATCATCTGCTCGAGTTGTTCCGCAGAGCCCGCAGCCGCAGACACCGCTAATCGGGCCTCCTTCGATTTAACCGGAGGAAATCTCTTCTCGAACGCCCCAACTGAAGACGGGCAGCACGATCTTCGAGGACATAGACCGAAAAAGAAGAGCACAGGTCGCAAGCCTGCGGTTCGTGCTCAAGGCCTACAGTAGACGCACGTGGAGTGCGGGTCTGTCCGAGACATTTTCTGCCCGCAGGGACATCTCCGAAATCCGGGAGTCGATTTATCCATCACAGCCGCGAGGAGAAGAAGACCGAAGTGTTTTGTAAATATTGAAACGAGTTTCAAAGTTTGAAGAGTTAGGCACCAAGTCTTAATCGCAGAGTGTTAAGGAGGGAACCTAAGCTTCCAAGCGGTAAGGAAGATCTGGCGTCATGGGGCGGAGCCGAGAGTTCTACCACCCGGGTGGGTGGGAGGAGCCAGCTTGAAGACCTTCCGGCAAGATTTAAAGCGGCAAGGAACCTGCCAGTAAGTGTGGATGAATAACATATCCATGTCCCTAGAAACACTATTTTTAAGCAAAAAAGATGTTCCAGGACTAGAGGGCATGGGATGAAGTTGGAGGGAGGACGATTCAGAGGAAACATGAGAAAGAATTTCTTCACAGAACGGGTGGTGGACAAGTGGAACACCCTGCCAGAGGAAGTGGTGGGGGCTGAAACAATCACGGGATTTAAGAATGCATGGGATAGACATAAAGGAATTCTGGAGGTCAGGGGTAAGGTGCAACAGACTTCTAGGAAAACAAACTGAACTTACAAGCTCAAATGGGCAGACTGGGTGGGCCACAGGCCCTTATCTGCTGACACTATGTATCTATGTATCTTGTTAGTTTTCACTTTGTATACTTGTGAATTGCCAAATGAATGAAACTGCTCTGTGGTACCACCTGGATTTCTGGCCACTGGCTCCATATTTTAAAGGCCACTGCACATTTTAATCCTGAGGCGTTAAGAGGCACGATGAAGGAAGCTTTTATGCATATTGCAAGTTGTGGGGGGATTGCATAGGTTATCAGACCACGCTTCTTGTGTAACCTAAAAGCTACAGAGAACACAGTGTACTTCTCGTTGCAAGCTTGCTGTTGTACCATGGCGCACTAGACTACTTTCTTTATGTACATGTTGATGTAGGTTTAGTCTGTTTATGTGAGTTTGAGGGTTCTGCTCACACCACCTCTGCTCCTTCATTTTTATTTATTTTATTTTTTTTTTTTAACATGGAAGCATGGGGGAAGCCCCTACTCAAATAAATAAAAAAAGAACTGTTAGTCTGACATAGTGTAAGGCGTATTGTAACTGAGGTTTTGTCAGTTTATTTGTACTTTGGGCCAAAGTAGTGTAACTTCAGTGCTATGCTAATAGCAGAGTTCCAAGGGCGGTCCGATAATCCACACATTTGCCAGTTATGGGTAGTCTTGTACATTTCTGAATACAACAGTATTTATTTGGGGTTGGGGCCCACTGCAGTAGAGTTCATTGATTTGCAGGCCAGCACAGCAGATGTGCATAGTTCACCAGACCCTTTAAAACTGGAATTTTAAAAAGTTACTGCTGACTACTTAAAAATATGGATTTGCCTGTCTGCCTGTTTTGTCTCCACTGGCTCTTTCAGTTTATGGGAGAGGATGTTTTAGCCCTGTATTTTGTGTTTTCATTTGACTGCTACAGTACCAATAACTGTTCTGATATGTTTGTTGTCCGTTGCACCTGACATCCATTGTTGATTGGGCTTTTAAAGAGTGCATTCAATTTTTTTTTTCATACCTAAGGCATGGTTTAACCTCAGACGACCAATGTTACGGCAGGTGAATGCTCCCATAGACTCTTATGGGGGCTTTGACTCTGACTCCTGGGCCAGGGGGTAGTGCTTTGACCCCTGACCCCCACCAAAAATTTTACAAACCCAGCTCCTATGCCCAAACAACAGTGGTCGACTACACAGTAAAAGGTAACTTTTAGGCAAAATGTAATCTGTAGCTGATTCTTTTTCTGAGCACGTTATCTGCAAGAAATTACTTCTGAAAAGTATAGCTAACTTTGGAATATGTTTTGACCTGTAAGTTTAATATACTTCATGCTATATTACAGAAACATATGAAACACATTTTATATCATTCTTCAGTGTCTCACACGTGCTGTCTCAAACGCAAAGTTGAAGGATTAAAGACAGAACAGTGCTTCCAGGTTGTAATGAAATACTATCAATGGGAATCCCCCCCTTTCTGCACTTTCACATCAAACCCAGCCCTGTCCTCTACTCAGCTGATCTCTGTCTGATACATATATACAAAGCCTGCCAGTCAGACCTTGATTTAATTTCTACAGAAAGGCCAGTGTTGGCAAATACCAGATGTCATACAAAGGTTTTACTAACTGGCTGTTGAGCAATTTCAAATGGTCTGACATTTTGTCTCAGTTCTCCCCTTCCTTCCTGACTCTCTGTGTTGTTAACTCCCCTGCACCGCGACAGCACATCATCCCCCCCACCCCCCGACAGACTCTGCAGTCCATTACAAAAAGAGAAGGGACTTACCTGCCACAGCTAATAGCCCTTAGCTCTCCATATAACTGTGGCTCGTCAGGGTTATGCTGGATCTTTGTGAGCAGTGCAGGGAGCTCACAATCCCAATGAGAACGGAAACAAGGCAGTAAATGGAGGACAGAGCTAGGATCACAGACTCTCCTTCCTATGCGGCTTCCTCTCCTCCTCCTTTTGCAGTTCCCCCCAACAAACTTTACTGGAAACGATCTGATGGAACTTTGTAGCCATAGAAGTGTGTGCTTTCCAGGAGGCATGTGACGTCTAGCTAACCTTTCTACACCATGTAGAAAGGTTTGCTAGACATCACATGCCTTCTTGAAAGCAGAGGTCAGTGCCATAGATTATATGGTGAAAGAAATGCATGACTCCAGGGTTGGACTGGGTAGTAAGGGGCCCACCTGGAAATGGGGTCATGGGGGTCCCAGTACGGACAGCAGTATGCCCTAATGTGCAAACTGTAGCTTTCACACACCAAGTATTCATCCATAACATGACAGCACTTATTTCATTTGAAAGAAAGCTAGTCCTTTACTGGTTATGATGCCTAATTATTTTGGAGACTTTAGTCACATTGATTACAACTAAATCAATGGTAAAGCCCAACGCTCTGCCAAGGCAGCTCCAGGGGTTGGGTTCTATGCTTTCCCTACTCTTTCCATTTTCAGAGACAGTTCTTGTGAGATACCAAGACACAAACAGATAATGATGCATCATGGAATGTCAGAAGAACTGTGAGATACCAGTAGGCATCATTATCTGATTACATCCAGGATGCAAACAGATAATGATGCATACTTTCAGGAAATAGTTTGCAGTGTAATGATGGCAATTACTGTAAGAGACAGTAGATGGGCATCAGGGGTGGGGCCACTAGACTGCCAAAGACACTATTTTTTTAAAATATCTCTTTATTCCAAACAGATATTTTGTTACAAATCGAGACCAATACACAAAACAGACAAATAACATGGCCATCATCAAGCTATATCCATCAGTAGCAGTCAAATTACATACTTTCCCGTTCTGGCTATTTCACATGCACAAAAACTATGTACAAGTGGTGAAAGCATACAATTATATATCCCACAGAATCCCTGTTTTATGTAGACAAGTGTCTTGGTAGTTAGAAGGGACTGCACTGTTCAAATCCTGGAGTCCCTAACCAGCTACTGCTCTGTTCCCCCACCTTACCCCTTCACATTCATGGCACAAAGTCTGGATTTATGTCCAGGGTGTAATGAATGTACTCAAAGGCGCAGGAGCTGGGGGGGGGGGGTCAGGCGGGAGATGGCCTCCCTACTTTTAAAACTGATGGAGTCTGGCCCCCTCACTTTTTTGGCAGATATTAAAAAAAAATAAAGAAATTCCCTTTGTTTCTGGGCTTCTGGACTGACTTTCAGAGTATACAGTGGGGTGCAGTGGCAGTGGATGGCCTGGCAGGTGGCAGCAGAGAGAGTGGAAACCAACATTATTACATGCTTTCACATGCCTGCACAGACACACACACACGTATCATTAAAGTAACTTGGCAGCCACTGAGCCTGAAGTTTGACAACTCTACTCACTCTGCCTGGACTCACCTGCCTCTGTCTGTCCTCCCTCTGTCCGTCCGTCCTGCCAGTGCCGAGTCCAACCCTGCCTCTGACCACACAACCTGTTCTTTTCCTCCCCCATCTGGATAGATTGGACTGGTCGGTCTGCAGTGCTGTGCTGTCATCTCTCTGCTGCTCTGACTCTTGTCCTCTTCAATCTTCCCAGTCTAGTCAGTCCCAAGCACCAATCAGCAATCTGTCTCTCCCGGATTCGCAACTGACTCCCGACCCAGGCAGGCAGCAGCTCTAGTTGTGAGACCAGTGACCAGAGAGACAACTCCACTCCAGTCCAACTGACGACCGATGGGTAATCAGGTGGGAGGGATCAGATCCTGGGCTGTAGCTTGGCTGTCCCGCTGTCGGCTGTCCGTCCTGAAGTTCAGCAGTTCAGTCACAGTAGCCTGGCTGGCTGGCTTGGGCTGGGGGGTGGCCAAGGCACGCAGCCACTTCACTCTCATGTCACTCCACTGTGTCTGCTGGGATTAGGATCAAGAAATCCAAGGATGGGATGGGACTATATGCCTGCCGCCTGCTGCTGGGGCAGGGCATCCGACTGGCCAGGGACACTGCAGGAGTCGGACACAGCCGGGAAGGGGAGGGACTGTCTGGGAGCGGAGTCAGGGTTAGGGAGGGCAGGGGAAGGGAGGGAGAGAGGGTGAGGATGGTTATCGCTGGGAGTTGGGACTACTACTCGGAGAGGGGCAGGGTCGTGGGAGGTGGCTGGTGGGAGCTCAGCAACAACAAGGAAGGACTCCAGGGAAGGAGGAGAAAGAAAGATGAAAGAAAATTGAAGGTGGTGGTTGTAACTTGTCTCTGTCTCAGTGAATGATTGCCTGACTGACATGGCAGACTCTCTCTCGTCTGTAGTGTGGAATGGATAGGAAAGAGGATCATCATGTGTGAGTTAGAACTTGACTAGAAGTGTGTGTCTATGTCAGCCTGGCCTGGTATTTTTGGCAGCAGCAATCCACAGCCGATCAGATTCTGGCAACAGAAGCAGCTGAGCTCGCTGCCATGGGGCGGGGCCAGGGAGGGATGAAGGTGAAGGGTGGTCCTGACCTTATGGAGCTGCAGCCTAAAGGGTAGGGCTGCAACGTGCATGCTTGCTAAATGGTGATCAATCACATGATGTGACTAATGTGGCCACAGACTGGTCAGGTGGGTGGCAAACACTAGTGCTGCTTGCATGCGTATATTGTTGTGCACAGTCACCAGACAGACCAGTGAGAGTCTGAGAGAGAGAGAAGCAGCAGCATGCACGCAGCAGCTTGCTTGCTGCATACATTTCTTGTTTTTGACTTCACTTTAGGATCTCAATGTTAATTTATGCGGCAGGCTGGGGCAGCAGGCTGCTCTCTTGGAGAGTCAGTCAGGCAGTTATTAAAGCCTAGCTTTTGCGCATGTCGACTCTGGGCCGTGGCATTGGGCTAGGGGAGGCCTGGTGTCCAGGCAGGCCCACTTTGATGAGGATTTTCTTCTTTACTTTCTGTTTACAGTAAAGTATTACTGTGTCGTAGTCCTCTTTGAGGAGTCAGGAGTGCCTGCCATTGCCCTGTGCCACTGCCAGGCTGCAATTTGACTGAGTTGAATAAAATAAAATGTGAAAAGTTCAAAAGGACAATATTTATTTTTGCATAGTTGCCTTGCCTAAACATAAAAATTATTATTTTATTTCAAGAAGAAAGTTATTTGACTGAAGTGAATGAGCAGTAATTAAAGAAAAAATAAATAACCCTTAAGTTTTTTTCTGCTGAATTCTCTAAAGCAACACCAACAAGTTTGATATGTAGACTCTACTTCCACAGTATATACTTGATTCTTCTGTGTTAAAACTTGGTAGCCTCAGCCAGGTGCTGGAAAGAGTGAGTCTTTCTTAGTCTTTTACACTAATTTTCAGGGGCCAGAGCCAGTAGGTAAAAATAAAAACAAACATACATTAATTTTGTACTTTTTTTTCTGATCACAGTGTGTGACAGTGTACTTTTATAGGCTGCTGCACTGAAGCAGGGTCAGGACTTTTACAGGCATCAGGGGTGTAGACTGGGCTGGCAGTATAGCCTAGAGGTTAGAGTAACAAGCTGTGAATGAGCTTGGTACATCCAGCAAACCAGACCTTGGTTTGATTCTCACAACCTCCACTTGCATACTGTGTTACTTTGGTGTTATTGGACAAAAGAAGGCAGTTAGCCCATCACAATTGTCCTCCACATTTGTGGATCATTTAGTGGGTCCCTAATTGATCAACCATTTGCCAAGTTTGTTTTTGAAAGACAAAATGTTAGGAGAATCGATTATTTCCTGTGGTAGTTTGTTCCAGATTCTGGGTGTTCTTATAGTAAAATAGTTCATTCTTTTGTTTTTGCCCTCATAATCTCCAATTGTCTGTTACGCAGTCTTGCTGCTGTTTTTCTAGTAGAGTATTTGAGACCACAAATTTGCATGTGATCTCTATTTGCTGTAATTTTGAATAATGGTAACAAATCCCCCCTAAGTCTTCTTTGGGCTAGTGTGAGTAAACCTGTGTTTTCTAATCTGGTGGCGTAGTTAAGTTTGGAAAGGTGGGGTATGAGCTTTGTTGCTTTATGTTGAATGTTTTCAATCTTATTAATATCGGAAATTAAATAAGGGCTCCAGAAGGGGGAACAGTAATCCAGGAATTGTCTAACATGAGATCTGTAGAGTGGCAGGAGACATTGTTCAGTTTTGTTTACGAATGTTTTGCTAATCTTTCTGAGAATGTCGTTTGCTTGATTAGCTATTTTGGTACAGTGAGAGGTGGAAGACAATTTATTATTGACCAAGATTCCTAGATCTTTTTCTACTGCTGAAGTTTTAATAGCCATGTTGTTTAAATAATATGTTTGTAGTGGATTATTTCTTCCCAGGTGAAGAGTTGCACATTTAGTGACATTAAAGTGCATCTCATTCATACATGCCCATTGCTCAATTAGTAATAGTTCTGTTTGTAAACCAGAATTTTTGATTTGATTGGTAGCTTTTCCCCCAATTTTAGTGTCGTCAGCGAATTTAACCATTTTATTTGTTGATATATGCATATCTCCAATGAACAGGTTAAAAAGAACCGGCCCAAGCCCAGAACCTTGGGGGGCCCCGTTGTTCACTCCCTTTCCTTGGACATTACGTTGTTGACCTTGACTCTCTGTGTTCTCTTGTTCAGCCACTGATTAATCCAGGAGGTTAGTGTAAGTAGCAGTCCTATTTTGATACGTTTTTTAATTAATAAGGAATGAGAAACCTTATCAAACGCCTTGCTATAATCAAGTAGTATGATGTCCATAGGTGTGTTATTATCCAAGTGATAGCTGATATATTCATAGAAGTAGATGAGATTTGTTACACATGAGAAACCCTGTTTAAAGCCATGCTGGTATGTGTCGATTATATTTAGTGTTGTTAGTTCATCTTCTATTTTGAGTTTGATAATCTTTTCCATAAGTTTACATGGAATGGATGTAAGACTTATGGGTCTGTAATTTTCAGTTTTTGAGTGAGAGCCTTTTTTAAAAATAGGTGCAACTACTGTGGTACGCCATTCATTTGGCACTGATGATTCATTCAAAGATTTGTTAAATAATATTTTTAGTGGTTGAATAATGGCATCTTTTGTTTCTATTAAGAAGCTGAAGCTAATTTCATCTGGTCCTGGACTTGTATGTTTTTTTAGGGTGTTTAGTGCATTTCTGACATCTTTTTCTGAAATTCTGTCTATATTTATGTCAGTATTAGAGGGTACAATAATAGGAGTGAGGTCCGATTTATGTGTGTAAACAGTTGAGAAAAAGTTATTTAGTTCAGTAGCAGTTTCAATATCTGAGGTGATGGTATGTGCATTTATAACTAGTGGTCCAATTTGATTATTACAGTTCTTTTTTTCATTTAAATAAGAGTATAAAGCTTTATGGGAGTCCTTTGTGTGCGCTGTCTTAAATTCCAGGTTACGTTTGGCTATTGTTATATGCTTTTTTAATTTTTTAACTGTTTGTCTATAGGATGTTAATGTTTTATTTATTTGTGATGCCAGTGTTTTTTTGTTTAGAGAAAAGTTTCTTCTTACGAGTTATTAAAGTTTTTATGTGTTTATTGAACCATAGTGGGATTTTTCCTTTATTGTTGTATTTAAGTCTCTCAGGGATGTATTGTTTGTCAAGTTGTAATATTTTTGTTTTATTGTTTCCCATGCTTCATTCATTTTTTTTTGGGGTTGGGGAAAATCTGTTCCTAGTTAGTTGTCCTCAAATCTTGTTTAATGAGATCAAAGTTTGCTTTATGATATTGTTTAATTCTGATGTTGTTTGTTTTGGGTTGTGAGGGTAGCTGAATTGAAAAAAAGTATAGACATATGATCGCTGTTTCTTATTGGGGGTAAAATCGTAATGTCAGATGTTGGGGTTTCTAAGTTGGTAATAACAAGGTCCAGTATATTATTTTCCCTAGTTGGCTGCCTTACCATCTGTTTTAAACCTTGGTCAGTTATAGCAGATAGAAATTGTTTGTCATACTGGTTTGTTCCAGATAGTAAATTCCAGTTAATAGTTGATAAGTTGAAATCTCCTAATATTAATACATTATTTTTTATTAGCAAATTGCTGTATTTCTTCAGCTAATAACCTAGTGGTGTTTAAGTCTGAGGCTGGTGGTCTATAACAGGCTCCAATCAGAATTTTATGTAAACAAGTAACTTGGATGTATGCCCAAACATTTTCTAAACAGGGATCAGAGTCTTTTTTGTAAGATTTTATGTCATTTCTTATATATAAACTAACCCCTCCTCCTCTTTTTGTGTTGTCTCTATGTTTGTAAAAATGTTTATAGCCAGGTAATTCTGTTGTCCAGATTTTGTCTGTGTTTCCCCAGGTTTCAGTTATAGCAATAATTGCTAGTTCTAGAGTGTGCAATAGTATTTCTAGTTCAGCATATTTGGAAATAGTCATAGATCTAGCATTGAACGTGAGGATATTAAAGTTGAAACCGCCCAGATCACCCCTAAAAACAGGCACGTGGGCCTTACCCAGTTACCAAAGACTAAAATAAAAATAAATAAAAGATTGATTGGGTGTGGAGGGCTCGATGACTATGTAAAATAAATAAATACCCTTAAGTTCCTTTTTCAGGAATTTCTGCTGTGCTGAATTTAGTTTGTTATTGTTCAATAAGGCTACAAGTTCAGTTCCTCCAGCCACCACCCAAGTTACATTTAATCTTGAAACTTGTCATCTGTGTACTTCTACTTGTTTCTGTGTTAAAAGGTTACTTAGCCTGCTGCAGCCTCAGGCAGGGTCAGGTCAGGACCAGAGCCAGTGGTCAAAATAATTAAACAACTTTTTTTATGTTTGCTTGCATGCATGTGCAAGAAACATAGTGCCACCATATGTGTTTTCATAGGTGTGGCACCCCTGCTTCCAATGCCCTCCGCGTTTTTGCAGGCACAGCCGCACCGCACCAATGAATGCCCCAGCTGTCTATGACAGCAGTTCAGATTGCAGTGGCGTACAGCTGAAAGCTAATGACTGCTACAATCAGTGGTGGTAACATGTAGGCAATTTGAATACTGCACTGCCGTCAGCAGTATGCAAAATGCCTCCACGTCACCACCACTGATTGTAGCGGTGGTTGTATGAGCACGCCCCCTTGTTGTGTGTGCCGAGGTGCCTCAATCCCTTGGCTCATGCACACTCTCCCAGCACATTGTATGTCTGATGGGGTGCCTAATCCCCATTTGCTCCAGTGCCCCTCCCCAAAACAAACTTCCAGCTGCCACACTGGGAGCCCACCCCAGTGTGGCAGAAGTCCAGTGTACGCATGTGTCCCTCCCCACTGTTTGGCCAACAAGGGTGCCCAATCCCCCGCTGGCTCCACTCACCCCCCAAAACTTCGAGGTGCCACGCTGGGAGCCCACCCCAGCGTGGCAAAGTCCCACATCGTCCATGTAAAATAAAAAAATAAAAAAACCTGTAACAAAAGAAAAAGGTCCCTTGTTGACTCTCTTGACTCCCCCTCCTGCAACCCGCGCACACCCACTGTGTTCCCCACCTCCCCACACCCCCCTCACCCCATACTTAACTCCGGAGGCCAGCACGACGACTCTTCAGTGGAGTGGGAACATGTCTGCGCTTCAAAGCCGATCTAACTGAAGAAATGCTGGTAAGCTGTATAATGGCATAAATAGGGTTTTTTCAACTTTAGTGCATATCTCTGTCATTTTTTTGAATTGTTGCACCAAATTTTCAAAATGGGGTTCTTGGGACCCCATCTCATGAATTCAGTGAAATTATTTTGATATTCATCCCGAAAGGTGATTTCGAGGACAGTGCACGGAATCACCTTTCGGGACTGATTAAGGAAACAGCAGTGTCATTGTTAATGAGGTGGACTCTCAAAAAGACTATGTTGCAAATTTGGTGAAAAAATTCCCCAAAATGACTGTGTTATGAGCGTGCGTCGTACAGCTTTCATGCACACTTGCAAATTCGTGAATTTGTAATATTTTCACTCCAGATTTTCAACACTGGCATTTTTTCACATCTCCTTATGAACAGTATAGCTGTCATTTTTCACATCCTGGCCGAAATGTGTTTTCACACTTCCAGTGCAGAATAGTGCAGTCACTGTGGGAAATCAGCATTTGGGACAGAGTGAGAAAATCACAGTGACACTGTTCATGAGCAGAGGTCCTAAAATACCTATGTTGAAAATTTGGTCACAAAAGTCCATAAAATGACTGTGTTACGAGCGTGCATTGTGCAGTTTCTACGCACCCTCGTAACTTCTCAAATTTATAATATTTTCACTCCAGATTTCCAATCTTGGCATTTTCCCACACATTCCTATGAACAGTACAGCTGTCATTTTTCACATCCTGGCCAAAATGTGTTTTCGCACTTCCAGCGCAGAATAGCACAGTCGTTGAGGGAAATCAGTGTTCCAGACAGATTAAGAAAATCATAGTAACACTGTTCATGAGTGGAGGTCCCAAAATACCTATATTGAAAATTTGGTGAAAAAAATCCCCAAAATAATTGCATTACGGGTGTGCGTTGCGCAGTTTCTGTGCAAGCTCATGACTTCACCAGTTTTTTTTATATTTTCGCTCCAGATTTTCAACATTACCACTTTTTTACACCTCCTCGTGAACAGTACAGATGCCATTTTTCACATCATGTTGGAAACGTGTTTTCGCACCTGTGGCATTAATGGTGCAGTCACTGTGCAAAATCACCTTTCCGCTGACAAACTGATAGTGTCACTGTTCATGCAGTGGGGTCACAAAAAGCCCATGTTTAAAACTTAGAGTGAAAATACCAAGACGTGCACAGGGCCTTAGGGTTTCTGACCATAACACCCTACCCTGTAGGGTCTGACAGGCATCTGCCGTACCCTGTAGGGACTGACAGCGTCAGGGGTGTAACTTGGGACTGTCGACAGTAATGCTCACGCCATTCCACCCCACCCCTGCAGCCAGTGACAGGCACTGAGGTGCACCTTGGACTCTTTGGCCCCAGAGTTCACACCATTCTCCTATACTGCACCCATTTCAGCGTATTTCCTTAAGGAATGAGGTGAGTGTAAAGCCAAAACACCCCAAGGCACACCTCGACACTTGTCAGTGTCGGCAGGGTAGGGTGAGTTGAAATGTCGTGACCGTAATGGGTGACGACCCAAAGGCACACCCCAATGCCTGTCCATCTCTGCAGGGTGGGGGTGGAGTTGGTGTCAGTTTAATACATCACTGCCATTCCTATACTGCATCTGTCTAACTCCTGCACTTCCACTGCTAATGCCAGCAAGAACACATTTGGCATTGAAAAATACTTGTTTTCTGACAGTGTAACAGTGTAGAAAAATCAAAGAAGAGACACACACCAACTGATTAGACTGCGTATGCTAACTAGTGCTTAGCCAGGCAGGGACATAAGCAGTACATTAACGGGCTGGGTAAATATTTGGGGTCTGGTCCAGGGAATTTCAAGAGCACAAAAGGAAACAGCTTTGTAACTGATTTGTAGAAGAAAAGAAAAACCTCTTTTGGGCTCTCTGCCTTATCACATTTCAGCAACCCCAGCCAAGCCAAGTAGTGTAAGTTCAAGAGACCGCCATGTCACCGAGTGAACAACACACAGTTCCCACTTCCCATCCCAGCTTGCCAAGACATCACATCATTCATAGCCCAATAAAAAAATGCAGGGATATTTACAGGGTAACAGCCAGGGGTGTTTAAGGTAAGCAAGAGGCATAAAAAGTGAAATTATTTGGAGATTTTGGGGGGACTGAGTGATAAGTTAGTCTGTCTAAAAACTGCAGTTACTCACTGTAAGTCTGTGTTATAATAAGGACAGAGACAGTAACTTGATTCTTTCTTCTTGGGGTCATGAGGGAGTAAAAAAACAAACTCAGAGGAGATACCGTGCCTGAACTCATTAGACTACTCAGGCAACAGTGGTTGTCACAGTGTCACAAAGGGGGCAAAAAAAAAAAATTATTTGGACTGACTGGCCTCAGCCTTGGTCTGGAGGGGCAGCACTATGGTGCTGAACTGAAGCGAATAAAAGAAAAAAATTACTCACCTTAGTAATGTTGTTTCTTCTAATGGAGTCTTGCTATATTATGACAATTGCAGTTTGTCCCACCATTAGAACTGCTCCGGAGGTGAAAGAGTTAACTCCATTCTAAGAATGGAACTTAGAACTCGAGCTCTATTAGAGAAGCTCTGTCTGGGTTATTTCAAACCCAAACTGTCAGATCTTTACGAGCAAAAACTCACTAAGGTCTGTGTGGAAGCTGTAACCTACACTAGCCAACTGGTTACCTAAATATTAACACCCAATGCTGGTCCCAACACAAAGACTCAAGTCAGGGGACCAAAAGTAATAGTATAATATAATAATATGAGAATATAAGATAAAATAAAAACACCACACCCCAAAACCCCAAGAAGGGGTGGAAAATATATAATGGGCATAACTAGTGCCCACACTAGGCTGCCCACCCCATACCCAAGTAGAAGTTCTGAGAGGCAGGCTGGGTAGGTTATATAGCAAGACTCCATTAGAAGAAACAACATTACTAAGGTGAGTAATTTTTTCTTCAAACAACATGAAGTCTTGCTATATTATGACAATTGCAGAATATACAGCAGTACCTCCATGGAGGAGGGACAGAACCTACTTAGGAAATAGGCTCTGAAGCAGTGCTAAACTGAGCATCTCTCCTGGCCTGACATCCAGGGAGTAATGCTTGTGAAAGCGTACTGCTTTCCAGGTAGCTGCTTGACATATTCCTAAAATAGGATGTCTCTAGCAGCAGCTATAGATGCCGCTGTACCTCTGGTAGAGTGAGCCCTCAGGCCTGAAGGGGAACCTTCCCCAGTTTTTGATAACAAAATTGGATACAAGAGACAATCCACTTGGCAACTGATCTCTTAGTGGCAGGTCTCCCTTTTCCGACCTCACCATATGTGAGAAAAGTTGGAAGGATTCAAACCTGTGACCCCTGGTACGTTCTATATAGTAACTTAGGACCCTCTTAACATCTAAACTGTGCAATCTCCTCTCGCCAGAGGAGAAAAGTTCAGTGAAAAACACTGGAAGGGGGATAGATTAATTAAGATGGAAATCTGAAACCACCTTAGACAAAAACTTCCTGTTAGTCCTGAGGATTACCTTATCCTTGTGGAAAGAAATAAGTCAGTTTCTACTGACAAGGCTTGTAACTCACTTATGTGCCTGGCAGAAGTGATAGCCACTAGGAAAACAGTTTTCCAAGTTAAGTACTTAAGCTCTGCAGAAGACAGAGGTCTGCAAGGGGTTGCATTAACTGAGCAATGCAAACATTAAGATCCCAGGCAGGGGCCGGATCCCTAAAAGGTGGATTAGTATGAAGTAATCCTTTAAAAAACTTGGAAAATACAGGGTGAGTGGAAAGAGAGGAGGGCTTTTCTGCTGAAACAAAAACAGAGACAGCTGCCAAATGTACTTTCAGGGTATCTGGTCTCAGGCCCAAAGAATTAGGATGGACCATATAGTCCAAAACAATGTGCAAATCAGCAGATTCCGGGGAAATATGTTTCCCAGAACACCAGATGGAAAAACTTTTCCACTTAGAATTATAAGTAGCCCTAGTGGAAGGCTTCCTAGAAGCCTTTAGATTTCAAGAACACCTTGAGAAAGGTGTAGGTCAGCAAATTCTAACTCCTCAAGAGCTGGGCCTTGAGGTTGAGGGATTTGATGTTTGGATACCAAACTCTCCCCTGGGCACAGATTAACAGGTTGTGATTCCTGGGGAGACACAGGGGAAGATGGACTGCTAGGGACAGAAGGAGAGGGTACCAGGGCTGCCTGGCCCAATCTGGGGCAATCAGAATCACCCTGCAAGGCTGGGATCTGATTTTGACTAGCACTTTGAACAGGAGAGGGAAGGGGGGGAAGGCTGAAAGAAACTTCCCTTCCCAATCTAGGAGAAAGGCATCCAGGGGGACTGAGCCCAACACTAGGGACCTGCAACAGAACAGTGGAAGTTGGTGATTGTCTGGGACTGCAAAAAGATCTATCTGAGGGGTGCCCCATCTGGCAAAAACTATCCCCAGTATTTGAGGATCCAGAGACCATTCGTGATGGCCCTGGGAAATCCTGCTCAGAGCATCTGCCAGGACATCGTCCTTTCCTGGAAGGAGAACTGCTATGCTGGAAGTGTTATGGGAATAGGCCAGAGACCACGACTTCATTGCCTCAATGCACAAGGCCGAAGACCAAGTGCCCCCTTGCTTGTTGATGTACCACACTGTTGTGGTGTTGCCTGTTCTGACTTGTACCACTTTGCTCTGAACAGACGCAGAAAACACGAAGTGCTAGAAAGACAGCTCTGAGCTCCAGCAAAATGATGTGGAGCAGAGATTCCTGAGGGGACCACACTCCCTGAGTGGAGAGGTCGCCCATGGGCGCCCCACCCCAGGAGGGATGCATCCGTAGTGAGGGTCAAGGAGTGAGACAGAGAAATGAAAGGGACCCCCAGTCTTAAATTGCTCTGATCCTGCCACCTCTGGAGGGCCTGGATCAGGGATCGAGTCACTGGGACCAACTTGGAAAGGGGGTCTCTTCTCTGAGACCAAAAGGCTCTCAAGTGAAACTGAATGTCCCTCACCTGAAATCTTGCTCCTTGCACTACAGCTGTGGATGCAGCCATGTGCCCCAGGAGCTGCAAGAAATATCTTGCTGGTCGAGAGACCTGCAGAGTGAAGGAGGAGGCCAGAGCCACCAGGTTCCTTACCCTCTTTAAGGGTAGGAAGGCTCTGGCCTGCTTTGTGTTCAATTCTGCACCTATGAAGGTGAGCACCTGAACAGGTTCCAGAACTGACTTTGGAAGACTGAGCAACAAGCCCAGAGAGGTGAGCAGCTGCTGGGTAACTTGCAGGTGAGATTTGACCTGTTCTGGGGACTGGCCTACAATGAACCAGCCGTCCAGGTAGGGAAAGACAGCAATCCTTTGCCTTCTTAAATGAGCAACTACTACTGCCAGACATTTTGTGAATACCCTTGGGGCAGAGGAGAGGCCGAAGGGCATTGCTCTGAACTGGTAGTGACCCGAGGGCAGTTCGAATCTGAGGTACTTTCCGTGGGAGCTCTGATTAGGACGTGAAAATAGGCATCCTTGAGGTCCAGGGAGGCTAGCCAGTCCCCTGGCCTTAGAGAGGGTAAAATCATTGCCACAGTTACCATTCTGAACTTTGGTTTCAAAAGGTGCTTGTTCAGATATCTCAGGTCTTAAATGGGTCGCCATTCTCCTGTCTTTTTTGGGGTAAGGAAATATCTGGAGTACAGACCCTTGCCCTGATGTAGGGGAGAAACCCTTTCTACAGCTCTGAGAGCCAGGAGGGATGAGACTTCTGTTTCTAAGAAAAGGTCTCGAAAGGGTTTGCAGGTGGGAAAGATCCGATTCTCATCTTTGGAAATTTTTTGAAGCTGAGAACCAGACCCTGACTTACTACTTCCAGGACCCAGCTGTCTGAAGTTAGAGACTCCCAGTTCTGAACGAAGTAAGCCAACCTGCCCCCTACAGGTAAAGGAGAATCGGCCCTGGGCAGCCCATCAGGGTGTCTGTTTGGCAGGTGCTTTAGGCTGAGGGGTGGGAGCAGGCCTGCTCACACCCAGTCTGCCTCTCCCTCTGAAGAACCCCCTCTGAACATAAGCAGAGGAGGCCTGGGTTTGGTAAAAAGGCCCGTGAAAAGGCCTACCCCTACCCCTGGGGGTCTGCCTCTGAGGAGTGGCTTGCCGCTCCTTGGCCTGAGCACTCTTATAGCTAGTCCTATATTCATCCAATTTCTTCATATAATTCTCTGTCTGCTCCCCAAACAGAGAATTCCCTACCACAGGAAATTCCATAGCCTTAGTCTGGGTATCCTGAGACAAACTAGTACACCTGAGCAAGGCCAACCTACAAAAAGCTACAGATGTAGCCATGACTCTAGAGGATACATCATTAAAATCCACAGCAGCATGGAACTGCACCTTGGATGCCTCAACGCCATCAACAGCCACCTGTTCCAGCTCCTTAGCAAGCTGGCCAGAGGCCTATTTGGCCAAAGCCATGACAGTATCCCATCTAGATTTTTGATACCTTGCTACATAAGCCATATAATTTGCATGCCTGAGTCCCAAGGACGCTGCCATGTATTATTTTTTTTTTGCCATGGCATCAATCTTCCTGGAATCCTTGTCAGGAGGATGTGAAGCCAAGGGAATATTATCTTTATCACAGGCTGCAGCCTGAACCACACCAACATGACTGCAATGTTGTGAAAGGAATCCTGTATCAGGACCTGACAGAGTGTACCTCCTGTTCATCTTTTTGTCCACAGAAGGCACAGAATTAGGAGCTTTTAAAATTGTTATTGTTTGTTTCCTAAATGAATTATGCAAGGGAATAGACAATGCTCCTAGACTCTGGAATATCCATCATTTCTACAAAATCAGGTTCCTCTTGCTCATCCACAGCCTCCTCCAATGGGAGCTGGAGGGATTCAGCAACCTTTTTATAAAACAGAAAATGAGAAGGGGACTCAGAAAGCATAGGGGGAGATGTCCGGTTCAAAGGGCACATCCAGACTCTCAAAGTCACATTCACACTGATCATAATCCTCCTCCCCCTCCTTTGGTTCATAAAAATCTCCAATATCATATTCTTGAACCGGTGGAACCGGCCGAACCAACCTTTTACCAGACAGTGGCGGTTCGGACGGAACCGGAGAAAGTGACTGTACAATTTGTATAGCTTTTGATATTTCTGCAGCAGTTGGAGAAGGAATTTTGGACTCCATACCTGCTGATTTTTTAGTTTTCTTAGCTGGAACTGGCTCCTCAGAGCCAGCTTTACATTTGTCCGAGGAAGTCTCGCCCTGGTCAGAGGGCACTCCCTCCGGTTTGGTTGGCACCGAACCGGGCTGGCCATCCGGGTCAGCGGACTTTTTGGCCTCTTGTTCCCTGAGCCTGCCCACTCTCTTATCCAGGGTGGCTGCAGGGAAATTTTTATAAATCTGGCAGTCTGAATTGAGGTGGTCAACCCCAGACAATAAACACATGTAGTGTGTGGGTCAGCCTTGGCAAAGGCTTCCCCACAGACACTACAGTGTTGAAACCCAGGCCCGCTTTTGGGTTTCTCAGACATGATGCCAGCCTAACTACAAGAAACTTGCCCTTTAACGGCAGTGCCAGGCAAGACACCTTATCAGTTCCCAACCGTGTCACGGTCATGGAAAACCGTAATGAAATCCGCTTTTTTAGAACCGATAAGAACGGGAACTGCACTCTAAAAGCTTTAAAATGCTTACTCTTTAAAGTTTTGACCAACCTGATCGGTTCGAACCGAACCGATAAACATTTACAAATTCCACACAGAAATAAAACCTGTCTATTACTTACAATACCACAGACAGAGCTTGAACCGATCGGTTTCCGGTTAAAATAATAATACTCGCGGTTGAATTTAACCAAGAAAATACTGTTTAAACCGAGAAATGAACCGAGCAGAAGGAGAAATCTCCGGAGTGACTGTTCAGTGAGGCAGAGTAAAGAATCTGACAGTTTGGGTTTGAAATAACCCAGACAGAGCTTCTCTAATAGAGCTCGAGTTCTAAGTTCCATTCTTAGAATGGAGTTAACTCTTTCACCTCTGGAGCAGTTCTAATGGTGGGACAAACTGCAATTGTCATAATATAGCAAGACTTCATGTTGTTTGAAACAAGCATTTGTCAATGCTGAATGTTTGCTTGCTGGCACTGGCATTGGTAGTATAGGAGTTAGAGAGATGCATAATAGGAATGGCAGTGAAGTATTGAACTGAAGCCAACCCCACCACCACCCTGCAGAGAATTACAGGCATTGGGGTGTGCCTTTGGGTCATCAGGCATAACGGCCACGCCATTTCACCACACCCTACCCTGCAGACACTGATAAGTGTCATGGTGTGCCTTGGGGTCTTTGGGCCTTATGCTCACCCCATTCCATAAGGAAATATGGTGAGATGGGTGCAGTATAGGAGAATGGGGTGAACTTTGGGGCTGAAGAGTCCAAGGCACACCTCGATGCCTGTCACTGGCTGCAGGGGTGTGGGAGGGGGTGGAATAGCATGAGCATTACAGGTGACAATCCCAAGTCACAGCCCTGATGCCTGTCAGTCTCTACAGGGTGGGGCATTATGGCCGGAAACTCTAATGCCCCAGGAGTTCGTTGGTATTTTCACTCCAAATTTTCAACATGGGTTATTTGTGACCCCCATCTCACGAACAGTGGCAATATCAGTTTGTTAGCCGAAAGCTGATTTTGCACAGCGACTATGCCATTTGGCGCCACAGGTGCGAAAACACATTTTGAACATCATGTGAAAAATGACAGCTATACTGTTCATGAGGAGGTGTAAAAAAATGGCAACGTTGAAAATCTGGAGTGAAAATATAAAAAAAACTGATGAAGTCACAAGCGTGCATAGAAAAGTACAGTTACGTAAGAACTTACCGTAACAGTAGATCTTCGAGAACAGCTCTTGCAGCAGGTTACACCATTAGGACTGAAGCCGTCAGGTGCCAGGACCCCTCGGAAATCTTCTGGCTAGCTATCTTCAGCGCGAGGACCACCCCGTCGGTCCGCCTCCGCGTCAAGTACATGGTACATATGAAGCGGTCCCACAGAATCCCTCTAGGCTCTCTACTGACTGCCGCACGATGACATCAAAAGGGAGACCGAGGATCCACCGTCAGAAGGCAATAAGGGAACAAATTCCGACTGGATCAATATAAATTCACTCGTTTCCCAAGTGAATCCCCAACTTCTGCGCTCGTTATCTATTTGGAAAGAATTTTTTTTTTTTTTTTTTTTTACAAGAGCCATGCTCTCTTCCAAGGGGATATGCTGGTAAGGAAGACCTGTTGCAAGAGCTGTTCTCGAAGATCTACTGTCACGTAAGTTCTTACGTAACGTACTATCTTACTTCGAGATACAGCTCTGCAGCAGGTTACACCATTAGGACTGATTCCCAAGCAATAACGCTTGACCAAAAACTCTGGGAGGAGGAAGAGGAAGAAGCAGAGAAAAAACAAACCAAATCCTGACTCAGGACAAGAGGCCTTGCAACACCGCTAGGCCGAAACTGGCCCTTCGCCTAGAGGCTATATCCAGAATGTAATGCCTGATAAAGGTATGCACCGAGCTCAAAGTAGCTGCAGCGCAAATGGAAGAGATTGAAACATTTTTGAGTGCTGCAAAGGAAGTGGCCACACCCCTGGTAGAATGACCCCGAATGGAACCCGGGACGGGCTTTTGCCTCAGACAGATAACAGTGTGAGATACACTGCACAAGCCAGCGGATAAGGATTGCTTAGACACCGCGCGCCTCTCATCTCTGCTAAAGAGACGAAGAGTTGGTCAGAAGTCCGAAGGGCTTAGTTCTGTTGAGGTAATACCTCAGGCTGCGGTGAACATCCAGAGTGTGGAGCAAGCCTCCTCTATTTGAATAACTCGGAAGTAGACCGGAAGGTCAATGTCTTGATTTAAAGTGAGTGTCGAAACCACCTTAAGCAAAAACTTCGGGTTCGTCCTCAGAGATACTCTGTCCCGGTGAAAAACCAAATAAGACTCTTTACACATGAGAGCATGAAGCTCAGAAATCCTTCTGGCTGAAGTAACGGCAACTAAACACAACGTCTTCCACGACAGAAAACGTAGCTCGCAATCTGCAGCTGGTTCAAAGGGAGGAAGCGTGAGCTGTTCCAGGACAAAAAGGAGATGCCATGGAGGAACCGGGTCCTTGATAGGAGGCCTAAGGTGTAACACCCCTCTCAGAAACTCCCGAGAAGAGTCAAGCTGAGCAATAGTGCGCTGCCCCACCGGCAGGTGGTAGGCCGAAATAGCACACAGGTGTACTTTAATAGAGGAGTAGGCCAGCCCCAAATGGAAAAGGGAAAGGAGGTAGTCCAAGACTGCCCCGACGGGACAACCTAAAGGGGAGAGGTCACGAGCCCGTGACCATAAACAAAAACGACGCCATTTCATGGCGTATGTAGCATGCGTTGCCGGCTTTCTGGCTGCAGAGAGGACCTCAGCAACCTCTTGCGAGACCCCATGTCGCAAAATGGCTATGTCTCTAGGAGCCATGCATGCAGGTTCAAAGAGCGAAGATCCGGATGCAGCAATGAACCTCTCTCCTGAGACAGAAGGTGGGAGCTGAGCGGCAACGGGAGCGGTGGTTCCCGGGATAGCTGAGCCAGCAATGGGAACCAAATCTGTCTGGGCCAAAATGGAGCTACCAGAATCATTCGTGCATGCTCCCTGCGCAGTTTGAGAAGAACTCTCTGGATCAACGGGAAGGGAGGAAAGGCGTAAAGGAATCTGTTCACCCAGGAGAGGGACAACGTGTCTCGCCAGAAAACACCAGGCCCTGGATCTAGCGAGCAAAAATTGGGCAGTTTTGCGTTGGATGGGGACACGAACAAGTCCAGCTCTGGAGTTCCCCATCAAAGGAACAGATCCTCTGCCACCTCCTGAAGAAGTTCCCACTCGTGGACTTTGGCCTGGGAGCGACTCAGACCGTCTGCGATCGTGTTGTCCACACCAGGAACGTGTACAGCGATCAAGCTTGCGCCGTGTCCGATTACCCAATCCCACACTCTCATGGCCTCCTGCAAAGGGGTAAGAGTGAGTGCCTCCTTGTTTGTTGGGTAATATCACCGTCCGTGTTGTCCATCTGAAGAGCAGGACAGTGCACGCAGGAATCATGGACTGGAAAGCCTGGAGTGCATAGAGGACCGCCTCATCTCTAGGACACTGATGTGAGATGAGCCTCCAGCGGGCTCCATACACCCTGAGACTTCACCCCATCCAGGTGTGCTCTCACCCGAGACCTGAGGCGTCCGTGGTGAGGGTTATCTCCGGGACGGCGCTGCAAACCGGGACGCCCTTGAAAGCGACCCGGGCTAACCACCATTGCCAATCCCGAATCACCCGCTTCGTGATCCTGACTGGATGCTGCAAATGGTCTGCTTTGGTCCCACTGCGCCTTGAGCATCCACTGCGTTATTCGCATGTGGAGTCGCACGAGAGGGACCGTAGGAATGGCCGCAGCCATGTGTCCGAGCAGACGAAGGACCGATCTGGCCTGAGCGGTCTGATTAGTTGATGGGTCCTCTATAAGCGACCTGATGTGTTCCGCCCTGTCGGCTGGAAGGAAAGCCCTTCCCTGGACCGTGTGCAGCACTGCACCTATAAACTGCAGGTTCTGCGACGGTGCCAAGACAGACTTCTCCTGGTTTATGAGAATCCCTAGTGATCCGAACAGATCCTGAGTGTCCTGGATCGCCTGCAGAAGTGCCTCTCGGGAGACGGCCATGAGAAGCTAATCGTCGAGGTACAGGAACACATAGTGGCCCTTTCTCCTCAGAGCAGCTGCCACGACTGCCATGCACTTGGTAAAGACCCTTGGAGCGGAAGACAGTCCGAAATGGAGAGCCCAGAATTGGAAAGTGGTGGCCTAGAAACTCGAAGCGCAGGAACCTCTGATGCACCTGAGCTATGGGGATATGCAGGTAGGCATCCTGCATGTCTAAGGACGCTAAATAGGCGCCTTGTTTTAGCATGGGGATCAGACCCGGAAGGGTCACCATGCGAAATCTTTTGTATGCGACTGATAAGTTGAGGTCGCTTAGGTCCAGAATAGGACGGAGGTCCCCTGTTTTCTTGGGAACCAGGAAGAAGTGAGAATAGTACCCTAGTCCTCTCTGGTTTCCCAGGACATGCTGTATCGCCCCCTTGCTTAGGAGCGCGATCACTTCTCACCAAATTAAGGCGCCTGTGGTTGACCCGAACACCGGAGAGCAGAGGAGGCTCGAGGTGGCTGTTCTGCGTAATCCCTAAAAGTGGCCGATGCTGACCAACTGAAGCACCCACCTGTCGGTGAGTACCTGCCATCCCGACAGGAAGTTGAATGCACCCCGACCATAATATCCCGTTGATCCTGAGGGGCGGGGCCGAAAGGAGTCAGCGCGCTGTGGCGGCAGAAGGGCCCACTGGCTGGAAGCCTTCGGAGGCGCTGACCCCTGCTGACGGGCTGCTTTCCTGGGTTCTTCGGAAACTGGAGCCCTCTGCTGTGTGTGGCGGAACGGGCTGCTGCCTCTGAGTCCGCCTTACCTAAAACGGCCTTGGTGCCTGCGAAGAAACCAAGCCTCGCCGTACATTGCCTGGACCGACCGAACCGCCTTTCCGCCTTCTGAGTTTGGTAATGATCCTTTGATGGGTTACCAAACAAACCTTCCTCTCAAAGGGGGCGCCCATATTTTTCTGGACGTCCGGGGTGAAACCGGAGACACGGAGCCATGAGTGCCTCCGGAGGCAAACGCCTGACGCTGCTGCTCTGGCCGAAGAGTCCGCAGAGTCGTATGCAGCTCTAAGAACTTGGGTCCCCACGTCTGAACCCGTGCGGAGGAGCTGAAGCATCTCCTCCTTCTGCTCACCATCAGGCAGCCTCTCAGCCGCCTCTAGGCCCTGTTCCCACAGGGCGTTCTGGAACTGCACCATGTGGGTGAGATAATTCAGGGACCTAATGGCACAAGTAGCGGATGCGTACATGCGCCTACCCAAAGAGTCCAACTGCTTGGACTCAGGGTCCGGTGGCAGGGTGCTCAGATGCTGCAGCCTCTGAGACCGGTCATGTGAGGCTGTAATGACCAGAGAATCGGCCAGAGGATGCTGTGACAGGTACTGGTCCTCCTGGGAGCCCTGTACAAACGGTCAGCTCTCTTCGGCACCGCTGTAGTGAGTGTGGACGCTCCACGCAGCCTTGGTGATGTCCACAAGGTGTCCACCAAGGGTGGCACCACCACAGGTTTAGGGTCCTTCTGTCAAGGTACTGGCCAGGCGAACCTCTCGGGTCCAACTCCTCATCTTCCCACCCCATGTTCTCCTGGATATGACGAAATATCCACGAACGAGGGGTCATCCGAGGAGACCGGGAGTCTCACGTGGGTCCGTGAAGGAAGTGAGACTGAGACGGGATCTTGAAGTGAATAAGCTGATCCCGTGTCCTCCGCCGACGGCGACGACGGCGCCTTTTGGATCTCTTGGGGCTGGGCGATCCAGAAGAGGAAGATCTCGACGGAGGTCTCCTCTGGAATGGCGAGCCCTGGGAGGATTCAGGCTCCCCTAGGGACAGAACGGGCGACCGACCTCACTGGCAAAGGTGGGGCCGGGGCCGGAGGAGGAGGAGGAGGAAGGACTGCGGGTGCCACATCCTTCCTAATGGTGTCCCACCAATACGTGAAGAGGTCCTTCACCTCCGCAAGCGACAGTCCCGACGTTGGCTCCGACGACGAGGGCCGGACGTCGGGTCCCGGCGACGGCTCCGCGGGGGCCTCAGGCGGCGGCGAGGGACCCCTAGGAGACTGTTCGAGGCCGGGAATGCCCGTCTGGTCTTCGGGCTGTGTCGATTCCTCCTCCGTGAGGGACTCCTGCCCGACGGCCGTCGGAAGCACAGGAGCCCTCTGCTCAGGCAGGGCGGACGTCGGAACCCCCACCGACGTCCGATGCGAAGACGAGGCCGACGACGGCTCCAAGGAACGATGGTGTACGGCAGACGGCGGTCTGGCTGATGTTGGGTCCACCGGTCTCTTCAAGGGCGTCAGATCAAGAGTCTTCCGGGGGGGTACCGAGGAGGACCAGGCGTCGGGGGCCGAGGAGCGGGAGCCTGACTTTTGATGATGGTGGTGGCGTTCCCCGGACTTCGCCATGGCCTTCGGGGTGGAAGAAGACGACGGCCTGGCGGTAGGAGCCTGAGCAGACTTGGGAGCTGGAGCCGCAGCCGGGGGAAGGGAAGAAGCCCTGGACGGGGACCGGTCCGACCGTGAACCGGAGCTGCAGGACTCGGAGGCCCGAGCCGGTGACCTGGGAAGATCCTTCTCTCTCCTCTTCTTCTCCGCATGTTTGTGGGAAGATTCCCCCTTCGAAGACATGGCCCGAAGTTTTTCTTCTAACAAGAACGCTTGGAGGGCCTTCTGCCGGCTGGATTCTGGTGTGCTGTTGAACCCTTGGCACAGGGAGCAGGCCTTGGTGTCGCGGTCTGGGCCCAGGCAACCGAACGCACGGAATGCAGGTCCTGAAGGATCTGTTTCCACACGCGATTTGGAAGGATGACCGAGGTCGGAGAGGACATCAGCGGTGATCAATTCTGAAATTCTTCAATTTCAAGGAAGTTCTGAAACCACGTGTCGCGCGCTAGACAGTGACCGGAGGGTCGAGGCATGCAGTTCGACGCATGGAAAGAACTGGGGATTCTGGCGGGACTGCCCCCTTATGTACCACGCCTGACGTCGGAGGCGGGACAGACGTCGGGGGCGGTCCCCGCTGAAGATAGCTAGCTAGAAGATTTCCGAGGGGTCCTGGCGCCTGGCGGCTTCAGTCCTAATGGTGTAACCTGCTGCAAGAGCTGTATCTCGAAGTAAGATCTGCGCAACACACACCTGTAATGTAATTAGCTTGGGGATTGTTTACAGCAGATTGTCAACACAGGCATTTTTGGGACCTCTGCTCAAGGGCAGTGTCACTGTGATTTTCTTAATCTGTGCCGAACACGGATTTCCCACAGCGACCACGCATTTCTGTGCAAAATACACATTTCAGCCAGGGTGTGAAAAATGACAGCTGTACTGTTCATAAGGAGGTGTGGAAGATCTGGACTGAAAATATTATAGATTTGTGAACTTACAAGGGTGTGTGGAAACTGCACAATGCACGCTCGTAACACACTAATTTTATGGACTTTTGTCACCAAATTTTCAACATAGCCATTTTAAGACCTCTGCTCATGAACAGTGTCACTGTGATTTTCTTGATCTGTCCTGAACATTGATTTCACACACTGCCCGCGCCATTGTGTGCTACATGCACAAAAACTCATTTTGGGTGAGATGTGAAAAATTACAGCTGTACTGCTCATAAGGAGGTGTGGTAAAATGGCAATGCTGAAAATCTGGAGTGAAAATATAAAAACTTTGCGAAGTTACGAGAGTGTGTAGGAACTGCTAACGATAAAACAGTCATTTTGGGAATGTTATTAAATTTTTCAACATAGGGTTTTGGGAGCCTACCTCATAAACTGTTACACTGCCTTTTTGTTACTTGGTCCTGAAAGGTGGTTCCGTGCAGTGAACGCAAAATCACCTTTTGGGACCTAACAACAAAGTGACAGTGACTGAGTTCATGAGGTGGGGTCCCAAGAACCCCATGTTGAAAATGTGGTGAAAAAATTCCCCAAAATGGCAGAGATATGCACCAAAGTTGAAAACCCTCCATTTATGCCATTATAGAGCTTACCAGCATTTCTTCAGTTCGCGGTTGGCTTTGAAGAGTGCAGACGTGTTCCTGGTCCACTGAAGATTGTCGCACTGGGCTCCGGAGGTAAGTATGGGGTAGGTGGAGTGGGGAGGTGGGTGGGTGTGGGTTGGTGGAGGTGGGCAAGACAGTCAACAAGGGACCTTTTTTTTTTTTTTACAGTTATGTTCTTTTCTTTTTAGAAGACAACGCGGGACTTTTGCTATGCTGGGGTGGGCTCCCAGCATGGCAATGCTGGAAGTTTTTTTTGGGGGGGGGCAGTGGAACCAATGGGGAATTGGGCACCCCTGTCAACCACACTGACATTTGCCACACTGGGGTGGGCTCCCAGCATGGCAACTGGAAGTATTTTTTTTTTTTGGGGGGGGTGTACAGTGGAGCCAATCGGGGACTGGGCACCCCCATCATCATAAGGACTTTTGCTATGCTGGGGTAGACTCCCAGCGTGGCACTTGGACGTCTGTTTTGGTGGGGAGGGAGCGATCGGGATTGGGCACCTCTGTCGGCCATACTGTGTGTGGGGATAGACATGAGCATGCTGGGGAGGGCCCCAGTGTGCTATGGTGTTCGTTGGGGGAAATGAACTGTCTATGACAGTTCAGATGGCGCCTGACATGTAGGCAATTTGCACGCTGCCTACATGTTACCACCGCTGATTGTGGTGGTGTTTTCCTCAGAACTGTATGCCACTGCATCTGAATGGCTGTCATAGACAGCTTGGACATTCATTGGCACGGTGCTGCCGCGCCTGTGGTGGACCAGCACCATGTAAGCGAAAGCTGATTCAGGCAAAGCTGACTTTTGGTTCACTTACATTGCCAACGCCAAGAAATGTAATTAGAACAACTGATCCGTCCACAAGTTCCACTTCCACAACAAAGCCTACATCTCCTGACCTGGCACCCATGAGAGATTCTAAGAATAGGGGTGAGCCGGGAGAACAACTAGTGGTTAATGCAGGTAGCAGCAGAATGGAAATAGACTGTGATGGACCATGCTGTGCCAGCAATGACTTGGGTACAGTGGTTCAACTAACAGTCCATAAGAAAGATACTGCTAGAGTACAGTATATGGAAAAGGTGAAAAGGCATGAGAAAGATATTTCCACCATGACTGGTACAAAACCAGAGATTGGGTTGTTCTGTGCAAAAGTCGAATGAGTTTTTTGCACAGTTTGTCATTTTACAGTCACCAAAAATCTTCTGACTTTCTCAAAATGCAGAGCTGATGCATTCATGAAAGCTGGAATGAATGACTGGAAAAATTGTCCAGCAAATTTTGGTTTGCATGAAAATTAACATTTTCTAGGGAGTATTTGCTTAAACGCAATGCTTACTTGAAACAAGTACCTGTGGATTCACAACTTGTTCATCAAAGGAGGGCTGAGCAAGAAAAGAACCAGCGGTGCTTTTTAGAACAGCTACGCTGTTTGTAATTTTTGGTCAGGCAGGTTCTCGATATTAGAGGTCATACTGATGAAGACAGTAATTTCCAGAAGCTAGTTGACCTAGTGTTGCAGAATAACACTAAGTTACAAACCTTTATTGCAAAGTATACATCTCATGATATTCTGAATGAGCTCATCAAGAAAATGTATAGAGAGTGCCTCAATCAACTTCTTTCACAGATTAAGGAGTCAGAAATGTGCTCCATTATCGTTGATGATTCAAGAGGTGTAAGTGGACATCTTTGTCAATACGATCAGTGTCACAGGACTATGTCATAGGTGAAGACTTTATAGGAATGTATGACTGTCCAAAAACTGACGTGGAATCCATTTTCCTTATGATCACGGATATTTTACGACGTTGCGGTTTAGATATCGATTGCATGAGAGGACAAACTTACGATGGTGCATCGGTCCTTCAAGGTCAGATGAAAGGCGTAGCTAAATGAATCAAAGATGTTGATTCCAAAGCTGTTTCAGTTCATTGTAAGAACCACAGTTTGAATCTTATTCTGCAGGAAGCTGGTACCAATTGTTCCATGTTTCGAAGTGCTTGGAGCTTACTACAGGAAATTCACGTAATTATTCAGACATCTCCTAAAAGACTGGCAGTGTTTGAGAATATTCAGAATTCCTATTCCTCATCCTCCCCACCAGGTTTACAATATTCCCTGAAGCCTATCTGTCCCACTCACTGGACGGCAAGAACTCAGGCAATTGAGTCAGTACTATTCAATTACCAAGCCTTTTACAACACTTCAGAGGAAATAATTGCTGCTGGTGGTAACACAGAATCAGTAAAGAAGGTACCTGGACTTTGAGCTCTGATGACACGCTTCAATATTTATTTTGGTCTGAAAGTTTTCTTGACAGCTGAAGAAGTGGCCAGGGTACTATACTGTAGTCAAAAGATATTACATCAGAGGCTGTAACTTCTACCACTGAAATGCTGCAGACTCATCTGATGAAAATGAGAGACTCTGATTATTTCCACACAATCTTTGAAGACATAAAGCGAACTGTTGATGATGGACTAATACAGCTTCCTACCATGCCCCAGAGATAATAAGTACCACGTCGCCATGATGATGGTGCAGAGCCTCATCAGTGGGCAACTCCTGAAGAGTATTTTAGAAGCCAGATTTTTGAGCTGATTGACTTGATCATGGCTGAAATGAACCACTTTGTCACTTCTCATGAGTATTGAAAAAGTATTTCTCAATGCTATCATGGTCAGCGTTGTGATCAAATACCTCAACAGATATGTGTTACATACTCTGATGACATTGCATTGACAGACTTTTAATACAGCTAAACATGCTGCCAGATTGCTTGAAAACTCACAATACATCATGTTCTACTCCTACAGCATGCATCAAAAAGGTAGCAAAAACGGGAACAATCATAGACATTTTAGCAGAATGACCAGAGATGTGCAGCCTTTTTTTTTTTACAAGCTGACAAACTTTTACAAATCTACCTTACTGTCCCAATGTCTAATTCTATGGCTGAGTGCAGCTTCTCGTGCCTTCGATGGCTGAAATCATACCTAAGGTCGACCATGACTGAAAAGCATCTAAACCACCTCCTCTCCCTCCATATTCACAAACATCTCACAGATTCTATGGATCTTAAAAACATTTTACATAACTTTTGTTTTGCCAGTGACACACAATGTGACTTTTTGGGGAATACAGCAGAAGCCTCTTAAAGGTACACCTCTGTGGACGCCCTATCGTCCCCTTTAAGCGGCTGTCCCGTTTATCAGAAGCAGCCTTTTTTTCCCCCCATTGCAACCAGAAAAGACTTTGCTCATAAGACAGACACACACATTACAGTAACAAACAAAACAGAGAAAACAAACAAAACACCAAGGAGTACTGGATACCAGTACTTTTTATGATTACAGCTTCTTTTTGTAAAAGTGTGTTTGGTTTGGTTCTTGATTTAACCTTTATTTGGTAAAAGCAACATACTAAACTTTAAATAAAATAATTTAGCTTCACTTAGCAACTTTTGAGAGAGAGGAGTTGGGCAGCTGTAAAACCTTAACTTATTTTCTTACTCAGTGGAAGATTTACTCTTTTGTTGTTGTTTGTAGATGCTGTCCTGCAAACCAAACACACTTGAGAGAGAGATGCTAAACACACTCCAGATATACCCTAAGCAGGTGGGAATGTGAAACAGCTTAAGTGCAGGGCACTTTACGAGGTGTAATTACATTTTCAGTATCTTTTCCTACACCTGCGACTAGATAATTGTCCCAATTAAGCAACAGAATGTCCCAATTAAACAGAAGCTGGTCCCACTGAATAACATTAGTCAAAAATCAGTGCCCAGAGGATCATCCGAATTAAGAGAACGTCTCCTTTAACTGCATTCCCTTTATGTGGCTTCTACTGTATTTCATATTGTTAACTTATACCCCAACATGTACATAAGGATTTATGCTTCTTTGTCAACCAGTTGTGTTTGTCTGTGTCTGAACAGCATTTATTTATTTTTCCTCCAAACTCTTAAGTTGCCACACCCTTGTGGGAGGATCCCCCGCTACCCCCACCTCAGCCCATGGCCCCCTTGCTTTTAGAATGTTTCCAGCTTCACTGAATGCACTGTGCCTAGATTTCCACAAATAGGGCCTGCTGTTATCAGAAAACTATTAAATAATGCAGTTGGGATTGGATGGGCATCAGGGGGAGATGGTAAACCACTAGACTGACAGGGCTGACAACCCCTGCCGTCAGTATGCTATCTGGCAATTTTCAGGGGGGAAGGGGAAGGGTGATCATGCACACTGTGTGCTTTGATAAGGGCAGTGTTCTGTAAATGGTAATTAGCATTGCCCTAGCCACCTGTTAATGCTTACTGAACCCTTCCCTCTGAATATACCGATGTGCCATGTATGCAACAGCGTTCACCCTCATTTACATGGGTGCAGCAGTATAGAACTTTCTGAGATCGAACAATTTTTGTGACCATTCCTGAAAAAAGGACACTGCCTCTTTAATTGCTGTCACCCATTTAGATAAAATAAATGCAACCTGAATGAGAAAACTTTCCGTCTTGCCCTCACCAGTTCCTCGGACATAGTGTTTGATCAGCCTTATCAGTGATTGTACTAACTAACCAGTTTTAATGCAAACCCTTGTTGCTGGACAATACATCGATAATGATGACAGAAAAAAGGCCTGCTGGCCCATCCAGTAAGCTCACCATACCTAACTACTCTGTACTGGTCCTAGTGTCCATCCTTCCCTTTTGTTTCTGCCCACCATTTTTTAACTAACCCCATGTGTCTCTCCCTAGGGGTGGTGTCTAGGGGGTGGAGGGTTATCGACACATGATTTTACAGCTTTAACATGGAAGTTAGTTGGAATAATTGTGCACTATCAATTATATTTTGGACAGAGGTCTGGATGTTTCATTTTGAAGAATGTGTAATATCGTCACTTAGCAAAGTACCCAAGTACAAGCAAAATAAAGCAGGATTTCTAACAAACATTTATAGGTTTAATATCAATGTTCCAGTGGCTAAAAAATATGAATACAGAGCTATTACAGGATATACTGAAGTTTTTCCTTACTTGGGGGGTGAGGGATTAGAAAATGTGAGTTTTGTCTGTGTTGAGGGGAAGACTATTTTGCCATTACACATTGAGGAGGTAACTAGGTAGGATCCGAGGGTAGCCCCTCTCCCTTCATCATGCCAGCATCCCCCAAACTGATCACACAGAGCAACTAGAGGAACTCTGCATTCTAACCGCAAGAATCCAGTCAAAAAAACAAACTCTGGCCAGAGCCAATAGGGCTGCAGGCGAGGAACTTGGTGTAAAGATATTGAAAATTACCAAAGTTACAAGCCTATATTAGCAAAGGGTAACATAGGCTCATAAATTTATTGTTTTGTAATACCTGTATACCAGATTTTCAACACAACCTTGTGATGAGCCAGTCTCATAAAGAAGGGCAGAGAAAATGTTCAACTCCTGGCCAAAAGGTGATGTCATGCAGGGACTGCAAAATCAACTTTTGGGCTGCAAACACACATTTTGGGCAGAAGTTGAAAAATGACAGCTGGCACATTCATGAGTTGCTGTACGGAAATGACTATGTTGAAAATCTGTGGTAAAAATATTTAATATTACCAAAGTTATGAGCCTGCATTTACAAAATTCAACATAGCCTCATAACTTAATAGGTGAACATACTAGAATCATAGAACACAAGAATGTGCAAAGTATAATACCACCCCATATTAAATTTATTAAAGGCCAGGAAATGCATTGCTAGTCTTTTTTTGGCATTAAAAAAGTTTCACTTGGTCCACAGGGAGGACATTTTGATACAGGTTTACTTAATCAAACCCTAAATATCATGCTATCAGGGCAAAAAGGAGGATAGGGTGCAGTCAGATGGAAATGAGGATAAGGTCAAGAAAAGTTATTGTGGTACTGTACTCTATAAAGATCCCACTGAAAGAATGCAACACACATGTCAAGCAGAGAAATACCAGTTTGGAATAGATGCAGAATTATTTGGTGTGGTCTTAAACTGCAGTAAGATAAATTGTGGCTGTATTCATTTTTGAGTGGGAGACTGTGAAAAATGTTAGATGGTTGTCAATTCCAGTAACCAGTGGGGTCCCACAGGGCTAGGTGCAGGGGCCAGTGTTGTTCAATGTCAGTGACATTGGGGATGGTGTTAAGGGCAAAATGTGCCACTGAGGAGGTGGTCCAGGATCAAGCAGCTTGGCTTCAATGCCAAGAAAGAAAAAATGCCTCACCACAGTAATCTTCTTTCTTCCAAGGTGTCCTTTAGCATCAGTAACTTTAGCAGTTCGCTGGCTAGGTGCAGCTGCCCCTAAGGTATGCCTTTAAGATAATTTTATTGAAATGAGCTTTGGGCAATAGCCACTCAAAAACAGGAGACGGAGTGAGCTGAGTGAGAGCAGCCTGCAGGCTTCAGAATTTTTTCGAAGGAAAACGAGGGCGCATGCCCCAAAAATGAATCAACGGGATTCAAAAAACATGCAATGTCCACAAAAGTGGAAACAGAAAATAACAACGCGAGTTAGAAAATCATCAATAAAAAGTCCAAATTTGGTAAGAGATGTGATAACAGAGCCCTTCTCCTGACAGGTGAAGTGGGATGGAAGGGTGGGAGCTTACTAATGCTAAAGGACCCCTTGGAAGAAAGAAGATTACTGCAGTGAGTATTTTTTTCTTCTTACCCCAGGAGTTCTTTAGCATCAGTAACTTTAGCAGACTACTGAGTGTGATGCTTGGCCAGCTGGTTATGATTATTGTATGATATTGGTAGTATAAATAAATGGTCAGTGTATGAAATGTCAGTCTGTGAGATTTGGCCCTTTTAAATTACAAGGTGTCAGCAGCTGAAATCACAGGATGTATTACACTGACCAGGAGATCTCTGTAATGTAATTAACTTCCTTGAGAAATTGCATTTTATGGCCTTTTTATGACCTCATGCCATTGAAATTGGAAACTAAATAAACATTTTATTACATCAGGACCAGGACGTCATTTAGCTGATTGCTGTTGGCTATCTCACACCTGAGTGACGGACTGCAGGGTTATAAACCTCAAAGGAACTGGTTGATCAAAGACTCATAATTTGGGAAATGTTTTTTTTTGCAGATGTCACATTATTAACATACCTTCTGGTAGGAAATCATTTTCTGTAATTTTACATTCTAAAAGGAGGAGCTAGATGACTCACAGAAGGGGTGTTGAGACACAGAGTTTAAACTGATACTTGTGTCCGAAATGTAGGTCATATCATCTTGGGACTATAAAGAGACACAACTCTGATCTAACTTTAAAACGCACTTCCAGAGGTAATACTTTAGATGGCAAACATCTAAATGTACTGTGGCAGGAGTTTTGCTTTGTAATTTTCCCTTGTTCTTTTATGTGATTGTGAGCTCTCTGATATATTGTTTTGTGTTTACATTTTTCATATTTTTATCATCTTTTAGTAAAGTACATTTTCTTAAGATACTACCTGGGTGTGTCTTCCAAGTTCTTTTTGCATGTGATATAAGCGTGGTTAAGTCTCACAGCTGTTTGAAGGGCTTGATGATGTTACTAACTGGGAAAAGGTAAGAATATACCTAAGGTCTCTTACAGAATTTTAAGGTTTCATTTTTGATACCTGGTTAGGTGCCCTTAGGTAAAAAATATATTGCACCCCCAAAGAGAATATTATCTGAGCCTATAGATTTGGGTATGCTAGCATAAGGTTCACAGTTTGAATCCCTCCAGAACTTGAGACTAAAGGTGATTCGGACCCCAAAAGCAGACAGGAGAGTTACCCTGTCTGTTACCTGTTCACACTATTGCGCTCTGAGGTTGGCACCGTGGGAGCAGAGGGCCTGACCTGTGGAGTGTGTTTGTGACACCGAGCAGTACCCAGTGGGAGGTGGGCAGAGAATCTACTTAGGAAAGAGGCTCTGCAGAACCGCCCTGCCAAATTTGGCATCAGATCTGGTCTGCACATCCAAACTGTAGTGTTTCACAAAGGTGTGCACAGATTTCCAGGTAGCTGCTTTGCAGACATCCAGAAGAGGAATGTCCCTTGCTGCTGCCAGCAGAGCTGCAGTACCCCTGGTGAAGCTGACCCTGAGCCCCACTGGAGGTTGGTGACCAGCTTTTTCATAACAGAATCTGATACAAGAGACTAACCAGAGGGAAACAGTTCTCTTGGTAGCTGGTCTTCCTCTGTCTACATCCCCATAGGTAAGGAACTGAGTAGAAGGGCCACTGGACTGTCTAGTATGCTCTAGGTAGTGAAAGATGGCTCTTCTGACATCCAGGCTGTGGAGCATTTGCTCTCCAGGAGTGGACTGCTCAGTAAAGAAGATCAGTAGAGTAGTAGACTGGTTTAAGTGGAACTCTGAAACCACCTTCGGCAGAAATTTCCTATTTGTCCTGAGCTCAACTTTAGCACTGTGAGGGATGATGTAATTTGGCTCAGTGCACAGGGTTTGCAGCTCTGAAATCCTCCTGGCAGAGGTAATGGCCACCAGGATGACTGTCTTCCAAGTCACAAAATTGATATGAGCAGTGGACATAGGCTCAAAGGGTGGATTCATGAGCCTATCTATGCAGAGGTTCCGACTCCAAGAAGGAACCGTTTCCCTGACTGGAGGGTGAAGGTGCAAGAGGCCTTTAAAAAACTGTTTAAAAATGATGTGGGAAAAAAATTTACTTTTTCTTTCCCACCAAAAGGTAGGCAGACATTGCTGCCAGGTGTAGCTGAGGGAAGATGGTTTCAAGCCTGACGCCTGCAAGGGTACCAGGTAATCCAACAGCTGAGAGTCTGAAGATGAAAGGAGGTCAACTCTTTTGCTCTTGTACCAGAGAGAAAACCTTTTCCATTTGGCTGCATAAGTCTTCTTAGTGCTGTTTTTTAGCCATGCTCAGTATCTTAAGGACCTGCTCAGAGTACTGCTAGGATGGAAACTCTAACTCCAAAAGAACCAGGCCTTGAGCTGAAGAGAGTGTATGGCTGGATACTGCACTCCTGTCTGAGGAAGGGTCAGTAGGGAGTGAGTTGGAGGCAGGTGAATGAGAGGGTAAGAGGCTTACCTGGGCCAATCTGGAGCCACCAGGATCATCAATGCAGGCTGTTGTTTGAGTTTCAGCAATACCCTGAGTAACAGGGGGAAGGGCGGGAACACATATAGGAACCTCCCTGACCAGTCCAGGATCAAGACATCCAGGGGAAGGGTTCCCGGGAATGGTGGCCTGCAACAGTACTGAGGAAGCTGAAAATTGGGGGGCGAGGCAAACTGATCCACTTCTGGTGTGCCCCACCGCCTGAACACTGTGGCTAGTACTTGCTTGTCCAGGGTCCATTTCCTCTGGCTTTGACTGATGCGACTCAGAGCATCTGCCAGGGTATTGTGTTTGCCTGGGAGGTGAATAGCTGAGAGGCTGACTCCCAAGGAGAAGGCTAGAGACCAGAGCTTTAGAGCTTCCTAACAGAGTATTCCTGATCTGGTGCCACCCTGTTTGTTTATGTCAAACATTGCAGTGGTGGTGTCTGTTTGAATTTGAACTGCCTGTCCTTTTAAACTGGGAGCGAAAGCTTTGAGAGCTAAAAAGACTGCTCTGAGTTCCAAGAGATTTATGTGTAACTGTGACTCTTCGAGAGTCCAGGTGCCGCTTACTGAGGCACTGTCCAGATGTGCTCCCCACCCCAAGAGGGAGGCATCTGTGGCGATCACCCTTGTGTGTAGCAGAGCTTGGAATGGTACCCCTGCTTGTAAATTTACAGGGTTCTTCCACCACAGCAGGTTTTGGAGGAACTTCTCCATCACAGGTATCACTTTGAAAAATTGTTGCTTCTCTGAGACCAGCAAGGCTTGCAGGAGTCGCATCCTGTACCTGACTCCTGGGACCACTGCAGTCATTGAAGCCATGTGTCCCAGGAGTTTTAGAAAATGTCTGGCTGGTCTTGGCTGTCCCGGGTGAAAGAATCTGCCACTGCAAGGAAACTCTGAATTCCTTCCTATGGGAGGAAAGCATATCCTTTCTGAGTGTCCAGCTGGGCCCCTATGAAGGTAAGCAGCTGGGTGGGTTTGGGTGACATTTCTTTAGATGTACCAGGAAACCTGGGGACTCCAGAGTGCATTCTGTAAGGGAAAGGGATTCTTTGACCTGGCAAGGAGACTTTGCTACTATGAGCCAGTTGTCCAGATAGGGATAGAGAGTGCCAACCAGTCTCCTGATGTTTGCTGCTACCACTGCGAGGCACTTGGTAAAGACTCTTGGGGCTGAGGACAGGTTGAAGGGCATTGCGGCAAACTGATAGTAGCCCAAAGGGAGTTTAAATCTGAGAAACTTCCTGTGAGACCTCCTTATGGGTATGTGGAAGTAAGTATCCTTTAAGTCCAGGGAGGCCAGCCAGTCTCCTTGCTGTAAGGACTGTATGACTAGTGACAGAGTTACCAATTTGATTTTTTTTTTCTGACATTTGTTTAAATATCTGAGATCTAAGATAGGTTGCCACTCCCCAGTTTTCTTTTGCATCAGCAAGTACCTGGAATAGAGGCCCTTACCCCTCTCATGGGCTGGGACCCTCTCCACTGCTCGTAGAGCTAGAAGGTTTTATACCTCCATTTCCAACGGTGGAACCTGTGCTGCGGACAGAGGTCTTGACACCTGGGTACGCTTGAGGTCTGGCTTCTGCTTGAACTGTAGTGGCAGACCCTTCTCCACTATCTCCAGCATCCACTTGTCCGACGTAATAAGGGACCAGTTCTGAAGATAGTGGGAGAGTCTGCTTCCCAACGGAAGCAGGGAGGTGACCCGGACACTCATATTAGGACTTAGACTGAGAGGCAGACACCTGGGTAGAGGTGGCCCTTCTTTGGCCCCTTCTGCCCCTGCCTCTGATAGAGCCCCTGTACTGATCGAAGTCAAATTGGGGGTTAGGACTGTAAGGCTAAGAAAAAAACTTCTGCCCCTACCACCCCGGGACAGGATCTCTGAGGGGCGGTAGGCTTAGGTTTAGATGAGTGACTCTGCCAGGAGGCCTTGTACTCGTCAACCTTTTTCATGCAGTCAGTGGTTCTGTAATCAAACAACATGTTTTGATCACAGGGAAAATCCATGACCTTGGTCTGGGTATCTGTGGTTAGACTGGTAGTTCTAAGCCAGGCGAAGTGTCTCAGAGAGATGGCGTGGGCCATCACCCTAGAAGTGGCATCATTGTTGTCGTCTGCCATGTGGAATTGGTATTCGGTAGCTTTCAAGGCAGTTTTTGTCATATCCACCAACACCTGCACCATAGAATCTGACCCATTGAGGGCAATGACCAGGACAAACTTCCACAGGGCTTTCTCATATTTGGCTGTAAATGCCATGTATGAAGAAAGTCTGAGAAGTAGGGAGACTGTGGCATACATTTTCTTTGCTATAAAGTCAATTTTCTTGGAGTCCTTGTCCGGAGGTAAGGAGGACAAGGAGACCCCAGCTTTCTAGCAAGCTGCCTGTTGCACTATACTCTCATGGCTAGTGTGTGCAGACAGGAATTCGGTACCAGTTCTAGACAATCTGTATTTTTTCTCAATCCGCTTGCCAACCCCTGACAGCAAAGTGGGGGTTTGAAGCACTTTCATGGTATTTCTTCTGAATGCATTATAGATAGGGACAACCAGGGTCTTGGGGGTTTAAAGACCTCTAATCTCCCTATAATCTTCATCTTACGTCGAGTTCCTGCGTAGGGAGATCCAAGGTGTCTAGAATATTTTGTAAAAATGTAAACATAGAGGAGGGGTCCTTCTGGTCACCTGGGGGGGGGGTTCCCGAATAGAGGGTCGAGAACTCATGGGGCTCAAGGCCCTCAAAATCCATGTCAGGGGCACCATAAAAATGTTCTTTGTCATCTGCATCACCCTCACAGTCTATGGAGGAGAGAACTGTGGAAGAGTGCTTGCCAGCCCCAGTAAATATAGGACCCATATTTTGACGGGTCTGAAACAGTTGCCATACTTTTGCCATGTCTCGCACAGATGGAAGATCCAGCGCAGACTTTGGTTGTATATGTTTTGTGTTTTCTTTATACTTTAAGCAACCTGTTGTCTTGCTATTGGCTTTCCCAGGTGCAACAGAAGCATTTATTTTCTTGACAGAGTTTATTTTTAGCCACTTCATCAGCGACTTGCTCAAGCTTCCTTTTTTCATCACTTTTATTATTTTTTAATTTGTGAGGAACTTAATCTTTGGAAGTTTTATTTTTTGGCTGGGATCTGGTGGGTTCCTCAGCAATTCTGCTTACATTTTTATTGTTAGTATTTTTAGATGGCCCCTCATCGGAAACCTTTTATTTATCCTCAGCCATAATAATCAAGGTTTCTTTGCTATGTGCCAATTTAAACAAAGCAAACCAAGTTCTGGACCTCACTAACTGGCCAGTCCTGTCCCAGCTAAATAACTCTGTCTAATTTGAAAGTGCCTTTTTCTTTTGGTAGTACTGGGATCTATACCAGTGCCAATCTTAATAGAAAGCCCAGTAATACTGGTCAACTGTGCACAGGTTTCTGTTGAAATGTCACAAGCCAGTCCTCTGACAGAGACAGCTTAGGTCCAGTTTTGTATTGTATGGGTTTCTCTGTAATTGCCAATCCTCAGAGAACCCCCAGACAACTGTCAAAAATGAAACTCCCAACTGGTGCCTCGCAGTAAAGCCCGTGAGGTCTAAGGTAAAAAACAAGGCAAATGACACTAAATCGACGGTTCCTTCAAGAAAAAAGTTTAAAATGGGAGGCACTGTTCAAATTAAGTACCCAGGGTAAAAATAGCACAAGAACTGAACAGTCGCAGAAAAATAAAAGTCAAACTATTGCGATTGTGCTAAAAATATAAAATTAGCATGGCGCTAATCAAAATTAAAAACTTTCACTCTGCACACAATAAAAATGATTTTATGAGGAAAACTTTAGCCAGATAAGACCTAGGAGGCTGTCAACAAGGAAGGTTGAAAGGCACCTCAGGGGTAATGTTGCTCAGTCCAGCGGAGAAAAAATTCTGAAGCCTTCAGGCTGCTCTCACTCAGCTCACTCCCTCTCTTGTTTTTGATTGGCTATTGCCCAAAGCTTATTTAAATAAAATTCTCTTAAAGGCATACCTCTGGGGCAGTTGCACCTAACCAGATAACTGCTAAAGTTACTGATGCTAAAGGACTCCTGGGGTAAGAATGCAAACTCATACATATTGGAGCCAAGAATCCCAGGACAGCGTACTACCTGGGTGGAGTCCGAGTATCTGTATCAGAGGAGGAGAAGGACCTGGGAGTGATGACCACTAGTGACCTGATGCATTCCACACAGTGCAAGAAAGCAGCAGCAAAGGCAAACAAGATGCTGGGATGCATAACTAGGGGGATCAGTAGTAGGAGAGAGGAGGTTATACTGCCCTTGTACAGGTCACTGGTAAGGCCGCGTCTAGAGTATGGAGTTCAATACTGGTGCCCACACCTCAAAACGGACATTAACCTGCTGTAGAAGGTCCAGAGGAGAGCTACAAAGATGATAGTGGGTCAGTAGGGTAAGGCTTATGAGGAGAGGTTGAGGGCACTGAACATGTACTCCCTGGAAGACAGGAGAGAGAGAGAGAGAGGGGACATGACTGGGACCTTCAAGTACTGAAAGGTATAAATAAGGTTGATGAGGAGAGTCTCTTCAAGATGACTGGCAACCATAACATGAGGGGGCACAGTCTTAAGCTGGAGGGTGGGAGGTTTAGGAGGGAGGTCAGGAAACACTTCTTCACAGAGAGGGCGGTGGACACTTGGAATGCACTGCCAGAAGAGGTCATCTTATTGAAGACAGTGGGCAGCTTTAAGAGAGGCTGGGATAGGTATAGGGGGAAGGTACAGATCATGGGTAGGGAGGATGGGAGGAGGGGAGGGAGGGAGGGCTGGGACAGTAGCTCAACCTGTGAACCCTGCAATATGAGCAGGCTTGATAGACCAAATGGCCTTCTTCTGCTGGCTTCTTCATATGTTCATATGTACTTCCACCCCATCTTTTTTCTTCCTTGATGACAAAACTGCTGCTTTAAGAAAATGGGCTCTGTAGACCGTTATGATAGATCATTTTTTCAATAACACTAACTGTTTATACCCTTGGGTCACTGTCCCACATAAAAAAACTGACCTTCTCACTCCTGTCCGAGTGCAGACCAAGCCTGCTTTTATGTTGACAAATTCCCTCCCACCACCCTGTCTACCACTTGCTTAGTGGCAGTGAATTTATGTAGCTATTTTTTATGTTTGCTTGCGCGCATGCGCAAGAAACATTATGTGGCAGCTTAGGAGAGAAGTGGGCTGTGGAGGCACAGCGCTGTATCAGCCAATGGAGGTACTACCTTTGGGGGCTTGGCACTGGTGGAACAATGAAGGCACAGTGTCCTGATGACACTGGTCTCCAAAAGTGCCACCAAGTAGAAACGCTTTTGCTGCAGAAATCAAGGGCTGCTGCGTCACTGCAGCATCAGCCAGTCCGCTGCAATGAGGGAGCAATCCATCATTGCTGGGTGGAACGTTGCCGACTGTAATATTGTTTATGAACAGTGCGGCGGCTTGCCGCTGTGTTCACAAACAATATTCTTCAGCCCCCACTGCCTAGGGGGTGCCCAATCCCCCTTGGCATCATGTGCCCCCAAGAAATTAGTTTTGTCGATGGGGGGCCCAATCCCCGTTAGCTTCATTCACATCCCCCCCACGTAATTTGCTGATGGGGGAGCCCACTCCCTGTTGGCATAAAGGTTTCCCCCGCCAAAACATTTGGTTTATGCCAAGGGGGTGCCCAATCCCCCCAGCACACCATATGTGTCGACAGGGGTGCCCACTCCCGTCAGGCTACAGTCTCCCAAATGTCTGTGGTGGCACACTGCTTCCACCCCAGCGTGCCCAATGCCCCTGTAAAGAAAAAAATGTCCTGCAATGTTTTTGTTTTTAAACTTGTAAAAAACAAAACAGTCCCTCGCAGTCACCCTGCCCCCTCCTGCAACCTGCACCCACCCGCTGTGCACCCTGCCTTCCCACACCCACCCTCACCCCATACTTACCTCCAGAGTCCAGCGCAACGATCTTCTGTGGACCAGGAACACGTCTGCACTCTTCAAAGCTGACCGCGAACTGAAGAAATGCCGGTAAGCTGTATAATGGCATAAATAGGGTTTTTTCAACTTTTTTGCATATCTCAGGCATATTTTGGAATTCTGGCACCACATTTTCAACATGGGATTATTGGGCCCCCTCCTCATGAATTCAGTCACTGTCATGACGTTACTCGGTCACGAAAGGTGATTTCGTGGCCACTGCGTGGAATCACCTTTCGGGACAGATTAATGAAACGACAGTGCCAGTGTTCATGAGAGGGGCTCTCAAAAAGTCTATGTTGCAAATTTGGTGGGAAAATTCCCCAAAATTACTGTTTTATAAGCGTGTGTTGTGCAGTTGCTATGCACGATTTTCAACATTGGCATTTTTCCGCACCTCTTTATGAACACTACAGCTGTCATTTTTCACATGCTGGCCGAAATATGTTTTTGCACTTGCGGCGCAGAATAGCGCGGTCACTGTGGAAAATCAATGTCTGGGATGCATTAAGAAAATCACAGTGACACTGTTCATGAGCAGAGGTCCTAAAATGCCTATGTTGAAAATTTGGTGATGAAAGTCCATAAAATGACTGTGTTATGCGCATGCGTTGCACAGTTTCCACGTATGCTCAGAAGTGCAAGCATTTTTACTATTCCCACTACAGATTTTCAACATTGCCATCTCTTCACACCTCCCTATGGATGGTACAGCTGTCATTCTTCATAGCTTGCCTGATCTGTGTTTTCGTACATGTGGCGCTGAATGGCATGGTCGCTGATGGAAGTCAAAGTTCGAGATACATTGACAAAATCACACTGCCACTCTTCATGAGAAGGGATCCCACATGCTTTCATGAGGTGGGTTCACAAAAACGCCATGTTGAAAATTTGTAGTGTAAATACTAACAAACGCCCGGGGCGTTAGCGTTTCTAACCATAGCGTCTCACCCTGTACAAACTGACAGGCATCAGGGTGTGCCTTTGGACTGCCGACTGTACTGCTCATGCCATCCCACCCCCAGTCCCCCCACCCAGTGACAGGCACTGAGGTGTACCTTGGACTCTTCGGCTCCACAGTTCACCCCATTCTCCTATACTGTACCCATTTCAGCATATGTCCTTATGGAATGGGGTGACTGTAAAGCCAAACACACCAAGACACACCTCAACATGTGTCAGTGTCTGCAGAATAGGGTGAGGTGACATGGCATGACCATCATGGGTGATGACCCAAACACTTACCCCAATGCCTGTCCATCTCTACAGGATGGAGGTGGGGTTGTCGTTAAGTTCAATACTTCACTGCCATTCCTATTCTGCATCTGTCTACCTCCTGCATTTCCAATGCTAATACCAGCAAGCAGACATTCAGCAATGACAAATGTTTGTTTACCTATGCAGTTGCATAAAATGCCTACTGACATCCTTTGTAAGTTTCCCTCTATCAGTTTCTTCATATTTCCTCCAGTGTTTACATTTACTGCAGCAGTAAAGATAATGTATTCAGTACTAAAAATAAAAGCAAATTTGCTGGTGGGCTTTCTGTTTAGATATTACTGTTAAGTAGAAGCTGCATTTTCAAAACAGGAATACCTGGAAGGATCTAACAGATAATATCTACATTTATGTTTACCATTAGTTGTTACCGTCTTCTCCCTGTAGAACAGCAGGCTGAGATGGGACATGACCTCAGTCTTCCCATTCTCAGGGGTATTGAAAGGATTGAACACATGGATATGTTCTCCTGCAGGATACAGGGACATGCTCTGAAGGTCACAAATGGCTAGTTTAGTGGTAACATTAGGAAGCATATTTGTCCCAGAAGGTGGTGGCCTTCTAAAATGACCTGCCAAAGAGACTGTGGACATTAAGACAGTAGAGCGGTCCCCAGTGTTGCTCATCCCTTAGCTTTTGCCAGCACCAAAACCATCAGTGTGAGAACCCTGCACTGTCCCTGCCCACGCTGTACCTACCCATGTGGATAAACAGAGAGCATCAGCCTATAGTCCTGTCAGTCTGCCACCTTTCATTAGCATTATATCTATTAAAGTGCAGAAACCCTGGACTGTCTGTTCTACACTGCATCTACCCTTGTGGATTTATAGAGTGCTTCAGTCTCCAGTGGTGCCAGTCCCTTACTGTTCACCTGTCACTATAGACAAACAAAAAGCTTTGGTCCCCAGTTCTGGCAGTCCCTCACCATACACCAGGACTAAATGCAGACAGTGTGGAAACAAAGCACTGTCTTTTCCCCCGCACTGTAGCTGTCTCTGTGGATTAGTCAGTTCCTCACCTCTTACCGGCACTAAATCCATCACAGTGAGGGTAAGGTTGCACGGAGCCTGCCCCACATAATACCTGTGAGTAAACTGATGGCTTTATCCACTTTTTACCAGCACTAAATTCATCACAGTGGGTGAGTGGGCAGGGGGAAGCCTGCACTCTATCTGTCCCTGTGGATAAACAAAGAGCTTTAGTTTACTGTCCAGTGCTGTCTGAGTTGTACCTTTTATGAGCATTAAATACATCAGAGTGGAATAGTCAGCAGTGAACCCGATTCTGTGGATAAACAGAGTTATTGTAAGCCCCTACCTTTCAATAGCACTGGATAGTTAATATACAAATCCTGAATAGAAAAAACATAAAAAACAGAAGAAAATGGTCTTCGATCCCAAGCCATACCTCTCAACTGTCCCTGATTTTCAGGGATGTCCCTGGTTTTGCCTCAGAAATTTCTTCTGTCCCTCCTGAATTTGGCATTTCTGACACCGAAGAGTAGGGATTTGAATCATAAAATAATACCCGCCATTGGTGTTACAGTCTAGTTCTCATTAAAAAATTGCTATTCACATGAAGAAGCATGTTGTACACAGCTTCTGGAACTAATATTACTATTTTTTCAGATGTGTCCCTGATTTTGGTCATTTGTCCCTGATCATTTTATTTTAAGCCTTGTCCCTGATTTGTGATGAGGGAGATTGATAGGTATGAGCTGGACTGTTTGTAATTTGACACTGTAATCTGCCTGACTGATTCACTGCTTCGATAAGGGAAATTTCAGTATGCTTTGAGATAATGAGTTAACCCCTAGGCTGCTGAAACAACTAGAATGAATCTATTTGATTGAGTTTTACAGATGCTCAGTCTGCAGCCCTGCAAGGGTTAAATTGGGGGGCTACACAGAGCAGCAAATAGCAAAAATCAGAGGGACAGTGCACTGTTTTGCATTTGTTGATGGATACTTCCAAAAGTCCAAAAAAGAAGTTCCACAATAAGCCATTTTTAGAGCCAATGCAAGAGGGCTGCAGGCTCCACTTACCTGCAGCCCTAAAAAAGGAAGCAGTAGAGGAACTTGTACCATTGCTATGACGAAAACTGTGCATGGAATTCTTTTGGTGTGGCACAGGGATTGTGTTATCATGCACAGGTTTGCAGCTTTAACCTGGAAGGTAACTGGAAGAACTGAGCACTGTCTATAAATCATTTCAGAACAGAGATAAACATTATAGTGCTCAAATCTTTCAACTAACTTCCAAGATAAAGCCACAAAACCACACACCATTGACACTACCCCCCAACTCCCTGCAGAGTTTATATCATAGTTTTACCGCAGAATTTCAAACTGTAACCCAATTTGCTCCGAGTTAAAAAAGAAAGCTGCCTGAAAGACTTTCTATTTTTTTTTTATGTCTGCTGGCACTCCCTCATTGTAACGAACGACTGGGGAGGCAATTTGTAAAACAAAACTGAAAAAGCCAGACTAAAACAGTGTCACAATGCTATAACTAAGATGTTACCCCTCCATCCAACACACAAACTCATATGCATGCACTGTAAAAGTTCTTTTAAATGTTTTTGGAGTAAAAGATTTTGTTCAGAAGATGTTAGAAAGTGTGAGAAGGGGCCCTGGAGAATCAAGGCTGACAAGCCTTCTTGAAAAACTGTTTATTCCCTGCAACTTCTATAGTGTTCAGAAATTCCTCACAAATGGGTAGTCCTACATCCATCCTATTAGATGATGCACGACTGTAAATTCTGGACTGCCAGAGGCTCCAGCCTCCAGCCAAGATAACATTGTCCAGTGTTTACTTCGTGCATCTCTAAAGGGTGGCCACAATCACTGATCGCTCCCAACAGTTCAGGTAACTCCTTATCAATTACTTTATGCTTGATTTTCAATTTTCCCTATTTATAAATAGAACACGTTGACATACAGTGCATGGTAACCTTAGGGCTGCTTTAATACCGTTCTGCATGCTGTACTATCTTATGAAAAACAAGCATTTATTAATGCTGAAAATTCGCCATTGGTATTGGTATTGCTATTGTCACTGCCACCACATTGACTCTGTGAACATGGCTGCCAGAGGTTGCAACATAGAAACTTCGGCAGTTAAGGACCACTGGGCCAATCCAGTCTGGCTACAAGCTGTGTACTTGACTACAGCTTCTGACCCTCCTCAGCTGTACCTATGGTTCTCCCATGCCTGTCCCATGCATGTTTAACTCCTGCCACAGTACTTGCACTCACCATCTCCTGCGGCAGACCATTCCACATGTCCACCACCTTCTCTGTGAAGAAAAGCGTCCTCATATTCCCTCTTAGCCTGCCACCTTCCAGTTTCATGTCCTGCCCCCTCATTCTTGTACTCCTGTTGTATTGGAAGAAGTCTTCCTCCTGCACCTTGTTTATATCCCTGAGGTACTTTAATGTCTCTATCATGTCTCCTGTCTACTTCCTCTCCTCCAGCGAGTACATATTGCAGTTCCTTACTCTGCTTATTTGTTTCGTGGTGCAAGCCCTGAAATATCTTAGTCGCCCTCCTCTGGACCGTCTTCAGTCTGTTTATGCCCTTTCGAAGGTACAGCCTCCAGAACTGCACACAGTACTCCTCCTGTGAGGCCTGACCAGGGTTTTATATGTAACCCCTCGGTGGTGCTATCCCAAGGTCTACTGCCCCTGCCTGTGCGGCTAGTAGCAGGTTAAGGGGCCAGAGTTCTGAAATGGGTGCCTCCACCCAGAGGTCAAGGTTGGTAGTGGTCAAACTAACCTGGGCACAGCCCTCCAGGACACTGTAACTCCCCTCTTTCCCTTCTAGTGGCCTGAGCAATCTACGATAATCATTTTCGCAGTACCCCTTCTACACCATACCAGTACCCACACTGTTGCACTTACCATCAGGGCTGGTTCCTCTCGCTGAACCCTGGGGACCCCCTGTAAAACAAGGTTATGCACAGTAAATAGCAACAGTACAATACTCTTGGCACAAACTGGAACCACAGTCAGGTTAAATGTAGCAAAAAAGTCAGATCTGATTTATTCAGGGGACTTGAACAAGGAAGGTGCGTAATCAGGTTGATTGGCTTAAAGACTAAATTAATCAAACAGTTATGCATGCGCTTTAAGTCCCCACACAGTCACACCTCTGGGTGCCCAGGTAGGGAGATGGTGGGCTAGCCAGGAATGTTGTATGTGGCGCTGGAGCCCTGTGATGGAAGAAAACATGCACAACACACACTATTTGTAATCCGGAGCTGGAGGGCTCAATTTGTGAAAGAAAAAGCAACCAGTCAGATGACAACACTTTAGATTTAGCTGTTGTTGCAGGGGGCTACCCTGATGTTTACTCATGATATCCAATACTGGACACAGGCAGGATGAAATTGAGACTGCAGGTTGTTGAGCTGGAGTGCTCGGAGAAGAGGGGCGCCCATGAATAACCGAGGCGTCATTCCTGTTCAAGTGTTGAGCAGGGGCCTGATCCCCAGGCAGGTCTCTCGTTGATGGCTTTCTCTGTGCAGCGGGTAGTCAGGCTGGGCCAGTGTGTCAATGCCCAGGCCCAATGGAGATGATTTTGGATTCAGTCCGTGTGGCTAGATGCAGCTTCCAGCAAGCAGAATACAGTTCAAACCACAGTGGGGAACCAAATTGCGACCCACTAGCAGCACACATCACATTTACATGTAAGGAAATTCTAATGCAGCTTCCAGCAAGCAGAACACAATTCAAACCACAGTGGGGAACCAAATCACGACCCACTATAAGCACACAACACATTCACATGTAAGGAAATTCCACTGTACCAGGCAAAAGGCTCTCTGGTCGCAATTACAGAGCCTCTGCACAATTCGGGAGTTCAGAGGTGGCTGGAAGTCTAGACAGGCCAATTGCATTCAGCAAATCTTCAGTCTTCTTCAGGTAGAAGCCTGGTCATAATTCAGTGGCTTACTTCACTCTCCAAGTTCAGATTCAGTCCGAAAAAGGCACAAGTTCCCTCTCAGGGACAGCAGGCAGGCATGCAGGCCAAAACTCAGGCCTTTCCACAGTTCTCCTGCATGATTCTATGCCAGAGATGCTGCTTGAATCATTCAAGCTGTTATCTCTTCACTTCCCAGCTCAGAACTGAAACTAGCTGCAAGCAGCTTGGGAATTTCCCCAAGATGCAAAAGGTTCAGTTGGCTGATCTGTCTGTCAGTCACAACAAGGGCTCCCCCTCCAGGTTATTTTAGGTGCCAAAATGCAAAAACTACAATTCCTACAAATTTTGACCCCACCAAGCTCCTGTAGGCAGGCTCCATTTTAGAGTCCCAACAATACTGATTGGCCCATTCTAACAGTCCCAGTCCAAGTTGGTGGAGATAAACAGAATAGTCTTTGCTGCAAAGAAGGCAGGTTAGAACAACTGCAGTATTATTACTAGTACTCTAACAAATGATCAGCAAACAAGCACATCTTCTAACAGAGCTCCCTTTTAGATTAATTAAGACTGCAATCCAGGCAGCTCTTAAAGAGACAGTGCACAGAGGCTACACAGGCACTCTCTGGCAATACATTTAATCTACTAAAACGCAGAACACCAGCCTGGCAGTGAGCATTTAGGCAAGCTCAAGGAAGACGTTTAGGGAACCCCCATTTCTAGGGGGGTTACATATATAATGTCATCACTACCTCCCTCCTGCTGGTGATACTCTTGCTTATGCACACCAGCATTCCACCCTCCCTGCTGCCTTTGTAGTCTGCTTTGACATTTTCAAGTCATGTGAAATTATAACCCCCAAGTCCCTTTGTTCCTTGGTGACTGTCAGCAATTGTGCCCCGCCCCCATCCTGTAGCTTTCCCTAGGGTTTCTATGCCCCATGTGCATAATTTTGCACTTCTTTTGATTTAAACCTCAGTTGCCACTCCTCAGACAATTTCTCAAGCCTGCCTAGATCCTTTCTCATTTTCTCCACCCCTTCAGGAGTATCCACCTTGTTGCAGATCTTGGTATCATCCGCAAACAGGCAGACCTTTCCTTCCAGCCCCTCTGCAATATCACTAATGAAGACATTGAACAGGAGTGTCCCAAGGACCGATTCCTGTGGTACCCCACTGGCCACCCCCTTCCCTGATTGTACCCTATTTACCACCACTCTCTGTCTCCTGTTTCTAACTCAGCTAACCACCTTGTCTACCATTCCCTGATTACCAATCTTGTTAACAAGCCTCTTATGTGAGATGGTGTCGAAAACCTCGCTGAAATTGAGGTAGGCAATGTCCACACCCCCACCCCCGATTAACTTCCTTCATCATCCAGTCAAAGAAATCTATCAGATTTGTCTGACACAACTTAACCGCTGTTAGGCCTGACCAGGGTTTTATATAATAGCATCACTACCTCCCTTCTTCTGCTGGTGATACCCCTGCCTCCCACTGGTCAGCCCCCTTCCCAGATTGTACCCTATTTATTACCACCCTCTGTGTCCTGTCTGTTAGCCAGTTCCTAGCCCAGTTCATCACCTTGTGTCCTATGCCCAGACTAGTCATCTTGTTAATAAGCCTCTTATGTGAGACAGTGTCGAAGGCCTTGCTAAAATTGAGGTAGGCAACATCCACCCCCCCCATTTAGTTCCTTTGTCACCCAGTCAAAGAAAGCTGTCCGATCTGAGTGACACAACCTACCCACTGTGAATCCATGCTACCTAGGGTCCTGGGCACTAGTGATGACTTGTAAATGTTCCACTATCTTTTCTTTAAGCAGTGCGTGCATGATCTTCGTCACTACTGACATGAGGCTGACTGGCCTGTAGTTCCCTGCCTCCTCCCTACTGCCTGATTTGTGCAGAGGGACCACATATGCCCTCTTCCGGTCCTCTGGCACCACTCCTGTGTTGAGTGACTCTGTGAACATTAGAGGCTGTCAGAGGCTGAAACATAGAAACTGTCAGTAGATAAGGACCAGTAGGCCAATCCAGTCTGACTGTAAGTTGTGTATTTGACTATGGCTCCTGACCCTCCCTCAGCTGTACCTCTATAGTTCTTCCATGCCTGTTTAACTCCTGCCACAGTGCTCACTCTCACCACCTCCTGTGGCAGGCCATTCCATGTGTCCACCACCTTCTCTGTGAAGAAAAGCGTCCTCATATTCACTCTTAGCCTGCCAACTTCCACTTTTATGTCATGCCCCCTCATTATGTTTGCTTGCACGCATGTGCAAGAAACATAGTGCCATCATCCGAGATTTTGGAGGTGTGTCACCCCCCTTCCAATTCAGTCAGTGTGTTGGCAGGCGCGGCCCCTGTCCGCCAATGCATGCTGGAGCTGTCTCAGACAGCTCCAAAATGCAGTGGCATACAGTTGAAAGGGGGAGCTATGCTTCAGTGAGCAGCAATAAGATATTGCCTGCTCATGCACAGCTCCCCCTATACACACACACACACACACACACACACACACACGCGGCCGCACGCTGTGTGCTGGCCCCCCCAGCAGAGTTACATAGGCCACGCTGAGCCGACGGGGTGCCCAATCCCCAGTTGGCTTCACTATGTCCCTCCTGAGTTCAGCGTGGCAACAGATGCCATGGCCGATGGGGGTGCTAATCTCCTTGACTCCACACCCCCAGCCATCCCTTTTGCCATGCTGGAGCCCACTCCCAGCGTGGCAACATCCTGCTGCCACCTTTTTGTTTTTAAAATACCTGAAAAGAAAAATGGTCCCTCAGAGGTCTCCCTGCCCCCTCCCACAACCCACACCCACCCACTGCGCACTCTGCCTCCCCACCCCCCACCCCATACTTACTCCCGGACCCAGCACGGCGATCTTCGGTGGACGGGGAACAAGTCTGCACTCTTCAAAGCTGACCGCGAACTGAGGAAATGCCGGTAAGCTGTATAATGGGCTAGATAGGGTTTTTCAACTTTGTTGCATATCTCAGGCATTTTTGGAATTTTGCACCAATTTTTTAACATGGGTTTTGGGATCCCTTCTCATGAATGATGTCACTGTCCTTGGCATTATTAGGGGCGAGGTGATTTCACAGTCACTGTCACGGGTTTTGGGACCTCTTCTCATGAATGCTGTCACTGTCATGGCATTGTGTATTCGGGCCGAAGGGTGATTTACTATATCACTGTGCAAAATCACTTTTCGGGTCCGGAATAACGCCATGATAGTGACATCGCTCATGAGAACCTGGTCCCAAAAATCCCATGTTGAAAATCTGGTGCAAAAATTCAAACAAGCATTTGTCAATGCCAAATGTTGCTTGCTTGTATGTGCTGTTTAGGTATTTGAAGTGACAGTTTCATGCCTTCCTCCCAAGACATCCACTGTGTCTTTCCGTTCAGTATTCACAGAAGAGTGGGAAGGGCAAGGGCCACAGCAGTACAGCAGTTGGCAAGGGGGTGAAGAGGTGGACAATAGTCCATTCAAAGGCGAAAGAGTCCTGCAGGAGCTCACTAAATTGAAGGTAGACAAAGCGATGGAACCAGATGGCATACACCCAAGGATATTAACAGAACTGCAAAGGGAGATAGCAGTACCTCTGGCAGCCATGTTCACTGAGTCATTCAACATGAGTGAACTGGAGGAGGGCACATGTGGTCCTCTACACAAGTCCGCAGCAGGAGGAGGCAGGGAACAATAGGCCATTCAGCCTCACCTCAGCAGTGGGGAAGATCATGGAGACATTGCTTAAAGAAAGGATAGCGGGCATCTAGATGCCATCGAACCCAGGACCATAGACAACATGGATTCACTGTGGGGACATCATGTCAGATAAATCTGGTTGATTTATTTGACTGGGTGACAAAGGAAGTGAATCAAGGTGGGGCAGTGGATGGCAACACTTACCTTGATTTCAGCAAAGCCTTTGACACCATCCCATATAGAAGGCTGATAAACTAGCTGGGTAGGCTGGACATGGGGAAAGGGTGGTAAACTGGGTTAGAAACTGGCTAACAGACAGGAGGCAGAGAGTGGTGGTAAATGGTATGCAGTCTAGGGAGAGGGGGGGACCAGTGGGTGCTGCGGGATCGGTCCTGGGGCCAGTTCTGTTCAATGTCTTCATTAGTAATATTGCAGAACATCTGAAGGCAATTTTTTCACCAAATTTTCAACAAAGTCATTTTAAGACCTTTGCTCATGAACAGTGTCACTGTGATTTTCTTAATTTATCCCGTACATTGATTTCGCACACCGACTGCGCCATTGTGCGCTACATGGGCTGAAACACGTTTTGGGTGAGATGTGAAAAATGACAGCTGTACTGTTTATAAGAAGGTGTGGCAAAATGGCAAAGTTGGGAATCTGGAGTGAAAATATTGAAAATTTGCGAACTTACGAGCGTGCATAGGAACTGTACAACGCACGCTCGAAAAACGGTCATTTTTTGCAATTTTGGCACCAAATTTTCAACATGCGTTTTGGAACCCCTTCTCATGAATGATGTCACTGTCATGGCGGTATTCGTCTGGCGGTGATTTTGTGTCACTGCGCCAAATCACCCTTCGAGCCCGATAACGCCATGACAGTGACATCATTCATGAGAAGGGTCCCAAAAACCCCATGTTGAAAATTTGGTGCAAAAATTCCCAAAAATGCCTGAGATATGCAACAAAGTTGAAACCCCCCTATCTAGCCCATTATACAGCTTACAGGTATTTCCTCAGTTTGCAGTCGGCTTTGAAGAGTGCAGACGTGTTCCTGGTCCGCCTAAGATCGTCGTGCCGGAGTCCGGAGGTAAGTATATGTTGGGGGTGTGTGGGGAGGCTGGGTGCGCAGTGGTGGGTGCGGTAGTGGGAGGAGGTTGGGAGACGCCGCCGAGGACTGTTTTTGTTTTATAGGTTTTTTTTTTTAAAAAACAACTACGTGGGACGCTTGCCATGCTAGGGTGGGCTCCCAGTGTGGCACAAGGACATTGGGGCTGTTCAGCCGAGCGGGATTAGGCACCCCATCGGCCTAAGGAATACATTGCCACGCTGGGGGGCTCCCAGCGTGGCACTCACTACGGGGCGGGGGACAGTGCAGCCGACGGATTGGGCACCGGCTATATGATTATTGCCACGCTGGGGTGGGCACCCAGCGTGGCATTTTGCAAGCCTTTGAGGGGGAGCCAGGAACGCAGCACAGCCGATGGGGATTGGGCACCCGCCGGCTATACAGTGCATGCGGGCGGGGGGCGTGACGGTCATGCATGCTGGCAGGTATGTGTGTGTGTGGGGCGATGAGCAGGTATATCTTTATCGCTGCTCACTCAAGTGTAGCTCCTCTTCAACTATATGCCACTGCATTTTGAGCGTGTCATAGACAGCCCTGCATGCATTGGCTTACAGAGGCTTCGCCTGCCAACACACTGACTGAATTGGAGGAGGAGGTGACACACCTCCAAAATCTCCGATGATGGCACTATGTTTCTTGCACATGCGTGCAAGCAACATAAAAATGACTGTTTTACTAGCGTGCGTTGCGCAGTTCCTACACATGCTTGTAAGTTCGTGAATTTTCAATATTTTCACTCCAGATTTTCAACATTTCTATTTTACCACACCTTCATATGAACAATACAGCTGTCATTTTCACATCTCACCCAAAACGTGTTTCTGCCCATGTAGTGCACAATGGCGCAGTCGGTGTGCGAAATCAATGTACGGGACAAATTAAGAAAATCACAGTGACACTGTTCATGAGCTGAGGTCTTAAAATGGCTATGTTGAAAATTTGGTGAAAGAATTCCCAAAAATGACTGTTTTACGAGCGTGCGTTGCACAGTTCCTATGCATGCTTGTAAGTCTGCAAATTTAATATTTTCACTCCAGATTTTCAACATTGCCATTTTATTACACTTCCTTAGGAACAGTACAGCTGCCATTTTTCATATGTCGCCCAAAATGTGTTTTCGCACATGTAGCGCACAATGGTGCTGTTGGTGTGCGAAAGCAATGTTTAGGAGACAGTAAGAAAATCACAGTTACATTGTTCATGAGCAGAGGTCTTAAAATGGCTATGTTGAAAATTTGGTGACAAAAGTCCATAAAATGACTGTGTTATGAGTGAGCATTGCGCAGTTTCCATGCACCCTCGTAAGTTCATGACTTTGTAATATTTTCTTTCCAGATTTTCACCAGTGGCATTTTTCCACACTTCCTTATGAACAGTACAGCTGTCATTTTTCACAACATGGCTGAAGTGTGTTTTCACACTTTCAGCACAGAGATAAGTGGTCGTTGTGGGAAATCATTGTTCGGCACAGATAAAGAAAATCAGTGACACTGTTCATGATCGGAGGCACCAAAATGCCTGAGTTGACAATCTGCTGTAAAAAATCCCCAACCTAATTATATTACGGGTGTGCGTTGCACAGTTTCTATGAACACTTGTGACTTCACCATTTTTTTTAAATATTTTTACTGCGGATTTGCAGCATTGCCATTTTTTACACCTCCCCATAAACAGTACAGCTGTCATTTTTTACATCCTGTTCGGAATGTTTTTGAACCTGTGATGCTAAATGCCAAAGTAGCTGTGCATAAGCAGCTTTCAGCTAACAAACTGATATTCCTCCTGTTCATGAGGTGGGGTCACAAAAAAAAAAAAACATGTTGAAAATTTGGAGTGAAAATGCCAACGAATGCCTGAGGTATTAGGGTTTCCAACCATAACACCCAATCCTGTAGAGAATGACAGGCATCAGGGGTGTGACTTGGGATTTTTGCCTGTAATGCTCATACCATTCCACACCCTGCAGCCAGTGAGAGGCATCGAGGTATGCCTTAGACTCTTCGGCCCCAAAGTTCACCCCATTCTCCTATATCGCACCCGTCTCACCATATTTTCTAATGAAATGGGGTGCACATAAGGGCCAAAGACCCCAAGGAACACCGTGTCACTTGTCAGTGTCTGCAGGGTGGGGTGTGGTGAAATGGCATGGCTGTTATGCCTGACGACCCAAAGGCACACCCCAATGCCTGTCACTCTTTGCAGGGTGGTGGTGGGGTTGGCTTTAGTTCAATACTTCACTGTCATTCCTATTACGCAGCTCTGTAACGTCTACACTACCACTGCCAATGCCAGCAAGCAAACATTCGGCATTGACAAATGCTTGTTTTTGAACTCCTCCTGTATTGGAAGATGTCTTCCCCCTGCACCTTGTTTATACCCTTGAGGTACTTGAATGTCTCTATCATGTCTCCTGTCTACCTCCTCCAGCAAGTACATATTGCGGTCCCTGAATCTTTGCTCGTTTATTTTGTGGTGCAAGCCTTGAACCATCTTAGTTGCCGTTCTCTGGACTGTCTCCAGCCTGTTTATGCCCTTTCAAAGGTGCGTCCTCCAGAACTGCACACAGTACTCCATGTGAGGCCTGACCAGGGTTTTATATAACGTCATCACTACCTCCCTCCTTCTGCTGGTGATACCCCTGCTTATGCACCCCAGAATGCCACTGGCCCTCCCTGTTGCCTTTGCAGTCTGCTGTCACATTTTCAAGTCATGTGAAATTATAACTCCCAGGTCCCTTTGTTCCTTGGTGACTGTCAGCAACTGCCCCCCCCCTCCCCATCCTGTAGCTCTCCCCAGTGTTTTCTATGCCCCAGGTGCATAATTTTGCACTTCTTTGATTTAAACCTCAGTTGCGACTCCTCAGACCATTTCTCAAGCCTGTCTAGGTCCTTACTCATTTTGTCCACCCCTTCCGGAGCATACACCCTGTTGTAAATCTTGGTGTTATCTGCAAATAGGCAGACTTTTCCTTCCAGGCCCTCTGCAATGTCACTAATGAATACATTGAACAGGACTGTCCCAAGGACTGATTCCTGCAGTACTCTGCTGGTTACTCCCTCTCCCCAGATTGTATGCTATTTACCACCACCCTCTTTCTTTTGTCTGTTAGCCAGTTCCTAACTCAGTTTACCTCCTTATCTACCATGCCCAGACTACCAATCTTATTAAGAAGCCTCTTATGTGAGACAGTGTTGAAGACCTTGATGAAATTGAAGTTGCCAATGTCCATGGCCCCCTGCCCCCCCAATTAACTTCCTTCGTCTCCCAGTCAAAGAAATCTATCAGATACGTCTAACACGACATACCCACCATTAGGCCTGACCAGGGTTTTATATTACGGCATCACTACCTCCTCCCTTTTGCTGATGACACCCCTGCCTATGCACCCATTGTAATTTTTTATCACATTTTGACCCCAAATTTTCAACATAGTCTTCTTATCACCGTACCTCATGAACCAGATAGGTGAAAATGTCTTAATCCATGACAAAACACCATTCCAAACCACAGATGCAGAAACTCATTTTGGGCAGGATGTGCAAAATGATAGCTGTATTGTTCACAAGGTTATGTGAAGAAATGGCTAGGTTGTAAATTTGTAGTCAAAATATAAAAAATTGGAAAAGTTACACGTGCGCAGGAAAATTTCAATGAGTGCGCATAACTCTGCCTTTTGTTGGTATTTTTGCTCCAGATTTTCAACATGGGCTTTTTGGGACCCCACCTCATGAACAGTGATGCTATCATTGTGTTACTGAATCCTGAAAGGTGGTTTTGCACTGCGACTGCGCCATTCCATGTCACAGGTGCGAGAACATGTTTTGGGCAGGATGTGAGAAATGACAGCTGTACTGTTCATGAGGCAGTGTGGAAAAATGGCTATATTTGGAGTGATAATATTACAAATTTATCAAGTTACGCTCATGCATAGGAAAATTTAAATGAGCGCATGTAACTTGGGCATTTGTTGGTATTTTTGCTCCAGATTTTCAACATGGGCTTTTTGGGACCCCACCTCATGAACAGTGACACTATCATTTCAGTAGTCTATCCTGAAAGGTGATTTTGTGCAGCGACTCTGCCATTCTGTGCCACAGGTGCGAAAATACGTTTTGGGTAGGATGTGAAAAATAACATCTTTTACTGTTCATGAGGTGATATGAAACAATGGCTATGTTGAAAATTTGGAGTCAAAGTATTACAAATAACCAAAGTTACGTGTATGCGTATAAAAATTTCAATGGACACACGTAACTCAGCCATTTTTTTGTATTTTTACACCAAATTTTCAACATGGGCTTTTCGGGACCCCACCTCATGAACAGTGGCACTGTTGTTTCATTAATCGGTCCTGAAAGGTGATTCTGCGCAGCAACTATGAAATCACCTTTCAAGATCGAGTAAAGAAATGACAGTGACAGTGTTCATGAGGTGGGTTCCCAAGAACCCCATGTTGAAAATTTGGTACAAACATCTTAAAAAATGGCTGAGATATCAACATAAGTTGAAACTGCCATTATATGGCGCTTTACCTTTATTTTTCAGTTTGCAGTTGGGCTTTGAAGAGTGCAGACGTGTCCAGGTCCAGAGAAGATGACAGTGCTTGGCCTTCGGTGGTAAGTATGGGGTAAGGGGAGGTGGGTGCACAGAGGGAGGGTCGGATTGGGGGAGGGGAGATGGGGAAGATGACTAGGGACCATTTTCTTTTTTACAGGGTTAAAAAAAAATAATAAATCTGTTGGGGGTTGGTCTTCTTTTTTTAGGGATAGGAATGTTTCAGTTTTACTGTTACACTCCACCGGACCCCCAGTCAAGGCCAACAGATAACGGGGCTGGCAAGAGCACTTGGTGGCTACCCTTGTGAGGGTCACATGGGGGGGTAATGGTGCAACAGACTGATGGACGTTTTCCTTTCTTTCAGGGTGAGTTTGCTGTACAATTGAGGATACTTGGGGAATTGGGCACCCCCAGTATGAGTATCTTATGTTTGGGGGAAGGTGTAGGGTAGTGGGTGCTTAGAGGGAGGGTTGTATGGGGGGAATGACATAAAAAAACGAGGGCCAGTTTTCAGTAATGCAAGAGAGAGAGAGAGAGGATGGAAGGAGCTGGCCTCAGCAGCTCGCACAGTGAGCTAAGCGGCAGTCAGCAACCCCGCCACAGCATGCGGCTTTACCATTACGCTCCGCTGGACCCCCAATCAAGGCTAACAGATAATGGGGCCTGCAGGAGCACTCAGTGGCCACCCAGGACTGGGGAGCAAAGCAGCACACAAATCGTTACATGTCTTGGTGCACTGGTGAGGGAAGAGACAGAATGGATGTGGGGGGGGAGTCACATCAGCCAGACTGATCAGGACATGTAACTACTGTTTGCAGGGTGGTGTCCTGCAGATGACAAGAAAAAGCCACATTATGATTGGTGCAGCTTTTTCTTTTCAAGTACAGATCGTTTCAGGCAAAATAGCATAATGATCAGCCTGGCTGATGATTGGCTTAGCACTGTCCTGCCCCTTGCAGACCATTCTGCATTGGACAGACAGTGACACATCTCTCAAAAATCACTCTACCGCAAGAGGTTCACTGTGTGTGTGTGTGTGCGCATCGCAAACTTAAAAAAAGTCCAACAGCAAAGGACACAGGCTCTCCTCCTGCAAGGTTCATGGATATAGCCAAGCTGGACCCTCCTGTTGTGTCCTAACATGCGCCCTGTTCTGGTGAGGACCCTCTTGTAGCATCCCTACCTCATAGCTCCCTGAGGAACTGGACCCTCATGTAGCATCCACTCCATGGCAGGCAGCTATCACAATGAGCTATCTGCTGGGCACAAACCCACTGGAGTGCAGTGGGTGGGGGGGGGAGAGAGAGAGAGCCCTTAGATCTGGCAGGGGTGAGCTGTGACTAATAAAGCTCTTTGTTTGCGCAGTTTAGGGCTGTGACCTCTACAGCATATAGCCGATGAAAATCTGGGCCCCCAGGTTTGACTCCAACAACCATCCCTTACTGTGCGCCAACCAAGCAAACCACACAGCCACTCTCTGCTTAATTTCAGGAGTTGTTTTTGTACTGAAAACCCTGCCCTTACCAGACCTGCTCTATGCAAGTCGCCAGATTTAGTACTGGATGCTGGTTGCCTATAAGAAACAGGGTGGTTCTTGCTCAGCAACATTCTAGGTATAGTCCGGGAATCCATGTTTTTTCCTAGTCAGACCCCAGCAAGCAGGCAAGCCCCATGCGGTTTCCAGCCTCCGGGGTTGTGAGACAGAGATAGAACTGGTGCCATGATTCTTCCTGCGCTTGAGGACCCACATCAGGTTGAGACATTTTTCTCTGCTTCACCAGACTCCCATGCAAGCTGGCTGCCAAAACCATCGCTTTCCCTGTGAGTGCCCAAGATCTCGCGGTCGCCATCTTGGTGAGGCAATCATCACAATGTCTTTCCAGGATCCCTATCCCTTTTTAATGAATGGTGCCATAAGGAGCATACTCAAGGTTTCTGCCCCATGCCATCTGTAGCGTGCATGACCAGTGTCAACAGTGCCCCGCTTTTGCTCCTTACTGCCAGCTAAAAGGGGTGCCTGGCAAGTCCAGAGGAAATCTCACGAGAGGCAAGCTCTTGAGAGATGATGGACATGTTCAAGTCAGTGTATTCCTATGAAACCTCATGAGAACAGTGGCCATCCTGGTGCAGTACCAGGATAGTGGCCATCTTGCAAAGGTCAAAATACGCCCAATAAATCCCACGAGAGCTAAGAGGTTCCCTGACAGTGACCACTGGGGCAAAGGATGGCCATGTTGAGCAAGTCATTAGAACTTGCATTAAGAGAGCAAGCCAGGCAAAAAAATCTATGTCCTGTCTACATCTGCCACACTATTAGTGTTATTAAAGCTATTAATCCAAGAGAGGCATGTTTTTCAACCAATTCTTTCTGCCTGTTTCCCATAGATCACTGAGTGACAACTGACTCCCTGCCATGCCTGCCTGCCTGGAATGTGGGACCAAGCTACTGGAAATCCACATAGGGGAGGCACTGTATGCAGTCTGCATGATATCAGAACCGGGACCATCCCGTGACACTGACCTCAACTTAATCTAAGTTGAAGGGGACCCAATGCCTCCGATGGCACTGATCATGCTGATTGCAACACAGGTCAGGCTGCTGTGCCAACTGCTGGAAAAATTACAAACACAGCACTCACAAAGCTCATAGCCAACTCCCCAAGCCAAGGCCTGGAGGAAGCATAGTTGCTGCATCAAATGAAGAGACAGCGCAGACAGGCAGAAAAGGTGGCCAAACCCTCAAAGATGACAGGTCAGACCAGGAATCAGAGCCAACCTCCAGTAAGCTGTGCCCAGGGGAAGACGTGCAGGAGCTAGTGCGAATTACCCGAGAGGTACTCAAGATCACAGATGAGCTAGAGACCCTTCATACCTTGATGGACCCACTTCTCTCTATGAACTAGATTTCCTCGGGGCAGTGTTTCCCACCAACCAAGCCCTCGAGACTATTCTGAACAAGTAGCACAAGGCAGCTGAGCCCATCTGAACACTGGAGAAGTGGGCCATTGCAAGACTCCATCCCTCCCAGAGTCACTCAAGTCAGCATGGCACACAACCCTTAAGGTGGACCCCCCCATATCTGCCCTGTTAAAGAAGACTGCTTGCCTACCGACAGCTAGGCAGCCCTGGCTGACCCCATGGACAAAAAGGTGGAAGAGCACCTAAAAAGATACATGAGGTCATGGAGCTGGCACTGTTGGTGGACAAGGCGGTGTGGTATACCAGCAGGTCCCTGCTCCACTGCATGGAAGCCATCGGAAAGACCATCCCGAACCATCTCCCATAATAGGTGAGGTCAACTGTGCCATCTGGGCAGTGCGCTTCATGGTGAACACATTGTTAGACATCATGAAGTTTGCTGTCAAGGTCAAGATCCTGGCCAACCAGGCCATGCAAGCGTTACAGCTTAAGCTATGGCAGACGGACAGAGAGTCTAAGAACATGCTGCTGAAGCTCCCATTTTAGGAGGGCCACCTGTTTGGAGACACCCTCACCCCTTTCCTTAGGGATAGGTTAGGTACCAAACAAATGGCAGAAAGGAAGGACCTATACCTGCTGTCAGGGCAGCCATTTTGCCCTAGGTTCAGGGACTCTGGAGGTCAGACTAAATCCCCTAGCAGCCAAACACCACATGGTGGGGCCTCCAAGCCCCAATTTCAATCCTGCCAATCGCTGTTCAGGAGTGGAGGTGGCTGCAGCAGCAGAATCAGATCAGGCTTCAACAAATTCAAGAAGGGACCTGCCCCCAAAGTCCCAATGAGATGAGGCGGGCTCAGGCAGACAACACCCCAGTTGAGGGGGGCTCCAACTGTTTGCTGATCAAATGGCCCACACCACAACAGACAGATGGCTCTGGGAACTAGTAACCCATAGCTACACCATAGAGCTCACGCAGAGGTCAGTCTCAAAGAAATCACTGCTGTCCCCGATGCCCCTTTGTCCTGAGAAGGCCAAGGCATTCCACCAGGCATTGCTCAACCTTACCAACAACAGGATCATTGTTCCTCTTCCCCGGTCCAAACAGGATGAAGGGGTGTACTCTGTGTTCTTTACGGTCCCCAAGAAATCAGGGTGACTCTGCCCAGTGCTGGATCTTAAGTTCCTCAACAAGTTTGTTACTTACAAAACGTTCAAGATGGATACCCTCAGGTCCACCCTAATGGAGGAGCAGTCAGGCAACTTCATCACCTCAATTGACCTAAAGGATGCCGACCTACATATTCCCATCTGGCTCAGCCATCAAAAGTTCCTCAGGTTCAGTGCCAATGGTTAGCATTTACAATACACATGCCTGCCATTTGGGCTGGCCTTGGCCCAGAGGTATTCACAAAGCTGCTGGTAGTGCTTGCAGCAGCCCTTCACAAGAGAGGAGTGAATGTCATTCATTACCTGGATAACTGGCTCATATGGGCCAGGTCCCCTACTCACTCACAGATGGACACAGAGGCAGTTATCCATTGCCTACAGCAGCATGGTTTGATAAACTGGGATAAATGTCAGTTAGTCCCCACTCAGAACACCACTCATCTGGGCACAAAAATCAATAAACACCTGGGCCTGGTGACCCCAATGGTCAATGAGATCCACATTCAAACAACACAAAGTCTTGCTGTATTCTGACATATGCAGTTAGCCTCAACGCTTGAACTGTCCCAGAGAGTCAAGTGTTAACTCTATGCAAAAGCATAGAACGTTGAGCTCGAGCTCAGTTTTCAAACCTCTGTCCCTGGTACATTCCAATGTAACCATCAGATTCTTTACTCCGCCTAACTGTGAAGACACTCTGGAGATTTCTCCTCGCTACTTCAGTTCGGTAGTAGTAAAATCAGTCAGATTAATCAACCGTTTTGTTTCTTTTTCGGTCATCAAATCTCTGTCTACGGTACAGGTGGTATAAGTGGTAGAAATTGTTTTTCTTTCGGTCCCTCATCAGTCGGTCCGGTGTGGAACCAAAGCAATTCTTTGTATTTTCTAAAAGTTTCTCTGTATTGTGGTGTCCGGTATCTTTCGGTCTCAAAAAACAAAGTTTTATGCTGTTTTTTTCCACAACCCTTGAACTGGTTGGTGATTGAAAGTTTTGTTGTTACCTGGCTTGAACGCTATTTTGGGTAACTTTGACTAGAAATGGTAATGTCTGAGAAAAATCCAAAAAGAAAACCGGTCCCACTTGGTTTCAATACTGCATGGAATGTGGGGAGGCTTTTGCTAAAGCTGATCCCCACCTCGTCTGTGTTTCTTGTCAGGGGTTTGACCACCTTAAAACAGACTGCCAAATACTTGCTAATTTTCCTAAAGCCATGCTGGATAAGCCCTTAAATAAGCTGAAGGAAAAAGTGGCTAAGAAATCCACTGATCCGGATGGCCAGCACAGTTCAGTTCCAACTGAACCTGCCAATTCTGAGGGATTGGCTCCATCTAAAAGAAAAAGAAAGTTGGTTGGTTTATATCCAAACCCCCAGATCCCAACTGCTGAAGAAATTACGAAAGCGATCAATGTTGTTCAATTGCTTTGCCCTAATCCGACTGAACCGATGACCTCTGCAAGGCGATCGGTTGAGTCGGGTCAGATTCTCTCAGAATATGATCCAGAGACCTTTTATGAAGTGGAATGGGGAGGAGAAGAAGAAGACGGAGAAAAGGAAGATGATTTTGGAGGCCTAGATGATCCAGTGTAGCCTAACATCTCCCCAGACAGGCTTACCTCCGTTTCTCCTCCCAGATGTTCTGAGTCCCCCTCCCACTTTTTGTTTTACAAAAAAGTGGCAGAAACTCTTCAGTTTCCAACTGTGGTAGCCTCTGAAGAGGAAGAGAAACCTGACTTTGTGGAAATGATGGATGTCCCAGAGTCATAGAGACTGTCTATTCCTCTGCACAAATCTTTGGGGAAACAGACTATTAAATTCTGCAGGTTCCCACTTCTATAACTCCTGTGGATAAAAACATGGACAGGAGATATATGTTTCTAGTTTTGGGACGGAATTCCTTTGTAATCCTTGCAGCCATGTTGAGGTTGTACAGACTGCAGCCTGTGACAAGGCTAATATTCTATTGGCTTCACACCCCTAGATAAGGATTCCAGGAAGGTGGATGCTATGGCAAAAAAGCAGTATTTAGCATCCACCTTGGGACTCAGGTAGGCCTCTTACAGGACCTATGTGGCTAGGTACCAGAAATCTAGGTGGGATACGGTTCTGGAACTAGCAAAGAATGCACCTCCCCCAGTTGGCCAAGAATCTGGAACATGTGGCAGCAGATGGCACAGAGGCATCCAAAATTCAGTTTCATGCTGCCGTGGACATAAATGATATGTCATCAAGAGTCATGGCTACATCTGTCTCCTTAAAGAGATTTGCTTGACTCAGATGTACTAGCTTCTCACAGGATACCCAGGCTAAGGCCATGGATTTCCCTGTTATACAGAACTCTCTGTTTGGGGAGCAAACAGAAGCATACATGAAAAAGATGGATGAGTATAGGACCACCTACAGGAGTGCAATGGCCAAGGAAAGGCAAGCTGCTCCTCAGAAGCAGCAGTCTAGGGCTGGCAGGGGCAGGCTTTTCACAGGCCTTTTTACCAGGCTCAGGCTTCCTCTGCTTCTCAGCAGAGGGGGTTCTTCAGAGGGAGGTGCAGAAGGGGGATGAGCAGGGCTGCATCCACTTCTCAACCTAAGACTCCTGCCAAGCAGACACCCTGATGTGTCAGACCGGGTCATCTCCTCTATTCCAGTGGGGGCAGGCTGGCTTACTTCTTCCAGGCATGGAAGTCTGTCACTTCAGACAAATGGGTCCTGGAAGTGGTAAGCCAGGGTCTTGCTCTCAGTTTCAAAAAATTCCCCAAAATAAGAGCGGGGTCCTTCAAGCCTGCCATACCTCTGGAAACAGATGCTTTAGAGGCAGAGGTTTCCTCTTCATTGCTCCTAGAAGCTGAGGAGCAAGTTCCTCGATCGCACAGAGGGAAAGGCTTGTACTCAAGATACTTCCTTACCCCAAAAGAGACAGGGGAGTGGTGACCCATCCTAGATCTAAGATATCTGAACAAACATCTTATAAAGCCAAAATTCAAAATGGTGACTTTGGGAATCATTCCTCCCTCACTGAGACCAGGAGACTGGCTAGCCTCCCTGGACCTCAAGGATGCCTATTTTCACATTCCAATCAGATGCTCCCACAGAAAGTACCTCAGGTTTGAGTTGCCCTCAGGTAATTATCAGTTCAGAGCAATGCTCTATGGCCTGACATCTGCTCCCAGAGTCTTTACAAAATGCCTAGCAGTGGTTGTATCCTTCCTCATAACGCAGGGCATTTTGGTGTTTCCCTATTTAGACAACTACCTCTTGTAAGCCAGTCCTCAGACCAATTCAGGTCAGCCCTGGCTGTTAGCCAGAGGCTTCTGGGTTCCCTAGGGTTTCTTCTCAATGTTTCCAAGTCAGTCCTGGAACCAGTTCAGCTTCTCACCTTCACAGAGGTAGAGCTGGGTAGCATTCAGGCAAAGGCCTTTCTCCCTCTCCCAAGGGTGCATGTTCTTGCAAATCTGGCAGCCTCTTTTAGACCTTGAGTGTCTCAGCCAGCCGGGCATTTTCTTCAGCTTCTAGGCCACATGGAAGCTTCCACTGCAGTGGTCAAGGGAGCCAGGTTCCAAATGAGGGACATTCAGTTTCTCCTAAGGTCCTTCTGGTCTCAGAAAAAGGACCCTCTTACCAAGTTAATTCCAGTAACTCAGACTCTTGTCCAGGCTCTCCAATGGTGGTTGGAGGAGGACAATCTCAGGCAAGGAGTCCCTTTCCTTCACCAGACACCCTCAGTTGTTCTCATGACAGATGCATCCCTTCTGGATTGGGGAGCTCATTTGGGGAACCTCACTACGGATGGCACATGGTCACAGCAGGAGTTTCTCTCCTTCACATCAGTCTTCTGGAATTCAGGACTGTGTTTCTAGCCCTTCAATCATTCTCAGAATTGATTCAAGGGAAAGTGGTGCAAGTCAGGACAGATAACACCATCACCATGTGGTACATAAACAAGCAAGAGAGCACTCGGTCCACGACCTTGTGCACAGAAGCCATGAAGGTATGGTTGTTGGCTTACTCTCTCTCCAGACCTCACTGATGGCAGTGCATCTTCCAGGGAAGGACAATTTGCTGGCAGATGCCCTCAGCAGGATTTCTCAGGGTCACCATGAGTGGTCCCTGAATTATCAAGTTCTTCAGATCATTTTCAGGAGATGTGGCACTCCAGAGATAGATCTCTTTGCAGCCCCAGACAATCATCAGCTTCCTCTGTTCTGTTGCAGACCTCCAGTTCTGGGGTCAGTGCCTCAGGATGCTCTTCTGTTGGATTGGACAAACAGGTTTCTATACGCCTTCCCTCCTTTTCCTCTTATATTCAGAGTACTGATAAAAATCAGGTCTCAACCCTGCACAGTGGAACCAGATTGGGCCAGGCTACCTTGGTATCCCCTGTTGCTGCCCCTGGCAGTGACATTTCCTCTATGTCACGCCTTCTGTCCTCCCAGGGGAGGATTTGGTACCCCAATCTCCAGTCTCTCAGACTCAAAGCCTGGCCCTTGAAGAGTTAACAGTATGCAGGACTGCATCTCTCACAAGGAGTTTTGGATATTCTGAAGGTTTCTAGAAAACCTTTTACCAGAAAAACTTAGAACTCTAAGTGGAAGAGATTCAGCATCTGGTGCTCTCAGAGGAATACCTAGCCAGATTTTGCTGGCATTTCTACAGCCTTGGACTATTCAGTCCATTTAAGTAGCTTAGGCCTCAGGCTTGCCATTCTTAAGGTTCACCTAGCAGCTGTCTCTGCTTTTCTTTCTGAAGGGAAGGAGTCTTTCCTTGTTTCTCATCCTGTGTTCAGTAAGTTTTTCAAAGGTCTGTTTCATCTCAACCCTCCCTTTAGGGAGCCAATTCCTGCTTGAGATCTGAACATCTGTATTGCACAGCTCATGCAGCCCCCCCTCTCCCGAACCCTTGTCTTCAGCTGAGCTAAAGTACTTGACTTGGAAGACTGTGTTCCTGTTGGCCCTTACTTCTGCAAGGAGAATCAGTGAGTTACAGGCCCTGTCAGTAGAACACAACTTTATTTCCTTTCACCAGGATAAGGTGGTCCTCAGGACAAATAGAACATTTCTTCCTAAAGTGGTTTCAGATTTTCATCTTAACCAGTCCATGTCTCTTCCTGTGTTTTTCACTGATCACTCTTCTTCAGGTGAGTGAAGGCTGCACAGTCTGGATGTAAAAAGGGCATTAAGCTATTATATGGACCATACTAAGGCCCATTGAGATGACTGTTCTCAGTTGTTTCTCACTTATGGAGAAGTGGGAAAGGGTAAACCTGCCACAAAGAGAACTATAGCCAGGTGGATTGTCTCGTGTATTCAATTTTGTTACAAGAAATTGGGCAAAGAGCCTCCCTCAGGCTTGAGAGTTCACTTGACCAGGGGTACAGCTGCCTCCTTGACAGCAGCTAGGGATATTCCCCTCCTGGAAATCTGTAAAGCATCCACCTGGAAAACTGTTCACACATTTATGAAGCATTACTGTCCAGATGCTTAAGTCAGAAGTGATGCTAGGTTTGACACAGCAGTACTGCAGAGCTTTTTCCCCAAAGTAGGTTCTGTGAATCCCTCCTCCAAGGGGGTACTACATGATTTATTTATTTATTCGGAATTACAAACCTTTGAGTCAGGGACTCATTTCCAAAGGCTCCACATCAGATCACATACAGATTCATAGACTTAGGAGTACAGGGTGCAGTAAGACATACAAGACAATGTACATGGGTATAGTCACGAAAAAAAAACAGAAGAGTAATGGTGTACAGATTACAATCTTAGCTGGTGGCAGTACAAAAAACAAATACAGAAAATCACGGGCATCTTACAGACCTTGGTCATGCAGCAGTTACAATAATACTCAGGAAGTCCTATATAGGATATTAGCTAAATTCAGTTCACAGACAAGTACAAAACTTTAGGCAGTACAGCCTTGAGAAGGCTATTGTCATCCAGTCAAGTAAGGACCTGAGAGGGTAGAAAAGCCCGGAGTGATAGGGCAGTACCTGTTAGTTGCACATACAGCTGTGGGTGGATAGGAGGTGGCTCTTTAAAGCTGCCTTAAATGGACCTATTTTTGAGAGTTGTGTACTGGGGGGCATTGTACCAGTGAGGTGCCCTGTAGTGGAAGGATCTCTGAGCAAGTGAGGTCCGCACCCTTAGTATTTTGAGAATAGCCCTGTGTGCACTGCAAGTGGGAGGCAGTAGGAGATACCAGGTGAAGCGAGGAGGAGACTGCTGGTGGGTAGAGGCCTAGTAGTATTTCTTTTGCCAGGAGGCAGGTCTGGTAGTGAGTCCTTTTGTCAAGATTGAGTATGTTGGCTACGGACTATAGGGTGCACATGTGGGTCTGTCTGTCTGCACCAGTCAGAAGCCTGCAGGCTTTGTTTAGGGCCACTTAGATTCTGCTGAGGGTGGTGGCATCAGCTGTAGCACTGACTGGGAGGCCGTAATCTATCAGCGATAAAACAGAGGAGGTAACAGCCAATCTGAGGGCCTCAGGGGGAAAACAATCCTTATGGTGGTAAAGGAGACCTGTACGTATGTTAGTTGCTGAGGTGAGAAGGTTGATATGGGAGTGAAAAGTGAGGGCATTGTCAAAAGTGATGCCCAGGTATTTGTAGATGTTAACTTGCTCAAGAGGGAGAAGTGAGCTGGATCGTATACGGAGGGGTGAGTTTTTAGACTTATTTTGATGGTAAGCAAATAACATTGCTTTAGTTTTTTTAATGTTAATGACTAGTCTGCGGTTGCTAAACCAATTTTCAATTTGGCTAAACGAGTTCTGCAGTGTGGTCTGAAGAGAGGAGGGGTCAGGGAGTGAGGAGAGGAGAACAGCATCATCTGCATAAAGAAGAACTTTGCTGTGGCAGGAGATTGGTAGTGCATTAATGTAGAGACTAAAGAGAAGAGGGTCTAGGATGGAGCCCTGTGGAATACTGGAGCGGACTGGGCAGGTGATGGAGAGGGTGTAGTTTATTTTGACACACTGAGACCTTGCAGAATGATAGCTAGTGAACCAGTCCAGCGGCCCTTGTGAGAGACCTAGTTGTTGAACGGTGTCAAGTAGGAGTGGGTGACAGATCATATCAAAGGCCTTGGAGAGGTCAATATAGACAGTCCCCGAGAGGAGGTGTTTGTTGAGTGTTTCATGGAGGAAGTTTGAGAACTCAACCAGAGCAGTGGTTGTACTATGACCTGGACGGAAGCAGTGTTGCTCTTTGCATAGTAGGTTGTGGGAGGTGAGATATCCCAATAGTTGGTCTGCCACTATTTTTTCCAGAGCTTTAGAAAGAGGGGGAAGAATAGAGATTGGTCGATAGTTGCCAGAGGAGGAGGTGTCACAACCTTTGTGGATAGGGGTGATTACAGCCTTTTTCCAGGCAAGGAGGAACTATCCCAGGCAAAGGGAGCAGTTTAATAAATTTGTCAGGAGGTTTAGCACTACATCAAAGACCCGTCAAAGGATCTTGGGGTCCAGAGGGTCTGAAAAGGGGCTGGTGCCTATGAGGGCTTTTGCTAGGTACTGCCTGGCTTTATTTGGTGAGATGGTCCTTAGGTGAAGGAAAGGATGGGGAAGGTGTTGTGGGGGTGGTAGGGTTGAAGAAGTTATCAGGGAGAACTGTGCTGAGGTCTGAGAATGCGGCGTTAAGGCAGTCAGCAATGTCAGCGGGGACTGTGATAGCGGCCACATCAAGGCTGAATAGGGACAGGGGAGGGGAGCAGGACTTTCCATTCAAATCCTTAATGTTGTCCCAAAAATTCTGGGCAGACCCCCAGGAGGAGGCAAGTGAGGATCGGTAGCATTCCATTTTTGCCTTACGAATTGCCCATGTACATTTGTTGCACTCAGCATTGTAGGTCTGCCTATCGCTAGGCTTGCTGGAGGAGATGGCTCTGTGCCAGAGATTGTCTCTGTGCTGGAGCTGTAGGAGCAGTGAAGGTGTGATCCATGGGGTGCCTTGTTTCTTAGTACGGGTCTTGGTTAGCGGAGAGAAGATGTCACATGCCTTAATGAGGGAGTGGGAAAGTATTCTAGGGCTTCATCTATACTAGGTGCCAGGTTGATAGGTGATCAGTCCAGTAGGGCAAGGTGCTGCTTAAGTCTGTCGAGGCTCCCAGGGAGGATTAGTCAGCGGGAGACCACGTTGGGCACTGGTTTAGGTAGCTGACAGGACCAGGAGAAAGTTATGGGTGAGTGGTCGCACAGGGAATTGGGGTGAACAGTGATATCCACTACTCTGTGCGGGCGGTTGGTAAGGATGACATCTAGTATTGTGTGGGAGCTGTTGGAGGGGTTCCAGCGAGTTGGTTGAGTTACCAGCTGAGTTAGGTCCAGGGCTGCAAAAGCATCCTTGATATGGGTTGATGACCTGGCCAGCCAGTTGGTGTTGAGGTCCCCACTAGTATTTGCTCAACCTTGTGAGGGAGGCTGCAGAGGTAGACAGTGAGGGATGCAATTGCTTGGGCTTATTTATGAGGGAGAACATAGGCTACTGAGATTATCAGAGTGGCCCTGGAGGGGTCTGGTGTAATCTTAAGAAAGAAAGCCTGGGTACCATGGTCGAGCTTTGGGATTGGTAGAGCACGACCTAATAAGGAGTCGCGCATGAAGATGGCGCAGCCACCCCCATGCTTGCCGACTCTATCTTCCCTAAACAGTGAGTAGCCAGGGATAGAGACAGCAGAGTCGAGTGTGGCCTTATTGAGCCAGATTTCCACAACTGCCAGTCTGTTTGGCTGGTGCTGCGTAATCCAGCACTGGAGGGCTGCGCTTTCTTTCAAAAGGCTACAGATGTTCATAGAGGCTATGCGCAACCCTGATGTGGGAGGGGTTTGGCAGGAGGGGATGGGCCTTTGTTGAGATGGATGTTCCTGGAAAGTAGCAGAAGCAGGGAGACAAGTCCGAGGACAGAGGCGGTGCAACGCTTGCCTGAGCAGTGTCAGACATAAGCTGACCTGATAAGAAGTGAACAAGGGATGGGTAAAGCACACAAGGTGCGGATAGCATGATAAAACATGGGAAGAGAGGGGTAGTGGGAGATCTGATGATGGAGATGGGCAGGATGAGGTGGGAGTGGGGGAAGGATGGTGGTGGTCAGGGTAGGAAGTGGAAGGGCAATGGGAGGGGTAGTGGGCACTTCCAGAGTGTTAGTAAGTGATGTTGGTGATGGGGATTTAAGATTGCTAGGACAAGTAAAGGAGTTAAAAACTGTGGTGTATGGGAGGGGAGGTCTCATGGTAAGCATAGGTTGGTTAGACTGCAGTGGGTATAAGGCTGGGAAAAAGACAGCCTGTATTATGGTGGCCTTGGTAAAGCAGTGCTAGGACTGTGGGCTGTGATACTGAGAGTGTAGGGTTTGAAACGTGCGGCTGGAGTACTTGTAATGCTAGGTCCCAAGGCCAGGTGTGTACCTGAGTGGGCTGGAAAGACAGCAAGTCTAGTGCAGAAACAGGGGGTGTAGCAGTGACTCCTAGTGACCACAAGAGACAGTGTCAGGGAGTGGTGGTGGTGTGGAGTGGAGGAGAAGTTGGGTTGAGAGAAATCAGAAGGGATAGGGGAGCTAGAGGGGGATGGGGGTAAAGAAGAGGCGGAGAGACTGGATGGATCAGAGAGGGTAAGGTCAAGGATAGAGGGTCTGTTAGGAGTAGAAGCGTAGAGCAGAGATGTAGAGAAGAAACAGGGCAGGAAGTAGGGAAAAAGTGTGCACTCCCTGTGGAGGCTGCTTGGTATAAGCTGCAGCTGGCAAACAGGGACTTAGTTTCCAGCACAGGAGGAAGTCATGTGATGGAGGCAGGCCTTAAAAGAGAAGTCCACCCAAAACTTGAAAAAATTTATGTTGTGCAGAGTGTTTTAATCTGTATGTGAAGTTCTAGTGTTTCCTTCCCTCTGACGGGTAATAGGAGTTTTTCCTAAATTAGCCTGCTAGTTTTAGGGTAGTTTTACGACCCCTGGAGATCTCCATATCAAACAGTTTAATTGCATTCCTTTGTCCCACACTGCACCTTGTTTCATGTGACAGTGATATAGCAGAGCCTATAAATTCAGCAGAAAGCATTTCTTTACAATCAGTTCACAACAGTAGAGATGGCTATATTTTGAAATCTATAAAATTCAGCTTAGTGACTACCCTCATAGTAAATGTCTTACTGTCCTGAAAAACTTTGCTGCTGGTAATTTTTATGTAGCTTGTAAAGCTTCCAATATATTTAGTTTGTTTGGCATGTGTGTGCCGAATGTTGGGTCTCTCTTACATCACAGTCACATGAGACAAGATGCACTGTGGGAACAAGAAATACAATTAAACTGTCAGGGATGAAGATCCCCAGGGGTCGTAAAACTACCCTAAAGCTAGCAAGCTAATTTGGAAAAACGCCTAATACCAGTCAGAGGGAAGGACACACTAGAACTTTACATACAAATTAAAACACTTTGCACAACATATATTTTTTCAAGTTTTGGGTGGACTTCACCTTTAAAGGAAGGGCTGACCTTGGGTGGGTGGGGCAGTTGATGCTCAGCGTCAGTGGGCTAACACCCCTTCACAAGCTGGCTATGCTTGGAGGCAGGAGGTAATTACCTCTTAGCGACCCTCCATCCACCGCTGTCCCGAGTGTGTTCTGGAGTGTTGTGCTGGAAGGTTGATAGCTTGCATATGTCAGAATACAGCAAGACTTCATGTTGTTTGAAAAAAGAATTACTCACCATAGTGATGTTATTTCTTCTAATGGAGTCTTGCTGTATTCTGACTTCCCTCCCTGCCTCCCCTCTCAGAACCTGTTTTCGGGGTTTGTGGGTTGGCAGGTGCAGTATTGCATCCCAGAGGTGTACCTGTTGAACCCATCCTGGCTAGGCTTACTTGTTATCACTATCTACATAAGATTTTCTTCTTGGGTTCTTGACATGAGTCTTTCTGGACCCGAGTAATTGTTGCCTATGGCTTAAAAAAAACAAAAAAACAACAGTTTCTTAAGCTAGTTAGTTAGTATTAGTTCTTGTAAGAATCTGACAATTACATTAGAATGTACCAGGAACAGAGGTTTGAAAACTGAGGTACCTGACAACTTTTAAAAGAGCTGCCACAGCCTACCAATGGCTAAAACAGCAATGAACAATCAGACTGGTACCTTACCTGACAGGGAAAGCCCAACTTGCCTACAGCAATATAGACACTGCACAGTCAGAAAACTATGACCTGGTGAAAAGAGAAATCCTGAAAAGGTAGGACATCCCAGGAGAGACCAATAGGCAGAGATTTTGATCTCAAAAGTACAACTCAGTTGACAATCCTGGAGAAGCCTTCACCCAACTCGGAGAACTCCTGATAAAATGGCTCCAATCAGAGGGCAAAATAGTCCCACAGATCATCGATACATTTGCCACGGAGCAATTCATCAACATCCTACCTACAGATGTGCAGCTTTGGTAAAGGAACATCGACCAGAAAGAAAAAATTACTCACCTTAGTAATGTTGTTTCTTCTAATGGAGTCTTGCTATATTATGACAATTGCAGTTTGTCCCACCATTAGAACTGCTCCGGAGGTGAAAGAGTTAACTTCCATGCCAGGCATGGAGCTTAGAGTGCGAGCTCGGTAAGAGAAGCTTTGTCTGGATAATTTCAAACTGAAACTGTTAGATCTTTACGAGCAAAAACTCACTAAGGTTCTTTGTGGAAGTTGTAACCTACACTAGCCAACTGGCTACCTAAATATAAACACATATTCCTGGTCACAACACCAAGACTCAAGTCAGGGGACCAGAAAATAAGATAAGATAAAATATAAACACAACACCCCAAAACCCCAAAGAAGGGGTTGAAAACATACAATGGGCATAAACAAGTGCCAACATTGGACTGCCCACCCCATAACCAAGTAGAAGTTCTGAGAGGGGCAGGCTGGGGGGGAGGTCATAATATAGCAAGACTCCATTAGAAGAAACAACATTACTAAGGTGAGTAATTTTTTCTTCAAACAACATGAAGTCTTGCTATATTATGACAATTGCAGAATACACAGCAGTACCTCCATGGAGGAGGGACAGAACCTACTTAGGGAATAGGCTCTGAAGCACCGGGTTGTGCCAAACCCAGCATCCTCCTGGCCTGGATATCCAGGGAGTAATGCTTGGTGAAAGTGTGTACCGTTTTCCAAGTAGCTGCTTGACATATCTCTAAGATAGGGATGTCTCTGGCAGCAGCTAGAGACGCAGCTGTACCTCTGGTAGAGTGAGCCCTCAGGCCTGAAGGGGGAATCTTTCCCAGTTTTTGATAACAAAATTGGATACAAGAGACAATCCACCTGGCAATGGATCTCTTAGTGGCAGGTTTACCTTTCCCAACCTCACCATAAGTGAGAAAAAGTTGGAGGGATTCGAACCTGTGACCCTTGGTACGCTCTATATAGTAACTTAGGGCCCTCTTAACATCTAAGCTGTAGGAGGAATGGTCAGTGAAAAACACTGGAAGGGAGATAGATTGATTAAGATGGAAATCGGAAACCACCTTAGGCAAAAACTTCCTGTTAGTCCTAAGGACTACCTTATCCCTGTGAAAGGAAATAAAGTCAGTCTCTACTGACAAAGCTTGTAACTCACTTATGCACCTGGCAGAAGTGATGGCTACTAGAAAAACAGTTTTCCAAGTCAAGTACTTAAGCTCTGCAGAAGACAGAGGTTCAAAGGGGGGTTGCATCAACTGAGCAATGCAAACATTAAGATCCCAGGCAGGGGCCGGGTCCCTGAAAGGTGGATTAGTATGAAGTAATCCTTTGAAAAACTTGGAAAATACAGGGTGAATGGAAAGAGAGGGACAGCTTTCCTGCTGAAATAAAAGCAGAGACAGCTGCCAAATGTACTTTCAGGGTAGCTGGTCTCAGACCCAAAGAATTAAGATGGATCATATAGTCCAAAACAATGGGCAAATCAGCAGATTCCGGGGAAATATGCTTCCTAGAACACCAGATGGAAAACCTTTTCCATTTAGAGTTATAAGTAGCCCTAGTGGAAGGCTTCCTAGAAGCCTTCAGGATTTCAAGAACCCCTTGAGAAAGGTGTAGGTCAGCAAATTCTAACTCCTCAAGAGCCAGGCCTTGAGGTTGAGGGATTTGAGATTCGGATACCAAACTCTCCCCTGGGCACAAGTTAACAGGTTGTGATTCCTGGGGAGACACAGGGGAAGATGGACTGCTAAGGACAGAAGGAGTGGGTACCAGGGCTGCCTGGCCCAATCTGGAGCAATCAGAATCATCTTGCAAGGCTGGGATCTGATTTTGACTAGCACCTTGAATAGGAGAGGGAAGGGGGGAAAGGCATATAGAAACTTCCCTTCCCAATCTAGGAGAAAGGCATCCAGGGGGACTGAGCCCATCACTGGAGGCCTGCAACAAAACAGTGGATGTTGGTGATTGTCTGGGGCTGCGAAAAGATCTATCTGAGTCGGTGCCCCACCTGGCAAAAACTATCCCCAGTACTTGTGGATCCAGTGACCATTCGTGATGGCCCTGGGAAATCCTGCTGAGAGCATCTGCCAGGACATTGTCCTTTCCTGGGAGGTGAACTGCTATGAGGGAAGTGTCCAGGGAATAAGCCAGAGACCACAACTTCATTGCCTCGGTGCACACGGCCGAAGACCGAGTGCCCCCTTGTTTGTTGATGTACCACATTGTAGTGGTGTTGTCTGTTCTGACTTGTACCTCTTTGTTCTGAACAGATGCAGAAAACACTTGAAGTGCTAGAAAGACAGCTCTGAGTTCCAGCAAATTGATGTGGAGCAGAGATTTCTTGAGGAGACCACACTCCCTGGGTGGAGAGGTCGCCCATGTGACTCCCCATCCCAGAAGGGATGCATCTGTAGTAAGGGTCAAGGAGTGAGACAGAGGGATGAAGGGGACCCCTAGTCTCAAATTGCTCTGATCCTGCCACCACTGAAGGGCCTGGATCAAGGTTCGAGTCACTGGGATCAACTTGGAAAGGGGATCTTTTCTTTGAGACCAAAAGGCTCTCAAGTGAAACTGAATGTCCCTTATCTGAAATCTTGCTCCTTGCACTACAGCTGTGGAAGCAGCCATGTGTCCTAGGAGCTGTAAGAAGTGCCTTGCTGGTCGAGAGACCTGCAGAGGAAGGAGGAGGCCAGGGCCACTAGGTTCCTTACCTCTCTAGGGCAGGAAGGCTCTGGCCTGCTTTGTGTCCATTCTGCACCTATAAAGGTGAGTACCTGGACAGGTTCCAGAACTGACTTTGGAAGATTGAGAAGAAAACCCAGAGAGGTGAGCAGCTGCTGAGTAACTTGCAGGTGTGAAGGTGTGATTTGACCTGGTCTGGAGACTGGCCTACAATGAGCCAGTCATCTAGGTAGGGAAAGATGGCAATCTTTTGCCTTCTTAAATGAGCAACTGCTACTGCTAGACATTTTGTGAATACCCTTGGGGCAGAAGTAAGGCCGAAGGGCATTGCTCTGAACTGGTAATGGCCTCAAGGCAGTTCGAATCTGAGGTACTTTGTGGGAGCTTGATGAGAACATGGAAATAGGCATCCTGAGGTCCAGGGAAGCTAGCCAGTCCCCTGACCTTAGAGAAGGTAAAATCATTGCCAGAGTCACCATTTTGAATTTTGGTTTCAAAAGGTGCTTGTTCAGATATCTTAGGTCCAAAATGGGCCGCCATTCTCCTGTCTTTTGGGGTAAGAAGTACCTGGAGTACAGACCCTTGCCCTGGTGTATAGGAGAAACCCTTTCTACAGCTCTGAGAGCCAGGAGGGTTGAGACTTCTGTTTCTAAGGCAAAGGTCTCTAGAGGATTTGCAGGTGAAAGATCTGATTCTCATCTTTGGGAATTTTTGAAGCTGAGAATTAGACCCTGGCTTACTACTTCCAGGACCCACTTGTCTGATGTCAGAGACCCCAGTCCTGAACGGTCAAGCCAGCCTGCCCCCACAGGTAATGGAGAACTCAGGCCCTGGGCACCCCATCAGGGTGCCTGTTTGGTAGGGGCTTTAGGCTGAGGGGTGGGAGCAGACCTGCTTGCACTCCGTCTGCCTCTCCCTCTGAAGAACCCCCTCTGAGCATAAGCAGAGGAGGCCTGGGTCTGGTAAAAAGGCCTGTGAAAAGGCCTACCTCTACCCCTGGGGGTCTGCCTCTGAGGAGTGGCTTGCCATTCCTTGGCTTGTGCGCTCCTATAAGTTGTCCTATATTCATCCATTTTCTTCATGTAATTCTCTGTCTGCTCCCCAAACAGAGAATTTCCTACCACAGGAAAATCCATAGCCTTAGTCTGGGTATCCTGTGACAAACTAGTACACCTGAGCCAAGCCAACCTACGAAAGGCCACAGATGTAGCCATGACTCTAGAGGATACATCATTAGAATCCACAGCAGCATGGAATTGCACCTTGATGCCTCAATACCATCAGCAGCCACCTGCTCCAGCTCCTAGCAAGCTGGCCAGGGCCTGTTTGGCCAAAGCCATGACAGTGTCCCATCTAGATTTTTGGTATCTTGCCACATAAGCCATGTAATTTGCTTGTCTGAGTCTCAAGGACGCTGCATGTATTGTTTTTAGCCATGGCATCAATCTTCCTGGAGTCCTTGTCAGGAGGATGTGGCCAGGGAATATTAGCTTTATCACAGGCTGCAGCCTGAACTACTCCAACATGACTGCATTGCTGTGAAAGAAAATCTGTATCAAGACCTGACAAAGTGTACCTCCTGTCCATCTTCTTGTCCATAGGAGGCACAGAATTAGGAGCTTTTAAAATTTTTATTGTTTGTTTCCTAAATGATTTACGTAAAGGGATAGACAATCTCCTAGACTCTGGGATATGCATCATTTCCACAAAATCAGGTTCCTCTTGCTCATCCACAGCTTCCTCTAATGGAGCTGGAGGGTTTCAGCAACCTTTTATAAAACAGAAAGTGAGAAGGGACTCAGAAAGCGAGGGGAGATTCTAAAGGTCTGTCTGGGAGATGTCTGGTTCAATGGGCACATCCAGACTCTCAAAGTCACATTCACACTGTTCATAATCATCCTCCCCTCCTCTGGTTCATAAAACTCTTCAATATCATATTCTTGAACCGTGGAACTGGCGAACCGACCTTTTACCAGACAGTGGCGGTTCGGACGGAACCGGAGAAAGTGACTGGACAATTTGTATAGCTTTTGCTATCTCTGCAGCAGTTGGAGAAGGATTTTAGACTCCACACCTGCTGATTTTCTAGTTTTTTGCTGGAACTGGCTCCTCAGAGTCAGCTTTACGCTTGCCCGAGGAAGTCTCGCCTGGTCAGAGGGCACTCCCTCCGTTCGGTTGGCACAACTGGCTGGCCATCCGGTCAGCGGACTTTTTGGCCTCCTGCTCCTGAGCCTGCCAACCTCTTATCCAGGGTGGCTGCAGGGAAATTCTTACAAATCTGGCAGTCTGAATTGAGGTGGTCAAACCCCAGACAACAGACACATGTGGTGTGTGTGTCAGCCTTGGCAAAGGCTTCCCCACAGACACTACAGTGTTGAAACCCAGTGGGCCCGGTTTTTCTTTTGGGTTTCTCAGACATGATGCCAGCCTAACCAAAAACTTGCCCTTTTAACGGCAGTGCCAGGCAAGACACCCTTATCGGTTCCCAACCGTGTCACGGGTCGTGGAAAAAACCGTCATGAAATCTGTTTTTTTTTTTAACCAATAAGAACTGGGAACCGCACTCTAAAAGCTTTTAAATGCTTGATTTTAAAGTTTTAAAATAACCTGATCGGTTCGAACCGATAAACATTTACAAGTTCCACACAGAAATAAACCTGTCTATTACTTACAATACCACAGACAGAGCTTGAACCGATCAGTTTGCGGTTAAAATAATAATACTCGCGATTGAATTTAATTGAGAAAATACTGTTTAAACTGAGAAATGAACCGAGCAGTAGGAGAAATCTCCAGAGCGACTGTTCAATGAGGCGGAGTAAAGAATCTGACAGTTTCAGTTTGAAATTATCCAGACAGAGCTTCTCTAACAGAGCTCGCGTTCTAAGCTCCATGCCTGGCATGGAAGTTAACTCTTTCACCTCCGGAGCAGTTCTAATGGTGGGACAAAATGAAATTGTCATAATATAGCAAGACTTCATGTTGTTTGAAGTGGGGAAAAGGCTGTTTCTTTGGCCGCGAAGACTACCAAATGGCCAGACAGATGCTACAGCACTGAAGTAACAGCCAAGCACCGGTAAGACACTCTTTTTCGCATTTAAACTCCAAATATGATCAGAACTCTGGTGGGGGTAACGTATCTGTGCACAAAGACGTTATTTGCTATAACTGTAACAAGCCAGGTCATATTGCAAGAAACTGCTATAAGAAGACTGACACTGGAGTAGATTTGTCCTTAGCAAATTGGGGCAAGTACTTAACAGATGTAAAGGTGGGGGATAAGACTGTAAAGGGACTCACTGATTTGGGAAGCAGACAGACCCCAGTGCATGTTGAGGTGCTGGAAAAACACTGTGCACAAAGACTAGGTACTGGTGTCATCTGCATCCACGGGGACACTCGCTACTATCCCACCACCCAAGAGACTCTAACCATTAAGGGTGTGTCGCACCAAATGAAAGTGGGGGTAGTACCTAAGTTACCTGTACCTGTGATTATTGGAAATGACCGTCCAGGATGTACCTGAGTTAATCTCAGAGGACCTGAACCCTGCAGTTTCAGCAGCAGTGGTAACAAGAGCTCAGGCAAAGTAAATCTCAAATAGTGGGGACACTTTTCCTTTCAGTGACTTTGATTTGTTGTCAGTGTCAGTGGCTCAGTAGGTAGCACACTTGCCTCTGAGGTCGGGAGATCAGAGGGCTGTGGGTTCAGTTCCCACATCTGGCACTTGGGTTAATATCCCAGTACTGATACTGCAGTGCAGCATGAGAGGGGCGCTGCACTTCTGAGGTGCCGTCTCTCGGATGAGACGTTAAACAGAGGTCCCATCTGCCTGGATTGGTGGTAGTTCAGATGGATGTTAAAGATCCCATGGCACTTATCGAAAAGAGTAGGAGAATTTCCCTGGTGTCCTGGCCAAATTTCCCTCATTCACTAAAAAAATACCACAACAGCTTAATCTGGTTCAAGGTCAGTTGGCATTCATCTGTATCCCCCTCCTCCGGGTCGTGCCTGAAAATAGGCAGAATTTGTCTAGTGCACTTACCCGGTCAACAAAAGCTAAATAAATAAAATTCAGACTTGTTTGAGCACAGCTCCAAGATCTGGAAATCCAGGAAATAAAGATGATGCCTGAAGAAGCTATGGCAACAAATGACTGATGGACATAAGGGGTTAACATATGAAAATGCTGAAATGAAACTGATAACAGATGAAAAAAATTACTCACCTTAGTAATGTTGTTTCTTCTAATGGAGTCTTGCTATATTATGACATATGCAGTATAACCCCATATTAGAACTGCTCCGGAGGTGAAAGAGTTAACTTCCATGCAGGGCATGGAATCTTGAGCGTGAGCTCGGTTGAATACTCTGTCTGTTGAAGCTCAAACTTAAACTGTCAGATCTTTACGAGCAAAAACTCACTAAGGTTCTGTGTGGAAGCCGTAAACCTACACTAGCCACTGGCTACTAACTACAAAAACACCTTTTTGATCTTGATCCCAAAACAAAGACTCAAGTCGGGGGGATTCAAGAAGAAACTTAAGCATAACACCTAAGCACTCTAGAAGGGTGAAATGAAGTGGGCATCAAAGAAGTGCCAACATTGCACTGCCCACCCACATCCCAAAAACAGAGGTTCTGAGAGGGGCAGGGGGAGGTCATAATATAGCAAGACTCCATTAGAAGAAACAACATTACTAAGGTGAGTAATTTTTTTCAAACAACATGAAGGCTTGCTATATTATGACATATGCAGACTACACAGCAGTACCTCCATGGAGGAGGGACAGAACCTACTTGGGAAATAGGCTCTGAAGCACGGCTGTGCCAAATCGAGCATCACTCCTAGCCTGGATATCCAAGGAGTAATGCTTAGTAAAAGTGTGAACTGTTTTCCAGGTAGCTGCTTGACATATCTCTAGGACAGGAATGTCCCTGGCAGCAGCCAGAGATGCAGCTGTACCTCTGGTAGAGTGAGCCCTCAGCCTGAGGGAGGAACCTTACCCAGTTTTTCGTAACAGAATTGGATACAAGAGACAATCCACTTGGCAAAGGATCTTTTAGTGGCAGGTTTCCCCTTTACCAACCTCATCATGGGTGAGGAACAATTGGAGGGATTCGAACCTGTGACCCTTGGTACGTTCTATATAGTAACTAAGGGCTCTCTTGACATCTAAACTGTGCAATCTCCTCTCACCAGAGGAGGAATGGTCAGTGAAGTACACAGAGAGAGACATGGATTGATTAAGGTGAAAGTCTGAAACCACCTTAGGCAAAAACTTCCTGTTAGTCCTGAGGACTACCTTATCTCTATAAAAGGAGATGAAATCAGGCTCCACTGACAAGGCTTGCAGCTCACTTATGCGCCTGACAGAGGTGATGGCTACCAGAAACACAGTTTTCCAAGTCAAGTACTTCAGCTCTGCTGAAGACAATGGCTCAAAAGTGGTTGCATAAGCTGAGCGATGCAAATATTAAGATCCCAAGCAGGGGCAGGATCCCTGAACGGGGGATTGGTGTGAAGCAACCCTTTAAAAAACTTGGAGAACACAGGGTGAGCTGATAAAGAAGAGGGCTTACCTGCTGACAAGAAGACAGACACAGCTGCCAAGTGCACTTTCAGGGAGCTGGTCTCAGCCCCAAGGAATTCAAATGCACCAAATAATCCAGGATCGTGGGCACACCAGCAGATTCTGGGGAAATATGTTTACTAGCACACCATATGGAAAATCTTTTCCATTTTGAATATAGGTAGCCCTGGTGGAAGGCTTCCTAGAGGCCTTCAAGATATCAAGTACACCTTGAGAAAGGTGTAGGTCAGCAAACTAACTCTTCAAGAGCCAAGCCTTGAGATTGAGAGATTTGAGGTTCGGATACCAAACTCTCCCCTGGGCACAGGTTAACAGGTTGTGATTCCTGGGAAGGCATAGGGGAGGGTGGACTGCTAAGGCCATGAGGAGTGGGTACCAGGGCTGCCTGGCCCAATCTGGAGCAATCAGGATCATCTTGCAGGACTGAGATCTGATTCTGACTAGCACTTTGAAAAGAAGAGGGAAGGGGGGAAAAGCATAGAGAAACTTCCCTTCCCAACTGAGAAGGAAGGCATCCAGAGGGACTGAGCCCAACACTGGGGGCCTGCAGCAAAAAAGGGGAAGTTGGTGATTGTCTGGGGCTGCAAAGAGATCTATTTGCGGAGTGCCCCATCTGGCAAATATTACCTCCAGTACTAGGGGATCCAGTGCCCATTCGTGATGGCCCTGGGAAATCCTACTGAGAGCATCCGCTAGGACATTGTCCTTGCCTGGGAGGTGAACTGCTGTAAGGGAGGCGTTCAGAGAGTAAGCCAGAGACCACAACTTCATTGCTTTGGTGCACAAGGCCGTAGACAGAGTGCCCCCTTGCTTGTTGATGTACCACATTGCAGTGGTATTGTCTGTTCTGACCTGAACTACCTTGTTCTGGACAGATGTGGAGAAAACCTGAAGTGCTAGAAAAACTGCTCTGAGCTCCAGCAAATTGATGTGGAGCAGGGATTCCTGAGGGGACCACAGCCCTTGGGTGGAAAGGTCGCCCATGTGAGCTCCCCACCCCAGGAGGGATGCATCTGTAGTAAGGGTCAAGGAATGAGACTGGGGGGGTGAAGGGAATCCCCTGTCTCAAATTGTTCTGATTCTGCCACCACTGAAGGGTCTGGATCAGGGTTCGAGTCACTGGAATCAATTTGGTTAGGGTATCCGTCCTTTGAGACCAAGAGGCTCTCAAATGGAACTGAATGTCCCTCATCTGAAATCTCGCTCCCTGCACTACTGCTGTAGAAGCAGCCATGTGCCCCAGGAGCTGTAGGAAATGCCTTGCTGGTCGAGAGACCTGCAGGGTGAAAGAGGAGGCCAGAGACACCAGGGTCCTTGCTCTCTCCAGAGGAAGGAAGGCTCTGGCTTTTTGTGTTCAGTTCTGCGCCTATGAAGGTGAGAAGCTGGACAGGCTCCAGAACTGACTTTGGAAGATTGAGAAGGAAACCTAGAGATGTAAGCAGCTGCTGGGTTACTTGCAAATGAAGTTTGACTCTGTTCCGGAGACTGGCCTACAATGAGCCAGTCGTCCAGATAAGGAAGATGGCAATCTTTGCCTTCTTAAATGAGCAACTGCTACTGCAGGTGTTTTGTGAACACCCTTGGAGCCAAGGAGAGGCCGAAGGGCATTGCTCTGAACTGGTAATGGCCTGAGGGCAGTTCGAATCTGAGGTACTTTCAATGGGAGCTTCTGATGAGAACATGGAAGTAGGCATCCTTGAGGTCCAGGAAGGCTAGCCAGTCCCCTGGCCTTAGAGAGGGTAAAATAATCCCCAGGGTCACCATTTTGAGCTTTGGTTTTAAAAGGTGCTTGTTTAGATACCCGAGATCCAGAATGGGCTACCATTCTCCTGTCTTGTTTGGGGTAAGGAAGTACCTGGAGTACAACCCTTTGCCCTGGTGTATGGGTAGAACCCTTTCCACGGCTCTGAGAGCCAGGAGGGCAGAAACTTCTGCTTCCAGGGCAAGAGCCTCTGATGGGTTTGCAGGTGGAAAAGATCTGGCCCTCATCTTCGGAATTTTTTGAAGCTGAGAACCAGTCCTTGCTTACTACCCAGGACCCATTTGTCTGATGTTAAATACTCCAGTCCTGGACAGTAAGCCAGCCTGCCCCTACCAGTAGTGGAGAATCGGCCCTGGCTACCCCATCAGGGAGCCTGTTTTGCAGGGGCCTTGGGTTGAGGGGCAGAAGCAGGCTTAGTAGAACCCCTTCTGCCCATTCCTCTAAAGAACCCCCTCTGAGCATAAGCAGAAGAGGAGGCCTGGGCTTGGTAAAATGGCCTATGAAAAGGCCTGCCCCTGCCCCTGACATGCTGCCTTTGAGAAGTGACTTGCCTTTCTTTGGCCTGTGCACTCCTATAGGTGGTCCTATACTCATCCATTTTCTTCATATAATTCTCTGTCTGCTCCCCAAACAGAGAATTTCCCACAACAGGAAAATCCATAGCCTTAGACTGGGTATCCCAGACAGGGCAGTACATCTGAGCCAGGCCATTCTGCGAAGAGACACAGATGTAGCCATAACTCTAGATGAAACATCATTAGAGATCTACAGCAGCATGAAATTGCACCTGGATGCCTCAATACCATCCGCAGCCACCTGCTCCAGCTCCTGGCAAGCTGTTCAGGGGCCTGTTTTGCTAGGGCCAGGACAGTATCCCACCTGGATTTCTGGTACCTAGCTGCGTGTAGCCATAATTTGCCTGTCTGAGTCCCAAAGATGCTGCCATGTACTGCTTTTTTGCCATGGCATCCATCCTCCTGGAATCCTTTTCAGGAGGGTGAGAGGCTAGAGGAATATTAGCCTTGTCACAGGCTGCAGCCTGCACTACCCCCACATGGCTGCACTGCTGAGATAGAAACTCCGTATCAGAGCCTGATAAAGCATACCTCTTGTCCATCCTTTTATCCACAGGGAGGATAGAATGAGGAGTTTTCAGAATTTTTACTGTCTGTTTCCTAAAAGATTTATGCAAGGGAATAGACAGTCTCCTAGACTCTGGAATATCCATCATTTCCACAAAATCAGGCTCTTCTTGATCAGCAACAGCTTCCTCAACAGGGAGCTGCAGAGTGTCAGCAACTTTCTTGTAAAACAAAAAATGAGAAGGGGACTCAGATAGCCTAGGAGGGGATACTCCTGAAGGTCTGTCTGGAGAGATGTCCGGTTCAATGGGCACATCCAGACTGTTAAAATCACACTCACTCTCCTCCTACCCCTCCTCCCCTTCCCCGGTTCATAAAAATCTTCAAAATCATAATCTTGAACCGAGAATCAATCAACCGGCCTACCCAATGGTGCCGGTTCGGACAGAACTGGGAAAGAGACTGGACAATCTGAATAGCTTTGGCTATTTCCTCAGCGGTTGGAGAAAGAACTTTGGCCCCAAACTAGCTGACCTTCTAGCCCTTTTAGTTGGAACCGCCCTCAGAGCTGGCTCTTCTTTGCCCGAGGAAGCATCGCCTGGTCAGAGGGCACCTCAGGTTTGGTTGAACCGAACCGGCTGGCCATCCGATCAGAGACTTTTGGCCTCCCTTCCCTGAGCCTATCAACTCTTTTTCCACGGTGGCAGCAGGAAATTTTTACAAACCTGGCAGTCTGCATTGAGGTGGTCAAACCCAGACAATATACACATATGGTGTGTGTGGCAGCCTTAGCAAAGGCTTCCCCACAGAGGCCACAGTGCTGAAACCCAGTGGGTCCGGTTTTTCTTTTGGGTTTCTCAGACATAGTGCCAGCCTAACCAAAACTTGCCCGTTAATGGCAATCCACCAAGCAAGACTCTCTTATTGGTTCCCAACCGTGTCACGGGTCATGGAAAGAAACATAATAAAATCCGTCTTTTTTAGAACCAATAAGAACCGGGAACTGCACTCTAAAGGGCTAGAAAGTAATTTTTAAATCCCTCTGATCGGTTCAAACCAAACCGAAAAGACGCTACAAGTTCCACACAGAAGAAAATAAAAAGTGTTTATCTATTACTTACAATACCACAGACAGAGCTTGAACCAATGACTACGTTAAATTTCGTAAATAAACCGAGAATTACACTTTAAAACCGACAAACAAACTGAGCAGCAGGAGGAATCTCGGAGCGACTGTTCAGTGAAGTGGAGTAAAGAATCTGACAGTTTAAGTTTGAGCTTAACAGACAGAGTATTCAACCGAGCTCTCGCTCAAGATTCCATGCCCTGCATGGAAGTTAACTCTTTCACCTCCGGAGCAGTTCTAACCTGGGGTTATACTGCATGTGTCATAATATAGCAAGACTTCATGTTGTTTGAATGTGATTTTGTTTCAGAGCAAGCTAACAATGTTTCTCTCCAGGGTTATTATAAGCAGCTGGGGGTGAAACCAAAACAGGATTTATTTCTTTAAGAGTTTAACCAGGCAGACATGCTGAGTGGAGAACCACTCGTTTCCAGATGCAGCCTGGGGAGGTAGGGTACAGGGCAACAAGAAAGAAGTTTCAAATAGTACAGTATATACAATTAAAGCGAGCAGTTATCTTGCAGCAATGAGTCTAGTAGTGCAGCAGTAGATTAAAGCCTTGGTTAGCGGGTATACAGGAAGCACAAGTGACAATATTACAGGCAGTCAGGATACACTGGTTTTATTTATTTATTTTATTTTTTTAAGAGTGTAATCGGATTAGTAGTGAGGGCCAGGGGGATCAAGCACAGCACAGAGGCAGTAGTAGCGAGATAGGCCTGAAAAGGCAGAGAGATGGGAGAATCGCCTAGCATAGCCTGTATAGAAGCGACATGAGGGTTTTGGGCTACTGGTAGTTAAGAGCAGGTGCATGTGGAGGCGAAGTGTGCATAGAGGAAGCGGGTGGAGGTGTCTGGGGTTTGAGGAGCACCTGATGTCTGCAGGCAAGTCATTCCATAATTTTGGCATGTATATTGGAAAGCAGATTGGCCTTTGGATGTGCGCATGTATGGGATTTGGAGAAGCCTGGAGTCAGTGCTTCTGAGGGAGTAGGCCGGGGAAGGTGGAACCGCTATGGAGGAGATGAGATAAGGGGGGAGGGGTCTGGGAACAGAATTTGGCAATGACTCTGGAGCAATGGATCCGTCTGCGGTCCAAGAGTGAGGGCAGGGCTAGGGAGCTATATAGGTCACAGTGGTGGGTCAATGGTGTATAATCCAGGATGAATCGACAGAACGAGTGGAAAAGTGTGTCCAGGCTGGCCAGGGTGGATGGGGGAGCAGTCACCATAGTAGAGTATTGGGAGAATCATCTTGTACAACTTCTTCTGACCAGAGTGGGCAAGCATCCTTTGTTGCAAAAAAGTGCCAGGTTTGGGGTGGAACTTCTTGTAAAGATCTGGCGTGAGTAGAGAAGTCTAGGTGTTGATCCAGCCAAAGCCCCAGGTATCTAAACGAGGTGCAGGACTCAAGGAGGTACCAATCTAGGGTACGGAATGAGGGGCGAGTGGCTAGGCGGGAGAGGCGCGACTGTGAGCCAAAGGTTAGAGAGACTTTTTTTTTGCATTTAGGACTAGTTGGTTGGACCGGAACCAGTGCTGTACAGCGCTGAAGTCCTGCTGTAGGACACTGGACACTGTACCAGTGGATGGGCCTGAGGCGTACAGTACGGTGTCATCCGCATACATATGGATAGATGAATGTGTGCAGGCCAATGGGAGATCATTCAGGAATACTGAGAAGAGTAACAGGCCCAGGACTGAGCCTTGGGGACCTATAGCGACCGGGAGGGGGTCAAGATGGGGCTGATTTTCACCGTTGTAGTCTGCCTACCAGATAAGCATGAAACCAACTTGTGGCATGACCAGAGAGGCCGGCATCATTTAGTTTGGCTAGTAGCATAGGGTGGAGATGGTATCGAATGCCTTGGCCAGGTCTATAAAAATGGCCGAGGTGATATGCCTTTTGTCCATACTCTGATCAGTGAGCCTTAAAAGGGAGGTGATAGTAGTGTGTGATTTCTGGAACCCAGACTGATAGGGGGTGAAGAAGAAGGCAGTGTCTAGGTATTGTGATAGTTGGGTAAGAGCAAGGTGTTCCTGTATTTTGGCCAGAATTGGGAGGAGGGAGATGGGGCGGTAGTTGCTGCTCAAGGGCAATGAGGGTCACCGCCTTAGGGAGGGAATAACAACTGCCTTTTTCCATGCGGCTGGAATTTTGGCCAAGGAAAAGGAGAGGTTGAGGAGGTCAGCTAGTGGTGCGGCTATGACGGGGGCAGTTAAGTGAAGCAATCTGGCATCCAAGCCAGAGGGGCATTTGCCTTTGTTGGGGTTGAGAGCCCTCAGGGCTTGGAGCACTTCGGACGGGGTGACTGGGCAAAAAGAGATGCTGGTGGAAAGGGAGGAGTTTCGAGGATTCGGTGAGGTGCTAGGTGTGTGTGTGTGTGTGGGGGGGCCTGATAATAGAGGCACTGCGCAGCTGGTGAAGAAGGTATTGAAGGCAGAGGCTACTTCTCCAGGGTTGGTGATGGTCGTGCTTAGGATGGATAGGGTTGGGGATGGTGGTTGCACAGGCGGGGAGAGGAAGGATTTGATAGTTTTCCAAAAGTTTGTGGGGTGGTTAAGGTTTGAGTACACAGCCGATGTGAAGTAGTTCTTTTTGGCCTGGCGTATAACTTTGCTGCAGGTGTTGCGGAGGATATGGTAGCTTTGTAGGGATACTTGGGATGTCTGTTGCCTTATGTTTTTTCCATGCCAGATCCCTGGTATGGCATAGGCTTATGATGTCGGCCGAGACCCAAGGAAGGTGGAAGCCCCTTACTCTTGTCCTTCTTAGAGGGGCACGGGAGTCCCACACTGTAAGAAATCTGTCCTTGAATGTTTCGAAGCATGGTCGGCGGAAGGAGCCATCGCTATGAAGGACCAGTGAACGTGAGCCAGGTCATGCAGGAGAGAAGGAAGAACTAGGATTTGTATGATCTTGTGAGAAGTGTCCTTGAGGAGGGTGCTGTGGGTCTGTGTACTTTCCTGACCATGTAAATCATGTGGTGGTCGCTTACGGAGTCATAGAAACATAGACTTTGACGGCAGATAAGGACCGCTAGGCCCATCTAGTCTGCCCATTTCCCTACCTACAGGATAGGCTGCAGATCCTAGTTAACCAACAGCCTATATCTTCCTACCCCCCACAAGAATTGCCTTATGTCTGTCCCATGCATTCTTGAATTCTCCCACAGTTTTAGACCCCACAACTTCCTCAGGAAGGCTGTTCCATGCATCCACTACCCTCTCTGTGAAATAATACTTCCTCACATTGCCCATAACAACAAAAACCGCACCACTCAGAGCTCCAAGAAATGGCAATGTTTAATAATGAAACAACCGCAATTACAAGTACAAGCAGGTAAGTGAATACAACCTCTACCGGTTTCGCACAATTTGCATCATCACATTGCCCCTGAACCGCCCTCCTTCTATCTTTAAATTGTGTCCCCTTGTTCTTGTAAGTCTCTTTTTCTGAAAGATGCTACCCTCTTGGACTTTGTCGATTCCCTTGAGGTACTTGAAAGTTTCTATCATGTCCCCCCTCTCCCTCCTTTCCTCAAGAGTATACATATTAAGCTCCTTTAGTCTCTCCTCATACGACTTCTCTTGCAGACCCTGCACCATTTCAGTTGCCCTCCTCTGGACTGCCTCTATCCTGTCTATGTCCTTGCGGAGATGGGGTCTCCAGAACTGGACACAGTATTCCAGATGGGGTCCCACCAACTGTCTGTACAGAGGGATAACAACTTCCTGTTTTCTGCTGCTGATGCCTCTCCCAAACATCCCAGTATACCCCCGCCCTCCCTACTGCCTTCTCACATTGTTTGCAACCTTAAGGTCATCTGATATGATTACCCCAGGTCCCTTTCCTGTTTTGTTGTTGTTACTACCTCCCCACCCATTGTGTATTCTTCCCTGGGTTCTTGTTTCCAGGTGCATTATTTTGCACTTTTTGCATTGAATCCTAGCTGCCATACGTCTGACCATTCCTCCAACCTTCCAAGTCCCTTTTCAGCCTTTCCACGCCTCCTGTGTATCAACCCTGTTGCAGATCTTGAGTCATCTGCAAAAGGCATACTTTTCCTTCCAGTCCTCTGCAATGCCACTGATGAAGACATTAAAAAGGACTGGACCCAATACTGAACCCTCGTGGTACCCCACTAGTAACCGCCTCTTTCTTCAGAGTGGACTCCATTTACAATTACTCTCTGTGTCCTGTTGTCCAGCCAATGTTTTACCCAGGCTACCACCCTGGGACCCACTCCCAGGCTGGTTAATTTGACTAATAATCTTTTGTGTGGGACTGTGTCAAATGCCTTGCTAAAGTCTAGGTAGGCCATGTCCACAGCCCCTCCCTGGTCTACTACTTTGGTCACCCAGTCAAAGAAATCTATTAGATTCGTCTGACATGACCTTCCCGCTGTGAACCCACGCTGCCTTGGATCCTGTGCTCCACTGACCTCTAGGTACTCAACTATTCTTTCCTTCAGAAGTGACTCCATCACTTTCCCTACCACAGAGGTCAGACGGACAGGTCTGTAGTTTCCTGCCTCTGTCTTGGTCCCACTTTTGTGAAGGGGAATCACATCCGCCTTCCTCCAGTCCTCAGGTACCACACCATCCTCCCATGATTTATTAAAAAGAGTAGCCAGTGGTTTCACTAGTTCCTTCCTTAATTCTTTTAGAATTCTGGGGTGAATTCCATCAGGACCCATTGCTTTGTCCACCTTCAGTTTTAGGAGTTCTTGCAGAACCCTTTCTTCTGTGAAAGGACTGGGATCGACCCCCCCTATCAAGAGTGCTTCTGTTAATTGGATTAGGCACTTCCCCCTCTTCTTTTGTGAATACTGAGCAGAAATATTCGTTCAGTATTCCTGCTTTTTCACGGGTCGGGGAGAAGGCCAGCATTAATAATCCTGTGTGGGTGGGAAGTGAGGGCCCAGTCCAGGAGGGAGTGGTTTAGTGTCTTAGGGTTTAGCCGGGTGGGTTGGGAGATTAGCTGGGAGAGGTTTAGGGCATTTATTTTTGTACGTAGTTTGGAGCAGTCTTTGGCAAGCCAGTTGAAATTAAAATCACGGAGGATATGGAGCTCACCAGCTGTGACAGATGACTTTAGTGAGGCCAGGTGGTCTAGGACGTTGGGCAGTGGGGTGCTACGGACACAGCAGAAACCTGCAACATGCACAGTGGTGGAGTGGGGGAGTGCTAGTTTGATTAGTAAGGTCTCTATTTCTGGTGAAGGAGCGGGGATCTGAACCAGGGTGAACTGTAGCGTGGTGGAGATAAACATGGCAATGCCACCTCCCCTTTTCTTGCCCCAACGGTCTTGCCTGATCAACGTGTATCCAGGGATGGCTAAGGCAGAATCGGCGTGGTGTGGCTTTAACCAAGTCTCTGATAGTACGAGGACGGCAGTAAGTTGCAGTGCTGGTATTTTGTTCAGAATGCTACAGATGTTGAGGTGCAGTACTCTGAGGCCCTTGGGGAGAATCAGAGAGGCAAGTGGACTGGGATGTGTAGGACCAGAGTTGTTTCGATGTCCCCTGCTAGCAGAAGAAGCAGTATTAGAAATTGTTTGGTTTTGTATCAGGAAGGTCTAGACATAAGGCTGGAGATGGGTTTGTGAGATGTAGCACAGTGAATACAGCTGCTAGGTTACATAGGACAGATTGCCCTGGGTGAAAAGAAGGAGGAAGGATGGTTGCACCAAGTGCCCAAGTATGTAATGAGCCATATGGCAGCTTTTGTAGGAGGGTGGCTGAGGGAAGGGCAGGGAGTTGTGAAGGTGTAATAGGAGGATGGTTTGGGTCCCATTGTGGTTGGGTAGCGGAGGAAGGAGGCTAGAGGAAACGATATGGAAAACAGTGGAAGGGAAGGAAAAGAAGTAACATTATGCCTATTGAAGTAACAAGTAGGGTTGAGTGTAGTGGCACTAGTGGAGACAGCAGATAAACTGCTAATGGGAGAATGGGCTGATTGGCTAAACGCGCATGTGTCTACTACTATAAGAGTAGAAGCCGACCAAGGTGGTGGTGGGGGGGAGCCAGCGCACAGCGCTGACAGGGTCAAGAGCACACGCCGACTGCAAATCTGTGGCGCAGATCCAGAGAGAAACGATTGTCCCGTACCTTTCTCACTCGGGCGGGGGCTGCTTCTTGATGCTCTGGTGGGGAGGGCAGGCACTTTGGAGGCCCTCATGACCCCTCAATGTCCTTCTGGGGAGGGCAGCGTCTTCAGGCCCTCTCGACCCCTACAGCTGAGAGAGAGGGGGAGAAATTTATAAGCAGACGGAGAGGCGGGGCAACGCTACAGGTAGGCTCCTATAGGCCTGAGTTTTACCTACGCAGCACAGTTGTGAGAAACGTGGCTAGCTTCTAGTTTTAGAAAAGGCAATGCTCTTAAAGTAAAAATGGAGGCTATCAAATAAAAACAGAGATACCTGTAATATATTGGTGGCTAACAGGACTATTAAGTATAGGTAGTGCAAAATCTATCTTTAGTAAAGGCAATGCTCTAAGGTAATGGTGGCTCTCTTATGTAAATGCAGAGATAACTGTAAAATACTGGTGGCTAGCTAGACTTTAAAGCAGTGCAGCAACTAAGCTAGACAAATTGTCTTAAGGCAGTAGGGATATCAGAAGGCTTTGGTTGCTTGGAGTACAAAACACTTAAAAGAAACTATCTGCACAGCTAGGCTGACACAAAAGGCAAAGTTTATTTATTTTTTTAAATCAGGAATGCTTGCGCAAAAGCAGAAGTAAGAGACTACACGCCAACTGCAAGTCTGTGGCACAGATCCAGAGATAAACGATCATCCTGTACCTTTCTCGCCCGGGGGCTGCTTCTCGATGCTCCGTGAGGGCAGGCACTTTGGAGGCCCTCACGACCCCTTGATGTCCTTCTGGGGAGGGCAGCATCTTCCGGCCCTTCATGGACTAATGTTTAAAAAATGTAATGGGTTACTGTACAGAGTTTGGGTTAAACCTCAGACACAGGAGTAGACAGAACAATTGGTTATACCACAGAAGTATAGAACAGAGTTGTTACAGATAGCACGATAGTCCAATGGTTGGTCACTCAGGGAGGGATCGCACCCTTGCCAGACTGCTGTATAGATTTTACTGGCCTGGAATTCATGAAGATGTTGTTACCTACTGTAATTCCTGTGCTGAGTGTCAGAAAGTAGTACCACTCACTAGAAAAGACAAGGTGCCCCTGGTGCCCCTACCCTTGATAGATGTGCCTTTTTGAGAGAATTGCAATGGACGTGGTTGGTCCTTTAAACAAAAGTAAAAAAGGTAATAGCTTTATCCTGGTAGTATGCAACTATGCTACTCGATACCCAGAAGCATTTCCAATGCGTACTGTCACAGCATCAAAAGTGGCAGCAGAGCTTGCAAATATTTTCAGCAGGGTGGGCATACCTAAAAATTATTACGGATCAGGGTAGTAATTTTGGTGCTGCATTACTTAAGGAGCTGTATCGACTACTAGGTATCACTGCCATACGAACCTCCCCCATCACCCTCAGACAGACGGTCTTGTTGAGTGTTTTAACCTAACCCTAAAATGAATGTTGAAAAGGTTTGTAAAAGGGGAAGGGAAAGACTGGGACCAATACTTGCCTTACCTACTTTTTGCCTACACAGAAGTGCCACAGGCATCAATAGGGTTTTCACCATTTGAAATGCTGTATGGTAGGCAGCCAAGAGGGCCACTGGATGTGATAAAAGAAATGTGGGAAGATAATCCCACTCAGGAACAATCTATAACATCTTATACGTGTGCCCTAAGAAAGAAGTAGGCAAAATATGTTGAAATTGCCCATAGTAATCAGGAAGAAGCCCCAAATCGGCAGAAAGTATATTATGACCTTGGGTAAAAGAAAACATTTTGAGCCAGGTGAAAATTTTACATGTTACCCACAACAGAAAATAAACTGTTAATGAAGTGACAAGGGCCTTATAGAGTGTAGATGTACTGGCACCAGTAACTATGAGATTGAGACCCCTGACAGGAAAAATCTTACTAACATATACCATGCTAACCTCCTCAAGAAATGGGTTGAAAAAAAATGACAAAAGCTGCTTTGCTAGTTTTGCCAGAAACTGCTAAAGAAAATATTGATGTAGCTTATGACAAACTGGAACAAACTAACTGCTGATGCTGTAAAGGTGAATGTTTCCTTAACCTCATAACAAACTGTAGAAATGTGCAATGTGCTAAAGACATTTGACAGTACTTTTACCACAATACCAGGCCGAGCAAAAGGGGTTGAGCATGTAATAGTATCAAGGAATGCTCGCCCTATTAGGCAAAAAACATACAGGTTACCAGAGCGGTTAAGAGCTGACGTAGTTAAGGAAATACAAAAAATGAAAGAATTGGGTATCATAGAAGAGTCGAGGAGTGCTTGGTCATCTTCAATGGTAATTGTAAACAAAAAAGAAGGGGGTGTTAGAATCTGCCTTGATTTTAGGAAACTTAATCAAGTGTCAGAATTTGACAGTTATCCTATGCACATGATAGATGATTCGGTGGATAGACTGGAGAGTGCAAAGCATATCAGTACCCTCAATCTTACCAAGGGTTACTGGCAAATCCCTTTAGCTAAACAATCCAGAGACAAAACTGCATTTGCCAGTCATGTTGGATTCTATCAGTTCACCACCATGCCATTTGGTTTACATGGTGTGCCAGCTACATTCCAGCGGTACATGGATGTAAGTTTATCCCTCACACTAGTTATTGTGCTGCATACCTGGATGATGTTGTGGTGTACAGTCCACACTGGAAAATCACCTGGAACACCTATGAGCAGTTATCCAATCAATCATAAAGGCAGGTCTGATTAATCCTACCAAGTGTGCACTGGGCATGCAGGAAACCAGATATTTGGGCTATGTGTTGGGAAATGGAGAAGTTAAGCTTGAAATTTCTGAAATAAAAGCTGTAGCTACAGTCCTGTCCCTAAAATAAAGAAACACTCAGGTCATTTTAGGGCTAGCTGGTTATTACTGGAGAATTATTCTCAACTTTGCTGAGTTAGCTACTCCCCTCACTAAACTCACGAAAAAACGGTACCCAAATAATGTGAAATGGACCTCAGAGTGTGATGAAGCTTTTCAAGCCATTAGGGCTGCATTATGTTCAGCCCCCATTTTAAGAAGCACAGATTTTGAGAAACCATTTTTGTTACAAACAGATGCATCAGAGGTAGGCCTAGGTGCAGTCCTGAATCAAAATATAGATGGGACAGAACATCCTATTCTTTACATAAGTAGGAAGTTACATGAGAGAGAGAAAAGGTACTCCACCATTGAAAAGGAATGTTTAACAGCAAAGTGGGCCATGGAGTCCCTTAAGTTTTATTTACTAGGAACTGACTTTGTACTTATAACAGATCACAATCCTCTCTGTTTGGCTTAACCAAATGAGAGAGACAAATTCCAGAATCACAAGGTGGTACCAGGCACTACTGCCATTTAAATTCAAAGTGATACACAAATCTAGTAAAGAGAGTAACAATGCTGATTTTGTGCCAAGATATGGATTAGGAATTGAGAGTTCTGAAGGTTGGAAAACAAAATGAACGAGTTTAAACTTTACTGTTTGCTGTACTGTTATGGAAAAAAAACTGCACAAGTGCTTAATTTCTGAACGTTAGAAGCTAATGTTAGCACAAAATTAATAGAAAGTTTTGGAAACCTGTTTGATAAAACAGGTTCCCTCTTAAGGAGGGGTGTGTATGTAACAGGGTTGAATAGGAACCTGTCCCAGTTGTTATTGAGAGTTTGAATGCAGGGATCTGTTCTGTTCTTTCCTCTCCTTTCTCTTGTCTGTCTGGTTGCGCACCCAAGTTTTCCTGTGAGACCTAGGATTTGATCACCCCGACAGTATCACAATTCTTTGCCTCTCACTGTCTCTCAACCTTCCCTTGCTGTATCTGTCTTTTCCTCCCTTGCATATCTGCTGGTATAAAAATATATGCAAATCATTATGTGGAAATGTAACTGATATTGGGATCCCTTTGTTTAGAAATGATATAGTGTTACTGTTGAAATATATAAAATTGTAGTTTGAGATGACTGCAAAAAAGCAACTGGGAACTCAAGGGGTTAACCTGAAATGCAATTTGTAAGCCTTCTGCAGAAGCTATGGAAAAGAGGCTTCAGTTCTGGGACACTGTATTCTGGCTGCACCTGCCCGAAATATACAAGAACATTTTAGAAAAAAAAAAACAGGATGCTTGTGAAGAAGGGGGAGGTTGCAAGAACTTATAAAAATAGAGCTGTGATTTCTTGCAAGAAAGAGACTGACAGATTGAAGGAAAACTCAGATGGATTTTCTGTTTATTCTGCGTTTGTAAACAGTTATTCTGAACAATTTTTTTTATGTCACTGCTAGTACTAATAAACAGTTTTTGCAAATTCTACAACTGTTCCTGTTTTTTCCTATGCTTCCTGACCTGTGCCTCGACAACATGGATGCAACTTGGATCAAGGTAGGGAAGTGGATGCATTGATGCTTGACATCTGGAAGACATTTGATACCGTGTCGCACAACATCCTGGTATCAAAGCAATTAGGAGTCGATCCTCCATTAGTTAAATGGATATAGAACTGGCTGTCAGACAGATGCCAGACTGTAAGAATTAATGGATATATGTCACACAAGGTAGGGGTCACTAGTGATGTGTGCCAGGGATCTGTACTGGGCCCCCTCTTGTTCAGTGCCTTTACAAGCGACCTCAGAATTAATAATGGTAACAAGTTGATTAAATTTATGAACATATATGAACATATGAAGAAGCCAGCAGAAGAATGCCATTTGGTCTATCAAGTCTGCTCATGTTGCAGGGTTCACAGCTTGAGCTACTGTCCCTGCACCCTCTCCCCATGTCCTCCCTACCCATGACCCTTACCCTTCCCCATACCTGTCCCAGCTTCTCTTAAAGCTGCCCACTGTCTTCAACAAGATTACCTCTTCTGGCAGTGCATTTCAAGTGTCCACCACCCTCTTTGTGAAGAAATGCTTCCTGACCTCCCTCCTAAACCTCCCACCCTCCAGCTTAAGACTGTGCCCCCTCAAGTTATGACTGCTACTCTGCTTACAGAAATTCTCCTTATCAACCTTATTTATCCCTTTCAAGTACATGAAGGTCCCAATCATGTCCCCCCCCTCCTGTCTTCCAGGGAGTACATGTTGGTGCCCTCAACCTCTCCTTGTATGCCTTACCCTGCAGTCCAGCTACCATCTTTGTAGCCCTCCTCTGGACCTTCTCCAGCAGGTTAATGTCCTTTTTGAGGTGTGGGCACCAGTACTGAACTCCAGCAGGTTAATGTCCTTATTGAAGTGTGGGCACCAGTACTGAACTCCATACTCTAGATGCGACCTTACCACTGATGTGTACAAGGTAGTATAACCTTAGTGTCATCCGTGAATAGGCACATTTTGCCCTTAATGGCATCTCCAATGTCACTGATGAAAACACTGAACAACACCGGCCCCAGCAGCAAGCCCTGCAGGACCCCACTGGTTACCTCTTTTGTGCCAGATAACTCTTCCCCCCACAACCACCCTCTGGGTTCTGTCCTTTAGCCAGTTTTCCACCCATCTGGCCACCTTTTCCCCAACCCAGAGATCCACCAACTTCCTGATCAACTTTTTGTGGGGCACAGAGTGAAAGGCACTGCTGAAATCAAGATACAGGATGTCTACCGCTTGGCCCCTGTCTACTGTCTTAGTGACACAGTCAAAGAAGTCAATCAGATTTGTTTGACATGATCTCCCCCCATGAACTCATGCTGCTTCGCATCCTGGAGACTACGTTCCTCTAGCTATTTCACCAGCCTTTCCTTTAGTATGGTCTCCATGAGCTTGCCCACAATGGAGGTCAGACTGACTGGTCTGTAATTCCCTGGGTCATCCTTGGGACCGCTTTTGTGGAGCGGCATTATATGTGCTGTTCTCTAGTCCTGCAGTACACGCCTATCTCTAGTGAACTATTAAACTGGTCTGCCAGTGGCCCTGCCAGCTCCTCAGCCAGTTAACATACTAACGTACTAGACACCAGCAGAGTAGGCTTATTGGTCTATCAAGTCTGCTCATGCTTCAGCACCCTGATTGGGTGCCGTAGCCCTCTGTCTGTCTCCTTCCACTGTTACTCCATTCCTTTAGTATCCCTGGATGTACTCCATCTGGGCCTGGTGATTTGTCCACTTCAATGCCAGCAGCCCCTCCCTCACTCTATCCTCCTCTATCACTACATCCATGTTCCCCCTCTCTCCTCCTCCTCTTTTCCCTCCTGAAGGCACTGGTCCGTCCTTCCTCCTGGTGAAGACAGAACAGAAGTATTCATTTAATATCTCTGCTTTCCCCCCATTATCCTACACCCACTCCACCCCTTTCTTAAGCCTAACAATCCCTTCCCTTTTCTCAGTTATACAGCGAAAGAAAGCATTCTCCCCTTCTTAATTCCTTCAGCTATCTGCAGCTCCTTCTGTGCCTTTGCTCACCTGACTTCCTTACTTGCCTCGCTAGCCGACCTTAGGTAATTTTCCCTATCCACCTCTCTCTTGGTCTTCCTGAATTTTTCTATAGGCCAACCTCTTTTTCCTTACTGCCTGGGCAACCCCAGAACTGAACCAGGTGGGTGCTTTGGCCCTTGTGTTCTTACCCCTGAGCCTAACACACTCATCTGTGGCAACCAGTATTCCTTCCTTAATGATGGACCACCTTCGGTCCACCCCCATATCTGCTCTGATGCCCACCAGATGGCTCCTTAACACTTCGCCCATTTTCCTGATGTCCGTCCTCCTGAAATCCAAGATTTTGGTCTTAGTCGGGATGCTTTCCCTGCCCATATCCAACTGGAACCACACTGTGCAATGATCACTTCCTCTCATTTGCAGATGATACAAAGCTAGGTGGTTTTGTGGACACAGAGATGCACAGAAGCAGGATGCTGAGTAACCTAGAGGACATTATTAATTGGGTGAATAAAATAAGATGCAGTTCAATTTAGATAAATGTGTTGTACTGCATTTTGGTAGAAATAAAACCAAGCAGGATTACCACATCCAAGGGCATAAACTGAGAATAGTCAGTAATGAAAGAGATCTAGGAGTGTATATCAGCAGAGACCTTAAATATTGGACCCAATGTAAACAGATAGCAAACAAAATGAGACACCTTATTGTGTACGTAGGTCTTTCTTTTCTAGTTTGGAATCAGTGCTCCTACCCTTGTATAAAACATACATCCGGCCACATCTAGATTACTGCTCTCAGCACTGGAGTCCCTATCTGAAGAAAGATGTGAATATGGAGGAGAGAGGTCCGACAAGGTTTACCAAACTGACCTCCTGTTGTAGGAATAGACCCTATGAGGATAGGCTTAAGGACTATGGCACTTAACCCTGAGATGTACAAGGGTGACATGCTACTCAGGTACAAAATATTGGAGGACCAAATATTACTGGAGGAATTAGAATTAGTGTACAAGGATCGATATATGATCTAAGGGACATAAGCAATTGGAGGATGTAGTACCTAAAACTGAACTAAGGAAACATGCTTATGTTCCAAGAGCTACAAGATTATGGTACCAGTTACCTGGGGATCTGACCCAAGCACCAAACCTTTCCACGTTCAAGACAAACCTGGACAGTTACATTAGGGATGGTAACACTGGTTACCACCACTGAGTAGTGGGGACAGCACTCATGGGCCTTGGCCTTTTGTTGTCCTAAGATCGAAGTATTAACCAAAGTATAACCACTTTCTCTTTGAGGGGGTGACCAGGGAGATGAACAGGGGTAGGGCCCCTGACATTATCTGGACTTTAGCAAGGCCCCTCACATGGCCTTGCATGATATGATTCTGGTCAAAGTGCACAATACATCACAGCATTACGCAAGAGGCACACCCAAGGTGAACTGCAAACAGGCTTGGGGGCAGGAAGCAGAGGGCTGTGGTTGACAGGCACTATGTTGAGTAGGATGCATAGGGAGGGGGATAAGCAGTAGAAGGGGGGGAGTGATTCTCTCTCTGTACAGGTCACTGGTACAGCCGCACTTGGAATACTGCGCAAGGTACTGGAGCCCACACCTGAGAAAAGACTGCAACAAGGTGGAGGTAGTACAGCAGGGCAACTAAGATGGTGGGATTTGACATGTAAGGAAAAAGGATGCAGGACTTAAAGATGTAGACCCTGGAGAAAAGAAGGGAAAGGGGTGACATGACTGAGATATACAAGTACTGTGCTATCGGCATGGAAGAAACAGAGTAGACCCAAGGAGCTATCCTCCTTAAGTTCAAACACAGGAACAAGATGGAAGTCACTAAAGCTGGTGGGGGGAGATTCAAAAGCTTGCACGAAAGCATGTTTTCATGTAAAGGGTGGTAAATAAGTGGAATAAGTTACCAGAAGAAGTGATATAGGCAAAGTCAATCAGCAGCTTCAAGCAGGGATGGGGCAGGCAGAAACATAGAAATTGTCGGCAGATAAGGACCGCCAGGCTCATCCAGTCTGCCCGAAAGCCCTACACTAGTTTGTGACCTCTGAACTTAACTGGTCAATGGCTTTTCACCCCACCTTCCCACCGCTAAGGCTGAAGAGCTCTGGAGACTGGGCATTTGAGGTAGCTGTCCCAGCTTTATAGAATTCATTGCCGGGGCAACCCTGGGAGGCACTATTGATTGAAATATTCAAACACCAACTGAAATCATTCTTGTTCGCACAAGTTTTTGGGGTCTGAGGGGGCCGTTTAAGCACTTGAATGGCTTCAGCTGTTTTAACTGTGTTTGGGATTTTATATGCATATGTTTTTATTTACTGTTCCTGTTCTGCTATTTATATATGTACGTATTTATAATCTTATTGTAAGGGCGCGCACCAAACAAATAAAATCTACTACTACTACTTATGCCTGTCCCATGCATGTTTAAAACCCTCCACTGTGCTCATCCCCACCACCTCCTGTGTCCACCACCCTCTTGGTGAAGAAAAACTTACTCACATTTCCCCTCAGCCTGCCACCTTCCAATTTCATATGATGCCCCCTTGTTCTTGTACATCTCTTATATTGGAAGATGTCCCCCCCGAACACCTTGTTTATGCCCTTAAGGTACTTGAATGTTTCTATCATGTCCCCCGATCCCTCCTCTCCTCCAGTGAGTACATATTGAAGTCCTTTAGTCTCTCCTATGTTTTCTGGTGCAAGCCTTGTACCATCTTAGTTGCCCTTCTCTGGACTGTCTCCACCCTGTCAATGTCCTTATGAAGGTGTGGCCTCCAGAACTACACAGAGTACTACTCTAGGTGAGGCCTCACTAGTGTTTTGTACAATGACATCATGACCTCCCACCTTCTGCTAGTGATACCTCTGCCTATGCATCCCAGCATGCCACTAGCCCTCCATGTGGCCTTTGTACTCCGCTTTGACACCTTTAGGTCATCAGAAATGATAACCCCCAGCTCTCTTTCTTTCTTGGGGACAGTCAGTAACTCCCCATCCCATCCTGTAGCTCTCACCAGGGTTCCCCCTTCCCAAGTGCATCATTTTGCACTTCTTGGAACTGAACGTCAGTTGCCACACCTCAGACCATTTTTCAAGCTTCCTCAGCTTCCGCCTCATTCTCTCCACTCAGTCTGGAGTACCCACCCTGTTGCAGATCTTTGTGTCATCTGCAAACAGGCAGACCTTTTCCTCCAGTCCTACCGCAATGTCATCAATGAAGACATTAAATAGGACTGGCCTAAGAACTGATCCTTGCGGTACCCTACTGGTCACCACCCTCTCCCAACTGGATCCCATTTACCACTACCCTCTGCCTCCCGTCAGTTAGCCAGTTCCTAACCCAGTCTACTACCTTGTGCCCCATGCCCAGACCATTCATTCTGTTGAGCAGCCTTTAATGTGGGACAGTGTTGAAGGCTTTGCTGAAATCGAGGTAGGTGACGTCTACCACCCCCCCACCCCGATGTACTTTCCTTGTCACCCAGTCAAAAAAATCTAATCAGATTCGTCTGACATGACCTTCCTGCTATGAATCCATGTTGCCTCGCATCCTGGGCACCGCTGGATTCCAGGTGTACCACTATTCTTTAAGCAGTGCCTCCATGATCTTACCCACTTCTGAAGTGAGGCTAATTGGCCTATAGTTCCCTGCCTCCTCCCTACTAATACTTTTGTGTAGAGTGACTATTTCTGTCCTCCTCCAGTCCTGCGGAACCACTCCTGTGTCGAGTGACTTGGTGAACAATGCTATCAGAGGCGCCGCTAGCTCTCTTCACAGCTCCCTTAATATCCTTGGGTGTATGCCATCTGGCCCCATTGCTTTATCCGCCTTCAGTTCTGAGAGCTCCTCCAGGACTCTTTCCACTGTGAATGAACTTGTGTTTACCTCTCCCCTCCTTTGTGTCTGTTACCCAGCTGTGGTCCCTGACCCCCCCCCCCCTTAGTGAATACTGAACAGAAGTGTTTATTCAGTATTTCTGCCTTTTCCATGTCTCCCTCCTTATACTCCTCTATATCCCCTTTGAGTCTTACATTCCACCCCCCCGGTCTTTCTTAATTCGCTAATGTAACTATAGAATGCCTTGTCCCCTTTCTTCACTGTTTTCGCTAATCTGTCTTCAGTCTGTGCCTTTGCTCTCCTTACAGCCTTCCATGCTTCCCTTAAGATTCCTTAAGTACACCTCCCTGTCCTCCTCCCTTATATTTCCTGAAACCTGCCCTGTTGGCCCTTACTTTGTCTACAACCTCTCTCGAGAACCACAGTGGTTTCCTCCTTCTCTTGCCCTTATCTACCAACATGATGCATTGACTCGTCACCTCCTGTATGGGTCCCTTCAGTTGTTCCCACTGCTCATCAACTCCCCCTCCTGTCTCCCTTCTTGCCAATGCCTCTTTGATACAACTCCGCATTTTAGCAAAATCCACCCTCCTAAAATCTAAGACCTTTGTCTTCGTGTGACTAGACTGTCTCTGTCCCTATGCTAAACCACACTAAGTGATGGTCGCTGGAACCAAGATGACCCTCCACCTGGATGTTTGTGATTGTGTCCCAACTGGTCAGTACTAGGTCCAGAATTGCCCTGTCTCTGGTGGGATCAGTCACTAGCTGTCTTAGGCCTGCCCCCTGTTGGGAATCCAGGATGTCTCGCTCCTGGTTGAAGCAGCTGCTGGGATGGTCCTGTTCAGGTCTGGGATACTGAAATCAACCAGCAGCAATACCTTTGCTGCCATCATGTGAATTTGATCCCCAGATCCCTATCCAACTCCTCCCTCTGTGCTGGAGGCCTGTAGATCACCCCTGCTCGGATTGCTGTGCCATTATTGCTTGGCTCAAGGGTGACCCACAGTGCCTCGGCCTTCCCGGCTACCCAGTACCTCCGTTGCCTTTATACCCTCCCTAACGTTCATGCCCACACCGCCCCCTTTTTTACACTCCCTGTTCCTCCTGATAGAGCATACCCCGGTACATTAACATCCCAGTCATGATCTGTGGTGCACCAGGACTCTGTTATTGCCAATATGTCCAGGTCTACCTCTACTAACAATGCTTCCAGGTCTGAGATTTTATTTCCCAGGCTGCAAACATTTGCAAACATGGCCTTCCATGTTTTGCTGCCTATCTACCCTCTACTCATGCCACGGCTCTGCTGCTTCCTGCCCCTCCCCCAGTTTACCTTTTTATGCTGCCTTCCTACCTCTGCTTTTCCCTCTTTGTCTAATTTAGGTGATACTGTCTGCATCTTGTCTTCCTGATCCTCTTTTCTGGCTTCCCTATCTTGTGGGCAGGTGGGCTTAGTTAGAAAAAGGTGAGACCGTAAAAAAAAAAAAAAAAAATAAAAAGGTATGCCACTAGGGCAAGGCAGAATAGTTTGGTAGATTGGGCAGATTGGATGGGCCAAGAGCATATTTCTGCCGTGAATGTCTATGTATGTATGTCTGTATGTATGTATCTGTGGAGAGAGGTATTCATCCAAGTCCATCAGGGATTGATGTAAAGTGCCCCATTTCTTATCAAATTTGTCCAACTGATCGTTTAGTGATACAGCGAGCTTTTCTGTTCTAAGAATATCTAAGATACTATTTCTCCATTCTCGTATCGTAAGGATTTTATCTTCCAGCCAATATTTCAGAATGATCTACCTGACAGCCACCCAAATTAACATAAGAGAATTATTTTGTTCATATGACCAGGGCTGTGCATACAGACTAATTGGCCCAGACATTCCCTTCTTAATAATCAGTAATTATATTAAAATCTGTTTGCCTGGCTATGTGATATAAACATTCCTACCCTTTTCTTTCTCTTTAACTGGGCACCCCTTAAGTCCTTATGTAACCTTAATGAACTGTTCATTGAAAGGTAAGATATGATTTTTCAGTTTTCTCCTATATGAATGAATATATTTTTTTCAGGCGGGAGAATTCTGTTCTTGAATGATTAACTTAGAACTGGTTATAATTTATTGGTGTTCATACCTTGTTTAAATAAGTTTATTGTATATGTTGAAAGAGTTTATGCATTTACTAAAATACCATTAGTATTTGCCTAATTTTATTTGCATATTATTTATGTAATGTTTCTATATTTGAATACTTTTAATAAAATATATTGACACAAAACAAAGTCCATCAGGGATTAGTACTGGAGCCGCATTTTCATCAATGAGCTGAAAGACTGCCTGCCCAGTGGCGTGGAGGATTGAGGCATCATGCCTTACCTCCTGCCACGCCGGCAACCCGTGTTCACAGTGTAAATGGGTCATCAAGGGTTGGCTAGGGTGAGAGAGAACAGAATGTCTAGAGGACAGCTCTTCTCTCCCAGGGAGGGAGGGACATAGGGACCAGTGCCAGTCTGACACCTAGTGGTGACTGGGTGTCGGCACGCTAGGCCCCTCAAACATGCAGGGGAGGTAGAGCAGTTGGCTGGCGTGATGTGGGCGGACGCACGCACACTGCGGCTGTTGCCGACATGGCACGCTCCACCTACGACAAAGCCAGAAAATCATGAAAAAATGTCCAGGCGTGTCGGATGACAGCCGACCCTCACATGCCCCACCCTCAGCAGAAGCAGCCCTCCCAGACACTGGATCCTTACTTGGCAGGGATATGGGGTCCCTGCCACCGAAGGCATAACCATGGAGGAAGAAGGGAGAGGTCCTGTCGTGGTTGAGGGATGATGCTGGGGGGTTGGCAGGAATGTGTCCTGACCGCACCGACGAGGAGCAGAAAAGAATGCAAAGTAAAAAAAATAATAATAATTATCTGAATGATGGCGTCTCCAGCAGGCTGCTTAAGTTCATCGATGACACTAAGCTGGCCAGGTGGGTGGACTCCCATGAAGACTCTTGGAGTCTTGGGTTCAATGTAGCCAAATAAAAAGTGCTACAGATGGAGAGGAAAACACAAGAGGAATAGCCTACGCACTGTATGGGGCTCCTCTTGCTGCAGTGGAGGAAACTATAGTTATGTAGGAACATACCGTAACAGCAGATCTTCAAGAGAGGTTCATAGAAACATAGACTTTGACGGCCGATAAGGACCACTTGGCCCACCCAGTCTGCCCATTTCCCTACCTACTAGATAAGCAGCAGATTTTAGTTAACCAACAGCCTACTTCCTGCCACCCCCCACTATAATTGCCTTATGTCTGTCCCATGCATGTTTGAATTCCTCCACTGTTTTAGACCCCACAGCCTCTCCAGGAAGGCGGTTCTATGCATCCACCACTCTATCCGTGAAAAAAATGTCCTTACATTACCCCTGAACCGTCCCCCCTCCATCTTTAAATTGTGCCCCCTTGTTCTTACACATCTCTTTTCTGAAAGATGCTACCCTCCTGACTTTGTTGATTCCTTGAGGTACTTGAACATTTCTATCATGTCCCCCGTTCCTCCTTTCATCAAGGGTATACATATTAAGCTCTCGCAGTCTCTCTTCATATGGTTTCTGATGCAGTCCCTGCACCATTGTAGTTGCCCTCCTCTGAACTGCTTCCATCCCGTCTATGTCCTTGCATAGATGAGGTCTCCAAAACCGCACACAGTACTCCAGATGGGGTCTCACTTTTCTAGCAATCCCCCAACAGGGGACCACCCACCCGACATCACATGACTGACGTCAGCATGACTGTATATAGTGGGCGGTCCCCACGCCTGCCCTCCAGTTCTTCCCCCGGAGCCAAAAAGAGGCCTGGCAGCAGGAGCAAACAGGATTTAGAGTCCCTGTAAAAACACAAAAAGAGGGGAAGGGGGAGGGAAAAATATGACCTACTGAAGGAACCTCTCTAAGATCTACTGTTACAGTTCCTATGTAACTGTACTATCTTACTTGAGAGTGTTTCTTCAGTAGGTCATCACATACAGGACAGAGTCCCAAGCAGTCCTCCAAAGAGAGACTGAGAGAAACCAGGGAGGAGGACAAATAACCTCCAACAGAAAAACTGGAATCCAGAATGGACCCAGCCTCACGACAAAAGGCCCTATAACACAGCAAGGCCAAAACCAGCCCTTCCCCTAGAAGCAATCTCCAACCTGTAGTGTTTGGTAAAGGTATGGACAGAACTCCAAGTGGCTGTGGCACAGATATCAGCCGCAGAGACATTTCGCAAAAAGGCGGCAGAAGCAGCCATGCCCCTAGTAGAATGATCTCTTATAGTACCTGGCAGAGGTTTTTCATACTTCTGGTAACAATACCTAATGCAGTTGCCAACCATTTGGAAAGGCCCTGCTTAGAAACCGGTTTGCCCTTCGATCTGGGAGCAAGAGAGACAAAAAGCTGATCACAGCTACAGAATTCTTTAGTCCAGTGAGTGTAGCACCGAAGAATCTGATGTGCGTCCATGATACGGAGGAGTGCCTCACTTCTATTAGAGGGGGCACAGGAAGCTCTACTGATTGGTTCAGCGTGGCATCTGACGCCACCTTGGGAAGAAACTTCGGATTCATTCTGAGGACCACCCAGTCTCTACGGAAAATCAGATAGGGCTCCTTGCAAACCAGAGCGTGAAGTTCCTCCTCTGGGCTGACGTGATGGCCACCAGGAACAACACCTTCCAGGAAAGGAAGCGCAAGTCACAGCTCACAGCTGGCTCAAAAGGAGGAAGGGTGAGCTTTTCCAAAACGAAGTTTAAATCCCAAGGAGGAGTTGGGCGGCGGATGGGGGGTTTCAGATGGAGAATCCTTTCAGAAAGGTTTTAGAGACTTTCAACTGAGACATGGGTTTACCATCCACTAGCTCGTGGTACGCCGAAATTGCCAAAAGGTGGACCTTCAATGATGAATATGAAAGACCGGAGTCTGACAGATGATGGAGGTATTCCATGACTTGAGGGGCAGAACATGAGAAAGGGTAACAACCCTTAGTGGTCGCTGAGATGGAAAACCGTTTCCACTTCATGGCATAAGTGGAATGAGTAGAGGGTTTCCTGGCCTCAATGAGTACTTGAGCGACCTGGGAGGAGATGCCAAAGCGAGAGATCACTATGTCTGCAGGAGCCATGCATGAAGGTTACAGAGTCCTGAGCCCTGGATGTGGTAGCTGACCTTTATCTTGGGTCAAGAGGTCGTGGTCTCTGGAAGTGGAACCGGTGGTTCCCTGGAAAGCTGTTGTAGCAGCGGGAACCACATCTGTCTCAGTCAGAGGAGCGATGACAATCTTCTTTGCCTTCTCTGCTTGAAGTTTGAGAAGGACCCGCTGGAGAATGGGAAATGGAGGGAAGGTGTACAAAAATTTCCCTGTCCAAGTGAGAGATAGCGCGTTGTGCCAGAAAGCACCATGCCCTGGAACGAGCGAGCAAAAACTGGGAAGTTCTGCATCAAATTTGGAGGTGAAAAAGTTGATTTCCGGATGCCCCCAATGTAGGAAGATGGATTCTGCCACTTCCTGTAATACCCACTCGTGAGCTAGGGTCAGAGATCTGCTGAGACTGTCCGCCAGGACATTTAGAACACCCGGTAAGTGCACGGCCATGAGGGCCAGATTGTACTGGACCACCCAGTTCCACACCCGGATCGCCTCCCTGCACAAGGGGTACGAGCAGGTTCCTCCTTGTTTGTTGTGGTACCAAACTACTGACATTTTGTCCATTTGGACCAGCAGTGATCCCTTGGGAAGGAGGGTTTGGAAAGCCTGTAAGGCATACAAGACAGCCCTCATCTGCAGAACGTTGATATGTAACATAGTCTCCAAGCTGAACCACAGTCCTTGGGCTTGGTGCTCCCCTAGATGTGCTTCCCATCCCATATTCGAGGCATGTGTGGTTTGGGATGCTAAGGGATCTGGGATCCGGAAGGGAAGACCCAAAGAAAGGTTGCCAGGATCCCTCCACCAAAGCAATTCCTTCTGAACCGCTGAGTAGACCAGTACCGCATGGTCCAGGTCATCCAAGAGTTGATCCCACTGCACGTGCAAGGACCACTGAGTAAATCTCACATGGAGCCTTGCGAGGGGAACAATGGTGATGGAGGCCGCCATCAGGCCGGGATGGTCCTGGAAGAAGCCACTCAGGAAGCCTGACAGATCAGTGTCTCCACCCTGTCCGGAGGAAGAAAGGCTCTGCAATGGATCATATCCAATACTGCCCCAATGAACTGAAGTTTCTGGGCCGGGGGTCGTGGAGGACTTGGGAATAGTGACAGTAATCCCTAACCTGTTGAAAAGGTCCAAAGTGAAAGAAAGAGCCTCTAGTAAAGAGTTCCTGGATGGGGCTGAAAATCAGCCAGTCATCCTGGTAAGGGAAAACCGCAATGCCTCTGTGGCATAAGAAGGCCGCAACCACTGCCAGGCACTTGGTAAACACCAGGGGTGCCGAAGACAGACCAAAGGGCAGCACCCGGAATTGGAAGTGTTCCCCCTGGAACTGAAACTGCAGGAGCCGGCTGTGGCTGGGGAAGATGGGGATATGTAAGCATCTTGCATGTCCAGAGCGTACAACCAGTGATTCTCCAGAAGGATCAGGAGGCGGCTCTGGAGAGTCAGCATCCAAAGTTTTTTGTACTCGACAAACTGGTTTAGGTTGCTTAAGTCGAGTATGGGTCTGAAATCCCCCATCTTTTTTGGAACCAGGAAAAAATGGGAGTAAAACCCACTTCCCCTTTGCCGAAGGGGAATGTGCTCTATTGCTTCCTTGAGCAAGAGACTGTTCACCTCTTCTCGGACGAGAACAGCCTGATCCCTTGAACAGGGGGATCTTTTTGGTGGAGTTTCTGGAGGAAAGTCGAGAAACTCTAGCTTGTGTCCAATGGACACTAGCTGCAGGACCCATCCGTCAGAGGTTACCGCCCTCCACTCCTGTGCGTGGCAGGTGAACCTCCCCCCACCTGCTCCCCATCTGGAGACTAAGGAGGCAGTGGGCATAGGAAGTCAGGAAGTGGCTGGACGTTCAAGGGGAGAGCCCCCTGCACATCCCTGGTTCTTGGAGGCAGGAGGGGTGGCTGTACCCGTGGCCTTACACTTTCCCTGGCGACGTGCCGGGGCTTGCTTTCTCTGCCTCCAGGTCCTTTTCCGAAAGGGCTGCTGCTGTTGGTTGCCCAATCGGTACATGGACCTCACTGACCTGAGGGTCAGTCCTCTGTCCTGCAGGTCAGTGATAATGTCCTTGGTGTCACCACCAAAGAGTACCGAACCCCTAAAGGGGGCATCTTGAATCGGCGACTGAACTTCGTTAGCAAGTCCAGAAAGGCGAAGCCAGGAGTGCCTTCTGAGGACAACAGCAGTTGCCGAGGTGCGAGCCACAGAATCAACCATGTTGTATGTGGCTTGCAAAGCACGCCTACAAGAGAATCTGGAGAGACAAAAATCCTTGACAAGCTCCTCCTTTAAACTCAAGGGATCCATGGCCTGGACCCAAGCTTCTAACCTGGCCAAGGTAGCTTTCTCGTGAGACACCATATGGGCCACAAAATTAAGGGACCGGAGAGAGCATGTGGCCGAAGCATAAATTTTCCTCCTGAACTGGTCCATCTGCCTCGAGACTCTGTCCAGAGGAGAGGTGCTCATGTGCTTGGGTGTAGCAGAGCGGTCATGAGCAGCAGAAATGACAACAGAATCGGCCTTAGGATGCGCTTTCAAGAACAGGGCATCCTTTGGCACCAAGTAAAGTCTGTCCACCCTCTTGGGGACAGCCGGGGGGGGGGAATGAGGCATCTGCCAGGTGGTAGAGGTGAGGTCCTGATGAGGTCCAATCCATGGAGGAATGGGGACCGGAGACAGAGACTCTAAGTACAGATGTTCTGCGAGTCTCTGTCTCATAGGGTCTTGATCCTCTGACTCCCAGTCAAAGAAATCCTTCATAGACCTCAGAAGGTCCAAAAAGGCATGGTCCTCTGGTGGGGATTTCGGGGAAACCTTGCCTGACGGGCCCTCAGGCTCCTCCAAGACATCCTCCACAGACTCATCGGCCCCCTCACCATCATCGTCATCTGCCCCTTCATCAGGATGGTGATGGATATCAGGAAGAGCGACGTCCTGACAAGCCTTCTCTGAAATGTGCACCATAGCCACAGAAAAACTACTTGGGGACGGGGACCTTGGAGACCGTGGGAGAGGGAGTCTTGTCTCAGAGTCCAACACCAGCTCTGACTGAGCCCACTGCCACCAAGACTGAATCAGAGTTTTGAAATCCGGTGTAACCAGAGGAGGTGGAGGGTGTGGCGGAGGAAGGTGGGGCTGAGGGAGTGGAGGAGAAGGAGGCGGCAAAGGAGGCAGTATCACTGGTGGGGGTGGGTAATGATAACCCTGGAATCCCTGGTAATAACGACAGGAAAAGAACCCAGGGTAGAACTGTCCGTAATGGCTCCAGTCCGGAGGGGGTTCAGCCAGGTAGTGGTCCCCAGGAAACCCAATGGGTAATGGGGGACAGTTCGGGTCTAGAGTAGATCCCCATTGTCAGGTCTGGTGGCGGGGGTACCCACGTCGGATCCGCTATTGTATCAATAGGCTGCGGGTCCGGCGTCAGGACAGCCCCTGACGTCGGAATCAGCACCACCTAATCCGGTGCCGGGAAAAGGTCCAGCGTCAGAACCGGATGAAGGGGTCCTGATGGCAGGACCAGATCTGGTGCTGGGGCCAATGGCTTAGGCTGATTGGTAGGTCCTGGCTGAGGAACCGTCGCCGGGACATCCTGCGTCGGCGTCAACGGCTGAGGCCGATCGCTGGGACCCGGCTGAAGAACAGTAGTCGGGAAGTCTGGCATAGAAACAGGGTTTGCCATGTCCACTGGCAGGATCTTGGCTTGAGTCGGCTCTACAGGGATCCCATCAGAGGAGGAGGGGCCTCCACTGGAAGGCCAGCTGGCCGAGGAGAAGCCTCCTTTCCCTTGACCCCAAGGGGAGAGCGTGGAGTAGACCCCACAGAATCGACAACGTCGAGGGGTTCTCTGCTGTCTTCGCTGGAGGTACCAGTCAGAGAAGGGAAGGGCATGGGCGAAGGAAGAGGGGACAGAGGTGCCTTCTCCCCCTGGTTCCGCCGTACATCGGGTGAGGCACCATTAGGCCCCGATGGGGGAACCACATCTGAGCGACCATCTGGGACGGGCGTCTTAAAAGGTGGCGTTGGGCGGGTGCGGGAGGAGCCCCGGCTGACTTATCATGGTAGCCGGACGGGTCCCCACATTTGGGGAGCCAGCTTAACGGCTGCCGCGTGGTCCCTGGAGGAGCCGGGGGCCGACTTATCGGCTGGCGTGGTGTGTGGTCATCAGAAGAGCTGATGATCGACTGACCTGCTACGGCCTTACCAGACTTACTGTCCGATTTTCTGGGTGGTGGCTGGGCCTTGCTCTGCCGAGGGTCGTGTTGTCCACGGAGCACTCCCATTTGAGACTTCTCCTTGTGCTTCTTCGATGGAGAAGATGGATCATTTGAGAGAGTCCTCAGCAGACACATCTTCTTCTCTAGAGAAGCCATGCGGGCTTTCAAGAGATGGGCCTCTAAAGCCTGCTGTCTCCTTTTCTTAGTGGCCTGGTTAAAGGTCTGGCACTCCAGACAGGAGGGAACAGGGTGGTCTAGGCCTAGATAGAGGATGCACTTGAAATGACCGTCCTTGTACGGAATCTCTGTGCCACAGAATGAGCACTTCTTCTTGGGCGAAGACATCAATGAACACAAACAAAAATATGAAAATTTTGGTGAAGGAAAATCCGACGTAAGACACTTTCACGACAATCGCTATATGTAAGTCTGCAAAACAACTGATACGAGGCGATGAAGGGAAAGAACTGGAGGGCGGGCATTGGGACCACCCACTATATACAGTCACGCTGATGTCAGTCACGAGACGTCGGGTGGGTGGTCCCCCATCAGGGATTGCTAGAAAAGTCTGCCGGGCAGCTCGACACCAGGTGGCGCCAGTCCTATATGTGATGACCTACTGAAGGAACACCATCGAAGTAAGATCAAATTGATCTGGTGGTCTAAACAGATAAGGGGCTAAAGCATACCATGCAGTGCACAGCTGTTAAAAGGGCAGGTAGAGTAAGTCACCTAACTGCTCAGAGCGCTGCCATGCCTGCAGCTTGGGTTTGGAAGTGGACTCAGGAGGCACGAAAGGCTGGGGAGGTGCAATCATGCCACAGCACTCCCAGCTGAGATGAGGTGGCATCTGGTTCTGCTACCACAATGACCTCCTGTGGTGGTACAGGGAACTTGCACCTCTGCATGGGTTTGCTGTGTGCCTGCCAGGATGAAGGCACAGCACTGCACAGAAAGGTGGGTGTACTGGGGCATAAACAAAGAAAAACCCCAGTGTTGTCTATGGCACGTTTGGGTCCCGCTCCATGCTGACCTCCGTTGGGAGGATGGCATGGGTAGTAGACAATGTGGCTAGGAGGCGCGGGAGACCCCAATAGGATGGCAGGGTTACTGGTACTGGAAAGCTGGGTGACTCAGTACTGAGTAAAAAGTATATATATATATATATATATATATATATATATATATATATAAAAAAAAGGACAGTAGAATGCTGCGTGCATCAAAAAAAAAAAGAGGCGGGGGGAGGGTGACCAGTACAGCACTGAAAGTAATCCTGTTACTACACAAGGTCTGGCCTGGCCAGAGCAACAGAAAAAACTGCATGCAGTGTTGGGCTCAGTGCAAAAAAAGGACATTGAGGCAAAGAAGGTTTAACATTGGGCCACGAAAATGATTAGGAGTATGGAGGACAAAAGCTACGAGAAGAGGCTGGACACCGTTAACATGTACACTCCGGAGAAAAGGAGGCGGGGGATGGACATGGTTTAAATCATCTGCACACTCAAGGATATATACAAGAGAGCAGCAGAGATGTTTAATCTGTTTTGCTATGAATGGATACAAGGACATGCCCTGAAGCTCAGAGGTGGTAAATACAGGGGAAACAGATCACCATGAGCAGTGTGTGTGTCACACTGCCATGCAGGCGACCCAAGTTTGGAAGCACACTCAGGCCACCATGTCGGGGGACAGGCCATGCTAAGATAGCTGCAGCTCAGCGTGCGCTCAGTTGGGAGGGTTGGTGGCAAGTTCGCACCATGACTCCTGCAGTTTAGCCAGGAGCCTGCCTCTGACACACAGGAATGCTGTAATATCTGGAGGCTCACGAGGGCAACACTCCCACCATGGGGTGATGGGAGGACTTGGGGAGAAACCGCAGATAAACATTATGTGCACCAAGTAGTTTAAATGATGGTCATCGGTACCCTCAGGTCCTGCTCTGTTTAGATCCCCACTGGCTGGACGGTTATGGAGAGGCTGATGGGGCTGAGCAGTCACCAACAGTGCAAAGCAGACTTAACTGGCAGGAGGAGGTTGTGGCTCAGGGGCCAAAATGCATTGTTGAGGGAAAACAGGGATAACACTAGCAGGCACCATTTGTCCCAGAGGGTAGGTGAACCTATGGGACAGTCTACCAGTAAAGACAGTAGCTATGAACACTACCACTCTTCAAGGTAAGCCTGAACAAATTTCTCAAGGGAACCACAGGGTATCTATATACATTTGTACATGTTTGCACCAGACTTATTAGTCTGGGATGATATTCAGGATAGCAGCAAGAGCTGCCAACACCTAAACCATATTCCAATACATTGGTTTTTCCCTCTCTCTAGGTACATGTAACTAAACCCGGGTCGCCCCTGAGAAAGGGACTGGAAGGTTCCAGCAGGCCTATTCAGTTACCAAAGTTAAAAAAAAAAAAATAAATAATACATAAATGGAAGGAAGAAGGTCAAGGAGGAAATGAGTCTCTGCAAACAGGGATTGGGGGTGTCTGTGAGAGGCCAGGGTGATGGGCTAGATGCTGAATGAATACTTCACTTACGTGTTCACCAAGTAGTCCCCAAGGAAATATGGTGCTCACTGGGAGGGCCCATGGCAACAGGAATAGTAGCCATCATGCAGCCTGCAGACATCACCCGCACTCTGGTAGCTGACTAGCTGGCGAAGATCGCCAGTTAAGTCTCACAGGGCAGATGGGATAAACTCCAGGATCACAGTAGAGCTAAATGAAAAATCGGTAGGGCTGCTTGCAGTAATCTATCAGGAGTCTATCCAGACAAGTGTGGTGTCAGACTGAATAGTGGCCACTATGGTCCCAGCTGCAGAAAAATATGGCAAGATCAGATCCCAAACTTGAGGCCTGCAAGCCTAACATCAGTGCTGTGCAAGGCCCAGAAAGCCATTATCAAGGACATAATAATGGTTGGTTGAGGCCAAGTCTCAGCATAGCTTTATAAGGGGCAGACTGTGCCAAACTGACTTGACCACCTTTTTGAGGTCGTGACCAGGAGGTTGGCAAGGGCAGGGCCACTGATGTAGTACATCTGGACTTTAGTAAGGCCTCTGACCAGGGTGGGACAAATCAGTTTAGTGCTGGTGGTCGTTGGCCACAAGCTTCAAACTGTAGTAGCCAAATCAATATTTTAGTGGCTATCATTTTAAGGCTCAAAATCACTTTGTGAGCAGGTAGCCAGTTGACTGGTAAATTGAAAATCTACTAGCCAAACCAATTTTTAGTGGCCATTGAACACCTGGCTACCCAGTTTGTCTCACTCTGCCTCAGTCACTGGCATGACAAGCTTGGCAATGTACAAAATATGGTATTCACATGGTGGACTGCTAACTGGCCTGGGGGCAAGAAGCAGAGGGTTGTGGCGGACAGGAACTACTCCAACTGTAGAAGGGCAGTACCATAGCTCAGTAGCTGGTGCTGGGGTCACTGTTGTTCAATATTTTCATCAATCATCTGGCAGCTTGGGTCTCTAGCAGGCTACTTAAGTTCACTGATGACCCTAAGCCTGCTTGGGTGGTGGCCTCCTTTGGGGGCAAACTTAAGAAGGATCTGAATAAGCCAGATGATTTGCTGAATCCTGTGCCCCAGATTCAAAGCTGCCAAATGAAAGATGCTACATGTGGGAGAAAACCCGAGGTAGGACCTACACACTGTACGTGGATCCTCTTGCTGCAGTATAGGAGGAAAAGGACCTGGGGTCCTAAAAGACAAGGGGCTGAAACAAGACAAGCACTAGGTGCAGCCACTGTCAAACAGCCCAGCAGAATGCTGTGTTGCATAAAGGGGGGGGCTCCTAAACACAAAAATGTCACCGAAGCAGTCAAGAGGGTGTAGCACAGGGTTGCCAAAATGACTAGGGGATGTAGAAGATTAAAGTTATGAGAACAGGCTGGTGGCCCTTAACAGGTTTATCTGGGAGAACAGGAGGCTGTGAGAGGACATGACCTTAGTTTGACCCACACTTAAAAGCTATCAATAAGATAAGAGGCATTTGAGCTGGTGTCCTCCAGCAGGATATGGGGACATGTCCTGATGCTCACAGGCAGTAAAGTCAGGGGTAATGTTAGGAAGCCCTTTTCCCCCCGGAGGATGGATAATTTACAAAACAGCCTCTCTGCAGAGGCAGTGGGCATGAGCACAATACAGCCTTCAAGGAACCCTGAACAAATTTATGCTTATAAGGGAATTACTGGATACCCTCTAAGTAGGGTGGAAAGGGAACTTTTAAAATTAGAACATGTCTGCACAGCATACTGCCCTGGATTCTGGCCGAGTCACCATGGAAGCTGACAGAAGAGATGAGGTTAGAGGCAGCTGGGGCTGGGTGGTCACCAGAGGACGGAAGGAGGGTGATGTGTCGTGGTCTAGTCAGGGAGAAGAGAACTGAACAAAAGCCCACAATATATGGCAACTGGACTGTCTGGCTACCACAGTAGTAGCACTACTGCTTGCCATCCAGATAACCTGGGTTTACATCCTAAGCCCAAGCGGTCTGGTGCTTACTAGTGAGGCGGGTTCTGACACCGCCCTCCAAGAGGGAGAGAACTTCTTTGCTGAATGACCACCTCTGGTGGCCCAGGGATGGTAAATGCCATGCAAGAGAAATGAGTGGTCCCTCACAGAGCGGTTTTACATTGGCATGTACCCATTTGCCTAGCATGTTATATGGAAGGGTTCCATGTCAAATGGGCGAAAGCGAACGGCAACCACTAAATCAGCTTATGGATAATGCTGAATGGCAAATTTGTCAATGTCTTTTTTGTGGAGGGGCTATGCACCCTACACCCCCTTACTAAGTATACCAACTCTGGGGAGGGGGCCTCGGGGAGAGGTTACAGGGACATCACCGAATTTGTCACTCGGCATTATCCATAAGCCATTTTAGCGGTCGCTATTCTGGTTTTGCCCTTTTAACGTACTATCATATGGAAGCACCACATGCTTAGAATAGGATAAAAAAAAAAAAGAAAGATGGGTGTGATCTGATGTTGCCTGTCAGAGTCGAAGGGGTGGGTGAGCCCCTTTCCATCAGAATTCCCTGACGACCCCATTTTAGCCACATGGCACCCCTGTGTCTCCCTCAAGGTCCCTTTACCACCCTTGGGACCCTCTAGGAGTGAACAAAGGCAAAGAGTGTCATCCCTTAGAGTTCAAAGGTGGTTAAAGTAATCCTGAGGTAGATGGAAGGAGGATCCCAGGTCAGTTCCAGGGTGTTACAAACAGAAAGGATGAAAAACATTTACATGGTTAATAAATTCAAAGAGAACAAGAGGGTAATACAGATGCTCTGTTGGGGAATGATACGACGTCACAACAGTGAGATTACATGTTGGACCAGGATGAATTTATAGAGGCTATCGCTGTACAGTGTGGCAGGACAGTCTCTTCTTAGAATGCCCAATGGCTACCACACCAGGCAAGGGCAACAAGCTGGCAAATCAAGACAGACAAGGACCTAAGAGTTTGAAGTTGGGAGGGCTCAAGCTTTGCAGCCTGAAAACCAAAGTATAGCAGTTAAATACTGCACAATATTAATATTGTACATTCTTATACAACTGTGATATTGCAAAACTCCAATATAAACCTCAGACCACTTCTGAGCTGAAGACAAAAAGTAAATACAGTATATACTCATTACTACTTCTTGCAATCTTGACAGTCTGCAAAACACCACTCTGGAAGAATGTTTTGGGTTGAGTAGCAGTTTATCATGGATGCCTGTAGAAAACAAAAACACAGGCATGTTCAATAAAATGAATCCATTAAAAACATATTGAGACAGAGCTAAGGAAACGGAACTATATCATGCTTCCCACAAAACCTCTCTGATTTTGCCCTTGAAACAAATATCAGAGCAGCTCGAAATTCTTGGAATTTAAACAACCTGTAGTTGCTACCTTGAAGGACCGACTTCCTGAGGTCATGGGATTAATTTTGCAAAATATAATATTCAGACAATAATACTTCGATGTCCCCAGGACTTACTTTCACCAATGCCTTTTGGCCTTCATCTGCTCTGGCTGTGTGTTTGCATACACTGCTCAAACAGTCCCTCTTGCAACATCATAACCATCTCCACAGCAAGCAGCTGCAGTGTCACCTCTTGTAACTGAGCAGCAAGAGCAGATGAAGACCACGCGACAGAGATCCTGATTTCACACAAATGTAAAATAGGAAAGGCAGTATAGCCTAGAGGGTTAAAGCACCAAGCTGGAAACCCAGTACGCCTGGGTTTGAAACTTACAACCGCCGCTTGAATAATGGGTGGAACAAAGCAGTATCTTCACCTCCCTGTGCTCCCAGGATGCATCAGACATGAACTTCAACTCAGTGTGCCCTTCCTGGTCAAAATTTATAAAATAAAAGCTCAATTGCAGGTCCCTAACAAAAGTTGTCCTTACTGAACTGATTGCTCTTTAAAACTCAGTGCATGATGCCCGCTACTTGTATTGGTAAGGGGCTACATGATGTTTATCTTGTAATTGTAGTGTTCAGCCTACAGCACTCAATAACAATATATTACCTTCGTACAACAATATCAAGAAAATTTATGTCGTCTGGCTGATTTTCTATAAATAAGCAACAAACATGCAAAATGGTGTTCATTTAGCTAGATCACCACACAGACCAGGGATGCTGTGATCGGCCAAGTGCTCTCAAATACCAGGGCAGGAAGTGACACACTAAAGCTTAATTCAGCAATACAGCATACTGTTTTTCTGCTGTGCTTTCACTCTGTTTATTACACATTGTTAATGCTCTATGTCATTTCATTGTACAATTATTCAGATTATCTACTGTAAATACTATATGTATATATCTCTTACCCTCCCCAGGACACATCTGGAAATGAGCTGTTACTCAACTCAGTATGTCTTTCCTGGTGAAACTTTTGAAATAAATAAATAGCTTAACACAAAAGGAACCCTTGCAACGAGGGGACACCAAGGGGGTAGGGTAAATCGGCAGATTAGATAGGCCAGGCGGTCCTCATCTGCCCTCGAATTCTATGTATCTATGTATACCTTGGAGTGTATTATTGCACTTATAAAAATGTGTCTTTAATTATCAAAATATTGCATGTAAACAGAAACCAAAACCTGTAACTGTGCATTAAGCATTACTGCCATATGATCATGTGTCTATCAGAGCTCTTTTTATCTACTCATTTCATAAACTTTTGCAGTTACCTGTCACAATTTTTACGGGACTCTATGCAAATAAGATGTCCATCTCCTGGCTATTGATCCTGGTTTAAAAACGAAATTAATTTAAACCTCATGGACGCCCCTCAGTTTTAACTATTGGAAACCCTCCATTGATAGTTTGCAGTAAGACTTTAAAGGGGACAAGAGTTGATTACTTATGTGTAGTTGTTTGAAATTTCTCTATTTTCATAAATTATAGTCACATCTCTAAAGAATCCCCATTTAACTGTACCTGAACAAAAAAGCTAAAGCTGTCAGCTGCATTTTGTATTGTTTTCTTTATATGGAAAACAACATTCTGTGCAGTTCCTTTCATGGAGCCAAGAATTTGGAGTTATGACTACATCACTTCAGAGCGATCCTCCCCTCCCATTGCCACTCTTTTTACCCTGTCCCATGCCCCTTTAAAACTTCCCACTGTTTTCAATTATATCACCTCCTCAGGCAGTTCATTCTGCTTTGACAACACCCTTTCCGTGAAAAAGTGCCTCCTGCTTTCCTTTTTTTTTTTTAAATTGACAACACTTTTTGGTGGTACCTTGGCTGTCAGAAGCATCTGCCCTGATCACGGACCCCCGGAACCTCCACCTCCGATCATAGCCTGTGCTCTTCCCCCAGTCACCCCTGGCTTGCCCCCAGAGGGCGGGTTAGGCACCAGCCCTTAATGACACAAATCTAGTATTTGGTCGGGGAGCCGCATCAGAGGTGATGAAAGGCCCGGGGCAGGGCATCATGAAGATGATCCAGGCCCAAATTTTTCTTCCCCCTTTAAGCAAGGGCAGGGACGTGCAATGATGGCCAGCGTCCGCCCCGGCCCTGAGGCATCCAGGTGTCTGTGTGCTTGTGGCAACCCAGGCTCCGCTGGGTGTTGCTAAACACCTAACACACACACACACACACACACACACACACACACACACACACACACACACACACCCTCCTCCAGAGAAGGAAAGCAGTCTAAAGATGCTCGATCCTTCTCCCCCCAGCGGGCCCTCCAACAACCTGGGTCCGCTCCCAAACCCGGGTCGCCGACATCGCAAACGGAAATCCAACCGCTCAACTGGCAGGCTGGCCTCCTTTCCTTTTTCAATCTACCCTCCACATGTGTCAGAATGTGGTGCCTTGTGTTCCCCTCCCTTTTTAAGTTTAAAATGCCCTCCACTCCAACCTAGTTTATACCCATTAGGTACTTGAAGTTTTCTACCATATCCCCCCTTACCTTCTGTCTTCCAAGGAACACATATTGAGCTCCCTTAACCTCTCATCATATGGTTTGTCTCCCATGCCCTGGATCATCTTGGTTGCCCTGCACTGGACCCCCTCTAGCAGTCTGATGTCTTTCTTCAAATAAGGGCATCAGAACTACTGCACACAGTACTCCAAGTGTGTTCTAACCAATGACCTGTACAAGGGCAGAAAGATTTCCTCCCTCCTAGAGGTGATTCCTCTGGTGATACATCCCAGCAATTTATTTGCTTTGGCTGCTGCTTTACAACACTGTGCACAGTGTTTCATGTCACCCCTGACTATTACCCCTAGATCATTTTCCTCCTTTGAGCTGAGCACCCGTACACCTCCCAACCAGTAACTGGCCCCTGGGTTCCTAGCTCCCAGGTGCTTGCACTTCTCAGCGTTGAACCCCAACTACCAGATGCCAGACCATTTCACTAGTCTGGCCAGATCCTCCCGGAGTTCCTATCTCACCTCCTCTATGTCCACCCTCCCACAGAGTTTAGTATCATCTGTGAAAAGGCAGACCTTACTTTTGACCCCTACCGCTATGTCGCTGATAAAGATGTTGAACAGCACTGGACTAAGTACTGATCCCTGTGGTACCCTGCTGGTTACAGGCCTAGGCTTGGATAGTTCACCCCCAGTGTCATTCTCAGTTTCCTTTCCTGCAGCCAGCTCCTGAACCACCCCAGCAGCTTATCCCAGACTCCCAGGTTAACCAGTTTGTTAAGCAACCTTCCATGTGGCACTGAGTCAGAGGCCTTACTGAAGTCCAGATACAGTACATCCACTGCCCTACCTCTGTCCAACAACCTTGTGACCCAGTCCAAAATTCTATCATGTTCATCTGGCAGGATCTTCCATGACAAACCCATGCTGCCCATTGTCCTGACACCGTAACCTTCCGAAAGTTTACCAGCCTTTCTTTTAGAATGTTCCATTAATTTGCTTACAATGGATGTTGGACTGACCAGTCTGTAGTTACCAGGTTTATCTCTGGGACTACTCTTGTGGAGTGGCACCACATGAGCCATTCTTCAGTCCTCAGGCACACATCCCGTCTCTAGCGAGGTGTTAAACAGATCCACCAGGGGAACCGAAAATACCTCTGCCAGTTCTCGCAAGACTCTCAGCTGCATGCCATCTGGGCTAGGTGCCTTGTCCATCTGAAGGGCTCAGAGACCTTCTAAGACCCTGTCTACTTTGATCACCCCATCTGTTTCATCTCCCTCCATTCCCAACTCTATAATATCCTACAGCATAGGTCTGTCCTTTTCCCTAGTGAATACAGAGCGGAAGTACTCTGCTCAGTGCCTCGGACACATTCTTCACTGTTTTCCGCCCATCCTTCCCTTCCTGATCCTAATAATCCTCTGCTTACTTGTATATATATATATATATATATACATATATATATATATATATATATATATATATATATATATATATATATACACACACACACACACACACACACACACATATACATATACACACACCCCTGAAGAAGTTTCTGCCCTCCTGATCCCTGTGCTAGCCTTAGTTCCTTTGCAGGTTAGCTGCCTGGACACTCTTCCTGCATCTCGTATTTCCTGACTAAATCTCCTGTCCTCTTCACTATAGTACGTCTGTACTTCTGAAAGGCTGCCCTCTCTCCCTCACCTTCTCTACCACATCCTTTTGAGCCAGCTTGGTCTCTTTATCCTGAACTTTTACTCTGGGTCGCTTGCAGTCTTTTGTGGCCTCATTCAGACCCAACTTAATGACGGACCATTTCTGCTCCAGATCCATCCCCAGCCAGATTTTTTGCAAGATGCTCTACAAGTATGTCCTCCATTCCTCTAAAGTCCGCCTTCTTGAAGTCCGCCACACTCATCTTGGTCTTAGCTGTTTCTTTACCCATATTGAGGTAAAAACCACACTGTCGCGGTGGTCACTACCGCAAGGGGTTCCTACATTGCTATATCTTGGACGTGTTTCTCTGTCTGACAACACCAGGTCTAGTATGGCACCATCCCTGGTCGGCTGGGTGACCCCTGCACTAGGAAACAGTCCTGGAAACTTCCAGGAAGACATTTTCTAGAACAGCAGGTAGCCAGGGTACTCCAATCTATTCCTGGCAGGTTAAAATCACCTGTTATGGCAAGGTTTCCTGTATCTCCTAACTTCCTGATTTGATTCCCCGTCTCCACATTCTGTAACGGTGGTCTGTACACCACCCCCAATCAAAGCCTTCTCTTTTTCTTGTTCTGGAGTGTTACCCATAAGGCTTCTATTCTTCCTTCCTCCTGCTCCTCCCTGGAGCATATTATTCCTTCCTTATGAATAAGAAGGCCCCCCCGTCCTTCCAGTACAATCTGTACCCAGGGATCACAAGATCCCAATCCTGGTACTGAGATGCCCATGTCTCTGTGTATACAGGTCTCTTATTCTCTCAAGTCACCCACCAGTCTGTACCCATTAGACACACACCACCCCCTCAACCAAGTGTTTAACTCCTTAATCGTCTGGTTCCTAACAATACCTGCCCTAGGGACTGGAAGAACCTCCAAGAATGAAACTGATCTTCCTGCTTCCCTACAGAGCTTTCCTACCACCTTAAACCTATACTGCACCTGTTCTACCTCAAACCCTTCAGGGTTATTGGTACCCAGATGCACCACAATGCGAGGTAACTCCCTATTCTTTCCCACAGACTTTGGAATAAGAGGTCCTACCCTCCCTGTCATCATGCCTGACATACACTGTACCCACCTACTGCTTGCTATTCCCTGCACCCCTTCCTCCCTATCTCACACCCTTTAGTACCGAGTCTCCCAATATAACAATCCTCTTGCCCTTCCCCCCTTCTCTTTTGCATATCTAGCTGTGCATATCCCAGAGGCCCAGTACCTCCTATACACCTGCTTACGCTCAGGTTTGCCTTCCCTTTTGTCTACCCTTTCTCCCTCCCACTGGTCGCCCTTCCCAGACTAGGTCTCTCATCCTCCCCCCGTGTATCTTCCATCCCTTTCACCACTGCCACTGATCCACCTCGCCACATCCCCTCCTGCCCCACTTTTCCCCTTTGCTCTGTTCCTAGACTCCACCCCTTCGTGATCCTTGGCCACCTGATCTTCCCCCTGCTCTTCCAAACCAGGCAATATAGTGACCCTGTTCAAGGAAGGCCCTCCCTTGACAAGACTAACTTCCAATTTCCCTCCATTATCCCTACTCTGCCATCCTTGCCCAGAAACCTTTCCTTACCTGCTTCTACCCTTCACCTCCTGACAGTTATCCACTTTGTTTCTTCGTTGACACTTTGGTGAGAATGCCCCCAATCCCTGTGTTGTTCTCCTTGGTTCTGCCCTGAGAGTACCTACCATGCTGTTAGAAAGTGTCAACCCCTGACCATTCCACATATGAGATTCCCCCCAGACCCTCGCCCCCTCCTGTCCCACTTCCCATCTCAGTCTCCATATTGCATCCCTAATCTGCTCAAGCTGTCTACATACTTGACAACCTCCTCCTCTCCACATTGTACCTACAGTGGTAGTCATAGAAAAGTTCCAGTACCGAGGTTATACCTGGGTATAACATAGAATTCGACAGCAGATAAGGACCGCTTGGCCCACCCAGTCTGCCCATTTCCCTACCTAGTGGATAAGCTGCAGATCATAGCTAACCAGCAGCCTACTTCTTTCTACCCCCAACCCCTAGAATTTCCTTATGACTGTCCCATGCATGCTTGAATTCAACCACTGTTTTTGACTCCACAACCTCCTCCGGAAGGCCGTTCCATGCACCCACAACCCTCTCTGTGAAAAAATACTCTTACATTACCTCTGAGCCACCCCCATCTTCAAATTGTGCCCCTTGTTCTTGCACACTTTTTTTGAAAGATGCTACCCTCTTGGACTTTGTTGATTCCCTTGAGGTACTTGAAAGTTTCTATCATGTCCCCCTCTCCCTCCTTTCCTCGAGGCTATACATATTAAGCTCCTTTAGTCTCTCTCTCTTTATATGTCTTCTGGTGCAGACCCTGCACCATTTTAGTTGCCCTCCTCTGGACAGCTTCCATCTTGTCTATGTCCTTGTGGGGACTGGGTCTCCAGGACTGCACACAGTACTCCAGATGGATTCTCACCAGCTGTCTGTACAGAGGGATAACACCTTCCTGTTTTCTACTGGTGATGCCTCTCCCTATGCATCCCAGTATCCCCCCCAGACCTCCTTACTGCCCTCTCACATTGCTTGCCCACCTTTAAGTCATCTGATATGACTACCCCCAGGTCCCTTTCCATTTTTGTTGTTGTTAGCATCTCACCCCCCACTGTGTACTCTTCCCCTGGGTTTTGTTTCCCAGGTGCATTACCTTGCACTTCTTAGTATTGATTCTTAGCATTGAATCAAAGCTGCCATACATTTGACTATACTGAGGCAGAATGAAGCAGGATCACATTACAGACAATGTAAATTGCCTCAGTGGTACCTTGAGGTATCTCGAGGTAGGAAACATTTAGATACCTACCACTGTAAAATGACAGCAGCCCCACACCCATTACAACTGACCACCGCACCCCTCCCTGCTCCCCCCGCGTCATGCCAGTTCCACCCCCACTCCACCTTTGGGCCTCACAGCTATCTTGATGCCTGCTCCAGTTCCTTTGCTCCCACATACTCCCCTGCTAGCCTTACGTACGATCCTCTTATTATATCCCAGAGTCCTGGTTATTCAACCTGCACTTAGACCTCCCCTATGTATGAACATTAACTATTTAATCAATATAAACCGTACGGGCCCTAGATAATATTACTAATAGTTATAAGAGCAGTTAAGTAGCTCAGAACATTAAGATTAAACTACAGAACAGACAGTATAGCTATACTTCACAAAACTCAGTAGTATTCAATCAGAACGCAACTTTAGTAGATAGTCAATTAAACGATTTGGCACTTACACTAACAGCTTTGCACTCTAGAACATACAATTGTAAAGAATACACATGAATACATTGCAGAACAACTTAAAACAAGATTCAGTGCATACACCCCATGTGAACAGCTAATGTATAAATTATTTACCTTACTGAGGGTACAGCATCTACCAGCTGAGCCAACAGTATGACGCTCCTAAGCTGCGGCCCTTTAGCACAAGGACTGCAGCGGAGGATCGTTAGGACGTGACCAAGAAATAGAAATGTATGTTGTATTTCATCCACTACTTATTATACTGGATGTTTTGTTATTCATTGTTTGTAATTTCTGTTCTGTGTCCGGGGCCTCAATGAACATAGGCATTTAATGTCCTCGGAGTTACCCGGTTACCACATTTTAAATATGAAAATAAATGTAATGCAGTAATGATGTACTTAGGGAGAAAAGGGCCAAATTGGTGGGTGAAGCAGTCCTTATCTGCCATCAAATTTTGTGTTTCTATGTTTTTCTCAGATACCGTTGGTATCGGACTACTGGTCTTATCACATAGGATCCAACAGAATACCAATGACCCAATGTGACTATCTGTGAGCTGAGGCAGACATCAGACCCCTGCTCCTGCAATCCGACCTTTGGATCTGAAATCTGAATTGGGTTAGATAGATGGACTATCTGTCAGATCCATTAGCATAGTGAAACGCACTAGCCGAGCATCACTAACGTGTACCAAATATACTTTTTGTGCAAGGGGACAAATTATTAAAATCAAGATGTAGTAATAAATCAACTATTATACAATGGGGTATGAAAATCCTGTAATATCATTGGTCAAAACACATCACATGACCGTGATAAATCCTCCAGTATACCCACTGTAAAAGTTTTATATCACTATAAAATCAAAAAAAAACAACTTGAACATTGTATAATAGCAATATACCATGACAGGGAGTGGGTATATGCGTGGATTTACCACTTCTGGTGTGGTTAAGTCACTCGGCTGCGCCTTGTGACCGAACTACACCGGGTATGGTAAATTCACCATATACCCACCCCCTGTCATGGTATATTGCTTAAGTAATAGATGTTAGATCCACCAACTCTTGGGACAATTTAATCCTTGCTCTAGCAGCTCGTATAGTAAAATAATTATCTATTTTTTTAATATTTACTTTATAGATAATAAGCTGCTTATTATTGCGTGACCTTAGGTTGGTTACTCTGACACAGAAATCAAGGCCACACTGGGATGATAATTCAGAATTTTTAGTAGTTTGAATAACAGGAGTAGCTCCTCCTTTGCCTTCTTTCCTCCACACTCAAATAGTTCAGTCTCAGTTAGTCTATCCTCGTAGGTCATATATCTTAACCGCATGATTAACCTGGCTGCCCATCTCTGAACCTTCCACCAAATCGATATCTCTCCTTAAATATGGGTTCCAAAAGGAGGACCCATAGTCTAAATATGGTCTCATGTATGTTCGACATAAAGGAAGGCTACAGTGTTCACTGCTGGATACAAATGATTGTCGACAGTATTAAACAACCTATTTGCTCTTTGAGTAAGTTTCCTGCAGTGATCAGAAACTGATACTTTATTGCTAATTATAACTTCTATGCTCATGTTCTTTATTCACTGCCCATATCAGTGCACTATTTAAAGTGTAGGGATATGACGGATTATTCCTAACAAAATGAAGGCCCGTACATTTGTTGTGTTTAAATTTCATTTCTATTTTTGGAGGCTCATACTTCTATATTTTTTTAGAAGTATGAAGTAAAATGCTCCTTTACTCCACTTATTATACAATCACGTCAGCAGAAAAGGACTCAGCAGCCCATCGAGTCTGCCCCTGCATCCCCCTTTAGTCATACCCCTTGCCACTGACCCTCCCCTTCCCCCACTTCTCAACCCCATATGTCTGTCCCATGCCTTCCTGAATCCCTCCACCGTATCAGCCCCCACCACCTCCTCTGGCAGATTGTTCCAGGTCTCCACCACCCTCCCCGCGAAGAAACATCCCCTCACATTCCCTCTGTATCTTCCACCCTTTAATTTTAGGCTATGCCCTCTTGTCATAGCCCCCTTCCTCCTTTTAAGTAAACTCTCCTCCTTTACTTTATTGATCCCCTTATGTATTTAATAGTTTCAATCATGTCCCACTCTCACTCCTGGTCTCCAGTGTGTACAGGTCCAACTCCTCACACCTCTACTCGTATGTTTTCCCTGCATACCGTGCATCATTTTGCTGTTGCTCTCTGAACTTCTCTATTCCATCTATGTCCTTGCATAGCTGCGTCTCCAAACTGTAATCTTGTACCTGAGTGACTCACCATGGCTTTGCAAACAGGCATCAGTACCCCTTTCTCCTGCTAGTGATGCCCCTCCCCATGCATGCCAACATTCTGTTTGCCTTCCCCACTGCCTTGCTGCATTGGTCTCCTGCCTTGAGGTTTCTGGATAGTATGATCCCTAGATCCTTCTCCTGCTCTGTTTTCTTGATTTCCTCCCCCCTAGAGTGTATACTGCTTGTGTGTTTTTTACATCCTAAGTGCATCACAGCACACGTTTTGGCACTGAACTTTAGCTGCCAAGTTTCCAACCACCCCTCCATTCTCTTCAGGTCCTGCCTCTTAGCCTCCACCCCCCGGGGTGTCCACCCAATTGTAAATTTCATATCGTCAAGACCAGACACACACGCCTTCCTTCCAGCCCTTCCGCTAAATCACTGATGTAAATATTAAAGGAGCGCCCCGTGTACTGATCCTGGGGCACCCCACTGGCCACCCCCTCACTCTGGAGTGCAATCTCCATTTACTACCACTCTGTCTCTCACCCTCCAACCAGCTTTCCACCCAGTTATTTTCTTCCTACCCCTAAGCTATCCAGCTATCCAGCTTATTTACTAGCCTTCAGTGAGGGATGGCGTCGAAGGCCTTACTGAAGTCCAGATAGGCCACGCCCACCGCCCCTCCCTGGGCAATCACCTGCATCACCCAATTGAAAAAGTCAATCAGGTTGGTATGGCATGACCTCCCATTCGTGAATCTATGTTGGTTATCATCCTGCAGACCGCTACCCACCAGGCAGTTCACCACCCTTTCCTTTATGAATACCTCCATCACCTTTCCAACCACTGAGGTGAGGCAGACCGGGCAATAGTTTTCCACAATCTCCTTACTGTCCCCTCTTGTGCAACGTCACCACATTTCGCCTCGTCCAGTACACCAGCACCCACCCTGTATCCACTGATAAGTTAAAAAGTGTTGTTAGTGGGGCTGTCAGCACTTGCCTCAGTTCCCTAAGTACCCTCGGGCACAAGCCCGTCTTGCCCCATTGCCGCATGTCCACCTGTAACCTGGCTGGTTCCTCCTTAACCCTGTTTATGCTGAATTGGCTAGGATCTACTTTTTATGCCCCCTTTCCCTTCCCTCACTCCCTTCAGCTCAGGCCTTCTCCACCTCCCCCATGAAGACTGAGCAAAAGTATATATTTAGTAATTCAGTCTTCTCAAAGTCCCCCTCCACAGCTAGCCCGGTGGCATGGAGGGTTGAGGTGCTGGATGCCACAACTCATGCCACGCCGGTGACCCGAGTTTGGGAGCGAGCCTGGGCACCGGGGGTCAGCAGAGGGAGAGAGAGAGAGAGGGAGAGTTGAGCATCCGATGGCTGCTCTCTCTCCGGGGGTGATGGGTTGTCTGAATCCCAGCAACCCCAGGTGGAGATTCGGGCACTGCAGGATGCGGACCACACAAATGGGTGAGGGGCAGACGGGGCAGGTTGAAGTGTGCTATGACGCCAGGGTTTGTTACGCTCAGAGGGAGGAGGGAGCTTGGGGACACAGTACAGAAAAGCCCCTCCAGCCCGGATAGGCGATGACCCTTCCAGCGCCGCTCCACCACACGCCAACGCTGGTTCCCTGCCTCTGCCACTTTGGTCTCCTCGGTCCATATGCTGCCCAGGGCTCGGGAGAAAGTAATGTCTTTGAAGAAGGCAGGGTCCACAGCAGGCGGTAGAGTGTATTAAGCCAGAGGTGAGGTTCAAAAGAGTTCCAGTGCTGGGGGAGAAGAAACATAGCTAATAATATTAAACAACAACAAAAAAAAAAAAAAAGTCCCCTTCCAGTTGTAACCTCCCTCCCCCCTCAGCCGCACTATCCCCTGCTTTGCCTTCCTTCTTTCCCCACATACCGAAAAAGTGTTGTCCCCTTTGGCCATTTAGCCATCTTCTCCTCCATGTCTGCTTTAACCCTACTATATCTTTTGCTCTGCTAACTTCCTGTTTTCTATAAGCCTCCTTGTTCTCCTCCTGTGTGTCTTTTATATACTTCATGAATCCCTCCTTACTCCGGATTGCTTGCACACCTCCATTGTAAACCAGAGGCCTCTCCATTTCTTTTTCTTTCTCACCTTCTTTATGCAAATTTCCATAGCTTTTAGTACCCCTCCTTTGATGGCCTCCCATAGCTCTTCCACATGCCCTAAATTCTCAGTCCCTGCCGCTTTCTTCCTAACTATCCTCCTTCTCCTCATGCTGTCAAGTCCATCCTCTGAAGTCCAAAACCCTCACATTTCCCTGCTCATTCCTTAGCTCCATGGGGGCATACCTCTCCACCTCTTAGCATTAAAATGTGTAACATTGTCCTTTAAAATGCAGAGCAAATTGGGAAATGGTTTACCAATGTAAACCGTGCAGAGAACAGCAATGGTTAGAATTTACAGCACACTGTTACTTTAAAAAATAATTAGGTTAGGAATTGTGGGAACAATCTTAGACTTAATGATTATTACAAAAAGGGTCTGAGAAATGGAGCTTTCTGATTGGCTGCAAACATTCTAACAGCCTTATGTTAATTTTTTATTAACATACATGTAGAGCTTAACCTTATGCTGAATAAGGTTTAACACTGTTTAAAAACATTTTAATATAATAACAAGCACTCTAGGATTATGTTAATGGTCAGTCACCCTCGGTCATGTGGCACCGGCTACCCTCGTGCCACAGTACCCCTCAGAAGGTGATTAACAGACCATTAACATAACCCCTGGTCATGCCTTATCTGCTTAATTTCTATTAGGTTAGTTAAAATTGTTAAGGAGCCACAGATGCCTTGAGAATAGCTTTAAAAAACATAATATTTGGACACAATACTGTTTTTATTTCTCATTAGCTCTGTATTTCCATGTATGGACCTTACTTACGTTCCCAGACATAATGTTGTGGACAATATGCCACAAGGACAAAATATAGTTACGACATTTGTTGCCAGTATGTTGAGATGCTGGACAATTTGTTGAGAAATAAATTACTGGACAAATGGTCACCGACACAATCTATATGTGACATGAGGAAAATAAACAAACAATAATTATTAAATCTAGTTTCTCCTCCAGAACCAGCTGTCTCCCCACAAGCGGCTCACATCTCTGTACATTACCTGGTCAAGTTCAGCACCACTTTTGCGCTGTTGACATGAAAAACTCCCATCTCCGCCCAAGTTCAGCAGTACATTAAACGGCCTAGCATCAGAAGCTGTCTCCCCCACTGCCCGCCCTCCCGACATAAGACAGTGTGAAACTGGCATCTCAAATATCTGCCCAAATTCAGTTATCCTCACAGCAGCACCTTACCACCTTGCCCAAGTTCAGCAGCACATTCTCAAACGAAGCTATCTCCCTGAGCCACGTTCAGCTGCACATTACTGAACGAAGCTGCTCACATCTCTGCTGCCCGCCATCCCCGATGTAAGACAATGCGGTGCTATGCTCTATAGAAGCTGTCTCCCCAAAACAAGCTGCTCACATCTTTGCCCAGTTTCAGCAGCACATATCTGGGCTAGTTCAGCACTCCACTTTTGCCTCACTGACACAAATAAACTCTCTCCTTCCCAGACTCAGTCTGTCTTCAGCACCTTACCGAAGAAGCTGCATGCAACTACTAATCAGTAAGCCAGGAAGCATAAAATATAAATTAAAAAAAACCTGACAAATACTGTAGGTAATAGAGGATGTACAAGGCAGTTCAAGTATTCTTACTGCAGTGATGGGAAGTAAGGTCTTCATTGTAACGCCGCCGGTATTAGGTCGCGATATTGACATTTTGACCATGACCTCTCTGTATGTGCGTCATGGATTTTCAGCATATTGTCTGCTACATTGCCTCGGCAGCAAAATTTGCCACAATGAAATGTCTGTATGCCTTGTATTTCTCATACCAATTAGTTATTACTGAGGGTACATGCATGAAAACAGGATAGCTGTTCCTATGAGAGCTTATCAGCTCCAACTGCTTCTTCCCAACCTGATGTCACAATACTCTGATTGAGACATCACAGCTATTCCCATGGTAACAGACTGTGATGTTAGAACAGAGCATTATGATTTGAAATAGGGAATAAGTTATAGAGGCAGATGAACTCTAAGGATAAAAGATCATGTTTTTTGTGAATTTCTTCATCAGCAAGTAATGAAGAGGAAAATCTACAGAATATATGGAAGTACAAGTTGAAGTGTGTCTAAATATTATTTTCCAAAGTATTCCCAAAGGTGTCAGCTGCTCTTAAACGTTTGTGTGTCCAACTAATAGCTCTAATATTGGGGGTCTATTTATTTATTTAGTTTTTACTGATCAGGTAAACAAACTTAGACAAATAAATGCCTATTTTCAGATATGACCTAGGCGGTTTAGCAAAACATGCAGGTATGCAATTTTAACAGTACAAAGACAATACATATTTATTTATAATGTAACCCGAGTCGGCTATTCCAAGGGCTACCACCCCTGCCTGTATGGCTATGCACAGGTTGAAGGGCCTGGATTCAGTAATAAGGTGCCTCCATTCAGTGATCGTATTGAGGAGGTTTACTAGCTCTGCTATAGCCGTCTGAGAAGCTATAACCACCGCCAACCCTCCTGAGTGGCCCCGATGCCTGACACAGCAATAACTTCACAGTCAGTACAGAACAGTAATAATATGCACACCCTTCACGCTTACCACCAGGGTTGGACTGTAGCTATGTCCCTGGAGACCCACTGTAAAATAAGGTTAGCAATACAGTTGCACACTTTCAACACTGTAACCCAACTTATAATATGCACAGTAGCCAACTTAAACATGAAAAAAAAGACAATCAGGTTTATTTAGGGGTAGTGAACAAGGAAGGGGCAAATATTTAGTCAAATGATTAGCAGTCTGATTTGGTTCAGTTTTGGCATGCACTTTTAGTCCCAAAATGACAGTCACCCAACACTGGGTACCCAGGATGGAAAGTCTGGATAGCCAGAGGCGGTGGCTGGCGTTGCAGCTGATGCTGGTGGGGCCCTTGATGGAAAGAAGAGGCAGTTAACATGCAAAACAACCACATGATTATTTGTAATCCACGCTGGAGGGCTCAGTCTCTTGCAAAACCCAGAAAATAGAAGCAATTAGATAGTACCGCAGATGATCTAAATAAGAGTTGCATGGAGCTACCCCGATTGTACTCACGCTATCAGATTTCTGCTGGAATGCAGGAAATAGAGAGACCTCGTGGTGTTTACCAATGAGCATAGAGAAGCGAGCTGACACAACGCACCTCTTCTTTACAACCTTTCCTCCAGGTGGCTGCAACCTGCAAGCTGTTGTTGCGCAGGGGTTGAATCCCCGTAGCTGGGCTCTCCCTGAAACAGTCTTTGGTACAGGAATTTCAGTCTGGGCCGGATTGGCAAGGCCCAGGTAGGAGGGACAGAGTGGCAAAGTTAGTTGTCTTCTGCTGGCGAAGCCTCCAGCTGGCATAACAGGTCTTGCTGTGGGCAAGCAGGTCTCTACTCATGTAACACATTTCAGCACATTTAAAATAGGCAACTACTACTCTGAACAGTTCAGATATAGCCCAGTTGCAATTCAGCAGCTTTATTGACCAAACCTTTTGATCCAAGCACATCTTGCGCACAAGCTGGGCTGATAGCTTCACAGGAGCAAATCTTGGTCCAAATCACAAGTGGCGCTGTAGACACTTCTTTCTGTCTTTTGCCTTAGGTTCCAACTTTTAATCAGAAAGTTCTGACTTCTGAGATAGGTAGTCCCAGCAGGAGAAATGTGGCAGGAGGGGCAAGGTAGGCCTCTTCTCACCGATTCCCCTATGTTCTTTCAGGAGCAGCTGCTCAAGGCTTGAGCTGTTCACACTTCAGACTCCAACTCTAACTGATCCACTATCTCTTGGCACACTGGAGATTTCCCTTGTCATCCAGCATGCAGATTGGCTGAGGAAGCTGTCAGTCACAGTTAGAGCTCCCCCTCCAGGTTAATTTGGCACCACCTAACAAGAATTTGTCAATGCCAATGCTTGCTTGCTGGCATTGGCAGTGGTAGTAGATTACAGAGCTTAATAGGAATGGCAGTGAAGTATTGAACTGAAGCCAACCCCACCACCACCCTGCAGAGGTGGCAGGCATTGGGGTGTGCGTTTGTTGTCAGGCATAGCCGCCACGCCATTTCACCACAGCCCACTCTGCAGGGCGATGACTAGTGTCACGTGTTCCTTGGGTCTTTGGCCCTTATGGCACTTCATTTCATTAGGAAATATGGTGAGATGGAGTGCGATATGGGAGAATGGGGGTGAAATTTGTGGCTGAGAGAGTCCAAGGCATACCTCGATGCCTCTCAGTGACTGCAGGGTGTGGAATCGTATGAGCATCACGGGCAAGAATCCCCAAGTCACACCCTGATTCCTGTCATTCTCTATAGGGTTGGGCGATTTAGTTGAAAAGCCTAATACACTCAGGCATTCGTTGGTATTTTAACTCCAAATTTTCAACATGTTTTGTGTTGTGACCCCACCTCATGAACAGGGGAATATCAGTTTGTTGGTGAAAGCTGCTTATGCACAGTGACTACGGTATTTAGCACCACAGGTGCAAAATATTCGAACAGGATGTAAAAATGACAGCTGTACTCTTGCATGGGGAGGTGTAAAATGGCTATTAGCTAAATGTGTAGTAAAATATTTAAAAAATTGTGAAGTCGCTTAGTCATAGAAACTGTGCAGCGACACCTGTTATATAATTAGGTTGAGATTTGTTATAGCAGATTGTCAACTCAGGCATTTTGGTTTCCCGATCATGAACAAGTGTCACTGTGATTTTCTTTTATCTGTGCCGAACAATGATTTCCCTGGCGACTCGCATCTCTGCACTGAAAGTGTGAAAACACACTTGACCATGTTGTGAAAATGGCAGCTGTACTGTTCATAAGGAAGTGTTGAAAAATGCCACTAGTGAAAATCTGGACTGAAAATATTACAATGTCGCTGAACTAACGAGGCGCTGCGGAACTGCACAATGCTCTTAAGTAACACAGTCATTTCATGGACTTTTGTCACCAAATTTTCAACATAGCCATTTAAGACCTCTGCTCATGAACAATTAACTGTGGTTTTTGTTAATCTGTCCTAAACATTGCTTTTCGTACACCGACCGCACCATTATTCCAGCTACATGTCCGATAACACATTTGGGTATATATGAAAATTGCAGCTGTACTGTTCATAAGGAAGTTTAATAAAATGGACATGTTGAAAATCTAGAGTGAAATATTAAATTTGCAAACTTACGAGGCATGCAGTAGGAATTGTGCAGCATGCGCCGTAAAAGTGTTTTTAGGAATTTTTCACCAAATTTTCAACACAGCTATTTTAAGATCTCTGCTCATGAACAGTGTCACTGTGGTTTTGTTAATGTGTCCCATACATTGAGTTTGCACACCACTGCACCATTGTAAGCTGCTATATGGAAACACGCTTTTGGTGCAGGATGTGAAAATGACAGCTGTACTGCTCATAAGGAGGTGTGGAAAATGGCAATGTTGGAAATCTGGGTGGAAATATTGAAAATTCGCAAACCTACGAACGTCTTCGTGGGACTGTGCCGCGACACTGTAAAACAGTCATTTTTAGGAATTCTGTCACCAAATTTTCAACATTGCCATTTTAAGATCTCTGCTCATGAACAGTGTCATTGTGATTTTCTTAATTTGTCCCATACATTGATTTCACACACTGACTAGCCATTCCTGGCGCTACATGGGCAGAAACACATTTTGGGTGAGATGTGAAAAATGACAGCTGTACTACTCATAAGAAGGTGTGGTGAAATGGCAATGTTGAAAATCTGGAGTGAAAATATTGAAATTTCGCGAACTTACGAGCCTGCGTAGGAACTGCGCAACGCACGCTCGTTAAACAGTCATTTTTTGGAATTTTGGCACCAAATTTTCAACATGGAGGTTTTGGGCCCCCTTCTCATGAATGATGTCACTGTCATGGCGGTATTCGGTCCCGAAGGGTGATTTCGCAGTCACTGCGCGAAATCACTCTTCGGCCCGAATAACGGCATGACAGTGACATCATTCATGAGAAGGGTCCAAAACCTATGTTGAAAATTATGCAAAATTCCCAAAATGGCTGAGATATGCAATAAGTTGAACCCTCCTATCTAGCCCATTATACAGCTTACGGTATTTCCTCAGTTCACGGTCAGATTTGAAGAATGTAGAGCGTGTTCCCGGTCCACCGAAGATCGTCGCGCGGAGTCGGAGGTAAGTATGGGGTGAGGGGTGGGGAGCTATGTGCGCAGTGGGTGGAGTGCGGGTTGTGGGGGTCAGGAGGCGCACCGATGGACGTTTTTTCTTACAGGTAAAAAAAAAAAAAAAACGTCGTGGGACCATTTACCACGCGGGTGGGCTCCCAGCGTGGCACAGAGACTTTGGAAGTCGTTCAGCCCGGCGGGGATTGTGCACCCCGTCGGCAAAATAAATTAAAAAACCTCGGCGGGACCATTTGCCGCGCTGGGGTGGGCTCCCAAGCGTGGCACAAGGACTTTGAGGCGTTCAGCCGGCGAGGATTAGGCACCCCGTTGGAAAAAAACGTCAGCGGGACCGTTTGCCCGCTGGTGGCTCAAAGCGTCAGCACAAGACTGAGAGCGCGTTCAGCCCCAGCCGTGGCATCAACTGGGAGGAGACAGATGCAGCTCAGCCGGCGAGGTTGGGCGCAGTCGGCTATACACTGCGTCTTGAAGCGCGCGCCGCCTGCGGCGGGGGAGCTGCGTGAGCAGCTTCTTATCGCTGCTCACTCAAGCGTAGCTCCCTTTCAACTGTATGCCACTGCATTTTGGGCGTGTCATAGACAGCTCCAAAAATGCATTGGCTTACAGGGGCCGCGCCTGCCAGCACACTGCCTGAATTGGAGGAGGAGGTGACACACCTCAGAAATCTCCGATGATGGCACTATGTTTCTTGCACATGCGTGCAAGCAAACATAAAAATTACAAAACTACAAATTTTCCTTCCCACGAAACACTGGGGTAAGGATCCATTTTAGGTCTCCAAGTTCTACTGGTCTAAGTGCTGGAAGTTCCAGACCTAACATGGTGGCTCTCATTCCTAGACATAAGCTGCAAGGAAAGCAGGTTAGACAAACATCTCTACTTCAAAGATAACAGTAAATAAGCACAGTTCCTATACAGGTTCCCTTTGCTCAAATATCAACTGCAGAATGGCGCAAACTAGAGCGGTGTCTGGCCGGTCGCAAGCCCTAAATCACCTGGACCAGCTCAGACCATTCCATCACATAGATTTGCTAGCCTCTTTAAGGGACAAACACAGAGGCTCAGCATGGCACTCTCACGCACATAAACAGAATCACACTGGGACGGGACACCAGCCTGGCAGTGGGCATTGAGTAGAGCAGGAAGACATTACAGTAAACCCCAAATTGGAAAGAGGGATTACACTAGTTTATTTATTTTAACTGGGTAAGGTGCACTTGGCATACATTTGCCTATTTTCAGACAAGACCCAGTGGATATAGTGACGTAAAGTAAAAGTCACAGCAGTTAAAACAGTATATGCATACAGGGCTCGAATTTTAGCGGTATTCCGGTACATTCTGGGTATCAAATTTCATGCTGGAATACCACAATTGAGCCCTGGTGCTCCCTTAGGGAGATACCCGATTTTCAACCCAGCGGGGGCCCAATCCCCATGTTAGTGCTTGTCTGCCCCGATTTTTCTGCACTGAACCCAACAATGGGGGCCCAATCCCGTGTCAGTGCATGTCCCTCCTTCCCAGTACTCTGGGATACTAGGGATCCCATTCCCAGTGTCCCGAAATGTTCAAGTAATCCCTTCCATTTTAAAAAGAAACGTCCCTCATCTTCCCCCATCCCTTCCCCATCCTGACCCTCCCACTGAGCAACCCCCTGCCCTATACTTATCCGGGTCGGGGCTGTCATCTTCTGTGGAGTGGGACACGCCTGCAGTCTTCAAAGCCAAACCGCAAACTGAAGAATCAAGCTATGTGCTATATAGCGGCATTTTCAACTTATATTGATGTCTTGGCCATTTTTCAATATTTTTGCACCAAATTTTCAACATGGGGTTTTTGGCACCCCACCTCATGAACACTGATGCTGTCATTTCATTACTCGGTCCCGAAAGGTGATTTTGCACTCGCTACACAGAATCACCTTTCGGGACAGAGTAACGAAACAACAGTGCCAGTGTTCATGAGGTTGGATCCCAAAAAGCCAGGTTGAAAATCTGTACAAAAATATTGAAAATGGAATCTATATGTGCAGTCATTAAAGTTTTTCACGATATTCTAACTTATTTATTTATTTTTTGCTTTATTTCTTTATTCTCCTTCCTGTCCCGGTGTCCCCTCCTTCCGACTGCACATATCCCCGTAGCCCCTTTCAGGATCTGCCCCTAGGGTGCCATTACCTCTCCTTCTCCTGCACGGCGGGGTCTGTCCTAGGTGGACTCTCTGGATGGGGCAGTCTTCATCTAGGGACACCGAGGACTACCATTTTCGGCTTTTCTCCCACTTCCCCCACCCCTGGGGCCTTCGGCACAGGGGCGCGTCGTATAGAGGAGCGATGTAGCCGCCGCCTCCCTCAAGCGCCTAATGGCGTCCCCCTCCCGGACTCCGATAGCAGGCCTCAACCCCTGGCGCGGTGCTCCCACCGGCATTCTCAGGTTGAGAATCCCCTGAGGAGGAGAGCATCCGTTGGGACACTCAATCCTCCCTTCCCCCGGCCGACCCCCGACGACCCGAGTCTGTTCCCGAACCGGGTCGGCGTGGTACGAGGTGTGGCGTCTAGCGCCTCAACCCTCAGCGCCACCGGGCCGGCCTATTTATTTATTGAAATGTTTCACCAGGAAGGCACACTGAGCAACAAGTCGCTTTGGCAATTTTTTAATATTTTCACTCCAAATTCACAACATTGCTATTTTTTCACAACCCCACATAAAAAGTACAGCTGTCATTATTCACATCCTGTCTGAAATGTGTTTTCACACTTGTGGTGCAGAATTTATTTTTATTTATTTCAATTTTGTTAACCGGGTTGGTGCACTAGCCATAAAGATGACTATTTTCAGGCACGACCTGGAAGGTTAAAAGGAAGACATTACAGGTAAAACAGACAGCGGTGACCTCAGGATACAACAAGCATTTATCAATGCAGAATGTTGCTTGCTTGTATGTGCTGTTTAGGTATTTGGAAGTGATAGTTCCATGCCTTCCTCCCAAGACATGCACTGTGTCTTTCCGTTCAGTATTCACAGAAGAGTGGGAGGAGCAAGGACCACAGCAGTTGCTGGGGTGGATAATAGTCCATTCAAAGGCAAAGAGTCCTGCAGGAGCTCACTAAATTGAAGATGGACAAAGCGATGGAACCAGATGGCATACACCCAACGATATTAAGAGAACTGCAAAGGGAGATAGCAGTACCTCTGGCTGCCATGTTCACTGAGTCATTCAACACAACTGAACTGGAGAAGCGCACATGTGGTCCCTCTACACAAGTCTGGCAGCAGGGGGGAGGCAGGGAACAATAGACCATTCAGCCTCACCTCAGTAGTGGGGAAGATCATGGAGACATTGCTTAAAGAAAGGATAGTGGGGCATCTAGAAGCCATCGGAGCCCAGAACCATAGACAACATGGATTCACAGTGGGGACATCATGTCAGACAAATCTGGTTGATTTCTTTGACTGGGTGACAAAGGAAGTGAATCAGGGTGGGGCAGTGGACAACGCTTATCTTGATTTCAGCAAAGCCTTTGACACCATCCCACATAGGGGGCTGATAAACTAGCTGGTAGGCTGAGCATGGGGAAAAGGGTGGTAAACTGGGTTAGAAACTGGCTAACAGACGGGAGGTAGAGAGTGGTGGTAAATGGGGTGCAGTCTAGGGAGAGGGGGTGACCAGTGGGGTGCTGCAGGGATCGGTCCTGGGGCCAGTCCTGTTCAATGTCTTAATTAGTAACATTGCAGAACAGCTGAAGGGAACTTTTTCACCAAATTTTCAACATAGCCATTTTAAGATCTCTGCTCATGAGCAGTGTCACTGTGATTTTATTAATGTGTCCCATACATTGAGTTCGCACACCGACTGTGCAGTTGCGGAGGAATAGCCGGTGCAGTGGCACAGGGGCCCGACACACATAGGGGCCCATAGTAAAAATCAAGCATTTCATTTATTTAATTTGTTCAGCAATCGTGGATCGCATATTCGCGTTGTCTTTTTTGACACTAGTGTGACTGACTGCCACCTGCCATGCTTGCTGCCACCACAACCCCCAAACTGCAGATGGCAGCACTGACCACAGAGTTGCGGGAGTTAACTGGAGCCTAGGGATGTGATGTGTTGCCGTCGCGCACTGTGCAGCAGCAGCACCCCTCACCGTACACAAACAATAACAAGTAAAACTAAAAACAATTAAAGTATGTTTAAAAAAAAAAAAAAGAAAGAAAAGGGGACAGACTGACCGTGGCAGCGATCGCGAATCGATGCTGTTGCTGTGTGTGGAGGGCAAGCTGGAGCCTGGGACTGGAGGCTGGTTGGAGCCGGAGGCGAGGAGGAGGATCAGGTCAGATGCTAACCAATTTCACACTGCTTGCAAGCATTGCGGCAGCAGCTGCCGCAAGTTTAAATTGCCCGCCCCGTATTGCTTGTTGTTGGTTGTTCTTTTTCTTTTTCTGCCTTGCTGCCTTGCCCAATAATGCCCATAGTGGCTGTTGTATTGTGTTCTAACTTGTCTTAGACTTAATCCGGTCTGTCTCCAGAGACTAAGTGAGTGTGTGAGTCTCTGCTTCTAAGTTTTGGCTGCCTGGCTGTGAGATGACCCGGTCCCTCCCGACTCCCCCCAGCAGCTGAGCACTTGTGACTTGGTGACTTGTCTTTCGCAGGCTAGCTGCAGCATTAGTTGAGTTGGGATTGGGAGGACTCTCACCCTACGTGATTGTTTTATTTATGTTCCGCTACCTGACTGGTGGGGGAGTATGGGATCGATTCATGTTTATGTTATATTCTTTGAGATGTGAAGGAGGTGGGTGACCATAAACAGGTAAAAAAACGGGGAGTTGAGGTGCCGGTATAGGGTGGGGCCCAAAATTACAACCGGCACTGGGGCCCAACTTTCTCTTCCTCTGCCACTGCGACTGCGCCATTGTGCTCTACATGCGCAGAAACACATTTTGGGCGAGATGTGAGAAATGACAGCTGTACTGCTCATAAGAAGGTGTGGTAAAATGGCAATGTTGAAAATCTGGAGTGAAAATATTGAAATTACGAGCGTGCGAAGGAACACTGCAACGCATGCTCGTAAAACAGTAATTTTGGGAATTTTTCACCAAATTTTTAACATAGCCATTTTAACACCTCTGCTCATGAACAGTGTCACTGTGATTTTCTTTAATCTGTCCCTAACATTGATTTTGCACACTGACTACGTTCATCGCAGCGCGCATACGCGAAACACATTTTGGGCGAGATGTGAGATGACAGCTATACTGCTCATAAGGAGGTGTGGTAAAATGGCAATGTTGAAAATCTGGAGTGCACATATTGAAAATTCGCGAACTTACGAGCGTGCATAGGAACAGCGCAACGCATGCTCATAAAACAGTCATTTTTGGGAATTTTTCCAAATTTTCAACATAGGGTTTTTGGGGGCCTACCTCATAAACTGTGACACTGTCATTTTGTAAATCGGTCCCAAAAGGTGGTTCAGCGCAGTGACTGCAAAATCACCTTTTGGGGCCGATTAACGCCATGACAGTGACAGAATTCATGAGGTGGGGTCCCAAAAACTCCATGTTGAGAATTTGGTGGAAAAATTCCCCAAAATGCCAGAGATATGCAGTAAAGTTGAAAAAAACCCTGTTTATTCCATTATACAGCTTACCGGCATTTCCTCATTTTGCGGTCGATTTTGAAGAGTACAGACATGTTCCTGGTCCACCCAAGATCATTGCGCCAGACTCCAGAGGCAAGTATGGGGTGCAGTGGGGGTGGGAGGTAGATGCCAGAAGGTGGGTGCAGATGGCGGGAGGGGGGGTCAGGACAGTCTGCGAGGGAAGGTTTTTCTTTAGGTGTTTTTTGTTTTACTTGACGAGCTGGACTTGTGCCACGCTGGGTGGGCTCCCAGCGTGGCAGCTGGAAGGCTGTTTGGGGGGTAGTGGAGCTGATGGGGAATGGGCAACCCCATCGCCACAGGACCTGTTGCCACGCTGGGTGGGCTCTCAGTGTGGCACCCGCTAGTCTCGGGGAGACAGTAGAGCCGATGGGAGATTGGGCACCCCGGCCATACAGACTGCTGCCACGCTGGTGGACTCCCAACGTGGCACCTGGAACTCTGTTGGGGGAGCGCAGCACAGCCAGCAGGATTGGGCACCCTGTCGGCTATACAGTGTGTGCATGAGGAAGCACAAGCACGCAGTATGCGTGTGTGTGTGTGTGTGTGTGTGTGTGTGTGTGTGTGGAGCGCATGAGCACGCGATCTTATCGCTGCTCACTGAAGTGTAGTTTCCCTTTGAACTGTACAGCACTGCATTTTCAACTGTTGTCACAGACAGCTGCAGCGTTGATTGGAGAACTGCAAGCTCTGCAAACACACTGACTGAATTGGATAGGGCTACACCTCCAAAAACTTGGATGATGGCACTATGTTTCTTGCACATGCATGCAAGCAACATAAAAATGATGATAATACATAGGATGGGCAGCAATTAGCTACAAACAATTCAGGTCCAGATACAGAACAGCAAACAAATCAAATCAAAGCATCAGTGCAATCAGATAGGATAAAGGAAGCAGTTAGAATTGAGGGAAACACTATGAGAAATTCAAAGCCAATTTGAGCAATTAGGGAAAATAAAATTAAAATAAAGTGAGTATAATTTAGAAAGGAGCACAGTACACAGGACTAGAGAATAAGACAAATGACTAATAAATGCAGAGGGATGAGGAGCATGGAGTGGGGCAGCTGGGGCTCCTATTAGATGGAGGAATGAGTTAAGGTAGGGTGAGGGAAGGAATAGGATGAATAGGTAGTGAAGTAGAGGAGCAGAAAACTAGGTGAGCATGCATGGTTCTGAGGGCAGTGAGTCTTGCAGGGTTCAGAGAGCGGGAAGTCTAGGCTGGGTTAAAACAAGTGCAGATGGCAAGCTCATCAAGTAGGTTTCGATGTATTTTTATGAAGATGTGATGGCTTGGCAGCTGACATATCTCAGCGGCAAGGAGTTCCAACATTTAGGAGCTGCACAAGAAAATGCATAAGGGACTTTAACAGATTTGCTTCTAGGGACTTGTTCAAGGAGCACAGGCCATACGGGGAGGACTGAGGGGTCAGCAGGGAGTCAAGTGACAGCGGATTATTAGATCTTATAATACTATCCAGGAGGGATCCTAGGGCCAGTAACCGAGAGGAGTGGGGAGAGGCCCAATTGAGGTCAGCATAAAGCTGACAGTGGTGTTTGAGTCGAAGAGATGTGGAGGCGTAGTGACATATGTTATTTGTTGGTAACATCCTATTTAAGGAGAGTGGCATTGGAAGTGTTCATGTAGATTATAGATACATAGGTTAAAGATGGAAGAAGAATTCCATGGGCAATCGCAAGTCTAGCTGAGGGTAAGCGATCATAACAGGTTTTGTAGGCCATTCCCAGCTTGCTAGTTACCAATTTAGAAGTGGTCTGAATATGCGGGTCAAAGCTGAGTGCGTCATCAAGGAGAACTCCCAAATATTTAAAGGAGGTGACAGCCGTGAGAGAAGAACCATTGCCACAGGTTACGGTAAAGAGCTCATGGCAATCTTTCAGTTTGGCAGCTGAGCCAAAAAGCATAGCCTGAGTCTTAGCCACATTGAGAACTAACTTATTTCTGGTTAGCCAGGACTGGATTTCCTGAAAGACCATAGAGAGGTTATAGTTGATAGCAGTCACACTGCTGGCACTGGAGTAAAGAACCAGGTCATCTGCATAGAGAATAGAGGTGCAGGGTTGGGTGCTGAGGGATATGCGATTATCGAAGACAGTAAATAGGAGAGGGCCCAAGAGAGAGCCCTGAGGGACACCAGTGTTGGTATACGAGTGTTCGAATAGGGCATTATTGAATTTAACCATTTGTACCTTATTGGATAGGTAGTTTTGGAACCATGCTACAGACTGTGTTGAGAAGCCCAGGGATAGGAGATTTTCTAGGAGAGGGTGATCAACGAGATTGAAGGCTTTAGTCAAATCTATAAAGACGGCTCCTGTAAGTCGGCTGTCATCCATGGCACACAGTATATCATTAGTAAGTTGAACAAGGGAAGTGGAGGCGCTAATATTATGACCCTTCCGGAAGCCATGCTGGTTAGCTGACAGTAGATTGTATTTGGTGAGGAAGTCAGTAACATGCAAGGATACCAGCTTCTCAAGCAACTTACTCAGGACAGACAGCATCGCAATGCGTCGGTAGCTGGCGATGTCTTTCCCTGAACTCATTAGGTGTGGACCCATTATCTCTGCAGTGGTTCAACAATTACCTCTCTGACCACTTCCAGCAGGTCAAAGCCAAAGGAGATCTCTCAACTCTCAAACCCCTCTTAAGAGGTGTCCCTCGAGGTTCTGTCTTAGGCCCCCTTTTATTCACAATCTACATCAAGCATAACCAAGGCCAACATCCATCTGTTTGCAGATGATACAGTTCTTTACGTGAGCCGCACATCATTACAAGCTGCATGTAACGACCTTCAATCTGAATTCAACCTGTTGCAATATCAACTTCTAAATAAAAAACTATTACTTAATGCCAAGAAAACAAAAGCAATGTTTTTTCTCCTTCTGTTCATGTGGCAAAGTTGGCCTCATCAGAACCTGTGCCACAGATTACTACAATTCTAGGCAAAAAAGTTGGAATTCGTCTCTAAATTCAAATATCTGGGAGTATGGCTGGACCATAGGTTTTTATTTACAGAGCACATCGAAGAACTACTCCAAAAACTACGACAGAGACTCAGCTTTTTCTTCAAGATAGCCCACTTCTTAACTAGAGATGCTAAACTGCAGCTGGTCCAAGCAACTTTTCTCTCAATAACAGACTATGCTGACTTCCTGTACAGTCAATACCCTTACCTCACTAAACTTGACAAGCTCTATCATAGAGCTCTGAGGTTCATCACAGGTCTTCCCTACTCTGCACATCACTGCTCCTTATATCAAGCAATGGGGTGGACTTCTCTACAATACAGGTGCGATAGAAACGCAGCCTTATGGAACCTGAGAGCTATCTCTAATAAACTTCCCCAAAATATTACAGACTGCCTTCCTCTAAACTCTATAGGCAAATATGCCCTGAGAAGTTGCACATCTGTCTTATTGAAGGTTCCCAAAGTTAACTCTCGCTTTGGCCGGGCTGCTAAAAGCTTTGCACTGCCCTCCCTGTGGAACAAACTGCAAAAAAAAGCTAAAATTAAGGACATCCATCAGCATCTCTACCTTCAAGTATTTATACTCCCGTCTTGGAAATGAACAGTGCAACTGTTTTCCATGACTCTAATTTGTTGTCATGTTTAATCTGTTCCACATGTGTTGTGTCTGTTTCTCTTTTCGCTATGGCTCACTTCGAGCCTTCTCTTCCCCAACCCCCCTTACAGGGTAGATTTACTATAATCACCTAATCAAACTTCATCAGTCCCCCAGCCCCCCTCCGTGAGCCCCTGCCAGTTCCTCTTTATCATATCCTTGTTTATGGGAGTTACCCTCACCTTGAAGTCCCTCGCTTACACATTATACTCCCCTCCTGGTACCCCCATCTTCCATTAGCTGGCTGTTCTTGTCATGGACTCTTCATGGCTAGATTTATGATCGTCCCTGGCAAGTAGACTCATTGGTACTGTTCTGCAATGTATATGGATTATATGAAACTATATTTATGTATTTAATATTACTAAAAGTGTCTCTGAATTTTTGTAATTGGATTGTCCTCTGTTATGGTTTCTTGCTCCTTTTTTCTTTTTTTCCTTGTTATTAGAACTTCTTAGTATTCATTTGCACATATATATATACATCACACATATATGTGTGTGTTGTATATATATATATATATATATATATATATATTTTTTTTGATGCCTTACTGTACCTTGACCTTGTTCTAACCAGGTCCATCTTGCAAGAGCTCTGCTCACTGATGTTAATCTTAGATAAATAAAGATTTTGATTGATTGATTGATTTTATCCCCAAGACCGGTCTAATCCTAGCAATCTTCAAATGTCAGAACGTGACCTTGGCATAGAGACAGTGTGAATATTCTGGCCAAGGGAGGCAATAATAGGGGCATCAGCTTTAGTAGCCTTGTCTCAGGGCCATCAGAGCCAATGCTAGTGCTTTCTGATATATTCCCAAACAGTTTGAGAACTTCCAATGTAGTAACAACCTTAAAGTAGAAAGGAGATGACTAGACCCAGAGTCGGAGGGCTTGGAGAGGCAGGCTAGCCATGCCATCTGGGAAAGAGGTAGTATATTTTCAGAGGTCAGAGAAAAGTCTGTTAAAGGAGTTGGCAATCATGTTCGGGTCATTGCAATGAGCACCATCAATTACCATATCATTCACGTGTGGGACTGAGTAGCACCAAGGAATGTTTTTATCTGAGACCAGAGTTTTTGAGTCACTGGATGCATCCATGAGCAGGCCTTTGCAATAGGAGCTCTTAGCCAGCCTAATTTTATGTTTACATAGGTTTCTCTGGGCTCTATACATTTCATACTCTGGTAGAGACCAGACTTTCTGTATTTTCTCCAGCACTTGTCCCGATAACAGAGTTGCCCGAGCAGGCCCTTAGTCTGGTTGCCGCATATCCTTCTTGTGCAATAAGGTGCACATGCATCCTGGATGGGCACGAAGCTGGATGAAAAAAGGTGGAATGCAGTTTGAGCATCCTTAGCCTGATAGAGAGGGGACCAGTCTATTCAGGAAACATCTTGTAAGAATTTAGCAGTGTCCAGTTTGGTGTAGCTCCAAAAGGTGTACCATGGTGGGAGAGAGGGGATTTTGGAGGGACCCCAGATACAGTAGACTGGATTGTGGTCACTAATAGCATCAGGTAATGTACCTGAAGCCATGATCCTATGTACTTGGTTTGTAAGGATCCAGTCAATCTGGGTGCTGGAAGTTGAGGAAGATGAAACCCTAATGGGGTCAGTTATGATTTGGTGTAGGTTATGACTCAGTTAGGGTGAGAAGGATATTTTGGACGTGCTCCAGCCAATTCTGGTTCATATCACCCAGGATCAGTAGTTCATTGTGTCCAGCAGCAGTGGCTGACATATTTATGAGCTCCTTAAGTCCTGCGAAGCCAGATTTTGGCAGATTATAGCCACATATGATATGTAGTTTTTTGCAGCCCAATAACAATAGGGCATGCAGAGATTCACAGGTAGAGACAGTGGTACTAGGTATAAAATTGTTAGGCTCATATGGGCTTTGTAGTAGATAGCAACCCCCCAAACCTCTCTTTGGTGATAATCTAGCCTGTCTAATCAAGTTATAGTTAGACAAGGAGCAGGCAGAATTTGGGGTGGAGGGTTTTAACCAAGTCTCTGTTAGGCAGAGAACATCAGGCTGATGCACTTCAACCCATGCCTCTAGTTCGGCAAAGTTGTGCTGGAAGCTCCTTATATTTAGATGCATAAAGCACATACCCTTGGACATGGGCCCAATAGTACTGTCTTGTGCGGCATTTGATAGGGGGCCTGGGTTCAAGTCAATGTCACATGACAACAGGAGCAACAGGTACCAGAGCTTACGACTGGCAAAAGGTAGGCAAAGTGATAAGTAGTCACGGATGTAACACACAATCAAGACACCGACACTATAAAAAGTAGAGCTTGGGAGTAGCAGAGGTGTGAAATCACTTAGTGTGGAGCGTCCCTGCAATCGTACTGGAGAATGAAAAATCTGTTAAATTTGGAGAGGACCCTGCCATCACATGGGGTCCTGGACCAGACGTAATTAGTGCAAAAAGGAGCAGGCCAAGGGAGTAGCCGACGATGCTGAGAAATTGTGCAGCCATTAAGAGGCAAAATGAGTTAGAGGAGAGAAATAATTATAAGAGAAATAACAGGGCAAGGGGGAGCAGTAGCTGGTATTGGAGAGAGCGGAACAGCTGATTCACTGACTAGCAGGGAACAAAAGAGCCCCCCTGGTGGAGAGTTAGTATAAGGAGCTTATTGGAAAATGGACTGCTAGACAAAAACACGCGACAGTCAGTACCTATATAAACGCAAGAGTCCAGAGAGGGTGGGCTGGTAAACAGTAGTGCAAACAGTAAGTAGATATAGGCAGAGCAGTTGCAGAGAAGCCTCAAAACAGCCGGCTTGAGAGTGTCTAAAAGACAGCCCCTCTCAGCAAGCCTGAAAAAGCTGCAAGGCGCCAATCAGGAGCCGGGCACAGAAGGCTATGTGGAGGGCCAAAATGTAACTTAAAACAGGGTGAAATCACGTCTCCAATGAGAGCACAATTGCCGGCGGGTTGCCGTTACCTGGGTTGCGGCCCGGGAAGCTATCCTATGTCAGGGATGGAGGGCGCAGAAGATTTCTGATCAGCTCCTTCAGGGGTCGATGTGGGCCAGCCGGAGCAGCGCTTTTTGGTTTTGGGCAGCGGCATTTCCTTTGAATTGGAAGTGGCAGTATGCAGTGCCTTCCTGCCAGGCAAAGAACAGAGGAGCTTGGGTCAGCAGTTGGAGGAACTGCTCCTGCAGTTCCCTCGGATCACCTGCCCAAATTGGGCAGAGGTGTCTGGGGAAGAGAGGAGGGATGGTATTAATAGGGGAGAAACTCGGTGGGATTAGGTAGAGACAAAGAGAATGGGTGTGGGCAGAGAAAACGGGGTGCGAGTGAGGTGTTGTCAGGAGAGGGAGAGCTAGGTAGGAGAGATATACAGTAGAGGTAAGGGGAGGTAGGTTAGGAGGGGACAGGACAAGCAAGTGGCATTAAGGTAGAGGAGAGTGAGATAGTGAGCAGAATACAGGGATTTCAACAGTCAGCAAAATCAATTGAAGCAGACAAAATTAATTTTTAAACTTAAATTAAACTACTTTAAACTTAAATTAAAACTAAAAATGCAGTTTGCTAGCAATCTGATTGCGAACATTGAGAGCAATTCATTAATAAGAATTATTTCAAGCATCATGGCGATGATTAATAAGAATTACTTCACATAGATTAATGTGATCGTAGATTTAATTTCAAACAATAACAACTATGCGGCGTAAACAGTAAGTAGATATAAGCAAAGCAGTTGTGGAGAAGCCTCCAAACAGCCAGCTTGTAGATGTCTAAAGGAGAGCCATCTAGCAGGCCTGGAAAGGGTTGCACAGTGCCTAATCAGGAACCGAGCGAGAAGGCTATGTGGAGCACCAAATTTAACTTAAAACAGGGTGGAAATTCATGGCTCCAATGGAGCACGATTGCGGCAGGTTGCTGTTACCTGGGTTGCGGCTGGGAAGCTATCTCTTGGCTGGGAGAGGCGCGAAGTGTTCTTAGCAGCTCCTTGCAGGGTCGATGTGGGCTGCTATGGCACTTTTCAGTTCTGGGTGGCGGCATTTTCTCCGAATTGGGCGGCAGGGTTTAAATAATTGATTAGCAGTTTTTCTTGGGAAAATACTAACTGTTCAGAAAGTATTATAGGTTTATTAGAAATGTTATGTTTGTTAAACACAGTGAGGCAAGTGCCATGCATTTTTCACAATGTTTTAAAACTTTTATGAGCTAAACACTAATCAATTTTTAGGTAAATAAAACCGGGCGGCAGTATGCAGTGCCTTCCTGGTGTGAGGAACAGTGGAGGGCAGGTTAGCAGTTGGAGGACCTGTTCCTATGGTTCCTCAGATCACCTGGTCTGATTGGGCAGAGGTGTCTTGGTTGTGGCAGGTGAAGTTATCCTCTGTTGAGAGGAGGAGGCTATGGTGTGCTAAAATCACCTTGCGGGACCAATGAAAGAAATGACAGTGGCGCTCTTCGTGAGGTTGGGTTCCCAAAGGCCATGTTGTAAAATTTGGTGAAAAACTCCTAAAATGGTCCAAGTTACATGCGGGTGTTCAAAATTTTCTTCGTCATGCGTAATATAAAACCCATTGAATTTAGGTGGAATAGCTTATTCTAGGTGGGATACCAAATTCTGAATCTGGTATTCTGCCAAGAATACCCCTTTTTCTTAAATTCTACCCCTGGCATATGACAAAATTTGGTCCTGAGCAGAACAAGCTGAAAGCTAGAGCCACTCAAACCATAGGACAGTAGGATGCCAGAACTAAGCCTAAAAACTTCTGTCTACCTGCCTTCCTGAAGGATCTTGGGAACATAAAATGACAGGATTTCTACCTCCACCTTCAGTGTCTGATGCATGTGTATCTTCCAGGATTTCTTAAACATTATCAACAAACACACACCCTTAAGGAAAATTAAATCCAGGAAACATGCTCCCGATTGTTTTAGTCCACAACTGATGAGGCCTTCGGTGTAGAGACACCTTTGGAAAGGGCTAGGAAGTCTCAGATGAGACTCTGACTGGCTTTCCTTCCGGGTAGCCAGGAATGCCTGCAACAAGTTGGTAGGCTAGAAAACAGCGGTATTTCCACACTGCCCTGGTGATAAATAAAACTGTTCTGGGAATTTTGGCAGATCCTGATAGAGTCAAGGGACATTCCCTTACCACCCTCTCCCAGCCAGAATTGTAGTAAATAACACCCACTTCACAGACAGGTCTGACATTCTTGATCAGCTCAATAACCACTTTACAGCAGGCTTTGCATTTGATACGTGTGAAAAGTAAACTAAACACTAAGTACTTAAGTACAGTTACTAGCTCTACCACAGCCTCCTACTGACGCTTCCGCTCTTTAAGTTCAGCCCATTTCCTTTAAACAGGTGGAGGGCCTTCTCCTTTCATGGATACCAAAAAGAGCGTTGCTGTTGATCGCTTAGAACTCTTCTTCCTCAAAGCAGGCTTTTTATTATCTGACAGCTCCAACTGCCCTACCTATTTAATAGTTCACTATGCCAAAGGTTTACCTTCTAGCTGGGAAACCACTCATTATCCTTGTTCAAGTCAGGAGACACTACTGACTTGAATAACTATAGGCCTATCTCGTTGCTTCCTGTGTTATCCAAACTATTTGAAAAAATTGTCAACTCTCAATTAATGGAGTACTTGGATCGTGAAAACATCCTCAATCCAGTCCACTCAGGGTCCAGACCTTTGCATAGTACTGTGTTGACTCTTGCTAACGTGTCAAATGACTGGCTCAAAGCCTTGGACAGTAAACAACACATCTATGGAATCTTCCTTGACCTCAGCAAAGCTTTTGATACGGTTGATCACTCCATACTTCTTGAGACTCTGGGCAGCATCGGATTAGACTTGGCTGCAGTAAAATGGTTCTCCTGCTATCTCACAAATCGCAAGCAGCAGATTAAAGCTCAAAGTGACTTCTCCCCACTAAAAACTACTGCCCCGAGGCGTTCCACAAGGTTCCATTTTGGGACCCATCCTCTTCACCCTGTACATCAACCACATCAACTCTGGTTTGGTTGCAGGAGATGTTCATCTATTAGCATGGATGACACAGTCCTTTACAACCATCCTCCTTGGACCTTTAGTTCAAGGAGTTAGAGCAGATTTTATCATCCTCAACACAACCTACTACATCTGAGGTCCTGCTAAATGCCAAAAAACAAAAGCCATGATTATCTCCCCATCCCACAATACAGTGATACCCAGTAGTCCGCAGATTACCACCCTCCTCAGTAAACCATTAAACCTAGTGAACAAATTTACATACCTGGGAGTCTGGCTGGATAACAAACTCACCTTCGCTGAGCATCTAAATGAGTTAACAAAAAAACTACTCCAGAAGGTGAAGGAAGGAAACATATTCAATTCAGTGCTTCAGAGTAACTGGTAACTGGTATTTTTCTTTTAAACTTAGATTGTAGGCTTGTAGTGACACTATACTTTCTTTCTGTGTTGTCTTTACTTATAATTGTTTTTGGGCTGTTGAAAATTTAAAAAATAGTGGTGGTGTAATTCTGTGCTGTCTTTAATTGCTGCAAATTTTATCTTGGCTTGTCTGACTGTCCTGTAGCTGGGTAAGGTGTTAATTGTCTGGCTCCTGACCTCAGCTACGTGATAACTGGAGGTGGGGCTTAGTCACAGTTATTCAAGCAGCAAACAGGAAGTTCATCTTCTCAGAAGAAGCCAGAAGGTGAAGGAAGGAAACATATTCAATTCCATTGTGCTTCAGAGTAACTGGTAACTGGTATTTTCTTTTAAACTTAGATTGTAGGCTTGTAGTGACACTATACTTTCTTCTGTGTTGTCTTTACTTATAATTGTTTTGGGCTGTTGAAAATTTAAAAATAGTGGTGGTGTAATTCTGTGCTGTCTTTAATTGCTGCAAATTTTACGCCCCCCTCCAACCTCCCCCAACTCTTAATTATATGCCTGATAATCCTGATTTGACAGGAGCTAACTTACAGGGTATAATGAAAGTGTGAAGTAGGAGGGGCATAGGGGAAGAAGACCACCCTCAGCACAAGTTTTTGACTCATTTTTATTTATTTATTGGTTTTTTCCTTAAAAAAATATATATCTGAGGATCAGTTACAGGATTTTAGTACTGTAAATAAATAAAAAAGAGAACTAAGAGGGTTCAGTAGCAGATAAGTAGTGAAGTTGGGTGTATAATGTGGGAGTGGTGCAATGCAGTGGCTGTGGGGCAGCCATATTCAGGGGCAGACCTTCTGGACACTGAGGTGCTGCCTATCTGCATGCATCTCAGGACTGCGGGATGAGGTAGCCAGACTCAGAGCTGAATAAACTGGGTCAGGAGTACCATCGCCCTGTCCGGGAACCACCCAGTCCAATGCAGCTGCCTCAAGGATGCCGAGAGCGAGGAGCACTTGGATGACAGGGCTCAGGAGGTTAGAGCAGTCAGGCAGAGGCACATCCCAGATCCTATTCTTCTCAAGAACTCTCTTATGCCACACTGGGAAATGGACAACTAAGCAGAGGTACCCAGGGAGTGGGAGGAAAGGATGTGGAGGTTAGGCAGTGAGGTGACCTCAGTGGGGAAAGCAGTGGACCCCAGAGGAGGAGGCCGAATCCTGGTGGGGACTCCATCATGAAGAGTGGGATCCAGCTAGGAACACAGGAGGGGAGGACAGGGAGGTGAGGTGTCACCTAGGTGCCACGGCATGGAGGGATGGGAAGGATACTGGGGATCACTGGGAAGGCAAGACAGGAGGGTGAGCTGGATGTCATTATCCACCTAGGTACTAATGGGATTTGTAAATGGGGAGCCAAGGAAGTTCAGGCAAAGTTAGGGAAATGGGAGGGTCTCGCAGTTAGCTACTTCTGTCACTTTCTGAAGTACTACTGTGAGAGGCAAGGGGAGTATAGGGTGCATGCACCAGGAACTTTAACTCATGGTTGAAGAACTGGTGCTGTGAGAAAGGTTTTGGATTCATTGGGTGACTGGGGACCCATCTGGAGGATGGAGTTTGTTCAAGCCTGACGCCTGCATCCATCCTGGAGGGGTCCAAGCACTCAATGATAAGTTCGTGCTACATTGACAAGCATTTAAACTAGCAAATGGTGGGTTGGGAGCCAGCAAGGATGATACCTACTTGCTCACCCCACAGCTAGTAACTGGAACCAGTGAACCAGAGGGGGGCTATCTCTGCAAAGCAGTGTGCAAAAGATGGAGATTAGTGTCCAAGGTGGATAAGCAGAATAGGGGCAAATTCAGCAGAAGGGCAGACAGCAAGGAGAACCGGGATAAATGACAACCAAGGAAGGGCTGGAGTAGAACAGTGAAGCAGTCTAGGGAGGTCAAATCATGGGAAAGTCATGTGTGCAAATGCCAGGAGCCTTAGCAATAAGATGGAAGATCTGGAGGCTGTCATGGTACAGTCAGACCTGGACATTATGGCCATTCACTGAAACCTGGTGTGCTATTAACCATGACTGGGAGATGGTCATACCTGGCTACAACATATTCTAGAAGAGACAGAGCAGGCAGGAAGGGAGGAGGGGTGGCACTGTATGTGAAAAATGACATAAGGGGCCACAGATCAGGAGGAACAAAATGGGGAGAGATACTGTGGGTTAAGCTGGAAAGGAAAATGGGGCCAGCCATCCGTACAGGGTGTGGTCTATAGACCACCAGCCCAGGAGGAAGAAACAGATAGGAGCTGATGCCAGCTGCATCCAAAGGATGGCAGACAAGGTGAGGTAGTACTGGTTGAGACTTTAACATACCAGACGCGGGATTGAGCACCCAGCAGCAGCATCAACTAGAGCTGATTTATCCTGGACTCCTTCAGGGTGCCTTCCTCAAGCAACTGGTCATGGGACCAACTCGGCAGAAGGCATTCACTGGACCTTGTGCTCACAAACAGGGACAGTGTGATGGGGGTAACAGTGGGGGAGCACCTGGGTAACAGTGACCACCAGTCATTGTGGTTTGAAATCACAGAAAGAGCAGAGCTAAACCACACAAAAAGCACGTATCCTGGATTTTGGGGGCAGACTTTGGGAAAATGGGGGAGATACTTGAAAGAGGCATTGAGGGAATGGGACAGGAATCAGGATTGAGGAACAGTGGGCAGTATTTAAATGGGATTATAAGAACAACAGAATTATGCATTAAGCAGGTTAGCAAGAGGAAAAGAAAGAGACCGTATGGTTTCCAAAGAGGTAGTAAAGAAAGTGAGAAGCGGGTGCATTCAGGCAATACAAAGGACACAGGCAGAGGGATAGGACATTTTCAGCCAGTTCAGTTAAAAAAGAATAAAGCTCTCCTTCCCAGCTCCAAAGTCATTCATTGTAATTTTTTTTTATTTTTACCTTAGCCATGTTTAAAAACTGTTTCTTTTTCCCCTCATGCTGTTGTGAGGGAAAAGTTGCAGCTTCAGTTTTTGTCTGGGTGAACTGATGCGCCATTAAGTCAAATATATGTGTGTATGTGTGTCAGTTCTTTCCCTTTCAAAACAAAACTGATGCAGTCTCTAGAGGTTTCAGAATGCTGTTGTACCACTGAAGGGTACAGTCATGTTTCATGACCTTCGAACTGTGATACAACAGCATTTTGAAAGAGACAGAATTCTATGCAGAACATCGCTCTACTATGCACTATACATGAATAAATCGCTGTCCACATGACTCATCCGGTTCTTAGCCAAATGCATTGTTTCAGGCCTGTAATCCACGACCCTTGAGTAGCAGCAGTTGATACTGTCCATTTGTCATCTGGCTTCTCGCCGGCCAGCTCTCCACCACTGCCACAGCTCCCATCTTGTGTGGACGGTCTGCCTCCCCAGCCCATATCCAAATGCATTTTACACTCCACCTGAGAACCATAAACACCTGGCTTCTTTCAGTTATGTTATTCGTCTTTTTTTGTTTGTTTGTTTGTTACAGTTTTAAAAAGAACTGCTACTTTCCAGCAGTATTGGACGGAGTTCATTAGCGCGAGCACAAACACAAATGGAACCAACTGAAATCACAGCCGTCGCACCAAAGTTCACGGCTACAGAAAAACGGTAATTAAATACATACATTGTGGTTCCCAGAGATGAGCCAAACAATAAGAATTCAGCCATTAAGAAATTCATAAGGGGAGGGGCTGGGGAGAACAAGCCAAAAATCTAATGAATCAGCCTGCAGTCCTTGCAAGGACATAGCAAGCATTCCAGCACCCTCTAGTAGCGCCAAGTGCCCCACCTAACTCTGCTAATACACTGCTCTTGCAGTATGAGGAACTACTTTGATATTTTAACATGTTAACATATTTTGTAACATTTTAAACATCTGCAACTACTTTCTTTATTTTTTAATTTTCTTGACCCATTTTATAAGTGCAGTAAGACACTCCAGGGGTGTGGGTTGTTTTCTGATAAGAGTGCTTTCCAGGTGCTAAAGGCACTTGGCAGAAGCGCTTCAAGCCTTACCGCACACCTGGGGCATGCTGTTATCAGAAAACAACCCACACCTCGTTGTGTCTTATTGCTTACACATATAACACGTGTGTTACAAAATGCGAATATAGCATGGTGTATCTTGACATGAGACACAGCTGACCTCTAACATGCTATCTAAAGGTCAGCTATGTTTAAAAAATTCCAGTTTTGATTAGCTTTCTGGGGAACTGCTACATCAGTGTGAATGCAGTTTAACAATGCCTGATGATTTCAGAATGGAGCTATGCAGCACTCTAACTGTGCATTCTAATTAAAGTAGTTGACTAAATAAACAGTTAAAGTGCTGAAAAGCATATCATTTAAAAGCTTTAAGATTTGAAAATATGTGGTACTGTATAAACTAAACAAATAATGGCGTGACTCAGAATATGACATTTATCATCCACTTGTGAGGGGGCAAGACTTTCATAGCTTTCTTGTTGTTTTGCCACTCGTCAGTTAGAGTCTTCCCCCCTCACTTATAAAGATAAATGCCATATTCAGAGTGAGACCATTATGTAGCCCCTGTATACAGCTTATTACAGAACTGTATTTCTCTTCTTGTGTACCTTGTATATAGTCTAATTCAGTTGGTGGCTTTTGCCCATTGTTGCAAAAAATATTATTTTCTGAAGCTTTTAGAGGAACAGCCTGTAAAAGGAAGGAAGAGTATAGGGATAGTGGAATGGGTACTGAATTGTGATGTGACAAGACCTATTAGGCAGCACTGGATGGTTTTCAAAATGTGCTGGACATTTAATGATATGATGTAAAGTGACACCAAAAATGTTTATAATACAAAAACAAATTTTGTTAAAAAGTTTAAAATAAAGCCCCTCTCTATATCTTGTATATACTCGCCTATAAGTCCACTTCACATATAAGTCGACCCCTTCTTTTACTTTTCCAATTTTAGCAAATTTACAGCTATTATTTTGCTGCATGAATAGGATGGAAAGATCTTTGTTTTTTGACCAATGTCGGGTATAGAATTTGTCTTTGTGGCCAAAACTGGGCACAGAATCAGTTTACATGGTTTCAAAAATAGTTTGTTATTGTAAGCCCTCCAGACAGATCAACCTTACGCATGAGTGCCTCTTCTTGGAGGCCTATTTTTAGCATCAAAGACTAGACTTGTACGTGAGTGTATACAGTAAATGTTGGTGAGATATCTGTCAAATTATAATTTAAACCCAAGCAAAGTGCTGTTTTTTTAAAGACATTACTTTGTATGAAACAGATTCATTTCATGTATATTTTGAGAAAAATGTGTTCTGTAGAAGAAAACAGTTGGTAAATTTGTAAATACTCTTTTACAGAAAAATCAATAAAATGATACTATATCAATAATGTTGGAGGAAAAATATCACCTTGTGTGTGTGTATATGTGTGTGTGTGTTGGGGGGGGGGAGGGTCTGTCAAATGTACAGTAATTTATTTTTCTTTTAACTCCAATGTGTTCACTGGGTTATTAATAGTTTCTTGGTAATTATATCATCCTACTAGGGACACTTGATACAGTTACGAAGCTGTGACATTATCATGCAACCCTACCTGCATCAACATTCCACTGACAGTTACAGTTCACTTACACGTTTGCCACACATTTGATGGACAAAGATATCAGACTGTTTAATATTCACTTTTTGGCAGCGGTGCGGCCTTGATGCTGGTGATCTGGGTTAGGGAATGAGCCTGGGAAGCCTGGGCCAGCAGGATGTGGGATCAAGCATCCCAGAGGACACACTCCATGGAAGGGGCAGCAGGCTCCGCTGCATTACTGCTGCCTTAGTGACCACAGGTGGCAGTGCAAGTTGGAATTGCTTGCTAAAGGGAGACGATGGGCTGGTGCATGCACAGGAACACATCTGGGTACACACATGGTGCCTTCGCCGCTGACATCCCCTGAGCTAGGAGAAATGTAAGGTGGAAAACCTTAGTAGCAGAACAGCAGGCACTTCTGGGCACTGCACAGCCTTAGTGCCAACTGTTTTCTGCATATGACAGACCTGAGGGTGAGCTGCCCAAGCCCCAGATGGAATCTACCATGGAGACCAGGAGGAAGGGGAGGGACTCTGTAGACCCCATGAAGGTGGGTAAGCATCAGGGAAGAAAATGATGATGCTTGGAGGTGGCCAGGATGAGTAAGCCAGCTATGATTAAAAAAGCAAACAGTAAGATTTCATCCTACCTCAAGGTGGTTCACACTAAGGTTGATTAAGAGAAGGAAAAGGCTATGTGGCCCATTGGTACTGCTGTCCTCCTGTTTCAGTTGTGCTGCTTCATCTTTGAATGCCCATTCTTTTATTGATCTAATTTTTTTAAATTCAGATTTGTCCTTACTGATGATTATTTCGAGAGGGAGACTGTACCATAACCTGATTAACCATTGCCATAACCTGATTAACCATTGAGTGCAGAAATGTTTTTTTCTTACTTTTAAAATTTCCTCTTTCTTTATTTGAAGGGGTGGCCCTTTAGCCCCACCGTGATCTGGTTTAAATGCATAAATCAGTCTCATCCTTAAACTGTAGTGTTTCTCCAACAGTAACTTCCTCAATGTACTCACATTAATACTGTTTTCTCATCTGGAGTGCTTTTATATTTGCAATTCCTATGCACATTGAGTATCCTAATTCAGCAGTATGTGAGAAATGTCTGAATCAACACAACAGGGAATACCTCAGTTTCTTTTGTGCTTGGAAAAACCATAATTTTGTCAACAAAAAGCATAACAAATCAGAATGTCATATAAGGGATGAATAGTCTCCTAGAGAGAGAACTCTCAGGTGGGTCCCAGTGACAAAGTTGAAGCCAACTGTAAGAGAAACTACAGTTAGTCTGATAAAATGTATTCTTTCTATGTCCACGTTGTCACTGGGTTATTCATAACTGCCTTTCCGCCCCCCCAACCCACTGTGCACTTGTGCATGGGGGAAGATCAGTGGACACAGATGGGCATCCAGTTGGATACCCATCCTGGTCCGCGAGTTGATCCCCTGCTCCGTGCCAAGCAGGGGATTGTGGGAAGCCACTCATCCATGGGAATTAATTTAAAAGAGAAACACCCAAGTGGGTGTCCCCACCCCTCCCTTTTGGACTGGAGGGCTGGTGCAGTATGTTGGGGGGATGTACAGCCCCACCACGGCTGATGGGTAATTTCCATGGGGAGAGCGCAGAGGCTACACACGTCCCTTCACCCAGCACCTCACTGAAGTTGTTTGAGAAAAGCTTTGATAACTCAGATGAAGAGGATGTAAATGTTCTTTTTTTTGTTTCAGATATATTTTATTGAAATAATTTCAGCAAATACACAACTCATTTGATATTCATCATACTCAGATATAGCTGCAATCGATTAAGAAAGCTGATGCAACTCGATGTTAATAAAAGTAATTTTACACTTCTCTGTCTCTTCGCTTTTAAATAGGACAAACCTTGTACAAACAATATACATCATTCAGAACAATTCTTTCTGTTTTAAATCTTTCAGTTTTTTATACATATTTATTGAGTTTCTCAACTTTTTATATGACTTAAAAACAGTCAAATCTTACTTTTCCATCATAAGAAAATACATCCTTTTCCAGTATTTTGATTACATTCAATCAGCAAAAAACACTGCTGTATATAATTGACATTCAGTTCAGAGAACTAAAAAGTAAAAACGAAAAAACTAAGAGGGGTATTTTCTATTTCATTGCTTAGTACCTTGTCTACAACAGAAGGATGGGGGGGGGCACAATTTCATCTTTATACATTTCCCACTTAGTCCATATATTTAGGTATAATTCATTTCTGTGATTCACTGCAAAAGTAATATACTCCATATTTTGAATTCGGGCTATAATGTTGGTCCAATCTGTCATGTCTGGAGGTGACTTCTGTAACCATTTTATGGTAATAGCTTTCAGTGCTGCTATACCTAAGATCGCCCAAAGGTATCTGCCCTCTTTTCCCCCCTGACTTCTGTGGGGTAAGCCCCCAGTATCAAGTTTTCTGGCTTACAGTCGATGAAATCCCAAAGAGTTTCATCATATGGTGCTTTATTTGAGTCCAATAACTCTGAATATGGGGGCAGAGCCACAACACATGAGCGTGGTCGGCTTTCTCATTTCTACACACCCTCCAACAGGCTGGGCTCAATGTCGACCCCATTTTTGCCAGTCTGTAGGGGGTAAAGAAATACCCGATTTTAATTTTCCAAGCATATTCTTGACAGGCCGGGGAAGAGGTGGTTTTCCAGCAGCTAATGTATATTCTGTTCCACTCCAAGGATTTTAAAGACACTCCCAGTTCTTGCTCCCATTTACTATGTATTGATTGTGTGTTATGGGCTCTATCCACTATCAGATTCCAGTACAACATTGTGATGACCCCTTTACCATGTGTAGATCCCCAGATTATCTCAATTGCTGCTGGGTATGGCCTTAATTTGATTACTGTTTGGTTCTGTCAGAGCTTATTATTTATATAATCTCGAAGCTGATAGTAGTGAAGAAGGTCTGCATTTGACCATGCAAATCTTGCTTGGGCTACTTCAAAAGGGATTATTGTATCACCTTGCAGAAGCTGCCATGAAGCAGTCACCCCCTTATGTACTTGCTTTTGGAACCACTGATATTGTTCCGCTGGTTGAAATTCCTTGTCCTAGAACATAGACTTTGACGGCAGATAAGGACCGCTAGGCCCATCTAGTCTGCCCATTTCCCTACCTACAGGATAGGCCGCAGATCCTAGTTAACCAACAGCCTATATCTTCCTGCCCCCCACAAGAATTGCCTTATGTCTGTCCCATGCATTCTTGAATTCTCCCACAGTTTTAGACCCCACAACTTCCTCAGGAAGGCTGTTCCATGCATCCACTACCCTCTCTGTGAAATAATACTTCTCACATTGCCCCTGAACGCCCTCCTTCTATCTTTAAATTGTGTCCCCTTGTTCTTGCAAGTCTCTTTTTCTGAAAGATGCTACCCTCTTGGACTTTGTTGATTCCTTTGAGGTACTTGAAAGTTTCTATCATGTCCCCTCTCCCTTCTTTCCTCAAGGGTATACATATTAAGCTCCTTTAGTCTCTCCTCATACGGCTTCTCTTGCAGACCCTGCACCATTTTAATTGCCCTCCTCTGGACTGCCTCTATCCTGTCTATGTCCTTGGAGATGGGGTCTCCAGAACTGGACACAGTATTCCAGATGGGATCTCACCAACTGTCTGTACAGAGGATAACAACTTCCTGTTTTCTGCTGCTGATGCCTCTCCTATACATCCCAGTACCCCCGGCCCTCCTACTGCCTTCTCACATTGCTTGCTAACCTTAAGGTCATCTGATATGATTACCCCCAGGTCCCTTTCCTGTTTTGTTGTTGTTACTACCTCCCACCCATTGTGTATTCTTCCCTGGGTTCTTGTTTCCCAGGTGCATTATTTTGCACTTTTTGCATTGAACTTAGCTGCCATACGCCTGACCATTTCTCCAACCTTGCCAAGTCCCTTTCATCCTTTCCACGCCTTGTGTATCAACCCTGTTGCAGATCTTTGTGTCATCTGCAAAAGGCATACTTTCCTTCCAGTCCCTCTGCAATGTCACTGATGAAGACATTAAAAGGACTGGACCCAATACTGAACCCTGTGGTACCCCACTAGTAACCGCCCTTTCTTCAGAGTGGACTCCATTTACAATTACCTTCTGTGTTCTGTTGTCCAGCCAATGTTTTACCCAGGCTACCACCCTGGGACCCACTCCCAGGCTGGTTAATTTGACCAATAATCTTTGATGTGACCGTGTCAAATGCCTTGCTAAAGTCTAGGTAGGCCATGTCCACAGCCCTCCCTGGTCTACTACTTTGGTCACCCAGTCAAAGAAATCTATTAGATTCATCTGACATGACCTTCCCGCTAGAACCCATGCTGCCTTGGATCCTGTGCTCCACTGACCTCTAGGTACTCAACTATTCTTTCCTTCAGAAGTGACTCCATCACTTTCCCTACCACAGAGGTCAGACTGACAGGTCTGTAGTTTCCTGCCTCTGTCTTGGTCCCACTTTTGTGAAGGGAATCACATCCGCCTTCCTCCAGTCCTCGGTACCACACCATCCTCCCATGATTTATTAAAAGAGTAGCCAGTGGTTTCACTAGTTCCTTCCTTAATTCTTTTAGAATTCTGGGGTGAATTCCATCCGACCCATTGCTTTGTCCACCTTCAGTTTTAGGAGTTCTTGCAGAACCTTTCTTCTGTGAAAGGACTGGGATCGACCCCCTATCAAGAGTGCTTCTGTTAATTGGATTAGGCACTTCCTCCTCTTTGTGAATACTGAGCTGAAATATTCGCTCAGTATTCCTGCTTTTTCACTGTCCCTCTGCCCACCCACCGCTCATTCTGTTCAGCCTCACTATCCCTCCCTTTGTCTTTCTATGCTCGCTGATGTACCTATAAAAGTTTTATCCCCTTCTTAACTGAGTTGGCTATCTTTTCCTCAGTTTGGGCCTTTCTATTCTGACTTCCCTCCCTGCTTCTTTCTGCCTTAACTGGTACAGCTCTCTGTCCTGCTCCTTCTGTGTTTCCTTATACTTCCGGAATGCTATCTTTTCTTCCCTGACTTTCACAGCCACCCTCTTGAGAACCATAGTGGCTTTTTTCGCTTTGATTTGTTTATTTGCTTCACACAAAGGCTTGTTGCCTCTGTGATGGCAGTTTGATAATTCCCCATTGTTGCTCCATACCTCCTTCTAGCCTGTTTGCTAGTGCTTTTCTGAGGCACTCTCCCATCTTGCCAAAGTCAGCCCTCCCTAAAGTCCAGTACCCTCACTTTTGTATGGCTTGACTCTGTAGCTGAGTTTAACGTGAACCACACTGTCTGATGGTCACTTGTCCCAGATGGCAACCCACTTCTAGATCTGAGATCCTCTCACTGCCCCCGTTGAGAGCACGAGGTCTAAGATTGCTCCTCACGAGTGGGTTCCAAAACTAGTTGTCTAATGCCTGCCACCTGTAGGGCGCCAAGAATGGCCCTGCTCTTGGATGTGGCTGCAGCAAATGTGCTCCAGTTAACATCCGCATATTCAGGTCTCCCATCAACAGTATCTCCCCTTTCTCTGCCATTCTAAGAATGCCTTCCATCATATCCTTGTCCATACCTTCCCCCTGACATGGGGGTCTGTACACAACCCCTGTGCGGATTGTGGTGCCCTTTCCAGTCTCCAAGGTGACCCACAGTGCCTCCTCTCCTCCCTGTTTACTCTTTTGTTCAGTTGCTTTTATCCCTTCCTTTACATAGAGAGCTACTCCTCCCCCTCTTCTCCCCTGCCTGTCTCTCCTGTAAGTTATGTACCCTGGTATGTTAACATCCCAGTCATGGTTCTCTTGTACCATGTGTCTAAGGACTGCTACATATCCAGGCATCCCTCTTCCATTAAGGCCACCAGTTCAGGGAGCTTGTTGCCCAGACTACGGGCATTGGTACTCATTACCTCCATTTCTGATGGTCTTACCCCTTTGCCCCATCCCTGTCCTTCTTGCCTTTGTCACTTTCTCCATTTACCCCTGCCCTTTCTCCCTATCGACACCTCCATGTTGGTGTTTGCCACACTTACTACCGTGATTTTGGGGGTGGGGCTAGGATTTTCTGCTCCTTTCCAGTGCCTCCCCTTGGCTAGTTTAAAAGCTTGCCAATGAAGCATTTAAACCTATCACCTAGGATCCTGGTTCCCCTCCCGGACAGATGCAGCCCATCATGCCAGTATAGGCTTGCATCACTCCAGGTGGACCCCCAGTCCCCAGTGAAGCCAAATCCTGAGCTCCACACCAGTTTTTCAACCACTGATTGAATCCCATGGTACGAACACCCTAGCCTTCCTATGCCATAGATTGGTAGCACCTCCGAGAAGGTTGCCACTGTATGTAAGCATTTGACTAAGGCCCTCCCCAATTCCACAAACTCTTCCTGCACTGCTCTAATCCCTATCTTAGCCAGGTCATTTGTCCCTAGGTGGACAATGACATCCAGCTCCCTCCCCTGTGCAGCTACTCCAGCAATCCTGAGGATTCGCTCCCTGTCCCTCCAAGCTATGGCGCCAGGCAGGCACCTTACCTCTCTCTCCCCTTCCTTGCCCAGTTCTACCTTCCTAACAATGGAGTCCCCCACCAGGAGTTGTTTCCTTCCCCTGCAGGGTCCCCTGCCACCCTCCTGTGGGTCTCCTTTGTGGAGGTTCCCAGCATCCTCCTTGGCCTCCACTGTAGGTGCCTCCATAGAGGAACCACACTTTGCCAGAATGGCATAGGAATTGTGGAGAGGTACAACTGGAGGGATGTGTCTCTGTTCCACCACCCTCACCCTCCCTGAGCCCACTGTGGTCCAACCGCTCCTCTTTCTTGGCAACCTCTGAGGCAACGGCAGTGGCACTGGTGGTCCCTGGATGGAAGAGGAGGTCCCACAAATCCTGGCCAACTCAGCCTGGAGATGAGCAACCTCCTCCCTCAGCCCAGAGAGGTGCCTGCAGATGGGACAACACCGCATCCTCCAGAACATCTCCCGGAAGACTGCTGCTCCACAGCCACTGCACTGCACCACTCCAATCATGTCTTATTTCTGGCCCCTTAACTGTTTGCAATCCTTACTCTTTCCTCTGTTTTTTTCTCTCTCCTTACTTTCTGCCTGTGTGCCCTTTAAGCTCCTGATTGTCCTGTTCTGAGACAAGAATATCCTATATTTCTCAGTAGACCACTTACTTGTTCAGAGGCAGACCTCCAGCAGCTAGAGGGGGCGGAGAGCTACTCTTGCCCTTCTAGGATGGTGGGTCCTTGGTGGTTCTGTGATCACTCACTTCCTGCCCCTAAACAGGAAGTTCCTGTTGTCAGTCAAATCCTGTGCCTATAAAAATAGAACTAGCTTTGGGTGGGGAGGGAAGGAGGGCAATATAGTCCCAGTAGAGAAGTTCAGTCACACAGCAGTCCTTTCTCTTGGTATCTTCTGCCAAGCTATTAGCAGAATCTTTCTAAGGCAGTCTTTAAATGTAGCTTCCTTCTAGCTAAGCCACTCCCCCTACTTACCAGATCTTTCTACAAGTAATTTAAACCTCACAGCAGTTAAGTCCTTTCAGTCACCTGAGATTTACACCTAGATGACTTTTCAGTTACCCATTCAGTTCAGTTAACCCAAACACACACTTTTTTTTTGTTTTGTATGTTAGTTTTTACCCTAAATTAAAGGTCCAAATACAAAAGTTCTTCTACTTTAGTCCCAGTAGAGAAGTTCAGTCACACAGCAGTCCTTTTCTCCTGGTATCTTCTGCCAAGCTATTAGAGAATCTTTCTAAGGCAGTCTTTAAATGTAGCTTCCTTCTAGCTAAGCCACTCCCCTACTTACCAGATCTTTCTACAAGTAATTTAAACTCACAGCAGTTAAGTCCTTTCAAATGAAAGGACTCCATCAAGCATATATCCATCTATTTTTTGCTGTAAGGCCTCTCCTAATGCCCTTCAACCATCCAGACAGTGTGGTAGAAATGGAAAATGGGGGGGGTATGTATTCATACTGTAATAGCTGAGGGTAGAAAAGGTTGGCTTTTAATGTACGGTCACTTTGCTGTTTGAGTTCAATTTGCTGCCAGTGGGCTTGATATGTAGGGTGCAACCATAAAAGTGCTATCTTCATTTGGACAGCTATCCAGTAGTCCCCCAGGTTTGGGCAAGCTCTGCCTTCCTCCTGTTTGGGGAGAAAGAGTGTTCTTCTTGACACTCTAGGTCGTCTTGAGGCCATCACCATCTTCTGTCAGCTGTCCAATTCTTTTTGAGGTATGGTGCAGGGAACACTCTGATATATAGATATAATAATCTGGGGTGAATGTTTGTTTTTAGTATTTGAAGTCTTGAGTGTAAAAGGAAGGGCAGAAGGGACCAACTCTGAAGGTCTGACCATATCTGGGTTATTAGTGGAATAAAATTGTCCTTAAATAGAGTATAAGGCTTATACCCCAGCCTTACCCCCAGGTATTTGATACCCTCACAACTCCATCTCATTGGATATTGGTCCTTAACTTCTTGGGGGATTTTTATTTTTTATTTTTTTATTTATTCAATCTTGGATTACAATACCTTTGAGCGGGAGACCGCTCTTTTATAAAGGCTCCACGTCGTAAAGGGTGGGTATACATATATTGTGGGTTTAGGAGTATCTAGCTAGGTGAGTAAACACAGACAAAAATACATTGTAAATAGGAAACAGAGATGGTTTTAACACTAGGATAATCTGGTAACAGTAACAGCCTAGGTGGCATTGTCAGGTAAAGACAGTAAGTAGCTATCCAGAAAGGAGAGTAGGGGCACTGTGGGGGGGCATGATGACTATTTAGGGGGAGGTGGGAGAGGAGAGTGCAGGGTATTGCAGGGCAAAATGGGGACAATTCTGGGTAGAAGGACAAAGGAGTAGCTAGGAGATGGTAATAACCTAAAAGGTGAATAAGACTGGGGTCAAGGGTGTGTGTGTGGGTAATTAGAAAGTACAGTCACAGGAGCTTTTCTTCAGTAGGTGTTGTCTTAGCTTGGTCTTGAAAAGCCCCAATCTCGCATGTATGCTATGTTCAGTGCTGAGGTTATTGAGCCAAAGTGGTGCCTGGTAGGCCTCATGACCTTTGCCCTTGGGAGGTTCTGCAGTGAGGGATGGTGAAAACCTGATGGTCAGAGTTCCTGGTGCAGTGTGGCCTGTGAATAAGCTTAAGAGGCTTGTGACTCCAGGAGACTAAAGTCAGAGTAGTGATTTTTTTTAGCTAAGAGGCAGGTTTGGTATTGTATCCTGTTTTCAAGTTGTAGCCACCCGGCTTGCTCATAAAGGTCACATGTGTGCGTTAGCCGGGGGAAATTGGTGAGCAGTCTACAGGCTTTGTTTAGGGCTACTGCTATCCTACGTAGTGAGGGAGTGGCTGAGCTCTATATGACAATCCATAGTCGATGATGGTGACAACTGTGCTATGGATTGCGGTTTGGAGTGGTTCAGGTGTTAGGCATTTCTTGTGCCTGTGCAGGAGCCCAATTTTATGTTGACTGTTTTGGCCACATTCTCAATGTATTCTGCAAAGGAGAGGGAACAGTCAAGCGTAACCCCAGGTATTTGAATTGCTCCACTTGTTCAAGTGAAACCCCTGCAGTTAGTGATGTTAAGGGATTCTGATTTGTGTTTGCTTCTAGCACCGCTAAAAAGCATTACTTTTGTCTTTTTATAGTTCAGAACCATCTTGTGGGCTCTGAACCAATCTTCAGTTTGTTTAAAAGCATGTTGTAGCTAATAGTTTAGGATGTGAGGGTCATGTTGGGAAGTAAAAATAACAGCAGCATCTGCATAGAGAAGTATCCGTTGGTCACACGATTGAGGTAGGCTATTTAGAAAGATGCTGAAAAGGAAGGGTCCTAGGATTGACCCCTGGGGGACCCCACAATGAACTGGCAGGGGCCCAGATGTGATGTTTCCAATCTTTACCTGTTGGTAGCGATCAGCTAGATAGCTTTTGAACCGGTTAGTAGCGGGGTTAGAGAGGCCTATCAAGGTGAGTTGTTGAAGCAGTAGGGAGTGACTGACCATGTCAAAGACCTTTGTTAGATCAATAAAGGCCGCGCCAACAAGGTTACCCTGGTCCAGTGAACTGTGTATGCAGCTGGTGAACTCCAGGAGAGCTGTGGAGGTACTGTGCCCTTCCGAAATCCATGTTGTTCCGACACTGAATGTTGTATTTATTAAGGTATTCAACCAGCTGGTCTGAGACTATGCGCTCCGGCTTTGACAGTGATGGAAGGATAGAAATAGGTCTGTAATTGGCATGCAGTACCCGGTCACCGCCTTGTGCACTGGAGTTACCAGGGCTGACTTTGTTTTGCTAGTACCAGTATCTCTGTTTTTGACCAGTTTAGAGTGTAACCAGAAATGGCAGAGAATAATTGAATTTGTTTGAAAACTTCAGGAAGGGAATGTTCTGGGTTTGTTATAGAGGAGAACATCATCCGCATACAGAGCTAGTTTATGATGTTTGCCCCAATTCCACTCCTGAGATATGTGGATTCTGTTTTATGCTCTGGGCTAATGACTCGATGTACAGGGCTTAAGAGGGAGCAGGGAAGGGGACACCTCTATCTTGTCCCCCTTGCTAACTTGAGAGGATGGGAAATATGCCCATTTGCCCTAATGTACGCTGTTGGGGAGGAGTAAAGTCTTGCAATAATTTTAAGAAAAAGGGGGAACCCATCAAGGCACCCTGCAAAAGGTCCAAGAGACTTGGTCAAAGCTTTTTCTGCATCTAGGCTCATTATATAGGCAGCCTGATCCATTTTCTGTAGGTGTTCTATTATATTTACTGACCTTCTAATGTCCATGGTTTGTCTACCTGGGACAAAACCGGTTTGATCTAAGTTTATTATTGCTGGTAATATTTGTTCTAGTCTTCTGGCCAATATACCTGTCATTATTTTATAATCCGTGTTTAAGATGGAGATAGGCGGTAGGAGGCACAATTGGTAGGGTCCCTGTCGCTTTGGAATTACAGAAATTATCGCCTGTGCCTAAGATGGGGCCATTACGCCTTCTCCAACCATGGCTGATTATATGCTCTTAGTAAAAGGTGGGAAATCTCCCTTGAATTAAAAAAAGAATCATTTGGGAGGCCATCCGTCTCCTGGGCATTTTCCTGCCTTTAGACGCTTAATCTCCTTATGTATTTCAGTTACTGAAATTGGGGCTGTAAGTATTTCTCTGTGTTGCTTTGTCAGTTTAGGTAGCTTAAGGGGGGACAGAAATGTTTAAATTTCCTCCAGAGAAGGATCCGTCTCCTCACTATATAGTTTCTCATAAAAGGCTCTGAAAGTCTCCGCTATCCCTCAACTGAGTATTGCCAGGTTTTATTTATGGGATTCCTTATTTTTGTAATACTAGCCTTAGCCCTTTGCTGCAGGTCTGCATGTTAATAGTCTGAGGGCCCTAGGGCCCTTCATAATAGTGTTGTCTCAAGAAAATTAGTTTCTGTTTAACTTGATAGTCCATTAATGCTTTAATGCTGTCAGTTCCTTTTTAATTTTATAAATTGTTTGCCCTTACCCTATTTAGCTTTTTTGTTGTACGTGCTCTAGCTTTCCTATTTGTTCCTGCAGAGATACTCTCTTAAATTAACTCTGTTTTTTCAGTCTAGATGATATCTCTATTAATCTGCCCTGAATTATAGCTTTGATGATGTCCCACAGGACTCCAAGGGAAATCTCAGGACTGTCATTGTCTTTGACAGCTTGCTCAATCGTCTCCTTTATTATTTTCTTTGTGTCTTCATTTTGTATTAAAGATATATTCATTCTCCAAAAAGTTGTGCACTTTATGGGGCCCAGTGCTACCTTCATGTATATCGGGGAGTGGTCAGATAGAGTCATATCCCCCATCCATGTAGAGTAACAAATTCCCAGGGAGTCTTTAGGAGTCAAGAAGTAATCCAGCCGGAAAAGGTTTGGTGTGCTTGGGAGAAAAAGTGTATTGTCTCGAGCCCTTATGCATTTGCCTCCATACATCTGTTAGTCCCAGTTCTCCCACCAATTTAACTACTTTTTGACTACTCCATTTTCCTTTTCTGGTAGCCTGTATTGAAGCATCCAAGTTAGATTAAATCTTAGGTTGAGGTCACCCCTATAATTAGGTTACCCTCTGCCCAGATTCTAATCTTTAACAAATATTCCCTATAAAGAGAAAAATCTGAGCCAGGAGGAGCATAGACAGAGAACAGGGTAATCATGACACCATTATATTTCCCCTTTAAGCCCACAAATCTACCGTCCTTATCTACTATTGTGTTTTGTGTTTTTAGTGATGTCTTGGTGGGGACCAAAATGGCCATTCCCCTTCTCGTGCCCTTGTTGTAAACAGATGACAAAACTGTATGGTATCCAAATTTGCCTAACTTGTTGTGCTCACCCCTACTCAGATCGCGTTCCTGCAGCATAACAAAAGCTGCATTTGACTTCAAAAAGAACATCATTCTGCTCCTCTTTATGGGGTTAGTTAGCCCATTCACATTGTATGAAAGAATTATTGCATCTGTGCTATCCATTTTCTTTTCTTTAAGATTGCAGTTTACACCAGCTCTTATTGAAATCCATATACCATTTGTCCCAAGACCCCCTCCCCATCCAAAAGCCATTCCATGTTGTTCTTTTTCCCTCTAACTAAGTGCTTAACTTTTTAAACTTTTTAACTTTAAATTCCAACTTTTAAACTTTTTGAACAATAACAGTAACAGTTGATCATTGAAACTTCCAACTGTGGGATCCCCTTATGCAGAAACATTAGGATCCCTATGTCCAGCAACTCCCTCTGTTAGTGAGCACCAGACTGAAGAGTAGAAGTGAACCCATACCACAGCAATCGTAGTTCTCCTCGCGAGCCAGAAGTATGACTTACAGGCTCAAAGACAGTCAAGCAGTCTCTTTGACATCACCTTGCCTTAAGTGTAAGATCGGATAAACAAAGCTCCTCTCGCACTTAAACAGACCAACAAAGCAGCCCCCAATTTATGTAAAATAACCCTTGTTTGTTCCCAACTGCTTTTCCCAACCATCCTGTAGCAAAATTATCCATGACACATTTGTAACCAGCAAATAACTATGTTCTAAAGAAAATTAAATAGGGTGCTTTGACTTGTCATAACAACTTTTCTGTTCATTAATTCGCTGTGATGACCAAAGATTTTGCTATTATAAGAAACTGAAATGCTGTCCCATCTTATTTGCTATGCCCAGTCACTGGATCAGAGCTCAAGAAGTGGGTTAGAAATGAGTTCTGTTTGTTTTCTGCCCAAGAACAAACATCTGAGATCCAGTCCCCTGTACAGAAGGTAAAGCTCAGGTTGGGGCTTCCCGCTCCATCAGGAGTGCGTGAAGGGAAAGTACCGGAATCTTCACTTCCTCTTTCCAGAGGGTTTCGACAAAGTCCCCAATGACAAATCATCTCTAGGTTCACTAAGTTTAAGAGTGCGAGTAGAAGAGCAGTCTCACAAGGACTGTTTTGTGTCCAGCCAAAAATAAATTCAAAGCAGGTGTTGCCTTTCAGTGTTGTGTGTCCTTATTCTGCTCGCCACCTCGGTTTCCTTGAGTTTTCTTCAGAAGTTCTCGACTTGCTTGTATTGATTCGATTGATGATGTCAGCTCACTGTGACCGCTCTTTCTTCCAATGTGACTGACCACTCTAGATTTGCTCCTTGGGTCTGCTGGGAGTTTGAGTCCCTTGTTTGTGCCTCTCGACTCTGCATCAGGCCCTTTTCCACCAAAGCTTTTACAGTCTCCTCTGGCATTTCGTAAACTCTTGACACCTTCTGGCCAGAATACTCTCATTTTAGCCGGATACTGCGTGTGGAGGCGAATCCCCTTAGAGCGAAGCAGTTTAATGATCCCCACATATTTCAGTCTTTGCTTCTGGATTTCAGGCGGGAAGTCATGGTCAAAAAACAGGCGCAAGGTTAAGTAAGTGACTTCCTTCTGCTTCCAAGCCCTCGCCAAGATATCCTCCTTCATTTTGTAGCTGTTAAATTTTATAATGATTGAGCGTGGTCTTACTCCAGCTTCTATTGGTTTCGGCTGTAACGCTCTATGTGCCCTTTCTATGCCCAACTGATAGCCTGAAGGGAGTTGTAAAATGTCAGCAAGTAGGTCCAATTGAATTCAGGCATTCGCCTGTCTCGATCCCTCAGGAAGTCCATAGATCCTGATATTCTCCCTCCTCGAGCAACTGTCAAGATCAGCACATTTTTCTTGTAGTCTTTCCATTTGGGCTAGCAGGGCATTCAGCACTAGGCCTGTCTGTAGCGCTCCGTCCTCTGTTGCTGAGAACCTTCCTTCCACTTTCTCAACTTTGCTCTCCAGGCCCGATAGCTTTTGATTCAATTGCTTAAATTCTAGTTTGTTCTCTGCTCTCATCTAACGTATCTCTTTGAAAAGTTTCTCGAAATGGGATCTCGACAGCTGTTCTTTCTCTTCTTCAGTGTCTGCCACACTGGCTGGGGAAGGGCTCCGACTGCTGTCTCGCCACTGCACGGAGAATCTGGATCCATCCTGCAAGTTTGTATTTGATTTCAATTTCGATCTACATAGAAACATAGAATTTGATGGCAGATAAGGACCACTTGGCCCACCTAGTCTGCCCATTTTCCTACCTAACAGATAAGCTGCCTTGCCTTTCCTTATTATGGGCATCGCTTGCCATTTTAAGCATTTGGCAGCAGGAAAATGTTTAATTAGTATTTAGAGGCTTCTAGGGGTGGAGCTCCTCGCTAGTCTATCGGCTCCGTGATGTCACCGAAGTCCCTGTTTTAAATATTTCAAATTACTACTTGTATACTTGTATATCTATTGTAGTAGAAGGTAGTCCTGAGACAATTGAGGACAGATATTTTGTCAATCATAAGTACATAATAGAAAGTTGTTGCTACCCTCCAGAGTCTCCTATTAGGGAGTTCCTAAAGCCCTATCAATTTGAGCTCTCTTCTAAGAACCTATCCCCAGCTGGAAACACGTACATTTTCTGAGATAAACATAACCAGCCCAAAGATCTACAGTATAAAGAGAAAGCAGTGGTGGGTTTCTGGGGATTTCCAGATATACCAGGCAAATCTGTTGTGTACCATATCCACTTTGTCCAGTGCCTTCCTGGACCCCACCAGCCCCGCCCCTCCACTGTATGTCAAATCACCATAGTCAAAAAAGGGAACCACCATCTCATTGATGATTTGCTTTCTAGCCTTCCTAGGGATACATTTCCTATACATGTATAGTAAACCTAGTTTTACATTTGATTTCTTTATGAGAAATTCTGTGTATACAATACATCCAGAGGGAGTCCAGACAGACTCCCAGGTGCTTGTATGAGTCTACTTGCTGCAGTCTGCAGTCATCTTTAGTTGTTATCCTAAGTGCTTGTTTTGAACTACTCTGTTTGTTACCAAATGAGCATAACCAGTGATTTTTTGTCTTTTAGTGTTTTGTAAATGAGGCCTGTAGTCTACCAAAATCATTTTGTAGTTTGGACTGAATTTCTTTTATGGATTTTCTTTCTACATATAAAACTGTCATCTGCAAACAGATGGTGTTGGACCTCCATTCAAGAGTTGTCCAACACCATTCGTATACAGATATAACAAAATCGGACCTAATGCTGGTCCCTGAGGGACTCCCAGATTTAATTAGATCAGACAGTGATCTAAAGTCTCCCAGAATTGTCATCTGGCTTCTTTCTGAAAATAATAACTAAGCCAATTCTGTGCCACCTGGTCAAGGCCCAACTTTGCCAGCTTTCTTACTGTGATAAGAGGTCCAAAGTATTGAATGCTTTTGACAAATCATTAAATATGGTCCCGACTAGAAGGCTTTTATCCATTGCCAACTGAGCATCTATTGTCACCTTCGCTAATGCTGAAAATGTGCTATGATAAGTACAAAACCTGAGTGATATTTGTGATAGATTTTGAGTCTCTAAAAAAAGTTTTTAACTGGCGTCCAGTGATTTTTCAAAAATAAACAATAAGAAACAAATTCTGGCCAGAACCGATGGGGCTGCAGGTGATGTAGTGTAAAAATATTGAAAATTACCAAAGTTAGGGGTCTTCATTAGCAAAATGTAATGTAGGATCCTAAATTTGTTTTGTAATATTTGTACACCAATTTTTCAACATAGCCTTGTTATGACCCTGCCTCATGAAGAAAGGCAGAGCAAATGTTCAACTCCTGGCCTAAAGGTGATTTCTCGGAGGGACTGCAAAATCAACTTTCATTACGTGAAAGCACATTTTGGGCAGGAGTTGAAAAATGGCAGTTGTCACATTCATGAGGTGCTGCAAAGAAATGGCTGTGTTGAGAATTTGGGGTAAAAATATAGAATATTACCAAAGTTATGAACCTGCGTTTGCAAAAATCAACATAGCCTCAAGCCGGGCTGGTGCAGCAGAGGGCGGAGGTGCTGGACACCTTACCTCATGCCACTCCGGTGACCTGGCTTCAGGAACGGACAATGGTCGTCGGTGAGCCAGCATGGGGAGGAGGGTGGCAGCAGGATTGAGCACCCGGAAGGCAGCTCTCCTCTCCTGGGGTGGTTTCCGCCCCCCCATAGTCCCACTGCTACCGGGTGGAGGGCCGGTGGTCAGCGTAGGCAGAGGGGGTGACACGTAGTGTGAGGGCACCACTTTAGGTCTTTTCTTACACAGAAAAAAGGCCTTCAGACATAAGAATCCAGTTCACTATCAGACACACCTGACTATGCTCATTTATTTTATTTTATTTCAATTTTGATGACCGGGTGAGCCCTCTGGGACTAACAAGTCCCTTTTTCAGGGGCAGCCCAGGGACTAGACATTCCACAAATAACAGAAGAAATAACATTTGACAGGTGGTAAAACAGGAACAAGCATGATATTACAATGGTGATCGTCCAGTGATAACAGGAGACAATACAGTGTGTAAACAATTCCCAAAACAGTCCATATTTGGGTGCGAGTGCATGGCTAACAATTAGGACTTGCTAACTTGTGGCTGTATACAGATACACATACAGTATAGTACACTATAATACAATATATTACATAATTAAATTGCAGAGAGGAGGAGAAAAGACAGGGCAAGGGAGAGGGAAGGGGTGGCAGGGATAGAGCATCAAGTAGACAGAGCGGCAAAGAGAAGGAGAGGGGGAAGGGGAGGGAGTAGACACAGGTTGAAACAGGTGAGGAATTAGATGCAGTTACAGATTGGGGAGGAAAGAAGATTTTTTTGAAGTACCTCTTGAACAAGGGAAGAGATAGGCACGAGAGAAGATTATGAGGGAGGTTGTTCCATTTTTGCGATGCTGCCGTAGAGAAGGATCTCCTACCAATGGCTAGTTGGGTTTTGGGTGTGGATAATATAGAAGATGGGAGGATCTGAGGGTCATAGGGGAGTGTTTCAATGAAAGGAGATTGGAGAGGATGGGAAGCGAGGGAAGGTGGATGAGTTTGAAGACCATTTGGCCTCAAAGGCCGGCCATCCTATGGTATTGAGCACATTGCAGTGGTGGGCCCGCGCATGCCTTCGCAGCAAAACATGTAACTCTATGATAGGCCTGCCTAAGTTTGGCCAGGGGAGAAGACTTGACCGAGTGAACTACAGGGGCCCCATAGAATAGACCGGGGAGAAGGGTAACTGACAAAATAGTTTTCCTAGCTCGAGGAGTGAGGTAGGGGGCAGTGTGATATAGAAGGCCTAACTTTTATTGGTTGTCTTAGTAACATTAGACACATGCACTTGAGGATAGGTGTTCATCAAGAGTCATGCCCAGATATTTGAATGAGCCCACCCTTCTATGGGCACACTGAGGAGGTATGTACTACCAGGGGCACCGGAGGATACATCATAGGAGGTATGCTGGAACAACATGATTTTAGTTTTCTTCACGCTCAATACCAGCAAGTTCTTCCTGAATCATGTTTGAAGTAACAGGAAGTGTTTTTCCAATGCCAACCTAAATGGTGGAGACACCTCTGTTGGATCTATAAATAATTATAAATAATTGGCATCGTTTGCATAGAGTTGAACCGTTGCCACCCCACAGTTCAGCAGCAGCTCATTGATGAAAATGGAAAATAGCAGTGGCCCAAGGATTGAGCCCTGGGGGACGCCATCCATGACGGGAGATACGGAGGAAAAGGCATCAGTCCATTTAACGCACTGAGTTCGATTAGTTAAGTAATTTAAGATCCAGGAGAGAGAGTTGAGGTCAAGGCCAAGATGTTGGAGCTTTGAGATAAGGAGAGAGTGGTTCACGAGATCAAAGGCCTTCGTGAGGTCATTGAATACGGCCCCAGTGGCCCAGCCTTGATTCATGGCATGAAATATGTCTGAGGTGACTCTCAGAAGAGCTGATTCAGTCCCATGTGCCTTCCAAAAACCATGCTGAATGATGGTGAGGGCATTGTTATGTTTAAGGAAGGAGTATAACAGATTGTATAGGATTCATTCCTGGATTTTGGCAATCGGGCATAATATGGATATTGGCCTATAGTTCTTGACGAGGTCTATCAGGCCACCTTTGTGCACTGGGATGATGATTGCAATCTTCTATTTGTCAGGGACTGTCTGGGTACAGCAGGATCTGTTGATCAATTGTGCGATTGAGTGAGCTAATTCAGGCTCTCTGATCTTAAGGAATTTGGGCTGTAAGGAGTCAAATCCAGGAGAACTATCTGGGTTAAGACCCAACAGGAGCTTAAGTACTTCTTTCTGCGAGGTGGATTTTATATGGAAGAGGGGGTGGGGTACTTCAGGGAGATATTCTTGTGGGGCAGGGTGAGTAGGCGATAGACCAGTCTTATACACGTCAAGGTCAGTGAAGAAGTGATTTATTCCGGTGGCAGTCTTTGAGGGGGAGGCTAGTAAATGGCCTTTCAAGATCATATTCTGAGGGTGTATTCACTCTTTGCCATTGAGAAGAGTGTTAATCTGAGTCCAGAAGTATTTGGGATTGGAGAGGTGCATTTCCTGCAAGAATTGAAGGTAGACACGCTTTGATTTATTGGTATAGGTGACATGCTTTGATTTATTGGTATAGGCTTTACAAGAATTTCACAAGTGCTGGTAGGATTGCCAATCTGAGAGGAGCCTGGTTCTTTTAAAGGTATTCGGGCCTTGTTGGGAGCGCATTTGTTGCCATAGATCCTGTGAGAGCCAAGAGAGTGGAGTCCTTTGCTCTTCGTACTTTGAAAGGAGCATGGCATCGAGGATGGCAGTGAAGGTGGTGATGAGATATTCCAGAGCCTGATTTACATCTGGAAGAGTGGTAATGGGTGTCCAGTCAGCAGAAGCAAGACTTTGCCGGAAAGCTGCAGCTTAAAGTTGTGCAGATCTCTGGATCTGATTTTTTTTTTTGTGGGTGGGGATGGTTATTCTTCCAGACGCAAAAGTGGGGAGTGATCACTTAGTGCATCAGGAAGGACTCCTGCAGCCTTGGTGTAGAGTTTGTTATTTGTAACCATCCAGTCCAGGAGGCTGTGGTTACCTATCTTTATGTTAAGTCGGGTGGGTTGGTCAATTAATTACTCAAGCTTGGCATCAGATAGGGCGCTTGGTATTGAGACCTGTTGGGTCCGTCCAATCTAAATTAAAACCTGCAGAGTATGGTGTTCTCTGAGTGGTAGGGGTATCAAGACTGAGAGGAGTTCAACGAAGGAGGAAGAGGCTAATTTAGGGGGCAGGTAGACACATCCTATGGTTAAATGTTTAACTTGACCAAAGGTGGCTGTGGATGAATAATATACTAAAGCAGTACCATTTTATCTCTGTGTGTGCTGTCAGAGCCAGAACACAGCCTTTGCCTGTAAAATAAATTACCTGTACCTTTTGAAAGTACTGCATAGTAACAGATATCCTAAACATAAAATATTTACAGAATTTGCAAGAGATTAAAAGCAATAAATGAGAAAAATGTAACATACAGTACTAGGAAAATCAAAACAAACATTACACAATAGAAAATGCAAGACAGAAAAGGCTAAACTAGACTAAAGTCTCTAACCTACACAGGATGCACTTCTCAAAGATTTCCACAGAGGATTTGAGTCAGAACACTTTATGTATGCAGGACTTGGAATTTTGGACCTGACTGACTCATTCTGTCCGTGCACGCTGGGATAACGTCTTCTGTCATTACTCAGAATTCCACAGGGCTCAGGACATGTCATAACCCACGGTGACCAATTTTTGTCTATGAATTTGGACCAGCCCCCTGTCATGCCTAGCTTGGACATTAAGGCCAGGTCCCCTTCCTGAAGAAACAAGAAGAGTATGTGTTACATTCAGATTTGAAAACAGGAGTTGATTCCCACAGACTGTCTTTTTCACATTAAAACCAGCTGGTGGCTTTTGGGCTAGAGATGCAGCAGGGAGTGTTTAGTCTAATCTCACAGCTCAGGCAGGACAGCTGTTCTTTGACTTCTCACAGTCAGGCTTAAAATGGGCTACTCCAATAACTGTTTAGCTAACAGCAGAATGTCATTAAGGCAAAACAATGACTGCAGGCAGCATTCTCAGTAAAACAACAGTTTCTCCTTATAATGCCGGCAACACGGTTTCCGGAATCAGCCTAGGTCATTGGGGAATTACAAGAAGGAGGAGGATTGAGCATCCCAGAGGGCACTGTTCCTCAGAAGAGGGAGAGGCACTGCCTTTGTTTTAATATGGTACCTGAGTGACCCCAGGTGGTAGCGTACTGTTAGGCAGAGAGGGTGCCAGGATGTCAGCCAGGTGTGCTGCCAGCTGACATCATTCAGGCTTCCACATTGCGTCCCTATGGCTGATGTCCTAGGGTTGGAGAAACTCACAAAACATGGCCCCAGCTGCCAAGACAACACCCCCCACCAAATATATCCGGGCTCCCTGCCTCCATCTTAGAGGTCACCTAATGAAACAGGTAGATTCAGGGGTAATTCACCTCATCCCACCTTGGGGTCATAACCAAGGCACTGTGGAGGCCACGTAAGAAACACAGGGGAGGGGTGGCTTGAGAAGTGTCTGAGGAAAACAGTGACTGGAGGTTGGAATGGGGCATAAAATATCTGAAAAGACACCCCACACACAAAAATTGTGTTTTCCCACACAGCAAATATTTTAATAGTCAAAAAGAAAACAGAAGAAAAAATTCATATGCATTATGTGTCACAGCAGGGTTTTAAACTAAGTCGAAAATTGATTAGCAGTTTTGCATGTGAAAGTGCTAATCAAGTGTGAAAATGAATAGCATATGCCTCGATTTGATTAGCAAAATTAAAATGCTTAAATATTGTAACCTAAATAAAATGTTTCGTTAACATCAATTCTGTCTTGTTTCATCTGTTTCAGTACCCCCAAAAAAAAAAAACACACACCTGAGTACCACAACCTCCCACCCTTGTCCCTTGCCAGAACCACAAAACCCTCCTCCCACCAATCTCAGTGGCCAACCACCCACCTCACCCCAACCCATAAGGTACATGCCAGAAGAAAACCCACCCATCTCAGCCTCCCCAGACAGGACTGCTTTGCCACAAGCTAAAGCTTGAGCTGATTCACCTGCCACAACCCTTACCTCTCAACCATTATGACTTTTGCTGTCAACTAACAAATATACTGCTGCTTTTATCTTTAGGCTCACAATACTGCTGCAACCATTGCCTTTACTTATTTTTTTCTTTCTGCTTTCAAGTCTAAATTTACAGCACCTTTCTTTGTGTTGGCAGCATCTTTTCTGTGAAGGACGGAGGAGGGACAGAATCATTTTGAGGTGTGAAGTGAGGGACATCCTTCATAATTGGGGTCAGTTGACAGGTATGAGTAGCCTCGATCCCACCATACCAGAATCCTCCCCCCGCCCTTATCAGCCCCACCACCCTTCCCACCCATGTCCCCATAGACATTCACCCACATAAGGCAATTCAGAGTGCCTCCCAGTCTCACCGCCGCGGCCCCGAAATAAATCCTGGCAATCGCTCCCGTAGTTCTTTGCATAAGTAATCCTGACTTGCTTAACAGTGCCGGCCATGGTATCCTCAGTCTCACTGCTGCTGTCCCAAATGCCGGCAATCACTCCCAGTAGTGTTTTGTGCAAAGCACTACTGGGAGTGATTGCCGGCATTCGGGCCTGCGGCGTTGAGACTGAGGATACCATGGGCGGCACTATTAAGCAACTCAGGATTACTTATGCACAGAACTAAGGGAGCAATTGCCGGGATTTATTTTGGGGCTGCGGCGGTGAGACTGGGAGGCACTCTGAATTGCCTTATGTGGGTGAGTGTGTGCGGGGACATGGGTGGGGAGGGTGGTGGGGCTGAGATGGGGAGGGTCACGGAATGCATCGAGTTTTTTTGGCGTAAAATCAGAATGGCGCTCGAAAGCAGCCGGTTCATATCGCAAATTGCGATGCGATACTGGCTATTTAAAACCCTGCACAATATTAATTACAAATCTCTGGAAGTGTGGCTAGATCCGCACCCAAACTTCTCTACCCACATAGATGCCATCACCTCTAAGCTCCGCCCCAAGTTAGGTATGCTGTATCGTAATAGACTCCCTTCTACTCCCAGTCAGATGTGAAATTGTTACTAAAATGATTACACCTATCTTTGACTGTGCAGATGTAGTATACAGCACTGCCCCTGACTTTTCTCCATCCAGACTTGACATCCTCCTAAACACCTTCTGCCGTTTCAACACAAGCTTCCCACACAGAACACATCTCTGTTCTCTTTACTCCTCCCTTGGCATCCGTCTCTATCCCACCGCCATCACATTCCTCGATATCCTCATATCAAATTCTGGTTCAGCCTACTACCCTCCTACCTCTCGGATATGTTATCTCCGCTAGCTCACCCCCACTAGTGTTGCCCTGATAGTGCTTTGGTGGATTTGACTGCCCTCTGTCAGGTAGTGCCAGTATCCAACCTAGGATCCAACTCGAAATTCTACCCAAGTCGAATGTCTGATCCACAGTCAGATACCTAAGGATCCGAGGTAGGTTCCAGGTATCTGAGGTCAGATCCAGGTATCCAAGGTTGGATCCCTGGTCGGATCCATGGATATGATGTTAAATCATGGGATCCTGGGGGAGGGGGGGCATTTGTATCAGTGCTTCAACGGCAACGCTGTGTGCCTTACAACCCCTTTTTAAGCATTACCATCTGAAACGCTATCAACAGCATTCTGTGATATATGGACATTAAAATAACGAGACACCCCAGGTTGGCATCACCATGTAACAGTCATGTATGTTTTAAAAAAGAATATGCTTACCTTGTATTGACTGTGTCACTTACCTGTAGTTGAATAACAAATGTCTTTTTGCATCCCGTGTGTGGCTGTACTGCCATCAAGGTGTTCACTGAATGATGAAGAGTAAACATGAATACCTCTCCATTCAATCATTGACAACCACAGTGGCAGGGCTGGCAGGCTGGCACCAGCATTGGTGATGACACAGCAGCAGTCTTTTTTTCCGTACCCTGAGATCTTGCCTTGTAGTAATGGCAGCATCACATGGTACTCATTCTCAGTCACTGTTACCAGTAATGTATCTCTGCAGATGAGACTGGACATGGTCAGTGTATTGTGCCATTGTTGTACTACTCCTCCTCATTGAGATGTTTTGCAGTAATGGAATGGCCTGTGGCTTGTTGTCCTCTTTGTTGAAGTTGTACAAAATGTACCTTCCTCGGTTGAGTTACCATCAGTTCTCCATCATGAGAAGTCCATATGCTTGTGTTGCTGCCAGAGGATGGGATGTGCTGCAGGTTCTTCTGGAGGAGAATGATTGTTCAGTGGGGCATTTTGGCTTGTATGCTGCTGCCCGTGGATGATTTGTGCTGCTGAAGCTTGAGTAGGAGTAGAGTTCGGGGCAGTTTGGCTTGTTCGCTGCTGCCAGAGGATGACTTGTGCTATTGGTGCTTGAAGTGGAGGAGGAGGAGGAGAGTTCACAGGCAGTTTGGCATGTGCACTGCTGCCAGAGGATGACTTGTGCCGCTGGTGTTTGAGGAGGAGGAGGAGTAGGAGATGTCATAGGCACTTTGGCTTGTACGCTGCTGCCAGAGGATAACTTGTGCTACTTGTGCTTTGAGGAGGAGGAGGAGGAGGAGAGTTCACAGGCAGTTTGACTTGTACGCTGCTGCCAGCAGGATGACTTGTGCTGCTGGTGCTTGAAGAGGAGGAGGAGGAGAGTTCACAGGCAGTTTGGCTTGTACTCTGCTGCTGGAGGATGGCTTGTGCTGCTGGTGCTTGAGGAAGGGGAGAAGAGTTCATAGGCACTTTAGCTTGTATACTGCTGCCAGAGGATGACTTTTGCTGCTGGTGCTTGAGGAGGAGAGTTCATAGGCACTTTGGCTTGTACGTTGCCGCCAGAGGATGACTTGTGCTGCTGGTGATTGAGGAGGAGGAGGAAAGTTCACAGTTTCGCAGCCAGGAGGGATGGCTGTGAGGACGGCACTCAGGCGTGACACCCATGACGGGATGATTACTCTGTGAGGTGAGACCCAGGGAGGCGAAGATAGTTCTTCAGAGATAGTACCTGTGAGGGTGACACAATGAAAGAAATTGCGTACAACAGGGCACAGAAACATCAAGACATCAAGACATTTTCCCTTCCCCCAGTATTAGAGAAGCCTTTTAAGAATAACACACAGTAACTACAACAGGCCATAACTCTTTCAATATCAGGAGACGAGTGACAATCTAGATATGGTGAAAAAGGTCTCAATGGGTACTACAAGAATAACATATGCCGCAACCTTGACTAGTTGTGGCCATTATGAAAAGCAACTAATAAAACCTAATTAAGCTGACAGAACACTGTAACATCAACAGGCCATAACTCAGTCAATATATGGAGTTAAGTGACAATCTAGATATGGTTAGGAAGGTCTCAACGGGTACTACAAGAATAGCATATGCCACGACCTTAACTAGTTGTAACCGTTAAGAAAAGCAACCAATAAAACATAATTAAGCCCAGTTAACTTAATATGTGCAGAATTATGGGTTATATGTCCTTAAGCCAAGAGGGCGACTCGGGGAGGGCACACAGGCGTGGCGCCAATATGGGATGACCACTCTGGGAGGTGAGATCCAGAGAAGGAGGACAGTTCTTCAGAGGTGCTACCCGTGAAGGAGACACAAGAAAAGAGGCATAAAATGTATTAACATATTTATGCACAAACATATGAAATCAAATGATAGATGTAAGGGTGTGTTCCATGCATGTCTTACTGTCGCGACATGGGATTCAACCAGTTGCACCAGCTCTGCCAGCAGCACCATATGGAGAGAGAAATAGTTATGTCCAGGAAAGGCCCAAGCAGGCAAGGGCAACCTTGTTCATTCTTCAACGTTCATGATGACATGAGAATTTCTAACCTCCAAAAAATGCTGTAAATCACCAGAGCAGCTTGAGCTGTGCCTGCACAATGCGCTAACCCTCACTGACTGCGACGACAACTGCCAGAGCAAACAGGAAGTGAAGACAGCAACTTCCTGCCTAACAGCACACATTTAAAGAAACGGATCTATCGGATCCATCATCGGATACTTAGATCCGAGTTGGATCCAACAAACGGGTCCATTGGATCCAATTTGTTCATCAGATCTACCAGATGGATCCAAGATGGTCGGATCCATGGTCGGATAGCGCTACTGTCTGACCAGATCAACTATCCAGCAAAAAGACTGGTATCCGATGGTATCCTAATTAATAGGATACTATCCGAGCAACACTATCCCTACTCCCTCGTAGCAGGAATACCGCTCCTTCTCCTACTCTTCCGTCTTCATCAGCTGGTAAATCTGCTTTCTTCTTCAGACTCCTTCCTATGGAACCAACAAACCCTGCAAATAACAAATGCTCCCTCACACATCACGAGTAAAGCAGAAAATTTGTCTCCTTCCCTCTCCATGTGCTCCTGCCACTCCTAACCTCCCATTCTCCACATCCTCTCATCCATACAGCATATTATATGTACACACAGTTGATCTTACCTAATTAGCTGAATCAGCCATTGATATTGTACTTCTATTATATCATGTCAGTGTCAGTGGCTCAGTAGGTATCAACATCGCCTCTGAGGCCGGGAGATCAGAGGGCTGTGGGTTCAGTTCCCACATCTGGCACTTGGGTTAATGTCCAGTACTGACACTGTAATGCAGCATGAGAGGGTGCTGCACTTCTGAGATGCCGCTCTTCGGATGAGACGTTAAACCGAGGTCCCATCTGCCTGGATTGGTGGTAGTTCAGGTGGATGTTAAAGATCCCATGGCACTTATCGAAAAGAGTAGGGGAATTTCCCCGGTGTCCTGGCCAAATTTCCCTCATTCACTAAAATACCACCAACAGCTTAATCTGGTTCAAGGTCAGTTGGCATTCATCTGTATCCCCCTCCCCCGGGTCGTGCCTGAAAATAGGCAGGATTTGTCTAGTGCACTTACCCGGTCAACAAAAGCTACATAAATAAATAAATAAATAAAACTGTGGGCAGAATGCAACATGGTGGTGGCAGAGCATACACTGTCAGCTACAGAGAATGAACACACACACACATGTATGACCCAGCAATCTAATTACTCAATGTAAATACCTTGCATTCTCGTATTGCCTAATTTGTCTTGCACTTGTATTTTTATATTTAGACTGTATGTATTTCCTTTGTATGTTTTTTTACCCATGTCCCCGGGTCGCACCTGGAAACGAGCCTCGGCTCAGTGTGCTTTTCCCAGCCATCAAATTTTAAATAAATAAATAAAATTAATTAAATCCCTTATCCTGAGTATCCTAAGAATTGTGTCTGTAATGCAACATATTTGTTCATAACGACTTTAATATTGATTTAATTGTTTTCCTTTCTCAATGTATGTAATTAATATTGTACTAAAATAAACTTTAAAAATGTAATAAAAATAGAGCATATAAACAAAATGTTACACCGTCCCTTTTTGCAGAGGTACATGTTATGTGAGTAATAAGATTGATTGACTGAGTGACTGATAAAAATATAGTTTTATACAGGTCAAATTTACATAAGAGTGAGCTCTATTTCAAGTAAAAGCTTGCCATTTACAAAATCTTTTTTTAAATACACAATCAAATAGACATTTAACAAATGCATACGTAACAGCTTGGAAGAAATATTACTACAAACAACAGGGTGTTGGTTGTCTGGGGTTAATGCATTCCCAAGTGTGAAGTGAGGCACAAGGGGCTTGCGCAGAGTGCCTTCTGCACCTGTAAGTATACATGAACCCCAGACAACCAATGGCCTGGTTTATTTATTTATTTTTTATTGCACTTTTAAAATGGGTAAACTGTCACCAGGAAACAAAAGGCTGGCAACTTGGGGGCACCACTAGACACCTAGACACCAGGAAAGAAAAAAAAAAAAAAACATTACAGGGACTGCCAGCTTCTAAGATTAGCAACCATTGCTAATCAAGCTGGAAACTGATTCGCATTTCCCGATTCTTGGGTCACAAATTGCGAAGTGAACCCACTTACTTTATGCCTTGAAGGACAGGAGGGGGAATTTTCCTAGTCACCAAAGAAAGACCAGGAATGAAAACTGTAAACAAAATTCATTGTTTTAAGTTGTTTATGTGTGTAAGGATGGGATCATAAGATGAAAGAATCTTTACTTTTTTTAAATGTAAGGAAGTTTTACTTTTTAGGGCCTTTTTAAAGGTTTTCAGTGAGTAAAGGTGGCGTCTACGTCTGTGGTGGTAAACGCAAATGAGTGAAGTGGGTCATGAATTCTGTATGTGATTGGGATTAACAATAACATATGAGACTTGGAACATATTTAACCAATCAAGAAGCCGTGCATTTCCAACCCATTTTATAGTGACTGCATATTTGTTTTGTTTCTTTTTCAGGCACCTTTTTGGGCATACCTGTTGTGTGCAGTGGGCATTTTTATTTACCAGTCACTGGATGCTATTGATGGGAAACAAGCCAGAAGAACTAACAGCAGCTCACCTCTCGGAGAACTGTTTGACCATGGTTGTGATTCTCTTTCTATAGGTAACAGAGTTTGTATAGTATGCATTACTTTGTTTTTCTTGTTCCTCTTGTCTCATTGTACTAAGCAAGCCCTGCATATGTAGTACAGTTGTACCAGTGTGGTGGTCACAGATCTATTAATTGGTATCAGCTATATTAGCACCAGTACTGCATTTCCTATAAAACTAATTTGTCTAATTCGTGTGGTTTTGTGTCACTTGTAGTAATTGTATTCATTTGTTTTTACTTTGTTTTGATCTATGCTTTCAGTTGCTGTGGAGCACGTATTTTCCCACTTGTTTATAACCATGTATTCCACCCCTTTTGTTTTTTGCCTAGTTATGCCTGAATTGTTCCTGAAAGGTCTTTTGGACCAGTATACTTACAGGGTGTATTTGAGAACAGGGAAGTCAAATGACTTGCTCACAATCACACATTAAGCTGTCATAATATGTATGCATAAACAAACACTCCCTCACTCAGTTAGGTCTAGCATTTGCATAGCCATGTCTTGACAAGGATTTGCATACCCATGATGCTTTGACAAGGATTTGCATGCCCATCATGCTTTGCTGTGGGTATGAGGCTTTCAGATGCCTGTGTTTGAAGAGACATGAAAAGACTAAACAATTTGGATAGTTGTTTTTATGTTTGCTTGCACGCATGTGCAAGAAACATAGTGTCACTATCACGAGGATCGTGGGTGTGCCTCCCCACTTCCAATGCCTGGTCCGTTTTGCAGGCGGCTGCACTGCATAATGACTGTCGAGCTGTCTCTGACAGCATTCAGATACAGTGGCATACAGTTCAGAGAAAATGCCGCCACAATCAGCGGTTAGTAGCGTGTAAGCAATTGTGTATTGCTCGATGGCAGTATGCAAATTGACTACACATAATGCTCTTCACTGCATCTGAACTGTCATAGGCAGTCCATCGTTCTGCCCACTTATGCGCGCGCTGGGGCCCTCCAGCATGTTCATGCTCCCCTCCACCAGCGCGTGCACTGTACTGACCGATGGGGGTGCCCAACTCCGCCTTCGGCTCCACTGCCCCCAAACAGACCTCTAGTGCCACGCTGGAAGCCCACCCCAGCGTGGCAAACATTGGTATGGCTGACGGGGGTGCCCAATCCCCTGTCGGCTCCACTGCCGCTCCCCCCCAAAAAATAAGCTTTCAGCTGCCATGCTGGGAGCCCACCTGTGTCGGCTTCACTGCCACCCCCCCAAAAATACCCTTTCAGCTGCCACGCTGGTAGCCCACCCCAGCATGGCAAAAGTCCCACGTCGTCTTCCTGCAGTAGAAAAAAAAGGTCCCTCATTGACTGTCTGGCCCCCGCCCCCAACCCAGCCCACCCTCCGCGCAGTCACCCCCACACCCCTGATACTTACCTCTGGAGCCCAGCGCGACGATCTTGATGTACCGGGGAACCGTCTGCACTCTTCAAAGCTGACCGCGAACTGAAGAAATGACGGTAAGCTGTATAATGGCATAAATGTTTTTTCAACTTTGGTGCATATCAGCGGCCATTTGGAGAATTTTTTCCGCAAATTTTCAACATGGGTTCTTGGGCCCCACCTCATGAACTCAGTCATTTTGTTATTCAGTCCCAAAAGGTGATTTCGTGGTCACTGCGCAGAACCACCTTTCGGGACCGAGTAACAAAACAACAGTGGCACAGTTCATGAGGTAGGCCCCCCCAAAACCCTAAGTGGAAAATTTGGTGAAAAAATTCCCAAAAATGACTGTTACAAGCATGCGTTGCGCAGTTCCTATGCATGCTCTTAAGTTTGCAAATTTTTAATATTTTCACTCTAGATTTTCAACATAGCCATTTTACCACACCTCCTTATGAGTAGTAATAGCTGTCATTTTTCACATCTCGCCCAAAATGTGTTTTTGCGCACGTAGCGCACAATTGCGCAGTCGGTGTGCAAAATCAATGTTCTGGACAGATTAAGAAAATCACAGTGACATTTTTCATTAGCAGAGGTCTTAAAATGGCTATTTTAAAAATTTGGTGACAAAACTCCATAAAATGACTGTGTTACGAGCGAGCATTGCGCAGTTTCCACGCACCCGTGTAAGTTAATGAATTTGTAATATTTTCAGTCCAGATTTTCACCACTGGCATTTTTCCACACCTCCTTATGAACAGTACAGCTATCATTTTTCACACCATCGCCAAAATATGTTTTCGCACTTCCGGCGCAGAAATGCATGGTCGTTGTGGGAAATCACTGTTAGGGACAGATTAAGAAAATCACAGTGACACTGTTCATGAGCGGAGGTCCCAAAATTCCTGTGTTCACAATCTGCTGTAAAAAATCCCCAAACTAATTACATTACGGGTGTGCATTGCACAGTTTCTACGCATGCTCGTGACTTCACCAGTTTATTTGTATTTTCACTGCAGATTTTCAACATTGCCATTTTTTACACCTCCCCATGAACAGTACTGCTGTCATTTTTCACATCCTGTTCGAAATGTGTTTTGCACCTGTGGTGCCAAATGACGTAGTTGCTGTGCAAAATCAGCTTTCGGCTAAACTGTTCATAAGGTGGGGGTCACAAAAAACCCATGTTGAAAATTTGGAGTGAAAATACCAATGAACGCCTGAGGCATTAGGGTTTCCGACCATAACACCCCACCCTGTAGAGACTGACAGGCATCAGGGGTGTGACTTGGGATTGTCCCCTGTAATGCTCATACCATTCCTCCCCCACCCACACCCTGCAGCCAGTGGGTGGCATCGAGGTGTGCCTTGGACTCTTCGGCCCCAAAGTTCACCCCATTCCCCTATATTGCACCCATCTCACCATATTTCCTGATGGAATGGGTGAGCATAAGGCCCAAAGACGCCAAGGCACACCGTGACACTTGTCTGTGTCTGCAGGGTAGGGTTTGGTGAAATGGCGTGGCCGTTATGCCTGACAATCCAAAGGCACACCCCAGTGCCTGTCAGTCTCTGCAAGGTGGTGGTGGCTTTGGCTTCAGTTAAATACTTCAGTGCCATTCCTATTATGCATCTTTCTCACTCCCACACTACCAGTGCCAATGCCAGCAAGCAAACATTCGGCATTGACAAATGCTTGTTTTCCATATATCCTGTATGGATCCTCCACACTTTTCTTCAGTGTGATTCGGTGGTAGAATTCTCAGCTGTAGGCCAGAAGATAGTGGGTTCAGAGCTCACACTAGAGACTTGAGCATCTGCCCTAAATTGACTCAGCAGTGCAGTACTAGGGGTGCTGCCCTGTTAGGGGTGTCATTCTTTAGATGTTATGTTAAACGGAAGTCACGTTTTCCCATTTTTTGTGGTGGTTCAGGTGGAAGTAAAATATGCCATTGCAGTAATCAAACAGATTAGGGACTACCCTGTTAGTATCCTTTTCCAAAACAGATTCTGTCATCACAACTGTGTGGGATGTTGAGAACAGAGTCGCAGCGCCATTAAAGAAAGCTGTCATTGTTAATCCTCCCACCCAGCTCTCCACCCTCGATTAAGCTTTTCGCATGGTAGTAAACATTTTTCTAGTGTTTACATACTTAATTTTAGTTTTTAAAGTCTGCGATCCCCAAACGTGGTGGATACTGTGGGTTCCATTTCATCTGTGCCTCACCGCTTGCTCCAGTACATTTTGTATTAGAAGTCAGTGTGGCTGCACCGATCAGATTAAATGGAACCCAGCGGTGTCCGACATGTGTGAGGAGCACGGACTTTAAAAAACTAAAATTAAGTAGTAAATACTAGAAAAATGTTTCTACTGTGCAAAAGCTTAATTGGGGTAGAGCTTTTGGGGGTGGGAGGATTAGTATAATGACCGCTTTCCTTTAATCTGCTTCCAAATTCTGACATTGTAAAACATTACGAGATACTTTGTACATAAAAAGATGCTACAGAAATTCAAATTCTTTACTTACATTTGTTTGTCCTTTTTGGTGGAGCCAGGGTCTCTTTCAACCCAATCCACATGCCCACATCTCTGTTGTCGTTGCCACTGGCTACGGGTACACCTGTTCTGTACCTGACCTGGATTTTCCAGTCTGAGTGGGGCTGGCCAGCTAGGTAGAAGCAGCAGCTGTAACCATTTAAGTTTGGGGGTTGGGATAAGGGAACCAGCAGACCAAAACTCAACTGGGCAGTGGAATGCCAGCATCATTGGCCTGAACTTTACTCATTCTCCCTGTTCTCCTCAGGCCTCTATCTAGCTGGGATGTAGCCTATAGTAGAGCTCGTCTAGCTGACCATATCTGGGCTGGGATCAGGTCCACCTACCGCACACTGACTCTTGCATTTCCTGGTATGAGACTGGACATCTTGACATTTCTAAATCATTCTAAGTTCTATTGATGGCAGGCATACACCTCACAGTGGGCAATGTTATCCTGTCCACATGGCTACCTCCTCTTGACTAACCAGGGGCAGTCATACAGCAGCAGGAGCTACCCACCTCCTTGATGCAGGGAGCATCTAGACAAATGCTTGCTCTGAACTCTGCTGTGATGCAGCTCGGAAAAGCACTCTAGGGTTGCAGTCGTGCTGGGTAAATGCTTTAACTACTTTGGTCATCAAGCAGGCCTCGCATCATTTTTTTAATCTCATGATAGTACTAGGGTCTGTAGTGGTGCCATGCTGGTTCCAGATATGACTTAGTGTAATGGGCCAGGTCAGTGGAGCCCAAAACATTTCTCTCTTTTTTCCTTTCCTGAATTACAACTGCCTTGTGCAACAACTCTTTTCTCTGGCACAGCTAGATCTTAAAGCACTTACAGTATGTACTGTACTACCTGCCTGCAAAATTTGTTGGGATCTTACATTTCTGATATGGAGATGCAGTTTACAATAGAAATTGGTTTCACTGTGCAGTATAGTGGGCCTGAATTAGAAATGTGCACAAACGCAAGCAAACAATGGCATAAATGGATGAAATTCCAAAATTTCAAACAAGCTAATGTCTTGTGTACGCAGACAGACAGAAGTGAATGTAGACAGTCTGAGCATCAGGATAGGGAGCTTAGTTGCTGTGTGTAAAAGCCAGTATCTTAAAGACCATTATTCATTGCCGGCCCACCAGCTCAACAGTAGAGCTACCGTTTGCGACGCTGGTGACTTGGGTTTGGGAACGAGCCTGAGTCGCGGAGGCTGGCCAGGAATGAGGACTGAGCATCCCACAGGGCGCTGTCCTTCTCGGGGGTCACTGCCGCTGCGTGACTGCCCTAGGTGACCACAGGTGGCGGTTGGTACAGGCAGGAGTGCATTTCTGGGACGTGGGGGCGACTGGCTAAATAAGGCGTAACAATCAGCGTGATCACGTCCGTCAGCCAAGTCCCCCCACAACAGGAAACAGAAAAAGCAGCTGAACCGTATGACTGCTCCAGCCAGTCCGTAGACCCTGCATCCTGTTGACCTAGACACACTCCATGGGGCACCACAGTGTGCTCACAGAGGGACCTGGTCCATCCCACAGTCCTCCACTATAGAGAGAGAGAGAGAGATGCCACAAGGCTGCACCCACAGAGTTAGGTAAGCCCTGGGAGATGGTGGGTCAGGCGAGGGAAACCCTGAGATGGCCTGATGCCTGCAGCGGGGGGAGATAATTAGAAAATCATTGATATTTGTTCTCAGTGCCACCAAGTAAATAAAAGTACTGCATATTAGAGGGGCGGTGCAGTGTGACAGGAAGGAAATCTTGGGCCTACCTGCAGTGCCTGACTATTTTTTTATGGTTAATAAGTTTTTTATTGATTTGACTTTAACAAGCATTACATGGACTAAAGCTGTCGGATACATAACAATAATATTACAGACCTGTTACATACGTCTGTATGAATACAGTTAGAGGGACAGGCTTGCAATAACTTGAGGAGCAGAGCCTAAACAAGCAGGCAACAAAATAACTGTATTTTTCCCTGGATGGATGAACAACATCTGTCCAGCCGGAAGCATGGTGTAGGCAGACATACTCCCAAGTATCCCATGGTGCAATTTTATTTAAGGGGGTAGCAAACAGGCTTTTGAACTGCTTCCTTTTTCCATGAAAACAAAGAATATGCTAAACCTTTCTGTAATTTTATTCATAGGAGTCAAAACTAGAAGGACTGGTCACTAATACTGTCTTTGCATCCCAAGGACAATACACCTTTACAGGCTCTGGGATGGTATGTGGGTGTCTTAGGGAGCAATGCATGGCATTTGTATTTACCCATGAATGGCAACAACCACTGTCATGAGATACAAAAGTTGTGTTTATTGTGCCAAATGAGGCAACAAACAAGGTCCTGGTGTACATTTGTAAATTGTCTGGCTACAACCCTGCCAGGAAGTAACCTATGGAAGTAATACCCGATGGTGCTCATGCCCTGTAAATACTATATAAATTGGCTTACCTGGACTATTCTCGATGATGCTTGTATTGCTGGCACAACCGTAGAGTTCTAAGATGGTCCAGGGCCGCTTCCCTCCAGTCAGAAACTACAAAATACAAGAGAATACACACAATGCAAACCTATCTAGAGATCGTTGGTGAATAAACTAGCAATTACTCATAGTATTCCAAGTTGCTATTAGCACAGGGGGCCCCGGAACCACAAAAAGTGTCTCTTCCACCCCAGCCCCAGACTCAAACGCGAGAGGAGGGTTTACAAAAGTGAAGTGGAGCATATTTCAGCCGATTCCCTCCCTAGGTTTCAAGTACATTATAAAGGGTTTCCACATGTTGATATATTTAGGGAGGATGTCTGCTACAGTGTGTGACGTTCTGGACCAGTTGGCCACCTGAACCAAGGAGCTAAGTACCTCCTCCACTGATGGGATTACCTGTGTCCGCCATTTCCACAAGAGGAGTCTTTTTACCTGCACGCTTAGGGTTAGGAGCAATTTTATCTCTGAGAGGCTTAGGTGGGGGGCTGAGGACTGGATTCCTAATATCAGCAGCTGGGGGGACATAGGAATGGGTTTCTGAAGAGTACTGGACCCCATCTCGGCAGCTGCCTGCCATAAGGGCTGGATCTTCCTACAGTGCCATAATATATGGATTAGGTCGCCAGGGAGCTCCTGACATCTCCAGCAGAGGTCGGATTGGACCAGTTTTGCCTTGGCAAGTACCGTGGGGGTCCTATACCATGAATGCAGAATCTTATTCTGTATTAGCTGGCTTCTAGTATCAGGGTATGTCCCATATGCAAGCCTGAGACTTGTCTTCCAGTCCAGATCTGTAATGTGGGCCTGCAGTGCCTGCTCCCATTTATGCTTAGACTCCTCTGCTTGGGACGGAGTGGTGTCCCGAAGGGCAGCGTATATTCGGTTAGATTGGCCTTTTTCTAGGGCCAGCCAAGATTCTACCTGAGAGACATGCTGCCTGTGTGTTGCAATGCCTGATTTTTGAAACAATCTGAATATATAATTTGTAACAATAGCTGTCTATAGCTGTATTTTATTTTTGATTTTACAGTTTATTTACCTAGGATGGCCCATCTAAGATGAAGCATCTCACTGTCAGTGTGGCTGTATTTTAACCCCATTTTGCAGCTTGGAGTATTGGAGCACCGGGAGGTTTCGTGACTTGCTCATGGTCACACAGTGAGCAACTGGCTGTTATGCTGTTCAGACATGAACAAACAGTGTCTCCCCTGGCTAGGCCTGTGAGGGAAGACGAAGCCAGCACCACAGTATAATAAAGACAAAAGTTCAAAGTGGAAACATTTTGGTAATACAGGTTACTGTCGTCCTCTAGTGTGCCCTGCCTATAGTCCTGAAGGAGAACCCATCCAAATGATCCTTCTCACCAGTTGGGAGCATAGAGTGGACCAGGGTCATCTGCAAACAGTAATTAGTTCATTGTAACATATACATTGTTACATAGTAATTTCAGGTTAGATGGGACTCCAGGTCCATCATGTCTTCCTTGACTTCATAAGCAGGGATGAGAAAGTATGCTGTGCAGATATGTACCAGTTTATAGGGATTCCCTGCCCACCTTACTACCTAGGGTACTATGTGTTTCCGTTGGTAAGCATAAATTTAACCAGGCTTGCCTTAAAGCCTGTACTGTCTTCATAAACCCCACAGTATTTTGTTTCACATGTATGCTCTTGTTTCCCAGACACTGGGACATAACCACTCTCAGTGTTCAGTTACCAACAGCTGACATTTTAACATAGTATGGGCTTGATACTGTCACAGGGACTGTTGCAGAATTGCTGTTACAGTGGTTTTGACTAGTTCCTTGGAATGTGACCCCGAGCTTATCTTAAGGGAGGTCATAGCCCTTCAAGTAGTTGCAAACTTTACGGAAGGGGTTTACCATGCTGAATCCCCTACTGTGTCATCCACAATCCAGTGTTGAATTGTGTAAGTTCAATCAAATCTTTAGCAACACCCCTGCCTGTAAAACTATTACAGGTGGTTCATAGGGGTGTTCATACCTCTCAACTTTCCTGATTTTCCTCAGAATTTTCCTCTGTCCCTCGTAAAATTTGTGATTTTATGACTGAGCAGTGGAGATTTAAGCATAAAATAATGTCAAACATTAAAGTAAATAGACCTGTTGTTCTTCAGGAAGTGCATCTTAAACTAATCCCTTATTCTGTAAACTTTCTGGGTGAATATTGCCAATTTTTAAGATTTGTCCCTGATTTGGGGTCTTTGTCCTTGATTTTTTTAAGCCCTGTCCCTGATTTATGAGCCAAGAGGTTGAGAGGTATGGGGGTGTTGCTAAAGAGCAACATGGACTGAAAGAGCTGCTAGGGGACATATTGGTGAGGGACCAGAGCAATGGAGGGTGTATGCAAGGGAACATGGCTAGGGATGGGGGTTCCACTGGATGCCAAGGATATATTCTAGGACTGGGGATGAAGAGGCCACTTGATCACCAGGAATGGCCACAAAGGACAGAGACAGCAGTTCTCAAGCAGACTATAAGGTACAAGTCAGACGGGGGTGGGACACAAGTTATGCAATAGCATCTGTGTCATGAAATTAACATAATGGCATTCACATACTGTATGTCTGTGCATATGGAACCGTGGGTATTAGTGTCTGCAAGCCCTGTTTGCACACAGTAATACCTGTAATGCCTAGTTTGCATTCCGACTTAGTCATGGGGGGAGGGGTGCTCCTCCCTAATGGCTGACAGCCCTTTGTGGATAGTCACTAGATGTGTGGTCAAAATGGAGTGCCTATTCACACCTCGTCATGAGACTCCACACCTAGCAAGCATGCATTGGGCTCTATGTGTCTTAGTCATGGGGGCTCATGAAAAAAAAAAAGAAAGCATTCCCCCAACCCCTGTGGCATGCCATACCACCAGCAAGTTAAGGGACTGTCACAAACCATGTCATTGTCACCTTTCTCCTCCCACCACTGTCCTCTAGCTGACCCATACTTGTACCCTCCTCCTCTATTTCTACTCTTCCCTTCCACAAAGCCCAGCCAAGTTGAACAGTCCCTTCCCTCATGCCAATTTCCCTGTCCACTTGCGGGGTTCTTAGCATCCCGAAGGAGAGAGGGCCTTTGGCTGACCTTTCTTCCTCCCACCCCTTATTCCTCTAGCTGACAAATAAACCGATTGGCTATGGCACTTTACTCTGAAGTTTCCATCATGGAAATGTATAACTTATCACTTTGTGTGTATTGTGATTTGGTTTCACTGTAATGAAGTGTTTATGATAAAGCCTAGCTAGTATTGTACTATATAAGTGGAAACGTATGGCATGCTATGTATATATGTGATTTGACTCTGTAAAACAACTGTATATGTCCTAGGTTGTTGCATGCTACTGTATATTCATACCTGTTTCCCAACTGATGGAGTGTACTGTATTTTCTTTATTCACTCTGCAATGTTTGTATCCCCTCCCCAGGACGCATCTGGAAACGAGCTATTGCAGCTCAGTATGTCCTTCCTGGTGAAACTTTTTCAATTAAAAATAAATAAATAATAAATATTGAATCCACTGATCCCCCAACTGCTCAAGCAAGCCAGACCAGGGACTGGGAGGTTGAGTGCATTTCTTGCTTGCCCTTCATGATCGCCAAAGGGACCCAAGGCAGCACCAGACTTTCTCCCCTACCCCAACAAACCTCAGCAACCAATCATGTCGCTCAGTAGGTGGAGCTACACTCAGGCAGGAACTTCAAATAGAGAGAAGGCCCTGAGCGTGGTTGGTGCTCTCACAGACCTCCAGCTGCTCAGTCCAGCGGACCAGGGGTTGGGGTTCTGAGGTGAGTTTTCTTGCTTGCTCTCCCTCCTCCACGATCGCTGCAGGGACCCAAGCCAGCACAAGATTTTCCCCCACCCCAGCAAACCTCAGCAACCAGTCAGGTTGCTTGGTGAACAGAGCTCTCCTTCTTAACCAAGGTCCCCTCCAGGTGGGCCAGATCAGAATGTAAGGCAGGAGCATAAGGGTGCCAAACTGTGTGTGTGGTGGTGGTGGGGAGATCACTCTGCTGTAACAATGTGCACTTGCTCCTCCCCAGTAACTGACTGTGCTCCTCAATAACTGCATTGTCAACTACCTAATAACTTCCCTTGCACTGCTATTCCACATTGCTTGTACTCATTAACTTTATGGTCAAGTTTTCTGCTAGTTCCTCTTGCACCGCTTGCTACAATTGCTTGTACATGCCTTTAACCAATAATCTGTTACCTGCCTTGTTTACATTCCATCCTGGTTAGATTCTCCACTGCTCCCGGTATCTTCCCTATTTGGGTGAGGCCTTCATCTCTCATAGCCTCCCTACCTGGATCAGGCCTCCATCTCCAGTAACCTCCCTATCCGATCAGGCCTACATCCCCCTTAGCCTCCCTGTCTGAAGCAAGCTTACATCCCCTGTAGCCTCCTTATCTGGGTCAGGCTTACATCCCCATAGCCTCTCTATCTGGGTCAGACCTACATTCCCCACAGCCGCCTCCTCTGGGGTGGGCCTACATCTCCTGTAGCCTCCTGTCTGTTCAGGCTACATTCCTCTTATCCCCTTCTGCGTCAGGCCTACCTCTGAGGCAGACCTACATCTCCTGTAGCCTTCCTGTCTGTTCAGGCAACATTCTCCTTATCCCCCTTCTGTGTCAGGCCTAAATCCTCTGTAGCCTCATTTTCTGGGTTTGGTCTCTTCCCCCAATTTTAGTTTGCCTCCCCACATTTCTCCTCCTGCTTACGGTGTTGTAGTTTAACTGAGCAGTCTCATACACTCTGCTGCTTCCTACCCTAACCCTCCTCCCCCTCCTTTTCTACCTCTCCTCCCTCCCCCTTCCACTGTTCTTTCCCCTGTCCAACCCCCTACTTCTCCCAGACCCTCCCTGCTCCTCCCTTCTCCACTCCCCCTGCCGTCTTGGGTGCAGTCTACTACCTGGCCCTTGTCTTCACCTTGAAGCTCTCTTGGGCCTCCAGCCCCTTCCCCTATCCCTCTGCTGTTGTTTATTTTGCCTTGTGTAGCTCACACAAGTTGCATGCAAGAACTAAATGCAAGGTTACTTGAAAGTTTTGGAATTCATACCATAAGCTGAGGTGCATTTGACTTTATGTGGTACTTGTATTATTGTGTGGCTCCAATGCATTATATTTATTTGATAATACTATTTTCAGCTTTTTTTCATCTGATACTAATTTCTATAACAGTATATAGAAAATTGGTGCTGTTTGGTTGTATAGCCTGTAAACATTTGTCATGTATGTGATAACATTCAGTAAGTTGGAGTATATGAAGCAATAACCAGCTGGTGTGGGTCAATGCATCCTGCACCAGCCGGTTATTCTGAGTATACACCAACTCACTGAATGTTATTACCATTATATGAGTTGAAGTATTTATTTTATTTTTTTTTTTGCACAAAATGTGTTGAACTGGTTCCGACCTCCTGGCTCGCCACCCGAGCTCTTGCATCAGTGAATATGCCACTGAAGTGTCAGTAAACTCCTACATCAGTGAGTTACTTTTTTTTTCAAGCAGTTTGAGTTAAACACAGAATGTGATTGTCTGTTTCACTGAACTTGGCAAAGTAAGTTTCATGCAAAAATGTGTGGTGTATCATAGTGACTTGGCGGTTTGAAAAGTAAATCTGTGATTCAGGGCATGCACATCCGAGTCACAGATTTACTTTTTAAACTGCTAAGTCACTACGATATACAACTAATTTTTGCATGAAACTTACTTTGCCGAGTTCAGTGAAACACAATCACATTCTGTGTTTAACTCATAGTGCTTGGAAAAGAAAAAAGTAACTCGCTGATGTAGGAATTTACCGATGCTTCGGTGCCATATTCACTGATGGATGAGCTGGAGCAGCGGGCCAGGGGCTTGGGACCAGTGCAATACATTTTCTGTCAAAAAACAAAAGTATTGTGCATTTCATGTGAATTTGGGGCCATATAGGATATCAGGAGGCATGACATGGAAGAGGCAACATGTTACAATAGGGGAAAAAAGCAGGCAAACACTGACAGTGCTCCAAAGATTCATTAACCGACTGTGGGAGGGTTTATTTGAATAACCAGCTGTTGGCGGGTTTAGTTGAATAACTGACTGTGGGAGGGGCGTAAGTGAATAACTGACTCTGGGGCTTTTTAGAGATAGTTTGTGAGAGAATAATTGTCAGGTATTCTGCATTGTGATTGGCTTAGAGCAGATACCCATCATATAATTGTAAATATCGACCAGCATTTTGTGGCACCCTAGCAGATGAGATGTATATTTTAAGAGAAACATATTCTAGTGAAATAAATGTGAGCTTGCAGTAGCGAGTGTGATCCCATGTATCTGCCTTACAGTACTGCATCTCTTATTTTAAGTACATATACTATATTATACATTTTACAATAAAAAACTGATAATTGTGTGCTAAAGTATGTTGCTTTTCTTTTCTAGTGTTTGTTGGAGTGGGAACGTGTGCAGCTGTTCGACTGGGAACATGTCCTGATTGTGTGTTTTTCTGCTGCTTCGTTAGCATGTTCATGTTTTACTGTGCGCACTGGCAGACATATGTATCAGGCACATTAAAGTTTGGAAAGTAAGTCAGTACCTTATCCTCATGTTAATACTTCTAATAATGTATAGCGGGTTTGTCCTTTGCTGGCTACTTAATAACTAGCTAGAAGACTTGAGGAGTAGGTGAAGTGTCCTCTGTGCTCTCTATGGTCATAAACACTATATGACTAGTGTGGAGTTGTTTTGCTCAGTGATACTGAATTACCTTTCTTAACCTCTGTGTTGGAATGACTTACCTGCCATATGCATATTTGGAAACTTGCAGGCTCTGAGTTTTAATTTGGACTTGACCAGATGTGCTGTTTTACAGACTCAGAGCCCTCAGTCTTCTTGCCTACTCCCCATGAATTTCTGCAATTGTTTCTATCCCTTCTGTTTTCCTGCTATGCTTGCCCACTTTTGGCCCATGAGATTCTCACCTTGCTGCCAGCTTAGAGAACCATGCAGACCAGCAGTGATCGTATCCCAGTGGCCGGCTTGATCCAGCTGGGGCCTCTCTGACCTGATGATGAATTGTGACTGCTTCTTCCACTTTTCTCTCTGAATGGCTTCCCCTGGCCTAGAAGAAGATCATCTTGTAGATGCAGTTGGAGGGGCCCTTGGTGGTGTGCTAGTGTCTGTCAGATTTGTGGAAACCACGTAGGTCATCATCTGACATGCTAGTGCGGCATTTCTGCTGCTGTTTTCTACCTGCCTCCTACCACTACCTCATGCAAGCTTGCGACTGACCAGGGTTGTTACATGACGACTTGTCGTCAAAGGCACATCCACCATGTCACCACAAAGAGTTGCTACGAGAGCAGTGCAGCAAGCTACCAGCTCCCACTCCCTGAAGAACAGCATCCAGTGGACACTGTGAGACCTCCCTGCTGGCGCATGTTCTGATGTCCCAGGCTTGCAGTGCAAACCCAAGTAAGCAGCGTACAGCGATCCCCTATTGCTCAGTGCCATAGACCCAGCTCATTTACAGTTTTCTTTATGTGGAGTACTGTTTGTTGGAAAAAAATAATGCAGAATGCAGACGTTCTTCCTCTGCACTGCCTGTCTTTCCTTTTTTCTGAATATTTTTTTTTTACCATTTGTGACTTTGCTTAGCTGGTAAACCTTCAGAACAGTGCAGCAGTAAATTGGAAAGTTATTGATAACTAACTGGCTTTGAGCAGGGGAGACAGTAAATGCTAATACAGTAATTATGTTTTAAGAAAAACTCCACACACAGACTTTCCATAAAGTGGTAGTCTGTGGTGATGGTGTTTTTACCACTGACTGCTTTGGCAGACCAAACAGAAACATATTCAAGGAGTCTGCTTTTAATTATGTATTCCCATTAGTATTTGGGCATGTGGGTTAAATCAGATTTTGTTGAAGACATGCTGGTTATACAGTACAAAAGTGTAGCATTGCAATACCATAACTACTGGTTAGGTTTTTTAATAACCGGGTTGGCAGCACTTTCAAATGCCATAATAACTGGCAGGTTATTATGGCATAGCTGTCAATCAAACCCGTTTAAGTAAAGAAAACACTTTTCCTTCATGTGCGTTTAAGCCACATAAACAAACTGCCATGTATTATAGTTGTGCACTACAAAACCTCTGCTCACAAAAAGCCTCAAACAATCGCCACAAAGTCTGTGAAGTACCATACTAGAAAATCAAATGGTCTCTAATGGACTTACGTTTCTTTTTTGTGTGTTTCAGGTTGCTCCCACATTTTCGCTTGCATTTTCAGAATTAGGTCCCTCCTCACCCAAAAAATTTTACAAATGTATGTTTATTTGTTTTTATGGGGGTTTTGGTCAGACTTTTTACACAGTTTGTACATGTTTGTGTTTTGCAGTATGGTCATCACTGAAGACAGTAAATGGCAAAGCGAAAACTCTTAAAACTTTCACAATGTTTTTACAGCTAATTTTTGCTTCAAATAAAGTACGCGTTATAAAAAATAAACAATGGGTGTTAACATTGTTCATATTTTTACCCACCTCTCTGTGTCATACCATCACAAACCACTGGATGCTTCACACTCGTAGTTTATGTGGTATCACGCAGTACCTCGGGTGTGTTAATAAAAAAACTCATACTATACAACACCCCTATACATTATTCTCTACATTCTTGGCCTGTCATTTGGGTGAAGCAGCATTGCCACTTGTGACACCAACTGGCCGGGTTCATGGTACAAGCATGGGGCACCTGAAGCAGGAGATGAACTGAGTGTACCAGATAAGGGGGTTGCATCTGCTGCACAACTTGCCACGTGTTGACCACAGGTGGTGGTATAGCTGGTGAGCATGGTGCACGTAAGTAGTGTCTCACACACCTAGTGCATCAGGCACCAGCACCAATGGCACTTTTCTGTTCATTAATGGAAGGGGAGAAAAGGGAAATCAGTTGCTGGTTGCTAGATGATACTCTGCATGCCCCCGGTGCCCATTAAGTAATCACTCCTTTAGTCTTCTGGGATGGCCCCAGTTGCCTCCAGTGCTTCACTCCCACATGCCATTGACTTGATCCTGCTTTCCCCTGCCAAGGTGCTAAAGGCAGGGTCCAGCCTCATGATGGGGAAGCTAAGGATATTACAGCTATGGGAAGGTGCAATGTGCCACATTCCAAGAGAGCTAATAAGGAGGAGTCACTGGCAGCAGCTAAAGGAGGAGGACCAAGCCTGAGGACCAAGGAAGATAAGAATTTAAGGGAAAAAATTAATTAAATTATGTTCTAAAAGAGTACTTTCACAAGGTTTTTATACGGTAGTGTTGTTTTAAAGATGACTGTGTTTTAAAACAAAGGCTGCAAATTAAATGCACACCGAAAAAGAAAAGTAAAGTTCAAATCAATGTTTTGACCATTAAGGCTTCTTCAGGAATGATGTAAACATACTGCATTTATGAGTGCATTGTTTTCATCTGTTATGTTTTAACATTTATATAAAAAGTGTCAATATCTGATCATTATGCTATTCAGATAGAAACATCTGATACATTTTGGAGTCCCAGCTTCAAAAATCTTGTATAAACACGTTTTGTTACTGCTATTTAATCACAGTGCAATGATTTAACTCCTCACAATTATAGTATCTCCACAGCACTCCCTGTGCCAAAAGAAAAGCTAATGCCCCTTTAATGCTGCCACAGTGACATCTGCTGAGAGACTTGTGCAACAACAGTGAACAGCACTCAAGTCTGTGCATCAGTATTATTCACTTCTTCTCAGTTTATGCTTGTGTAAAATTATAATACTGCGTCCTGGAATTTGGATATCCGTATATTTTGCATATCAGCTTTCCCATGCATTTCCATTTGTTTCTGTATTTGCTACACTTCATATTTTAATAAATTTCACTCTCCCACCTCAGGCTTATGATGTGATTTTTCTTGATTCACTGATGGTCTTAGTTAACTGAGTAAACATCCCCAATCAATACATTCCCTTAATGATTATCTGATTTGGAGCATTGCACAAGACCCAGTGGATTGAGCAGCTCAGCTGGACTGTATATTCGATTGGAGTGCAAATATGCAGATAGGATTGGTCAGTTTTTGTTTTCCATCTTATATTTTACACCTGTCCCATCTGCTGTCTTGTAGGGATATACCATGCTAGCAGTAATATACCTTGATCAAAGCATTTGGATGCCATTCAGACTGCAGGGTTTTACTTCCTGTTTTTTGTTTTTTTCTTAAACCTCTGTCCTCCCCATAGCATACGAGTGCCCTTCAGTGAGGGCAGTCTCCCTGGCCATGCCACAGTGATTGCTGTGACACCAGAACCCACTGCCAACCCTCCCCAGCTAAGATATGCTGTCACCTGGCAGCTACCTCAGCATGGCCAGTCTCCTTCCTAACTTGGGTCATCTGCACAGCAGCACATCGGTCCTTGTGGTGTTTATTATTCATCTCTAAGTTCTTTTCATTTTATCCTGTTATGAGCACTTTCTAACTGGTACCAATAACAGCACCCAATAGAGGGAACAGAATATGATGCTGCAGTCAACTTTAGAAACATAGAGAACACAGACGTTGACGGCAGATAAGGACCGCAAGGCCCATCCAGTCTGCCCATTTCTTTTTCTACCTTATGAATGTGCCATTGGCCTTTGCTTTGTCAATGGCCTATCTATTCATACTCATCTGTATTGCTCCCTTATGCCTATCCCATGCCTGTTTGAAGCCCTGCACTGTATTCATATCCACCACTTCCTGAGGTAGGCCGTTCCATGCATCCACCACCCTTTCTGTGAAAAAGAACTTCCTCACATTACCCCTTAATCGGCCTCCCTCTAATCTCATGCTGTGTCCTCTTGTCCTGCTATTTTTCGTGTATTGAAACATGTTAGACTCTTTCACCTTGTTAATGCCCTTAAGGTGTTTGAATGTTTCAATCATATCACCTCTCTCCCTTCTTTGCTCTAGGGTATACATATTGAGCTCAGTTAATCTGTCCTCATATGTTTTCTGATACAGTCCTTGCACCATTTTGGTTGCCCTTCTCTGGACTGCCTCAATTTGGTTAATGTCCTTGTGAAGGTGTGGCCACCAGTACTGCACGCAGTACTCCAGATGGGGCCTAACCAGTGTCTTGTAAAGAGGGATTATTACCTCCCTCTTCCGACTTGTGATACCCCTGCTGATAGACCCCAACATCCCTCTAGCCTTACCTACTGCTTTAGTGGTCTGCTTGGATGATTTCAGGTCATCGGTGATGATGACGCCCAAGTCTCTTTCTTCCCTTATGACTGTCGGCAACTCCCCTCCCTGCCTATAGGTGGCTTCAGGGTTTCTTCCCTATGTGCATGATCTTGCACTTCTTTGCGTTAAACCCCAGTCGCCACTCTTCCAACCATTTTGCTAGTTTATCCAGATCTCTTCTCATTCTGCCCACCCCATCTGGATTATCTACTCTGTTGCAGATCTTGGTGTCATCTGCAAACAGACAAACCTTACCATCCAGTCCATCTGCAATGTCACTGATGAAGATATTGAAGAGGACTGGCCCCAGGACTGATCCCTGAGGTACCTCACTTGTGACTTGCATCTCTTCTGACTGTATACCGTTTACCACCACTCTCTGTTTTCTGCCTGTCAACCAGTTTGCTACCCAGTTGACCAACGCCTGATCCACCCGAGCCTACCCAGCTTATTAATCAATCTTCTATGTGGAACAGTATCGAAAGCTTTGCTGAAGTCAAGGTAGGCAATATCAACTGCTCCCTCTTGGTCCACCACTCTGGTTACCAAGTCAAAGAAATCTATTAGTTTGACAGGACCTTCCTTTTGTAAACCCATGCTGTCTTGGATCCTGTGCTCCTGTGGATTCTAGGTGTTGCACTATCCTTTCCTTAAGGAGTGTCTCCACAATCCTGCCCACTACTGAGGTAAGACTGACTGGTCTGTACTTCCCTGCCTCCTCCCTGCTACCACTCTTGTGGAGCGGGATCACATGAACCCTTCTCCAGTCTTCTGGGCCTCTCTTGTGCTCAGAGACTGACTAAGCAGTTCTGATAATGGCTCTGCTAGTTCCACCCTTAGCTCATTTAGTACCCTGGGATGTATGCCATCAGATTTCATTGCCTTGTCCACCCTGAGCTTATCGAGCTCTTGTAGGACCCTTTCTTTTGTGAAGGGACTAGTGCACACCTCTCTCCCTCTTGTGTCCATGGTGCTGAGCTGTGGGCCCTGCCCTACCTTCTCTTCAGTAAATACTGAGCAGAAGTATCTATTTAGGATAGATGCTTTTACATGGTCGTCCTCCACACACGCCCCCCCTTACCCCTTTCATCTTAGCAATACCTCCTCTGGACTTTCTCCTTTCACTAATGTATCTATAGAAAGTCTTGTCACCTTCATTTACTGTTCGTGCTAGTGTTTCCTCGGTTTGGGCCTTTGTCTGCCTAACTGCCTTCCCTGCTTCCCTTAGAGAAGTTTGGTATGCCTCCCTATCTTCATCTGCTGTGTTCCCTTATATTTTCTGAAGGCCAGCCTTTTGGCTCTGACCTTTTCTGCTACTGTGTTTGAGAACCAAAGTGGTTTCCTTCTTCTTTTGCACTTCCTTTTCTCAGTAACACAATGGGATGTTGCTTCAAGTATTGCATCTTTAATGCTTGCCCGCTTTGCCTGTACCCCCTCACCTGTATTTCTTTTTGCCAGGCCTGCTTAACTCTGTTGGCCATCTTATCAAAGTCAGCACCTCTGAAGTCCCATATTTTTGCCTTGGAATCGGATGATTTTGTTCTAGTGGCCAAATTGAACCATACCATGTGATGGTCACTAGCGCCCAGGTGACCTTCTGCCTGGAGATCTGTGATCCTACAGCGGAGCCCTGGTATTCCTGATTATCCAACAATCTTGGCCAACTTGGTGTAACTTTGTTTAGTGTCCTTCTGGTTGTCCCTCCCAAAGGGAGAATCAGTTTTAATTAATTGACAACCCCTACCCCCATCCCCTCAGCCAAATATTTTTGAGATTTTTGAGATACAGAAAGTTGCTACTATCACAGCAAAAGTTCTCAACCTTACTGGTAGCATTGGAACCCCCTAGTATCTACTCACAACCTCTCGGCCTACTTTAGTTATAGGGTCAATTAATCAGAGGCACTTTAACCTGTCAAAAATTACTTTAATTACTTGGTACCCGCATACTTTACTTATTACCTGGCAACCTAGATATGGGGTTGTGTCTATGTGATCTGCATACAGCACTTTGAGCACAATGTTATCTCACCTCAGCCCACCCTCTCTAACTCACTCCCAGGTTGGTGACTCACCAAGTAAACCTTGTAACTATCTCAAATATGTCAACTGTTGTTATTAACTTGTCTCTGTGTAAACCATTATGGCTCTAAGTCCTGAAACTTTACCTACAAATGTTTAACTTTTCTGTGGTTGTTTAACTGCCTCTTTATGTAAATTGTTGTCTCCTACTGAATGTAATTGATTCCAGGACTTCCTGAAAAGGACACCATGTCTCAGTGGGCTTACCCGTTAACAAACTTCAATAAATATGGACAAAATGGACACTTTCCTGTGTGGATTGTGTGTGCTGGAGATTCTAATCAGCCACTCAGAGCCGAGAGGCGGGACAGCTGGCCTTAAAAGAACGTGCCACTCGCTGAGCACGAGCACATAATCAGTTAGCTGAGTGCGCACCCACAGAAGAAACTGAATGTGCAGCAGATATCCCCTTTGCATATGGAACATTTCAACTAATATTTGGTTTGTAAAAGAGTTGATAATAGAAAATTGTAGACTTGTTGCACCTGTAAGATGCTCTTTTAAAATACTTATTTAAGGTAAAGTTTTAGTCGGTAGTGTTAGTAGTTTGCTTATTGCACAACATTTTCAGGGCTCTTTTGTTTAATTTTCATAAAATTGGGGTTTATAAATCTGTTTTTGCCTTGATTGGTGCGCTTTCCCTTCTAGAGAGAGGAGACGCTTTGTTTGGAGCGTCTTCCTTTCCTCAAAGAGGAGATATTTTGTTTGTTGCGTCACCCAAATTTTAGTGGGAGAGAAATCATGAGTACCAAATGAATATAGAGCTCCTATATAGGAACAGTGTTCTGCTATATATTGGGAATATTATTGATTTTAACATGTCTGTCCCATTGTGCATTTGTCGTTCAGGGGTAGTGTAACTATGAGAGCTATTCTGACTTAGCTGGGTATATCAGACTATACCCAAGCTTGAAAAAGTTTAATGAAAAGGAGAAATGCTTTTATTTTGGTAAAGCAGCAGCTGATAAATCATTGATTTCAGCGTAAATTGGTACCAAATAAATTTAGCAGAGGGATTCTAGTGGGTGGGTGTTCGGGGTAATTTTTATTCTTAGTGGAGATATTGAGTCCAATCCAGGACCTAGGGACAGAACAGTAAGAATCATGCACTGACAATGACAAGTTTGATAAATAAAATGGACATGTTTCGAGTGTGGGATGAGGCTGAGATGCCTGATATTATTGCTTTGTCAGAAACATGGTTAAATAATAAAGTTGTAAATGATAAAATCTCATTGAATAATTATTATAGTCATAGAAGAGACAGAGGTACTAGAGGGGGGAAATATTATACATAAATCAAGCTTTGGAATCATTCGGAAATTTGCTACTCAAACAAACTTGAAGGTATTGAATGCTTATTAATTAATATATTGTCCTTGGATGCAATGATTGGGGTGATTTATTCACCCCAAAATGAAGACAATTCATTTTGAGAACTTAGCTGATTCCATAGCTCAAATCACAAAAGGAAAAAGATGATTTTGTGGGTGACTTCATTGCAGCTTGTGGATGCAAATAGAGGTCAGAAATTGGGTGAGCTTTCCAGAGCCTAAATGTGCAGCAGATTGTACTGAAACCAACTAGGAGAGGTAGGGTGGAAAGTTTAGGTAATATATTAGATCTCTTTTTCATTCTCCTGAGTTTGTAGTATTGGAAGCGAATATTGGCCCTCCTGTTTTGGGGACTATAGTATAATTTGCTGCACACTGGGCATTGAAGCAAGTAACTTAAATTCAAAACCTACAGTTCTAGGGATGTGGATGTGTTGTTCAATCCACACTTACTAGCAGGTTCCTTGCCACTTTAAATCTTGCCTGAAGGTCCTCAAGCTGGCTCCTCCCCTCCCACCGGGTGATAAAACCTCGGCCCGCCCATGACGCCAGATCTTCTTCCTTACACTTGGAAGCTCAGGTTCCCCTTGCACTCTGCGTTTTAGGCCTGATCCAAACTCTTTGGTTAAACCAAAACTAATTTTAAAATTCACAAGACTTCGGTCTTTATCTTCTCTCGTGGCTGCGATGGACAAATCGACTCCCAGATTTCGTCGGTGCCCATGTGGACAGAAGGTGTCCCGGACCAATCCGCACTCTACGTGTGTTTACTGCTTGGGGCTTGGCCACGACTCACAGGCCTGTGACTTGTGCAAGTCCTTTTCGGCTACGGTCTTAGAGAATCGCGCTGCCAGATTACAACTTGGGCGCCCAGAAAAACGTTATCCTCCAGTCAAGTTGAATGGACGCCACAGCGTGGGGTTCCACGGCTGCGTAGCTCGCTGAACAGCTCAAACAGATGATCGCCTCTTGAGGAGGAGGCGGCCCAGGCCGCATCATCATCATCCTCCTCAGTCGTGGCATTTATCCCGCCTCCTTGGCTCCTCCTACACGGCTTCGTTAAGGAGTTTGCCAATCCCTCTCCACCAAGGGAGAGGGGCTTCGGAATTCCTCTCGGTCCGAAAAGAAGGACTCTAAGGGTAAGTCCCACCATCAACGTCGTGGAGCAGGAGAGGTCCCTTTCCTGGATAGTCGACTTCGGTCGAGGTTGCGGCTAAGGTCGCTGGCTTCACGGTGTCCCTGTCAGATCAGCTGGCCGAGACACCTCAACGCGGTTGAGATTTTTCTCGACCCGTCGGACGGTCTGTCGACTGGAGAAGCCGACAACCCTTATTCACCGGTTCTCCCGGTGGAAACCGAGGACTTGCCTGTGCCTCCTGTGCTGGAGTCCCCGGTTAAGGTCCCTGAACCGAGGGAGGAGCGGGTTTCCCCCGACCCCTTTCAGACCCACCCTCAGAAACACCGAAGGTCTTGGTCTCGGACCTCTTCCAGGTCCAGCTGATCCCGCTGATATCAGCGGTCTCAGTCTTGGCACCGTGGAAAGAGGCAGCACTGCTCATCCTCGTCATCGTCCTCTTCTGAGGATAGGCCCAGGCACAAATTAGCGCCGGGCGCTATGAGGATCTAATGTGGCAGCAGTCCTTTTGACTGGAATAAGCCGACCCGCCGCCTTCCCCGCCATTAAGTGGCTGTCACCGAGCGGCCGAAACAAGCCCTCGCTGAGTCGAGGCGAAGTCAGCACTGGTTGTTCGCCGAAATGGCTGCGTCACCCATTGTGGTGGAACCCCGCCTCCACAACCTAAGACTGGGCCCCGACCAAGATTCTTGGTCAGGTCAGGGCTTGCCCCATCGGTTGTCGGTCATCCTCACCCCGATCGACCTCGCAGGTGGAGGGTGGCTCAGGTGCTCGGCAGCTGTTCGGAGATCTCAGAGTCTGATGACGACTACCTTGTCTCCAGGCCGCTTGACCTGGAGTCCACTGGGGTCAGTCGGTGGATGAGCCCATCCTCGTTCCTTGGAATGCTTCGGCTCATCTCAGAGTCCACTGGGATGAAGCTCAAACCCGTTACAAAATGGGCCAGGTATCCCCTCACGGAGGTACTGGACCAAGGGGATTCCCCCACGGAGGCCTTCCAGGTAGCCGAAGCCATTGTTGGCCCAGCCCTGGAGCTATGGCAGCGGCTAGCTTCTTGTCCAGCACCTTCGGCCAGGATGGCTCGGAAGTATGCTGTTCCCACCGGTTCACTCTCCAGTTTTCAGAGCACCCCTCTGCAGAGGGCTCATGACCAACAGCGCTTTCCGTGTTCCAGGAATGCTCAGGATGTGGACAAGCCTCCCGACAAGGAGTCCAAGAAGTTGGGCTACTCAGGGTGGAAAGTTTATGCTGCTTCCTCCCTAGGTCTTCGTCAGGCCAGCTCGGCCATCCTGATGGCACACTTTTCACACGCCCTTTTGGGCTCCCTGGATGAGGTGATTCCTCATCTCCCGGCTGACCTCCAAACTACAGTCAAGCAGGTGCGGGATCAGGGAAGGGCGGTGGCCAAACAGCAGCTCCAGACTTCCCTGGACATTGCTGACTCATGTGCCTGGTCAGTAGTGGCCGCAGTGGCCATGCGCCGCAGAGCTTGGCTGCGGATCTCCACCTTCATGGCAGATACCCAGCACAAGCTGGCAGATGTTCCCTTCCTGGGTACCGACTTGTTCAGTTCCGGGGTGGAGGGGCATCTTCAGCGGATCGAGAAGTCCAACACCACCTTGGACTCAGTCATGTCTACACAGAAGGACAAAGGCCGCCGCCAGCAGCAGCGTAAGCCCTTTCATCCTTCAGCCTCTGCGGTACGTCCGGCCCAGCAACACCAGCATCAGGTCCAGCAGGCTCGCACTTGGCACCCCAAAGCCAAGTCTGCTGCTTCCTCCAGCAGGAAGCCAGGAGGAAAAGGTCCAGGTGGCTCCTCGGCCGGCCCTTCCTCCAAGCCTGTCCAGTGACGTGTTGAGGGGTGTCGTCCCCAACCTCGTCAGTCCTCCCCAGGTTCCCCCGTGGGGGGACGGCTCCACCACTTCCTTTCTGCCTGGTCCGATATCACCACGGACCGCTGGGTGTTGGAAGTGGAAGGAAGGGGTCTGCCTTTGGAATTCAAGCAGCCCCCACCCTACCGAGCCGTCGCCCCACGGGAGGCTACGGGGTCCGCAGCCTCTCTGTCATCTCAAGCCCTGCTCCTCCAGAAGGAGGTGATCAGGAGGTGGTGAATCTCATCCAGATCCAGGGTTTGTATCCAGGTACTTCCTGGTCCCAAAACGGACGGGGTGGGGGGGCTGGCACCCCATTCTAGACCTACACGACCTGAACAAGTTTCTAAGGTCTCGTACCTTCAGGATGGTCACTCTGGCTCAAATCGTTCCACCCTTGAAATGAGGCATGTGGTTCTGTTCTCTGGACCTCCAGGACATGTTCTTTCACGTCCCAATCCGTCCGTCTCACCAGCGATTCCTTCACTTCAGGGCAGAGGGATCCCTTTACAAGTTCCGGGCCATGCCCTTCAGCCTCTCTCCAGCCCCCAGGGTCTTCACCAAATGCATGGCAATGGTTTCAGCATTCCTGCGGTGCCGAAGGGTCTGGCTGTACCCTTACCTGAATGTCTGGCTGATTGCAGCCCCCTCCAGGTTGGAGGTGGAGCAGTCAGAGATCTGGCCCTCCTGGTCTGCTCTTTCAGATTGGCTCTCCTCATCAGCGTGGCAAATCGGAACTCGTGACAACGTAGGTGATTCAGTTAATCGGGGCAGAGCTCGACTTTCTTCGAGCCAGAGCACGGCTACTGGCGGACAGGGCAGAGGTTCTTTCCTCCTTTGCCCAGTCATTTCTGGTTGGGCAATTGCTTCCTGCCCGGGACTTCCTGCGCCTCCTGGGCCTCATGGCAGCCTGCACCAGCGTGGTCCATTGGGCCCACTGGCACATGCGTCCCCTACAATGGGGGCTGGCCCGCCAATGGTCACAGCGCTCCGTCCCTCTGGACCAGCCAGTGATAGTAACCCAGAAGATGTGGAACACTCTCAGTGGTGGCTCGTTCCAGCTGATCTGCAGGAGGGTATCCCGTTCGTCCGCCCAGAGCCGATGGTCACTCTAATGACCGATGCCTCTCTGATGGGTTGGGGTGCCCATTTGTGGGAGCTGGCGCTTCGAGCGGTCCGACTAGCCCTCACTGCCTTCACTCTGTTTGTACGGGGTCAAGTGGTCCAGGTCCAGACAGACAACACCACAACCATGTACTACCTAAACCACCAGGACGGGATGCACTCCTTGCCTCCGTGCAAGGAGGCTCTCCGCACTTGGTCTCTCGTGAGCAGACTGGAGGCGGATCTCCTAGCCATCCATGTGGCAGGAGCCTCCAACTCTCTGGCCGATGCCCTCAGCTGGATAGGCGCTGCATCTCACGAGTGGTCTCTCCTGCTGGAGGTAGTACAAGATCTGTTCTCCCACTGGGGCATACCTCAGGTGGACCTGTTTGCCTCCAGGGAGAATGCAAAGCTGAGGCTGTTTCATGCCCGCCCCCTTTCAGCAGGGCTCGCTGCAGGGGGATGCCTTCTCGAGGCTGTGGACCCTGGGCCTCTTCTACGCCTTCCTCCATTTCCCTTGATCCACAAGGTGCTTCTCAAGGTGAGGAGGGACAAGGCGCAGGTGATTCTGGTAGCCCCAGACTGGCCCCGCCAGTTCTGGTATCCAGATCTCCTCAGCCTCAGCTCCAGGCTCCCGAGGCGGCTTCCAGCCTGCCCAGACCTGATCTCAGTCAACAAGGGGAAGGTACTTCATCCAGACCTTCAATCCTGCACTTGACGACCTGGTTCCTGGAGCTAGAGTTCCAGGCCTTGGGTCTTTCCGGACGAGGTCCTCAGCGTTGTTGAGGCATCCTGTAAGGAGCCACGAAAATGCTATGCCTTCAAATGGAAGAGATTCTCCATTTGGTGTCAGGACTAAGGGTTGGACCTTCCTCCTGTTCCTTGGCCAGCATTCTGACTACTTGTGGTCCTTTTCTCAGCTAGGACTGGTCGATGACCTTTAATTGTACTTTGGCAGCCATCTCTGCTTACTTTGTGTGGCGCAGTGGTATAGGAGAAGGTTGCTGGCGCTTTTTCAAAGGCCTTTGATCATATATCCTCCAGTGCAGAACCTCCACCCGTGGATCTACTGCTGGTACTGGCTAAGCTCATGGGCAAGCTATTCTGTACTGGCGCGCAGTAGGTGATATTTCACCTGTCGTGGAAGACCACCTTCTTGGTGGCTATCACATCAGCCAGAAGGATGGGAGAGCTCCAGGCGTCCATCAAGTCTCCTTATCTGGTCCTCCACAGGGACAAGGTTGTCCTGCGCCTCACTGAAATTCCTTCCAAGGTGGTGTCGGAGTTTCACCGTAACTAGATGTTGACTCTATCAGTGTTCACGCCAATCACACCTCGGAGGCCGAATATAGGCTCCATACTTTGGACCGTAGAAGAAGCTGTCTTATTACAAGGAGTGGACTACTGAAGTTTGGGGAGAGGTTCGCCAGCTGTTTGTCACCTATGCTGAAGCCGCACCTGGCAGACCTGCAGCCAAGCGGATGATAGGCAGGTGGGTCACCTCCTGCATAGATCTGTGCTACAGGTTCACGGGCATGGAGCCTCCAGAGGGATAAGAGCTCATTCTACCCGCCTATACCGCTGCATCATCGGTGGTGGCTTCCGAGGGACGTCCCTATCCAGGAAATCTGCAGGGCTGCTACCTGGAAGTCGGCACTCACCTTCATTACCCACTACCACATCGACCTTGAGTCTGCGCGGATGCTGGTTTTGGGACCTTGGTTCTCCAGTCCTTATTTCCCAAGTAGGGGTGCACGCCTTTCTCCCTCCTCCCGGAGAACTGCTAGGAGTGTGCCAGTAAGTGTGGATTGAACAACATATCCATATTCTAGAAACAGAGTTACTCACCTGTAAAGGAGTTCTAGGAGTGGTACGTGATGTTCATCCACACCACCCACCCGACCTCCCCGGCTTTGACGCACAACCCGGCTTCCAGCGGGCTAGATCTGGCGTCATGGGGCAGAGCTCAGAGTTTTATCACCCGGGTGGATGGGAGGAGCCAGCTTGAAGACCTTCTGGCAAGATTTAAAGCGGCAAGGAACCTGCCAGTAAGTGTGGATGAACAACATATACCACTCCTAGAACTCCTGTTACAGGTAAGTAACCTGTATTTTCTGTGAGTAGATGTTTTAGCAAATATGACAGACAGTCTTTCCAGTTTGAAATGTCCAAGCAAAGGTTGTATAGAATCTGCCTCATTCCGGATTTGGATATCGCTGTAGATGAATTTCCGAAAATGTTTTTAGAGGTGTGCAATAAGTGTGCTCCTTATGAAAAAAATAAGGAAAGTAAGCCATCTACCATGGATAAATAATAAATTCAGAAAGCTTGTCTCCCATAAAAATTACTTGTGGAAGAAAGCCAATAAAACTTAAATCAAACTACATGGCATCAGTTCAAAAAATCCAAAATAAAGTAACTCAAGAAGTTAGAGAAGTGAAAGCGTGTTATTTCAAACATATGATTAATGAAACAAAAGATCCTAAAAATACTGGGCTTTACTGAAGTCTCTCACAAATTCATTTAAACAACCAAAGGATATACAAATATTGGATAATGAAGTAATGTATGACACTGACAAAGCAGCGGATATTTTAAACCGGTACTTTACTGAGCTCCCAGATTTATTCATTCAAAGTATGAGTAATATAGAAAAGGAGATTTCTTTTGAACAGAACATATGCCTGGAAGATCAGAAAAATGCGCCAAATTTTAGATTTAAAAAAATATCTAAAATTCAGGTCATACAAGAGATTAGAAAATTATAAACAAACAAGGCAAGTGGATTTGATCATATTGATGTTCGTTTCCTGAAAGATTCTATGCATGAGATTGCTCAACCATTGACAGATCTTTTTAATCGAAGTTTAGTGGATAGTTCCTTTCCAAATCCATATGTTAGCTAAAATTGTACCTATCCGTAAGGGGGATCGATGTTAGCCTACAAATTTTAGACCAATTGCACTTTTGACTATTGTTTTTAAATTGTTAGATAGGATTGTCTATAGTCAATTCATTAGTTATTTGGAAAAATATAACCGATTAAACAACTACCAGTCAGGCTTTAGGAGAGGTTATTCAATGAGCACCGCACTCATTGGTTTTGGACTTGATCTCATCCTCTTTAGGAGAGTCAAGGCCCATGGGTGCAGTGTTCGTTGACCTCTCCAAAGCCTTTGACTTGGTCGATCATTCCATTATGTTAAATAGGTTGAAGGGTTGGTGTGGCAGACGAACCACTGAAATGGTTTCATTCCTATTTAAATAACAAGTACCAGAAAGTCATGGTGGAGTGGAAGTGTTCTACAACACTTCCAGTGTCCCATGGTGTTCCACAGGGGTCCATTCTTGGACCCCTGTTTTTCATTATATACTTAAATGAACTTCCTGGCTTGATGACGTCTACTTCAATTAGACTTTATGTGGATGATACAGTCCTGGTTTCCGAAGGGGCAGGTGTTGGGGAGGTTGAAGCCAGACTACAGTCAGACTCTGACATCCTGCAAAATGGTTTCTGTTCTCAAATTTGATTATAAATTCTAAAAAGACACAGACTGTATCATTTAGTTCGGTCCCGGGGGCTAAATGACAATGTTTTGCAGATAACAGTATTAAGCAGTAGTAAGTTAACACAAGTTTCAGCGTATAAATATTTAGGGGTCACAATAGATCAAAACTTATCTTTTGAACAGCACATAAATGGATTAATTAGTAAAGACAACTCCAGAATTGGAGCTTTAAGAAGAGTTGCAAATTGTATTAGTAAAAGAGATCGACTAATCATAGCCAATCAACCGATTCTTCCGTTGATTGACTATGGAAGTCATGTTTATTTACATGCAAATCAAAATTTACTTCATAAATTAGATATCTGCTACAACATGTTGGCTAGATCCGCTTTTACATGTAAATGTGACACTCATCATTGTTTAATATATAAAGTATTAGCATGGTCATCTTTGGATTTACATAGACAAGAAAGCTAGGCAAATTGTGTCTTAAATCTGCAGATCTGGTCTTCCAATTTCATTAGGTGGAAAGTTAACTCGACTTCTACATCAATTCATGTTAAGGAAAGCAAGAGCCAGGGAGTTCAAGTTCCTAAAGTAAAAATAAATTTGGGATGTTGTCATTTAAGTATAAAGCATCTAAAACATGGAATAATTTTCCAATAATCATTAAAACTCAAATGTGACAGTGGGGGGTTTAAAACAGTGATGAAACAGGAATATGTTTTTATTGTAACTGTAATTAATGAAATATGACAATCCTTGGATTATTTATAGTGTTAAACTGTATATGTTATTAGTTTTTGTTTTGACTGTATTTTAACTTTTAAGAAACATTGTTGTATAATGTCATCAAACAGGAGCGCTTTGAAAAAGGCCTTATAGGTCCTAATGGTGTTGTGAAAATGTCAAAACTTTTCACCTATTTCCTGTATAATAAACTACTACTACTAAATACTGTATAGTCTCTCATAGCAGTGAGCTCGAATGATCTGCTTTGTTTGTTGACCTTTTCTTGTTTACCTGTCCATAATAGTGAGACCATAGAGTGACCATGATAGTTTTCTAATGCTGATCAATGCTATCAAATGTGAAAATAAGGAGATATGCAGTTACTTTGATTATATTGTCCTTTATAGAGTTTATTTAATTAGTTTTTTTTTTGATTGTATTTCCAATCAGAATTGACGAATTGAACTGCAGGTGGCTGTTATTATTTCTTTTGTTGTCTGCATTTTGTGGAGCTACTCTGTGGGACTATGAGGTAAAACACTAAGTTGTACTCTTACAATTTTGTTACAGCTGAACTTATTTAGCAGAGTTGTGATATTGGCCTTCAAACTTTTAATCTTCGAGAATATCTTCCATAAGGCCACACCTTTGGAACTATGCTAGCATCAGCACTAGTGCGCATATGGAAACGCTTGCAGTCAGGGGACCACCCATGACGACGCCATGAGTCAGCGCTTGTAAACGTGGACAGCCCCATCTCCCCTCAGTTTTTACCCACTGTTGATTATCCTCATCAGACCTGTATTGAAAAATATAGTCAACTAGCTGTTGCCATTTTCTTTGTTTCACGTAGTATTAATCATCGCCTCTGCATGCTGCTGAAATCTTCTAACGCTTTATTTTGGTACTGTAAATTCAGAGATAAAATTTATAAGAACGATGTACACAAAGTATGTGTTCGTTACCTAGGCGCCTCACAGTATTCGAACTTGTGAGATCTGCCAGAGCTTTAACCAAGCTACTAGGTGATGCCAAAAGAAAGCATTAACTTTTCTTTATTGAAAACTTTAGAGGCCATGGAGAATGATCAAGGCTAGAATCTGCATAGCCTGCCCTGTCAACTGACTCGCAGCCAATGAAATCTTAAGAACCAGAAAAGGATAGGTGATCGTCCAACCCCTTTGTCATTGGGCCATAAGGACAAGCACACAAATAAAGAGAAATCCTCTCTCTGGTGGTCCTGTTTGGCCCAGCAGCCTTCAGGTAATCCTCCTTTGTCATCATCCACTCCAGTGGCAGTGATGACCCCTCCCCCGACCATCGAAGAAACACTAAGGTCGGGGCTTGGCATAGGCACTGCCATACTTGCTATGAACAGTACATCGCCGTCGTTAAGCCACGGCCTGTCATCAACTTCAGTTGTCATGGACCCTGGCAAGGATGTCGTCAACACTCCAGTGGTACTGGCATCATTTTTAGAGATGCTACAGCATATTTTACCAGGCTTACATGTGCAGCCTGTGTTGCCATCGACGGGTGTTACTGGTTCTCAGCCACTGTCAATGACATCATCCAGTACACGGCAAATGCCTCCTTCTCTAATTCCCTTGTTGCAAACAGGGGACTGGCTTTGCTCCCTAGATATGAAGGATGCATACCTTCATATCAAGACCAGAAAAACTGACAGTATCTTCGCTTTGTGCTGGAAGGAGCTTTACCAGTTCAGAGTATTACTTTGGCTTGTTTGTGCCGTGGATCTTTACCAGTGATTAGCAGTCGTGGCAGCTGCCCTTCTGAGGGAAGGCCTGTATGTATCTCTACATCTGAAGGACTGAGCTGTTGAAGCCAGCTCCAGGAACATCTGCTACACACCCTGTCTCAGGCATGGCAGTTTTCAACGACTTAGGAGTCGCAGTAAATGTGCCAAAGTCATGACTCTTTGCCAGAGACTGCAGTACATAGGAGCAGTCTTGGACACAGACAAGGGCCGGCTTTCCTACCCTTGGACAGAGTGGAAAACCTGATTGCTCAAGCAAGATTGGTATACAGCAGTTATGACGTCCCAGCCAGGACTTTGTTACATCATCTGGGGCTCATGGCAGCAGCCATTGTCACTATGCCACTCGCCTGCTTACACATGAGGATCCCTCAGTTGACATTAAGGGTTCAATGGGACTAGCTGATGGACAGGCTGGATCAGATGGTACTCATCACGACTCCATTGGCGTAGAGCCCACTGATATGGTGGGTGGAACGCTGACAACCTATTAAAGGATGTTCCATTCCTTATTCCAACTCTGAAACAGATACTCACCACAGATGCTTCTGGTTGCAGTTGGGGTGCACATCTGGGGTCCTATCAGACACAAGGTTCCTGGGCCCATGTGGAGGCCAAGTTACATATTAGTGTCCTAGAGATGAGGGCTGTCTTGTACAGACTCCAGGCATTTCAGGAGCATCTGACTCCAGGTCCTCTAGTGATACCGTGGACAATGTCAGTGTGATACATTATATCGACAAGCAGGGGGACTTATTACTATCCCTTTGCAGGAAAGCAATGAGAGTGTGATACTGACTGCTGTCACATGGCCTAGAACTTTCAGCTGTGCATCTTCCAGGTGCCCAAAACATCTTGGCAGACAAGCTAAACAAGTCACAGTACAAGATGCATGAATGGGAACTGCTGACCCCAGTAGCTCCTTCACAAGATGGGATCTCCAGAGTTGGACCTCTTTGTGTCCCCACACAACTCAAAACTGCGCGTTTCTGCTAGATCACTCCAGGGCCTAGAGTTTTGTGGCTAGATGTGTTGTCCCTTTCTTGAAAGGGACATTCCTGTATGCATTTCCTCCAGTTCATTAATACAGAGGGTACTGCTCAAAGTGAAGATGGGGGGGCACCCTCATCCTCATTGCTCCTCTGAAGCCTCGTCAGATATGGTTTCCACTTCTGCAACAGCTGACAGTGGAGCCCCCAATTGCTCTACCTCTGTGCAGAGGTTTGTTGTCACAGGACAAGGGATCTCTGGTCCATCCTAACCTAAAGTCCCTGCATCTGTCTGCATGGCTCCTGATGAAGACATAGCCATAGCATGTTTTGGTGCATCACCTAAGGTTGCTGGTATGCTGGTTAAGGCCAGGAAGCTTCCACCAGTCACACATACTCACTAAAATGGAAGCGATTCACTTTGTTGGCTGCTTCCAGAAATTTGGACCCATTCTCCTGTCCTGTAAATGTGGTGTTGGAATGCTTACTGTCACTGTCAGACTCTGGTCTACAGTATTCCTCACTAAAGATGCATTTGACCACTATATCAGCTTTCCATGCCCCTATTGATGGGCATACAGTTGCCTAGTTGGGGGTCTCCTGTACTTTTCAGCAAAGTATTATGCATTCTAGGGACATGGATATGGTGTACAGATCCACACTTCTGTCAGTGTTCCTTTCTCCTTTAAATCCTGCCAGAATGGCTTCAAGCTAGCTCATCCCACCCATCTGGGTTTTAACTCCCCTAGCACTGCTCCATGACATCAGTTCTTCCTTTCCACTGGAATAAAAAGGTTCCTTCCTTACTGCTTTCCGAGCTAAGTAGGCCCTTTGCTTTTCAAACTCTTCGCTTGTGAATTCAGTCATCTTCAGGCTTCTTCTTCACCTCATCCGTGATGGATGACGCGGGTTGGCACTGGGATCCAAGAGATGTGTGCAGGCAGAAGATGTCCTGGATGGACCCACACACCATGTGCGCCTACTGCCTGGGCCACGGGCATGATCCCAGGCATGCAACCTGTATCTCACCTGCATCCTTCTACTTTAGAGGACCGCATGCCCGATTTCTTCTGGGGCGACGGATGAATGGGATCCTCGGTAAATCCAAAGACACCCATCAGGTGGTCTCCACAGCTGCATGGACCACTGAACAACTTGCGGCATTTGAAGAAGCTGCAGCTCAGGCTGTAGAACAAACTTCTTTGGCTTAAGCTTTTTTGCCACTTCTTTTAGGTGCCTCCTTTTCTGGGGCGTTTAAGGACTTGTGCCAGGCCCTTCCCACCTTTGGGCAGGGTCTTTCCTAGGACACAAAGTCTAAAAAGGAGATTAAAAAGATGTCTCATCATAAATCGTGGGATTGCGAGTGCTCTTGGACTTCAGATTCCCACTTTTCTGTGGAGGTTTAGACTACGGTCAATCCTTTGGCCCAGGCCACTGGCTCCATGGTTCCCCTGTTGGGCCAGTTGGTCGGTGACGCCAGTTGCCCAGCCATTCGAGACCTCTCTCTCTCAAGCCAGTCGCCTGTTGTCGCCAGATGAGGCAGATACCTCCCTCCAGGACTCCGTCCCGCCTATTACCTCCCAGGAGGGTCTGATCAGTCTGATCAGCCTACTGATCTGCCCTCAGGATCCAATAGACCAGGAGGATGCTTGGCTTCGTCGGCTCCCTCTGAGACCCTCCTCGGTGACCCCAACTGTTGAGGTTCGCGTTCCGATCCCATACTCTCTAGTCGAGCAGCCCGAGTCGGCATCGGCGCTCCCACTCTCTGCATTCGGGCAAGCAGCGTCGCTGCTATTCCTCCTCAGATAAGGAGAGGCTCTGCTTCAAGATGCAACAGCACTACAAGGAGCTTATGTGGTAGCAGTTCATGTTTACTCGGGTTAAGCTGATCCTGGCCACTACCCAGGCCATCACATGGCTCCCAACACAAGGGCCTACCCTGGCTCAGCCGGTTCCAGCGCGACCTCCTCCGGCCTCTCCACCTGTCCTGGTGGAGTTGCCGCCAAAACAGCTAAAGGAGGGTCCTCCTAAGGATATCCTTACAGCTTCAGGGCTTCCTCATCTGCTGTCTGTCACTGCGACTCCCAGCCGGCCCCATAGGGTCAGCGGGGACTTGGGCAGTTGACCATTATTCGACAAATCCTCGGAGTCTAAGGGCTCCTCCTTGCACTCCCATCTCGTAGACGTCAAGTCGGCGGAGGACTTGTTGACAGAGCAGGGTTCCACCTCCTTCATGGGCCTAATCCGCCTCATCTCGGAATCCATGGGTCTTCAGATGGAGACCATTCAGAAGCGGGCTCGGTACCCGCTCACGAGATTCTCGATTCTTGGTCCAGCTCTGGAGCTGTGGCAGCATCCAGCCTCTTGCCCTACACCTTCATCCCAGATGGCCCCGCAAATGTCACGGTCCCACTAGTTCCTTCAGTTCCACAGCAGACACACTCGGCTAGAGGGTTGATGGCCGACTCTGTTTTGGCACATGGGCAATGTCAGGGACATTGACAACCCCCCTCCCCACAACAAGGAATCCAAGAAATTGGATCACATGGCCAAAAAGGTGTATGCTGCCTCCTCTCGGCCTTCGGCAGGTGATTAATGGCCCACTTCGCTCATGCCCTCTTGGGCACACTTGATGGGGTGGTTCCCCATCTCCTGGCTGACTTACAGACTACAGTCAAGCAGGTCCAAGATCAAGGCTGAGCTGTGGCTAAGCAGCAGCTCCAAACAGCTCATGGACATTGGTAACTCTTACGCCAGTCCATGGCGGTCGTGACTTGCCATGTGCTGCAGGCTTGGCTGCAGATCTTGACCTTACGCAGATACCCAGCACAAGTTGGCTGATGTCCCCTTCTTGGGTACTGATTTGTTCGGGCCAGTGTTTGAAGCACACCTCACTTGTATTGAGAAGTCCCTTGCCACGTTGGACTCGGTGACTTCCATCCAGAGGAATTTCCAAAGGCTTCAAAGCTCAGAAGAAGTTGTTTTGGCCCCTCTCTGCTCCTGCAACCAAGCTGTCCCAGCCTCCAACTGGAAAGTAGGCCCAGGCTTGGTATCCTGGGCCGAAATCTGTTGCCTCAGTCATGAGGAGGTCAGGAGGTTGAGGTCCTGGTGGCTCTTCAGCTGGTCCCTCCTCCACCTCTAAACCTGCCCAGTGAAGGGATGGGGGGGGTGCCTCCTCCATTCCCATCCTGGGTCCTCCCATGGGGGTCGGCTCTGCCACTGCCTTTCCTCCTGGTCCACTGTTACCACGGGCAGGTGGGTTGTTAAGGTGGTCAGTCAGGGTTTTGCCTCTGGAGTTTGAGGCTTAGCCACCTTGCGGAGCCCATGCCCCATGGGAGGACATGGTGTCTGCCGACATTCTGTCAGCCCTTTGGATGACATTACCTAGCTCCTCTGCAAAGAGGTTGTGGCTCCTGTCTTGGACCCTCCAGTACACCCAGGGTTTGTCTCCAGGTACTTCCCGGTGTCAAAACAGACGAGAGGCTGGCGCCTCATCTTAAATCTGCATGACCTGAACAAGTTTCTTCGGCCGCGCATTTTCAGGATGGTCACTCTGTCTCAGATCATACTATCCCTGGAACAGAACATGTGGTTTAATTGCTCCCTAGATCTCCAGGATGCTTTCATTCATGTCCCAATCCATCCGTCCCACCGCCGGTTCCTCCAGTTTCATGCGGAGGGGTATTCTATATAAGTTCCAGGCCATGCCCTTCAGCTTCTCCTTGGCTTCCAAGGTCTTCACCAAATGCACTGCAGTGGTGGCAGCTTTCCTGCGGCACCAAGGGGTCGGGGTATACCCCTACCTTGATGACTGACTCATCGTGGGACCCTCCATGGAGGAGGTGGAGCGGTCCAGGGACCTGGCCCTCCAGACCTGCATCTCTCGTGTCTTCCTGGTCAACGAGGCTAAGTCAAAACTCGTGCCCTTGCAGGTAATTCATTTCATTGGGGCAGAGCTCAACCCTTGCAGAGCCAGGGCTCGACTTCCGGCAGACAGGGCGGAAGTTCTTTCCTCCTTTGCCGATCGTTTTGGGTTGGGCAGTTGCACCCTGCTAGGGACTTCCTGGACCTCTTGGGATATATGGCGGCTTGCACCAGTGTGATCCGTTGGGCCCGATGGAGAATGTGCTCTCTGTATTGGGAGCTGGCCCGTCAGTGGTCTCAGCGTGAGGGTCACTTCAACCAACCCGGTCACTGTGACCCAGCTGATGTAGGATGCCCTCCACTGGTGGCTAGTCACGGAACTTCTGCAGGAAGGGAACCTGTTTGTCTGCCCAGAGCCGATAGTCATTTTGAAGACTGATGCCTCCCTGATGGGCTGGGGTTCGCACCTGGGGGAACACAGAGTCCATGGGCTGTAGACCCCTGAGGAGTCCTGATGCCACATCAACCTGCTGGAGCTCTGGGCAGTTTGGCTGACGCAGACTGCCTTTGCTCCACACATTCGGGGTCAGGTCGTTCAGGTCCAGACAGTCAGTACTACAACCATGTACTACTTCAACAAACAGGGCAGGACACTCTCCCTTCTTCTATGCAGGGAAGCTCTCTGCATGTGGACCCTTGTGCTCTGCATGTGTGCCGATCTTCTGGTCATTCATATGACCGGCACCTCCAGCCAGCTAGCAGATGCCCTTGGCTGTGTGGGCAAGGCATCTCATGAGTGGTCTGTCCATCCGGATGTAGAACACAGCCTGTTTTCCCAGTGGGGCACCCCTCTGGTGGATCTGTTTGCCTCCAGGGAGAACACTAAGCTGAGGGCTGTATTGCACCCACCACCTCAGCAGGGGAGCTGCAGGATGCCTTCTCGGGGTCCTGGACCCCTGGTCTCTTTTATGCCCTCTCCATTCCGTGATCCACAAAGTGTTGATCAAGGCCAGGAGGACAAGGCACAAATGATCCCGCTGGCTCTGGACTGGCCCTGCCAGTTTTGGTACCCCTATCTCTCCTCAGCCTCAGCTACAGGCTCCGAGGCATCTTCCATCATGCCTGGGCCTGCTGTCTTGTCATCAGGGAAGGTACTCCATCTGGACTTCAGTCCTGCACCTGACAGCCTGATTCCTGAGCGCAGAGTTTCAGGCTTTGGGTCTCTCAGAAGATGTCCTCACTGTAGTTGAGAGGCATCACAATCAATCAATCAATCAAAACTTTATTTCTTGAGCACTATTCTGAAGATCATAGTATTGTACAGATTAGATCAATAAAATCATAAAACAGCATAAATAACAATTCATTAAAACATTCAGTTAAATTGAGCAGATGAGAAATTACATCAGACTAACTAATTACTAGTCTCGGAGAGTTAGGGCAAACAAATGCATTTTTTAATGCAGATTTAAAACCCTCGATGGTCAGGCACTCTCTGATCCGACAGGTAGAGAATTCCACAGGGTTGGGTCCATAAAAGCAAAAGAGCGGGCCTCAGGGGTCTTCAATCTGACCCTGGGAACCTCCAGCAATCTCTCGTCGGCGGAACAGAGTGAGCGGAGGGGGCAGTAGGGACAGAGAAGATCTTGCAAGTAATCTCAGAAGCAGTCAACCCGAAAATGATACACCTTCAAATGGAAGAGGTTCTCCATTTGGTGCCAGGGCAAGGGCCTTGAACCTTTATCCTGTCTGATGGCTAACATTCTCGACTACCTTTGGTCCCTCTCTGTCGGGCCTTCGGTCGACAACCCTCAAGGTGCACCTGGCTTCCATCTCTGCCTACCAGGTGTGGGCCATTACACAGTCAGTGGCACAGGAGAAGGTGGTCTGGTGCTTTTCAGAGTCCTTGACCACATTTCCCTCCAGTCGTGAACTGCCTTCACCTTGGGACTTGTTGCTGATGTTGGCAAAGCTCATGGGCAAGCCATTTGAACCAATGCACAGATGTGATATGTCTCACCTATCATGGAAGACCACCTTCCTGGTGGCTAGCACATCAGCCAGAAGGATCATTGCTCCAGGCACTTTGCTGGAGTCTCCTTACCTGGTTTTCTACATTGACAAGGTTATTCATGGCCCCCAACCTGAAGTTCTTCCTAAAGGTTGTGTCAGATTTTCACCTTAATCAGGTGAATAATCTCCTGCTGTACTTCACCAACCACACCTTGGAGGCCAAGCACAGGCTCCATACTCTGAACCTGTAGTGAACACTTGCTTATTACAAGGAGCGCATGGCTGGAGTTCAGGGAGTCAGCTATTTGTCACCTACGCTGAAGCTGCACCTGGCAGACCGGCAGCTAAGCAGACGATTGGCAGGTGGATTGTGTTCTGTATCGACCTCTGCTATAGGTTGGTGGGTAGGGAGCCTCCCACAGGGCTTAGGGCTCATTCATCCTGCCATATCGCTGCCTTGGTGGCTGCTTCCAGGGACGTCCCTGTCCAGGAAATCTGCAGGGCTGCTACCTGGAAGTCCGCACACACACACACACACACACCCCTTTATTTCCCACTAGCACATTGGCCTTGAGTCACACTGGGATGCTGTTTTTGGGGCCTCAGTTCTCCAATCTCTGTTTCCAAAGTAGAGGGTGTGTGCCTTGCCCCTCCTTCTGGAGAACTGCTAGGAGTCGGCCAAAGTTTGGATCTGTACACGTGCTCTGTCCATGTCCCTCTTACTCACCTGTAACAGTAGATCTTCCACGGGATGCTTTGTTGTAGCAGGTAATACTTGGATGAAATCATGGGAGTCGGCATGCATTGCATGGCAGATCTTCTAGCAGTCTTTCACCAGGGGCTGTCCACCGATGACATCATCATCCTGCTCCTATATAAGAGTGGGCAGTCCATGGTATCCTCAGTTCATTTTCTTGCCGTCTTCAGCTCACCGCACGCGGCAGCTGGTGCAAAGTGTATGCAGTCATCGACAAGAAACTGAGCAAAGGGAACATTTTTTTCCCATTCCCACTGCTTCATCAACTGATGTCAGAAGAATCTTCAAGTAAATCACCTTGATTTTGTTCCCTTGTTGCTGCGGTAGAAAGATCTACCATTTAGACAATCATACAGTCTGTGCCGATGTTTGGGATCCACACGACTCATACTCCAGTGAACCTTGTCAGGAGTTTAATCAGGCAACTCGTCGACGACGAGTGTTTGATACTCAGGCTTATCTCATGGAACAAAAAGCCGTTGTCTTACAGAAGCAGCGGGCCCGTCCCAAGGACTCTCCAGCCAGCGCTTAACATAAGAAGCACAGGCGTGACAAGGATGCTCCTACTTCAGCATCCTGCTCCAAATGTTCGTTGATGATGACCACTTCAGATCTTTCTTCATCGATGACGCCCTCACAAATTGCCTCCTCGTCGACAGGAGTTTACTCTCTCTTGTTGACGGTGCTTTCTAGCGCTTTATCGGCAATTTCAGTGGAATCCTGTACTACTGCCATTGGTGCCCCGTCGACGATGACTCATCTCTCGTCGATGACAATGGCTATCAAACATGTAAAATCTTCCTCTTCCTGCCTGCCTCATCGAGGACGGGCCAGGATACATTGGGAAACACCATGAATTTCACTTTTTGGCTGCCCTCCTCCTCCTTCAAGAGTCTTTTGTGAATGGGGCCAGCCTGAGTGGGACAGGACCCTGGACTGTGTCATCTGGGTTCCAGACCTCCTTATGCTTCACGTCCACTGTCCTCTATCACTCCCTTGGTTTCACAGAAACCTTCCCCACTAGTACCTCAATGGGCGTGGCTACAGTAGTACAGCAGGTTCTGGAAGTAATGAGGCATTCACAGCTTCTGGCCCTTGGTGATGGGGGTCATCCATCCCGGTCGCCCACACCTGCCCTAAATGTTTTTTCTGGGTGAGGGACCAAGTTCTCCACCTGGTTTCCCATCTGACTATGAGGAAGAATGCTATTCCAAGGATCTAGAATTCCCAGAAGACATAGAAGACCTGGAGAATAGTGAGCACCAAGAATTGGACACCTGTCCTCCATCCTCCCTCTCCACTATGTCATCTCTGCACGAAGAACCTTCCTGCCATGCAGCGGCCTCTCCCCTGATGACCCTTCATTTCACAACATGATGGTCCAGTTTCAAAACATTTTGGGTTTTTTCTACCACTGAACCTGATAAGCAGAGAAAGACATGGCAGACTACCTTGAACTGCAGAGGTGGTTGTGGTACCCCACTCATTCAAACCTACCAAAATGCAGTACTGACCACCTGGGATCAGCCTTCAGCTGTTCTGACTGTTCCTTGGAAGGCAGATCGCCTATACCAGGCAACCCCGATCACCTCTTTTTCTCATCTAACCCCGAGGCAGATTCAGTGGTCATTGCCACCACTCATGATCATATTAAACATCCCCGACACATGAGCTCCTTACCTGCAGATAAGGGATCCCGCCACCTAGACTACTTAGGGAAGAAAGTTTTCCAGGTGGGCACGCTGAATCTGAGAATCTTAAACTATATGGGACATATGATGAAATACCAACGTACTCTCTGGTCCTCGGCTATTGATGTAGTCAATAAACTCCCTCCATCACAGAAGAAAGACCAATTACTGGCTACAATATCTACAGGAAATTCCATTTCCCAACATCTCCTTCGCTGGGGATGTGATGCGGTGGATACTTGTGCTCCAGCAGCGCCTACGGGGGTCACCCTCCACCGTCATGCCTGGCTGCGTGTGTTGGGTCTGCAACCCGATATACAACATAAACTGGTCAATACCCCATTTAACAGCTCTAAGCTCTTTGGCCCAGGCACTCAAACAGTCTTGGATAATCTCCAAGCATCAGGCCACACTCTCAGTATGGTGCATGGTATGTACCACACACCACAGCCCTTATACCAGTCCCGGCCCTCAAACTTTTCAGCTAAATGGAGAGGCAAGAATAAAGGAACCTATCTAGGTATGGCTCCCATGGACGTTCCCACACCTCCTCCAGGACCGCCACCCCAACTTCAAAGGGGCCCCGTTCCCACCCTCAAGGTGAGACGGGCCAGCCCCCGGCCCAGTGACCTGTTAGTGCTTGCCCCCCGCTTTCGTGTTCAGGCCTCGGAAGCTGTGGGGGTTTGCTTTGCCCTTCATTTGGAGGCCGGGAAAGCTGTTACTTCGGATGAGTGGGTACTCCAAATCATACATATGGGGCACACACTAGAACTTACATCTCCACCTCTCCCGCACCCACCCGGCTCAGTCCATTACCCATCTGACCATATTTCCATCCTTCAAGAGGAATTTCAGGCACTTATAAACAAAAAGGCCATTTATCCTGTTCCTCCTTCGGAGTTACATCAGGGATTCTACTCACGTTTCTTTCTGGTCCACAAATGTACGAGAGACCTCAGACCGATATTAGACCTAAGACAACTGAATTTATACATTCAGTACAAATGGTCACACTAGCAACCATACTACCGATGTTAAAAAAGGGGGATTGGTTATGCGCCCTGGACATGAAAGATGCATACCTGCATATCCCTATCTACCCTGCCCACCACTAGTTCCTACGCTTTCACTTGCTAGGACACCACTACCAATTTTGAGTACTTCCTTTCCGACTCTCATCTGCTCCGAGAGTCTTCACCAAGTGCCTTGCCATAGTGGCGGCTGCTCTGAAAAGAGAAGGAAATTTCGTCTTCCCATACCTAGACGATTGGCTGATTAAAAGCAAATTCTGAAGAGGTTCTGCTTCTCTCCCTCCAGGCCACCCTTACCCTATTCCAAAATCTGGGCATTACCATCAACTGGCCCAAGTCCGACCCAAAGCCTTCCCAGTCTCTCCAGTATATAGGAGCGATTCTGGACATGGTCTTTGCCAGGGCTTACCTCCCTGTCGACCGACGAGACAAACTCCTCTCTCTGGCTTCTCACACTCGAACCCAGCTGTACATAACAGCCAGAAGTTTCTTATGTCTTCTGGGGCATATGGCAGCTGCCATCCCCACAGTGGCATACGCCGTCTCCATATGAGACCAGTACAGTGGGTGCTTCAGAATCAGTGGCACCAGCGGTCAGAACGACTTCGACAACAATATCAAGGTCACCCCCTCCCTACTCTCCACCCTGGATTGGTGGACACACCACCTATCACAGGGCATGCCCTTTCAGGCTCCTCCTCCCCAGCAAACGTTGACCACGGATGCTTCCCTGGATGGCTGGGGAGCTCACCTCGGCCCTTATGGGGTACGGGACAAATGGCCCCAATTCACCGTTTTGCCACTCATAAATTTGTTGGCAGTGAGGGCGGTTCACCTTGACGTTTGGGTTTTTCGCCCCACCTTGGTCCAGGATCTTTACTGTTCCAATCAGACAACACCTCTGTGATGTTCTGTCTGAACAAATAAGGGGGCACTGGATCTCATGTTCTCTGCAGGGAGGCGCTGAGGGTCTGGCAAGAAGCCACATTCCAACAACTCACAATAATTTCCATCCATCTACCAGGATGCCACAATACCCTGGCAGACATTCTCAGCTGCCAGTCCTCCACGCACGAGTGGACTCTTCGTAACGAAGTTCTTCAGACGATTTTCCTGTTATGAAGGACCCCACAACTGGACCTGTTTGCATCCCCCAACAATCATTGACTCCCCAAATACTTTTCCGTTATCCCGAACAGAAGGGACTGTTCATCGATGCCCTGTCCCAACCGTGGACAGGACTCTTCTTATATTCTCCCCGTCCTGATCCTGCAACAGACTCTACTGAAACTACAACTTGAACCTGCCATGATGATCCTCATGGCCCCAGGCAGGTGTGGTTCCTCTACTCCAGCAACTGTCTGTGGTGGATCCCTTTCTGTTGCTAATCAGACCAGATCTCCTGACTCAAGAGTGTGGCACCCTCCTTCACCCCAACCTGAAGTCTCTGCACCTGCACACTTGGCTCCTGAGGATGCTTTCATAGCACATCTTCAAGTCTTCTCACCCATGGCCGACATTCTCTTGGCCTCACGAAAACCATCATCCAGGGAAACATATAATGCTAAATGGAAATGCTTTTCCATATAGGCTACTTCCCTTTCTCTAAATTCTTTTTCATGTCCTTTACCTAAAGTTTTGGACTACTTGGCTTCACTTGTCAAGAAGGGCCTTAGCTATTCCTCTACCAGGGTTCATCTGGCCTCCATTCCGGCCTTTCACGAACCCTGTGAAGGCAAATTACTGTACCAACATCACCTTGCCAAGATGTTCTTAAGAGGCATGCTTCATATCAAACCTCCCATAAAGCGCCCCCCCTTGAGATCTGAATTTCATATTAGAGAAACTCACCCTAGTGCCCTTTGAGCCAGCAGCTACCGCAGATCTCCGCTTCCTCTCTTGGAAGATGGTGTTTGTAGTAGCTGTCACTTCTAGCTGAATCCCATGAGCTTCAGGCTCTGATGTGTAGAGAGCCTTACCTAATCTTCCACAAGGATTGAGTGGTTCTCCGCACCAGTCCCTCCTTTCTGCCGAAAGTGGTTTCAGAATATACCTTAACCCAGACCATGGAATTGCCCGTCTACTACCCTGATCATTCTAACCCAGGAGAACATCTCTTACACACCTTAGATGTTCATCGTATTCTGAGGTACTATATAAACTGCACCAAATCCTTGAGAAAAACATCTCAATTGTTTGTCACCTTCGCCTCCAAGAGGGAAGGTTCTCTGATTGCTAAGAAAACATTTCCAGTTGGTTGGCAAATTGCATCACTTTGTGTTATACTTAAATACAACAGGCCCCTATTGGGAACAGTACAAGCCCATTCCATTAGAGCCCTGGCCTCCACAGCGGCCTGCTTCAAAGGGGCATCAATCATTGATATCTGCAATGCAGATTACCTACTGCAAGAGGCCATCCCATGGAAGATAGTACAGTTATGTAAAAACTTACCGTAACAGTAGATCTTTGAGGGATGTCTCTTGCAGCAGGTATGTTCCCTCCCTCCATCCCCCTCCTTCTCTAAGAGAATGACATTGTTCCACTTAGCACACGGGAAGGGACACCTATGGTACCTTGGTCCTTGCTTAGCAAGCTGAATCCGGCGGGGAACTGAGGATACCAGGACCGCCCACTTTATATAGGCAGGATGATGATGTCATCGGTGGGCGCAGTCTCTGCTGAAAGACAAGTTAGAAGAGCTGCAGTGCACCACAGTGACCTCTGGCGACTACCAAGTGTATTACCTGCTACAAGAGACATCTTTCAAAGATCTACTGTCACGGTAAGTTTTACGTAACTACTTTCTAGGAGTAGTATATGGTGTATATCCACACCGACCCACCCGACCTCCCTGGCAAGTGGCACACTGGTCTTGCTTCCAGTGGGCTAGATCTGAAGTCACGGGTGGTGCTAGGAATTACCACCCGGTGGGTGGGAGGAGCCAGCTTAAAGACATTCCGGCAGGATTTAAAGGGGAAAGAAACACTGCCAGAAGGTGGATGTACATCATGCACCACTCCTAGAACTACTGTTTTAGATGAGTAATGTGTTTTAAAACCTCCTATCCATAATCCGTCCGCCTTGTGACCTGAATTGTATCCTAGAGAACTGAAACGGGCTCCTTTTGAGCCAGCTGTGAGTTGTGGATTCCGCTCATCATGGAAAGCGTTTTTGGTTGCAGACCCTTCTGCTCAAAGGATTTCAGAGCTACAGACTCTTATGTGTAAGCCTCCTTACTTGATTTTCCACAAACATGAGTTTCTTTGCATACTAATCCCTAAGTTTTCACCAAAGATGGTATGTAAGTTTACGCTGAATCAAATGATACACTGTACTGTTTACTACCCTGAGCATACCAGTCAGGGCAATGGCATTACGCCATACTTTGATGTTCACAGGATACTGAGATACTATGTGACTCACACCAAAGACTGCAGAAAGTCCTCTCGGCTTTTTGTGTCTAAACAGTGCCTGTCCAAATGGCTGGCACATTCTATTATGTTATGTTATAGGAAGTATGATAAGAAACATCCTGGTGCAGTTTGTGGCCACTCCACATGGGATATGGCCACTTATGTTGCTTGTTTCAGAAATGTCTCTGCAGCTGACATTTGTACTGCAGCCAAATGGAGCACTGTCCACACTTCACTAAACATTTCAATCTGGGCATAGTCTCTCACAGATGAGCAGATTTTGGCCTTGCTGTACTACAAGGCTTGCTGTCTTGAATCAGACTGTACCAGCCCCCCACTTGCTTTTAGGACTACTTAGGACTCATTCCAAAGGAGTGGCCTAATGGAAGAGATATCCTAGAGGAAGATAGAATAGTTACGCACTTACTGTAACATCTGATCTTACTGATCATTGAGAGACTCCCTTCTATTAGGCCATGCCGTTGCTCCCTCCATCCCCCTTCTGTTATCTAGTAAGGATGGCATCACATATTTCTGCCTTATCCTAATCTATGACTGTTATGTCCAGCATCATGTATCGCCTAATATGCTTGGTGCTGGTGTGATCTCCTGGTTCCCAAGAAATGGAGGTCCTCTGAGTCTAATTTCATGCGAGAAGAGGAGAGATGGGGCCACCCACATTTATACAGATGCTGATTCATGATATCGTCTGTGGGTCAGCCCCGTGATAGCAGAAGTTTCCATGTTCTAGTGCTGATGCGGTATAGTTCCAAAGGTGTGGCCTAATGGAAGAGATCCTCTAAACTCTACTGTTACAGTAAGTACTCAACTGTTCTTTTTTTTGTTTATCAACCTATAATCAGGTATAATTTTATTGAGAACCTATCTTATCTGTATATCTATCTATCTATCTATCCTGTATACTGTATATACTGTGTAACAGTTTCAGTGGTAGATGTGGTGTTTGTGTGCAATGTAGTGTGTGCTACTAAGTAATTTCACGTGATATCTCATCTGTACATGTAGTCAGTCTGTGTTTCTTATTGTGATAATATTGTGGATTTATTCACATACGTGAACCACCGCTACATAGAGGAAAAGGACTCTATCTGCCAAGTCTTAATTTTAAGGCTAGATTAAAGAATTAATGGATCCCTTACTCAGCTTTTGTGACTAACTCATCTCTGCCATTTTACTTTGTTGTCTTCAAACCGCAACCTGTTGGCCCATGATTTTTGCTTCCGTGTTTGTTGATCTATTAAAAAGGTAACCTTTTAAGAGTTTTCATTGATAACTCATACATTTATATATAGTGGTTCCCTATATGAACTGCAGAACTGCACACTGAAGAAATGTGCCAGTCCAGCACTAGGTTATGTTCAGCTTTCTGTCTTCAGGAAAGTGGTTTGCAGTCAGTGCACACAACATCAGGATATGACCACACAAGCCTCCTTCCTTCCTTCCTTACATAGTACAGGTATTGTATCTTGTGTTCTCTTATTGGTAGCCCACATTATCCTAAAGCTTATAAGTAATCTTATTTTGTAATGTTTGGGTGAAATGTAATTGGTGTCCATGCTTTTCTCTTGCTTTCTCTCTGCCTACCTCCTTTCAGGACTGTAGAGGCCAATATGCTTTTTTCTGTAGCTCTTTAACAGACCATGAACAAAACACAGAGGAAGGTTGTGCTTTCAACTTTATTTTAATAAATATATTAAGATCATGGAACAGTTTTTAGGAGTTCTGGGCACAGTGGTATCTAACAGCTGTTTACATACAACTTTCTTAAAATTAATGTAACAGTTACATGGGACCGTGACTTAAAGAAGTTACTTTTTATAATATGATATTCCTGTTTCTTTGCTCTGTGCTGCCAATGGAAGTTTTTCTTGATACTACACATTGGTGACTTTCAAAGGTAAATATCTTCTTGAAATATCCCTTAGGATGGTTTACATAGCAAGGAGAAACTAGAGGCGTAACAGTGTATCAGGCGGATGGTGGTTGTATTTCCTGTGACATAGCTGCTTGCATTTCCTATGACACTGTCTTTATTGTCACAATGTACTGCCACCTCTTTTCCCTGGCAAAAAGAATTGGTAAATCAGACTAAGCAAAAGCTTGAATAAACATAAAAATATAAATACAGTATGTATGTGTTGTACATACATATGGTAGACTATGACAGCAAAATGCATATCTCATTTTAGATCTGATTTTGCTGTCCTGCTCTACCATATTACAGGGACAAAAGTCAGCTCCATTTTTGAAACGCTGATTTGTTGAAACTTATCTTGGCCTCAGAAAAGAGATAGTGCATTTTTAAATGTGTTGTACCTAAAGGATCAGTGAAACACTGCTTTACAAATGGTATCTGTTTTCTAAAGATCCCATATATAGAAATGGAGCTGAAGGCGTTCCCAGTACTTGGAATTATTGGAGGAGCTGTACTTTCCTTTCCAGCTACTTCCGTGTCATCTTCACACTGGAACGGGCAAAATGGTTCAACAATAGCAGTAAGTAACATCAGGCACTGAATACAGAAGACAAAGTGAACTTGATGGCTAAAGTCAACCTAATTTGTCTTTTTTTACTCTGCTGAAGTATGTCAGTGTGCCTATAAATATACAGCTCTCTTACTGTGAGTATTGTCAAGCTGGACTTTCACTAACACTGGCAAAACAAGGATCATATTAAATAATTCCTAAATCTAGTGGTCTATCCACAAAGTTGTGGTTGCTATATATGTAATGGATAATCCACTACAGGGCATGCAGTCGTGCTCTGATATACGCACGCCTTGGTGTGCGTAGTGATGCATGAGGGCTGCAGACTGGTGTATTCATCCACCAGTATAGGTGTATATATTACAGTGTTACCACACACCCTGTAGTTTATTATCGATTTTATAAAATGGCCTCAAATTTGGGGAGGGGGGAAAAGTAGTCCCTGTCTGCCACAAATTGGTGTTTCATTTAGGTGATCTGGTTGATTCTGCCATAATTCTGATAGGTTTAAATTGATGGAAAACAGTTATCTGGTTGATCCAGCCATGATTTTTATAGGTAAAGAGAGATAAAAAAAATTATCTGGTTGATCCTGCCATTTTTACACTGTTTTAAGTCTAATGACTTTCACTATCTTGTTCACTGTAGTATGACCGAGTGATGTTCATCCCACTAAACAGTGTGGCCACTCAGGCTTTCATCTACATTTTCTGAAGCCACAGACTTTCTCACATTCCTTGCTCTACAGTCAGTGGCTTTTTACAAAAACGTAAGTAAACTTAACTTAAACCCCACAGTTTACATGCGATTTCAACAAAACATTCCTGATTCTAAGCTTTAGAAGCATATTGTTTCGTGGGATGAACTCGCTCAGTCATGCTACAGTGAAACAAAAAGTAAAAGTCATTAAACTAAAAACATTCTAAGAATGGCAGGCTCAGTCAGACAAGTTTGTTTTATTATGGCAGGATTAACCAGGTAATTGTTTGCAGTGTGGAACAGCCGTATAGATTTACTTCCTTATGGTTGCGGCAGCCTGTGTGTGCTACGGATATATATGTGTGTGTGTGTTAGTCTGTGTGTGCCAGGTGTAGAGTGATCTGGCTGGTGAAGAGAAGGTTCTGAGGGATGGAAAGTTGTGCAGGCATGCGGTCTGACTCCTTGTCATTGCTAAAAGGCACTTTTACTGTCTTATTTATTTGTAATTTTTGACTGGGGGGGTTGCGTGACCTGTTTTATTTACTAAGGGAAACTCCCCCACCAGCAACATAAACACTTGGCTGACAGAATGTATGGTAGAGCAGATCGGCCCAGTGGCACAGAGGGCTGAGGTGCCACAGAGCTTGGGTTGCTGGGGGTCAGCCGGGGAGGAAGGGCTGGGACAGACATGAGCAGCTGCCTGGCAACTCTTATCTCCTGGATTGGGGAGACAAGCCATCCCGGCTCTTGGCTGCCACCAAGAAGAGAGCCAGTGGTAGTGCTGACGTTTGGACAGCTGTGCTATGTGCTTTGTGACTGGAGTGGGCTGCTCGGTTCCAGAGCACATGCTCGACCATGATAGCTGATGTCCCTGGGAAGGGCGAAAACAGGAGAAAAAATGGACGGGGGGGGACTGGGGTCCATGAAACCGTGCCCTAGGCACCATGACCCACCCTACCAGAACAGCAGAAAGGGAAGGAGGAGAAACAGGTAGGTGACCGTCGACAGTGCCCGGGAACAGGGCTGATAGCCCACCTGGTCTCAGCTGAAGGAGCATAAAGATCTTTATAACAAAGAAAAGAATGTATGCTAGAGCGACTTGTAGGGACCAGTAAGATTCTGTGGAAAATCTATTTTGTTTGCATGCTCCTTTATTAAAGGCTTCTGGGCTCATCTAGCTAAGAACTGGATGGGTGGGGTGTGAGGTACTGCAGTTCAGATCATAGGCGCCAACTCACGGGGCCTGAAGCCCCCGGAAGATTAATTAGGGGCTCTGCCTCCCCCGGGAAGATTAGGTGGGGGCTTTGACCCTTCCAGAATTTCCAAAGTTGCAGTGTCAGCGGCCAGGGGTTAAATTGATGCAGAACAGTTCGATATGACATTCACATTATCAGACAGCCACCCACACCACACTCTGCACTTTTATTTTAACTCCGCTGACAGCCCAGCCAATGTTTCAGCACCATTACATTATGAGCCAGCCCAGAGGACGAGCGAGGCGAGGACCAATCATGGGCGGCGTTGGGTCTTGGAGTACATTGCATTGTCAGTCACCAGTTGCTTGATGTGGTCACATGATGCCATTTTTGAATTTGGTGGGATTGGCGGCGGGGCCGATGCACTGTGGTTGGTTTCCTTGCTCCCTGTCCCTCTGTCCATTCACTCAGCCAAGCTTTGGCGGACAGCGGACAAGTGGGTTCCTTTTGTGGGCTTGTTGTCAGGTCCCCGCCTGCAGTCGCTCTCCCTGTCTGTCCACTCAGGATTCGGGACATGTCAGCATGGATTTTTGACCCCCATAACCCCCTTAAGTGCAAGTTTGAGATGCTTCCCAGGTGTGGCAGGAAAGGAGTGCAAGCAGACAGTATGGGGTAATGGTATGGCATGTAATGGGTCGCGAGTCGGACACGGGCGGCAGAGACGAGGGAGCATCAGCAACCAGTTTTGATGCTTCGGAGGCCCGGGACTGGGAATGCCAAGGAGAAAGGAATCAGATTTGGTAGAGCCTGAGGTTGAGGCGGAAATACTTACTAAAGGTAAGACGTGTCACAGACATTACTGTGGAGCAAACAAGACAGTTTCTGTGCAGCAGTATGTAAGAGAACATGCCAGCCATGCATGGAACGCCATACATTTTGTAGTTTTTTTCACTGCAGTCAGATAACTTGACATTATCCCATCGTTCTTCTACACCACTGTACTGCCTGTTAGGAATGTTGCCTAGCACAAGTGCAGATGCCTGGACATGCAGTTAAACCCATGTAGATGGTTAGGGACTTCTTGACAGAAAAATCAGAGGAGTTCTTATTTAGCGGGGATTAGGCTTTGGATCTGGAGGCTGCACAGAACTTTCAGGCAGTAAAATGTTTCACACATTCGTGGTCTACTGGGTATAGTAAGTGATTTTATTTTACAGATAGATTTATAAACAGCAGATGCACAGGACACAGGGAGGGTAGTGATTACAAAATTCCACTGTACTCCAAGCTCAGAATCCAAGCAGTGTTTAAACTAAAGGTCTGCAAACATATAGCCTTGGCTACTTTTTTTTTTTTTTTTTACTTTATTTAATAAAGAGTTGGTGGATAGGGAGGGTACAAATCAATTACATCATTAGATAATACATCTACTTTCATGTAGAGGTGTATGAGAGGAAGCAACCCTAGCAGACATACTTCATATTTTAACATCCAAGACTTAGTTGCTTTAAAACAAGTTCAAATTGTATCCGGTTCAGAGTTAAGCATGACAGAGGAGAACAGTATCCCATTCCTATTTCCTTCCTATTCCAACCTTAATTACTCAGAAAAAGGGGAACCAGGTTTCACACATTGTCCTCGCAAGCGGGGACCATATCTGATTATACTTATCAATCTGTCCCTGTACTTTATACTGAATATGTTCCAGTTTCATATTATCCAGCAGGGTTTTTGCCCATTGGGCAATAGTGGGCGTAGCCTGAGCCATCCAATTTTGGGCCAGGACTTGTTTGTCCACTACCTGGGCCAATCTCCTCAGAGGGTGAGAAGCTTTTGCTTGACCTTTCCCATTCCTACTTACTCCCAGCAGAATATCCACTGGATCCAATGGAATATCACATTCTAAAACCTTGTTTCTAGGGACATGGATATGTTGTTTATCCACATTGTCTGGCAGGTTCCTTGCCGCTTTAAATCTTGCCGGAAGGTCTTCAAGCTGGCTTCTCCCATCCAACCCGGGTGGTAAAACTCTCGGCTCCGCCCCATGACGCTAGATCTTGCTTACCGCTTGGAAGCTCAGGTTCCCTCCTCAACGCTCTGCGTATACACTGGATCCTAACTCTTCAGTTCACTCGAAAATCATTTTAAAGTTTTCAAGACTTCGGTCAAATTTTTCTTCGTGGCTGCGATGGACAAATCGACTCCTGGTTTTCGGCGGTGCCCATGCGGGCAGAAGGTGTCCAGGACAGATCCGCACTCCACGTGCGTCTACTGCCTCGGGCTTGACCACGACCCGCAGGCCTGTGAGTTGTGCAGGTCTTTTTCCGCCAACATCCTTGAAGACCGCGCTGCCCAGCTACAACTTGGGCACCCCGAGAAACGTTATCCGCCGGTGAAGTCCAAGGAGGCCCATTGGGCGGTGTCCACGACGGCTGGCTTGGCTGAGCAACTTGAGCAGATGATTGCCCTCGAAGAGGAGGCGGCCCAGGCTGCATCCTCATCTTCCTCGGTCACGGCATTTATTCTGCTCTCTTTGGGATCCTCCTACACGGCTTCTTTTAAAGAGCTTTGCCAGTCCCTCTCCACGAAGGGTGAGGGGCCATCGGGACACTCTTCTCGGTCAAAAAAGGAGGACTCGAAGAGTAATTCCCACCGTTGACGTCAGGAGCGGGGAGGTCCCTTCCGGACAGTTGACACCGGCTCGGTCGGTTGCGCTAAGGCTGCTGGCTTCATGGTGTCCCCATCAGGTCAGCCAGCCGAGACACCCATCGACGCGGTCGAGATTTTTCTCGACCCGTCGGATGGGCTGTCGACTAGTGAAGCCGACAACCCTTCATCACCGGTTCCCCCAGTGGAAACCGAGGACTTGCCTGCGCCTCCTGTGCCAGAGTCCCCGGTCAAGGCTCCCGAGCCAAGAGAGGAGCGGGTGTCCCCCGCTCCCTCCCAGACCCACCCTCGGAAACACAGTGGGTCTCGGTCTCGGACCTCGTCTCGGTGCAGCCGATCCCACTGACATAGGCGGTCTTGGCACCGAGGAAAGCGGTGGCACCCGTCGTCTCGCTTCTCCTCCTCGGAAGAGGAGAGGCTTCGAAGAAATTGCATTGATGCTACGAGGACTTAATGGCAGCAGCTCCTTTTGTCCAGGAACAAGCCGACGCCATCGCCTTCCCCGGCTATTAAGTGGCTGTCACCCAAAAGGCCGAAACAACCCCTCGCGGTGGTCGAGGTGCCCAAGCCTGGGCCAGTTGTTCAGCCAAAACCAGCTGCCCCACTGATTGTGGTGGAACCTCCACCTCCACAACTGAAATCGTGGGCTCCGACCAAGGATTCTCGGTTGGGTCAGGGTCTGCCCCACCAGTTGTCGGTCACCTCACTCCCGACCGTCCTCGGCAGGTGGAGGTGGCTCAGGCCCCAGGCAACTCTTCACAGACCTCGAGTCTGACAAGGACTCCTCCCTGTTTTCCTGGCCCTTGACCTGGTCCTTGGGGCAGTTGATGGATGAGAGCCATCATCGCTCATGGGTCTGCTTCGCTCATCTCGGAGTCCACCGGCATGCAGCTCGAGCCCGTATCCAAGTGAGCCAAGTATCCCTCACGGAGATACTGGACAGAGGATTCTCCCACGGAGGCCTTTCTGGTGGCTGAAGCCATTGTTGGCCCAGCCTTGGAGCTTTGGCAGCGGCGCTTCCTGTCCTGCCTTTCGCCAGGATGGCCAGGAAGTATGGTCCCTACCGACTCTCTGTCCGTTTTGGAACACCCTGCAGGGGTTGGTCACCGATTGCATTTTCTCGCGCCCAGGAATGCTAGGAATGTGGATAAGCCCCCAACAAGGAGTCCAAAAGCTGTACTATGCCGGGCGCAGGTATACGCCAGTCCTCCCTCGGCCCTTCGCCAGGCCAGTTCGGCTGCTCTGATGGTGCACTTCTCCCATGCCCTCATGGGCTCCCTGGATGAAGTGATCCCTCATCTCGGCTGACCTGCAGACTACGGTCAAGCAGGTGCGGGATCAGGGAAGGGCAGTGGCAAAACAGCAGCTCCAAATGGCTCTTGATATCGGAGACTCCTGTGCCCGATCAATGGCGCTTAGTAGCATGGGCACAGAGCTCTGGCTGAGGATATCCACCTTACGGCAGATACCCAGCACAAATTGGCGGACATCCCCTTCTTGGGACCCGACCTGTTTGGCCCTGGAGTGGAAGGCCACCTCCAGAGGATCGAAAAGTCCAACGCCATCTTGGACTCAGTCACATCCCTCAGAAGGACAAGGGCCGTCATCAGCAACATAAGTCCTTTCGACCTTCTGCCCCAGCTGCACATCCGCCCAGCAATACCAGCATCAGGGCCAGCAGGCTCGCGCTTGAACCTCAAAGCTGCTCTGCGGCTTCTTCAACAGGAAGCAGGAGGAAAAGGCCCAGGAGGTCCCTCGGCCGGTCCTTCCTCCAAGCCTGCCCAGTGACGGGTTGAGGGGGTCGCCCCAGCTCGCCGCCCCCCACTGGGTTCTCCCCATGGGGACGGCCCGCCACTTCCTTTCTGCCTGGTCCGCATCACCATGGACCACTGAGTGTTGGAGGTGGTAGGAAAGGGTCTGCCTCTGAGTTCGAGCAGGCCCCGCCTCTTCTCGAAAGCCGCCCACGGGGGCTACGGGTACGCAGCCTCCGTGGTCAGCTCGCCGATCAACATTGCCCTGCTCCTTGAAAAGGAGGTGATCAGGAAGGTGGCGGATCCTCCACCAGATCCGGGGTTTGTATCCAGGTACTTCCTGGTCGCGAAACGGACGGGGGGGCTGGTGCCCCATTCTAGACCTGCATGACCTGAACAGGTTCCTAAGGTCTCAAACCTTCAAGATGGTCACTCTGGCTCAGATCATCACATCCTTGGAACGAGGCGTGTGGTTCTGCTCTCTGGACCTCCAGGACGCGTTCTTTCACATCCCAATCCGTCCATCCCACCAGCGATTCCTCCGCTTCAGGGCAGAGGGGTCCCTCTACGAGTTCCGGGCCATGCCTTTCTGCCTTTCTCTAGCTGCCAGTGTCTTCACCAAAGGCATGGCAGTGGTGATAGTATTCCTCTTGCGTCGAAGGGTCCGGGTGTACCTCTACCTGGACGACTGGCTGATTGCGGCCTCCTGCAGAATGGAGGTGGAGCGGTCCAGGGATCTGGCCCTCCAGGTTTGCTCTCAAGTTGGTCTCCTTATCAACAAGGCCAAGTCAGAACTCGTGCCAAAGCCGGTGATCCAATTCATCAGGGCAGAGCTCGACTCTCTGCAACCCAGAGCATGGCTCCCGGCGGACAGGGCCGAGGTTCTTTCCCCCTTTGCCCAGTCATTTCAGGTTGGGCAATTGTACCCTGCCCGGGACTTCCTGCGCCTCCTGGGCCTCATGGCAGCCTGCACCAGTGTGGTCTGTTGGGCCCGTTGGCACATGCGTCCCCTACAATGGCGACTGGCCAGCCAGTGGTCACAGCGCTCCGATCCTTTGGATCAGCCAGTGACAGTGACCCAGGAGATGTGGAACGCTCTCCAGTGGTGGACCATTACAGCTCATCTGCAGGAGGGCATCCCGTTTGTCCGCCCCGAGCCGATGGTTAATCTATCGACCGATGCCTCTCTGATGGGTTGGGGGTGCCCATCTGGGGGAGCACAGACCGCACGGCCTCTGGTCTCCTCGGGAGTCCCGATGCCACATCAACCTGCTGGAGCTTCGAGCGGTTCGTCTAGCCCTCACCACCTTTGCTCCGTTTGTACGGCGTCAAGTGGTCCAGGTCCAGATGGACAATGCCACGACCATGTACTACCTGAACCGCCAGGGCGGGACGCGCTCCATGGCCCTGTGCAGGAAGCTCTCCGCATTTGGTCCCTCGTGCGCAGTTTGGAGGCGGATCTCCTTGCCATCCATGTGGCAGGAGCATCCAACATTCTAGCCGATGCCCTAAGCCGGATAGGAGCTGCGTCCCACGAGTGGTCTCTCCTGCCGGAGGTAATACAAGATCTGTTCTCCCACTGGGGCATGCCTCAGGTGGACCTGTTTGCCTCCAGGGAGAATACGAAGCTGAGGCTGTTTCATGCCCGCCCCCCTCAGCAGGGCTCGCTGCAGGGGGATGCCTTCTCAAGGCCGTGGACCCCGGGCCTCTTCTGTGCCTTTCCCCCATTTCCCTTGATCCACAAGGTGCTTCTCAAGGTGAGGAGGGACAAGGCTCAGGTGATTCTGGTAGCCCCAGACTGGCCACGCTAGTTCTGGTACCCAGATCTCCTCAGCCCCAGGCTCCCGAGGCGGCTTCCAGTTCGCCCGGACCTGATCTCAGTCAGTCAGGGGAAGGTATTCCATCCGGACCTTCAATCCCTGCACCTGACGGCCTGGTTCCTGAGCAGCTAGAGTTCCAGGCCTTGGGTCTTTCTGACAAGGTCCTCAACGTTGTTGAGGCTTCCCGTAAAGAGTCGACCAGAAATTGCTACGCCTTTAAATGGAAGAGATTCTCCGTTTGGTGTCAGGGTAAGGGCCTGGACCCTTCCTCCTGCTCCTTGGCAAGCATTCTGGACTACCTGTGGTCCCTTTCTCAGCTTGGCTTCGGTCGACGACCCTTAAGGTGCACCTGGCAGCCATCTCTGCTTACCGGGCGCAGGCCGGCAAGCAGTCGGTGGCACAGGAGAAAGTGGTCAGGTGCTTTTTCAAAGGCCTTGATCACATATCCCCTCTGGTGCGAGAACCTCCACCTCCATGGGATCTCGTGCTGGTATTGGCTAAGCTCATGGGAAAGCCATTGGAACCAGTGCACAGGTGTGACATCTCTCACCTGTCGTGGAAGACCGCCTTCTTGGTGGCAATCATGTCAGCCTGAAGGATGGGAGAACTCAGGTGCTTTCCATCGAGTCTCCTTATCTGGTCTTCCACAGGGACAGGTTGTCCTGCGCCCCACCTGAAATTCCTTCCGAAGGTGGTGTCGGAGTTTCACCTTAACCAGGTGTTGACTGTGCCGCTGTTCTACCCCAATCGTATTCCGGTGGCCGAATATAAGCTCCATACTCTGACCCTAGAAGAGCACTGCTATTATAAGGAGTGGACGGCTGAAGTTCGGGGAGAGGTTCGCCAGCTGTTTGTCACCTACGCTGAAGCCGCACCTGGCAGACCTGCAGCCAAGCAGACGATAGGCAGGTGGGTCACCTCCTGCATAGATCTCTGCTATAGGTTGGCGGGCATGGAGCCTCCCAGAGGGATAAGAGCTCATTCTACCTGCCATACCGCTGCATCGGTGGCTGCTTCCAGGGACGTCTTTATCCAGGAAATCTGCAGGGCTGCTACCTGGAAGTCAGCACACACTTTCATTACCCATTACCACATCGACCTTGAGTTACGCCGGGATGCTGGTTTTGGGGCCTCAGTTCTCCAGTCATTATTCCCTAAGTAGGGGGTGTGCGCCTTGCCTCGCTCCTCCCAGAGAACTGCTAGGAGTCTGCCAGACAGTGTGGATGAACAACATATCCATGTCCCTAGAAATACAGGTTACTCACCTGTAACAGAAATTCTAGGAATGGTATATGTTGTTCATCCACACGTCCCACCTGGACTCCCCGGCTTTGACGCACAACCTGGCTTCCAGCAGGCTAGCTCTGGCGTCATGGGGCAGAGCCAAGAGTTTTACCACCCGGGTGGGTGGGAGGAGCCAGCTTGAAGACCTTCCGGCAAGATTTAAAGCGGCAAGGAACCTGCCAAACAGTGTGGATGAACAAAATATACCATTCCTAGAACTCCTGTTACAGGTGGGTAACCTGTATTTATTAAATAGTTGATCTCGCTCCAATATGCCATTATTCTAGGGCAGGCCCATATCAAGTGAAAGAATGACCCTTTGTGTAAGACATTTTGGGCATTGATTAGGGACCTGGGGTTTTATCTTGTGGGCTATGGCTGGAGTAAAGTAAGCTCTATGAAGAATATTGTAATGAATATTTCTGAGCCTATTGTTTACTGAAATGGTCTACAACTCTTCATAACCGAAATCCAGTCTCCCCTGACAGAGATTCTCCACCCAGGTCCTCTTTCCATCTGTCCCTAATTTCTGTAGCTGATCTGGCCGGCCCCAGTAAAGCTCTATAGAGTGCACTCAAGAGGTTTTTATTGGAATATTTCCTACAATGTTGATATATCTCCTCCAACGACACTCTCCTTAAAGAGGGACCGTCCCCGCTTTCCCAATTTGGTTAACCTAGATTTTACTTGGAGATATATAAAATAATGTGTAGGTGGATATTATAGGATTGTATTAGATCAGAAAACTCAAAGAATCCTTATGGAATAAGTGAGATAGAGGTAAACTCCCTTTCTTCTCACGCCTCAAAGCCCTCTTTACTGGGTGAGGGCTCCACCATTCTCCATAAACTATGTAATATTGAACCATCCAGGATAAGCCCATACTCTCCCATAAGCTGTACAGCTATTCTCCATGCCTAAGCATGGTGCCAGTATACTGATTTTGTGGCTCTCCCCTCCCATCTCCCCGCACTCAAAGGCAAAATATACTGAGGAAAAGGAGAAATCTCCAGGGAGCACTGAAACCCAGGCCTGCTGACCTATCCTTCCAGGCAATCCACAATATATGTTAACTGTGGTGCAGGCATAAAGTCTCAAGTTGGGAGCGCCAGTCCCCCTCTGTGGGTTGGCAACCATAAAACCTCTTTCCGTATTCTAGGTCTACGATTCGCCCATAGGAGGGAAGTTATTGAGCCTTTGAGTGACCTTAAACAGGTTGACAGGATCGTAACAGGTAGCGTTTGAAAAAAGTAAAGATACTGAGGCAATACTTGCATCTTTACCAAGTTTACCCTTCTCAAAAGAGACAACGGGAGTGATTTCCATCTATTACATTGTTCCTTGATTTTTATAGCCAAGGGTTTGTAATTTATATCACCTATTTCACTCAAATTCCAAGGGAGCAATTTTCCCAAGTATTTTATCGCTGATTTTGGGGGAATGTCCACCCCGTCAATTCGGAGTGGTACTCCCATATCTCTCATTGGAAGCCACTCACTTTTACTCCAATGAATCTTGTGGCCAGAGAGAGGGCCATATTCTCCAAAAAGAGATGTCAAGGCAGGCATAGCTGTCACAGGATCTGCCAAGAACAAAAGAACATCATCTGCGAAAAGAGAAATAACATGTTCCTTCCCATTTATCATATAGCCTTGTACCCCTTGGCGACCTCTAATAGCTGCTGCCAACACTTCAATAGTGAGTACATATATTAGGACTATAGGGGCAGCCCTGTCTAGTTCCTCTAAAAAGTCGGAAGGGGCTTGACATATTATTAGTAAGCATTTGGGCCCAGGAGATTGATATATGCACTCCACCCATTTTCAAAAACCCATGCAGGCCAAATTTTTCAACACTGCAAACATTAAAGGCCATTCAACTCTAACAAAGGCCTTCTCCGCATCTAAGGCGAGAAGGCCTCCCGGTCCACCCTATGTCTTGACCTTTGCACATAATATTCAAAGACCCTTTGTATATTATGTCTGACCTGCCTGCCCTGAACAAAGCCCCGTGATCAGGATGGATTATCCCTGGCAGGAGGCCCTCTAGCCTCCTTGCCAGTACTTTTGTTATTATTTTATAATCTGCGTTGAGTAACGAAATAGGCCGGTATGAGCCACATTTTTGGGGGTCTTTACCTGCTTTAGGGAGAATTGTTATAGTGGCCAACTGCTGAGATGGTGTTAATCCCTCTCCCCCCAGCATCCCCTGGAGCATATCCATAAACAAAGGTGACAACTCTCCCTAGAATTTCTTATGAAATTCTAAGGGCAGACCGTCTGGGCCAGGGGCCCTGCCCGATCTAGAAGCCCAAACTGCCTCCTTAACCTCCTGTAAAGTGAGAGCTCAGCCGAGCACCTTTGTTTACTGTTGAAATTGCAGGTAAAGAAACATTATCTAGGAAGGTCTCTGGAGTTGTCCTCGGGGGGGATCTCGGAAGTATATAATTTCTCAGAAAAAGATTTAAAAACTGTATTAATCTCACTAGCCGATGAAGTACCTTCCCCGGCTTCATTCTCTATAGACATAATGGACCTCTCTGCTCTTTGTTTTTAATTAGCCAGGCCATCCATCTCCCAGATTTATCCCTCAAATATTGTCCTGCTTTTGACACCATCGTATCTGTCTCTATTCGTTTAGAGCTAAGTTGGTTATATTCCCTTTCATACTCTTCAATAGCGCCATGTCTCTGGGAGACTGAGTGTTTATAAGTTGCTTTTCTAGCATCATTATATGAGATTCTAATTCACTTTCGTCATTTCTCCTATTTGCCTTTAAAGGCTGCATAAGAGATGATTTCTCCCTAGCAAAAGCTTCAAGAGCCTCCCATGTAACCTTGGCTGATGCATCTTCTATCTTATTGGTCTCTACATATTCCCTGATACATTTGGACATCTGCTGGATAAAGAGGGTCATTCAGTAAGGTAGGATCAAGCCTCCATTGTCACATATCACAGATCTCTGTTTCGGTTTTCAGTTCACAGTATAAGGGCGCATGATCCGATATTAATATAGGCCCATACCGAATTACTTCTATATGGTTCAAAAAAAACCGGGAGGGCAAAAAATAGTCTATCCTAGTATAAATTTTATGGGCATGAGAATAAAAAGAAAACTCTGCTATGTCTGGATGCTTAAAGCGCCATACCTCTTGCATAGCCCTCTCTTCTGCCAATTTTCTTAATGCCAATACACTTTTGGGGTAACTCTGGAAGTGTGGTTTAGAATGATCTAACAGGGAATCCCAATAGGTATTAAAATCACCCCTAATAGCAACCTATCTGGGAAAGTTGCCAGTGGGTCCTTCATAACAGGAAAATTCTGGACAGTCAAAAGCTTGGCCATAAATAGACCCCAGAACTATCGATTCTTCTTCACAACAGTGTGAACTACCACATATCTTCCCTGACCATCCACTTGGGAGGAAATTATTTGAACCCTGAGCCCTGGTGAGACCATTTACACATTTCCCTGGCCTTAGATGTAAAGTGGGGCGCTATCAGATTCTCCATTTGTTCTGCAACTTTGGGTCTCCTCGCATGAGATGTAACTCTTGTAACATTACTACATCTGCCCTGCTTTTCTTAATATATGCCCATACCCGTTTCTGCTTCACTGTTTTTTTTAATACCATTAACATTCCAAGATAACGGGTTTAAACTAGGCATTCAAGCTTATCAATATATCACATTGTCCCGAGACTCTGTCTCCACACTGCACGTGCTTCTCATTCACCAATTCCCCTCCACACAACTCTTGTTCTTTTCTATTTTTTACTCCTCTATCAAAACCCTTCCCATATCCCTCCCTCCACTCAATAATCCCTAAAAACTCTTTCTTTTCCTTCTGAGGCATTTAAGCCCTCAAACTTTAAAAAAACAAAAACCTCTGCTAGGGTCTAAAACAAAATTGAAGAAAACTAGTCCCCCAAACAAACACACCAAGTGAGACAGCTAACTAAGCATCACTTGCCCCTCCCCAAAATCCCGCTTCCCACCTTTGTACTTTTTGCTTCTACCCCTTTAGTTTCATGGAAATTAGCTTTCTGGCCTCTCCAACCTAGCCCCAATAATATACAGTAACAGCCCGCGGTGGCCTAAGCCCCATTCGGGAGTAATTCCCAATTGTTTGATTTTATAAACACAACTCAAAATTCGTGACTATTTCAGGGAAAGTTATGAAGTGTTCAGGTTTATGGGGAGGCACTACAGAGGCCGTTCTGCCCATGGAGAACCCCAGATTGGGAAACCCATATAGCAAAAACCGCCCCCTTCCAATTATCCTTCTTACAGTCCCCATAATTGCTCAGACGTCCTTTAATTTCTCTAGTGCCCCCCCTTCACCCTGTTTTTACTGATCCCTACCAGTCTAGAACTAAAATGAATAAACATAGCTTAAATATTCTCTACATTTTCAGGCCACCGCAGACAAAAGAAAAATTAAACCGCCCCCCCGACCCCCTCTTCCTCGAAACACATTCAATAAGAGAATAACATTTTTTTCCTTTTTTCCTTGATTCAACCTGGTTAGAAACCACTGATTTATAAGGCTTAGTAATGTAGTAGGTCCACTGTTGGCAAAGTTCAGACACTGAAGTTCACTAGCTTACGTGTCTTATAATCATAATCCTAAATATAGGACTTGGTTAAACAGAGGCTCGCAAGGAGAACCATCCTGGGAAAAGATTAACTTGCAACCAGATCGGGAGAGGCCGCCCGACCCAGCCCCAATGGGCCTCTACCGAGTTACAGGTCAGACCGGGCAAAGCTGAACTCCCACCCCCCAAGCTCTCCACGCTGACTCCTGAGCTTTTACAAGAGAGACAAAGAAAAAAATAAGTCAATATGACAAGCCCTAAAGTCTCTCAGATCAACATATCTTTTAATAATATTGACTCGATCAGTCAGCAGCTTTGTTCTTGGATTCTTGATCAGTATATTGCATCATCGCATCAGGTTGTAAAGGCCTTGAGCCCATCCTTTCTCTTATAATTAAGCGAGCTGGGTAAAACCAGCGCAAAGGCCAATCAAGTTGGTGTAGTCGCCTCTTTACTGGCAAAAAGGCATTCTGTTCCAACTGTACTGTTCGAGAGAAGTCCTGAAAATACTTATAGGGTGAGAGTCTTCCTGAGAGGGCCTGCTTTCCTAGAGGCTTCCAGCACCAGTACTCTGTCCTGGTATCTAAGAAATTTCACGATGATATGTTGTGGCCTTTCACTTGGGCCAGGGCGACGACCAGGAGTTCTATGTGCTCTTATTTTCTAAAGTGCACTCCGGAGGCAAATCAAGGTGAGTTTTCAGCCATGAGTTACAGTATGAGATGCAGTCACATCCTTCCTTCCTTCTCTTCGGCCATCTCCACTATACAGATATTGGTGTGCCTCTCCCTATTTTCGTGATCGTCCAGGATTCCCTTCAGTTTTTCTATTTCATCCAGAGCTGACTGCAATTGAGGGCTCATCTGTGAATACCGATCTTCCTGAGCACCTACTCTCTCTTCCACCTCCATTAATCTGGTCGAGTGTTGCTCCTCCATTTCTCCCAGAGAGTTCAAAGTAGTTTGGAGATGCACCAGTTGAGCTGAAACATTTTCAAATCCAGCATTCATCTTACAGGTAAGATCGTATTTAAGCTCATTAAACAGCTTTTCTATGGCTAATAACGGTGCATTCGTTGCAGGCTCTTCTGGGTCATCAGTTGCGCATTCCACAACACTTCAGCTCGTGGTTAGGCCCTCTGTGCCAAGCTTTCGATCCACTGCTGGAGCTTTTAAATATTAGATGTCCTTGTTTTTTTGACATTTTTGGTGGCATACCAGGTTTCTATACCAAATTCTACTTTTTATTCAATTAAATGGGTCCCAGGGAGTACATGGAGACAGTATATCTAATGGAGAAGGCTCAGAGCTCCAGAGTTAAGCAGCCATTCTGGATGCTGGCTTGGCCACGTCCCCCTTGGCTACTTGTTACCTGAACTTTTTAGCCAAATGGCAAAACTTAACAGCTAAACCTTTTTTAAAAAAACAATCTTTGGATTTTGAGCTGCAGCCAGTGGGACTGGAACAGCCATCTGGCTACTTGAACAGGCGTTATATGTGGTTTAATACAAAAATGCTTAGAAAAGTGCTACCTGGCTACTGGCAGCTTATATACTGCCAGGTCCGAGTAGAATGCTTTCTCCTTTTCTTCCATAGAGCTTTTTCTCGCTGCGCATGCCAGTCAGGGATTTACACTGTTCCCAGGATTCAGGAATATACCCTATTCTGGCCCATCAATCCCCATCCTTCCCAGATCCCACCCCTCTAACATCCTCCATGGTTCTTCCCTCCGTGGCAGGGGGCTCCGGGGGAGGGCAATCCAATGTGTGCATTGGGATCAAGAATCAGTGGGCGCTGGGACCTGAGGAGGTCTTGGGAGTCCAGGTTGTCATAGATATAGATATAGACAGAGATACAGAGATAGATATAGGGATAGATATAGGGATAGAAACTATATATATATATATATATATATATATATATATATATATAGAGAGAGAGAGAGAGAGACATAGATACAGATATAGGTATAGATATAGAGATAGATTTAGACAGAGACAGAGATAGAGATATAAACATAAACACAGATACAGCTATGTAGATACAGCAAAAAGAAAGATCCTAAATTCATGTCACACATTTCAAAAATGCAGGCATTTGTTATCAGTGAAAAAAACAACCAACAACAATCCATGTGCTGAGTATCATATATGCGTAATAGCGTCCCGCATACAAGGGCGATGGGTGTAACAGTGCAGAGAAGCAATGGAGTAAAGCAGTCAGAAACTCAACGTGGTGTCCTTGTTTTATTCAATTTGTATACAGTGCATGGTAAAGTCGAGAATAGAACAATGGCGGCGAGGATGGGATCAGTGAAGTGTTGGTTAAATCTGGAACTGAAAAAAAAACCAAACAAAAAAAAAGAATAAATAAAACAGAGAAATGGAAAGTGCTATTCCAAAGTTTGATTGTTACAGTGAACCAGCCACGCTTGGGCGAGATGGACACGTTATGGCTTACATCTTTGAACTGTTTGCTGATGAGAAAGGATTGATATTAGCTGACGATGTGAGTGCAGCTACAAAGCAACGGAGGAGAGTTTATTACTACATCATGCAGGGACAGATGTACAAGATATTTTCTCGGCTTGGGACACCGGCGGGTCAACGGACTATTCTTTAGGCGGTAACAGCACTAAATACCTACTTTGTACACAAGTAGACACTGCGTTTGCAGCAGGCCTTCTACCAGCTAAGACAGAGACAGGGAGACGATACAGCAATTTGTCACCCGTCTGAGACAATCAGCCAAAGATTGTGACTTTGCAGGCGATAAGGATAATCAGATAAGGGATGCAATACTAAGTAAATGTAACTCTGAATAAATACGCCGCAAATTGTTAGAGGAGGGTCTGGGCTGACATTAGCGAGATTACTTGAGCTGTCCGCACAGTGTGAAAGAATAGAGGTGCAAATGGCTGCGTGCATGTGAGCTCAGAGGCCCCAAAACCTGAAAACAGTTAATCGCGTATTCAAAATGAGGAAAAGCATCGAGAAGAAAGCCAAAAGGAGAAGAGGAAAAGACAAAAGCGGAGAAAGTGTGTACCGATGTGGCCACGCAATCATTTGGCAAAAGACCCTACCTGCCCAGCACGAGGACAGGCGTGCAAGAAATGTAAAGGTAGAAATCATTTTGCTAGAATGTGTAAAACAAAAGAAATGTGAAGCATACAGTCAAATGTGTCAATTCAGAGAAGCCAGACAGAGACTATGCATTTGTGATAAAGGAAAAAGCGACCGGACAGAACAATGTTCTCAGTGAGAAGTCAACCTGTTGATGCTAATAGACTCAGGGGCTTCCAGCAATATTGTGGACCAGGAGACCTGGGAAATGCTGAAGAGTAAAGAATCAAGTGTCGATCGTCAAAGACCGACAAGAAACTATACACATATTCAGCAACTGAACCACTGGCCGTAAAGGGATCTTCACATGTACACAGTAGCCATAGGCAATCGTAGTCACAGGCGAATTCTCAGTGACTGTGGACATGGCGAACGCTGCTGGGAAGAGAGACCACTGTAAAACTGGGGTACTCAGGCTAGGTGTCAGTGTAGCAGCAGTGTCTGATGTGGGAGGCCAGATAAGGCAACAATACCCTGGATTGTTTCAAGGTGTGGGAAAGCTTAACACAAAGCAAATAAGTCTGCACATAGATGAGAAGGTGGTACCTGTGGCATGCTTGTTAGGGAATACCCTTTCACCTGAGAGGAGTGGTGGGAACCAAAATTAAGGAACTACTGGATATGGACATAAGTCGAGAGGGTGGTTGAGGCCACACCATGGGTGAATCCGGTGGTGATGGTAAACCAAACAAAGAAATCAGGATGTGCCTGGACATGAGACAAGCGAACATAGCGATTATACGTGGCAGGTACCCAATCCCCACGGTGGATGAACTGTTGCAAGGCGTGAACGGTTCTACCATATTCAGCAAGTTGGATCTTAAATGGGGCTACCATCAACTGGAACTGACACCAGAATCAAGAGGTATAACAACATTTGCAGTGCATAATGGGACGTACAGATACAAAAGACTCATTTTTGGACTTTCATCGGCCAGCGAGCAGTATCAGCACGAAATTGCAGCAGCACTGGCTGGCATTGAGGGAGTGGAGAACATTTCAGATGATATCATTGTCCATTGCCCAGACACGGAGAGCCATGACCGGTGGCTGCACAAGGTGCTGAACAGATTGGCGAATTCTGGCCTGACGCTTAATCCAGACAAATGCCAGTTCAATATGGACAAACTGGTCTTCATGGGTATGTTACTCTCGCAAAAGGGCATAGGCCCCATGACTGAAAGAGTAAGAGCAGTGGTCGAGGCCAGGGAGCCTGAGACAGCGTCAGAGTTCGCAGCTTCCTTGGATTAGTGGGATATAGTAGTAGGTTTATCCCTCAGTTCTCACGCCACGGAGCCTCTGCGAAGTTGACAAAGAAGGACACAATATTCAATTTTGGACCGGAGCAAAGATGGCGTTCCAAGCACTGAAGAGCAAGTTAGTCGAGCGGCAACGCTATTTATTTCGACAAGGATGTGCCCACTAAAGTGATAGCAGACAGGACCGTAGGCATAGGAGCTGTACTGGTGCAGGAACAACACGGAGAGATGGTTCCAGGTCTGTTATGTGAGCAGAGTCTATTGGGTCTGACGAGTGACTCTAAGCGGGCGTGAGGCCCTTGCATTGGTTTGGAGCCTGTGAGAAGCTTCACCCATATGTGTCAGACAAGAGATTTGATTTAATGCCTGACCATAAGCGCTTAGAGGCTATTTACAGTCGCGCTCAAAACCGTTTGCTCGTGATTGAGCGGTGGGTATTGAGACTACAACCTTACGACTTCCGAGTTGTGCACATACCGGGGAGATATAACATAGCAGACCCTTTGTCTCGTCTATTGGGAGAGACAGCAATGAAGGAATCACACACACATGGAGCAGAAGAGTACATATGATTCATAGCCGTTAATGCAACCCTGGGAGCATTGACCACAAGAGAGGTCGAGGAAGCATCGGCGATTGATGAGGAACTGAGAGAGGTGAGAAGTGCCATTGAGACGGGGTGCTATGAGAGGTGCAAGGCATATGCCCCCGTGGCAAGTAAGCTGAGCACAATTGGACAGTTAGTTCTCAGGGGGACGCGCATTGTGTTACCCGTGGACTTCACCAGAGAGCTTGTAACTTCTTTAGCCCATGAGGGACACTTGGTATTGTGGGCACCAAACAGCACCTCAGGAGCAAAGTATGGTGGCCAGGAAATGGACAAGGTCAGAGAAATATGTCAGATCATGCCATGGTTGCCAGATTGTAGCGCGACCAGACGTACCAGAACCGTTGAGACCAACGATGTTACCTGAAGGACCGTGGCAGGATCTTGCCACTGATTTACTAGGTCCACTACCCACAGGACAGTCAATATTGGTAGTTGTCGATTATTACAGCAGGTATTATGAATATGACGTGATGCAATCCACGACGGCTGAAAAGGTGATTGATAGTTTGGAGACCATCTTCAGTCGCCATGGCCTTCCCATAACAATCAGGTCGGACTGTGGTCCACAGTTTATGTCGATTCAATTCAGAGATTCTGTCGGAGGCGGAATACAGTACATAAGGACCGACACCAAAATGGGCACAGGCGTAACGTGAGAGGTAGAGAGACAGAATGCCTCCCCATGAAGAGAGGATCTGGATTGCACAGGCTGAAGGGCTGGACTGGAAACGAGTCACGCAAATATGTGACTGTATACAGATCCATTGATTACTCTACTATGGTCAAGCCCGACTGAGCTTCTTTTCAAGAGAAAACTGAGGGGGAAACTTCCAGATCTATCCACACTGGAGAGTGACCTAGAGGTAAGAGACAGAGACGCTGAGAAAAAGGGAAGTACAAAGCCTATGCTGACAACCAACGCAAAGCCTAATATGGTGAGGTGGACGTTGGGGATCAAGTCCTTGTGAAACAAGACCAAGTAGATAAGTTCGTAATACCTCTTTAATGAGATACCACATACGGTGATCAGCAAGGAGAAACCAAGTGGTTGTTCAGTCACCAACGGAGCAAGATATTGCAGGAACACAACGTTCGTGAAAAGATACATGCCTGAGGAGACTACTCTACAGATGAATGAGAATAACCAACCCGAGGAGACTGGAGGCAGAATCCTATGTTACAGAGATCGGTGAATCCACCCAGGAATCGCCACAAGGCCTATAACACTAAGAACAGACAGGCCTCATAGGCAAATTAAATTACCTCAGAGACTTAAGGACTTCATTATTAAGTAGTTATACCATAGAGTAACCACCTATAATATATATATATATATATATATATATATATATATATATATATATATATATATAAAAATATATAGTAAATAAACATACATAAGATTAAGGGAATAAAAGATGTATAACAAGTTTAAATCTAAGTAAAGGGGGGATGTCATATATGCACAATGACGTCACCACGCCAGAGGACGTGGGTGTAGCAGTGCATGAGAAGCAATGGAGTAAAGCAGTTAGAAACTCCAACGTGGTGTCCTTGTTTTTATTCAATTTGTATACAGTGCATGGTAAAGTCGAGAATAGAACAGCTAGTTTGTTTATTGCAGTGTCTGACTGGCTCCATCAAACAATCTAAATCCTACATTAAATTTAAGGTGGCAAACACAGTTTCAGTTCACCTTGAGTTCTCCCATCAGTTCTCCCACCACCGGGTAATAGCACGGCAATCAGACATGTGGTAGAGAAGCACGGTCTGAGATCAACTGATATTTCAGTGCCTTCCTTAATCAGAGCTATTGGAGACAGACTGTCATTTGTGTGAACCGCTAGCTCAGAGGAAAAATTCACAACTATTTTTATCTGTGTCCATCTTCAGAAAACCTCTGGTTCTCTTTTGTTGGACCATTGTATCATTGGTGATTTCATTCCTGTTCAGGGGTTGGAGAGGGCGAGAAGGGTAGTCCTGGCCCACCGGTGCATTGTGCAGATAACGTTGGATTGATGCTTGGGGGGGGGGGGCTATGAGAAGATGGCTGTACCCTCAGTGCAAATTCACCAGCCTGGTGGTGTACAAATGGGTTTTCATGGCTGGGTAAATCCCCAGTGCTGAACTGGTATGCATTTTAGGTTTCCACATTTAACTGTTTCAATTTACGTTGTTTATAACTTTGTAGACTGTGAGATATACACTACCTCTCTTGTGATCCTTTGCCAAGGGGCACTGGAGAAGTACTGAGGAATAATGAGAGGCAGTCAGTCCACACACTTGTACTGGACGATTGGAGGCCAGTTGCTTGATGAATGGGAACAATTACAAGTTGTTTTACAAGCATTCATAAGGAAGTGGTTAGGAGACTGAAATAAAGCCTTTACGCTGCTTGTATTCCAGAGCTGGCTAAGACCTTGGTTACTGTTTTCTGTTTACTGATCTGTTTAATACTCATATTCACAAAACATTTTGGAACTACTGTTTTGTGACTGTGAGCTGACTTGATTAGTCACTTGATATTGGGAAAGGAAAGAGAAATGGAAATGAACAGGTATCTGCTAAAATTTGAATATAAGCTCCACTTCCTAAAGAAGTATGTACTTCACATTACTGACTGAGCTAAAATATACAGCAGCCAGCTGAATGAGTGCTAAATGATTAGTGACTGGGTAGGTAAGAAGATGGAGAAAAGAAGTAGATCGTAGAGAAGAGAATGGGGTAATGAGAGGAGGGCAGGAATGAGGAAAGAAGGATGGTCATGGTCTTAAGGGAGCATAGTTGTATATTATCACATAAGTGATCAGAAGTATGTAGAAGGGGCAGAACAGAAGTGATTTTTTATTTCAGACTATAAACTCGTGATGTAGAGCTTGTCTGTAGTCTTCACACAGGAGTGTGGTGTGCTTATTTATGGAACACTACAAACAGATGGGAGAAAGAAATAAGTGCCTGAGCTGGGACTTGAACCCAGGCCGCCTGGAATACTGTTCCAATTGCCCTAACCAGCTCGTCACTGAGTCAAATGGAACCTGGGCTGTCTCTGAGCTTTCTCACCTCTGTTTGTATGTGTTCCATTCCATAAATATGCACACGCACTCCTGTGTGATTGTTACAAGTAAATATTTGTGTTGCCATTGGGTTGTGCATTTGAGAAAGAGTAATGTTCCAGTGGACAGCCCAGGTTCCAGTTGTCTAAGTGGCGCAGCTGGTTAGCGCAGTCTGAACAGTATTCAGGGCAGCCTGGGTTCAAGTCCCAGCTGAGGCACTAACTTCTTTCTCACCTATGCTTGTCTGTAGACTGTCAGTCATTTAGATATGGGGGACAATGGTGATGTGGGACTTGACAGCAGACTCAACACTCTGATCTGGGGAGCACTTGTGATGAGGGCCATGGAAGTCATATATCTGGGGAAGTTGGAACTATACTGTGAGGCTTTTCATTCACAACAATGTGGGGTCACTGGTTATATGTAGCTTGTCTGTCACGGTAGGGCATACTGTATGGGGCACTACTAATGTGTGACTTGTCAATTGCTAACTGTGGGTATCTGCTTTTGTTGAAAAAGAAAGTTGCAGCTCCCAAACTGTTGGTTTAAAATCCTAAAGCTGCTATACTGGTAAGATGCACCACAAAAGGTTTTGCCACCAGATTAAGTTGAAATGTACTTAGGTATTAGGAAAAGCTTCATTTGCATAACAGGGCAGTAGGATGCATCTTCATTTTTGCATAGCAACCTCTACCACCCCCTACTGTATGCTAGAGGGCTTTTGACAGTACACATTACATGTGTTTTATTAAAATGCCACCCACTTTCCGCAGACTAGGTAAAGGACTGGAAAATATATCCCTGACCTGTGGGAAGTGGGTGGCATTTTAATAAAACAGTAGACAATATTTTTGACAGATTCATTTTACTGAGAAAAGATTTGGGTAGACTGCAGAAAAAGTCATCAGGTGAGAGACCCACCAGTATCTGCAACACTTGCTGGGGAGTGGGTCAAGATGGTGAGTGACAACACCAGAGGATATACCAGTACTGGGGAGGGGATTAGGGTGGGTGAGTGACACCCCTAGTTTCTGCAACACTTACTGGGGAGTGGGCCAAGGTGGGTAAGAGACACCATCAGGAGCTCCTCCAGTTTCTGGGGAGGGAGCAAGGTAGGTGAGTGACACCACAGTCACATGCTGGGCAGTAGGTCAAGGTGGGGAGTAACAACAAAAAAATAGGCAAATTTGGGTAATGTGCTAGTACTGAGCTAGTGTTTGTTATGCTGTGCTATCTCGTCAGAAACCCCCAAATGCACCATAGAGCACCAAAAACCACAAGTTCCTGGGGGCCTTGGCCCCGAGAACCCTCCCATTTTTTAGCGCCCCGGGAAAAGTAAAGTCTGCTCCTATGGTTCATATCTCTTACATATCAAACCCTGTTACTTTGCCACTTGGGCCCAGTGACCTAAAAGTATGTTATTGATGATTTTTGCTTGCTTGAAGTGGGGCATCTGGCAAAATTGCTGTTGCACTGTCTTGCAATAACAAGATGGCCCTGTGTGACAGGGTTGAATAAGGCCCTGCCCCATTTGTTATGCATAAAGAGTTTAAACGCATTGGTCTGTTCTGTCCTCTCCTTTTCTGTCTCTTCTCTGGTTGTGCAACCAAATTTTTCTTGTGAGATATATGAATATACATACGAACATACTAAATGCCAGCAGAAACAAGGGTCATGGTCTATCGAGTCTGCCCAATTGTGCAGCTAGCCCTCAACTTGCAGCTGCTCCACCCCCCACTCTGTCCCACCCTCTCTTAAATCCTACCACTGTTCTACATGATAACACCTCCTCGGGCTGAGTGTTCCACTTATCTACCACCCTTTCAGTGAAAAAGTGTCTCCTGATTTCCCTCCTAAATCTTCCCCCTCCAATCTCAGTTGATGTCCTCTCGTGTCCCTCCCCCGTCTGATATGAAGAATCCCCTCTGTATTAATCCTGTTACTACCCTTTAGGTACTTAAAGATTTTGATCATATGCCCCCTATTCCTCCTTTCTTCCAGGGAATACATTTGCAGCTCTCCCAGCCTCTCCTCGTAGGATTTACCCTCAAGTCCCTGTATCATCGTGGGTGTCCTACGCTGTACCCCCTCCAGCAATCTGATGTCCCTCTTCAGGAATGGACGCCAGTACTGCACGCAGTATTCCAGGTGCGGCCTGACCAGTGACCTGTACAGGGGTAGGATCACTTCCCTGTGCTTGGAGGAGATTCCCCTTGTTATGCACCCTAGCATCTTGTTTACCATTGCAGCCACCTTACTGCATTGAGTTGAGTGGTTCATACTCCCCATTATTAGTACCCCTAGATCCTTTTCCTCTACTGTGCTTACCAGCTGTACCCCTCCCAACTGATATTTCCTCCCCTGGTTCTTTGCTCCGAAGTGCAGTAATTTGCACATCTTGGCGTTGAACCCCAACTGCCATTTCTCTGACCATTCCTGTAGTTTGGGCAGGTCTTCCTGCAGTACCCTCCACCCCTCTATGCCATCTACCATTGCACCTAGGAACTGATCATTCCGATGGTTTCGCAGTTCTCTGCCTCTCGCTGTGTGTCTGCCTTCCCTTGCTATTTCTGTCTTTTCTTCCCCTTGCATATCTGTGGGTATCAAAATATATCTTTATGTGGAAATGTCACTGATACTGGGATCCCTTTGTTTAAAACTGTATATAGTTATACTGTTGAAATGATTGCAGAAAGCTATTTGGAACTCAAGGGGTTAACCTGAGATGCAGTTTTAAGCCTTTGCAGAGTTGTCAACAAGAGGTCAGTTCTGGAATACCATGTACTGTTTTGCTGCATCTGCAAGGAACAAAACTGACAAGAATATTCTGTAAACTTACAAGGACATTCTGTGAGAAGCAGGCTCTCTAACGAGTTCGAGACAAAAACTTATGAAAAGAGCAGCAATGCTTTTCAGAGAGACCAGGAGAATGAGAGACTGAAACTTGGAATTAAGAGATACCCTCAGAAGAAGGACTTAGTTTCTCTATTTGTACTGCGTTTGTAATTAGTTATACTGAATAATTTTAATTTTTTATTTTGCCGCTATTGAGAAAAATAAAATGCTAGTTGCTGATTTTGAAACTGCTCCTGGTTTTCCTGTGCTTCCTGACCTGTGCCTGAACGACACCCTATTTTTGGTTTGATACAAATGGTTAATTAATGAACTACAGATGATGAATGACAAGGAATGTACTATACTATGATGTCTAGAGGATTTTTTTTGTAATTGAAATAAAATATCTTCGTTGCATAGTTTTTGTGTCATGCCTGGGAGGCTTTTTGTTTTCTGCTTTATCTACTCTATCACTTCTCCCTTTTTTCTCGCACTCCTTTCCTTTCATATCATGATTTTGTAAGTATATGATGTGCAGTTTCCTTGGATTTGTTTTCTCGAATATGGCTCTTTTTCCCCCCATATACATTTTATCCGCAATGACTGCCCCTTTCTGATGCACTTCCCAAGTCCCATCACTCAGCTTTTCTTGAACTTACCTTCCCCCTATCGTCCTCTGCCATAGGACTTGGGGATGGGGGGGGTGCCTGGTCGCCAGTGTGGGGCCTGCAAGGAGTCCATCTTCATCCTGTGGTTTAGGGTTTTTTTCACCCCGGGCCCATGTCATGTGCAGTGGGCGTGACGTGCAAGCTCTGCCTCCGCAAAGAGACCCCCCAGTGCCTTCTGCATTGGATCCCTTCTCTCTTGTGTGGAGTGGCATGTGGTGCCACCTGGACATCTCCAAGAGGCAGACAAGCTGCAAGCCATCTTGACCACCCCTCCCTGAGGGAGGAGAGCAGTCATAGGGATGCTCAGTCCTCCCTTCCTGGCTGCCCCCAAGCAACCCATGACCATTTCCGGACACATATCACCGGCGTAGTGGCAGGTGAGGCAGTAGGCTTCTGAGCCCTCTGCACCACTGGGCCAGCAGATATTTTTTTTGTGTGATTTGCACTTAGATTATTGTGTTTTGATATCCATTTTTCAATAAAAATTGCCCTAAGCTTCTTCGATAACTGCCACCGGATATTTAACTTCCACCTGGACGGTGAACAGAGATGTGAAGAAGGGACCTTTGCTTAACATTTTATCTGAAGGATGGCATCTCAGCAGTGCAGTACAGTGTCAGTTAGGGACAGTGCTTTTATTTAGTTTCTGTAGACCAGGATAGGAGGACTAGGCAATTTTGTCTATTTTTCAGCCTCGTCCGGGGCTGGAGTGGAGAGACAGTTGGAAACCAACTGAAATTGAACATGATTAAGCTGTTGATGGTATTGTTGTAGTGAATGGGGGAAACTTGGTAGGATACTGAGAAATATCCCTACTCTTCTCGTGAAGTGCCAGCGGGTTGTTAATGTCCATCCGGACAATCACCAGAACCAGCAGATAGGACCTTAATATAATGTCTTATCTGAAAGACTGCAACGCAAGAGAGCAGCACCTGCCTTGTGCTGCACTGCAGTGTCAGTATTGGGATGTTACCCCAAGCACGTGGTGTGGGGCTTGAACCCATGACCTTCTGGTCTTCTGGCCCCGTGCTTCTGACTGAGCCACTAGAATACAAGCAGACATTTTATTACCATATATATTTATATGTGTGTGTGTGTGTGTTTATGTATAGCTATAAAACTTTGTTAATGCACCAGATAGGGTAACTTAATGCCAGAAAAGTAGGGAACTGTGGTTTTAGGGTTTCAAACCTTAACTCCTCACCCCCATGCCCCCAAGCAACAAAAGGAAAAAACCTTAGGGTTTTGGGTCTGCGGAGTCTTGGTGAATCAGCAGTGATGGGGTCTTGCTTGGGGTTGTGTACTCTAATGGTCATCCCTACCCCCCAGACCACAGCCTCCCATGCGACACACAGGGTCAAGCCAGTGCCTCATAGAGATACATTCTTCAGAGGTAGAGAAGTATGTCTTATCACATGTTTGCAAAACAGTTTGTTGTAGCTTTCTTCACAGAGGGCCCTGTCTTTCTTTTCATGACCCCCTACCCAATGTCAGATGTATAGGGGATATATGATGGACACTCATGAGAAATTATATTTATCTTTATGATTGGTCAGTGACCTCTTGATGTTCACGAGTGGCAAAGCCATGAGTGAGGTCAAAAGAGGTTACTGACCACGAATGAATGTCAATATATCTCATGAGTGTTCATCACATGTCCGGTTTATACAGTATTCATTAGTGTGTTAAACTGGTGTCTTTTTTCTTCAAAAGTAAAAATTTCTCGCTTACATTATATAGTTATTTTTAGAACCCCCAAGTGATTGAATCAGTGACTGACAAGGTCCCCAAGATACACTGTCCATGGGAACAGGTGTCCAAATAATAGTTATTAGGCTGTTCCCATTGGACAGTGTAATGTAATTTTAGCACAATTAGTTAGTTTTGAAAGGGGTGTTCCTGTGCTTTTCTGCGCATGCATGACTTTAGTTGCGCTCAGCCATTGTTGATGTGGGAGGATGTTGGGGCTTCCAACAGTGGGTCCATGGTGGATGTTTCGCTGGTGGAAGTTCTGCTTTAATTGGGTTTGGTGGCAATATCAGCATGGTTGGAGAAGTGGACTTGCACCCCAAGGGAGACTTCTGGGGAACTTCACATTTCTAGTGTAAGTTTATTCATGCTCAGGGTGATACATTAATGGCAAGAAGCTATTTTATTTTTTTAGGCGTTGGATTGTGAAAAAAAAAAAACTTGATTTGTTTTTCATAGTTATGATGGGAACTGCCGTAGATGAATTTGCATTGCTGGCAGCTGCCATGCGCTGTTTCTTGGCGGTAACTAATACTGGCTAGAGTGTAAGCCTCTATAGATCGTGGGGCACAGGTGGCACAATTAGAAGCTTCCTGTGATGAGCCCAACTAGCTAGCTAAATTTTATGACGTACCCTACTGTGAAGATAAAAAATGTATCTAGCTAGTTGGTGTTCTTAGATATGTATAGTGATATTTTTAGCATAAAAAGCGCTAATATATATTGCATAAGAATTTTGTTTTAGCGGACCTTTATTTCCCAGCACTCAACCTGCCCCTATCAGCCCCTCTCTTCCCCAGCCCCATCACCTGATGTCCCTGGGACTTACCTCCAACCCATCAATGCCCTATGGTTTGTCCCCCATGGTGGAGCCTCCTGGGTTCCCCAGGCCTGAAAGGAGTTTGTTTATTTGTAATTTTTGACCAGCTGTGGCAGCTTACACCTTTAGCTTGGATGCTGGTTGGCTGCCCACTGAGCTGTGCGTGGCCTGCGACGAGACAGGCAGTGTCACCCTGCTGTAATTGAGGGATTTTCCTTTTTTTTCTGTTCCCTCCCTGGGCATCTCACAGGCAGGGACTGAACAGAATCTGCACATGAGCGCATACCAGCATTCCAGTTGGGAGGTGCCTGCCACCCATCGTGTGGCTTTGCTTGCATTGCTATATGTGGTCACCCAGCTGGCAGTACTGCAGCTGAGCTCACAGACCTCACCCTGGAGGAAGAGAGCATCCTCAAAATTTTCAATCTCCTCCCCTCCAGCCGGCCTCCTCACGACTCAGGCTCACTTTTGAACCCGGGTTGCTGTTGTCCTGAGTGGTAGTACTACCACTGTGCTGATGGGCCAGCTACATATGAATCTGTTAGAGGACTGGTCCCACCACTAATCCTTGGGGCACTCCCCTTGTGACCTCCCTTACCTCTGAATGCTCCCTGTTTGGGATTACACTCTGGGTCCTCCCACTTAGACAGTTTCTCACCCACCCAGTTATTTTATCACTCCCCCCAGGTCACCCATAAAAAGCCATCCAGCAGAGCTAAAGGTCTTGCTGAAATCTAGGTACACAAAATCCACTGCCTGTCCCTTCTTCACAGCCCTTGTCACCCATCAAAAAAAAGAGTCAGGTTTGTTTGGCACGACCTCCCACTCGAAAATCCATGCTGCCTGGTGTCCTGCAGACCATTTGCTTCCAGTAATTCTACCAGTTGTTCCTGTATTGGTTCTAAGAGTTTTCACACTTTCAGCATCTGACTTGTGCATTGGGAACCACATCTGCTTTCCTCCCATCGCATAACCCCTCCTCCATTTCCAAAGAACAGTTGAAAAGATCTACCAGGACTTGCCCCATCTTCCTCAACACCTCTAGATGCTTCCCATCAGGGCCCATTTATTTATCCACTTTCAGTGCCTGTAGGCCCTGTTAACATCCTCTCCTCTGTGGTGGGCTGCACGTTGGACCTCATTAATGACCCTCCATTGGCTTTAATGTTGCATTCTGGCAGTGAGCCCATCTTCTACCATGAACACCAAACAGAAATATTCATTCTGTAATCTTGCCTTCTACTTCTCTTTTTTTCCCCACCCCTCCCTGAGCCGGACCACGCTGGTTTTGTTATGCTCTGGTATGCATCACTATAATGCTTTGTCATCGTCTTTAACCTCCTCTGTTAACCTCAGCTTAGGATCAGCTTTCGTCTTTCTCACTGATCTATTGGCCAGTCCTCAGCCTTTCTCGATAAACTCTCTTATCCTTTTCTTTCTGACTTGCCTCTGCCACCCTTTAGAAAGCCAATGTTTTACTCCGTCTCTTGCCTTCCCACCAGCTTTGTGCAGAGACCTGTTACCTCTAGTAAACCCTCTTTTGTCAAGCCCCACTTGCTGCTCACTCATTACCACTGCTTTCATACGGTCACACCCTACAGTTTTTCCTCTACCACTGTCCTCATCCTACTCATCCTACCGAAATCTGTCTTCCCGAAGTCTAGGACCTTTGTCCTGCAGTTTGTCCTAGAGTGCAGCCTGTCACACTGCAGCTCGACTTTAACCCGCAGGTCCTGTGATCACTTGATCCCAGTGGTTCTCCCACCGTGACCTCCCCCACGCTGTCCCTGTTTGTCAGGACCAGATCCAGTTACATCCCCATCCCTAGTTGTTCTGCAACCTTCTGGATTAGAAATACTTCCTGCGTTCCATCTACCAGGATCTGACTTCTTGCATTCCCTGCTATTGGGATACTCCAGTTCATATTTGATATGTTGAAGTCCTCCAGTACCTCCCCCAGTTCTGGTACCCTCTCTGTCTCCTCATCCAGCTCTGTTGGCTTCTTTCTTCTGTGCCAGGGACCTGTGCCACCACCTCTAATCACTATCCATCCTCCTGCAATACGTGCACCCAAACTGCTTCAGGCCCCATACCTCTCCTGTTTGTTTTCATTTCTGAGGATTTGATACCATCCCCTAACATAAAGTGCCACCTCACCCTTTCTCTTTACCCTATCCCTCCTGAACAGTGTATACCCTGGCACCCTTAACTCCCACTCATGGTGTTGTGTTGACCATGTTGTTACAGCCACCATGCCCAGTTGTGCTTCAGTCCTCATTACCTGACTGTCACGGGTCTTGTTACCCTGACTTCTGGAATTAGCAAACATCACCCTCCATGCATCCCGCTTCTTTGGTGTTAGTCAGTTCCACCTGTTTCCATGCCCCTGATCTCCTCTGCTACTGTTCCCCATGCACTTCCCCTTACTCTTGCGTGTCTCCTCCGCCCCCCCCATTGCTCCTTCTTCCCTACAGCTAGCCTGCCCTAACAGTACGTCTGTTTTTTTCTCACTATGATTGCTTCCACCTATAACCCTCCCCCTCTGCAGCTGCTCAACTGCTCTCTTTTCTCTCCACTACTAGGAGGAGATCCTCTTGGTTCCCTATAGCAGTGTGGATGTGCCTCTTCTCAACCTTGCAGCCCCTGTAGGGACAAAACCCTTGACTGAAAAATTATTTTTTTTATTATCAAAATTGATTTTTAATTATTATTATTATTATTTTATGTGATTTTTATATGGGACTAATTTCTGGTTAAGATTATTGTTTGCATAAGTTCCTAAGAGAAAACAAAAAGTGTTAGTTAATTAAACCTTAAGACAAGGTATCTGGCTTTAATGCTTAAAGGGAAAATATCTCTGTTCCCTAAGCATCACTTTGCCATATGGTAAATGAGGTCTGAGAAGATGAAGATGAGACTCCATTTTGGTTTTTAAGCCATTATATTAGTGAACACTTTCCTAGCTAAGTGTGTAGAGTAATGTTGTTCTTAGGGGCCTAGCCACATTCCAGATGAGCATCTCTTTGATGTCCAAGCCTTGCATGACAGATTTATGTGTTTGTATGGGGAAAGTCTTAGATAGAGCTAGGTATCCATGACTGCGATCAGCTAAGAGATCATGTGACTGGCTAGCTCTAAGAAGAAAAAATCACTTGCCTTACAAGTGAGTTTAAAAGGTCCATTACTTTGTATAGAAATAAGAAGTTTTATTCATAGTTTAAAGATGCAGTTTACTGCCATCATGAAAATTGGACAGTTATTGGACACTAGTATGATGAATAAGCTTACTAATTTTCATGATTGCAGGACAAAGGTTTCCAGAGTTGTGATTCAAACTTATTTAATATCATTTTCTTATTTGGAAACTAAACAAATCTAGTATCTCGTGATAGCTTACCCCTTAAGCAGTCTAGCAATATGACTCTTAAGTCTGTAGTTTATTGCTGAGAACAAAACCGCCTAAAAGTTTATAGTAAATTAACTTTTCTGACAGTGATTTATTAGCTTTCCTTGGAAGAACAAAGAACTTCATGTGTTTCTACAAAAGTAATGTTTTAAAGACTTTAAGAATGTATTTTTCTTATAAATCTTATTTCATTCTGTAGCTTAAAATACTTAGAGCAAGACTATCATTTTATTTTAAGAAGTTTTATTGAAATTATGATGTTATAACCTTAATAATGTTACTTAGGAAATATAAATACTACAAATATCAGAAATTCTACCAGAATAATTTATGTAATGTAAAACATCTGAATATATAAGTTTCATGTTTTAATTAGGTTAAATGAGAATTTTATTTAAGGAACATAATTTTGATCAAAAACAAGTCTGAGGAGAAGGGCAGTGTTTTAAGAGGCATGTCTGTATGCCATCCATTATCTTCTGAGATGTCCTACCTTTCTAGTGACTCAGGCCAATCAAAATCTGGTGATGTCATTACAGGGCAGTTTTATATTACTGAATTTTCTGGTCACAACTCAGTCTGGACCAAAATCTTGATGCAGAAAGATCTACGTTAATTTAACTAAAATTTTAAAGGCTTTATGCTATAGCTAGGCCAAAACTTTGGACCACGCCTGTTTGGAATGCAGGGACCAGCCTAAGGATAGCCAAAAGCTTATGCAGTGTTGCCAGAAGATTCGGGTGCAAGAACCAGATGCAAGGACATTCTCATTGTGTATGAAGCAAGGTCTGTGTTTATTTGGTGAGAACCTTGACTGAAGTAATGTTGCCTGCTGTTGCCAAGACACAGACTTAATTTTAAAACTTGCACAAGCTATACAGCATGCTGAGCAGAAAGTGGTCCAGTGTCCTAAAGTTTTAAAAGCAGATGTACAACATAAAGAGTTAAGTTCCAGTTACAGAAACAACTTTGCTATCCACAAAAAAGTTCCTTTGAATCCAGTATTGCTATGCACCGCGCAGATTGAAGCTGTGTTCTACAAATCCGAGAACTGACTTTTGGTAGAGGACTTTCAGCAAAAGTTTAACTTGCAGAGTGTATCCATGCCAAAACGTTCCAGGGTCAAGGAAATTAGCTGACAAAGAGACCTTTTTTATCAAGAGCAAGAATCAACCAAGAGTTCTAAGTTGAGAGAAGAACAACTACTTCTACAATCAGAAATATAAGTATAATTCTATTACTTTCACTAATTTAATTAATAGTCTTAGTAATTTAAATTGACTTGTCTAGGAAAGTAAGAAGGGAATCTACTTTTAACTATAGAATCTGGGTATATAGCTTAAAGCTTCAAAATGAGAAATACTATGCATGATTTAAAAAGTTAAAACTAAGTTTTATGAAAGTATAGTACAAATCACTGATGTAATGAGTTGTTGCCAGTTCTCATAGAAAATACATTTTACATGCTATAAAGTTTTGAAACAAGTTTTATACAGAAATAATCTGAGTTATTGATCTTATAAGTATATGTTCTTAGGCATGATGGTTATGTTAAATACTAAGGGCCAGATATTCAAAACTGTGCACTGAGCTCAAACTGTTTGCACAGGTTTAGCGTGGGATTAGCGTGGGTTTGCTATATTCAAAAGGCCAAATAGCACATGCAAACTGCATTATCGCCGGGCAAAATCATAATGTATGCAAGGAGCAAACTGAGGATGTGTGGACATGAATACAGGCGCAATGCTATATCCAGTGACTAGAGCTGCGCAAAGTGGTTTTGCACGACGCTTAGCATGGTGCACATTACCGCCCAGGAAAAGGTAGTCAACCCTGGGCAATCAGCTTTGTGCGACATTTTGGCTTTGCACGGTGTTTGCACGGCTTTTGCGTGGCTTTGCGCAACCCTAGCAAATAAATATGACGCATAGACAAAGCCAGACATAGAGGAAACATGCTGCTCACTGATGGCATCACAATGATGCCATCATCCGCCACCAGTCCCAGCCATACCAGGCAGTAAGTGGTGACCTTGCCGCCAGTGGACAGCATGGCACTGTGGCCATACAGCACACACCTGCGGACCACTCTTCTGTGGATACCAACAGATGCCGGCATGCACATGCAGCACTGTGGGCATGGAGGATGTTGAGGGCAGAGTATACAGGTGGCCAGGCTGTGCCACAGACCAGGTGTGGCCACAAGGCTGGGACACATCACGCAGTGCACATGGGCCAGTATTGGGAATACCCCAACACCAGTGTGCCTTTCTGGTAATACATGCCCCCCTGGCCACATACCGCATAGCTGTACAACTGCCACAGCACACATAGCCAGACATATATATGTCACCTGTGAGCATCCCATGCCAGAGGTGCAGCATCTGTGGGTCACACAACAGCGTAACAGTAATGTCCAGTCAGTAAACACCTGCATGTTGGGCCTGTCACTGCGTATAGTGCAGTCATCAGCACTGCCCTACACACCATAGGCAGTGCTGTGTCCACACACTACTGACCCCCTTGCTACTGTAGTGCCTGCTGTGCGCTGTAGCATGACCTACAGTGTGACAGTTGCATGCAACACCACCTCCATCTGTGCCTATGCTGTGTTGTCCCCTGGGGTACAATATTCTATGCTGTGCTGTACTGTTTACATGTAGCCTACAACTATCATCATGCACTGCCAGACTGACCTACAGGTGGAGCTACGGTTGGACCTGACCAGCCCCTGTACTTCCAGACTGACCTACAGATGGAGCTTTGGGACCCTGCAGTATCGCTGTGCAAATTGCATGCAAATCAGGGCATAATAAGATGCTAATCTGGATGTTTGCCCAGAGACTACCTAAGTAGGCTCATTTGCATGTCACTTTTGAATATGGCAAAGTTTAGCGCCGGGCAAACGTGTTTTCACCGGGCTAACAGTTTAGCTCCGTGCTAAACCTTCGCAAATGTTTTAGCACTGCGCAAACAGTTCAGGGAATATTATACAGTTCTAGGGACGTGGATATGTTGTTCAATCCACCCTTACTGGCAGGTTCCTTGCCGCTTTAAATCTTGCCGGAAGGTCTTCATGCTGGCTTCTCCCACCCACCCGGGTGATAAAACTCTTGGCTCCGCCCCATGACTCCAGATCTTCCTTACCGCTTGGAAGCTCAGGTTCCCTCCTTAGCGCTCTGCGTTTTAGGCCTGGATCCACACTCTTCGGTCAAACCGAAACTCATTCTCAAGTTTAAAAGACTTCAGTCTTCTTTTTCCTTCGTGGCTGGGATGGACAAATTGACTCCCAGATTTCGTTGGTGCCCCTGTGGGCAGAAGATGTCCTGGACCAATCTGCATTCCACGTGCGTTTATTGCCTTGGACTCGGCCATGACTCACAGGCCTGTGAGTTGTGCAAATCATTTTAAGCCGGTCTTAGAGGACCGCTGCCGGTTGTTGCCGATTGTTGTTGAGGCGACCCGAGAAATGTTATCCTCCGGTCAAGTCGAAGGAGGCCCGTTGGGTGCTGTCTGCAGCTGCGGGCTCAGCTGAACAACTAGAGCAGATGATCGCGCTTGAGAAGAGGCATCCCAGGCCGCATCATCATCATCCTCGGTCGCGACATTTATCCCGCTCTCCTTGGGCTCCTCCTACACAGCTTCTTTTAAGGAGCTTTGCCAGTCTCTCTCCACCAAGGGAGAAGGGCCTTCGGGACATTCCTCTCGGTCCAAAAAGAAGGACTCTAAAGGTAAGTCCCACCGTCGGCGTTCGTGGGGCGGGAGAGGTCCCCGCTGACGTCGACACTCTGCTTCAGTCAAGTTTGTGGCTAAGGTGCGCTGGCTTCACAGTGTCCCGTCAGGTCAGCCAGCCAAGACAACCGTCGATGCGGTCGAGATTTTTCTCAACCCATCGGATGGTTTGTTGACTGGAGAAGCCAACAATCCATCTTCACCGGTTCCCCCGGTGGAAACCGAGGTCTTGCCTGTGCCTCCTGTGCCGGAGTCCCCGGTTAAGGTCCCTGAACCAAGGGAGGAGCGGTTTTCCCCCGCCATCTCTCATACCCACCCTCGGAATCCCTGAAGTTCTCGGTCTCAGTCATGGACCTCTTCCAGGTCCAGCCGGTCCCGCCGTCATTGGCGGTCTTGGTCTTGGCACCATGGAAAGCGGCAGTTCCACTCATCCTCGTCGTCCTCTTTGGAGGATAGGCTCTGGCGCAAGTTGTGTCAGCGCTACGAGGATCTAATGTGGCAGCAGCTCCTTTTGTCCGGGAATAAGCCGACACCGTCGTCTTCCCCAACCATTAAGTGGCTGTCACCGGAGCGGCCGAAACAGCCCCTCGTAGTAGTCGAGGAGCCGAAGCCAGCACCGGTTGTTCGGCCAAAACCGGCTGCGCCACCCATTGTGGTGGAATCCCTGCCTCCACAACCTAAAACTGGGGCCCTGACCAAGGATTCTCGGTCGGGTCAGGGCTTGCCCCATTGGTTGTCGGTCATCCTCACTCCCGATCGACCTCAGCAGGTGTAGGGTGGCTCAGGCGCTCGGCAGCTGCTTGACCTGGAGTCCACTGGGGGTCAGTCGGTGGACGAAAGCCCATCCTTGTTCCTTGGAATGCTTCAACTCATCTCAGAGTCCATTGGAATGAAGCTCGAACTCATTTCAAAATGGGCCAAGTATCCCCTCACGGAGATACTGGACCAAGGGGATTCCCCTACAGAGGCCTTCCTGGTGGCCAAAGTCATTGTTGGCCCGGCCCTCGAGCTATGGCAGTGGCCAGCTTCTTGTCCAGCACCTTCGGCCAGGATGGCTCGGAAGTATGCTGTTCCCACCGGTTCACTCTCTGGTTTTTCGGAGCACTCCTCTGCGGAGGGGCTAGTGACCAACAGCGTTTTCCGGCGTTCCGGGAATGCTCGGGATATGGACAAGCCTCCCAACAAGGAGTCCAAGAAATTGGACTACTCCGGGCGGAAAGTCTGTGCTGCTTCCTCCCTAGGCCTTCGTCAGGCCAGCTCGGCCGTCCTGATGGCACACTTTTCACACGCCCTTTTGGGCTCCCTAGATGAGGTGATTCCTCATCTCCCGGCTGACCTTCAAATGATGGTCAAGCAGGTGCGGGATCAGGGAAGGGCGATGGCCAAACAGCAGCTCCAAACTTCCTTGTACATTGCTGACTTGTGTGCCCTGTCAGTAGCGGCCGCAGTGGCCATGCGCCTTTATGGCGGATACTCAGCACAAGCTGGCAGACGTTCCCTTCTTGGGTACCGACTTGTTTGGTCCCGGGGTGGAGGGTCATCTGCAAAGGATCGAGAAGTCCAGCACCACCTTGGACTCAGTCACGTCTGCCCAGAAGGACAAAGGCCGCCAGCAACAGCGTAAGCCCTTTCGTCCTTCAGCCCCTGCAGCACATCCGGCCCAGCAACACCAGCATCAGGGCCAGCAGGCTCGCACTTGGCACCCCAAAGCCAAGCCTGCTGCTTCCTCCAGCAGGAAGCCAGGAGGGAAAGGTCCAGGCAGCTCCTCGGCCAGCCCTTCCTCCAAGCCTGCCCAGTGACGAGTTGAGGGGTGTCGCCCCCAACCTTGTCACTCCTCCCCGGGTTCCCCCTGTGGGGGGACGGCTCCGCCACTTCCTTTCCACCCGGTTTGATATCACCATGGACCGCTGGGTGTTGGAAGTGGTAGGCAGGGGTCTGCCTCTGGAATTCAAGCAGTCCCTACCCTATCGAGCCGTCGCCCCACGGGGGCTACGGGGTCCACAGCCTCTCTGTCAGCTCATTGAGCCGACATTTCCCTGCTTCTCCAGAAGGAGGTGATCAGGGAGGTGGCGGATCCTCCTCCAGACCCAGAGTTTGTGTCCAGGTACTTTCTAGTACCAAAACGGACGGGGGGCTGGCGCCCCATTCTAGACCTACACGACCTGAACAAGTTCCTAAGCTCTCAGATGGTCTTCAGGATGGTCACTCTGGCTCAGATCATCCCATCCTTGGAACAAGGCATGTAGTTCTGTTTTCTGGCCCTCCAAGACACATTCTTTCACGTCCCAATCTGTCCGTCTCACCAGCGATTCCTCCGCTTCAAGGCAGAGGGATCCCACTATGAGTTCTGGGCCATGCCCTTTGGCCTCTCTCCAGCTCCCAGGGTCTTCACCAAATGCATGGCAGTGGTGACAGCATTCCTGCGGTGCTGAAGGGTCCGGGTGTACCCTTACCTGGACGACTGGCTGATTGCAGCCCCCTCCAAGTTGGAGGTGGAGTAGTCCAGGGATCTGGCCCTCCAGGTCTGCTCTCAGATTGGCCTCCTCATCAACGAGGCCAAATCAGAATTCATGCCAGTGCAGGTGGTTCAGTTCATCGGGCAGAGCTCGACTCTCTTCGAGCCAGAGCATGGCTCCTGGCGGACAGGGCCGAGGTCCTTTCCTCCTTTGCTCAGTCATTTCTGGTTGGGCAATTGCACCCTGCCCGGGACTTCCTGCGCTTCCTGGGCCTCATGGCGGCCTGCACCAGTGTGGTCTGTTGGGCCCGCTGGCACATGCGTCCCCTGCAATGGGGGCTGGCCCGCTAATGGTCACAGCGCTCCGGTCCTCTGGACCAGCCAGTGACATTGACCCAGGAGATGTGGAACGATCTCCAGTGGTGGCTCGTTCCAGCTTATCTGCAGGAGGGTATCCCATTTGTCCGCCCAGAGCTGACGGTCACCCTGACGACCGACGCCTCTCTGATGGGTTGGGGTGCCCATCTGGGGGAGCTCAGAGCACAAGGCCTCTGGTCCCCTCAGGAGTCTCGATGCCACATCAACCTGCTGGAGCTTTGAGCGGTCCGACTAGCCCTCACCACCTTCACTCCATTTTTGTACGGGGTCAAGTGGTCCAGGTCCAAACGGACAACACCACGACCATGTACTACCTAAACCGTCAGGACAGGATGCACTCCTTGCCTCTGTGCAGGAGGCTCTCAGCTTGGTCTCTCTTGAGCAGACTGGAGGAGGATCTCCTAGCCATCCATGTGGCAGGGCCTCCAACCTCTGGCCGATGCCCTCAGTCAGATAGGTGCTGCATCTCACGAGTGGTCTCTCCTGCCAGAGGTAGTACAAGATCTGTTCTCCCACTGGGGCACACCTCAGGTGGATCTGTTTGCCTCCAGGGAGAATGCGAAGCTGAGACTGTTTCATGCCCGTCCCCCTCAGCAGGGGCTGCTGCAGGGGGATGCCTTCTCGAGAGCTCTGGACGGGCCTCTTCTGCGCCTTTCCCCCATTTCCCTTGATCCACAAGGTGCTTCTCAAGGCGGAGAGGGACAAGGCGCAAGTGATTCTGGTAGCCCCAGACTGGCCCCGCCAGTTCTGGTATCCAGATCTCCTCAGTCTCAGCTTCAGGCTCCCGAGGCGGCTTCCAGCCCGCACGGGCCTGATCTCAGTCAACAAGTGGAAGGTACTCCACCCTCACCTTTAATCCCTGCACTTGATGGCCTGGTTCCTTAGTGGCTAGAGTTCCAGGCCTTGGGTCTTTCCAACGAGGTCCTCAACATTGTTGAGGCATCCCGTAAGGAGTCGACCAGAAAATGCTATGCCTTCAAATGGAAGAGATTCTCCATTTGGTGTCAGAATAAGGGTTGGACCCTTCCTCCTGTTCTTTGGCTAGCATTCTGGACTACCTGTCAGTCCCTTTCTCAGCTAGGGCTTGAGTCGGCGACCCTTAAGTGCACCTGGCAGCCATCTCTGCTTACAGGCGGGCGGAGAAAGCAGTCGGTGCACACAGGAGGAAGGTGGTTGGGCGCTTTTTCCAAGGCCTTGATCACATATCCCCTCCGGTGCGAAAACCTCCACCTCCGTGAGATCTACTGCTGGTATTGGCTAAGCTCATGGGCAAGCCATTCGAACCAATGCACAGGTGTGACATCTCTCACCTGTCGTGGAAGACCGCCTTCTTGGTGGCTGTCACATCAGCCAGAAAGATGGGAGAGCTCCAGGCGCTTTCCATCGAGTCTCCTTATCTGGTCTTCCACAGGGACAAGGTTGTCCTCGCCCCACCGAAATTCCTTCCGAAGGTGGTGGGAGTTTCACCTTAACCAGGTGTTGACTCTGTCGGTGTTCTACCCAGTCACCTCAGAGGCCGAATATAGGCTCCATACTTTGGACCCTAGAAGAGCTCTCTTATTATAAGGAGCGGACGGCTGAAGTTTGGGAAGAGGTTCGCCAGCTGTTTGTCACCTACGCTGAAGCTGCACCTGGCAGACCTGCAGCCAAGCAGACGATAGGCAGGTGGGTCACCTCCTGCATAGATCTCTGCTATAGCTTGGCAGGCATGGAGCCTCCCAAAGGGATAAGAGCTCATTCTACCCGCCATGCCGCTGCTTCGGTGGCTGCTTCCAGGGACATCCCTATCCAGGAAATCTGCAGGGTTGCTACCTGGAAGTCAGCACACACCTTCATTACCCACTACCACATTGACCTTGAGTCACACCGGGATGCTGGTTTTGGGACCTCGGTTCTCCAGTCCTTATTTCCCAAGTAGGGGGTGCATGCCTTGCCTCCTTCCTCCCGGAGAACTGCTAGGAGTCTGCCAGTAAGTGTGGCTTGAACAACATAATTCATGTCCCTAGAAATACAGGTTACTCACCTGTAACAGGAGTTCTAGGAGTGGTATATGTTGTTCATCCACACAACCCACCTGACCTGCCCGGCTTTGACACGCAACCTGGCTTCCAGCGGGCTAGATCTGGCGTCATGGGGTGGAGCCAAGAGTTTTATCACCCGGGTGAGTGGGAGGAGCCAGCTTGAAGACCTTCCGGCAAGATTTAAAGCGGCAAGGAACCTGCCAGTAAGTGTGGATGAACAACATATACCACTCCTAGAACTCCTGTTACAGGTGAGTAACCTGTATTTTTGAACACTGTACTTTCACATGTGCTGCTGCCTGCAGCTGTACTGGAGTCCACATTCTGGCACACATTGGCCATAGTTCACCTCTACCTACCTTCACGTCGCTGTGCACTGTGTTGCTGTTGTGGTTTGCACTTCCTGGTTGCTATATTCAGAGCTGTCTTATTCCAGGGCTAAGTTTGCCCTGCACCCCCAGACCAGTTTGCCCGGCCTCATTCCCATGCTATATTCAGAAGCTGTTTGCCCCGGGCTATTCCTTTTGAATATAGCTTGGTTTGTGCTCCAGGCTAAGTTTGCCCGCTGGGCAGTGTTAATTTAGCCCCGGGGCAAAGTGTTGAATATCTGGTGCTTTGTTTGACAAAAGTTTAGTTTAACTGTTACCATTTATTATGCTGAGTATTGCTTATTCCTTTGCATTATTTGTTGAAATTTGTTTTATTAGTTTGCTGGATTATCTGAAACAATTTTGTAGATGTTTACAATATTAGGCTTGATATTTATGCTAATGAGAAATATTTAAAATTATTGTATAGGTGTAAATAAAATATTGATTTTTCATAATTATAAGTGTGGTAAGCAGTGTCATTTGCCATTATACTTGAATCTGGAGAGCATACTGAGGTGAATCTAAGTGCATTATTGTAAAAAGTGATATTATAAGCCTTTGTTCCGACATCTTCCATTGCCCAGCACCCTGTCGCCCTCCTCATTGGGTGCAGGCCATCCCTTTTTAACAGTCTTGAGCCCCACCAAGTTAGGCACAGTCTCCTAAAAGCTGATAACATTCCCCCCACTCCACACCAGCCCTTTAGCCACATGTTGAACTGGTCTGTTTTGCACTGCTCTCTACGATTATATTGTGGCTGCAGTAGGGCCTCAGAAAAGGTCACCGCCCCTACTCTGTCCTCTACGATCCTACCTAGGATGTGGAAGGTGTTCTTTACACCTCTCCTGGACAGATCATGTGTGTCTATGTGCACTATTAGATCTGGCCTCCACTGTACTTCCCAGTGAGTTCCAACACTTTCTTCCTGAAGAAATCCATTGTTGCTCCAGGGAAACCGTGGCCCTCCACATGTAACATCCAGTGTGAAACTGGCCATCCCACCTGTACCCCTAGCAGTGGAATCTCAGATACCATGATGACCCATCCCTTTTTCCTGACCAATCCAGTGCTAAGGCATCCACTGACACAGTCCCGTGAGCTGGAGGGCTACAAAAGAACTGTGGCAACTGGTGGTTGTCTGTGGAGGCAAAGAGATCTGTCTCTGGTGTGCCCCACCTTCTGAATACTGATGCCAGTACTTGTGTGTTCTGAGACCACTCGTGGTTCTGACTGATTCTGCTGAGCGAATCTGCCATAATGTTGTCCTTTCCTGGCAGATGAATTGCTGACAGGGACACCCGCAGGGAGTTGGCTAAGTTCCAAACCTTCATAGGCTCTGTGCGTAAGATCGACATGGTGTCTCCATGTTTGTTGATGTAATACATGGTGATAGTGTTGTATGTTCTGACTTGTACCACCTTGCTCCTGACCTGAGGTGCAAATGACTGTAGAGCCAGGTAAACTGCTCTGAGCTCTAGAAGGTTGATATGCAGAAGTGACTCCTGGGGGGTGGGGCCATGTACTGTTAGCTGTGAGGTCATCCATGTGTGCCCCCCCAGCCTAGTAGAAAGGCATCTGTGGTAAGTGCCAGCGATGCAACTTCTTGTCAAAAAGGAGTTCACTCCCTGAGGTTTTTCTGTCTTGCCACCACTGTAGGGCCTGTAGTAAGGTTTTTGTGACAGGTACCAGCTTGGCAAGAGGGTCTCTCCTTTGGGACCAGTGAGCCCTTAAATGGAACTGGATGTCCCTCATTTGAAACCTTGATCCCGACACCACAGCTGTGGCTGCTGCCAAGTGGCCCAAGAGCTGCAGGAAGTGCCTTGCTGGCCTGGGTCTGTTCAGTTTGAAAGAGCCTGCCAGCTCCAAAGTACTGTTTACCCTGTTCTGAAGGAGGAAGGCCCTTCCCTGCAGGGTGTCCAACTCTGCCTCATGAAGTCCAATACCTGAACAGGTTCCAATTGGGACTTTTGGGTGTTTACCAGAAATCCAAGAGACTTCAAAGTACTCTGAGTGAGAGCCAGAGATTCCCTGGTGTGCTGGGGGGACTGTCCCACAACTAGCTAGCCATCTAGGTAAGGGAACACTTTGACCCCTTGCCACCTTTAAGTGTGCTACCACTCCAGCTAGGCACTTGGTGAATGCCCTGGGAGCCTAAGTTAGACCGCAAGGCATGGCTGCAAACTGGTAGTGACCTGAGGGAAGTCTCAACCTCAGGTACGTTCTGTAGCTGGGCCTGATTCAGTCCCCCAGTTAAACTATCTGAATGATCATGGCCAAAGTGACCGTTTTGAACTTTGGTTTTGTTAAATGTTTGTTCAGGAGCAGACTTCCGGTGATGTCATCATCTAGATGGCAGGCTGATTTTTGAGCTCTGCACTGCCTATGGGAAAACTCCATCCATGATCTATAAAACCATTTCAATTTTGGATAATATGGCTAGCAAATCCAGTGGAGGAGACAGATCTAGCTCAAAAACTGTATTAGAATCAATGGATGAAAGCAAATGTAGTCCGTCACGCTCCCTGCCCAGTGGAGGCACCTCACCAGCTAGCAGAACAGGCCCGGATATTGATACAGACGGGGAAATTGAAAGACCCTCTTGATTTGAGACCTTGCTGTCTGAAATAAAAAAATTTTCATTCAGAGAACCAACAAAAATGTAAACGTTTAAATTCCAAGCTTTCAGCAGTGGAGCAGCGAATGCAAGAGGTGGAGGAGACAGTCGCTAAGACAGAGGATGATGTGCATCATCTACACATGGTGATGGATTTTCTCTTTGGCCAGCATGAAGCATTACAGGCCAAGTATTAGGACGTAGAAGCCCGTTCTCAGTGGGATAACCTCTGGGTTATGGCTTACCGGAAGGAACAGAGACAGGCAACATGAGCGATTTCATGAAAAATCCGTTAAAGTACATTTTGGATCTACCACCTTCTCTGCAGTTTAAAATTGAGAGAGCCCTTCGCTGGCCCAGCGGTGCTGAGGGTTGAGGTGCTGGACACCACACCTCGCGCCACACTGGCGACCCGTGTTCGGGAACGAGCACAGGTCGGTAGGGTTGGGGAAGGATCAAGTGTCCGGAGGACTGCTCTCCTTCCCCGGGGAGGGGAAGGGAGACATCAGTTGTCGGCGTGTGGCTGCCCCCTGGTGGAAGCTGGGGGCCGCTCCGCTGACACTGCACTTGCAAGGGGCGGGAGGAGGCTGACGCCGGGAGGAGCGCATACAGAAATGTGTGCGCTCCATCCCTTGCCATCATTGCACGCCTCCTCCAGCAGGGGAACTACACCAACAAGGCAAAATCCCCACTGGCAGCATGATGGCTGTTCGCCAGTGCAGCCACAGTCCAGTGCAAGTCGGCTTCCTCCCGGCTGCAGACAGGAGGTTTGAGCTGTGTTCGGGACCGAGGCGGCTAAAGGCCCAGCTGGCTAGATGGTGGGGGGAGGAACCAAAGGCACAACCTCCCCCTGCCGTGGTGAACAAAGAAATAATCTAAAAAAATTAAAAATTGAGAGAGCCCACTGAGCACTTATCCCCAAGCCGACGGACCTGAAGGCTCACCCAGGGTCCATTGTAATTAAGTTTTCCAGCTTCCAAAATAAGAAGGAGATCCTCTGTCGGGCTTGGGGGCAGAAGCAGGTTGATTATAATGGATCCCAGCTCTACTTTGACCAGGACTACCCTCCAGAAATTTTGAAGAAATGCCTGACCTGTGCTGCTGTGCTCCGTGTCCTGAAGACACATAACGTCCGGTATCAGTCTCCATATCCTGAAAGACTCCAAGATTTTTGGGAGTCAGGTATAGAGCTCCACACCACTTCAGAGGATGCGCAGACTGCCCTTAAGGAGAGGGGTTGGCTGGACACAGACAAGACTGCTGATTCTGCTTCATGGAGACCACATCGCTCTAATTGGGAGAGTGGCAGATTTCACAATTCCTGGGCTGCAGGCAAGGGAGCAGCATGTACCTCCCTAGCAGATATCTGGAACATTTTGAAATCATTCCACTCTGCAGCTGCAGTCTCAGATGACCTCCTGGGACACTTCTACGTGAACTTTATGGGTGAGCTTATTTTGATAAACCTCCTTTAAAATTTAATCTCTGAAGGCTTGAAGAGCACATCGCTTGCTAGGTGTGACCTAGTCAAATGAGCACAAGTGTTTCTCCGGAAGCTGTAAGAGACTGACATATACTTAGTTGCTGTGAGCAGCATCGTTTATTCAGTTATATTAAGACATGTCTATTGCACTGCTCCTTAATAGTAGCTGCTGATATTTGTTTTATAATGGAACTGTGAAACAGACAATATTCCATCCCAGATCCCTGTATACTTATTTAAGTTGCTAGCTCCCTATGCATGTACTGATAACACTGCTTACTTGAGAGACTGTATTTATTCTGCATGGACACACAGATTTTAAACCATGCATAAGTTTTTTTTTTTCATTTAGCGATGAAGGTTGTATTGTATTATGGGTTACCCTTGCTTATGCATTCTAAGGCAATCTGGAACAGTCTAACAGAGATGATCTAGGTTTGTTTCGCCTTATTTATTGATAATAACTGTTGATATCTGCTATGTTGTAGAACTGTAGGTCAGACAGTGTTTTATCCTAGATTCTTACACATCTTTTTAAGTTTGCAGCTCCCTTTCTGTATACTAGCAGCACTGTTTCTCTTACGGAATGCACCTAATTCAAGCTGATACTTATAGTAGGCATAAAAATCTGTAAGTTGCGTTTCCATTTTAGTGATGAGGGGAGCATACTAATGAGGGTTACCCTCACTTATGATTAAATTGAAAGGGTGCAACTTAATAAGGACAACCTATGTTGATGTCTTGGTTTTTTATTCTGACATGCATAAGTGGAGTTGCCTGAGATGCCTCCAACAGTGCTGCTTACATTTCATTCTCAGGATATAATAAGGAGCGTATCCAGCCTTTTAGGGACATGTCCTGATCAGGGGACTACAGTGTTGGTATTATATAAATGACTATGCATGTAGGCACTAGAGTGTCATCTGCCAACTTCAGCATTACATAACGACAGCTTTTTTCTTTTCTTTTTTGTGTTTTTCCATATTACTTTTAACCTTTGTTTTTTCCATTTTCTCCCCATACACCCCCTCCCCCTCGCAGCATGAACGTGCATGTGTGGAGGCATGCTCATGTTACATCTCTGCACTTCTGTGTCTCCCGACCTCTGGCGCTGCCCAGTGGCCTCCACTAGGGGGCAGCCAAAGAGCAGGATGACAGCCCCCCCTCCCCAGGAGAGGAGAGCAGTCCATTGGACGCTCAATCCTGTCTCTCCCCTGCCGACCCCTAGCAACCTGAGGTTGCTCCTGACACCGGGTCACCGGCGTGGCACGAGGTGTGGTGTCTAGCACCTCAACCCTCTGTGACACCAGGCCGGTTTAACAATGATGACTTTTTCAACCTGTTTGGATACTATTATTTTACTTTTTTGTAACAGCCTGGCAATTTACTTGGTCTGACTTCGGTTATGAGCAGGGAGGCCTAGTGACTTAGGTTACTACTTTTTCTCCCTTCTGGGCCCCACGGTTACTCAGTGAAGAAGCTTAGCTCTGTAAAGGGTGAGGTTTTAAGCCCTTCCACCTTGGAAGACAAGTTAAAATGTTGACTATGTCTTGTGTTAATTGTTTATCTTGTTATAGTTTGACTAGTTTATACTGTGCAAGGCCAGATATAATGGGATGTATCCAGGAAAGGTATAACAGGGTCCTGCTGTTGCAGACCAAATCTGTTGTGATAATTTTGTTTCTAATAAGAAAAATTTTACCATGTTGCACAGGGGCATTTGCAACCCCTATGACTGTTGGGTCGGGACACATTTCTTTTGGGAGAAGACACACTCCTTTACTCCTCAATATTTTTTCATTCCATGGGGATATATGTCAATCAGAAGGAGTTATTGGGTCATTGTTAAAATGTCTCGAGCATCTGGATTAATGGTCTGCTCCCAAAATGTAAACACCCTCAATAACACCATTAGGAGGTATAAGGTCCTTACTCTTCTTAAAAAACGCTGCACATCTTTTATTTTGCTGCAAGAGACACAGTTGGATACAATAGATCACCAGAAACTCGCCAAGTTTGGCTTTGCTCATGTAGTGTCATCCTCATATAGGGGCATCAGATGTCATGGGACAGCAATATTAATGCCCCGTAACACCTCATTCCAACTTTTATGTTCTTATGTTGACCCGGAGGACCATCTTGCTCTCCTTACAGGTAATTATGAGAGATGTCCAATTACTCTAGCAAGTTTTTATATCCCCCCCAGGTTCCACTTCAGTCCTTGTCCAATCCCTACTTCATTAAATCACTGAACACCAGAAAGAGGTACTGGTTCTTGGCGGGGACCATAACATGATATATGATTGTAAGGACACCACCAACCCCAGACCCCCTAAGAAAACCACTGTGCAGAGAGCGGCACAGGCTTACATTAAAGAGGCTCACTGGGTTGATGCCTGGCATAGCCTACATCTACAGGGTAGGATATATACCTATTACTCGGCCCTGCATGGGGTATATACTAGGATAGATTTCTGCCATGTAGCAGGTGAACACTTTTACTTAATTAGGGATTGTAAACTGCTTCCTTTTCCCTCCTCTGATCATTCTGTGGTTCTGTTGACTATGACTGGGCCTCCGAACGAAGATCCACTCTCTCGTGGTTTAATAATTATTTTCTAAATATTCTGGCATTCTGGGAGTGGGTTAAGGAGCATCTGTCACAAATAATTCAGGAGAATGCCCACCTTGATATTGGCCCAGGGACACTTTGGGACACAATTAAGGTGGTGCATCGGGGCAAAATAGTAGGGTTTGCTTCCCATTATATAAAAAAAAAAACAGCTCAGTTGGAAACTTTGCAGACACAGCTGAAAAATCTTCGGCAACAACATGCAGATGGTGACATAGCAGTGGCTCCACTACTGGAGGCTACTCACCAGCAGATACAGCATTTATGAGATAGTAAAGCAGTACAGGCCTTACAGTATTTGAAGCAAAGATATTGCGAGGGGGGACCTCATGCGGCTTGTCTCCTTGCTCACTGCTTGTGTCAATGCACAGTCCAAACCAAAATATCACAAATTCATTCCCCCATAACTGGGGACACAGTGAAATCACCTTCCCAAGTCATAGATTCCTTTAAATCCTACCACCAGACCTTGTACACCCCTGAAATTTTACCTGACCGACGAGGAATACAGGCTTTCCTGAGTGGATTACAGCTGCCTCAGTTTACCTCTGCCCAGACAACCCTCCTGGAGATAGCACAATTAGAACTAGAGCGAGCCATCTCCAGTTTAAAATCTGGTAAAAGTCGGGGGTCCCGACGGTTACACCAGAGAGTTTTATAAATCCTTTAAAGAGCTTTTTCTCCCCCAGTTGCATCAGGTGTGCCAGGAGGTGATGGAGGGTGACCCCATTTCAGCAACTTGGTGATATGCCACAATTTCTAGTATAGCAAAACCTGGTAAGAACTATACCCTGTGCTCCTCCTACCACCCTATTTCTGTGCTTAACATAGATTATAAGCTATTTGCCACTGTGCTAGTGAAACGACTAGAGGGTATCCTACATGCTCTTATCAACCTAGATCAGTGTGGCTTTGTTTTAACTAGACAAACCCAAGATAACATCAAACAAACCTTACATCTTTTGTACCGTGCTGCCTGGTTGGCGGCACCTTTCTTATTGCTGAGTTTAGATGCGGAGAATGCCTTTGACTGGGTGGTGTTGCCTTCTCTGGCGGCCGCTATGGGGGTAATGGGCTTTCCAAAGAAATTCAAACAGCTAATAATGGACCTGTATAACCACCCTGTGGCCTATATAACAGTGAATGGCTCCATCTCTGCTCTATCCCCTTACTCTGAGGCACCCGACAAGGGTGTCCCTTGTCCCCTTTCTTATTTGCTATTTGTTTGGAGCCTCTTGCCCAGGCAATATGCCGGAATGACGATATTCAGGGACTAGTGATGGGTGATGGACACCACAGGCTGGCACTATACCCTGATGAATTACTGATATATCTAGCATCACCAGATCAATCCCTCCCCCATTTGTGGTGCCTCCTAGATGAATTTGGTGCAGTAGCAGGGTATAAAGTGAATACAGCAAAGACTGAGAGCTTGCAGCTGAATTATACACCGTCAGAGCATATAAAGTGGCAGCAACCTTTCCGCTGGGAGTTACCCTCCTTGAAATACTTGGGTATCCAGTTACCAAAGGATTCCTCCCAACTTTATTTACATAATTATGCCCCCTTCCTGTAGCAGATAACAGAAGACATGGAAAGGTGGAAGACCATCCCACTTCCCCTAATTCAATGGATAGATGCGGTTTGAATGAACCTCCTACTGAGATTTCTGTATTTAGCTCAGACCCTCCTCATCTCTCTTCCAGACAATTTTTTTAGAGAAATCAACAAGAAAATATCTTGTTATATTTGGAATTCCCAACGCCCTCGAATAAGACTTTCAATCCTTCATTTGCTGAAGAGATTGCGTGGTTTGGCGTTGCCAGACTTTACAAGATACTATCATGCAGCCCAGATCTGTTTAATTTTTTTGTGGTTACATAGTCAGTATTATGCTCGGTTGAAGGAGCTGGAGATGCGTGAGGAAGACTTGACCTGTATAAATCATATTCTATTGGTGCATCCAAGTACTTCGATAGATGAGATCACCTTAAACCCCTATACAAGTAATACCTTGAAGTGCTGGAGATTACTTTTGACTTCTAAGCCTTTATCTCATTTTAGATACTTGTTATATTCCCTCATGCACCTCCGCTCCTTTCAGCTGGCCGGATTGGAACCTGGTTTTCATAGATGGGAAAGGCTAGGCCTATATCTAGTTATGCATTTGTGAAGGATCGTTGTTTGCTATCCTTCAGAGACCAGGCAGCAATATAATCTCCTTTCCCAGGACCATTTCTACTATCTACAAGCCACCAGTTTTAGTAAGACATTACTACCACCCCTCACGGTTGATCATCAGCTTCCACAAATAGATATCCTAAAGCAGGTCTTGGAGGGGCCGAGACCCATTATCTTACATAATCTCTTATATCTATATGACCTTGCTCTCTATGCATAGGACCTCTCTGTCTTCTGTTGGGTGACCATGGGAAACTGACTTAAATATTCATTTTGAGGACCCTGTGTGGGAAAGACATCTGAACTTTTTACACTCCACTACAGCCTCTTATTCCTGGAAAGAATTCTCCTGGAAAGTCACTATCAGATATTTTAAACACCATCTATCCAGGTGAAGTATCTCCCACCTCAGGGCTCGACCTGTTGGAGGGGTTGTGGGCACTCACCTGTGACCCATGGTCATATTTTTTGGAGTTGCCCAGTGCTTCTTCGTCCATTTTTCACAGATTTCAAAGTGCTCTTGGCAATTTATGTGGTAATCCTGTACAATTTACAGTAGACTTCTTTCTTTTTTCTAACTATGATAGACCCTTTCAAAATTCCCCAAATAGAAAACTGTTAATCATTTGCCTGCTAGCAGCCAAAAAAGCAATAACAAGAATATGGCTTGCTAGAGTGTTTCCAACTAAGGAAAACTGGCACGACCTTATGATAACCATTTATAAGATGGAAAGATTACGGCCCTCCTAAATCATCGTCTTGATCAATTTGAACTATTTTGGAAAAGGTGGGTCATATATATATATATATATATATATAATGACCCACCATCAAGACTTTGTCCCCTAAGAGGGAAATAACATAGATGAGAGGACTTGGGGCGACAGTGATACTTATGTGAGAGGGGATTTCAGTCTCAGCTTCTCCATTATATTTAGATCTCTGTTGTTTTTATTTTAGTAATTTCCTACCCTTTACTGAGGGGCTCCTGTACTCCTAATGAATAAGATCCCACCAGTTATTTATTCATGGACTGATCAGTTTACGTTTGGTGTTATAGCAATGGTGCTTTATACTGAGCAATACCACGTAAATCAACTATACCTAGGACCTATTGCCCATGTATTACTAAGTTAATTCTGGCCTTTTTATTACTGTTTTTATTATTGTCTTTATTACTGTTTTATCTTTGTTGTTACATTGTGTGTACGATGTAAGTCATAATGTTCAGGAGTCTGAGATCCAGAATAGGTCGCCAATTCCCAATTTTCTTTTGGGTAAGGAAATATCTGGAATAGAAGCCTTTGCCCCACTGGGATAGGGGGTCAGGTTCCACTGCTTTGATGAGCAGTTAGTTCGCAACTTCTGCCTCAAGCAAAGTCCTTTCTGCTGGAGTTGACGGGCTAAAAATTCTGCTTCTCATTCTGGGGAGCATTCTGAAGCTGAGGGACAGGACCTAGCTCACTGCCTCCGATACCCACTTGCCTGTGATGATGGTTTGCCATGCTTGAAGGAAGTGAGCCAGCCTACCACCTACAGGGAAGGGGGAGGTGACATAGGCAAGCATGTCAGGGGTTCTGCTTTAGCTGGGACTTGGCCTGAGGTGCTGGGTCAGACCTTATTACAGTCCTTCTGCCTGTACCTCTGAAGTACCCTCTGGGCTGGTGGTAGTCTGGCATTGCTTATGCTTGGAAAAAAAGCCTGGTGTAGGAGCCCTTACCCCTGTCTCCCCTAGATTGGGACCTGTAAGGTGTGGAAGGTCTGTATCAGACAGAATGGTTTCTATAAGTGGTTTTATACTCTTTCACTTTCTTCATGTTTTGTCCCCAAAAAAAGAATTGCTCTCGAAGGGGAAATCCATGATCTTAAGCTGCATATCTTGGGACAGATTTGTAGCCCTGAGCCAGGCACACCGCCTCATAGATACAGTGAGGGCCATAATATACTATCACTTATCAATACTGAATACTCTTAGCAAACTACTTGAGCATTTAGTGGCTAAGCAAATTGATGCCTATTTGGTTACCCATGATTTGTTGTCAGGGCAGCAACACGGATTCCGTAAGCACTTTGGTAAGGGCACAGCCTTGGTTGGGTTCACGAACACCGTCCTACGTGGGTTTGAGAAGGGTGTGATGACCGGGGCGGTGTTCGTGGACCTAACCAAGGCTTTTGATTTGATTGATCACAGTTTGGCCTACACAGAATTGAAAGATCTGGGGTTTTCTGATGTCGCTGTTTCTTGGTTCTATGACTATCTGAGTAACAGGTGTCAATTTGTTCAAGTAGGTTCTGTTGTTTCTGATGTCTTGCCAGTTAGTTGTGGTGTGCCTCAGGGGTCCATTTTGGGACCCCTGTTATTTTCTATTTTTATTAATCAGCTTCCTGGAGTTTGTAAGTTTAGTGAATCACTGCTTTATGCAGATGATCTTGTAATTTGTGCTCAGTCAAATTCTATGTCTGAACTTTCTTGTTCCCTAGAAAGGATTTTGCTGCTGTCTGTTCTTGGCTTACTTTAAATGCTATGGTTTTGAACTCAGCTAAAACAAAAGTTATGTTATTTGTACATAATTTATATTGGTGGACACCCCGGAACTGAGGATATCTGATTTTCAGGGTGGTCTGCTTGAATAAGTGTCTCAATTTAAGTATTTGGGCACACTATTGGATCCCAGTTTGACCTTTTTACCTCAGATTCAGTCAATGGTTAAGAAAGTAAATCAAAGAATAGGAGTGTTATACAAATTCAAGTCATTCTTCTCACAAGCAACTAGATTAGCAATTGCTGTTGGTTCTCTTCTTCCATATTTTGATTACAGTTCTTGTTTATATTATAACATAGGTACAAAAGAAATGCAAGCACTAACTGTGGCCTATAATAATATTTGTAGATTTATTTTAGGAGCCCCCAATAGGACACATTGGTGTAATCTTTATTCTCGGTTGGGGTGGTTTTCCCCCTAGTTGCAGAATAGAATATTTTGTTGGCTGTCTGATGTATAAATGTTTTTACTTTGGCTCCCTTTTCCTCTTTCTGATCTTGTTGTAATGAGAGAATTGCTTCCCAGCCTGATGTGGGCTGACGGACCCCTATATTTTGTCCCCTGGTCTCGGCTTAGATTAAGCTCTAGAGCTTTTTCAATAGCAGCATCATTGTATTGGATTTCACTCCCACTTGATGTTAGGATTGCTCCCTCTGTTTTAACTTTTAAACAAAGGTTAAAAAGTTATTTATTACATAAATCTGTTTGTAACTACAATTTGTAATTTGTATTTGTTGGGTTTTGTATTGCTGTTGATAGTATTTGTGTATTTTTGTATGTTTTTTTGTCTGGGTCGGGCCTGAAAAGGGACCTTTGGTCCAGTGCCTTTACCCCAGTTACCAAAGAATAAATGGAATGAAACGAAATAAGCCTGGCAGCAGTGTCATTGGCGTCCAGAGCCATATGAAACTGGGATTTTGCAGCATCCAAAGCTGTTCTGGCTGTCTCAGCCAGGTACATTGCCATATCCCCAGAAATCTTGTCTGTCACGGCCAAAACAGTGGACCAGAGGGCCTTCTGGTGCTGGACTGTGTATGCCATATAATTTGCCTGTCTGAGGAGAAGGGAGGCTGCTAAAGACCTTTTCTTCCCCATGCAATCAGTCTTTCTGGAATCCTTGTCAGGTGGATGGGAAGCTAAAAACACCCGGGGTTTATCACAGGCAGCTGCCTGTACCACCCCCTCATGGTCTGGGTGTGTAAACAGAAATTCAGCAAGCTGATATTTCTTATCAGTTTTCCTATCTGCCCCAGGAACTGTAGTGGGGTTCTGTAGGATCTTCAAGACGGCTTTCTTTGGGGACTTGTGAATAGGAAGCTGAAGTCTTTTTGTGGGGGTAAGATCCATCATGTTGAGTACATCTGCCTCTTCCTCATCCTCCAGTGTTTCTTGTGTGGAGAGATTGAGGGTGTCCACCATCTGTCTCACAAAGGAGTTATGAGAAGAGTAATCCTCTAGTCCCCAGGGAGGGGAACCGAAGTCTTGTTCTGGGGAAACTCCAGGCTCAGTAGGTTCCCCCCCTCCTCCTCCTCCTTCTGGTTCCTCATATAAGAACACTGGTTCCTGAGTGGGGGGAGCTGAAGCATGAACCGACGGAACAGGGGACGGAACCAGGGGGCTGACAGCCTGGAGGGCCTGTAAAATCTGTAAGGCCTCGGCAATGTCCTTAGCTGAGGGCATTGTTGGTCTGTCAGCTGAGCGCTCCTTTGCCTTTTCGGCAGGTGGTGCAGCGACATGTTTCTCTTTGTTTTCTCTTAATAGGAACCTGTTCAGTAGCCTGTTCCAGCAGGCTCTTAGATTTAGAGGCCTCAGTCTTTTCAGTGGGTTTAGAGTCCACAGATTCTTCGGACTTATCCTTCTTTGCATGTGTGGAGGAATCCTCGTCATTGAGCTTAGGAAAGGGAGAGGAAGGAGTAGCCATTTCTTCGGGTTTTTGTGCTTTCTTTTTTAAGGTTTTGGGACAAAAGTCCTACAAATATTACAATTACTGAAAATGTGATTAGGACCCAGACACATAAGACACAAATTGTGCCTGTGAGCTTTAACAGCAATTTGGCCACACTTGATACAATTTTTAAAACCAGTCGGTCCTGTCCTCTTTTTCTTCCTTGGTGTCTCTGACATGCCAAATGTCAGAAACTCCAAGTAAACAGCCCAGTAAAAAGAAGTTTATCGGTCGGTTCCCGCACTGAAAATACCACAATACTACTAAATATAATAGAACGGTCGGTTCACCGACTAGATTTAAATGCAGGGAATCAACAAAAATGCTTGGTTCCTGACAGGAAAGGAACTGCGAAAATCAAGAATAAATCGAAATATAAAAGTAGCATTATAGTCTCTGGGGAGGAACCAGAACACTAAAGTTTAAAATAAAAAATGCTATGGAGAAAACCACTAAAGCAGCTGCTCCTCTCGGTTTCCAGCAGCTGCTGAAGAACCGCTAAAATGCACAAAACGTAACTAAACTAACCTGAAAAGGAAAGGAAAGGAATAGGGGCAGCAAATGAAAATTATAAATTAAACCTTTACCAGACTGGAAAATAATAACGGTTGATAGACGTTGAGGAGAGCTCTCTGAGGCATCTATACCAGGCAGGTGGAGAAATTAATCTGAGCGTTTCTTAGAATGCAGCAGTTACAAGGTTACAGCGGTTTGAAATTGACACGAGCCAATAAGGGTTCCATCATTTACATACGTTCCATTCTATCTAGGGCAGTTCAACACAGGAGTCTGACTGCAATAGTTTAAGAATACTGAGGGATTCCTCGGATTTTAATGGCAAACTACATGAATTTTTACCTGTTGGGACTTCTTAATGCAGTACAGTTGTTTGTCTCTGTGAAGTTCCATATCGGCCCAGATAAATTCAGGCATTTAGTACACTTGTAGGTAGCATAATATTTTTGACTGAGTCTACTTTATTGAATTTTTTGCACAATACAAAATACTAGACAACACATCACAATACAGCAATGATACAATGCAGAACAGATTTAAGACATCCCACACCTGCCCCTCCCCACCTCCATCAGCCTATCCTGGAGTCAACAGAAACACACTAATTTGTTCCTCTTTCTCAACTACCTCCTCTCAACTCGTGTATCATCAGATACACTTTATGCTGATGATACTGTCATTTTTGTTACTGGTACCTCAGTCCTTAAAGCGATTTACCAGGTTTCTACTTAGCTTCCTCTGTGAGGAAAGTTACTGCAGTGAAAACCTAACTAGGTAGGTTTGATAATTTTTATTTGCATGCCATCTTCAAAACACTCTTCCCAAAGCTCAGTGCCCTTTGTAGGAAAAAGTTCTGTCTGTCTCTCCTGGTCTGAGATGAGATCATCCTTAAAATTATTTTTTAATAATTTATTTTATCCCCTGCTCATCCCGACCTGCCCCTATTAACTTCCTGTCACCAACCCCTATCAGCCCACCATCTCTAGAACCTACCGATTTGCCCCTTAAATTGCCTAACAGATTACCCCCTGTGGCAGAGCTTCCCAAGTGAGCCCTGTTCCTGGGAGGTGTTTAGCTTGGTTGCAGGACAAAGTGCTTAGTAGGCAAATGTGGGGCCTGCGAGGAGAGGAAGCTTCATCCTGCAGGTCAGGGTGGTTTTCCACTTTTCTCTGTCCCCCCAGCCCTCAGACACTCTGGGAGGCATGGCAACGTGACATGCGCCACTTGCTAACATTTTCTGCTCGGAGCGTCTTCCTTCCCTCACCTTCTGCTCAAGCCTGCACCTCTGCCTATGGTCACCTAGGTGGCGGTCGCACAGTGGAGCAGGCAACCCTTCCTTCCTGGAGGAGGAGGAGAGTGTCCATTGGGATGCTCAATCCTCCTCCCCCCAGCCACTTTCTGAGTGTCCCAGGCTCGTTCCTGAACCCAGGTTGCCAGTGTGGCAGCAAATAAGACACAAGTGCCAGATCCCTCCATGCTAGCAGGTCGGCATCCTTAAAATGATTTTACTGACATTTAAGTACGCTGACTTGGTTTATGGTGCCGCACCCAAGAGCATCCTAGCCAGACTGGATCGCTTCTTCCACTGCTTCTGTTTTGTTACTGATTCTCCTCCCCTCACTCACCACTTCTCCCTGTACCAAAGCCCCTCCTCCCAGTTTCTTAAATCTCTGTGCCTCTCCCATGGCACCACCCTCCTCTCCAACTACTGGTTTACCTTCTCCCTTCTCACCTCTCAGATCTGCTGTCATCACTTTATTTTTTATCTATTTTACAATTTTTGGCCAGGAAAGAGAGACTAAGCTGAGGCTTGTTTCCAGGGGCATCCTGGGAGGACAAGGAAGTTAAGTGAATTGCTTATGGTCACACAGTATGCAAGTGGTGACTGTGGGATTCAAACCCAGTTCTCCAGGTTGCAGTTTGGTGCTCTTAATCACTACACTATACTGCCTCCCACTATCACCCAGACTTTCCTCCTATGCATTCTGTTCCTTAGATTCCTACTCTTTTAGTATTCCCCTCTGCAACATTGCTAAGACCAAACTGCCTTTTTTGTGAGTCTGCCCTCTTTCTGGAATTGTCTTCTCCACTCCCTTCGCTTCATCCCCTCTTATCTCGCCCTGAAACCTCTCCTTGTATCCTACTTTACCCCCTCCTGTTCCTGCCCCTAGGATTATATGTAAGGCCCAATTTATAATGTAAGTCACCCAGCTGAAACTCAGTGTGATTGTTTCACCTTTCTTCTTCTTGCACGTTTTTTTGTAATTAGTCATTTTGATATAAAGTTACATTCTGTTTCAATTTTAGAAACAAGTTTAATGTTAACTTCCACTGTTAGATTCTGCTGCTGTCTTCCACAGTGTTCCCTTTACATGTACTGTATTAGTATCTACTGTATTTGCAAATTAGTATTTATTACACAATTACTGGCACTTTATTCACTGTACTGTATGTACTTTTGTTATCACTTGTAACATGGCAAAAATGAAAGTGCTCAAATGGAGCGTTTCTGCTGGTCAATTAATGGTATACGTACTTATTCCCGCAGACTAATTTCCCGACGACCACAATCCCGAGACCGCAATGCCGAATAATTAGAATCCTGATAGATTAAAGGCCCGAAAACCAATATCCCATAAAATAAAAATCCCGAATGATTAAAATCCCGAGATTCTAACCCGAAATTGCAATTGCAGACGTAAAAATGTAAAAATACACAGACGTAGAAGCCAAACTGTCCAGCCGGAAAATGCAGACGTAAAAAAACTTTATAATTAAATTGCTGATGTTGCACATACTTCTGCCATCGCTTGCTGTACCAGTAACTGCTCTAACAGAGTTTCCTAAATCAGGCATACAACAGTGATTTACTACAATTACTGTTAATCACTGTAAGGCTACAAGTAATTTGCTACCATGACGAAATGATTAATCAATAATTGGAATAAAGAATTAGTTGGACAACTAATTTGCTACCATGACAGCTGTCACAAAAAAGGACAATAGGCTTCTCTGTTGCTGGCGATTGCATGGAGGAGGCTGATGGCAATTGCGATTAACTACTGTAATTTAGACCTAAATTAATGCATTTTTCTGTTTAAAGATCTGGAGACTTTAAAATGTACACATGATATGATTGTGAAGCACATTTACATTTTACTTTGAACCTGCATGTTCTATAGTTGGGCGACAGAATTTTAAAAGTTTGTTTCCTGATGCTCTTCCAATTTGAAATGACGTTGAAACAGTTAAGAATATGCTATGTCAAGCCGTTCACCAGTGGGGCTACACACAATGGTCAAAGCAGCAGGCAAACACTCACACACCAGATCACCATCTGGTAAGTTTCTGACCCCTGCTGTCCAGACTCTTTCTTTTGCCTCAGTGTGAGGTCTAGTAGAGGACATCACTAGGTCCTTGGACCTTTTTTCTCATGGATAGACTGTTTCTTTACTCAAAACAGGGAGGCAGTCACATGAGAGCAAGAGTCATGTGTTCTAAAGACATTGTTTGGGTATACGTACTTATTCCCGCAGACTAATTTCTTGCTTTTTTAAGCAGTATTATACTTTGAACCTGCATGTTTTAAAAGTTTGTTTCCTGCTGCATCGGGATTTACAGCGACGGGAATATCGGCGGTTGGGCAATTATTTTTTCGGGACTTTGGAAACGGGATTACAAGCGTCGGGATTACAGTCTGCGGGATTTAGTACCTAAATCCAATTAATAGTAGCACAGTTGGTGTTGTAGTACTGTCTATAACCACCAAATAAAATCACAAACCCACAAGAAATGCTCCATTTGAGCACTTTCAGTTTTGCCATGTTACAAATCAAGGTAGAGTAAAGTAGTGCTTTAAGCCACATAGAAATCGCCAGCGGGCAAGTTATTTAACAGTAGACATTTTTTTGTCAGCGTATATTGTGTCTGCCATCCACCCAGGGGATCGTCACAATCGCCGCAAAAGCACTTCTCAGACAACTTCTCAGTGGCGATCTATCTAAATTTTTTATTGTCTCTGCGGGGTGCTGGGTTCAGAGGGTTGAGCTCCAGACTGCGATTGGGTAACTTGCAAGCAGTCAACAAACTACATAGGATCCTGCTGATCAGGGCAGCTCAGGAGGGCACGCAAATGGTTCCATGTTTCCTTTTATGTTTTTTCCCTCTCCCCCCTCCCTGGTATAGCTAGTAAGGTGCTCACTGACCTCATGGCCAGTTTAAATGTTACATGTTGCAGTGCTATCCAGGAAGTAGAAGTTTGAGTTAGTATCACAGAGCACCGTAGCGGAACCTTATCTGTAAACAGTAAGTATGCGATGCTCTGTGACAGTCTGCAATCGAAAAAACATGTCAGTGGTAAAATAAGCAATCTTTATATTCTGTACATTTAGCCAGTTACTGTATTTTATTAAAGTTTACGACACTGTATTTGAATAATACTTGTAATGTCGACTGCATTGCACTGTGCAGAGAAAGCCTGGTAAGATATTTTACTCACAGTTCAGCACTACATAGTATTGTCACTGTGTTTATTGAGCAACATAATTCTGTATTCTTAAGTATTGTTACTGTTTTATTAATATAGTTTGTTACTGTTTTATTAAGATAGTCAGGCTTAAAAAGCAATAGTTGTTTAAATGTTGCATACAGTTTTTTGGGTTATCAGCAAGCACGATGTATTATGCCTGGTTTCCATGACATATAATTGTACTTCATTGAATAGCAAATATTGCATGAAATCCTATCTCTGTGTTATTTTTGTGCCTGCTGTAAACTGAATAATTGTTCAACAGTACTACAGATATCCCACAGCTCGTCTATCCTACACAGCACTTGCCATGTTACAAGTGCATTAAGGCACTCCAAAGGAGTGTTCTACTGTGGAATTAATGCATGGTTGGCTGGTTGGAGTCACTTGGCCTGCGGCCTCATACCACAACCCCCCCCAACCATGCATTAATTCCACAGTAGAACACTCCTTTGTCGTGCCTTAATGCTTACTTAGTTGTATTGTTTGTATGTTTTCCCCTGTAATCCCATTCCCTGGGTCACACCTGGAAACGAGCTTCCCGTTCATCAGTTTTCAAATAAATAAACACACAAGCTGCCTCCCGCAGTTACTTTTCTTTCTTTCTCAAACTTCACATCCTCCAACATGGTAGAGTTTAGATGGCAAGGTGGTGTTGGTGCCAGTTGGCTTGACAGTTGCATTGGTATAGCACCAAGATGATATTCAAAGGACCTCTTGGTTCAGTTTCTGGTTAGGCCACATGATTTCTTATTATAGTTTGTGTTTCAGATACTTTGCAGTGACTGTTGCAGCACCAGCAATTACAGTACTCACTATCTGAATTGTACCCAATTGTAGGATTTGCAATGTGAGGAAAAATAACAGCAACAGCTGGAGACTCTGGGTAGCCAGGTGGCCTAATAGCTCAGCTGGAAGTGCGCCTGGGTGGTGTTTCAGGAGCCTGGGTTCAGTCACCAGTTAGGCCACATTATCTCTTTCTTGTTACAGTTTTTGTTTTCAAGTGTTTCACACTGGCAAATTCTGCACCAACAATTCATTCCCAGTATACATTTTTAGCAGCAGTCTTTTTGGCCATAAAAACAAATGACACTACTGATTTGATTCAGTGGGCAGACGGGTTGGACTAAGTTGTTCTTATCTGCTGTCAAATTCTGTGTTTCAGTGAGGGGGCATCTAGGCTCCCATACAGAATCGGTACTGTAACTTAAAAAATATCTGATAACATGGCTTATTTGTACCACAGATATTTTTTGTAGCTGTGAACAAAAATGATTCTAACCTGCTCTTGCTGGCTGTAGACCAATGGCAACAGACTACAGAAAAGAACATTTACCGGGATTGGTCTCATTTGTTCAGATCTGCAAACTAATGTTAAAGTAAACTGTTTTACCTAATATTTTTAGGTAACAGTAGGGTAGGGAAAAGGAAAGTTACTTACCATATCTCTAGAGCTAGAGTTTCTTATCCATAGAGCCATACTCTTCGGTCTTAGGGCCGGAAGAACTAGGTCCCTGTTGTAGGAAACATTTTGTTAGGGCTGGCAATAATGATGTCAGCATGACGCATGGATGTCATGGCATGCCGGAGCCAGTAACCATCATGGATGCAAGGAGAGTGGAAAAACACTGTGTATAAACTACAGAAAAAAGGATATAGACAGGCAAAAATAAACAACTAAATATAAATAACACAAGCTAAAAGGGGTGAGGGAAGAGCTTCCCTCCCCATAAGATGGGTCCCCCCCATCAGAATGGGCGGTTTACCTAACCCTAAAGCAAAAACATTTTTGAGCCAGGACTATCCACCATGCGGCCTACGGTGAAGGGAAGCAAGGCAATAATCCCACCCTGCTGCTTCCCAGTGGCACAAATCCATGACAGTCAAAAGGATGACTAGTCAAAGTACGAGGATGCACCTGACAGCACAGGACCATATGGCATTTGGTTGTAATGTGCACCCTATCCCATTGACATGGGCACCTCAGACAATGGAAAATAATGGATATGTGCTTTCAGCCAATCACAGTAGCTACGTTAACTGTTAAAGACAGCATAGTATAGATGGCTGAGTTTTAGGTCAATGATCAAAGCCCATCAGTTACCTTGCTGACTCACAACTGCATGCGTAAAAAATTACTTTGCTTTGATAGCCGATGCTGTAGTGGGCATATGGTACAAGTTGATAAACTGGCTCACCTACACATATCCACATCAAAGAATATTTAATCAATGTGTGGCAGCATAGCTGTCATTATTTTTTTTACTTTTTTCTTTTTAAATTGCTGACATTATTTTCAGAGAGTTAAACCCTCACTAGTTGTGCTCACCGATCCACAAGGGAATCTTGGGTAGACGGAGGACCAGGAAGTACCTGACCTGAGATTGTGCAACAGACTGAGAAACCTGCACAGCCTAAAGGGTGAAGTTTAAATGAAAAGGGACTTCAGAGCAGCAGGCAAACCGGAAGCCAGCGCGTTACTTGGTCCCCTCAATTGGGTTGACCACTGTGCGAATGTTGGCGAAAAGACAGCAATGGTGACACAGCAGAGGCAAATAGCTGTGTCTGCCATGTCAGCCAGGACAGCGAGGCCTAAACGTTGTATAATTAGGACACACCAGGTCAGTGTCTCTGCTGACACAGGCAAGTTTCGTTGCATGCGATTTTTGCATAAGCTTGTGGTCTAATCACAGGTGCATTGTACAATTTAACAACTACTCTTCTGGGGATATTGTGCATTGTGTAACACCATACCCTATAAATATTTCTGTGTGAGTGTATTGACTGGTCTAAACTATTATCCTTAGCTTGCTGACTGGTGATACCTGTAGTTGGTGTGCATTTTCATACCCAAACTTCAAGCGCTAAGAGTAACAGTGTTGCTCCATAGTACCATAAGCACATTGCCATAAATCTGATAGCAAGCTGGGAACAAATACTGTATTAATGCTTGATGGAGAATTAGGAATTAAGTGTAGAGTGCGCAATATGTATTTACTAGTGGAAGCCACATACAAGCAAAGCAATTTTGTTTGTGAGAAATGTATGACTAATAGAGCACTGCTGGGAGAAATGCATGAAATGCAGATTAGGCTAGAAAATGTTGAGGCAAGTTAAGGCAAACTTGAAACGGATATGAAAAATCGAAAATCAGCAGTGTCTAAAGTGACAGAAAATTGCAATAGTCAAAATGTTTTCTATTTTTAGCCCCCCACCGACAGCCCCCATCTGATTGGCACCCCAGCCCCATCCCTCGAATTTATGCCCAGCCCGGGGTGGCACCTGTGAGGAGTCGATCTTCATCCTGCCACCGGTGCATTTTTCCACCAGTTTTCTCTTGAGGGCCCCAGGAGAAGGATGCATGCACCTTACAGGCCCGGTAATGACCCCCTTCTGCCCACCTCATTGGCCTAGTGCCAGGCGCCCTCAGAACCTGAGCTATTCCCTGGCCTCTACCAGGGGGCGGCCATTAGCTGAGGGATGCCTCCTCCCACCCCCATGCCGACCTCTGACAACCATGGCTTGCTTCCGAACCCAGGTTGCCGGCGTGCCGCGAGGCGTGGTGTCCAGCGCCTCAACCCTCTGCGCCACCAGGCCAGCAATAGTCAGAATTGTAATAATGGAATTGAAATGTAAAAAGACAGTCAGGGTAAAAGGAAAAGGAATGAAGAGGATAAGGAAAGTGAACAGGATTGGTGTTTGGTAAGAGGTATCAAGAAAACAGAGAGGAAGGCCAGCTGACGCTCATCTTTTAAGTTTTGAACACTCAAATGGATTTAGTGTTTTAGTAGATGAGGCAGAGAATACTATCCTGGAAATGACACCAGGTGTTAATGGGGTAAAGGAAACTAGGGTAAGTAAATAAAAACTACAGAAGTAATAATAGTAGGCGATTCCATCCTGAAATATGCAGACATTAAAATATGTGAAGGAAACGAGCTCTGAGGATGGGGTCGCATAACTCCGAAACGTCAGCATATTATGGGTGCAAGGATGAATGAAAGTAGGAGCAGTGGGAAGTTGTTAGAAGTGTATCCAGCTCAGGAGAGAAAATTTGGAGCAAGGAATCTTCGACTTCATATTTCCAACTGCAATGTTCTACTGTGAATATCTGATGGAAGCGCCCAGTCCTATGGATATAAATGCGGCTGGGATGTAGGCAGTTGAGCCAGGAAGATTAAAAGCCAGAAAAGCTTAAAAAGCAGTTGCAGTCGCAAAGCAGTAACCGGTGAAGTATTGAGACTTTTTCCAAGTAGAAGCAGCTTAACAGTAGTCGTTGAAATGGGCTTTGTTGTACATGTAGGAAACGAGGCTGTATGCTAAAGCTTGAAATCAGATTAGGTCCACTGTGTATGTTATGTACTGTAACCCGACTATATCCTTTGCAAATTAACATGTTTGTCAACTGTAGCCAAAAGTTAAATTATATAATCACAGCATGAATTTTTTTTTTTTTTTTTCTTTTTTAAAGAAAAGTGGACTTAACAGCTTGTACTGCTACAACAGGGAAAAATACATCCAGAGCTCTACTAAAGTTAAATAAAGGCTGACCACCTAGTTGGGTGCGGACAGACTAGAGCAATGGAACAAAAATAAAATTTAAGAGAGTAAAATATTAAAACCTAAATGCAATAAACTAATTTAATGAAGAATGAAAAATATATCCAGTAATTTATACTTCAGTATACATTTTGAACCAGTACATACTAGAGAACATTGTAATAGAACCAAAGCACAAATGCATACTGAAAATTAATAATGATTATCACATGCCAAAATACAGATCTCCATAGAGTTAATTTTTAGATGAAACAAAATATAAGTATGGACAAAAAAATATATATATAATAAAAAATGCAATTACAAATTTGACAATAACTGGACAACCAAAAAAAAAATTAAATAAATTTAGTGTTTGTCTAAACAATCCCTAACTGAAAAAAAGTTTGTCTTTTTTTCTTTTTTGGTTCAGAAAATGTTAAGTAGAAATTGTTTTAAACTAAGATTTCATCTACAGAATATAGGAATAATCTTAAATACCCCTACACCTAACCAAGATATATTTTATTTATATAATATATATAGACATACACAGCGAGTATCAAGTGTCCATGGAAACCAGGGACCTAGGCAAAATATATAGCATTAAAAGGGTTTGTAAAAGACAAACCCAGGCTGATTTGCAAACAAGGAGGTTGTTAAACTGATGCAAATATTTATAAAAATGGGCTGATATCTATTACATAATTTAATCCTGTCGGTAACGATGCGTTTAGGGAAAATATATATCTAAATTCCTTCTGTAATAGGATCTTTGTTCTGTCACCCCCATGTAGTGGAGTTTTTTTTTTGTACTTAAATTTTTATTACAGTAAGTGAAGTACAGAATACATACAGGTACCGTCAAAATCAAGATAAAATCAGTGCAGCAGAGAGTCTTCGTCCAAGAAATCACTACATTTGTAACTTCTGAAAAGTTCCAGTATAGATAGACATCCACTATAATTTGGTAGGAGCAATATTGGGTAATTGGAAAGAGGAAGTCCCTGCCTGTGATCATTATATTTCTGAGTTGACTTCTTAACCTAAAAGGCAGTTCGCTTAAAGTAGTTACAGGTACCTGCAAAGGAGGAGCGGTGACTATCCTTCATCCCCCGCAGCATCAGTACCTCTTCTAGAGCTTCTTAATGGAACTATCAAGGGACAAAGTCTGCATCCACCAAAGCTGCATACCATACCTAGTGTTGCCAGTAAAGATTAAACTGATCAAGCCTGTCATGTAGCTCCACTATGAGTTTCTCGAAATGATAAATTTCAAAACGATCTTACACCATTCAGCCACAGCTGGAACCTTAGAGGTCAGCCATGTTCTCTTTACGGCCTTTTTGCAGCTAACAAATAGACCAAAAGCAGTCATTTTGTCCATTCACAATGCCCCCTAGTGGGGATCAAAAGTAAAGCTAGTTCAGCCATTAGCTCAACTGGTTCTCCCATCAAGTCGTCCAGTTCTTGGAAGAGAGTATGCCAATATGGAGCTATAACAGGCCACGACCACAAAATATGAGCCTGATCAGCCAGGGTGATTCCACAGCCCCTCCAGCAAACCTCCAAATTGTGTGGCCTAACTTTTTGGAGGACTGCTGATGTGGGAAAATAACGTGAGTTTCACTTCCAGGCGTATTCTCTCCAGTAGTGAGATACAGTAATTTTTACCGCTAGATAGCATATTTCAACCAAACGTAGTGGAGTTTTAACATGCTCAAGACCCATGAAACCAAGATTGTCTACATTACTACTGTGAAATTGTAAATAATGCAGACCTAACGATGTATCCGGCGTTGATGAAAGGATCAATTTCATATGTTCCTTGCTACATTTTCATAATGGTCATTTAGTTCTACCAAAATACACCTCTGGACAGGGACAAGTAGCTGCATAAATCACAAAAAGTGTTGAGCAATTAATAAATTGTTCAATCTTTAGTTTTATCTGTGTGTGGAACTGTAAACCTCAAGCCCTGTATGCTGTGTTTACTTGCATTAATTTCCACACCACTGAGGTAAGACTGACTGGCCTCCCTGCTGCCACTCTTACGTACAGGGATCATGCCTGTTTTCCAGTGAGCTGTTGAATAAGGCTATCAAGCTAGCATATATTAAATATAGTAGCACCAGGGGTAGTTTAAGATCTCAGAATAAAAAGCTAATAATACCCAAAGCTGCAACTGTCAAGGGAGACAATTTTTATACAGTAAGTGTAGTAAGGACATGGAACCGGCTTCACAATCAGTGGTAGATAACACCACGTTAGATACCTTTAAGAAATCGCTGGAAAATTTGTTCTACTCAAACTACTTATTGGTTTGTTACCCACTTATGTGGGAGACATTCTAGATGGGCCTTGTGCCCCTTACATCTTAAACATCCTAGTAATGGGGCAGATACAGTACCACCTCCCTGAGTTTTTAGTACCCTGGGTGTATCCCGTCCTGTTCTATAGGTTTGTCCACTTTCAGAGCTCCAAGTCTCTTAAGAACTCTTCCCTTTGAAAATGGACTTGTGTCCACCTCTTCCGTTTGTTCCTGCTGCTCCTGGTGGTCTGTCACCTCTCCATCCACTGTGAAGACTGAGCAGAAGTATTGTTCAGGATGTTTGCTTTTTAAAGGCATCTGCTTAATCCCCTCTGCTGTCCTCCTTGTCCTCACTATCCCTCTCCTTACTTTGTTGGTCCCCATTGAACCACTCTCATTGGTCAGTCAGGTTTCACCCATCGATTCCTAAAAATCTGGAACTTTCTCCTCCCCAAATATGGCACTTCTCCCTAGCCGCTGTCTTGCATAACTTTCTCTCCTGTAGCTGCTCCTGCTTTAATCCTCCCTGACTAGTTCTCCTATGAGTCTGCACCGCTGCATGACACACCATCCCCTACTTAACCTCTCTCCCCCTTTGAGCCTGTTCCCTAGTATGATCACTATTCCCCCTACCGCTTGCCCCCTTGCTTCTACCTCTGTCCTTCATCTACCCCCCCATCCTCCATTACCAACACCTGTGCCCAATTTTGCCCCCTGGCAGGGTTCTCAGCATCTTGGAGGGGTCTACAACTGGGCAAGCCTCTTCCCTCCTCCATCCCCAGTATCCTTTCTTTCCATCTTGTCCTCATCTAATTCTGTCCTCTGGCAGGGTTCTCAGCATTCTGAAGAGGCCTAGTTTTAGGCAAGCTTCTTCCTTCCCTCCTCTACCACTTCTACCCACCCGCCAAACCTATACCCACCTACCTAATCTATCATTCCCCTGACTTTACCCCACCCTACACCCTCCCCCCACCATTCCAAGTCATTGCCTCATTCTGCCCCTGGCAAGTTCTCTGCATCCTGGGGGAGCCAGTTCTAGGTGCAACTTGTCCTTCCCTACCCAGTCCCTCACCCCCACCTCTCTCCTATCCCTCTGCCATGCCCCTCTGCACTTAAATGTTATTTATTTATTGAAATGTTTCACCAGGAGGGCACACTGAACAATAAGTTGCTTCATCTCACCCAGTGCGACCTGGGGGAAGGGTTACATGCGGTTGTGAAGGATGATCAGTTACAATAGTATGTCAGAGTAGTACAAACAATACAACATTGTAGGATTGTGCAACAGTTGGAACACAAGGTATTTTACAATAAACAGTAGTGGAACATTGGGTAAATTACATGTCCAAAATCATACAAAAGAACATTTGAAAGTACAAAACAGTGATAATGTGATAGAACCATTTATAGTGCATGAATGTTCCAGGAGCAGGCTTGAGGCAGTACACAAGTGCTGTTGGAGTAAAAAGGATGGGGTTAGGCTGTGCACACTGGTGACCCAGAACAGTAGGGAGAAGAAGAGAGGGGGAGAGGCAAGAACTGAATATGAGAAGGGGTAGCCATTTCTGATTTCTCCCTTCAGGATGTTGAGAACCCTGCCAGGGGTGGGGTCATGGTAGGAAGGCAGAAACTGTGGATAGGTATTAAGGTGGGTTAAAGCAGGAACAGATGAGGGGAAGGTAATTGTGTAGGGCAGAGGTAAGGGAGTAGAAGGAGGAGTGACGTATTTCAGGGGGGAGGGAATTCCAGATTTTAGGGAAACGATGAGCAAAACCAGTCTGACCGATGAGGGTGGAGCGGCAAGGGACCGTCAAGGTGCGGGCGTCATTTGATCTGAGAGTAGGCGGGGGGAGTTGGAGGCACTCGGTCAGCCACTGTCGGTCCTTTAGCCATTGCCGGTCCCTAAGCCCTCGCTGGTCCCTCACCCATCATCGGTCTCATAGCCGATGTTGGTCAACCGACAGGCAACACTCACAGGAAAGGAGCAGATCTTACACCCATTCAGGATTGACCTCCTGCCATTCAGAAGGCCATGGCTTGCATCCCAGTTCTTCTGGGTCTGACTGTTCTCTCTCCAGAGAAAGACCGGTGTCTCCCAATGAAGAGGACACCCCAAGGTCCACTCCTAACAATCCCACATTCATGGATGTCATGAGCCATATCCAGTCCTCTAACGGATGAGAGACAGAGGACTTGGATCCGGAACGTCGGAGGTTGGCAAAATACCTGAGGCAGAAGGAGCCAAAGCCTCTGGTGGTCCTTCCTCTCGTTGATACCTTCCAAGACCTTACTAGGATTACTTGGAAGCATTCTCTGCCACACCGGCAAGAAATCAGACAGGCTGTATAGAGCTCCAAGGGAGGAGCCCTTCCCGGCAGAACACCCTCAGGTAGACTCTGTGGTGATTACGGCTGCCCATGATAAATCCAAAATGCCTAAACACCTCAGATCCCAGCCTCCTGATGTTGAGTCCAGATTCTTGGACCAGGTGGGCAAGAAGGTCTGTTCTGCCCCCACCTGTTCCATTCATTCTCTGAACTTCCTCATGCATATGGTCCAGTACCAAAATGCTATGTGGGAGAAGGGCATAGAAGTGGCTCAAGCCTTGCCAGACTCAGCACAAGGACCAAGCTTCTGGAGATTTTGAAATTCGGGTTTGGACATAGGCATTCGCGTCTTGAGGGCCTCGTGTGACACTGAGATCTGACCTCCAAGTGCAGTGGCTTCCAGCGTTTGCCTTCAATGCCACACCTGGCTTAGAGTTTCAGGATTCCCCAGGATCTGCAGTCTGGAATCCTGGACCTTCTTTTCAAGGTTCCATCCTCTTCAGGAGGAGATGGAGAAACTCATCTCTCACCTCCAAAACTCGGAAAGTCTATCTGGTCCATCTGAAAGCTATATAAGGGGGACCAGAAGCCATTCCGCAAGTCCTCAGGGCAGAATAACCATGGCCAATTCCCGCAGAGAGAGAGAGAGAGAGAAGTGGCTTTAAGAGGAGAGCCACAACTCAAGCTTCTGGGAGCTCCACCTCTAGAGGCCCCAAGTCCTCCTAGCCCTCTCTGCCGATTCCCGGAGCTACCCAGTGATTCGCTACCAACCCCACCTCCTCCAGCGGAGGTAATGGGGGAAGAGCAGTAGGGGGTTGCTTCTCCTTCTACCAAGAGGGTGGAGCAACGTTACAACAGATCTCTGGGTTTTAGACCTAATAAGGAGAGAATATACTCTTGAGTTCACTCAGGTTCCTCCAGAAGAACCACCAAAGTCCTCCTGTTATTCTCCTTCACACATCCCTCTGATAGAAGGAGAGATACAGACCCTATTGCCAAAACGGGTGATAGAGCCAGTTCCCTAGGGACAACAGGGAGGAGATTATTATTCACACTTTTTCCTGGTTCTAAAAAAAGACCAGGGACCTTTGTCCCATCCTGGACCTCAGTTCCATAAATCTTTTCATGGAGTACAAAAGGTTCAGGATGGTCACTCTGCCAGGCCTCATTCCCCTCTTGCACTGGGGAGACTGGCTCTGCTCCCTGGATATGCAGGACGCCTATATGCACATAAAGGTCTTCCCTCCCCACTGCAAGTTTATGAGGTTCCACTTCCAGGGGAGGCATTATCAGTTCTGGGCCTTACCGTTTGGCCTCTCCACACCTTGATTCTTCACCACGTGCCTAGCAGTGGTGGATGCGGCTCTCAGATGCCAGGGCCATTATGTCTTCCCCTACCTAGAGCGGTTGGCTTTTTGCAGTGGCATCCAGGGCACACTACTGTGCACTCCGAAGACACCTTTATTCTCTCACGAGGCTGGGGATTACCCTGAATATTTCAAAGTCTACCCCAGAGCCCAGTCAGAGACTCCTTTTAATAAGAGCAGTCTTCGACACAGTTCAGGGCATGGCCTTCCTCCCGTAAGACAGGGGGGTTATCTACGGATTGTAGCCCGGACAGTATCTGTGGCCCCACAGGTCACAGCAAGGACCTTCCTCAGACTTTTGGGGCACATGGCGGTGGCCATCCCCTCAGTTCTGTTGGCTCAGCTCCACGTGAAAGTCCCACAGTGGATGCTCAAGGTGCAGTGGGATCAGAGGTCAGCCAATCTAGGCAGTCTAGTCAGGATCTCCGACCCAGTAAGAAGGACTCTTTTTTTTTTTGGTGGTTGGATCCCTCCAACCTGGCACGAGGGGTTCCTTTTCACAGGAGCCCCCGAGACGGAGCCTAAAGACAGACGCCCTGTCTTGGCTGGGATGCTCATCTGGGAGACAAACAAACCCAGGGGACATGGTGTCAGACCAGCAACAGTTCCATATCAATATTCTCAAAATGCGAATGGTCCTGAGCGCCATGGACGTTTCAAACAGACCTTTGCCAGGCCCTCTTCTCATCCAGACAGACAACACATCGGGTAGTGTTTTACGTCCAACAAGCAAGGGGGCATGCATTCCTATCCCCTATGCTGGGAGGCGATGAGCAGGGTTCGACAAATCCGATAGCCTGATGTCCCGGACTATCAGATCTCAAGTAGGTACTAGCACTTTTTATGTCCTCTGTAGTCCGCGGACAAGTACAATCAAATTTGCCTGTGGTGCTGCATTTACTGTTTTTGGTCAGCAGGGTGAGTAACAGGGGAGATGGACGCACTGAAACAAGACCCGTGTCTGTCTATGCTGGTGGTCAGGTGATCGAGGGAACAGAGAGCAGGTGATGAAGGGCAGTACTGGAAGGCTGGGCAAGCTGGTGCGTCATCGACATGTGTGTGTGAGGAGCTGAGAGCGAGCATAGTGGGGGCGCACCAATCGGAGCAAGAGCTGATACAGGGAGGAGCAGGAGACTGACTGGCAGGTCATACCACCAGTCTATTGGCCAAAGTTGGGGATTGTTGTACTCCCATCTCACCTGAAGGCAGCTCACTTTGCTTCTGAATCTCGAGGAGAACGGACGTGGTGTGTGATCTGAGAGAAACTGAAGGAGAAATACAATAAATACTGTATTTGGCTGCAAATATATTTTGGGTGGGTGACTGTAAAAATAAATAAATAAAAGTCGGACGGACGGTCTCAGTGAGTGCAGTGGTAGGTGCGCATTGGTGGACAGGGGAGGGAAGCAGGGAGCCACGAGGAGACGTTTGGGCAGAATCTAAATAAAAGAATTAAGTTAGCCTAGCCACTAGCCCAAAAGGTGTTATTAACAGGCAGTAGGCATCCCAGGCATAAAAACAGACCTGAAATAAATGAATAAAAGCAGGCAGAGTCGAGGCCACGGATTAGAATGATTCAGACAGTGCAGTACTGAACTGAGTGAGCACTGAGTAAGCAAAACAAATAGAAAAAGAAACCTACTGTGTGTAATAATAACCTACTGTGTCTGTGTAACCTAGCATTTTAGTGCTTTTGTGCCATAAGGGAAAATAAAGAGGGGGAAAAGCTACCAGACCAGTCCCTCCTTCCTTAGCACATAGAGTGAAGAAGGAGGCTGAAAGACAAAAAAACATTTCAAAGAACAAAAAAGAAGAGAAGCTTTTGTGTGTGGGCTGTGGGGGGGGTTCTTAGCCCGGGGATTGTGGGCCCGGGTAAAGCAAAGGGGGTGACATTGTCCTAGTGTGTGCCTTATGAAAAAAACAAAAAAAAATATTATGAAAAGATAAAATAAGAGAAAGAAGCCAAGCCTGTTAGTGCATGGTAAGCCTGACTGTGTGTGTGGATTGGAGAAGAGTGAAGCAAGGGTGACCAGCAGCAGCACACTGTCCAGTCTACAATCTACGACTCAGCCTCACAGACTTACATTGGCTTGGGATACAAAGAACCTCACCCTCCCCCAAAAAGAAGAAAAGCAAATAAAAAAAGGGTGGTGAAGAAAACAGTATAAGAAAAGGCAGCCTAACTTGGGCTGTTGTTGGTAGAAGAGATTGGTTTGAGAAAAGGAGTGAGTGGGTGACCCTCCAGTTGCCCTGCCCAGTGTCCTGCTGGTGGCTTGTGAAGAAAGTAAGAGAGGATAGGAGCCTTCAGCCTAACTGGGGGTTCAGCTGTTGGGAGATAGGACGGAGATTGTGTGGAAATTAATTAAGGAGTGAAGGGGTGACACAGCGGACACCCACGGCAGTGTGTGTTCTCAGAAGAAGGCCGGCTGACTTGTGAAAGTCAAAGACAAAAAAATAAAAGAAAGCTTGTAAAAAAAAATAAATAAAAAAGTGTTGTTTTGTGGGGCTGGGGCCTGGGCTGGGCTAGTGTTGGGAGATATTAGATAGTGTGGAATAGAGTGAAGCCAAGGGGTGACTTGAGTCACTGACCCACCCAGTCAGTGTCCTGTGGCCAGCTGGCAGTAAGGACTTGTGGTGTTTAAAAAATAAAAAGCATGAACAGTAAGCACTAAGCACCAAACAGTACATTCATCTATTCTACACTACACTATCTGTTGGTGTCGGTATTTGTCTGTCAGTGACTGACTGACTCACTGTTGATATATTTCTTCCTACTCCCAGTCCCAGTCAACTCATCCCACCCAGTCCCATTCCACTACCTGTTGCCTTCCTGCTCTTCCCTGTGTGTGCTTTGCTTAATTTAAGGAGTGTATAGAAAGTAGTACTGTAGAACTATTAAGCAACAGCCTAATAGCTAGTATTGTCTAGCCAGTCCCATGACTGCAGTGACCCACCAGTAAAAAAAAAAAAAGGCGCACACAGTGTTTCTAATACAAAATAAGTTTATTAGTTCCTTCCATTATCAGACTTAAGTTAAAACAGTGACCAATTCATACAGACAATATGCAGAAGAGCAAAGCCAAGTAACAGAGTCTCTTATCTCTCTGGTCAGTAGCAGCAACAACATCCTCTTCTATTACAAGACAAACACAGTCTACTACTATTACTACTAGTAGTAGTACTACTCCCACAGATAAGTCATGAAACTGAATCTGCATCTGAGGTACCGAATATAACTGCTGATCAGGCACTTGATGTAAACAGAGAAGTCATAGCCTTATCTGAAAAAGCCCCTGTGTCACTTGCTAAGAAACGTAGTTTATTATTTGATGATGAGGTGGAAGTCGGGAGAAGTAAAGACAAGAAATATGACCAAGAAAAAAGGACCAGGCTATTTCAGTGTCATTTGTTGTCCATTTATAAATGGTTGAGATATGACGATAAAAGGGGACTTATGTACTGCACAGTATTTGAAAAGTATCCCACTATTGCAACTCCAGCCTTTTCAAAAAAAACAAATGTCTTTGCTACAGGCTCTAACAACTTTCGCATTGAGTCGCTACGTGCACATGAAAAGTCCAATCCACATATGCTATGCCAGAACCAACATATTCTGGAAAGTGGCCAGAGTAGTGCTCTGTGAGATAAGTGAGTCACCACTTTACCAAGCTTTGCACAGCTGAAAGAGGCCACAAAGGTGAAAATGAGGCGTCTGTTTAACACAGCGTACTCCATTGCCAAAATCTGCACCCTTTCTCGGACATGGAGTGGCTCTGCAATTACAAGAAAAAATGGCATTAAGCTAGGTTCTAATTATATTAATGATAAGCGAGCCAGGACTTTTGCGTGCTATATCAGCAGTTAAATCCAGAACCCAGATGCAGACCCTTACTAATGTTAAGTACGTGACAGTTCTTGCTGATGGCAATACTGATTACAGTATAAATGAGTGGGAAAATGTTTTCCTACGGTTTGTTTAACCGAACTCAAAGCAGGTTTGTACACTGCTTATCCAAGCTGTGCCACTGGAACATGCACGTGCGGAAGGTGTATTTCACGCAATATTGACTGCATTGGAGTCAGTAAATCTTCCCCTTAGTAACCTACAAAATGTCAACAATCCAGGGCATCTACTTATTTCAGCAAATTTTGACCGAGCCAGTGTCATGATGGGCGAGAGAGGAGGAACCATAGCAAAGTTGCGGGAACACTGTCCTCAAATAATTGTGATGCACTGTGTTGCCCATAAGCTAGAGTTGGCAGTTCTTAATGTGTTAAAAAAATCCATTTGTATCAAAGCTCGAAAGTGCTCTCAAGGGAATATTTAAATTTTATCACTGTAGTCCCAAAAAAGTGAGAGCACTCCAAGAAATTGCTAACATCATGGATACAGATCTGGCGCACTTTAGTGCAATTAAACAAGTGAGAAGGCTTGCCAGTAGATCATGTTCAGTACATGCAGTTCAGGTTAATCTACATACTGTTGTACAACTCCTAGAACATGCATCGACTTCAGCTGCTGGTGATGAAGGTTCAAAAACAAAGGGCCTCTTAAAAGAAGTACAGAGTGTGCAGTTTGTAAAAGCTATTCACATACTGCAAGGTTTCCTGCCATTACTAAAAAACCTGTCGCTGCAGTTTCAACAAGATGACATAATAATACTGGAAGTTCCACAACTTGTTGAGACCTGCCCACTGCAGCTTACAGAACTGAAAACAACACCAGGGAAATACATGGCAGCTTTCCTCAGCCATTACAAACCTGAACAGAAATGTATGGAGTATGTTGTGTCAAAGAGGGTAAGGGAAGAGTACACTGTTCATTTCCCATTCAGAGGCAACTGCCACAAATCAATTTTGTGACAGATGGACAACTGCAGACTTTAAATGCAGCAGTAGCATACATTGACGACAGATTTAAAGATTTCTCAGAGGTGCCTCTCAAATGGTTCAGCTGTTTAGATTTTAAGCTGTTTGATCTGCCAAGAGACCAGCTAGCAGTGTTTGGTACCTCCGAACTGGCAAACTTGGCTGAATACTTTCCTTTTTCACAGAGGAGCAGCAGGAACATATAAAGTCAGAGTATGCTGCATCTAAAACACTACTGCAGTCTGCAGTTGAAAACCCTATTTGCAGGTATATACCAGATTACTAAAAAAAAAACCACCCCAGATTATGCACATTCTTGACCTAGTTGAAATACTGATGGCAATGAGTGTATCAACTGCAAAATGTGAAAATGTTTTCTGTTCAGAACCTAATCAAAACAAAAATCAGGGCACATCTGCCTGATGATTCACTACATCTGTCCTGCAGGTAGCAGTAGAAGGCCCAGAACTGCATGACTTTGTCCCTGATCCAGCAATTAACCACTGGCTGCTCTCTGGTCCAGGCACTCGGAATGTTCGTGGGCATGCTGCTGCTGTACATCTGCTGGTGCCACTGCTTCTGCTTCTTTTGCTGATGATCCTGATGCTAGTACTCCTGCTCCCAGTGCTCCATCACTTCTTCTTGGCCTAGTCCTTAATGCCAATTTTGCATTCAATCAATGGCCAGTCCTTTAACTCAGTCTGTAACATTTCTCCAATCTCTTCTAATACAGACTTCAGCCTGTACTGTCTGTACTACCCTGTATTAACAAACAATATAGGAAAATATTGTTTTCCTGATTTATAGGGTTCTTCTACATCTACATCCATCAATCTTATTTTAGATCTGGTGACCCTTTTGAAATCTGTATCTGTGTAGAACTAAGAGGGCATAGAAACTTGGTTCCCTATCTGTTCCACAGGTTTTGAGACCGAATGTTGACACACTCTATAGGTACCTCCATTGATGCAGCACCACATCCTCTGTTGGTGTACACTGAGAGGTAATGCCCTGAGAGCTAGTCTGTCTCTACCCTGTCTCCTTTTCCTGCTCTCAGGATTATGTTGGGGTATAGGGAACCAATAGACCCGTTCATTAATAATTCTATCATCTGAGGATTTTCTTTTTGGGCTGTGGCTACATATACATCTTGTTGTGCGGATCAAGGCGTCCCTACTGTTATGTGAGGCCCAAGGCAAGTCTTGAAGAGTGACCTATTCATCACAGAGATTGCATTTCAAGGGTTGCCTACAATGAGCTAACATGTCCAAGAACACCACATAGGCCATATTTTTGTTTTGTCACGAACATTGCTCAGTGCCCACCACCCCACACTTAAAAACAAGCCATGGCTGCCGGGATAGAAGATTACTCCTCTGTTCACCGCAAAAAGAAGCAATTGGGTAAACGACAGGTTTGCCTGTTCCAGTTTCAAAATTCTGATAGCGCCATCCCCCTGTCCACAATTGTTCATCATCTAAATTGGCTTTGGGGCTCCTGTACTATGCAATGTTGCTGTAACCAATATGTAATGTCAGCCACATTTACGCCTTCATTCTGAAAAGAACTACATAATTTTTTTTAAATCGAGGGTTTAGTGAGAGGGATAGCCAAATATGGTTTCCACAGAGAGAGCTTTAATAAGCGATACTGCTTCCAAAACCTTTCTGAGCCAGCCGGGTGTTTAAAATAATATCACACATTACATCACCCAGAACATGTATTAAAGGCATAAATTTACGTAAGCAAAAACTTCATACTATCTTTTAGTAAAGTTCTTCTACAAATTTCCGGTCAGGTATCATATCAGGATCACCCCGATACTGTGAACAGCATTCCTTACGTTCTGCAGGCTCCAACAAAGGACTGGTACTGGCTGAAATAAATGTTCTGCCAACCTTTCTGTATGCCAGACCCTCTCAGGTCCTGTATCTCACAAGAACCGTATGCAGCCCATCAGAGGGGTAGAACCGAGGTCAATACCTCTGTTTCAATACATACTTCCTGAACTGAATCCATTGAATCTTGCACTTCTTGTGCTTTTAATAGTCAACATTAAGGGTGAATGTCACTTGTTTGCTGGGGTGTCTCAAAATCCTTTGGGATACATTGTTCTGAGCAAACTAGATGAAGCAGCTGTTCAGACCGGGGGGTAGAAGGCAAAGACACTGCAGTAGCATCAGAGCTGCTTCCCAACCTTGACCTGATGGGCTTTAACCCATCCTGCAGCCTGTAAGGCTGTATCCACCAGTCTTCTGAGTCCAGTCTTTCTAATAAAAGGATCAGAGTGCTTTCGAACCCCCCATTTACTTAAGGATTTTGGATTACCAGGTATAGCAGAAGAATAAGAAAAAATGTCTAGGGGCTCCTACAGAGGCTTTAGGAAAAGCTATATTTTTGAGAGTCCCCATTGATAGAGTTTTCCACTGCCTCCTGTCCAGAACATAAAGTTGGTGCTGTAGGAGGTTTAGCATTGTTTTCCTCCATGTCCTCGTCTCCATATAACCTCCGGCTTCCATCTGCATTTCCAAGGTATGTGAAAAGTGCTGCTGGTGAAAGACTCTCATTTCTTGCTCAAAACTCTCCACATGCAGCAGCTGTAAACTTGGTACTCACACTATCTTGTTGTGCCTCCACTTCCTGGTCCCACCGCAGTATGCTTCCTATGTTCCTGCTCCTCAAAAACTCCTCCGGATGCCATGTAGCATTGATCTTACTTCAAGATACAGCTCTTGCAGCCAGGTTACCTCGTCTAAAGGACTGAAGCCGCAGGCGCCAGGACTACGGAAATTTTCTAGCTAGCGCTATCTTCATGAGGACCATCCCGACATCGGTCCGCCTCCGGCGTCAGGCGTGTAGGTACATAAGAGGCGGTCCTTAGAATCCCCAGTTCTTTCCCACCGTCCGAACTGCATGCCTCAACCCTTGGTCTCACTGTCTAGCCCAGCGCGACGCGTGGTCTCGGAACTTGCCTCGGGAAATTGAGAATTTTCAAAAATGATCTTCGCTGATGTCCTCTCCGACCTCCGGACATACTTCCAAAGTGCGGCGTGTGGAAAACAGATCCCCTTCAAGGACCCGCGTTACCAAATGCGTTTGGTGCCTGGGCCCAGGCCACGACATCGAGCCTGCTCCCTGTGCAAAAGGGTTCAACAGTCGCACCAGAATCCGCCAACAGAAGGCCCTCCAAGCGTTCTTGTTAGAAAAACTCAGGCCATATCTTGAAGGGGAATCTTCTCACAAACATGTGGAGAAGAAAAGGAGAGAAGGATCTTCCAATGTCGCCAGCTCGGGTCTCCAGTCCCGCAGCTCGGTTTGAGATCGGACGGTCCCGTCGAGGCTTCTTCCCTTCCCGGCTGTGGTTTCAGCATCAAAGTTGTCTCAGGCTCCCACCACCAGGCCATCATCTTCCTCCACCCGAAGGCAGTGGCGAAGTCTGGGGGAATGCCACCACCATCGTCATAAGTCGGGCTCCCGCTCCTCGGCCCCCAACGTCCGGTCCTCCTCGGTGCCCCCTGGAGACTCTTGAACTTCACGCGCTTGAAGAGCCGGTGGACCCGGCGTCGGCTAGACCGCCATCTGCTGTTCGGCATCGTTCCTTGGAGCCATCATCGGCCCGGCCAGCCGATCGTCACCTCGTCTTAGCATTGGGCGTCGGTGGGGGCCCGGTCAGACCTTGCTGCCAGAGAAGAGGGGCTCCTGTGTCTCTGACCGCCATCAGACAGGAGTCCCTCGCGGAGGAGGAATCGACACAGCCCGAAGACCAGGCAGGCATTCCCGGCCTCGAGCAGTCTCCCAGGGCTCCCTCGCGCCGCGCCAAGGCCCCTGTGGAGCCGTCCCGGGACCCGACGTCCAGCCCTCGGCGTCAGAGCCAACATCGGACTGTCACTTCCGGAGGTGAAGGACCTCTTACGTATTGGTGGGACACCATTAGAAAGACGTGGCACCCATGATCCTTCCTCCTCCTCCTCCTCCTCCTCCACCTACTCCAACTTACGGCCCGCTCCACCTTCACCTGTGAGGTCGGTCGCCCATTCGTCCCTAGGAGCCTGAATCCCCTCAGGGCTCGACATTCTAGAGAGGAGACCTCCGTCAAAGATCTTCTTCTTCTGGATCACCCAGCCCAAGAGATCCAGAAGACACCGTCGATCGCCCGTCGGCGGAGGACACGAGATCAGTTTATTCCACTTGAGATCCCGTCTCCAGTCTCAGTTCCTTCACGGACCCACGTGAGACTCCACGGTCTCCTCCGGATGACCCTTGTTCATGGATATTTTACATCATATCCAGGAGAACATGGGGTGGGAAGCTGAGGAGTTGGACCCCAGAGGTTACGCCTGGCCAAATATCTTGACAGAAGGACCTAAGCCTGTGGTGGTGCCACCCTTGGTGAGACACCTTTGTGGAGCATCACCATGACCAGCGTGGAAGTGTCACACTCATTACGGCGGTGCCGAAGAAGGCTGACCATTTGTACAGGGCTCCTAGGGAGGACCAGTACCTGTCACAACAACCTCTGGCCAATTCTCTGGTCATAACAGCCTCACATGACCGGTCTCAAAGGCCGCAACATCTGAGCACCCCTGCCACGGACAGAGTCCAAGCAGTTGGACTCCTTGGGTGAGGCGCCGACGTGCATCCGCTACTTGTGCCATTGGGTCCCTGAATTATCTGACCCACATGGTGCAGTTTCAGAACGCCCTGTGGGAGCAGGGTCTAGAGGTGGCTGAAAAGCTGCCTGATGGTGAGCAGAAGGAGGAGATGCTCCAGCTTCTCTGCATGGGTTCAGGCACGTGGGGACCCAAGTTCTTAGAGCCGCGATACAACTCTGCGGACTCCTCTGCCAGGCGGCAGCTTCAGGCGTTTGCCTCCGGAGGCACTCATGGCTCCATGTCTCTGGCTTCACCCGGATGTCAGAAAAATATTATGGGCCCCCTTTGAAGGAGAAGTTTTGTTTGGTAACCCATCCGAAGGATCATTACCAAGCTCAAGAGGCGGAAAGGTGGTTGGTCGGTCCAGGCAATGTACCGGCCGAGGCTTGTTCCTTTCCATGAGCACCAAGGCGTTTTCATGGGCGGACTCAGAGCAACAACCCGTTCCGCCACACAACAGAGGGCTCCGGTTTCCGAAGAACCCAGGAAAACAGCCCACCAGCAGGGGTCAGCGCACTTCAAAAGCTTCCCAGCCAGCGGGCCCTTCCGCGCCACAGCATGACTCTTTCCGGCCCCGCCCTCAGGATCAATGGGATGTTATGGTGGAAGTGCTTGCGAGCCTTCTGGCACGTCGGGATGGCAGGCAATTACCGCGACGGGTGGGTGCTTCAGTTGGTCAGCATAAAGCCCACGGGATTATGAGAACAGCCACCCTCGAGGCCCCTCTGCTCTCCCAGTAGTCGGGTCAGCATGGTGCCTTAATTTGGTGAAAGTGATCACTCCTAAGCAAGGGGTGATACAGCATGTCCCAGGAAACCAGAGAGGACTGAGGTACTATTCTCACTTCTTCCTGGTTCCCAAGAAAACAGGGGACCTCCGTCCTATTCTGGACCTGAGTGACCTCAACTTATCAGTCGCATACAAAGATTCCACATGGTGACCCTTCGGGTCTCATTCCCATGCTAAAACAAGGCACTGCTATTGTATCCTTAGACATGCAGGATGCCTATCTGCACATCCCATAGCTTCGGCGCATCAGAGGTTCTCTGCCCGAGTTCTTAAGGCCACCATTTTATTTTTCAGTTCTGGGCTCTCCCTTTTGGACTGTCTTCCTCAAGGGTCTTTACCAAGTGCATGGCAGTCGTGGCAGCTGCTCTGAGGAGAAAGGGCCACTGTGTGTTCCATACCTCGATGATTGGCTTCTCATGGCCGTCTCAGAGAGGCACTTCTGCAGGCGATCCAGGACACCCAGTATCTGTTTGGATCACTAGGAATTCTCATAAACCAGGAGAAGTCTTGTCTTGGTACCATCGCAGAACTGGCAGTTTATAGGTGCAGTACTGGACACGGTCCAGGGAAGGGCTTTCCTTCCAGCCGACAGGGCAGAACACATCAGGTCTCTTATAGGGACCTGTCAATGAACCAGACCACTCCGCCAGATCGGTCCTTCATCTGCTCGGACACATGGCTGCGGCCATTCCTACGGTCCCTCTCGTGTGACTCCACATGCGAATAATGCAGTGGATGCTCAAGGCGCAGTGGACCAGAGGCAAGAACCATTTTCAGCATCCAGTCAGGATCACGAAATGTGATTCGGATTGGCAGTGGTGGTTAGCCCCTCGGTCACTCTCCAAGGGCATCCCATTTTCAGCACTGTCCCCAGAGATAACCCTCACCACAGATGCCTCAGGTCTCGGGTGGGAAGCACACCTGGATGGGGTGAAGTCTCAGGGTGTATGGAGCCCACTGGAGGCTCATCTCCACATCAATGTCCTAGAGATGAAGCGGTCCCTCGCACTCCAGGCTTTCCAGTCCATGATTCCACCGTACTATCCTGCTTCAGGACGGACAACACGGCAGTGATGTATTACCTCAACAAACAAGGAGGCGCCGCTCTTACTTTGCAGGGAGGCCATGAGAGTGTGGGGTTGGGTAATCGGACACGGCGTAAGCTTGATCGCTGTACATGTTCCCAGTGTGGACAACACAATCGCAGATGGTCTGAGTTGTTCCCAGGCCAGAGTCCACAGTGGGAACTTCTTCAGGAGGTGGCAGAGGATCTGTTCCTTTGATGGGGTACTCAGAGCTGGATTTGTTCGTGTCCCCATCCAACAAAACTGCCCAATTTTTGCTCGCTAGATCCAGGGCCTGGTGTTTTCTGGTGAGATCGTTGTCCCTCTCCTGGGTGAACAGATTCCTTTACACCTTCCTCCCTTCCGTTGATCCAGAGAGTTCTTCTCAAACTGCGGGAGCATGCACGAATGATTCTGGTGGCTCCGTTTTGGCCCAGACAAATTTGGTTCCCATTGCTGGCTCAGCTATCTAGGGAACCACCGCTCTCGTTGCCGCTCAGCTCCCACCTTCTGTCTCAGGAGAAAGGTTCATTGCTGTATCCAGATCTTCACTCTTTGAACCTGCATGCATGGCTCCTAGAGACATAGCCATTTGCGAACACGGGTCTCGCAAGAGGTTGCCGAGTCTCTCTGCAGCCAGAAAGCCAGCAACATATGCTACATATGCCATGAAGTGGCGTCGTTTGTGTTTATGGTCACGGGCTCATGATCTTTCCCCTTTAGGTTGTCCCGTGGGGGCAGTCTTGGACTACCTCCTTTCCCTATTCCATTCGGGGCTGGCCTACTCCTCTATTAAAGTGCACCTGTGCGCTATTTTGGCCTACCACCTGCCCGGTGGGGCAGCGCACTATTGCTCAGCTGGATGCTTCTCGGGAGTTTCTGAGAGGTGTTACACTTAGGCCTCCTATCAAGGACCCGGTTCCTCCATGGGATCTCCTTTTTGTCCTGGAACAGCTCACGCTTCCTCCCTTTGAACCAGGCCGCAGATTGCGGGCTACGTTTCTGTCGTGGAAGGCGTTGTTTTTAGTTGCCGTTACTTCAGCCAGAAGGATTTCTGAGCTTCATGCTCTCATGTGTAAAGAGCCTTATTTGGTTTTTCACCGACAGAGTATCTCTGAGAACGAACCGAAGTTTTTGCCTAACGTGGTTTTGACACTCACTTTAAATCAAGACATTGACCTTCCGGTCTACTTCCGAGTTATTCAAATAGGGAGAGGCTTTGCTCCACACTCTGGATGTTCACCACAGCCTGAGGTATTACCTCAACAGAACTAAGCCCTTTCGGACTTCTGACCAGCTCTTCGTCTCATTTGTGCAGAGAATGAGAGGCTGGCGTGTCTAACAATCCTTATCCCGCTGGCTAGTGCAGTGTATTTCACACTGTTATCAGTCTAAGCAAAGCCCCTCCGGGTTCCATCCGGGGTCATTCTACCAGGGGTGTGGCCACTTCCTTTGCAGCACTCAGAAATGTCTCAATCTCTTCCATTTGTGCTGCAGCTACTTGAGCTCTGTGCATACCTTTATCAGGTATACAGTCTGGACATAGCCTCTAGGCGAAGGGCGTTCGGCCTAGTGGTGTTGCAAGGCCTCTTGTCCTGAGTCAGGATTTGGTTTGGTTTTCTCTGCTTCTTCCTCTTCCTCCTCCCAGAGTTTTTGGGCAAGCGTTATTGCTTGGGATTCAGTCCTAATGGTGTAACCTGCTGCAAGAGCTGTATCTCAGTAAGATAGTACAGTTACGTAAGAACTTACCGTAACAGTAGATCTTTGAGAACAGCTCTTGCAGCAGTACCTCCCGCCCACCATATCCCCTTGGAAGAGACATAGCTCATTTAAAAAAAAAGATTGTAAATAAATAACTAGCGAAGAAGTTTGGGATTCATTTGGGAAATGAGTTAATTTATATTGATCTGGTCAGGAATTTGTTCCTTATTGCCTTCTGACGGTGGATCCTCGGTCTCCCTTTCTGATGTCATCGTGCAGCCGGGAGTCTCCAGCGGAGAACTGAGGATTCTGGAGGGACCGCCTCTATGTACCACGCCTGGCGTCCGGAGGTGGGACCGATGTGGGGCAGTCCGCTGAAGATAGCTAGCTAAAAATTTCCATGGGGTCCTGGCGCCTGGCGGCTTCAGTCCTAGTGGTGTAACCTGCTGCAAGAGCTGTTCTCAAAGATTTACTGTTACGGTAAGTTCTTACATAACTGTACTTTCCGCTTTTAGAAGCTGCACTCGTAAAACATCTTCAGGCTGTCCAACTGCATTGGGAGAAGCACAAACTTCCGAATCACTAGGAAAAGGAGCTTCCAATGATGAATCCAGTATGAGACGATCCTCCAGAGGTAGGGAATCTCCAAAACAAGAGCTTTTCCTTCGGTAGTCTCCATAACGAAAAGGTTGAAAGGCCAAGAAGGAGACTCACTCCTTAGCCTCCCACTCATCTGCTGCTGTGCAAAGCTCAGACACTACTGAGCAAACACTGTGTTAGAACCACACAGCACCCTCTGCCTTCATGAAGTAGGGAATTTTATTTGAAAAAAACATATCATCACATATATAAATATGCTTTCAAGAAAGTACAACATAGAAAAGCTTATCTTTGATACACTGAAATATAAAAATAGACAATGCTTCTCAAATAAAGGAAAGAAAAGAAACAAGGAAAAATAACGGTGAAAGCAGATTTATCTATCTAGAAAGAAATTAAAGGGTAATACCAGTCCAGTAGGATGCAAATTGGGTGGAGATAGTCGTTTCAATTCTAATTCCTGTAAGTTCAGCAGAGCAGATTCAATATATTGCACAATAACTAGTGGGCAGGTTGGGATTTGCTGTAGAACATATTTACATCTAGCCTGCCACATGAAATATTTACATGCTGAAAAGAAAACTCTGAGTGTACTGGGGTGAAAAGAATCCCATTCCTTAGGAAAAATACCTAAAATTAGAGCAGGATATGTAATTCTGCTTAAAAAGACCAGTTCCATTTATTTGCTAGAGTTTTCCAGAATAAGAGGGCATCTGTACATGTGAAGAAAAAATGCTCCATAGACTCTTCAATATTTATGCAAAGGGTTTGGGACAGAATCTTTCTCATGCCAACTTATGTTTTAAGTTACCACGGACTTGCAACTTCCATGAAGCATAACCAGGTAACGTCCCACATGTGAGCAGGAATTCTTTTGTCCCTAAGGGTTTGAAGCGCAGAACTTGTATATGATGGAGGGCATTGTGGGAAGTTTAATTTGGGACTGCTTTCTAGTTAAACCTAAGATAGAAGCTTTAGTCACTTTCAAGAGAAAGAATTCAAAACTATCAATAATATATGATGGGGCGGAGGGCATACGGGAAACTATGGGTGGCAGATCAGTCCATGCCGACATTACTGTATCTATTGCATGTGAGACCCAAGAGTCGCATACAGTCAGTGTATAGGTATAACTTTGTAAAATATGATGGAAAAAAAGAGAGAAAAATAAGGGTGTATCATTCCTAGGCCTCCTTGGGAAATGGGTATGTGTCCTGTCTCTTTACAGGATTTAAATGACTACCCCATATCATTTGAAAAAAGACTGAATAGTTTAGATTCTAAATGTTTCGGGGCAAAATACATGACTTAAATATAAAAAATCAGGGATAAAATGTTTTAACTATCATCCGTTTCTTTTACTTAATTTCCACGTTTTCCAGATTGGATTTTATTTTCTCCTATAGCTAATTGCTTATCCCAATTATAATTTGAATTATTTGGTGTGTTGAACCATATTCCCAATATTTTCTGGGGAAGTGGTACAGATTCTGATTCCATTTATAACTTGTATATCATGTGCGGTGTGGTGCAATGGAATACATACACTTTTCTAGATTTAATTTATTTCCAGAAACCGCGTAAAGATTGAAATATCAATATAACTTTCTTACTGGAGTAGAGGTCTGAACATAATAAGACTCGTCATCCGCATAAGCAGATATTTTAATGGGAGGTAAACTAGGATGAGGGTAATACCTATAATATCTGAACTTTGTTGTATCGTCGGATGATGGGATCTAGTGCAAAATGTATAATAATGGGCTGAAAGGACATCCTTGTCGTAATCAATTTTTGCAAAACAGTGGACCTCGAAAACCATTTATCATGGGAAGAAAATGCCAATGATAACATATATGAGATCCACGATATGAATTGGCTCGGGATGCCATACAATGATAATACCTGTATCAAAAATTGTGATATACTGAATCAAATGCTTTCGATTGGTCTAAAGCAAAGAGATAGCGGATATTTTATTTTGTATTTTTTCAAAATTTCACGTAATAAGAATAGGTTCGTATGGATGGTTCTACTAGGTATGGCACATGTTTGAGCAACGTCAATTAAGTCAGGTGCAACCAGTAATCTAGAACAAAGAATTTTGGAGAAAATCTTATAGTCTGTATTCAAAAGGTGTAGAGGTCTCAATTTGTGAGAGAAGTTGCATCTCCTTTTTATATATAAATTTCAAGATAGATAACCCGAAACTTGATGTTTTATCCATTTTATCAGAAGATAGTTAAAACTTGTGCTAGAATTTCTAGAGATGGTCTTTAAATGTCTTATAAAATTCATGTGTTAAGCCATCTGGTCCAGGGAAAGCGTTCAAATTTAGGCAAGAAATAGCCTCAGAAACTTCTTCTTACGTTATCCACTGATTAGCTTAGGTATGTATTGTTTAGGGAGTTGAGGATTTGGGTTGATAAATTAAGAGGTGTCATGAGTAGAATCTTTGGGACAGTACTAAATTGGGCTTGTAAATACTCAGACATTATTGATAACATGTCAGGAATAGAGGTTACTATGGTACCATGAGCATTTTTTAAACCATGCATTGTCATCGACTGTAGTCTATTTTGAAAGCAATAAAAGGATCAATAATTGGGGTGTATTTGTGCCCGTTCTCATAATAAAATCTAGTGTTCAGGCTCTGTCATATTGGTAGGAGTGCATATTAGCTTTTATCTTAGAAATTTGTGATGAATAATCTATTTTGGAGGTAGATTGGAGACATTAATTTATATAGTTGATTACGATATAACAGATATGTCAGATTATTTTCTCTAACAGTCTTTTCCTAAAGTCTTGAACAAAAGCTAAATCTGTCTTTGTGTCATCCCACCATTCCCATAGAAATTATAACATATCGTGACTGAAGAGCGGGCTTGAAAAAGACTGTATATATGAGATTGTACAGTATGTGATGAAAACAAAGAATTGTTTAATTTCCATAAAGTATGATGCAATATAGGTGTATTAGGGAGTTAATAGAAAAGTTACCAATTAGAAGACAATGATCGAGATCTCATTTGGGATCACTGAAATAGAAAGTGGAGTGCATTGGCGGAAACAAAAGGTAATCTATCCTGGTATGAAATACTGACCTATAGTATGTATATCCTGCGTCTGAATGTAGAGATCTATATGCATCAATTAAGTCAGCATCTTTAACTAAGGCAGATAGTGCTGCAGAGTCACAGTAAATTTTTTCCTGAGGACACTCTGCTTTGGTGTCAATAGAGCAATTAAAATCTCCACCCCATAAAATAGGTTTCCATGTACATAAATAAGGTTTAATCAGATCTAATAGGGCTATCCGTGCTGCCTTAGTTTGAGGACTGTAAATTACAATCAGTCTAAAGGATGAAGATTGTTTAATACAATCTATGATGAAAGCTCTTCCTGGAAGTATGTCAATAATGCGGGTTATTGAGAAATGTGGAGAATAGAAAAGAATACCTATGCCATCGGCAGAGTCAACTCAAATGTCCAATACGAGGGACCCTTATACCATTCATGTTTTAATTGCTGAATGACCCAGATGTTTTAAATGTGAGTTTCCTGCACTAATAAGATATCTATTGCTAGATGATTTTCATAATGAAAGAAAAGCAATCTCTTTTTGTAGCCTTTAAGGCTACATACATTTAAAGAGGCAATACGGATGTTCATTAGTAAGGTGTATATCAACCACTTCCATCCGTGATTGTCATGTTTTTCCACTTTTCTCACTTTTTTTGTTTTCACTAATTTTTCCTGACAACATCAGGAGGCTTAATAGTGGGGCATCTACATCAGAGGGCTATAGACATGTCTGAATCTCTATCTGAAACTTCTTTATCTTCTTTCAAGCAATCAAAAGAGTTAGATATGGGGATGTCTAAAGGTTTCAGTGACTTTCGAGTAGTGGCTCTAGTCATTCGTTTGGCTGTCTGAAAGCCTTCTCTATCATTAGTAATGGAGGAGGAAGGTATAACAGGTAAAGGTTCAGGGGTTAGTAGGTATTTTCACTTGGGAAACGTTGTTCTGTTGTGGTGGGGGTTATATGCGGCAAGGCAGGTATCTTGTTCAGATGAGGGGCTAAGGGGATCAGAAATATCAGGTATAGAAAGAGTATGCTCTTGTACTCTATCTTGTGCTTTATCTTGTGCTTTTGCACTAAGGCATCTAATTCCATCCTTCTGATCTGTTTCTGCTTGCCCTTGGACATTGGTGGTAAGCATGCCCTGTTTCGTTGCATAAATTACATTTAAACACATTTCTACATGACATACTTGGATGTCCATATCCTCCACAAAAGCTGCATTTAAGTAAATCACAAGTACTGCTTAGATGCGTGGTGGCACGCATTTAAGCAGGCCCTAGGTTGACCCCGGAAAGCAGACCCCTCTATCTTTGCCAAGAAAAAGCTATTTGGTAGGTGTATAACTTCTGAGTTAACTTGAAATAAGCAACTTTAAACCTCCAGCCACCAGTCCACAGACCATCATCATCTAGGATGGCTTCAGGAGGAGAGGACATTACAATGATTTTGTAACCAATGGTAGATGTCACTCACACTGACCCCTTCATTTCTAAACATAATGGTCACAGTTCATATTGTAGGCTTTGATAAAGGAATAACAGAGAAGGGGTCCATATGGGGTCATTTTTGCACAGTATATAAATGCCAGAAGCGGTCCAACCCACTTGAGGTCTTAAAGCTGACATCGAAAATTTCCTCCTGAAATGTGTATCAGGGCATAAATATCAGAGGCTGTAAAGTGTAGTGTGTTTTTCAAAAGTGTTCTGGCTACATAATATCTATCTGGAAAATCAGGCAGTACTCCTCTGTATTAAGACAAACTGCGTTCCTGCGGGGAGCTGGTTCGAGCTTATTTTTAAAGAGGTCTGAAAGTATTGGAGACCAACCTGGTGTCTGAGGTAAAGGGGATTATCTTTATGTAGATTTAATGTGGCATCTTTATCTTGTGCAGGGTTACCCAATAAAGATGCATTGCTCGACCAGAATCCAATATAGTAAGTAAGGGGGCAGTAGTAGTTTGAGGCAAGTTAGGAATGAGGGGCTCGGGGGCTGCTTGTGAAACTTGGGAGGTATTAAAGGAGTGTCAGCAGCTCTTTTGAACGTTGGTCATTACCTGTATCAATTTTTCCATTATATCCCTCCAAGAATGTGAAACTACCTTAGAGGTAGAATTTATAGGTTTAATGTCTGTCATAGTCATTTTAACTATATGAGGTACCTCGTTGGAGCTCGGATTCATTGCAAGCCTGTTTGCAGATGGTAGAACACCTTGAGTCAATTCGTTCCATGTTGGATCCGGCGTCCATGTCCCTGTCGTGACTTGGTCCATCCTGCACCCGTTAAAGAACTGTCCACAGACCAAGAGTCCTCGGGTTTGACTTCATCAGTTGCGATCCAGAAAGTAGACATGCCAAGTTCACGTTAATAGAAGAGCCAGGAGTCACAGTGTTTGTTTGGCTGGGAATAGTAGTTTGCAGAGAAGTCTTTTATCTGTTTCAAGTCCAGCGTTAGGTCTCCGGTCGTGGCGCTCACCAAACTGTTGCAAGGGAGAACTGGAAGGCGCTGGGGAAGGAGCAGTGTTACTCCAGCCGCATCCTGGAAAGTTCGTTCTGGCTGGTGCAGTGGGGCAATGCAGGATTTGGCTAAGGCATTCACCGTGTCGTACAGAGTCCGTCTGAGATGAATCAGTTAGATGAACCATTTCCTTCATTGCTGGAATCACAGAGCGGTCAGTAACATTTTCTATATTTGCAACAGAGGTTTCATCAGGAGTCATCGGAAAAACAAAATCAGGGAGTTGGTAGCACATGTAGACAGAGCCCTACCTGACTCCTCCATGGCGTCATAGGAAGCAGAAACTCCACCTACAGAGTAGGGAATTTCCCTAGTGTCCTGGCCAAATTTCCCTCATTCGCTAAAATTATCACCAACAGCTTAATCTGGGTCAAGGTCAGTTGGCATTCATCTGTATCCCCTCCCCGGTCGTGCCTGAAAATAGGCAGGATTTGTCTAGTGCACTTACCCGGTCAACAAAAGCTAAATAAATAATAAATAAATAATTCTACAGCTAAGATTACAGCTAATGCTACAGCATTCACTAACGCTACAGCTTACGCTAGTGCTACAGCTAAGTCACAGTAGCGCTACAGCTAAACTAATGCTAATGCTACAGCTAATGCCAGTGCTACAGCTAAGCTAATTCTACAGCTCTACTTTTGCCACAGCTATGCTGAGGCTACAACAAAGCTAACACTACAGCTAATGCTAGTGCTTATGCTTACATTAAAACTGTTTATAGTACAGTTTGTACTTATGCTACAGCTCATGCTTATGCTACAGCTTGTGCTTATGCTATGGCTCGTGCTTCTTATGCTGCAGCCCATGCTTATGCTTCAGCTTCGTGCTAATGCTACAGCTTATACTTCGCTACAGCTTATGCTTGCACTAAACCTAATGCTTCAGCTTATGCTTCAACTTCGTTAATGCTACAGCTTATGCTAATGCTACTGCTAACATTACAGCTAATACTACAGCATTCACTTACGCTACTGCTACAGCTTATGCTAATGCTACAGCTAAGTCCACAGTAGTGCTACAGCTAAGCTAATGCTAATGCCAATGCTTCAGCTAATGCCAATGCTTCAGCTAAGCTAATGCTACAGCTATACTTTTGCCACAGCTATGCTGAGGCTACAACAAACAAACACTACAGCTAATGCTAGGGCTTATGCCGACATTTAAACTGTTTATAGTACAGCTCGTGCTTATGCTACAGCTGGTGCTTATGCCACAGCTTGTGCTTATGCTGCAGCTTATGCTTATGCTACAGCTTACTCTTGCACTAAACGTAATGTTTCAGCATATGCTACAACTAACGCTAATGCTACAGCTTATGCTAGCAATGCTACAGCTAATGTTACAGCTAATGCTATGGCATTCATTAATGCTACAGCTTACGCTAGTGCTACAGCTAAGTCACAGTAGTGCAACAGCTAAACTAATGCTAATGCTTCAGCTAATGCCAATGCTACAGCAAATGGCAGTGCTACAGCTAATCTAATGCTACAGCTATACTTTGCCATAGTTATGCTCACACCAAAACTATGCTGAGGCTACAGCAACTCAAACACTACAGCTCATGCTAGTGCTTATGCTTACAATAAAACTGCTAATGCTACAGCTCGTGATTACGCTACAGCTGCGTGCTTATGCTGCAGCTGGGTGCTAATGCTACAGCTTGCGGCTTATGCTACAGCTTATGCTTGCACTAAACCTAATGCTTCAGCTTATGCTACAACTTACGCTAATGCTAATGCTACTGCCAACGTTACAGCTAATGCTACAGCATCCACTAACGCTAATGCTACAGCTAAGTCCAGAGCAGTGCTACAGCTAAGTTAATGCTAATGCCAGTGCTTCAGCTAATGCCAGTGGTTCAGCTAATGCCAATCCTTCAGCTAATGCCAACGCTACTGCTAAGCTAATGCTAGAGCTAAGCTAATGCTACAGCTGTAGCTTTTGCCACAGCTATGCTAACACCACAGCTATGATGAGACTACAACAAAGCTAACACTACAGCTAATGCTAGTACTTATGCTTTCATTAAAACTGTTAATAGTACAGTTTTGCGCTTGTGCTACTGCTCGTGTTTATGCTATAGCTCGTGCTTATGCCACAGCTCATGCTTATGCCACAGCTCGTGCTTATGCTACAACTTATGCTTATGCTACAGCTTCCACTTGCATAAACCTAATGCTTCAGCTTATGCTACAACTTAACGCTAATGCTACAGCAGCTTATGTTAAAGCTACAGAGTAACGTTACACTGAATGCTACAGCATTCACCAAGCGCTACTGCTTACGCTAATGCTACAGCTTATGCTAATGCTACAGCTAAGTCCACAGTAGTGCTACAGCTAAGCTAATGCTAATGCCAGTGCTTCAGCTAATGCCAATGCTTCAGCTAATGCCAGATACTACAGCTAAGCTAATGCTACAGCTATACTTTTGCCACAGCTATGCTGAGGGCTACAACAAATCTAACACTACAGCTAATGCAAGTGCTTATGCTTACATTTAAACTGTTTCTAGTACAGCTCGTGCTTATGCCACAGCTCAATGCTTATGCTATAGCATGCTTATGCTACAGCTTACTCTTGCACTAAGCGTAATGTTTCGCAGCTTATGCTACAGCTTACGCTAATGCTACAGCTTATGTTAATGCTATAGCTAATGTTACAGCTAATGCTACAGCATTCACTAACCCTACTGCTTCACGCTAGTGCTACTGCTAAGTCACAGTTGTGCTACAGCTAAGCAAATGCTAACGCTGCAGCTAATGCCAATGCTATAGCTACAGCTAATGCCAGTGCTACAGCTAAGCTAATGCTGCAGCTAAGCTAATGCTACAGCTATACTTTTGCCACAGCTATGCTGAGGCTACAACAAAGCTAACACTACTGCTAGTGCTAGTGCTTATTCTTACATTAAAACTGTTTATAGTACAGTTTGGCGCTTGTGCTACAGCTCATGCTTATGCTTCAGCTCATGCTAATGTTACAGCTTTGCTTATCTACAGCTTACGGTTGCACTAAACCCATGCTTCAGCTTATGCTACAACTTTACGCCATCGCTATAGCTTATGCTAATGCTACTGCTAACGCTACAGGTAATGCTACAGCATTCACTTACACGCTAATGCTACAGCTTATGCTAATGCTACCGCTAAGTCCACAGTAGTGCTACTGCTAGGCCAATGCTTCAGCTAATGCCAATGCTTCAGCTAATGCCATTGCTACAGCTAAGCTAATGCTACAGCTATACTTTTGCCACAGCTGTGCTGAGGCTACAACAAATCTAACACTACAGTTAATGCAAGTGCTTATGCTTACATTTAAACTGTTTCTAGTACAGCTCATGCTTATGCCACAGCTCGTGCTTATGCTTATGCTACAGCTTACTCTTGCACTAAACGTAATGTTTCAGCTTATGCCACAACTTACACTAATGCTGCAGCTTATGTTAATGCTACTGCTAATGTTACAGCTATTGCTACTGCATTCACTAACTTCACAGCTTACGCTTAGTGCTGCAGCTAAGTCACAGTAGTGCTACAGCTAATGCCAATGCTCAGCTAATGCAAATGCTTCAGCTAATGCCAATGCTACAGCTAAGCTAATGCTACAGCTATACTTTTGCCACAGCTATGCTGAGGCTACAACAAAACTAACACTACAGCTAATGCTTATGCTTACATTAAAACTGTTTATAGTACAGCTCGTGCTTATGCTACAGCTATGCTTACACTACAGCTTACTCTTACACTAAACCTAATGCTTCAGCTTATGGTACAACTTACACTAATGCTACAGCTAATGCTAATGCTGCAGCCAACGCTACAGCATTCACTAACGCTACAACTTACGCTTAGTGCTACAGCTAACAACAGTAGTGCTACAGCTGTTTAGTGCTAACGCTACAGCTGATGCCAATGCTACAGCTAATGCCAGTGCTGCAGTTAAGCTAATGCTACAGCTATACTTTTGCAACAGCTATGCTGAGGCTACAACAAACTAACACTACAGCTAATGCTAGTGCTTTATGCTTACATTTAAACTGTTTATAGTACAGCTCATGCTTATGCTACAGCTCATGCTTATGCTACAGCTCGTGCTTATGGTAGAGCTTACGCTACATTACAGCCTACCTGCACTAAACCCATGCTTCAGCTTTGCTTAAAACTTCACGCTAATGCTATAGCATTCACTAACGCTATAGCTTATGCCAGTGCTACAGCTAAGTCACAGTAGTGCAACTGCTAAACTAATGCTAATGCTACAGCTAATGCCAATGCTACAGCAAATGGCAGTGCTACAGCTGCTTAATGCTACAGCTATACTTTGCTACAGTTATGCTAACACCAAAACTATGCTGAGGCTACAGCAGACCAAACACCACAGCTCATGCTAGTGCTTATACTTACATTAAAACTGCTTATGCTACAGCTCGTGATTATGCTACAGCTCGTACTTATGCTAGCTAGTCTCGCGTTATCGCTAAAGCTTACGCTTATGCTACAGCTTGCGCTTGCACTAAACCTAATGATTCAGCTTATGCTACAACTTACGCTAATGCTACAGCTTATGCTAATGCTACTGCTAACATTACAGCTAATGCTACAGCATCCACTAACGCTAATGCTACAGCTTATACTAATGCTACAGCTAAGTCCACAGCAGTGCTACAGCTAAGCCAATGCTAATGCCAATGCTTCATCTAATGCAATGCTTCAGCTAATGCCAATGCTTCAGCTAATGTCAATCCTTCAGCTAATGCCACGCTATGCTAAGCTAATGAGAGTTGCTTTTATGCTACAGCTGTACTTGTGTCACAGCTATGCTAACACCTCAGCTGTGCTGAGACTACAACAAAGCTAACCCTACAGCTAATGCTAGTACTTATGCTTACATTAAAACTGTTTATAGTACAGTTTAGCGCTCTGCTACAGGTCGTGCTTATGCTACAGCTTACTCTTGTACTTAACCTAATGCTTCAGCTTATGTAACAACTTACGCTACTGCTACTGCTCATGCTAATTATAATTAATCAGTAGCTAGCACGCCCGCCTGAGGCCGGGAGATCAGGGGCTGTGGGTTCAGTTCCCACTTATGGCACTTGGGTTAATATCCCAGAACTGACACTCAATGCAGCGTGAAAGAGGTGCTGCATTTCTGAGGTGCCGTCTTTCGGATGAGACGTTAAACCGAGGTCCCATCTGCCTGGATTGGTGGTAGTTCAGGTGGATGTTAAAGATCCCATGGCACTTATCGAAAAGAGTAGGGAAGTTTATTAACAAAACACAACATCACCAAATTATACAAATACACATGATTGTACAAAATTAAATACATGAAAAACCAGATTTAAACAAAAAATGTTTCCAAAGAGAACAAAACTTGCGCAGAACTCTTCTGTTTGTCCTCAGATTTAACAGACAATATACCAGTCTCAACTTGAGATAATATCGTGGAAACAGGAACCAATTGTTGTTGAAAATGAATTGACATCTAGCTTGCCATAAATAAAACTGAATAAAGGAAAAAAACATTCAAAGTAATTGGTGAAAAGACTGCCACATTCCTGTGTAATCCCCTAAAAGTAAAACTTTATATGTTACCTGCTTCAATATAAGAGCCCCCAATGACCAGATGCCTCAGACCAAAAATTTTAGCAAGGGGCAATCAAGAAAAATTGTAAGACTTTCTTCAATAGAAACACAAGAAGGTCTTAGACAATATCTGTCAGTTAAAGGTTTATATTTAAGATTACCACGAACCCCCAGTTTCCCATGTGTAGATATCCAAACAATGTCCCATATATAAGTCGGAAGTCTATAATCAGTTAATTTATTTAAGGCAAAGACATCTTGGTTGGAACACATTCTGGAAAAAGTAAATAGAACCCTGAATTGTAAAAACAATATAATTATAAAAGATTTCCTAGAGTGAGAGATGAGATCGGAAATAATAAATTCCACTGCCTGCAATTTTTAATGTTGATAGCCCATAAAAAGGCAGATAATTCTGTTTTAGGATTTTGGTGGATACGTGTCCATTTCTGAAAAAGGATTCCAAAGGAAATGAGACCAGGTTTGCCAAAGCATACAAGTTTGACTCCAAAGAAACCAAAAGAATTAAATAAAAAATGGAGTGAAAAACACAATTGGGTTTATCATGGCAAGTCCCCTTTTAACTGGTAGATAAAGAAAATCTCTGCATACTGGGTTTAGTCGATTCCCCAGATCATTTGAAAAACACACTATAAATTCGTGTTTCTAATGAGACTGGTGGTGGGTATAAATAACTGAGGTAAAAATATAGGAATCAAAATTGCTTAACAATATAAACCCTTTTTCTTCCCAAATTTCCAATGTTTCCAGACATTGACTTTAGTTTCACAAACTCTTAATTGCTATTCCCAGTTGAATGTGGCCATATACCAATACCAAACCAAATGCCTAACATTTTACTTGGTTGTGATAAAACGGAATACCCCAGTATCGAAAAGGCAATCTTGTTTGGGATGTAAAGAAAAATAAAACTCTTAGAAACATTAAGCTCTGATCCAGAAATCTGTCCCCAATTCTGAAAACAGTGTAAGGTCGCCTGAAGGAGGTCTTATCCTGCACATACAGAGTTACATCATCCGATAAGCTGTAATTTTGACTTGCGGTAAGGAAATATCAGGGCAAGACCTATAATACCTCTATGCTCCTGAATATATCGGATAATGGGGTCTAAAACAAATGTATACAAAGAGGGCTCAGGGCAACCTTGTCGAACCCTCTAACAACTGGAATAGCAGGCCTCATTAGGCCATTCACTAAAGGATGTATTACGCATGAATATAGAATAGAAATCAATGTACAAAGGCCCTCGGAATCTTGTAAGCTAATAATAAATTAAACAAGTAAGAGTGGCATACTTTATCAAATGCCTTAACCTGGTCCAGGCTACAATAAAGCCCGACCTTTGCCCCTGTTACTATTTTCAAATAAACTGTTAGTAAATACAAACTATGCTTAATCTTCCTATGTGGAACAGCACAGGATTGAGCGGGATGAATAAGAGAATCAGAGACAAGGGATAGCCTATTTGTGAGGATTTTGGCAAAGATTTTATAATCACTATTAAGAATACTTATAGGCTCCAATTTGTGAGTAGGAGGAATCTCCTTTTAAATATAAATTTTAATAAAGAAATATTAAACTCAGGAAAACTTAAACCAGAGGTCAGTATAAAATTAAATACCATTGGGAGAAAAAGGCACATATAGGCAGGAATTTCTTATAAAATTCATTTGGAATACCATCCAAACCAGGGATGTTTTAAGTGTAAGAGATCTTATAACTTTCTCAACTTCAAAAGAAGAAATGGGTTGTAATAAATGGATTGATGTGTGACTTCCATAGCTGGAAGATAGGTCAAAAAATCCTCTGGTAAATTTTCACTAATACCAGGGCCTCCCCAAAAGAATCCAAACAAAGGTGTGTACAACATACATCATCTCCATTTCGGAAGTGACTATTGAACCATCAGAGGAAGATAGTTTTGACATCAAAGTTCTATCAAGACATTCTTTACATGCAGAATAAGGGTCAGAAGCAGGCTGCGACTGGACTCCAAATCTGAACTCCATATCAAGGGATTTAGCCCTATCATATTGGAATCTGGACATCTGCTTCTTGAGTTCTGAAATCTGGGATAAAAAGGAAGTTTATCACCAGATGGCAATGACATCAGTTTATAAAATTGATCACGATACTGTAGGTAAGTTAGATACCTAGAGTTGGCCTTAAATTTCTCTAGAAACTAGAAGGGATTTAATCTCAGCTTTAGTATCAGACCACCATAAAAAACATTATCATAAAACAGAGGGTAGAGTAACGTGTAGTAAATAAATCCTGTAAGGCAGAAATACAATCTCCTCTTCCAGGACAGACACATTTAAACACCATCTAGGGCCTGCAGATGGTATTTTAGGTGGAATACCTGCTAAACTCAAAACCCCTATTAAAGGTGATGGTCCGAAAACTCCGTTGGTTTTATGTGGGTAAGATAAGGTTCCAGGAATTTGGATACAAAAATAATCAATACGTGAAGAGAATACATTTCTATAGTTCGATGAATCCTCTGTAGCATGTAATGTCCTGTAAATATCTGACAAACCAGCAGTTTTAATAATGTGTTGTAAAGCTAGGAATCGCAATACATTTTCTGCTTAGAATCCCTTTAAATTTAACATCAACGTCTGCAATTAAAGTCGCCTCAAATGACATGTTTTTAGTATAAAGAAAAGGTTTGACCTCCTCAAATAATTTAATTCGGGCAGATTTTGTTTGAGGGGCATAAATATTTATTAATCGAAATCAAAATCACGCCAAGAGCAATCTAAAAGCAAGCACGCCCAGGACAGAGATCAACCAATTTAGAGACCCTAAAATGGTGGAAGTAAAGAGAATACCAATCCCGCCAGCTGCATCAGGCCCAAAAGTCCAGAAAGAAGGTCCCCAAACCCACCTTTTCTGTGTTTGTTTAATGTCAGCAAGAGGATAGTCTAGTCTCCTGCAAGAGAATAATATCCACCTGTAGAGTACTAAGAAAAGAAAGGACTGCAAGTCTTTCTTGAAATTCTTTATACTACAAACATTATAGGAGGCTATTCTGAGTGTTGCCATGAAGAGGAGTTTTAAGATCAAGATCCAAATTTCTGAGAATGGCTCGCTTCTTTTTCCCTTTTCTCTTTAGCTAGTTCCGTTGTTTTACTGTCGTCCTCTTCTGAAATTAAATTTGAAATGTGAGAGGTATCTGATTCTAAATCAGAATCCGCCTTCCACCTGTAAGGAGAAAAAAATTATCCACTGGAATAGAGTTAGCAGATGAAGATTTACTGGAGGCTCTAGTAAACCTTCGGGCTTCACTGTCTCAAAGGGGGGCATGGAGGAGGATGCCAATTGGGAATCGGAGGTATCAAGAGGAACAGGTGGAGTTAATAAAATAGGAACTCTGTATTCAAGGGAGTACCTTATTATCAGATAAAGGAGGTTTATCCACGGATTTAGATAGGGAATCGGCCTGACTTCCAGATGTATGTAAAGGTCCAGTACCATCAACATTTTTCTCCTGAGCCTTGTGAACCAAGGTATCAGAATCCCAACCTCCTGATTTATTATGGGAGGCCCATGGGCATTGGTGAAAGGCATGGCCTTTTTCTCCACAAAGATTACATTGAAAATGTTTTGGCATCTCTCAGCCATATGCCCAAACCCTCCACATAATGGGCACTTCAAAGGTCACAGGAGCTACTCAGGTGTGTACTGAGCACCACATTTATAACAGGCTCGAGGCTGACCACTATAAAAGCAGACTCCTCTGTCCTTACCTAAAAAAAGCTATTAGGCAAATGAACAATTTCACCATCAATTTGAGGTAACTTCACTTGAATTTCCAACTCCCTGTCCAAATACCTTCTAAGTCCAGGATAGCTTTGGGGGCCCCAGGACCTCACACTTGTTCTTTAACCATAAATAAATGTTACTGACATTTACACCTTCATTTCAAAACATAATTGTGACATATCGAAACACAGGCTTTGTAAGGGGAGAGCATAAAAGGAACCCACAGAGGGAACTTTTCAAAGAGGAATATTTATCCCAGAATTTTTCTAAACCTTGAAATGTCTTGAAGCTGATATCATAAGAGTCTTCACCCGAAATATGAATTAAAGCAAAGATATCTACAGGAAGAAAATTCATTGAGCCCTTCAACAGAGTATTGGCAACATAATATCTATCGGGTGAGTTTGCAAACCACCCTATAACGCAAACGGACAGCATTTCTCCTAGGTGCTTGTTCTAGTTTGTTTTGAATTAATCAGACATTGTTGCCTTAGGCTGTTGTGAACTAGATTGTACCTCTACAGAAGTTGTAGCAAAGTATCCTGTACAACAGGTATAACAGAATCAATACCCCAGCGAACTTGGCCTAGAAAAGGCCAAAGAACGGCATCAGAACTCAGTGCAGATTCAATAAAACCTCCTTATCCTGCAAGTCCATACCTGAGCTCAGGATTGTAGAATCGTTGGCATGCTTAGTAGGCATCTGTAAACTGTCCTTCCATGTAGGGTCTGGTATCCAGGTGCCTGACGGCGACTTAATCCAGCCAGCGCCCTGCAGAACCTCCTCTGACGACCAGTCCATAGTTGGGTAAGAGAATTTACGCTGAGGCAACCCAAATTGCCTTTGATAGTCTGCGAAATCGTGGTGTAGTGGGATCCGCACCCACACGTTTCTGATCGCTAAGCACACTAGACCGTGGTTGAGCTTGAAAGGGTCCCCTCCGGGTATTTCCTGTGGTGCACTCATAGGAAAGGTCCGACTCAAGCCTGCAATTGTAGAGAAGTACCTGTAGAGATCTGTGGAAGCCGTTGAGAAAAATGCCATCCAACGATTTTCAAGGTCAGTGACTCCCAATTCAGACCGCGATTCAGTCTGAGGCTGCTCCGGTGATCGATGAACACACTCAGGTACTCGGATAAGGAAACCTCCTGATGAAGCCAGCATCGGGCTCCAACGAGCCTAGCAACGCGACCTCCTTCTCCATTGTGGAATGAGAGAGCACAGAGCAACCTTCCAGGTTACCCAGCAGCACTCTCTCTCGTCAGAAAGCGCTAACAGAATAGGGGAATTTCCCGGTGTCCTGCCAAATTTCCTCATTCACTAAAAATACCACCAACAGCTTAATCTCGCTCAAGGTCAGTTGGCATTCATCTGTATCCCTCCCCGGTCGTGCCTGAAAATAGGCAGGATTTGTCTAGTGCACTTACCCAGTCAACAAAAGCTAAATAAATAATAAATAATAAATAAATAATTCTACAGCTAAGATTACAGCTAATGCTACAGCATTCACTAGCGCTACAGCTTGCGCTGCTGCTGCAGCTAAGTCACAGTAGTGCTACAGCTAAGCTAATGCTAATGCTACAGCTAATGCCAGTGCTAAAGCTAAGCTAATGCTGCAGCTCACTTTTGCCACAGCTATGCTGGAGGCTACAACAAAGCTAACACTACAGCTAAAGCTAGTGCTCATGCTTACATTAGAACTGTTTATAGTACAGTTTGTACTTATGCTACAGCTCGTGCTTATACTACAGCTCGTGCTTATGCTATAGCTCGTGCTTATGCTACAGCCACTTGCTTATGCAACAGCTCGTGCAATACACAGATTATACTTACGCTTGCACTAAACCTAATGCTCAGCTTATGCTACCACTTAAGCTAATGCTACAGCTAAGATTACAACTAAAGCTACAGCATTCACTAGCGCAACAGCTTACGCTTAATGCTACAGCTTATGCTAATGCTACAGCTAAGTCCACAGTAGTGCAACAGCTATGCTAATGCCAATGCTTCAGCTAATGCCAATGCTACAGCTAAACTAATGTTACAGCTAAACTAGTGCGACAGTTATACTTTTGCCACAGCTATGCTGAGGCAACAACAAAGCTAACACTACAGCTAATGCTAGTGCTTTATGCTTACTTAAAACTGTTTATAGTACAGCTCATGCCATGCCACTGCTCGCCTATGCTACAGCTTATGCTTATGCCAGAGCTTACCTTGCACTAAACGTAATGGTTCAGCTTATACACAACTAACGCTAATGCTAGCTACGCTAAAGCTACAGCTTATGCTAATGCTACAGCTAATTCCACAGTAGTGCTACAGCTAAGCTAATGCTAATGCCAGTGCTTTAGCTAATGCCAATGCTACAGCTAAGCTAATGCTACAGCTATACTTTTGCCACAGCTATGCTGAGGCTACAACAAAGCTAACACTACAGCTAATGCTAGCGCTTATGCTTACATTAAAACTGTTTATAGTTAGCTCGTGCTTATGCTAAGCTCGTGCTTATGCTACTGCTTACGCGTGCTACAGCTACTCTTGCACCAAAACATAATGTTTCAGCTATGCTACAATTTACACTAATGCTACAGCTTATGCTAATGCTACATCTAACGTAACAGCTAATGCTACAGTATTCACTAACGCCACAGCTACGCTTAGTGTCACAGCTAAGTCACAGTAGTGCTACAGCTGCTAATGCTAATGCTACAGCTAATGCCAATGCTACAGCAAATGCCAGTGCTACAGCTAAGCTTAATGCTACAGCTATACTTTTGCCTCAGTTATGCTAACACGAAAACTATGCTGAGGCCACAACAAAGCTAATACCACAGCTAAAGCTAGTGCTCATGCTTACCTTAAAACTGTTTATAGTGCAGTTTGTACTTATGCTACAGCTCATGCTTATGCTATAGCTTGTGCTTATGCTATAGCTTGTGCTTATGCTACAGCTTGTGCTTATGCTTCAGCTCATCCCACGTTACAGCTTACGCCACGCTTGCAGCTTATGCTTGCACTAAACCTAACGCTTCAGCTTATGCTACAACTCACGCTAATGCTATTGCTAATGTTACATCAAATGCTACAGCATTCACTTATGCTAATGCTGCAGCTTATGCTAATGCTACAGCTAAGTCCACAGTAATTACTACAGCTAGCTAATGCTAATGCCAATGCTTCAGCTAATGCCAATGCTACTGCTAAGCTAATGCTACACCTAAGCTAATGCTATAGCTATACTTTTGCCACAGCTATGCTGAAGCTACAACAAAGCTAACACTACAGCTAATGCTAGTGCTTAGCTTACAGTTAAACAGTTTATAGTACAGTTTGTACTCATGCCATAGCTCATGCTTATGCTACAGCTAATGCTACAGCTAAGTCCACAGTAGTGCTACAGCTAAGCTAATGCTAATGCCAATGCTTCAGCAAATGCCAATGCTTCAGCTAATGTCAAAGCTACAGCTAATGCCAATGCTACAGCTAAGCCATTGCTACGGATATACTTTGCGACGAGCTATGCTAACACCACAGCTATGATGAGACTACAACAAAGCTAACACTACAGCTAATGCTAGTACTTATGCTTTCATTAAAAACTGTTAATAGTACAGTTTGCTTTTACAACTGCTCGTGTTTATGCTAGCTCGTGCTTATGCCACAGCCCGTGCTTATGCCACAGCTCGTGCTTATGCTACAACTTATGCTTATGCCACAGCTTCCACTTGCACTAAACCAATGCTTCAGCTTATGCTACAACTTACGCCAATGCGCCAGCTTATGTTAAAGCTACACAGGTAACGCCGACACCGAATGCTGCAGCATTCACCAACGCCATTGCTTACGCTAATGCTACAGCTTATGCCAATGCTACAGCTAAGTCCACAGTAGTGCTACAGCAAGCTAATGCTAATGCCAATGCTTCAGCTAATGCCAATGCTTCAGCTAATGCCAATGCTGCAGCTAAGCTAATGCTACAGCTATACTTTGCCACAGCTATGCGGGGCTACAACAAATCTAACACTACAGCTAATGCAAGTGCTTATGCTTACATTTAAACTGTTTCTAGTACAGCTCATGCTTATGCCACAGCTCGTGCTTATGCTATAGCTTATGCTTATGCTACAGCTTACTCTTGCACTCAAACGTAATGTTCAGCTTATGCTACAACCTACGCCAATGCTACAGCTTATGTTAATGCTACAGCTAATGTTACAGCTAATGCTACAGCATTCACTAACCCTACAGCTTACGCTAGTGCTACTGCTAGTCACAGTTGTGCTACAGCTAAGCAAATGCTAACGCTGCAGCTAATGCCAATGCTACAGCTACAGCTAATGCCAGTGCTACAGCTAAGCTAATGCTGCAGCTAAGCTAATGCTACAGCTATACTTTTACCACAGCTATGCTGAGGCTACAACAAAGCTAACACTACTGCTAGTGCTAGTGCTTATTCTTACATTAAACTGTTTATAGTACAGCTCGTGCTTATGCCACTGCTCGTTCTTATGCTGCAGCTTATGCTTATGCTACAGCTTACTCTTGCACTAAACGTAATATTTCAGCTTATGCTACAACTAACGCTAATGCCACAGCTACACTAATGCTACAGCTTATGCTAATGCTACAGCTAATTCCACAGTAGTGCTACAGCTAGCTAATGCTAATGCCAATGCTTTAGCTAATGCCAATGCTACAGCTAAGCTAATGCTACAGCTATACTTTGCCACAGCTATGCGAGGCTACAACAATGCTAACACTACAGCTAATGCTGGTGCTTATGCTTACATTAAAACTTGTTGTACAGCTTCGCGGCTTATGCTGCAGCTCGTATTATGCTACTGCTTACGCTATGCTACAGCTACCTTGCACTACAAACTCCACTGCTTCAACTTATGCTACAACTTACTAATGCTACAGCTTATGCTAATGCTACAGCAAATGTTACAGCTAATGCTACAGCATTCACTAACGCCACAGCTTACGCTAGTGCTACAGCTAAGTCACAGTAGTGCTACAGCTAAGCTTAAAGCTACAGCTATACTTTTGCCACTGCTATGCTGAGGCTACAAGAAAGCAAACACTACAGCTAATGCTAGTGCTTATGCTTACATTAAAACTATTTATTGTACAGTTTGTGCTTATGCTACAGCTCATGCTTATGCTACAGCTCATGCTTATGCTACACCTCGTGCTTATGCTACAGCTCGTGGTAATGCTACAGCTACGCTTAGCTGACATCTTCGCTTGCACTAAACCTAATGCTTCAGCTTATGCCAATGCTACAGCTAAGTCCTATACTTTGCCACAGCTATGCTGAGGCTACAACAAAGCTAACACAACAGCTAATGCTAGTGTTTATGCCACAGCTCGTGCTTATGCTACAGCTTATGTTTATGCTACAGCTTACTCTTGCACTAAACGTAATGTTTCAGCTTATATCACAACTTACGCTAATGCTACAGCTTATGTTAATGCTACAGCTAACGTTACAGCTAATGCTACAGCAATCACCAATGCTACAGCTTGCACTTGTACTACAGCTCATGCTTATGCTACAGCTGTTTTAATGTTACAGCTTACACTTATGCCGCTTTGACACACTAAAATGCTTCAGCTTATGCACAACTTACGCTAATGCCACAGCTTATGTTAATGCTACAGCTAATGTTACAGCTAATGCTATAGCATTCACCAATGCTACAGCTTACGCTAATGCTACAGCTTATGCTAATGCTACAGCTAAGTCACAGTAGTGCTACAGCTAAGCTAATTCTAACGCTACAGCTAATGCCAATGCTTCAGCTAAGCTTATACAGCCTAAGCTAATGCTACAGCTATACTTTTGCCACAGCTATGCTAACACCACAGCTATGCTGAGGCTACAACAAAGCTAACACTACAGCTAATGCTAGTGCTTATGCTTACATTAAAACTGTTTATTGACCTCTCGTGCTTATGCTACAGCTCATGCTTATGCTACAGCTCGTGCTTATGCTTACAGAATTCACTAATGCTACAGCTACGCTTAGTGCTACAGCTAAGTCAAAGTAGTGCTTCAGCTAAGCTAATGCTACAGCTATACTTTTGCCACTGCTATGCTGAGGCTAGAAGAAAGCAAACACTACAGCTAATGTTAGTGCTTATGCTTACATTAAAACTGTTTACCGCTATACAAGACACTAGTGAGGCCCCACCTGGAGTACAATGTACAGTTCTGGAGACCATACCTACATAAGGACATAGACAGGGTAGAGAAGGTTCAGAGGAGGGCAACAAAGATGGTGCATGGATTGCATCACAAGTCCTATGAAGACAGGTTGAAGGAACTGAACATGGACTCTCCCTGGAGGAGAGGAGGGAGAGAGGGATATGATAGAGACATACAAGTATCTTACAGGGAGGAACAGGGTACAGGAAAATACTATTTTAAGCGAAAAGATGTTCCAGGACTAGAGGGCATGGGATGAAGTTGGAGGAGGACGATTCAGAGGAAACATGAGAAAGAATTTCTTCACAGAACGGGTGGTGGACAAGTGGAACACCCTGCCAGAGGAAGTGGTGGGGGCTGAAACAATCACGGATTTAAGAATGCATGGGATAGACATAAAGGAATTCTGGAGGTCAGGGTGGGGCAACAGACTTCTAGGAAAACAAACTGAACTTACAAGCTCAAATGGGCAGACTGGGTGGGCCATAGGCCCTTATCTGCCGACTTACTGTCTATGTATCTGTGTAACTTACTCTTGCACTAAACCTAATGCTACAGCGTGTGCTACAACTTACGCTAATGCTACAGCTTATGCTAATGCTACAGCTAATGTTACAGCTAATGCTATAGCATTCACCATCGCCATAGCTTACGCTAATGCTACAGCTTACTCTTGCACTAAACGAATGTTTCAGCTTATGCTACAACTTCACGCTAATGCTACAGCTTATGCTAATGCTACAGCCAATGTTACAGTTAATGCTACAGCATTCACTAACGCCATAGCTTACGCTAATGCTACTGCTTATGCTAATGCTACAGCTAAGTCCACAGTAGTGCTAAAAGCTAAGCTAATGCCAATGCTTCATCTAATGCCAATGCTTCAGCTAATGCCAATTATACAGCTAAGCTAATGCTACAGCTAAGCTTTACTACAGCTAAGGTAATGCTACAGCTATACTTTTGCCACAGCTGTGCTAACACCACAGCTATGCTGAGGCTACAACAAAGCTAACACTACAGCTAATGCTGGGTGCTTATGCTTACATTAAAACTGTTAATAGTACAGTTTACGACATGCTACAGCTCACGCTACAGCTTATACTGCAGCACTCACTAACGCTACAGGTTATGCTAATGCAACAGCTAAGTCACAGTAGTGCTACAGCTAGCTAATGCTACTGCTAACGCTCACAGCTAATGCCAATGCTTCAGCTAAGCTAATGCTACAGCTAAGCTCATGCTACAGCTCAGCTAATGCTACAGCTATACTTTGCCACAGCTATGCTAACACCACAACTATGCTGAGGCTACAAAAAGCTCACACTACAGCTAATGCTAGTGCTTATGCTTACATTAAAACTGCTTATGCTACAGCTCGCTCTTATGCTACAGCTCGGCTTATGCTACAGCTCATGCTTATGCTACAGCCTACGCTCACACTACAGCTTACTCTTGCACTAAACCCACGCCTCATCTTATGCTACAACTTACGCTAATGCTACAGCTTATGCTAATTCTACAGCTAAGATTACAGCTAATGCTACTACATTCACTAACGCTACAGCTAAGTCACAGTAGTGCTATAGATAAGCTAATGCCTATGTACAGCTAATACTTAATGCTACAGCTAAGCTAATGCAGCTAAGCTAATGCTAAAAACTATACTTTTTATACAGCTATGCTAACACCACAGCTATGCTGAGGCTACAACAAATCTAACACTACAGCTAATGCTAGTGCTTATGCTTACATTAAAACTGTTTATAGTACAGCTCGTGTTTATGCCACAGCTTGTGTATGTACGTACAGCTTATCTTGCATAAACCTAATGCTTCAACTTATGCACAACTACACTAATTCTACAGCTTATGCTAATGCTACAGCTAATGTTACAGCTAATGCTACAGCATTCACTAACGCTACAGCTACGCTAATGCTACAGCTAAGTCACAGTAGTGCTAGAGCGAAGCTAATGCTCCAGCTAATGCCAATGCTACAGCAAATGCCAGTGCTACAGCTAAGCTAATGCTACAGCTATACTTTTGCCACAGCTATGCTGAGGCTACAACAAAGCTAACACTACAGCTAATGCTAGTGCTTATGCTTACATTAAAACTGTTTATAGCACAGTTTGTACTTATGCTACAGCTCATGCTTATGCTACAGCTCATGCTTATGCTAGAGCTCAACTTATGCTACAGCTCGTGCTAATGCTACAGCTGCGCTTGCTACAGCTTACGCTTACGCTACAGCTTACTCTTTTGCACTAAACCTAATGCTTCTGCTTATGCTACAACTTGCTAATGCTACAGCTTATGCTAATGCTACTGCTAACGTTACAGCTAATGCTATAGCATTCCACTTACACTAATGCTACCAGCTATGCTAATGCTACAGCTAAGTCCACAGTAGTGCTGCGGCTAAGCTAATGCTAATGCTAACGCCACAGCTAATGCCAATGCTTCTACTAATGCCAATGCTTCAGCTAATGCCAATGCTACAGCTAAGCTAATACCACAGCTAAGCTAATGCTACAGCTATTCTTTTGCGACAGCTATGCTAACACCACAGCTATGCTGAGACTACAACAAAGCTAACACTACAGCTAATGCTAGTACTTATGCTTGCATTAAAACTGTTTATAGTACAGCTCGTGCTTATGCTACAGCTCATGCTTATGCTACAGCTCATGCTTATGCTACAGCTCGTGCTTATGCTACAGCTCATGCTTATGCTCCAGCTCATACTAATGCTACAGCTCTTGCTTATGCTACAGCTCGTGCTAATGCTACTGCTTATGCTTATGCTTGCTCTAAACATAATGCTTCAGCTTATGCTACAACTTACGCTAATGCTACAGCTTATGCTAATGCTACAGCTAATGTTACAGCTAATGCTACAGAATTCACCAACACTTCAGCTTACGCTAATGCTACAGCTTATGCTAATGCTACAGCTAAGACCACAGTAGTGCTACAGCTAAGCTAATACTAGCACTTCAGCTAATGCCAATGCTTCAGCTAACACCAGTGCTTCAGCTAATGCCAATGCTACAGGTAAGCTAATGCTACAGCTATACTTTTGCCACAGCTATGCTAATGCTGCAGCTATGCTGAGGCTACAGCAAAGCTAACACTACAGCTGAGCTAATGCTACAACTACACTAACAGATGTAACTCCCAGGACATTTTTTTTAAACTTTGTTTATTAGTTTACAATAGACATACAGTCGTAAAAGTGTCCAGAGACTGTACATTAGGATAAAACATAAAGAAAATACCACAGAAAGGTGCCACCTCCAAATACACACAATTTAAAATGAATACTTTTTACTGCTTCAATTAGATACAGCTTTAGGAGGCTAGCAGTAAAAACAACTTAATTAAAAATAGTCCCTTGTATATATTGGTGTTGTTTAAGCCCATGAGCTGCATGATATAGTGGGATGATTTAGAAGTCCATATGGCTTAAAACATCTTCTCCTCCTGAGAGAAGAGAAAAAATGTAGAAACAATTTAGGTACCTTATAGGTAACAATTACCATAAATGTCTAAACAAACCACCCTCTTCTGTACTAATATCTGACTCTCTGGCAACTTTGACATGCTACAAACTGAAATGGTTATAAAATATTGTTCAGAGGCAACAGCACCTTTAAACCCCTTAACAGCATGGAAAGAAAACTTTTCTGCACCCAGACTTGAGCATAAATTAAAACAGGCATCGTAAGACGTTTCTACAGGAAGCCTTACTGGCTTAATAAATCCCTATAGAATAAAGACATTTATTAAATGTTCTTGAACCTAAACAGTTTTTCAGAAATCGCTGTACTGCAAGTGATCCAGCATGCCTTGACCAGGCCAATGGACCCCCGATTTCAAAACCTAAACAGCTTTCAGAAATCCTTCTAGTGCAAGGGATCCAGCGTGCGTGACCAGGCCACTAACCCCTCGATATCTGGAACCTAAACAGTTTTCAAGAATTCTCTGTACTGCAATGGATCCAGTGTGCCTTGACTTGCCCATGGCCCCTCGACTTCTGGAACCTACAATTTTGAGGAATCCTCTGTTAGCAAGGGATCCACATTGCCTTGTGCAGGCCATGGACCCTCCATTTCTGGAACCTAAACAGTTTTCAGGAATCCTCTGTACTGCAAGGGATCCAGCGTTACCTTGAACAGGCCATGCACCAGTTGATTTCTGGAACCTAAACAGTTTTCAGGAATCCTCTGAACTGCAAGAAAACCTAGTACATTGAGCAGGCCTCGGACCCTCGATTTCTGCAACCTAAACAGTTTTTCGAAATCCTCTGTACCGCAAGGGATCCAGCATGCCTTGACCAGGCCACGGACCCCGATTTCTGGAAGCTAAACAGTTTTCAGGAATCCTCTCTACTGCAAGGGTTCCAGCACGTCTTGAGCAGGACACAGACTAATCGACTTCTGGAACCTAAGCAGTTTTTCAGGAATTCTCTGTGCAAGGATTCAAGTGCCTTGACCAGGCAATTGACCCCTCAATTTCTGGAACCTAAACAGTTTTTCAGAAATCCTCTGTAATGCAAGACATCCAGCGTGCCTTGACCAGGCTATGGACCCATCGATTTCTGGAACCTATACAGTTTTTAGAAATCCTCTTTTCTACAAGGATCCAGCATGCCTTGACTAGGCTACGGACCCCCGATTTCTGGAACCTAAACAGTTTATTGAAATCCTTCTGTACCGCACGGATCCAGCAAGCCTTCACCAGGCCTCGGACCCCTCAATTTCTGCAACCTAAGCAGTTTTTAGGAAATCCTCTGTACTGCAAGGGATCCAGCGTGCCTTGACTAAGACACGGACCCTCAATTTCTGGAACGTAAAGTTTTCAGGAATCCTCCACTCAGGGAATCCAGTATGCCTTGACCAGGCCACAGATGCCTCTATTTCTGAAACCTTAGCAGTTTTCAGAAATCCTCTGTACAGCAAGAGATCCAGCATGCCTTGTCTAGGCCATGGACCTTTCAATTTCTGGAAGCTAAACAGTTTTCAGGAATCCACTGTTTGCAAGGGATCCAGCTTGCCTTGACCAGGCCATTGACCCCGCGGTTTCTGGAACCTAAACAGTTCTTCAGAAATCCTCTGTACCACAAGGGATCCAGCATGCCTTGGCCAGGCCACTGGACCCTCGACTTCTGGAACCTAAACAGTTTTTCAGAAATCTTCTCTACTGCATGGGATCCAGAGTGATTTCACCGCCATTGACCCTTGATTTCTGGAACCGAAACAGGTTTTCAGAAATCCTCTGTATTGCAAGGGATCCAGCATGCCTTCAGCAGGCCACAGGCCCTGCTGTTTCTGGAACCTAAAAGGTTCTTCTGAAATTCTCTGTACTGCAAGGGATCCAGCATGCCTTCACAGGCCACAGACCCCTCTATTTCTGGAACCTAAACAGCTTTTCAGAAATACTTTGTACCGCCGCAGGATCCAGCATGCTTTCACCCGGCCGTGGACTCCTCTATTTCTGCAACCTAAACAGCTTCTCATAATTCTCTGTACCATAACGGATCCAGCGTGCCTTGACAAGGCCACGGACCCCTCGATTTCTGTAACCTGAACAGTTTTCAGGAATCCTCTGTTCTGTGGGGATCTTGGGTTCCATGACCAGGCCACGGATTCCTCGATTTATGGAACCTAATTGGTTTATCAGGAATGCTCTCTACTGCAGGATCCAGCGTGCCATGACTAGCCACGGATCAGTCAATTTCTGGAACCTAAACAGTTTTCCAGGAATCCTCTCTACTCAAGGGATCCGGCGTGCTTTCACCCGACCGTGGACCACTCAATTTCTGCAACCTAAACAGCTTCTCAGAAATCTCTGTACCACAAGGGATGCAGTTGTGCCTTCCCAGGCCACGGACCCCTCGATTTCTGGAACTTAAACAGTTTTTCAGGAATCCTCTCACTGCAAGTGATCCAGCATGCCATGACCAGGCCACGCACCTCGACTTCTGGAACCTAAACAGCTCTAGAAATCCTCTGTTCCATACGGGATCCAGCATGCTTTCATTGGCTGGGACCCTCGATTTCTACAACCTAAACAGCTTCTCAGAAATCCTCTGTACCACAAGGGATGCAGCATGCCTTCCCAGGCCACGGACCCTCGATTTCTGGAACCTAAACAGCTTTCAGAAATCCTCTGTATTGCAAAGGGATACAATGTGCCTTCACCTGGCCAGGGACTGCCCGGTTTCTGGAACCTAAACAGTTCTTCAGAAATCCTCTGTCCAGCATGGGATCCAGTGTGCCTTCTCAGGCCAATGGACCCTTGATTTCTGCAACCTAAGACGTTTTCAGAATCCTCTGTACCGCAAGGGATATAAGCGTGCCTTCACGGCCACAGACCCGCAGTTTCTGGAACCTAAACAGTTCTTCAGAAATCCTCTGTACTGCAAGGGATCCAGCATGCCTTCACCTGGCCTCGGACCCCTCGATTTCTGCAACCCTAAGCAGTTTTCAGAAATCCTCTGTACAGCAAAGGGAACCAGCGTGCCTTGACTGAGGCCACGGACCTTCATTTCTGGAACCTAAAGCAGTTTTTCAGGAATGCACTGTTTGCAAGGATCCAGCTTGCCTTGACCAGGCCATTGACCCCTTGATTTCTGGAACCTAAAGGTTTCAGGAATCCTCTCTCTGCAAGGGTTCCAGCATGTCTTGACCAGGCCACGGACTGAGTCGACTTCTGGAACCTGAACAGTTTTCAGGAATTCTCTGTACTGAAAGGGATTCAGCGTGCATTGATCAGGCTACGGACCCCTCAATTTCTGGAACCCAAACAGTTCTTCAGAAATCCTATGTACTGCAAGGGATCCAGCGTGCCTAGACCAGGCCATGGACCCCATGGTTTCTGGAGCCTAAATAGTTCTTCAGAAATCCTCTGTCTGCAAGACATCCAGTGTGCCTTGACCAGGCCATGGACCCATCGATTTCTGGAACCTATACAGTTTTTAGAAATCCTCTTTTCCACAAAGGATCCAGCGTGCCTTGACTAGGCTATGGACCCCTCAATTTCTGGAACCTAAACAGTTTATCAGAAATCCTCTGTACTGCCGGGATCCAGCAAGCCTTCACCAGGCCTCAGACCCTCAATTTCTGCAACCTAAGCAGTTTTTGAAATCCTCTGTACTGCAAGGATCCATGAGCCTTGACTAAGCCACGGACCCCTCAATTTCTGGAACATAAAGTTTTCAGGAATCCTCCATACTGCTAGGAATCCAGCATGCCTTGACCAGGCCACAGATGCCTCTATTTCTGGAAACCTTAGCAGTTTTCGGAAACTCTGTGCAGCAAGAGATCCAGCATGCCTTGTCTAGGCAACAGACCTTCGATTTCTGGAACCTAAACAGTTTTCAGGAATCCTATGGCACTGTAAGGGATCCAGTGTGCCTAGACCAGGCCAGGACCCCATGTTTCTGGAACCTGGTAGTAGTTCTTCAGAAATCTTGTGTACTGCATGGGATCCAGCGTGCCTTGACCAGGCCATGGAACCCGCAGTTTCTGGAACCTAAGCAGTTTTTCAGAAATTCTTACTGCAGGGATCCAGCATGCCTTCACCATGCCATGGACCCCTCTATTTTCTGGAACCTAAACAGTTTTTCAGAAATCCTCTGTACCACAAGGGATCCAGCATGCCTTCACCATGCCATGGACCCCTCTATTTTCTGGAACCTAAACAGTTTTCAGAAATCCTCTGTACCACAAGGAATCCAGGTGCCTTGACCAGGCCATGGACCCCTCAATTTCTGCAAGCAAAACAGTTTTGAGAAATCCTCTGTCCCATGACGGGATCCAGTGTGCCTTGACCAGGCTATGGACCCCTCAAATTCTGGAACCTAAACAACTTTTCAGAAATCCTCTGCACAGCAAGGGTCCAGCATGCCTTCACCAGGCCACAGACCCTGTGGTTTCTGGAACCTAAGCAGTTTTTCAGGAATCCTCTGTACAGCTAAGGAACCAGTGTGCCTTGACCTGGCCACAGAGCTTTCGATTTCTGGAACCTAAGCAGTTTTTCAGGAATCCTCTGTACTGCATGGGATCCAGCGTGCCTTGACCAGTCCATGGACCCATCGATTTCTGGAACCTATACAGTTTTCAGGAATTCTCTGTTCTGCAGGTGATCTTGGGTTCCATGACCGGCTACGGATCCCTCGATTTCGGAAGCTAAACGTTTTTCAGGAATTCTCCTCATTGCAAGAGATCCAGCGCCATGACTAGGCCATGGATCCCTCAATCTCTGGAACATTAACCGTTTTTCAGGAATCCTCTCTACTGCAAGTGATCCAAGCGTGACATGACCAGGCCACACACCCCTCGACTTCTGGAACCCTAAACAGCTTTTCAGAAATCCTCTGTACCACAGGATCCAGCGTGCTTTCACCCAGACATGGACCCCTCGATTTCTGCAACCTAAACAGTTTTCAGAAATCCTCTGTGTTGCAAGGATGCAATGTGCCTTCACCTGGCCATGGACCGCCTGGTTTCTGGAACCAAAACAGTTTTTCAGAAATCCTCTGTACTGAAAGGATCCAGTGTGCTCACCAGGCCATGGACCCTTGATTTCTGCAACCTAAGACATTTTTCAGAAATACTCTGTACCACAAAGGGATCCAGCATGCCGTCACCAGGCCTCAGACACTGCGGTTTCTGGAACCCTAAACAGTTCTTAAAAATCCTCTGTACTGGAAAAGATCCAGCATGCCTTCCACCAGGCCTGGACCCCTCGATTTCTACGACCTAAGCATTTTTTGAAATCCTCTGTACGCAAGGGATCCAGCGTGCCTTGACCAGGCCAGGGACCCTCGCGATTTCTGGAATGTAAACAGTTTTTCAGGAATCTTATATATGCAACGTATCCAGCATGCCTTGACCAGGCCACGGATGCCTGGATTTCTGAAACCTAAGCAGTTTTTTCAGGAATCCTCTGTACAGCAAGGGATCCAGCATGCCTTGACTAGGCCGCGGACTAATCGACTTCTGGAACCTAAACAGTTTTCAGGAATTCTCTGTACTCGAGGATTCAGCTTGCCTTGACCAGGCAATGGACCCTCGATTTCTGGAACCCAAACAGTTTTATTAGAAATCCTCTGCACTGCATAGGATCCGAAGGATGCCTTCACCAGGCCATTGACCCCGTGATTCTCTGGAGCGTTAGCAGTTCTTCAGAAATCCTCTGTGCAGCAACAGATCCAGCGTGCCATCACCAGGCCATGGACCCCATGGTTTCTGGAACCTAAGGTTCTTCAGAAATCCTATATGTACTGCAAGGGATCCAGCGTGCCTAGACCATGCCATGGACCCCATGGTTTCTGGAACCTAAACAGTTCTTCAGAAATCCTCTGTACTGCAAAGGATCCAGAGTGTCTTGACCAGGCCATGGACCCCGTGGTTTGTTTAACCTAAACAGTTCTTCAGAAATCCACTCAGTGCAAGGGATCCAGCATGGCTTTACCAGGACACTGACATCACGGTTTCTGGAACCTAAACAGTTCTTCAGAAATCCTCTGTACTGCAAAGTGATCGAGCGTGCCTTCACCAGGCCACATACCCGCGGTTTCTGGATCCTAACCAGTTCTTCAGAAATCCTCTCTACTACAAGGGATCCAGTGTGCCTTGACCAAGCCCACGGACCCGTGGTTTTCTGAATCTAACCAGTTCTTCAGAAATCCTGTGTACTGCATGGGATCCAGCGTGCCTTGACCAGGCCACGTACCCCACAGTTTCTGGAACCTAAGCAGTTTTTCAGAAATCTTCTGTACCGCAGGGATCCAGCATGCCTTGACCAGGTCTTGGACCCCATGGTGTTTGGAACCTAAACAGTTTTTCAGAAATCTCTGTAATGCAAGGGATCCAGCATGCCTTCACCAGGCCATGGTTCCCTCGATTTCTGGAACTTAAACAGTTTTTAAGAATCCTCCCTACTGCAAGGGATTCAGCGTGCCTTGACCAGGCCATGGACCCTTTGATTTCTGGAACCTGACCAGTTTTCAGAAATCCTCTGTACTGCACAGGATCCAGCATGGCTTCACCAGGCCACTGACCTCATGTTTCCTGGAGCGTTAACAGTTCTTCAGAAATCCTCTGTACTGCAAGGGATCCAGAGAGCCATCACCAGGCCATAGACCCCACAGTTTCTGGAACCCAAACAGTTCTTCAGAAATCCTCCATACTGTAGGGATCCAGCATGCCTTGACCAGGCCATGGAGCCCTCAATTTCTGGAACCTAAACAGCTTTTCAGAAATCCTCTGTCTTGCAAGGAGCATCCAGTGTGCCTTGACCAGGCCATGGACCTCGGCAATTTCTGGAACCTGAACAGTTTTTAGAAATCCTCTGTACCACAAGGTGCCTTCACCAGGCCACAGACCCTGTGGTTTCAGAACCTAAACAGTTCTTCAGAAATCCTCTGTACTGCAAGGGATCCAGCGTGCATTTGACCAGGCCACGGACCCTTGAATTCTGGAACTTAAACAGTTTTTAAGAAATCCTCTGTGCCGAAGGAATCCATTGTGCCTTGAGCAGGACACGGACCCCTCAATTTCTGGAGCTTAAACAGCTTTTCAGAAATCTCTCTAGTGCAAGGGATCCAGCGTCCCTTGACCAGGCCCACTAACCCCTCGATTTCTGGAACCTAAACAGTTTTCAAGAATTTTCTGTACTGCAATGGATCCAGCGTGCCTTGACTAGGCCATGGCCCTCGACTTCTGGAACCTACAATTTTCAGGAATCCTCTGTTTGCAAGGGATCCAGATTGCCTTGTCCAGTCATATGGCCCTCATTTCTGGAACCTAAACAGTTTTCAGGAATCCTCTGTACTTCAAGTGATCCAGCGTGCCTTGAACAGGCCCTTGCCAGTTGGTTTCTGGAACCTAAACAGTTTTCAGGAATCCTCTGAAATGCAAGGAATCCAGTGTATATTTAGCAGGCCATGGACCCATCGATTTCTGGAACCTAAACAGTTCTTCAGAATCCTCTGTGCTGCAAAGGGATCCAGCGTGCCTCTGACCAGGCCATGGACCGCACGGTTTTTGGAACCTAAACAGTTTTTCAGAAATCTTCTGTAATGCAAGGCATCCAGCGTGCCTTGACCAGGCCATGGACCCCTCATTTTCTGGAACCTAAACAGTGTTTCAGGAATCCTCTGTGCTCAGGGGATCCAGCATGCCTTGACCAGGCCATGGATCCTTCAACTTCAGGAACCTAAAGAGTTTTTCAGGAATCCTCTGTACTGCAAGGGATCTAGCATGCCTTGACCAGGCCTCAGATCCCTCAATTTCTGGAACCTAAACAGTTTTTCAGAAATCCTCTGTACCACACGGATCCAGCATGCATTGACGAGACCATGGACCCCTCGTTTTTCAGGAACCTAAATAGCTTTTCAGAAATCCTCTGTGCATAGGGATGTAGAGAGCATTGACCATGCCATTGACTCCTCAATTTCTGGAACCTAAACAGTTTTTCAGAAATCCTCTGTACTGCAAGGATACAGCGTGCCTTGACCAGGCCATGGACTCCTCGATTTTGGAACCTCAACAGTTTTTCAGGAATCCTCTGTTCTGCAGGGGATGTAGGGTTCCATGATCAGGGCACGGATCCATCGATTTCTGGAACCTACACGTTTTTCAGGAATGCTCTCACTGCAAGGATCCAGCATGCCATGACCAAGCCATGGATCCCTCAATTTCTGGAACCTAAACAGTTTTCCAGGAATCCTTTGCTCCAAGGGATCCAGCGCGCATCTTGACGAGGCCACGGATTCCCTCGATTTCTGGAACCTAAACAGCTTTCAGAAATCCTCTGTACAGCAAGTGATCAGAATGCCTTCACCAGGCCATGAACCCTTGATTTCTGCAGCCCTAAGACATTTTTCAGAAATACTCTGTACCGCAAGGATCCAGCATGCCTTGACCAGCCACGGACCCTCAATTTCTGCAACCTAAGCAGTTTTCCAGAATCTCTCTGTGCTGCAAGGATTCAGTGTGCCTTGACTGAGGCCATGGACCTTTCAATTTCTGGAACCTAACAGTTTTTCAGAATTCTCTGTACTGCCGAGAGATCCAGCGTGCCTTCGGCAGACTCGGGACCCTCGATTTCTGTAACCTTGAGCAGTTTCTCAGGAATCCTCTCTACTGCCAGATATGAAGTGTTCTCTCCAGAGCCACTTACCCCACGATTCCTGGAGCTGCTAACAGTTCTTCAGAGATCCTCTGTACTTCAAGGGATCCAGTGTGCCATCACCAGGCCATGGACCCCAAGGTTTCTGATCCCAAAACAGTTCTTCAGAAATCCTCTGTACTGCAAGGGTTCCATCATGGCTTAACCAGGGCACTGACACTGTGGTTTCTGTAACCTAAACAATTCTTCAAAAATCCTCTGTACTGCAGGGATCCAGCATGCCTTCACCAGGCCATGGACCTCTTGATTTCTGGAACCTAACTAGTTCTTCAGAAATCCTCTGTTCTGCACCGGATCCAGTGTCCCTCACCAGGCCACAGACCCTCGATTTCTGGAACCTAACCTGTTCTTCAGAAATCCTCTCTGCAAGGGATCCAGTGTGCCTTGACGAGGCTGTGGCCCCGTGGTTTCTGGAACCTCACTAGTTCTTCAGAATTTTCTGTACTGCAAGGGATCCAAGTGCTTTGACCAGGACACAGACCCCATGGTTTCTGGAACCGAAGCAGTTTTCAGAAATCCTCTGTACTGCAAGGGATCCAGCTATGCCTGACCAGGCCACAGACCCCCGGGTTTTTGGAACCTAAACAGTTTTTCAGAAATCCTCTGTACTGGGGATCCAGCGATGCTTTGACCATACCGGACTCCTCGATTTCTGAAACCTAAACAGTTTTCAGGAATCTCTGTACTGAGGATCCAGCATGCCTTGACCAGGCCACGGTTCCTCAATTTCCGCAACCTAGGGCAGTTTTTCAGGAATCCTCTCTGACTGCAGGGATCCAGCATGCCTTCACCAGGCCACTTACACCACAATTCCTGGAGTGCTAACAGTTCTATAGAGATCCTCTGTACTGCAGGGATCCAGCGAGCCATCACCAGGCCATGGACCCACGGTTTCTGGATCCTAACAGTTCTTCAGAGAAATCCTCTGTACTGCTAGGGATCCAGCATGCTTTTGACCAGGCTATGGACCCTGCAGTTTCTGGAACCAAACACTTCTCCAGAAATTCTGTACTGCAAGGGATCCAGCATGGCTTAACCAGGGCACTGATGCCTTGGTTTCTGTAACCCAAACACTTCTTCAGAAATCCTCGTGCTGTGGGGATCCAGCATGCCTTCACCAGGCCATGGACCCCTTGATTTCTAGAACCTAACTAGTTCTTCAGAAACTCTTCTGTACCGTATGGGATCCAGCGTCCCTCACCAGGCCACGGACCCCTCGATTTCTGGAACCCACCAGTTTTCAAAAATCCTCTGTACTGCAAGGGATCCGCGTGCCTTGACCAGGACACAGACCCGTGGGTTTCTGGAACCCAAGCAGTTTTCAGAAATCCTGTACTGCAAGGGATCCAGCATGCCTTGACCAGGCCACAGACCCCACGGTTTTTGAACCTAAACAATTTTTCTGAAATCCTCTGTACTGCAAGGGATCCAGCGTTTTTGACCATGCCACGGACTCCTCGATTTCTGGAACCTAAACAGTTTTTCAGAAATCCTACTGTATGTATATACCGTTCTTGACCAGGCTAACGACCCCTCAATTTCTGCAACTTAAACAGCTTTTTCCAAAATTTTGTACTGCAAGGGATTCAGCATACATCACCAGGCCAAGGACCCCACGGTTTCTGGAGCTAAACAGTTCTTCAGAAATCATCTCTACTGCAGGGATCCAGTGTGCCTTGACCAGGCCATGGACCCCGTGGTTTCCGGAACTATCCAGTTTTTCAAGTCCTCTGTACCTGCAAGGTATCCAGCATGCCTTGACCAGGCCGCGGATCCCTCGATTCTGGAACCTAAACAGTTTTCAGAAATCCTCTGTACTGAAAGGTGCCTTGACTAGCTTATGATCCCTTGATTTCTGGAACCTACAGTTTTTCAGAAATCCTCTCTACCGCACGGGATCCAGCATGCTCACCGGCCACAGACCCTGAGGTTTCTAGAACCTAAACAGTTCTTCAGAAATCCTCTGTACTGCAAGGGATTCAGTGTGCCTTGACCAGGCCATGGACTCCTCGACTTGTGGAACCAAAACACTTTTCAGGAATCTTCTGTGCTGCAAAGGATCCAGCATCCCTTCACCAGCCCACAGACCCTCGACTTCTGAAACCTAAACAGTTTTTCAGAAACTCTGTATTGCAAGGGATCAGCGTGCCTCCACCAGGCCACAGACCACTGGATTTCTGGAACCTAAACAGCTTTTCAGAACCTCTGTGCCAGCAAGGATCCAGCATGCCTTGACTAGGCTGGGACCTTTTGATTTCTGGAACCTAAACAGTTTTTCAGGAACCCACTGTTTGCAGAGTTCCAGCTTGCCTTGACCAGGCCATGGACCCTCGATTGTTTAACCTAAATAGTTTTCAGGAATCCTCTGCACTGCAAGGGATCCAGCATGCCTTGACCAGGCCACAGACCCTCAATTTCAGGAACCTAAACAGTTTTTCAGAAATCCTCTGTACTGCACAGGATCCCGCGTGCCTTGACCAGGCCATGCACCCTCGATTTTCTGGAACCTAATCAGCTTCTCCAAATGCTCCCGTACTGCAAGGGATGTAGTGTACCATCACCAGGCCAGGACCCCATGGTTTCTGGAACCTAAACAGTTCTTCAGAAATCCTCTTTACCAAGGGATCCAGGTGCCTTGATCAGGCCATGGAACCCTGCGGTTTCTGGAACTAAAGAGTTCTTCAGAAATATTCTGTACTGCAAGGGATCCAGCATGCCTTTACCAGGGTACTGACACCATGGTTTCTGGAACCTAAACAGTTCTTTCAGATCCTCTATACCGGTAGGGATCCAGCATGCTTCTCCAGGCCACGGACCCTCTGTTTTCTGGAATCTAACCAGTTCTTCAGAGTCCTCTGTACTGCACTGTATCCAGCCTGCCTTCACCAGGCCACGGACCCCTCGATTTCTGGAACATAACCAGTTCTTCAGAATCCTCACTACTACAAAGGGATTCAGATTGCCTTGACGGGCCATGGACCCTGTGGTTTCTGGAACCTTTCAGTTCTTCCGTCTTCTGTACTGGGGATCAGCATGCCTTGACCAGGCCATGGCCACTTATTTTCTGGAACCTAAACCAGTTTTCAGGAATCCTCTGTACATTACAGGATCCAGCATGCCTTGACCTGGCTACGGACCCTTCAATTTCTGGAACCTAAACAGTTTTTGAGAAATCCTCTGAACCGTCACGGGATCAGCGTGCCTTGACCCTCAACCGGACCCTCGATTTCTGGAACTAAACAGCTTTTCAGAAATCCTCTATACTAAGGGATCCAGCATGCCCCTTCTTGAGCCCATGGAACCCTCAGTTTCTGGAACCTAAAAAGCTTTCCAATCCTCTGTACTGCAAAGTATCTAGCATGTCAAGACCAAGCCACTGACCCAACAGTTTCTGGAGCGTAACTAGTTCTTCAAAAAATCCTCCCTACTGCAAGGGATCTAGCATGCCTAACTGAGCCCGCAGACCCTGTGGTTTCTGGAACCTAAACAGTTTTCAAACTTCGCTGTACTGCAAGGGATCAGTATTTCCTTGAGGAATGGGACCCCTTGATTTCAGTAGCCTAAACAGTTTTTCAAGAATCCTCTGTGCCAAGGTATCCAGCATGCCTTGACCAGGCCATGGATCCCTCTATTTCTGGAACCTAAGCAGATTTTCAATCACTCAACTTTTGAGTGCGTGGCCAGGCCATGGACCCTAGATTTCACAAACCTAAACAGCTTTTCAGAAATCATCTGTACCCTAAGGGATCCAGTGACACCACAGCTTGGTGCTGGTGCTTATGCTTACATTTAACCGTTTATAGTACAGCCTATGCTTATGCTACAGCTCGTGTTTACGCTACAGCTCGCACTTATGCTACAGCTTATGCTTATGCCACAGCTTACTCTTGCACTAAACGTATTGTTTCAGCTTATGCTACAAATTATGCTAATGCCAGATCTAATGCCATAGTTACAGCCATGCTACAGCATCCACTAACTTCAGCCACGCCAGCACCACAGCTGCTTCCCACAGTAGCTACTAAGCCACCGCCAACGCCACAGCTAATTCCAACGCTACAGCAAATGCCAGTGCCACAGCTTAGCTAATGCCACAGCTATACTTTGCCACAGTTATGCTGAGGCTACAACATAGCTAACACCACAGCCAATGGTAGTGCTTATGCTTACATTAAAACTGTATATAGTACAGTTTGTACTTATTCTACAGCTCATGCTTATGCTACAGCTCGTGCTTATGTTTCAGCTCATTCTAATGCTACAGCTTATGCCTGGTGAAAATTAAACCTGTAATGTTTCAGCTTATGCTGGCTAACTTCACGCCAACGCTATAGCTAATGCTAATGCTACTGCTAACGCTACAGCTAATGCCACAGCATTCCCTTATACTAATGCTACAGCTTATGCTAATGCTACAGCTAAGTCCACAGTAGTGCTACAGTTAGCTTAATGCTATTGCCAATGCTTCGCCTAATGCCAATGCTTCAGCTAATGCCAATGCAACAGCTAAGTTAATGCTTCAGCAAGACTTTTGCCACAGCTATGCTGAGGCTACAACAAAGCTAACACTAGAGCTAATTCTAGTGCTTTTGCTTACATTTAAACTGTTTATAGTACAGCTCATGCTTATGCTACAGCTCGTGCTTAGGCTACAGCTTATGCTTATGCTGCAGCTTACTCTTGCATTAAATGTAATGTTTCAGCTTATTCTACAACTTACTCTTATGCTACAGCTTATGCTAATGCTACAGCTAATGTTACAGCTAATGGTACAGCATTCACTAACGCCATTAGCCACGCTTAGTGCTACAGCTGTCGTGCCAATAGTGCTACTGTTAAGCTTAATGCTAACGCCACAGCTGATCCAACGCTGCAGCAAATGCCAGTGCTACAGCTTAGCATATTTCACAGCTATACTTTTGGCCGCAGTTATGCTCGAGGCTGCAGCAAAAGCTAACACTACAGCCAATGCTAGTGCTTTATGCATTAAAACTGTATATAGTACAGTTTGTACTTATGCTTACAGCTCGTGCTTATGCTTCAGCTCATGCTAATGCTACAGCTTACGCCTCACACTAAACCCATGCTTCCAGCTTATCCTACTATGCTGCGCCAATGCTACAGCTAATGCTAATGCTGCTAACGTTACTGCTAATATTGCAGCATTCACTTAAGCTAATGCTACAGCTTATGCTAATGCTATAGCTAAGTCCACAGTAGTGCTACAGCTAAGCTAATGCTAATGCCAATGCTTCAGCTTTTGCCAATGCTACTGCTAAGCTAATGCTACAGCTAAGCTAATGCTAGAGCAATTCTTTTGCCACAGCTATGCTGAGGCTACAATAAAGCTAACACTACAGCTAATGCTAGTGCATTTGCTTACATTTAAACTGTTTATAGTGCAGCTCATGCTTATGCTACAGCTCGTGCTTATGCCACAGCTCATGTCTATGCCACAGCTCATGCTTATGCTACAGCTTGTGCTTATGCTACAGCTTATGCTTATGCTACAGCTTTCTCTTGCACTAAACGTAATGATCTTACTTCGAGATACAGCTCTTGCAGCAGGTTACACCATTTGGACTGAAGCTGCCAGGCGCCAGGACCCCACGGAAATTTTCTAGCTGGCTATCTTCAGCAGGGACTGCCCCCGACGTCAGTCCCGCCTCCGACTTCAGGCGTGGTACATAAGGGGGCGGTCCCGCCAGAATTCCCAGTTCTTTCCCGCCATTGAACTTGCATGCCTCGACCCTTCGGTCACTGTCTAGCGTGCAATGCGTGGTTTCTGAACTTCCCTTGGGAAATTGATAATTTTCAAAAAATCGTCTTCGTTTATGTCCTCTCCGACCTCGGGACATACATCGAAGTGCGCGTGTGGAAAACAGTTCCCCTTCAAGGACCCGCATTCTGCGTGTGTTCGGTGCCTGGGCCCAGACCACGACATCCAGGCCTGCTCCCTGTGCCAAGGGTTCAACAGTCGCACCAGAATCCATCGACAGAAGGCCCTCCAAGCGTTCCTGTTGGATGAAACACTGCGGGCCATGTCTTCAAAAGGGGAATCTTCCCACAAACATGCGGAGGAGAAGAAGAAGAGAGAGAAGGGCCTTCCCAGGTCGCCGGCTCGGGCCTCCAAGTCCCGCAGCTCCGGTTCGAGATCGGACCGGTCCCCGTCCAGGGCTTCTTCCCTCCCCCTGGCTGCGGTTCCTGTATCCAGGATGTCTCAGGCTCCCACCACCAGGCTGTCATCTTCTCCACCCGGGCGCTATGGCGAAGTCCGGGAACGCCACCACCATCGCTATAAGTCGGGCTCCCACCTCGCCCCCGACGCCTGGTCCTCCTCGGTGCCCCCTGAAGACTCTTGAACTTACGCCTTAAAGAGGCTAGTCGACACGACGCCGGGCTATTCACAGCCATTCGTCATCGCTCCTCTGAGCCATCATCGTCGGCCAGCCACGGCTCGCCTCGTTTTCACATCGGACGCCGGGGGCCCAACGTCCGCCTTGCTCTGAGAGGAGGGCTCCTGTACTCTGATTGTTGTCGGGTAGGAGTCCTCACAGAGGAGGAATCGACACAGCCCGAAGACCAGACGGCGATCCCGCCTCGCTGCAGTCTCCAGGGCTCCCTGCTTCACCGAGGCCCCTCTGGAGCCGCCGCGGGAGCCGGGCGCTCGCCTCGGGCGTCAGAGCCTGTCGCTGGACTGTCTCTTTCGAGGTGAAGGACCTCCTCATGACTGGTGGGATGACCATTAGAAGGACGTGGCACCCCAGTCCTCCTCCTCCTCCTCCTCTCCTTCTCCCACTACCTCCACTTCTGCCCTGCCTCCACCTCCTCTGCACCTGTGAGGTCAGTCACCTCCATTCCGTCCCTAGGAGCCTGAACTCTCCCAGGGCTCAATGATTCTAAGAGGAGACCTCCGGCGAGATCTTCTTCTTCTGGATCACCCAGCCCCAAGATCCAGAAGACGCTGGCTGCTCGCTGTCGACGGAGGCCACAGGATCAGTTTATTCCACTTTGAGATCCTGCTCCAGTCTCAGTTCCTTCACTGGACCCATGTGGAGACTCCACGGTCTCCTCCGGATGACCCCTCGGCTCATGGATATTTTTACTATATCCAGGAGAACATGGGTGGGAAGCTGAGGAGTTGGACCTCGAGAGGTTCGCCTGGCACAATATCTTCCGCCAGAAGGACCCCAAGCCGTGGTGGTGCCACCCTTGGTGGACACCTTTGTGGACATCACCAAGGCTGCATGGAAGCATCCACACTCGTTATCGGTGGTGCAGAAGAAAGCTGACCGTCTGTACAGAGCTCCTAGGCAGGACCAGTACCTGACGCAACAACCTCTGCCCGATTCTCTGGTCATAACAGCCTCACATGTCTGGTCTCAAAAGCTGCAACATCTGAGCACCCTGCCACCGGACCCAGAGTCTAAGCAGTTGGATTCCTTGGGTAGGCACACGTACGCATCCACTACTTGTGCCATTAGGTCCCTGAATTATCTGACTCACATGGTGCAGTTTCAGAATGCCCTATGGGAGCAGGGTCTAGAGGTGGCTGAAAAGCTGCCTGATGGTGAGCAAAAGGAGGAGATGCTCCAGCTTCTCCGCACGGGTTCAGACGTAGGGACCCAAGTTCTTAGAGCCGCATATGACTCTTCAGACTCCTCGGCCAGAGCGGCAGCTTCAGGCATTTGCCTCCGGAGGCACTCATGGCTCCGTGTCTCCGGCTTCACCCCGGACGTCCAGATAAATATTATGGATGCCCCCTTTGAGGGAGAAGTTTCATTTGGTAACCCATCCGAAAGGATTATTACCAAACTCCAAGAGGCCGGAAAGGCGGTTAGGTCGGTCCAGGCAATGTACCGGCCGAGGCTTGGTTCCTTTCGCAGGCACCAAGGCCGTTTCCGTGGGCAGGCTCAGAGGCAGCAACCCCGTTCCGCCACACAACAGAGGGGCTCTGGTTTCTGAAGAACCCAGGGAAAACAGCCCGACAGCAAGGGTCAGCGCACTTCAAAGGCTTCCCAGCCAGCGGGCCCTTCCGCCGCCACAGCATGACTCCTTTCTGGCCCCCGCCCCTTAGATCAACGGGATGTTATGGTCGGGGGTCGCATTGCAAACTTCCAGTCGGGATGGCAGGCAATTACCACTGACAGGTGGGTGCTTCAGTTGGTCAGCATCGGCCACTTTTTAGAGTTCGCAGAACAGCCACCCTCGAGGCCTCCTCTGCCTCCCCCGTATTCTGGCCAGCATGGCGCCTAATTTGGCGAGAAGTGGCTGTTAATCCCAAGTAAGGGGCGACATAGCATGTTCCGGGAAACCAGAGAGGACTAGGGTACTATTCTCACTTCTTCCTGGTTCCCAAGAAAACAGGGGCCCTCCGTCCTATTCTGGACCTGAGCGACCTCAATTTATCAGTCGCTTACAAAAGATTCCGCATGGTGACCCTTCCGGGTCTCATTCCCATGCTAAACAAGGTGCCTATTTAGCATCCTTAGACATGCAGGATGCCTACCTGCACATCCCCATAGATCGAGCGCATCAGAAGTTCCTGAGCTTCGAGTTCTTAGGCCACCACTTTCAGTTCCGGGCTCTCCCTTTCGGACTGTCTTCCGGTCCAAGGGGTCTTTACCAAGTGCATGGCAGTCGTGGCAGCTGCTCTGAGGAGAAAGGGCCACTATGTGTTCCCGTACCTCGACGATTGGCTTCTCATGGCCGTCTCCAGCGAGGCGCTTCTGCAGGCAATCCAGGACACTCAGGATCTGTTCAGATCGCTAGGAATTCTCATAAACCAGGAGAAGTCTGTCTTGGTACCATCACAAAACCTGCAATTTATAGGAGCAGTACTGGACATGGTCCAGGAAAGGGCTTTCCTTCCAGCCGACAGGGCGGAACGCATCAGGTCTCTTATAGGGGACCTATCAACGAACCAGACTGCTTCGGCCAGATCGGTCCTTCGTCTGATTGGACAAATGGCTGCAGCCATTCCTACGGTCCTTCTCGCAGGACTCCACATGCGAATAACACAGTGGATGCTCAAGGCGCAGTGGGACCAGAGGCAAGACCATTTGCAGCATCCAGTCAGGATCACGAGATGTGTGATTCAGGATTGGCAAAGGTGGTTAGCCCCTGGGTTGCTCTCCAAGGGCGTCCCGTTTGCAGCGCTGTCCCCAGAGATAACCCTCACCATGGACACTTCAGGTCTCGGGTGGGGAGCACACCTGGATGGGGTGAAGTCTCGGGGTGTATGGAGCCCGCTGGAGGCTCATCTCCACATCAATGTCCTAGAGATGAGAGTGGTCCTCTATGCACTCCAGGCTTTCCAGTCCATGATTCCGCTGTGCACTATCATGCTTCAGACGGACAACACGGCGGTGATGTATTACCTCAACAAACAAAGAGGCGCTCACTCTAACCCCCTATGCAGGGAGACCATGAGAGTGTGGGATTGGGTAATCGGACATGGCGCAAACTTGATCGCTGTACACATCCCCGGTGTGGACAACATGATCGCAGATGGCCTGAGTCGCTCCCAGGCCAGAGTCCATGAGTGGGAACTTCTTCAGGAGGTGGCAGAGGATCTGTTCCTTCGATGGGGTACTCCAGAGCTGGATTTGTTCGCGTCCCCATCCAACGCAAAACTGCCCAATTTTTGCTCGCTAGATCCAGGGCCTGGTGTTTTCTGGCAAGACGCATTGTCACCTCCTGGGTGAACAGATTCCTTTACACCTTCCCTCCTTCCGCTGATCCAGAGAGTTCTTCAAACTGCGCAGGGAGCATGCACCTAATAATTCTGTGGCTCCATGGCCCAGACAGATATGGTTCCCATTGCTGGTTCAGCTACTCGGGAACCACCGCCCGCTCAACTCCCACCTTCTGTCTCAGGAGAAAGGTTCATTGCTGCATCCGGATCTCCGTTCTTTGAACCTGCATGCATGGCTCCTAGAGACATAGCCATTTTGCACCACGGGGTCTCGCAAGAGGTTGCCGAGGTCCTCTCTGCAGCCAGAAAGCCGGCAACGCATGCTACATACGCCATGCAGTGGCATCGTTTTTGTTTATGGTCATGGGCTTGTGATCTTTCCTCTTTAGGTTGTAACGTGGGGGTAGTCTTGGACTACCTCCTTTCCCTATTCCATTCGGGGCTGGCCTACTCCTCTATTAAGGTGCACCTGTGCGCTATTTCAGCCTACCACCTGCCAGTGGGGTAACGCACTATTGCTCAGCTTGACTCTTCTCAGGAGTTTCTGAGAGGGGTGTTACACCTTAGGCCTCCTATCAAGGACCCGGTTCCTCCATGGGATCTCCTTTTTGTCCTGGAACAGCTCACGCTTCCTCCCTTTGAACCAGCCGCAGATTGCGAGCTACATTTTCTGTCGTGGAAGACGTCATTTTTAGTTGCCGTTACTTCAGCTAGAAGGATTTCTGAGCTTCATGCTCTCATGTGTAAAGAGCCTTATTTGGTTTTTCACCGGGACGGAGTATCTCTGAGGACGAACCTGAAGTTTTTGCCTAAGGTGGTTTCGACACTCACTTTAAATCAAGACATCGACCTTCCGGTCTACTTCCCGAGTTATTCAAATAGAGGGGAGGCTTTGCTCCACACTCTGGATGTTCACCGCAGTCTGAGGTATTACCTCAACAGAACTAAGCCCTTTCGGGCTTCTGACCAGCTCTTCGTCTCATTTGTGCAGAGAATGAGAGGCCGGCCGGTATCTAGGCAATCTTTGTCCCACTGGCTTGTGCAGTGTATTTCACACTGTTATCAGTCTAAGCAAATGCCCCTCCCGGGTTCCATCCAGGGTCATTCCACCTGGGGTGTGGCCACTTCCTTTGCAGCACCCAAAATGTCTCACCATCTTCCATTTTGCGCTGCAGCTACTTGAGCTCCGTGATACCTTTATCAGGCATTACAGTCTGGAAATAGCCTTCAGGCGTAAGGGTCGGTTTCAGCCTAGCGGTGTTGCAAGGCCTCCTGTCCTGAGTCAGGATTTGATTGTTTTTTCTCTGCTTCTTCCTCTTCCTCCTCCCGAGTTTTTGGGCAGCTGCTATTGCTTGGGAATCAGTCCTAATGGATTTGTTGCAAGAGCTGTATCTCGGCGGTGATAGTACAGTTACGTAAGAACTGACCGTAACAGTAGATCTCGAGAACAGCTCTTGGCAGGCACCTTCCGCCCACCTTTCCCCTTGAAGAGACATGGCTCGCTTAAAAAATGCTTAAGAAGTCCAGTGCAGGGATTTATTTGGGAATGAGTGAAGTTATATTGATCGAGTCGGGAATTTATTCCCTTATTGCCTTCTGACGGCGGATCCTCGGTCTCCTCTTCTGATGTCATCGTGCGGCCGGGAGTCTCCGACCGGAGAACTGGGGATACTGGCGGGACTACCACCTTATGTACCACGCCTGACGTCGGAGGCGGGACCGACGTCGGGGGCGGTCCCCGCTGAAGATAGCTAGCTAGAAAATTACCGTGGGGTCCTGGCGCTTGGCGGCTTCAGTCCAAATGGTGTAACCTTCTGCAAGAGCTGTTCTCGAAGATCTACTGTTACGGTAAGTTCTTACGTAACTGTACTTTTCAGCTTATTCTACAACTTACTCTAATGCTACAGCTTATGCTAATGCTACAGCTAATGTTACATCTAATGCTGCAGCAATCACTAAAGCTACAGCTTATGCTAGTGCTACAGCTAAGTCACAGTAGTGCTACTGCTAAGCTAATGCTAATGCTACAGCTAATGCCAATGCTACTGCAAATGCCAGTGCTACAGCTTAGCTAATGCTACAGCTATACTTTTGCCACAGTTATGCTGAGGCTATAACAAAGCTAACACTACAGCTAATGCTAGTGCTTATGCTTACATTAAAACTGTATATAGTACAGTTTATTGCTTATACTTCTGACTCATGCTTGTACCACAATGGTGCTATGCTTCCAGCTCGCAGCGACGCTACAGCTTTACGCCAGCTTAAACCCATCGCTTCAGCTTATGCCAACTTATGCCAACGCTACAGCTAATGCTAATGCTACTGCTAACATTGCAGCAAATGCTACAGCATTCACTTACGCTAATGCTACAGCTTATGCTAATGCTATAGCTAAGTCCACAGTAGTGCTACAGCTAAGCTAAGGCTAATGCCAATGCTTCAGCTATTGCCAATGCTTCAGCTAATGCCAATGCTACAGCTAAACTAATGCTACAGCTAAGCTAATGCTAGAGCAATACTTTTGCCACAGCCATGCTGAGGCTACAACAAAGCTAAGACTACAGCTAATGCTAGTGCTTATGCTTACATTTAAACTGCTTATAGTACAGCTCATGCTTATGCTACAGCTCGTGCTTATGCCACAGCTCGTGCTTATGCTACAGCTTATGCTTATGCTATTGCTTACTCTTGCACTAAACGTAATGTTTCAGCTTATGCTACAACTTACTCTAATGCTACACCTTATGCTAATGCTACAGCTAATGTTACAGCTTATGCTACAGCATTCATCAACTCTACAGCTTATGCTAGTGCTACAGCTAAGTCACAGTAGTGCTACTGCTAAGCTAATGCTAATGTTAAAGCTAATGCCAATGCTACAGCAAATGCCAGTGCTACAGCTTAGATAATGCTACAGCTATACTTTTGCCACAGTTATGCTGAGGCTACAACAAAGCTAACACTACAGCTAATGCTAGTGCTTATGCTTACATTAAAACTGTGTATAGTACAGTTTGTATTTATGCTACAGCTCATGCTTATGCTACAGTTCATGCTTATGCTACAGCTCATGCTTATGCTACAGCTCGTGCTTATGCTACAGCTCGTGCTTATGCTTCAGCTCGTGCTAATGCTACAGCTTACGCTTATGCTATAGCTTACTCTTGCACTAAACTTAATGTTTCAGCTTATGCTACAACTTACTCTAATGCTACAGTTTATGCTAATGCTAAAGCTAATGTTACAGCTAATGCTACAGCGTTCACTAACGCTACAGCTTACGCTAGTGCTACAGCTAAGTCACAGTAGTGCTACTGCTAAGCTAATGCTAGTGCTACAGCTAATTCCAGTGCTACAGCAAATGCCTGTGCTACAGCTTAGCTAATGCTACAGCTATACTTTTGCCACAGTTATGCTTTCACCAAAACTATGCTGAAGCTACAGCAAAGCTAAGACTACAGCTCATGCTAGTGCTTATGCTTACATTAAAACTGTTTATGCCACAGCTCATGATTATGCTACAGCTCATGTTTATGCTACAGCTTACTCTTGCACTAAATCTAATGCTTCAGCTTATACAACAGCTTACGCTAATGCTACAGCTCATGCCAATTATAATTAATCAGGAGCTAGCACACTTGCCTCAGAGAACAGGGGGATCAGAGGGCTGTGGGTTCAGTTCCCTCATCTGGCACTTGGGTTAATATCCCTGTACTGACACTGTAATGCAGCATGAGAGGGGTGCTGCATTTCTGAGGTGCTGTCTTTCGGATTAGATGTTAAACCGAGGTCCCATCTGCCTGGATTGGTGATAGTTCAGGTGGATGTTGAAGATCCCATGGCATTTGTCGAAAAGAGTTTGGGAATTTTCCCGGTGTCCTGGCCAAATTTCCCTCATTCACTAAAAATACCATCAACAGCTTAATCTGGTTCAAGGTCAGTTGGCATTCATCTGTATCCCCCTTCCCCGGGTCGTGCCTGAAAATAGGCAGGACTTGTCTAGTGCACTTACCCGGTCAACAAAAGCTAAATAAATAATAAATAATAAATAAATAATTCTACAGCTAAGAGTACACCTAATGCTACAGCATTCACTAACGTTACAGCTTACGCTAGTGCTACAGCTAAGTCACAGTAGTGCTATAGATAAGCTAATGCTAATGCTATAGCTAATGCCAGTACTTCAGCAAAGCTAATGCTACCGCTGTACTTTTGCCACAGCTATGCTGAGGCTACAAGAAAGCTAACACTGCAGCTAATGCTAGTGCTTATGCTTACATTAAAACTGTTTATTGTACAGTTTGTACTTATGCTACAGCTCCTGCTTATGCTACAGCTCATGCTTATGCTATAGCTCGTGCTTATGCTACAGCTTGTGCTAATGCTACAGCTTACGCTTACGGTACAGCTTATGCTTGCACTAAACCTAATGCTTCAGCTTATGCTACAACTTACACCAATGCTACAGCTAATGCTAATGCTGCTGCTAACGTTACAGCTAATGCAACAGCATTCACTTACGCTAATGCTACTGCTTATGCTAATGCTACAGCTAAGTCCACAGTAGTGCTACAGCTAAGCTAATGCTAATGCCAATGCTTCAGCTAATGCCAATGCTACAGCTAAGCTAATGCTACAGCTAAGCTAATGCTAATGCCAATGCTTCAGGTAATGCCAATGCTTCAGCTAATGCCAATGCTACAGCTAAGCTAATGCTACAGCAATACTTTTGCCACAACTATGCTGAGGCTACAAAAAAGCTAACACTACAGCTAATGTTAGTGCTTATACTAACATTTAAACTGTTTATAGTACAGCTCGTGCTTATGCCACAGCTCGTGCTTATGCCTCAGCTCGTGCTTATGCTATAGCTTACTCTTGCACTAAACGTAATTTTTCAGCTTATGCTACAACTTACTGTAATGCTACAGCTAATGCCAATGCTACAGCAAATGTCAGTGCTGCTGCTTAGCTAATGCTACAGCTATACTTTTGCCACAGTTATGCTGAGGCTACAACAAAGCTAGCACTACAGCTAATGCTAGTGCTTATCCTTACATTAAAACTGTATACAGTACAGTTTGTACTTATGCAACAGCTCATGCTTATGCTACAGCTCATGCTTATGCTACAGCCTCGTAGCTTATGCTACAGCTCGTGTTTATGCTTTGGTCGCGGCTAATGCTACAGCTTACGTTTACGCTACAGCTTATGCTTGCACTAAACCTAATGCTTCAGCTTATGCTACAACATACGCCAACGCTACAGCTAATGCTAATGCTACTGCTAAAGTTACAGCTAATGCTATAGCATTCACTTACGCTAGTGCTACAGCTAAGTCCACAGTAATGCTACAGCTAAGCTAATGCTAATGCCAATGCTTCAGCTAATGCCAATGCTACAGCTAAGCTAATGCTACAGCTAAGCTAATGCTACAGCAATACTTTTGCCACAGCTATGCTGAGGCTACAACAAAGCTAACACTACAGCTAATGCTAGTGCTTATGCTTACATTTATACTGTTTATTGTACAGCTCATGCTTGTGCCACAGCTCATGCTTATGCCACAGCTCGTGCTTATGCTACATCTTATGCTTATGATACAGCTTACTCTTGCACTAAACGTAATGTTTCAGCTTATGCTACAACTTACACTAATGCTACAGCTTATGCTAATGCTACAGCTAATGTTACAGCTAATGCTACAGCATTCACTAACGCTATAGCTTACGCAAGTGCTACTGGTAAGTCACAGTAGTGCTACTGCTAAACTAATGCTAATGCTACAGTTAATGCCAATGGTACAGCAAATGCCAGTGCTACAGCTTAGCTAATGCTACAGGTATACTTTTGCCACAGTTATACTTTCACCAAAACTATGCTGAAGCTACAGAAAAGCTAACACTACAGCTCATGCTAGTGCTTATGCTTGCATTAATACTGTTTATGCCCAGCTCGTGCTTATGCTAGAGCTCATGCTTACGCTACTGCTTACTCCTGCACTAAACCTAATGCTTCAGCTTATGCAACAGCTTACGCTATTGATACAGCTCATGCCAATTGTAATGAATCAGTAGCTAGCACACTCGCCTCTGAGGCCGGGAGATCAGAGGGCTGTGGGTTCAGTTCCCAGATCTGGCACTTGCGTTAATATTCCAGTACTGACACTGTAATACAGCATGAGAGGGGTGCTGCATTTCTGAGGTGCCGTCTTTCAAATGAGACGTTAAACCGAGGTCCCATCTGCCTGGATTGGTGAAAGTTCAGGTGGATGTTAAAGATCCCATGGCATTTATCGAAAAGAGTTGGGGAATTTCCCCGGTGTCCTGGCCAAATTTCCCTCATTCACTAAAAATACCACCAACAGCTTAATCTGGTTCATGGTCAGTTGGAATTTATCTGTGTCCCCCTCCCCCGGGTAGTGCCTGAAAATAGGCAGGATTTGTCTAGTGCTCTTACCCGGTCAACAAAAGCTAAATAAATAATAAATATGTAATTCTACAGCTAAGATTACAGCCAATGCTACAGCATTCACTAACGTTACAGCTTACTCTAGTGCTACAACTAAATCACAGTAGTGCTACAGCTAAGCTAATGCTAATGCTACAGCTAATGCCAATGCTTCAGGTAATGCCAATGCTTCAGCTAATGCCAATGCTACAGCTAAGCTAATACTGCAGCTAAGCTAATGCTACAGCACTACTTTTGCCACAGCTATGCTGAGGCTACAACAAAGCTAACACTACAGCTAATGCTAGTGTTTATGCTAACATTTAAACTGTTTATAGTTCAGCTCACGCTTATGCCTCAGCTCGTGCTTATGCTGCTGCTCATGCTTATGCCACAGCTCGTGCTTATGCCACAGCTCGTGCTTATGCTACAGCTTATGCTTATCCTACAGTTTACTCTTGCACTAAATGTAATGTTTCAGCTTATGCTACAACTTACTCTAATGCTGCAGCTTATGCTAATGCTACAGCTAATGTTACAGCTAATGCTACAGCATTCACTAACGCTACATCTTACGCTAGTGCTACAGCTAAGTCACAGTAGTGCTGCTGCTAAGCTAATGCTAATGCTACAGCTAATGCCAATGCTACAGCAAATGCCAGTGCTACAGCTTAGCTAATGCTACAGCTATACTTTTGCCTCAGTTATGCTGAGGCTACAACAAAGCTATCTCTACAGCTAATGCTAGTGCTTATGCTTACATTAAAAACTGTATATAGTACAGTTTGTACTTATGCTACAGCTCATGCTTATGCTACAGCTCATGCTTATGCTATAGCTCGTGCTTATGCTACAGCTCGTGCTTATGCTTCAGCTCGTGCTAATGCTTCAGCTTACGCTTATGCTACAGCTTATGCTTGCACTAAACCTAATGCTTCAGCTTATGCTACAATCCCACGCCGACCACAGCCAATGCCATGCTACTGCTAATCGCTATAGCTAATGCTACAGCATTCACTTACGCTAATGCTGCAGCTTATGCTAATGCTACAGCTAAGTCCACAGTAGTGCTACAGCTAAGCTAATGCTAATGCCAATGCTTCAGCTAATGCCAATGCTTCAGTTAATGCCAATGCTACAGCTAAGCTAATGCAACAGCTATGCTAATGCAACAGCTATACTTTTGCCACAGCTATACTGAGGCTACAATATAACTAACACTACAGCTAGTCCTAATGCTTATGCTTACATTTAAACTGTTTATAGTACAGCTCGTGCTTATGCTACAGCTCTAGCTTATGCCACAGCTCGTGCTTATGCTACAGCTCGTGCTTATGCTACAGCTTATGCTTATGCTACAGCTTACTCTTGCACTAAACGTAATGTTTCAGCTTATGCTACAACTTACTCTAATGCTAATGCTTATGCTAATGCTACAGCTAATGCTACAGCATTCACTAACGCTACAGCTTACGCTAGTGCTACAGCTAAGTCACAGTAGTGCTACTGCTAAGCTAATGCTAATGCTACAGCTGATGCCAATGCTACAGCAAATGCCAGTGCTACAGCTTAGCTAATGCTACAGCTATACTTTTGCCACAGTTATGCTTTCACCAAAACTATGCTGAAGCTATAGCAAAGCTAACACTACAGCTCATGCTAGTGCTTATGCTTACATTAAAACTGCTTATGCCACAGGTCGTGCTTACGCTACAGCTTACTCTTGCGCTAAACCTAATGCTTCAGCTTATGCAACAGCTTACGCTAATGCTACAGCTCATGCTATTGATAATGAATCAGTAGCTAGCACACTCGCCTCTGAGGCTGGGAGATCAGAGGGCTGTGGGTTCAGTTCCCACATCTGGCACTTGGGTTAATATCCCAGTACTGACACTGAAATGCAGCATGAGAGGGGTGCTGCATTTCTGAGGTGCCGTCTTTCAGATGAGACGTTAAACTGAGGTCCCATCTGCCTGGATTGGTGATAGTTCAGGTGGATGTTAAAGATCCCATGGCACTTATCGAAAAGAGTTGGGGAATTTCCCCGGTGTCCTTGTCAAATTTCCCTCATTCACTAAAAATACCACCAACAGCTAAATCTGGTTCAAGGTCAGTTGGCATTCATATGTATCCCCCTCCCCCGGGTCGTGCCTGCAAATAGGCAGGATTTGTTTAGTGCACTTACCCGATCAACCAAAGCTAAATAAACAATAAATAATAAATAAATAATTCTACATCTAAGATTACACCTAATGCTACAGCATTCATTCGTTACAGCTAGGTCACAGTAGTGCTACAGCTAAGCTAATGCTACAGCTAATGCCAGTGCTACAGCAAAGCTAATGCTACAGCTGTACTTTTGCCACAGCTATGCTGAGGCTACAACAAAGCTAACACTACAACTAATGCTAGTGCTTATGCTTACATTAAAACTGTTTATAGTACAGTTTGTACTTATGCTACAGCTCATTCTTATGCTACAGCTCATGCTTATCCTATAGCTTGTGCTTATGCTACAGCTCGTGCTTGCACTAAACCTAATGCTTCAGCTTATGCTACAACTTACGTTAACGCTACAGCTAATGCTAATGCTACTGCTAACGTTACAGCTAATGCTACAGCATTCACTTACGCTAATGCTACAGCTTATGCTAATGCTACAGCTAAGTCCACGGTAGTGCTACAGCTAAGCTAAAGCTAATGCCAATGCTTCAGCTAATGCCAATGCTTCAGCTAATGCCAATGCTACAGCTAAGCTAATGCTACAGCAATACTTTTGCCACAGTTATGCTGAGGCTACAACAAAGCTAACACTATAGCTAATGCTAGTGCTTATGCTTACATTTAAACTGTTTATAGTACAGCTCGTGCTTATGCCACAGCTCGTGCTTATGCCACAGCTCGTGCTCATGCTACAGCTTATGCTTATGCTACAGCTTACCCTTACACTAAACGTAATGTTTCAGCTTATGCTGCAACTCACTCGAATGCTACAGCTTATGCTAAAGCTACAGCTAATGTTACAGCTAATGCTACATCATTCACTAATGCTACAGCTTCCGCTAGTGCTATAGCTAAGTCACAGTAGTGCTTCTGCTAAGCTAATGCTAATGTTACACCTAATGCCAATGCTACAGCAAATGCCTGTGCCACAGCTTAGCTAATGCTACAGCTATACTTTTGCCACAGTTATGCTTTCACCAAAACTATGCTGAAGCTACAGCAAAGCTAACACTACAGGTCATGCTAACGCTTATGCTTACATTAAGTAAGCAATAACACACGATGAGGTGTGGTTTATAAGCCTACAAAGAGCCTAGGGTGGCAGCGCCGAAGTGCCTTATGCCACTGGGCGTGTTTTATCAGGGCGTATAAACCACACTGGAGTGTGTTATTGGCGCTTATAAAATAGGCTGATAAGTAACTAGTTCATTATAAAAAAAATAAAAATAAAAAAAAAAATAAAATTAGTAAAAAGATGTAAAGTGAGGTTTAAAATATTGAGTAAAAAATAGTCCCTCATTTGTCCACATTTAGAAAGAAAGGTACTGGTCAAATTATTTGTTTTTCTCTCCTGACAATGTATTTGTAACTGAGAGAGAGTCTCATCATATTGTATTGTTAAGTGACACTTACTGTGCTTACTAGTTTGAACTGTAAATTTTGGATTAAATGTAGCCTCGCCGGCACAAAACGGTTGCTGAGCCCATCACCACATCGCGTGCCAGCATGACGTGTTTTCAATAAAATGGACAATATAAAAACTTCCATTTCCCACAAAAACACTACATTTCATCTACAGGATACCACTATAATATAAAAAAGTAACCTGCAGTTTTGTACAGAAGCAGAGACACGCAGTACAACAGAGCAATCAAGGAGACTGGGAGCGAGCATGTCCTCAGGAGCCTCCGTAAACAACGTTTGAAGTGGTTTACGTTTATTACAGTCAGGTTTTCGAGGTAGCGCTCCTGTTTCTGGACAAAACTGCAGGTTACTATTTTATATTATACTGGTATCCTGTAGATGAAATGGAGTGTTTTTGTGGCAAATTGATGTTTTTATATTGCCCATTTGTTTGATAGCACGTCATGCTGGCACGCGATGTGGTGATGAGCTCGGCAACCGTTTTGTGACGGCTAGGCTACATTTAATCCGAAATTTGGAAAAAGTGTTTAAAAACATTTTGCTGTTGTTGCTGTATAATTACAGGTTTTCTTATGTTGTGAAAGAGGCAGAGGTAGGCAGACCGGAGCTAGGTCACAGCGATGGATGTCGCGCTGCGAGCTGTGCCAGGCTTTGTTTCTGTTTTCAGCAGGCACAGCTCACTGATCCTGTGCTGTTGTTGAGCTGGGGAATGAAGGGTAGTGCCGGTTGCTACAATACCAGGGATTAAGGACACGGCTAGGGGGGTGAAACAGCCAATCAGTGGCTTCGTTTTTTTTGCCCATTTTATAAAACTGCTTATGCCACAGCTCGTGCTTATGCCACAGCTCGTGCTTATGCCACAGCTCGTGCTTATGCTACAGCTTATGCTTATGCTACAGCTTACTCTTACACTAAACGTAATGATCTTACTTCGAGATACAGCTCTTGCAGCAGGTTACACCATTAGGACTGAAGCCGCCAGGCGCCAGGACCCCACGGAAATTTTCTAGCTAGCTATCTTCAGCGGGGACCGCCCCCGACGTCGGTCCCGCCTCCGATGTCAGGCGTGGTACATAAGGGGGCGGTCCCGCCAGAATCCCCAGTTCTTTCCCGCCGTTGAACTTGCATGCCTCGACCGTTTGGTCACTGACTAGTGCGCGACGCGTGGTTTCGGAACTTCCCTCGGGAAATTGAGAATTTTCAAAAACCGATCTTCGCTGATGTCCTCTCCGACCTCCGGACATACATCCAAGTGCACGTGTGGAAAACTGATCCCCTTCAAGGACCCGCATTCTGTGTGTGTTTGGTGCCTGGGCCCAGACCATGACATCCAGGCCTGCTCCCTGTGCCAAGGGTTCAACAGCCGCACCAGAATCCGCCGACAGAAGGCCCTCCAAGCGTTCTTGTTGGAAGAAAAACTGCGGGCCATGTCTTTGAAGGGGGAATCTTCCCACAAACATCCGGAGAAGAAGAGGAGAGAGAAGTATCTTCCCAGGTCGCCGGCTCGGGCCTCCGAGTCCCGCAGCTCCGGTTCGAGATCGGACCGGTCCCCGTCCAGGGCTTCTTCCCTTCCCCCGGCTGCGGTTCCAGTATCCAAATTGTCTCAGGCTCCCACCACCAGGCCATCATCTTCCTCCACCCTGTAGGCCGTGGCGAAGTCCGGGGAACGCCACCACCATCGTCATAAGTCGGGCTCCCGCTCCTCGGCCCCCGACGCCCGGTCCTCCTCGGTGCCCCCCCGGAAGACTCTTGAACTTATGCCCTTGAAGAGACAGGTGGACCTGACGTTGGCTAGACCACTGTCAGACATTCGTCATCGTTCCTCGGAGCTGTCGTCGGCCTCGTCTTCGCATTGGACGTCGGTGGGGGGCCCGACGTCTGCCTTGCCTGAGAGGAGGGCTCCTGTGCCTCCGACTGCCGTCGGGCAGGAGTTCCTCATGGAGGAGGAATCGACACAGCCTGAAGACCAGACAGGCGATCCTGGCATCGCGCAGTCTCCCAGGGCTCCCTCACCGCCACCTGAGGCCCCTGCGGAGCCATCGCCGGGACCCGACGTCCGGCCCTCGACATCGGAGCTGACGTCAGGACTGTTGCTTTTGGAGGTGAAGGACCTCTTTACGTATTGGTGGGACACCATTAGGAAGGACGTGGCACCCGCAGTCCTTGCTCCTCCTCCTCCTCCACCTACTCCAATTTGGGCCCCGGCTCCACCTTCACCTGCGAGGTTGGTCGCCCGTTCCATCCCTAGGGAGCCTGAATCCCCTCCCAGGGCTCGACATTCTAAGAGGAGAACCTCCATCGAGATCCTCTTCTTCTGGATCACCCAGCCCCAAGAGATCCAGAAGACGCCGTCGTTCGCCGTCGACGGAGAACACGGGATCAGTTTATTCCACTTTGAGATCCCCGTCTCCAGTCTCAGTTCCTTCACTGGTCCCACGTGAGACTCCACTGTCTCCTCTGGATGACCCCTCGTTCATGGATATCTTACGTCATATCCAAGAGAACATGGGGTGGGAAGCTGAGGAGTTGGACCCCGAGAGGTTACGCCTGGCCAAATATCTTCGGCAGAAGGACCCCAAGTCTGTGGTGGTGCCACCCTTGGTGGACACCTTTGTGGATGTCACCAAGGCTGCGTGGAAGCGTCCACTCTCATTACCCGGCGGTGCCGAAGAAAGCTGACCATCTGTACAGGGCTCCTAGGGAGGACCAGTACCTGACACAGCAACCTCTGGCCGATTCTCTGGTCATAACAGCCTCACATGACCGGTCTCAAAGGCCGCAACATCTGAGCACCCTGCCACTGGACCCAGAGTCCAAGCAGTTGGACTCCTTGTGGGTAGGCGCACGTACGCATCCGCTACTTGTGCCATTAGGTCCCTGAATTATCTGACCCACATGGTGCAGTTTCAGAACACCCTGTGGGAGCAGGGTATAGAGGTGGCTGAAAAGCTGCCTGATGGTGAGCAAAAGGAGGAGATGCTCCAGCTTCTCCGCACGGGTTCAGACGTGGGGACCCAAGTTCTTAGAGCCGCATATGACTCTGCGGACTCCTCGGCCAGAGCGGCAGCTTCAGGCGTTTGCCTCCGGAGGCACTCATGGCTCCGTGTCTCCGGCTTCATCCCAGACATCCAGAAAAATATTATGGATGCCCCCTTTGAGGGGAGAAGTTTTGTTTGGTAACCCATCTGAAAGGATCATTACCAAGCTCCAAGAGGCAGGAAAGGCGGTTAGGTCGGTCCAGGCAATGTACTGGCAGAGGCTTGGTTCCTTTCACAGGCACCAAGGCCGTTTTCATGGGCGGACTCAGAGGCAGTAACCCCGTTCCACCACACAACAGAGGGGCTCTGGTTTCCGAAGAACCCAGGAAAACAGCCCGCCAGCAGGGGTCAGCGCACTTCAAAGGCTTCCCAGCCAGCGGGCCCTTCCGCCGCCACAGCATGACTCCTTTCTGGCCCCCGCCCCTCAGGATCAACGGGATGTTATGGTCGGGGGTCGCATTGCGAACTTCCTGTCAGGATGGCAGGCAATTACCACCGACAGGTGGGTGCTTCAGTGGGTCAGCATCAGCCACTTTTTAGAGTTCGCAGAACAGCCACCCTCGAGGCCTCCTCTGCTCTCCCGGTATTCGGGTCAGCACGGCACCTTAATTTGGTGAGAAGTGGTCGCACTCCTAAGCAAGGGGGTGATACAGCATGTTCCGGGAAACCAGAGAGGACTAGGGTACTATTCTCACTTCTTTCTGGTTCCCAAGAAAACAGAGGACCTCAGTCCTATTCTGGACCTGAGCGACCTCAACTTATCAGTCGCCTACAAAAGATTCCGCATGGTAACCCTTCCGGGTCTCATTCCCATGCTAAAACAAGGCACCTATTTAGCATCCTTAGACATGCAGGATGCCTACCTGCACATCCCCATAGCTCGAGCGCATCAGAGGTTCCTGCGCTTCAAGTTCTTAGGCCACCACTTTCAGTTCCGGGCTCTCCGTTTCGGACTGTCTTCCGCTCCAAGGGTCTTTACCAAGTGCATGGCAGTTGTGGCAGCTGCTCTGAGGAGAAAGGGCCACTATGTGTTCCCGTACCTCGACGATTGGCTTCTCCTGGCCGTCTCCAGAGAGGCACTTCTGCAGGCGATCCAGGACACTCAGGATCTGTTCGGATCGCTAGGAATTCTCATAAACCAGGAGAAGTCTGTCTTGGTACCATCACAAAACCTGCAATTTATAGGAGCAGTACTGGACACGGTCCAGGGAAGGGCTTTCCTTCCAGCCGACAGGGCAGAACACATCAGGTCTCTTATAGGGGACCTATCAATGAACTAGTCCGCTCCGGCCAGATCGGTCCTTTGTCTGTTCGGACACATGGCTGTGGCCATTCCTACGGTCCCTCTCGTGCAACTCCACATGCGAATAACGCAGTGGATGCTCAAGGCGCAGTGGGACCAGAGGCAAGACCTTTTGCAGCATCCAGTCAGGATCACGAGATGTGTGATTCGGGATTGGCAATGGTGGTTAGCCCCCGGGTCGCTCTCCAAGGGCATCCCATTTGCAGCGCCGTCCCCAGAGATAACCCTCACCATGGACGCTTCAGGTCTCGGGTGGGGAGCACACCTGGATGGGGTGAAGTCTCAGGGTGTATGGAGCCCGCTGGGCGCTCATCTACACATCAATGTCCTAGAGATGAGAGCGGTCCTCTACGCACTCCAGGCTTTCCAGTCCATGATTCCGCCGTGCACTATCCTGCTTCAGACGGACAACACGGCGGTGATGTATTACCTCAACAAACAAGGAGGCGCTCACTCTTACCCCCTTTGCAGGGAGGCCATGAGAGTGTGGGATTGGGTAATCAGACACGGCGCAAACTTGATCGCTGTACACGTCCCCAGTGTGGACAACATGATCGCACACGGCCTGAGTCATTCCCAGGCCAGAGTCCACGAGTGGGAACTTCTTCAGGAGGTGGCAGAGGATGCGTTCGTTCGATGGGGTACTCCAGAGCTGGATTTGTTCGCGTCCCCATCCAACGCAAAACTGCCCAATTTTTGCTCGCTAGATCCAGGGCCCGGTGTTTTCTGGTGAGACGCGTTGTCCCTCTCCTGGGTGAACAGATTCCTTTACGCCTTCCCTCCCTTCCCGTTGATCCAGAGAGTTCTTCTCAAACTGCGCAGGGAGCATGCACGAATGATTCTGGTGGCTCCGTTTTGGCCCAGACAGATATGGTTCCCATTGCTGGCTCAGCTATCTCGGGAACCACCACTCCCGTTGCCGCTCAGCTCCCACCTTCTGTCTCAGGAGAAAGGTTCATTGCTGCATCCGGATCTCCGTTCTTTGAAACTGCATGCATGGCTCCTAGAGACATAGCCATTTTGCAACACGGGGTCTCACAAGAGGTTGCCGAGGTCCTCTCTGCAGCCAGAAAGCCAGAAACGCATGCTGCATATGCCATGAAGTGGCGTCGTTTTTGTTTATGGTCACGGGCTCGTGATCTTTCCCCTTTGGGTTGTCCCGTGGGGGTAGTCTTGGACTACCTCCTTTCCCTATTCCATTCGGGGCTGGCCTACTCCTCTATTAAAGTGCACCTGTGCGCTATTTCGGCCTACCACCTGCCGGTGGGGCAGCGCACTATTGCTCAGCTTGATGCTTCTCGGGAGTTTCTGAGAGGGTGTTACACCTTAGGCCTCCTATCAAGGATCCGGTTCCTCCATGGGATCTCCTTTTTGTCCTGGAACAGCTCACGCTTCCTCCCTTTGAACCAGCCGCAGATTGCGAGCTACGTTTTCTGTCGTGGAAGACGTTTTTAGTTGCCGTTACTTCAGCCAGAAGGATTTCTGAGCTTCATGCTCTCATGTGTAAAGAGCCTTATTTGGTTTTTCGCCAGGACAGAGTATCTCTGAGGACGAACCCGAAGTTTTTGCCTAAGGTGGTTTCGACACTCACTTTAAATCAAGACATCGACCTTCCGGTCTACTTCCCGAGTTATTCAAATCGAGGGGAGGCTTTGCTCCACACTCTGGATGTTCACCGCAGTCTGAGGTATTACCTCAACAGAACTAAGCCCTTTCGGGCTTCTGACCAGCTCTTCATCTCATTTGCGCAGAGAATGAGAGGCCGGCCGGTGTCTAAGCAATCCTTATCCCGCTGGCTCGTGCAGTGTATTTCACACTGTTATCAGTCTAAGCAAAAACCCCTCCCGGGTTCCATCCGGGGTCATTCTACCAGGGGTGTGGCCACTTCCTTTGCAGCAGTCAAAAATGTCTCCATCTCTTCCATTTGCGCTGCAGCTACTTGGAGCTCTGTGCATACCTTTATCAGGCATTACAGTCTGGACATAGCCTCTAGGCGAAAGGCCGGTTTCAGGCCTAGCGGTGTTGCAAGGCCTCCTGTCCTGAGTCAGGATTTGGATTGGTTTTTCTCTGCTTCTTCCTCTTCCTCCTCCCGGAGTTTTTGGGCAAGCGTTATTGCTTGGGAATCAGTCCTAATGGTGGAACCTGCTGCAAGAGCTGTATCTCGAAGTAAGATAGTACAGTTACGTAAAAACTTACCGTAACAGTAGATTTTCGAGAACAGCTCTTGCAGCAGGTACCTTCCTGCCCACCATATCCCCCTTGGAAGAGACATGGCTCGTTTTAAAAAAAAAAAAAAAAAAAAGCGAAGAAGTACGGTGCAGGGATTTATTTGAGAAATGAGTGAATTTATATTGATCCAGTCGGGAATTTATTCCCTTATTGCCTTCTGACGGTGGATCCTCAGTCTCCTCTTCTGATGTCATCGTGAGGCCGGGAGTCTCCGGCGGGAGAACTGGGGATTCTGGCGGGACCGCCCCCTTATGTACCACGCCTGACGTCGGAGGCGGGACCGACGCCGGGGGCGGTCCCCGCTGAAGATAGCTAGCTAGAAAATTTCTGTGGGGTCCTGGCATCTGGCGGCTTGAGTCCTAATGGTGTAACCTGCTGCAAGAGCTGTTCTCGAAGATCTACTGTTACGGTAAGTTCTTACGTAACTGTACTTTTCACCTTATGCTACAACTTACTCAAATGCTACAGCTTATGTTAATGCTACAGCTAATGTTACAGCTAATCCTACATCATTCACTAACGCTACAGCTTATGCAAGTGCTACAGCTAAGTCACAGTAGTGCTACTGCTAAGCTAATGCTAATGTTACAGTTAATGCCAATGCTACAGCAAATGCCAGTGCTACAGCTTAGCTAATGCTACAGCTATACTTTTGACACAGTTATGCTTTCACCAAAACTATGCTGAAGCTATAGGAAAGCTAACACCACAGCTCATGCTAGTGCTTATGCTAACACTAAAATTGCTTATGCCACAGCTCGTGCTTATGCTACAGCTCGTGCTTATGCTACAACTTACTCTTGCACTAAACCTAATGCTTCAGCTTATGCAACAGCTTACGGTAATGCTACAGCTCATGCTAATTATAATGAATCAGTAGCTAGCACACTCGCCTCTGAGGCCAGGAGATCAGAGGGCTGTGGGTTCAGTTCCCACATCTGGCACTTGGGTTAATATCCCAGTACTGACACTGTAATGCAGCATGAGAGGGGTGCTGCATTTCTGAGGTGCCGTCTTTCGGATGAGACGTTAAACCGAGGTCACATCTGCCTGGATTGGTGATAGTTCAGGTGGATGTTAAAGATCCCATGGAACTTATTAAAGATTGAGGAATTTCCGGTGTCCCGCCAAATTTCCTCATTCACTAAAAATGCCGCTACAGCATTCACTTATGCTAATACTACAGCTTATGCTAATGCTACAGCCAAGTCCACAGTAGTGCTCACAGCTAAGCTAATGCTAATGCCAATGCTTCAGCTAATGCCAATGCTACAGCTATGCTAATGCTACAGCTATACTTTTGCCACAGCTATGCTGAGGCTACAATATAACTAACACTACAGCTAATGCTGGTGCTTATGCTTACATTTAAACTGTTTATAGAACAGCTCGTGCTTGTGTACCAGCTCGTGCTTATGCCACAGCTTATGCTTATGCTACAGCTTACTCTTGCATTAAACGTAATGTTTCAGCTTATGCTACAACTTACTCTAATGCTACAGCTTATTCTAATGCTACAGCTAATGTTACAGCTAATGCTACAGCATTCACTAACCTTCTGGCTTACGCTAGTGCTACAGCTAAGTCACAGTAGTGCTACTGCTCTGACGCTAATGCTAATGCTACAGCTAATGCCAGTGCTCACTTAGCTAATGCTACAGCTATACTTTGCCACAGTTGCGCTTTGCAAAACTATGCTGAAGCTATGGCAAGAGCTAACACTTCAGCTCATGCTAGTGCTTATGCTTACATTAAAACTGCTTATGCCACAGCTCGTGCTTATGCTACAGCTTACTCTTGCACTAAACTTAATGCTTCAGTTTATGCAACAGCTTACGCTAATGCTACAGCTCATGCTAATAATAATGAATCAGTAGCTAGCACACTCGCCTCTGAGGCCGGGAGATCTAAGGGCTGTGGGTTCAGTTCCCACATCTGGCACTTGGGTTAATATCCCAGTACTGACACTGAAATGCTGCATGAGAGGGGTACTGCATTTCTGAGGTGCCGTCTTTCGGATGAGACGTTAAACCGAGGTCCCATCTGCCTGGATTGGTGATAGTTCAGGTGGATGTTAAAGATCCCATGGCACTTATTGAAAGAGTTGGGAATTCCCCGGTGTCCTGGCCAAATTTCCCTCATTCACTAAAAATACCACCAACAGCTTAATCTGGTTCAAGGTCAGTTGGCATTCATCTGTATCCCCTCCCCCGGGTCGTGCCTGAAAATAGGCAGGATTTGTTTAGTGCACTTACCCGGTCAACAAAAGCTAAATAAATAATAAATAATAAATAAATAATTCTACAGCTAAGATTACAGCTAATGCTACAGCATTCACTAACGTTACAGCTCAGTCACAGTAGTGCTACAGCTAAGCTAATGCTAATGACACAGCTAATGCCAGTGCTACAGCAAAGCTCATGCTACAACTGTACTTTTGCCACAGCTATGCTGAGGCTACAACAAAGCTAACACTACAGCTAATGCTAGTGCTTATGCTTACATTAAAACTGTTTATAGTACAGTTTGTACTTATGCTACAGCTCATGCTTACGCTACAGCTCATGCTTATGCTTCAGCTCATGCTAATGCTACAGCTTACGCTTAAGCTGCAGCTTCTGCTTGCACTAGACCTAATGCTTCAGCTTGTGCTACAACTTACGCTAATGCTACAGCTAATGCTAATGGTACTGCTAACGTTACAGCCAATGCTACAGCATTCACTTATGCTAATGCTACAGCTTATGCTAATGATACAGCTAAGTCCACAGTAGTGCTACAGCTAAGCTAATGCTAATACCATGCTTCAGCTAATGCCAATGCTACAGCTAATCTAATGCTACAGCTATGCTAATGCTACAGCTATACTTTTGCCACAGCTATGCTGAGCCTACAATATAACTAACACTACAGCTAATCCTGGTGCTTTTGCTTAAATTTAAAGTGTTTATAGTACAGCTCGGGATTGTGCTACAGCTCGTGCTTATGCCACAGCTCGTGCTTATGCTACAGCTTATGCTTATGCTACAGCTTACTCTTGCACTAAACATAATGTTTCAGCTTATGCTACAACTTACTCTAATGCTAATGCTTATGCTAATGCTACAGCTAATGTTACAGCTAATGCTACAGCATTCACTAACGCTACAGCTTTACGCTAGTGCTACAGCTAAGTCACAGTAGTGCTACTACTAAGCTAATGCTAATGCTACAGCTAATTCCAGTGTTACAGCTTAGCTAATGCTACAGCTATACGTTTGCCACAGTTATGCTTTCACCAAAACTATGCTGAAGCTATAGCAAAGCAAACACTACAGCTCATGCTAGTGCTTATGCTTACATTAAAACTGCTTATGCCACAGCTCATGCTTATGCTACAGCTCGTGGTTACGCTACAACTTACTCTTGCACTAAACCTAATGCTTCCCAGCTTATGCAACAGCTTACGCTAATGCTACAGCTCATGCTAATTATAATGAATCAGTAGCTAGCACACTTTCGCCTCTGAGGCAGGAGATCAAAGGGCTGTGGGTTCCAGTTCCCACATCCGGCACTTAGGTATAATCAGTACTGACACCAGAGAATGCAGCAGAGGGGTGCTGCATTTCTGAGGTGCCGTCTTTTGGATGAGATGTTAAACCAGGGTCCCATCTGCATGGATTGGTGGTAGTTCAGGTGGATGTTAAGAGATCCACATGGCACTTATCGAAAAGAGTTGGGGAATTTCCCGGTGTCCTGGCCAAATTCCCTCATTCACTAAAAATACCACCAACAGCTAAATCTGGTTCAAGGTCAGTTGGCATTCATCTGTATCCCCCTCCCTGGATCGTGCCTGAAAACAGGCAGGATTTTTTTAGTGCACTTACCCAGTCAACAAAAGCTAAATAAATAATAAATAATAAATAAATACTAGAGCTAAGATTACAGCTAATGCTACAGCATTCACTAATGTTACAGCTTACGCTAGTGCTACAGCTAAGTCACAGTAGGCGCTACAGCTAAGCTAATGCTAATGCTACAGCTAATGCCAGTGCTACAGCAAAGCTAATGCTACAGCTGTACTTTTGCCACAGCTATGCTGAGGCTACATTAAAGCTAACAGTAAAGCTAATGCTAGTGTTTAAGCTTACATTAAAACTGTTTTTAGTACAGTTTGTACTTATGCTACAGCTCATGCTTATGCTACAGCTCATGCTTATGCTATAGCTCGTGCTTATGCTACAGCTCGTGCTTATGCTTCAGCTCCTGCTAATGCTATAGCTTACTCTTACTCTACAGCTTATGCTTGCACTAAACCTAATGCTTCAGCTTATGCTACAACTTACGCCAATGCTACTGCTAACATTACAGCTAATGCTACAGTATTCACTTACGCTAATGCTACAGCTTATTCTAATGCTACAGCTAAGTCTACAGTAGTGCTACAGCTAAGCTAATGCTAATGCCAATGCTTCAGCTAATGCCACTGCTTCAGCTAATGCCAATGCTACAGCTAAGCTAATGCTACAGCTATGCTAATGCTACAGCTATACTTTTGCCACAGCTATGCTGAGGCTACAATATAACGAACACTACAGCTAATCCTAGTGCTTATGCTTAAATTTAAAGTGTTTATAGTACAGCTTGTGCTTGTGCTACAGCTCGTGCTTATGCCAAAGCCCGTGCTTATGCAACAGCTCGTGCTTATGCTACAGCTTATGCTTATGGTACAGCTTACTCTTGCACTAAACGTAATGCTTCAGCTTATGCTACAACTTACTATAATGCTAATGCTTATGCTAATGCTACAGCTAATGTTACAGCTAATGCTACAGCATTCACTAACGCTACAGCTTACGCTAGTGCTACAGCTAAGTCACAGTAGTGCTACTGCTAAGCTAATGCTAATGCTACAGCTAATGCCAATGCTACAGCTAATGCCAGTGCTACAGCTTAGCTAATGCTACAGGTATACTTTTGCCACAGTTATACTTTCACCAAAACTATCCTGAAGCTATAGTAAAGCTAACACTACAGCTAATGCCAGTGCTTATGGTTACATTTAAACTCTTTATAGTACAGCTCGTGCTTATGCCACAGCTCGTGCTTATGCTACAGCTTACTCTTGCACTAAACCTAATGCTTCAGCTTGTGCAACAGCTTGCGCTAATGCTACAGCTCTTGCTAATTATAATGAATCAGTAGCTAGCACACTCGACTCTGAGGCCGGGAGATCAGAGGGATGTGGGTTCAGTTCCCACATCTGGCACTTGGGTTAACATCCCAGTACTGACACTGTAATGCAGCATGAGAGGGGTGCAGCATTTCTGAGGTGCCGTCTTCCAGATGAGATGTTAAGCCGACGTTCCATCTGCCTGGATTGGTGATAGTTCAGGTGGATGTTAAAGATCCCATGGCACTTATTGAAAAGAGTTGGGGAATTTCCCCGGTGTCCTGGCCAAATTTCCCTCATTCACAAAAAATACCACCAACAGCTTAATCTGGTTCAAGGTCAGTTGACATTCATCTGTATCCCCCTCCCCCGGGTCGTGCCTGAAAATAGGCAGGATTTATCTAGGGCACTTACCCGGTCAACAAAAGCTGAATAAATAATAAATAAATAATTCTACAGCTAAGATTACAGCTAATGCTACAGCATTCACTAACGTTACAGCTTATGCTAGTGCTACAGCTAAGTCACAGTAGTGCTACAGCTAAGCTAATGCTAATGCCAATGCTTCAGCTAATGCCAATGCTTCAGCTAATGCCAATGCTACAGCTAAGCTAATCCTACAGCTAAGCTAATGCTACAGCTATACTTTTGCCACAGCTATGCTGAAGCTACAACAAAGCTAACACTACAGCTAATGCTAGTGCTTATGCTTACATTTAAACTGTTTATAGTACAGCTCGTGCTTATGCTACAGCTTATGCTTATGCTACAGCTTACTCTTAGGCTAAACGTAATGTTTCAGTATATGCTACAACTTACTCTAATGCTACAGCTTATGCTAATGCTACAGCTAATGTTACAGCTAATGCTACATCATTCACTAATGCTACAGCTTACGCTAGTGCTACAGCTCATGCTAATTATAATGAATCAGTAGCTAGCACAGTCGCCTCTGATTCCGGGAGATCAGAAGGCTGTGGGTTCAGTTCCCACATCTGGCACTTGGGTTAATATCCCAGTACTGACTCTGGAATGCAGGATGAGAGGGGTTCTGCATTTCTGAGGTTCCGTCTTTCGGATGTGATGTTAAACCAAGGTCCCATCTGCCTGGATTGGTGATAGTTCAGGTGGATGTTAAAGATCCCATGGCACTTATCGAAAAGAGTTGGGGAATTTCCCCGGTGTCCTGGCCACATTTCCCTCATTCACTAAAAATACCACCAACAGCTTAATCTCGTTCAAGGTCAGTTGGCATTCATCTGTATCCCCCTCCCCCGGGTCGTGCCTGAAAATAGGCAGGATTTGTCTAGTGCACTTTCCCGGTCAACAAAAGCTAAATAAATAATACATAATTCTACAGCTAAGATTACAGCTAATGCTACAGCATTCAGTAACGTTACAGCTAACGCTAGTGCTACAGCTAAGTCACAGCAGTGCTGCAGCTCAGCTAATGCTAATGCTACAGCTAATGCCAGTGCTACAGCAAAGCTAATGCTACAGCTGTACTTTTCCCACAGCTATGCTGAGGCTACATCAAAGCTAACACTACTGCTAATGCTAGTGTTTAAGCTTACATTAAACTGTTTTTAGTACAGTTTGTACTTATGCTACAGCTCATGCTTATGCTACAGCTCATGCTTATGCTACAGCTCATGCTTATGCTATAGCTCGTGCTTATGCTACAGCTCGTGCTTATGCTTCAGCTCGTGCTAATGCTACAGCTTATGCTTATGCTATAGGTTATGCTTGCACTAAACCTAATGCTTCAGCTTATGCTACAACTTACGCTAACACTACAGCTAATGCTAATGCTACTGCTAACGTTACAGCTAATGCTACAGCATTCACATAAGCTAATGCTACAGCTATGTCCACAGTAGTGCTACAGCTAAGCTAATGCTAATGCCAATGCTTCAGCTAATGCCAATTCTTCAGCTAATGCCAATGCTACAGCTTAGCTAATGCTACAGCTAAGCTAATGCTACAGCTATACTTTTGCCACAGCTATGCTGAGGTTACAACAAAGCTAACACTACAGCTAATGCTGGTGCTTATGCTTACATTTAAACTGTTTATTGTACAGCTCGTGCTTATGCCACACAGCTCGTGCTTATGCCACAGCTCGTGCTTATGGTACAGCTTATGCTTATGCTATAGCTTACTCTTACACTAAACGTAATGTTTCACCTTATGCTACAACTTACTCTAATGCTACAGCTTATGCTAATGCTACAGCTGATGTTACAGCTAATGCTACATCATTCACTAACGCTGCAGCTTACGCTAGTGCTACTGCTAAGCTAATGCTAATGCTACAGCTAATGCCAATGCTACAGCAAATGCCAGTGCTACAGCTTAGCTAATGCTACAGCTATACTTTTGCCACAGTTATGCTATCACCAAAGCTATGCTGAAGCTTCAGCAAAGCTAACACTGCAGCTCATGCTAGCGCTTATGCTTACATTAAAACTGCTTATGCCACAGCTCGTGCTTATGCCACAGCTCGTGCTTACGCTACAGCTTACTTCTTGCACTAAACCTAATTCTTCAGCTTATGCAACAGCTTACGCTAATGCTACAGCTCATGCTAATTATAACGAATCAGTAGCTAGCACACTCGACTCTGAGGCCGGGAGATCAGAGGGATGTGGGTTCAGTTCCCACATCTGGCACTTGGGTTAATATCCCAGTACTGACACTGTAATGCAGCATGAGAGGGGTGCAGCATTTCTGAGGTGCCGTCTTCCAGATGAGATGTTAAGCCGAGGTCCCATCTTCCTGGATTGGTGATAGTTCAGGTGGATGTTAAAGATCCCATGGCACTTATCGAAAAGAGTTGGGTAATTTCCCCAGTGTCCTGGCCAAATTTCCCTCATTCACTAAAAATACCACCAACAGCTTAATCTGGTTCAAGGTCAGTTGGCATTCAGAAGTATACCCCTCCCCCGGGTCGTGCCTGAAAATAGGCAGGATTTGTCTAGTGCACTTACCCGGTCAACAAAAGCTAAATAAATAATAAATAAATAATTCTACAGCTAAGATTACAGCTAATGCTACAGCATTCACTAACGTTACAGCTTATGCTAGTGCTACAGCTAAGCTAATGCTAATGCCACTGCTTCAGCTAATCCCAATTCTTCAGCTAATGCCAATGCTACAGCTAAGCTAATCCTACAGCTAAGCTAATGCTACAGCTATACTTTTGCCACAGCTATGCTGAAGCTGCAACAAAGCTAACACTACAGCTAATGCTAGTGCTTATGCTTACATTTAAACTGTTTATAGTACAGCTCCTGCTTATGCCAAAGCTCGTGCGTACGCCACAGCTCGTGCTTTTGCTACAGCTTATGCTTATGCTACAGCTTACTCTTGCACTAAACGTAATGTTTCAGCTTATGCTACAACTTACTGTAATGCTACAGCTTATGCTAATGCTACAGCTCATGCTACAGCATTCACTAGCGCTACAGACTACACTAGTGCTACATCTAAGTCACAGTAGTGCTACTGCTAAGCTAATGCCAATGCTACAGCTAATGCCAATGCTACAGCAAATGCCAGTGCTACAGCTTAGCTAATGCTACATCTATACTTTTGCCACAGTTATGCTTTCACCAAACCTATGCTGAAGCTTCAGCAAAGCTAACACTGCAGCTCATGCTAGCGCTTATGCCTACATTAAAACTGTTATGCCACAGCTCGTGCTTTTGCTACAGCTCATGCTTATGCTACAGCTGATGCTTATGCTATAGCTCGTGCTTATGCTTAAGCACTTGCTAATGCTGCAGCTTACACTTACGCTACAGCTTATGCTTGCACTAAACCTAATGCTTTAGCTTATGCTACAACTTACACTAACGCTACAGCTAATGCTAATGCTACTGCTAACGTTACAGCTAATGCTACAGCATTCACTTACACTAATGCTACAGCTTATGCTAATGCTACAGCTAAGTTCACAGTAGTGCTACAGCTAAGCTAATGCTAATGCCACTGCTTCAGCTAATGCCAATGCTTCAGCTAATGCCAATGCTTCAGCTAAGCTAATGCTACAGCTAATGCCAATGCTACATCAAATGCCAGTGCTTCAGCTTAGCTAATGCTACAGCTATTCTTTTGCCACAGTTATGCTTTCACCGAAACTATGCTGAAGCTACAGCAAAGCCAACCCTACAGCTCATGCTAGTGCTTATGCTTACATTAAAACTGCTTATGCCACAGTTCGTGCTTTATGCTACAGCCAGTGCTTACGCTACAGCTTACTCTTGCACTAAGCCTATTGCTTCAGCTTATGCAACAGCTTACGCTAATGCTACAGCTCATGCTAATTATAATGAATCAGTAGCTGGCACACTCACCGCTGTGGCCGGGAGATCAGAGGGCTGTGGGTTCAGTTCCCACATCTGGCACTTGGGTTACTATCCCAGTACTGACACTGGAATGCAGCATGAGAGGGGTGCTGCATTTCTGAGGTGCAGTCTTTCAGATGAGACGATAAACCGAGGTCCCATCTGCCTGGATTGGTGATAGTTCAGGTGGATGTTAAAGATCCCATGGCACTATCGAAAAGAGTAGAGGAATTTCCCCGATGTCCTCACCAAATTTCCCTCTCATTCACTAAAAATACCACCAACAGCTTAATCTGGTTCAAGGTCAGTTGGCATTCCGAAGTATCCCCCTCCCCCGGGTCGTGCCTGAAAATAGGCAGGATTTGTCTAGTGCACTTACCCGGTCAACAAAAGCTAAACAAATAATAAATAAATAATTCTACAGCTAAGATTACAGCTAATGCTACATCCTTCACTGACGTTACAGTTTACGCTAGTGCTACAGCTAAGTCACAGTAGTGCTACAGCTAAGCTAATGCTAATGCTACATCTAATGCCAGTGCTACAGCAAAGCTAATGCTACAGCTGTACTTTTGCCACAGCTATGCTGAGGCTACAACAAAGCTAACACTACAGCTAATGCTAGTGCTTATGCTTACATTAAAACTGTTTATAGTACAGTTTGTGCTTAGGCTACAACTCATGCTTATGCTACAGCTCATGCTTATGGTACAGCTCATGCTTATGCTGTAGCTCATGCTTATGCTACAGCTTGTGCTTATGCTTCAGCTCGTGCTAATGCTACAGCTTATGCTTACGCTACAGCTTATGCTTGCACTAAGCCTAATGCATTAGCTTATGCTGCAGCTAATGCTAATGCTACTGCTAATGTTACAGCTAATTCTACAGCATTCACTTACGCTAATGCTACAGCTTATGTTAATGCTTCGGCTAAGTCCACAGTAGTGCTACAGCTAAGCTAATGCTAATGCAAATGCTTCAGCTAATGCCAATGCTACAGCTAAGCTAATGCTACAGCTAAGCAAATGCTACAGCTATACTTTTGCCACAGCTACGCTGAGGCTACAACAAAGCTAACACTACAGCTAATGCTAGTGCTTATGCTTACATTTAAAATGTTTATAGAACAGCTCGTGCTTATGCTACAGCTCGTGCTTATTCCACAGCTCGTGCTTATGCCACAGCTTACTCTTGCTCTAAACATAATGTTTCAGCTTATGCTACAACTTACTGTAATGCTTCAGCTTATGCTAATGCTGTAGCTAATGTTACAGCTAATGCTACGGCATTCACTAACGCTACAGTTTACGCTAGTGCTACAGCTGAGTCACAGTAATGCTACTGCTAAGCTAATGCTAATGCTACTGCTAACGTTACAGCTAATGCTACAGCATTCACTTACGCTAATGCTACAGCTTATGCTAATGCTACAGCTAATGCTACAGCATTCACTAACGCTACAGCTTGCGCTAGTGCTACAGCTAAGTCCACAGTAGTGCTACAGCTAAGCTAATGCTAATGCCAATGCTTCAGCTAATGACAATGCTACAGCTTAGCTAATGATACAGCTACGCTAATGCTACAGCTATACTTTTGCCACAGCTATGCTGAGGCTACAACAAAGCTAACACTACAGCTAATGCTAGTGCTTATGCTTACATTTAAACTGTTTATAGCACAGCTCGTGCTTATGCCACAGCTTGTGCTTATGCTACAGCTTACTCTTGCACTAAACGTAATGTTTTTGCTTATGCTACAACTTACTCTAATGCTACAGCTTATGCTAATGCTACAGCTAATGTTACAGCTAATGCTACAGCATTCACTAACGCTACAGCTTACGCTAGTGCTACAGCTGAGTCACAGTAGTGCTGCTGCTAAGCTAATGCTAATGCTACAGCTAATGCCAATGCTACAGCAAATGCCAGTGCTACAGCTTAGCTAATGCTACAGTTATGCTTTCACCAAAACTATGCTGAAGCTATAGCAAAGCTAACACTTCAGCTCATGCTAGTGCTTATGCTTACATTAAAACTGCTTATGCCACAGCTCGTGCTTATGCTACAGCTCGTGCTTACACTACAGCTTACTCTTGCACTAAGCCTAATGCTTCAGCTTATGCAGCAGCTTACGCTAGTGCTACAGCTCGTGCTAATTACAATGAATCAGTAGCTGGCACACTCCCCTCTGAGGCTGGGAGATCAGAGGGCTGTGGGTTCAGTTCCCACATCTGGCACTTGGTTTAATATCCCAGTACTGACACTGTAATGCAGCATGAGAGGGGTGCTGCATTTCTGAGGTGCCGTCTTTCGGATGAGACGTTAAACCGAGGTCCCATCTGCCTGGATTGGTGATAGTTCAGGTGGATGTTAAAGATTCCGTGGCACTTATCGAAAAGAGTTGGGGTATTTTATTTTGAAATGTTGGGCTTCATTACAAAGAGCAAAAAAAACAACTCATACAATAGATTAGTAATAAAACAAACCATGACAGTAAAACAGCAAAGAAAAATAAACATCAACATTCTGAAAAGAAGAAAGTACAATTATGCCATAAGAGATGAAATTGTGCACTGGAAAAGGTTTGAAAATCACGTAACTCAATAGAATGCAAAGCATGACAAATATTATTGAGAACTTCATTTAAAGTAAGCACTTTTTGATGTAACACTAACAAACATCTTGCTTGCCATAAATGATATCTAATAACAACAAAAATCACATATAAAGTATCAACATGATATTTGGAATTCAAAATAGCATCAGTGGAAAACGTAATCTGATCATAGGATAATTGAGAAAATAAAGGTTCTAACCACATATCCCCGAATTTTGACCATAATTCACTAGAAAAGGGACATTCCAAGAACAAATGTTGCTGGGTTTCAAGAACATCTTGGCAGGACACTCTAGGACAAAAACGAGCATTCAGGGCCTTATGTTTATGATTTCCCTTAACTCCCAATTTACCATAGTTACTTTGCCACACCATATCCCAAACAAAGGAAGGAAGACGTGGATTATTAAGCTGTTGAATAACCCAGGTAATACGATTTGCAGGGCAGAAAAGGAAAGTGACAGGTTCAAAGGCTTCACACCTCCATATGTGTTCAGAAATCATTTTCCTGGTAAACGTACAAAAATCCAATGAGGAAAAACCCCAAGATAAAGCCAATTTAAAACTTTCCTTTCCATATGCTGGAATATTTGAGGAACGAGAAAAAATATTCTTATTGACAGGGTCCCAATTTGATAAACATGATGAAAACCATAACAGAAAAAAAGGCTTCCAAATACTATCACCTGGTTTAAGGGCCTTACCAAAATTATAGTAAAAAAATAAACTATAGAAAAAGCCAATAGGGTGGATCATATTAGCCCCACCCTCACGTATAGGTCTATATGTGAAACTCCGTTTGATTGGGTTAAGCCGTGATCTCCAAAACCCTTGAAAAAAGACACCATATAATTTAGAAAAGAGTACAGAAGGAGGTGGAAAAACATAGCTAAGATACAAAAAAAGTGGTAAGAGTAAAGTTTTAAGCAGAACCACTCTTTTTTTTTCCCCAATTAAAGACGATTTCCAACTAGCAACCAGGCCTTCGGCCTTTTTGATAGTAATGAGCCAGTTATGAGAAGGTGTGTCATCAGTTCCAAAATAAACCCCTAAATATTTAAAAAAATCTTTCTTTATAGAAATCCCAGCATAAGTACCATTAGTCGGAAGAGTGGTATGACCTACTGGTACCCCCAAGCTTTTATCAAAATTAATTTTGGATCCTGAAAAGGATGAAAAAGTCTTAAGAATCTGAAAAAGGTCTTCTTCTTTAGAACTACTATCCACTACCACTACCATATCATCAGTGTAAGCTAATAACTTTATGGGAGGTACATTATGGGGTCCTTGTATTCCAATAATATTTGGACACAGCAGAATAGCCCGTATTAAGGTATCAATATAAAAGTCATAAAGTATGGGGCTTAAAGGGCATCCCTGCCGAACGACACGAACAACTGAAACGGGATTCCCAAACCAACCATTAACATTGGGGATTAGAAAAGCCCCCTTATACAAAGACTGAATCCAAAAAAGAAATTTATCTGGGAATCCAAAAGCTTTTAATACAGAAAACAAAAAATCATGAAGAACTCGATCAAAGGCTTTTTCTTGATCTATGCCCAGAACAAAACCAGACACCATTTTCCTATCCCCCAACACAAATAATTCCCGTAAGAGTATTAGATTGTCCTGCTGATATCTGCCAGGGATACCGCAAGTCTGGTAAGGACTTAAAATAAATGCAACCTTAAGCAATCTATTCAAAAGAATTTTAGCTAATATCTTGTAATTGACATTTAATAGGCTAAGTGGCCGGCAATTACTGAGATCAGTAGCATCTCCCTTTTTAAAAATAAAAATTAGAATGGCTTCCTTCATTGATTTAGGCAAGAGACCAGAGTTCAAAATTTCATTATACAGCAAAGTTAAAGTAGAAGCCAAATCAGATGAAAAAGTTTTGAAGAAACTCGCTGCGAGGCCATCGGAACCAGGAGCAGAATGTAAACATAGTTTATCAATGGCTTGTTTTACTTCAAACTCTGTGATATCCGCCTGAAGTTTTTCTTGATCAGAAACAGAAAGTAGAGGGAGATGCAGTGATTCTAAAAAGGATTTGGCAGACACACAATCAGGTTTACTACCTAACATGTTGAAAAGATGCTGTTCAACAAGTTGCACTAAAGCTTCAGGAGCAGTAATCAATGAACCATTTGGAGATTTTAAACACTGTATTAATTTAGAGGTAACACAACTCTTACATGCCTTAAAAGGATCTAATCCCTTCTTGTCCATCCTAGTCCCAAATTTGGCTTCTTGACCCAAAGTACTAGCTCTATCATACTGCAGTTCCCTCATCTGAGCGCAAATAACTGAAATCTGGTCACTAAAATCGTGGCGAGTAGTATTAGCCAGAGACAACAAATGCTGAAGTTGCTGTCTAAGGGCCAAATACTTTATGTATTTCCTGTTATTAGAAACAGCAGCCGTAGCTTGAAAAACAGACTTCAAACGGGACTTAGAATCTTCCCACCAATCAGTGATAGAGTCATATAGTTCAATAACTGATAACCTGGCTATCCATTCTTTCTGCCATAGTTTCTGAAAGGAGGGGGCTTCCAAAAGGGAGTCATTGAAACGCCAACGGTTCTTTTTACATCGGGGTGCTGATTCCCATGAAAGAGACACACACAAAGCGACATGATCTGAGAATTCTATCCCAACAGTGTGACAAGAGAGGACTCGGAAAACTTTAGATAAAAAAATGAAATCTATATGAGTGCGCAGGGGCCCTTTAAAAAAAGTAAAGCCTCCTTTAGGATGACATTGCCTATACGCGTCAATAAGCTGGGCTGTAGTCACAATATCTTTCAGGGCTACCGAATCACAAAACATCTTAAGACCTCTGTCTTCCGGTTGCAGGCCACAATTAAAATCGCCTACCCACAGCATCAATCTAGAAGTGTGCAAAAAAGGTCTAACTAGATTAAATAAAGAGACTCGTTGAGCCTTGGTTTGGGGAGCATAAACTGCCACAAGGCAAAAACGCTCCTTAAAATAAGTGAAATCGAGCAGTAATGCCCTCCCAGGGAAAATGTCAACCAATCTATAAACATGAAAATTAGGGTTAGAAAATAAGATACCTATACCATCACAAGTGTCTGAACCTGAAGACCAAAAGGACGGTCCAGTAGTCCAGGCTCGAGAGGCCTGCTGTAGCTCATTGTGAGACTTGAGCCTAGTATCAACCAAACAGATTATATCACAATTTAAATCTTTAATAGTCAAAAAAATACCACCTAATTTCTTTTGACCCTTAATGCTATTAACATTAAGGGAACAAAGTGACAAAGGTGCCATTTTATTTAAGTACCAATAGGAGATTTACTCTTCTGACATTGTCTGGCCCTTTTTTGCTATAGGGTCCAAATCTTGGCTACCTTCAGGTTCAGGGCAGGACTGGATAGAGGAGGTATCCGTATCATTTCCACCAGAGTCTTTGTCAGTAGGATCCGTAGCTAAAATGGCAAATTTGTTGGGGGATTGCCATGTACGAGTAACTACCTCTTTATGACTGTGAACAGCCTGGCCCTTTCTAGTTCTTTTATGGGTAACTTGGGTAAAGCCAGAAGAATCCAAATCTGAAGCTGATTGCAAAGGGGGGGAGGGGGGCATTTCAACGTCTAGCTTATCACGTACTAAAGGTTGTGAGGTGGAATCAGAAACTAGGGGGGAAGCAGTTTCAACAGGGGGAACTATCTCCGAGGACAGCCCAGGATTTACCGCATCCAACACTAAGGGGACCTGCGATACTACAGTAGTAGAAATGTTTATCCATATCACAAACAGTAGTTGAATGCTGTTGCTGAGCAATTGTAATTAAGCCTTCATGTGAAGGACAGTTAAGCCTATTGTGAGAGGCCCAAAGACATCGACCATAAGCATGTCCTGTGCCATCACATAAATTGCACTTAAAAGGATTAGAACAGGCGTTGGAAGAATGACCAAACTCAAAACAATGACTACATTTCAGGATGCTACAAGCTGAACTGAGATGTGTACGGGAGCCACATTTAAAACACGATTTAGGCTGGCCAGCATAGTAAAGAAGGCCCTTATCCTTACCCAAATAAAAAAACTAGGTAAGTGTTTTGGTCCTGTATTAGAGGAAAACAATTTAACTCTCACCCTCCAGCTACCGTCCCAAATCTGCTCACTATCTAACATTGGGGTGGGTCTGTTAAGTACCTCACACCTTTTATTCAACCAAAATAAGATGTCCTCCACATTAACGCCTTCGTTTTTAAAAATGATTGTGATATTCCTAACCGCAGGTTTAGTCAAAGGGATGACTTGAAAAGGTGCCCAAAGGGGGGAAGTCTGAAGTGTTGCATACTGGGCCCAGAATTTATCCAGACTAGAAACCTGTTTAAAGCCGATATCAAAATTATTATTACCTATATTAATCAACGCAAAAATTTCTGTAGCAGAAAACTTCATGGACCCTTTAAGTAGTTGTCTTGCAATGTATATACGGTCTGGGGGTTCTTCCAACTCACCTTTATAAAGGAGTCGAATCGCATTGCGTCTGGGGGCAGGTTCACCTTTAGAGTTAAATAGGTCAGTTAATTTGAAACTATCAGGTTTATCTGTATGAGACCTACCATTAGTCTGAACTACAGGTTTGGGTGCAAAACTTAAGCCTGTCTGAACTTCTGGGGGTAAAACAGAGGTTAAATCCCCATGAGCTGGGGCAATCCCTTTACAGCCTTGGGAGGGCACAGGTTTAACTACAGGTTTTATAACATGGTCACCAGTGATTACAATATTATCAGCGGAATTTGCATGTGCACAATTAGTACCCCGGGGTTCGTTGGAGCTCAAAAAAGTGTTAGATGCTGCAGCAGTAGTTGCTTTCTGTAACATTAACAAATAAGTAGGGTCCTGGGAATCTGGTGTCCAAACACCTTCTTCCCCTTTCTCCCAACCAACGTTCTCAAGGGCGCTATCCAGAGACCAAGACGACGTTAGAGGAGGTTTAAACAATGAGTCAGTTTCAGGCTTTTGACCTTTAAAAAGTACACCTCCTCGCTTACTCCAACCAGGAGTTTTATCAGCAGAAAAAATAAATACCTCTTTGTCCTTAATCTGATGTTCTGAAGTCGTGACTTGGTCAGGTAAGGAGGATACAGTGCTGTGTCCAGAAACAATCTCCCCCGTTACCCGGTGGTCAGGGTGAGGAGAAACAGTTACAGGCTGTATGCACACCGTGTCATGGGTTGAAAAACTGCCAGCCTCCGTCGAATCGACCGCTAAAGCGGAAGTAAGCATAGAGAACGTCGTATCATCGGCATCAGCAAGGGGCTTACCAGCTGCAGCATCTCCAGGGATAGTCGACTTTTTAGACGTCTTACTGCATGCCATAATTTTATTGTCCAACTGCTGTACTTGCAGCAACAATGCCGCTCACTGTTCCTCCAGGGCAGAACGAAGTGATGAAGCAACAAATAAACCGGTAACCTCCTTGCTACCTTCTGACATTACACTGTCCACAACGTTAGCTTCAATAACAGTGCTACCGCTAATGTCAGCAATAGCCAATTCCTCATCTGTGGCCTCAGTAGCTCCAGGCACAGGGGAGGAGGCCCACTTCCCTATACTTGCAACGTCCATCTCCTCCAGGGTTTCGTGCAGACTGGCCATCTGGCAGCCAGTAGCATAGGCTCCACCTACACAGAGTTGGGGAATTTCCCCGGTGTCCTGGCCAAATTTCCCTCATTCACTAAAAATACCACCAACAGCTTAATCTGGTTCAAGGTCAGTTGGCATTCATCTGTATCCCCCTCCCACGGGTCGTGCCTGAACATAGGCAGGATCTGTCTAGTGCACTTACCTGGTCAACAAAAGCTAAATAAACAATAAATAAATAATTCTACAGCTAAGATTACAGCTAATGCTACAGCATTCACTAACGTTACAGCTAACGCTAGTGCTACAGCTAAGCTAATGCTAATGCTACAGCTAATACCAGTGCTACAGCAAAGCTAATGCTACAGCTGTACTTTTGCCACAGCTATGCTGAGGCTACATCAAAGCTAACACTACAGCTAATGCTAGTGTTTAAGCTTACATTAAAACTGTTTATAGTACAGTTTTGTACTTATGCTACAGCTCATGCTTTTATAGTACAGTTTGTACTTATGCTACAGCTCATGCTTATGCTACAGCTCATGCGCATGCTATAGCTCGTGCTTATGCTACAGCTCGTGCTTATGCTTCAGCTCCTGCTAATGCTATAGCTTACGCTTACTCTACAGCTTATGCTTGCACTAAACCTAATGCTTCAGCTTATGCTACAACTTCCGTCAGTGCTACTGCTAACGTTACAGCTAATGCTACAGCATTCACTTACGCTAATGCTACAGCTTATTCTAAAGCTACAGCTAAGTCCACAGTAGTGCTACAGCTAAGCTAATGCCAATGCTTCAGCTATTGATAATGCTTCTGCTAATGCCAATGCTACGGCTAAGCTAATACGACAGCTATGCTAATGCAACAGCTATACTTTTGCCACAGCTATCCTGAGGCTACAATATAACTAACACTACAGCTAATCCTAGTGCTTATGCTTACATTTAAACTGTTTATAGTACAGCTCGTGCTTATGCTACAGCTCCTGCTTATGCCACAGCTCGTGCTTTTGCTACAGCTTATGCTTATGCTACAGCTTACTCTTGCACTAAACGTAATGTTTCAGCTTATGCTACAACTTACTCTAATGCTACAGCTTATGCTAGTGCTGCAGCTAATGTTACAGCTAATGCTACAGCATTCACTAACGCTACAGATTACGCTAGTACTACAGCTAAGTCACAGTAGTGCTACTGCTAAGCTAATGCTAATGCTACAGCTAATGCCAATGCTACAGCAAATGCCAGTGCTACAGCTTAGCTAATGCTACAGCTATACTTTTGCCACAGTTATGCTTTCACCAAAAACTATGCTGAAGCTATAGCAAAGCTAACACTACAGCTCATGCAAGTGCTTATGCTTACATTAAAACTGCTTATGCCACAGCTCGTGCTTATGCTACAGCTCATGCTTACGCTACAGCTTACTCTTGCACTAAACCTATTGCTTCAGCTTATGCAACAGCTTACACTAATGCTACAGCTCATGCTAATTATAATGAATCAGTAGCTAGCACACTTGTCTCTGAGGCCGGGAGATCAGAGGGCTGTGGGTTCAGTTCCCACATCTGGCACTTGGGTTAATATCCCAGTACTGACACTGTAATGCAGCATGAGAGGGGTGCTGCATTTCTGAGGTGCCGTCCTTCGGATGAGACGTTAAACCGAGGTCCCATCTGCCTTGATTGGTAATAGTTCAGGTGGATGTTAAAGATCCCATGGCACTTATCGAAAAGAGTAGAGGAATTTCCCCGATGTCCTGGCCAAATTTCTCTCATTCACTAAAAATACCACCAACAGCTTAATCTGGTTCAAGGTCAGCTGGCATTCAAAAGTATCCCCCTCCCCCGGGTCGTGCCTGAAAATAGGCAGGATTTGTCTAGTGCACTTACCCGGTCAACAAAAGCTAAATAAATAATAAATAATAAATAAATAATTCTACAGCTAAGATTATAGCTAATGCTACATCCTTCACTAACGTTACAGCTTACGCTAGTGCTACAGCTAAGTCACAGTAGTGCTACAGCTAAGCTAATGCTAATGCTACAGCTAATGCCAGTGCTACAGCAAAGCTAATGCTACAGCTGTACTTTTGCCACAGCTATGCTGAGGCTACAACAATGCTAACACTACAGCTAATGCTAGTGCTTATGCTTACATTAAAACTGTTTATAGTACAGTTTGTGCTTATGCTACAGCTCATGCTTATGCTATAGCTCATGCTTATGCTACAGCTCGTGCTTATCCTTCAGCTCATGCTAATGCTACAGCTTATGCTTACACTACAGCTTATGCTTGCCCTAAACCTAATGCTTCAGGTTATGCTACAACTTACGCTAACGCTACAGCTAATGCTAATGCTACTGCTAACGTTACAGCTAATGCTACAGCATTCACTTACGCTATTGCTACAGCTTATGCTAATGCTATGGCTAAGTCCACAGTAGTGCTACAGCTAAGCTAATGCTAATGCAAATGCTTCAGCTAATGCCAATGCTTCAGCTAATGCCAATGCTACAGCTAAGCAAATGCTACTGCTATACTTTTGCCACAGCTATGCTGAGGCTACAACAAAGCTAACACTACAGCTAATGCTAGTGCTTATGCTTACATTTAAACTGTTTATAGAACAGCTCGTGCTTATGCTACAGCTCGTGCTTATGCCACAGCTCGTGCTTATGCCACAGTTCGTGCTTATGCTACAACTTATGCTTATGCTACAGCTTACTCTTGCTCTAAACATAATGTTTCAGCTTATGCTACAACTTACTCTAATGCTACAGCTTATGCTAATGCTACAGCTAATGTTACAGCTAATGCTACGGCATTCAGTAATGCTACAGTTTACGCTAGTGCTACAGCTAAGTCACAGTAGTGCTACTGCTGAGCTAATGCTAATGCTACTGCTAACGTTACAGCTAATGCTACAGCATTCACTTACGCTAATGCTGCAGCTTATGCTAATGCTACAGCTAATGTTACAGCTAATGCTACAGCATTCACTAACGCTACAGCTCACGCTAGTGCTACAGCTAAGTCCACAGTAGTGCTACAGCTAAGCTAGTGCTAATGCCAATGCTTCAGCTAATGCCAATGCTTCAGCTAATGCCAATGCTACAGCTAAGCTAATGATACAGCTAAGCTAATGCTACAGCTATACTTTTGCCACAGCTATGCTGAGGCTACAACAAAGCTAACACTACAGCTAATGCTAGTGCTTATGCTTACATTTAAACCGTTTATAGCACAGCTCGTGCTTATGCTACAGCTCATGCTTATGCCACAGCTTACTCTTGCATTAAACGTAATGTTTTAGCTTATGCTACAACTTACTCTAATGCTACAGCTAATGCTACAGCATTCACTAACGCTACAGCTTACGCTAGTGCTACAGCTAAGTCACAGTAGTGCTACTGCTAAGCTAATGCTAATGCTACAGCTGATGCCAGTGCTACAGCAAATGCCAGTGCTACAGCTTAGCTAATGCTACAGCTATACTTTTGCCACAGTTATGCTTTCACCAAAACTATGCTAAAGCTATAGCAAAGCTAACACTACAGCTCATGCTAGTGCTTATGCTTACATTAAAACTGCTTATGCCACAGCTCGTGCTTATGCTACAGCTCGTGCTTACGCTCCAGCTTACTCTTGCACTAAACCTAATGCTTCAGCTTATGCAACAGCTTACACTAATGCTACAGCTCATGCTAATTATAATGAATCAGTAGCTAGCACACTCTGTCTCTGAGGCCGGGAGATCAGAGGGCTGGGTTCAGTTCCACATCTGGCACTTAAGTTAATATCCCAGTACTGACACTGTAATGCAGCATGAGAGGGGTGCTGCATTTCTGAGGTGCCGTCTTTCCGGATGAGACGTTAAACCGAGGTCCCATCTGCCTGGATTGGTGATAGTTCAGGTGGATGTTAATGATCCCATGGCACTTATCGAAAAGTGTTGGGGGGGTTTATTAGCATGATTAATATAGACATCAACACTTTTCAGAAAAACAAACATTATCCAAACAAACAATACCTGAAAAAAAGAAACTTAAGCAGTACATTTGAGCACAGCAAATCAACCAGAATTATAAATAATTGACTTTTAACATAAATTTTATCTAATTCAACACTTGTAAAGATAACATAAATAGATAAGCTGGAGCTGCCTTGCAATGAATCCAATTAATTACACTCATCTTATTTAAACTTAATAAAATGAAGAAAACCTTTCCACCATTTGCGCAGGGTTCCTGGCGCTACTCTTAATGCATCCAAAGTATAAATTTGTACAAGTTCCTTTATAATCAACATACTAACACAGGAGTAGGGCATTTTTTGATAAAGAACCATTGAACTCTAGCTTGCCATAAATAATATCTTAAACATCCAGAAATAAAGATAATGTCTCTTCATGAAATTCCGATAAGTTGACTGGATAACAACCTAGAATCAGTAGTTCATATGACATACTGTATAACCACTAAAACCCATAAATTTGCTAAGTATGCCCATAAACCGTAGCTCGTACATCTAAGAAAAAAGTGCTCCATTGACTCTTCTACATTAATACATTCCAAGTATGGACACAGTCTTTCCTGTAATGCCTTTTACTTAGCGTTGCCTCTAACATTCAATCTTCCATAAAAAATTAGCCACTGAGTTTCCCATTGTTTCTGAGGCATCCTATGACTATTTAGTTGTGCCAATACAATAGAATTTAACGCTGAAGTATTTTTAAATCCAGGTTGTGAGGGGAGTAACAGTAGCATTAAATAATGATATAGCCCTTCATGTTATGATTCAGAATTGTTTGTTTCTGCATTTTCCATTTAAACAGTTTCTGCGCTCGTGGACCTAAAATACAAAGGTATATACAAATGGTGATTTAGTTTTGGGGCAAAATTTTTGCCAATTCTTAAAATATTTACCCATTGACTTTAGATTCCAAGAATCCTCCGCCCTTGACTCCGCTTTCAATCCTTCTTTAATTGAATTTGAAATAAATAATGCGTGCACGAAAATTACTGGGTCTATCATACCCAAACCACCCTGATTTCTTTTTAGATACGTATAGCCTCTCTTTATGGGATTTAAACGATTGCTCCAAAGCATTTGGAAAAACACACTATAAATTTTAGTCTCAGATGCCACCAGAAGCGGGAAAATCATTGCCACATACTGCACAGTGGGGAGAAGAAATTGTTTAATCACCTGCACCCTTTTCACTTTAGACAACCTCCACTGTTTCCACCTATTAACCTTACTCTATTTTTGAAATGACACCTTCCCAATTTTCGCTGGCATATTCTGAGAACCAAACTTAATCCCTAAAATTTAAGCAGATTCCTGGATATATGGATACCCTCCTGCCACACCTCCTCAACACCTGTTGCACGATGAATAATCCCTTAGTTTTATTTAAATTTAATTTCGCATTTGAAACCTTGGCAAAGGCCTCAAAAGCTACCACAAAATGAGTTACTGAAGCAATGTCTTCAAAATACAACACTAAATCATCTGCATAGGCTTGTATCATTAATTGTGAATCCCTTCGAACATTAACTAGGATACCCTTCCATTTCTGTACCAAAGCTACAGTTTGCAAAAAGGGGTCTATAGCAAAAGTATAGAGAACGGGGCTAAGAGGTCACCCCTGGTGAACTCCTGTAGTTAATTGAAAACCTTCTGCCTTATAACCTTTCAAAAAGGGAAATACCATATAGCTATCATACAATTTCTCTGTTATTTTCACCAATTGATTTGGAACCCCGTAATGCGTAAGAGTAAGGAAAAGAAATGGCAGATGCACTCTGTCGAAGGCTTTATCCAAGTCTGCTGCTACCAAACATCTAGTCATCCCCATATCAGTGAGATGCTCAATAACATCTCGTATTAACATAAGGGCAGACTGTACCCATCTGTCTGGTAAGCCACAATATTGATAAGGTGAAATGACTCCTCCAGCATATTTTTTTAGCTGGTTATTTAAAATACAAGTAAAGATTTTGTAATCCGAATTTAAAAGAGTAATTGGTCTCCAGTTGACAATATTTTGTCTATCCCCTGATTTAAATATGTAAGTTAACAACCCTTCTGAAAAAGAAGGAAAAATGACAGCTTTGTCTAAAAAACTGAAATAACATGCCCAGACACTGACTTAGTTCTTCTGAAAACTTTTATAAAATTATTTGAAAGACCATCTATTCCGGTGAAATATTCAGTTTCAGTGACCCAATAGTGCTTAAAATCTCAGTTTGCGTAATAGGGCCCCATACCGCTGACCTTCCTGCCTGGTTAACTGGGACTACAATCTCTTTTAAATAGGCTGTCATTGCTGTGTTTGAGATTGTCTCTAGGGGGTCTAAGGAGCGGAAATGATCTACTATCACCTCACGAAGTTGTGCCACAGAGGTCACCAAATTTCCATCCGCTTTTTTTAGCACCTCCAATCTCATGAAATCCCTTAATTGTTTACACATTTCAAACGGATCCCCTATGGGTGATTTTTTAATTCCATTGGTTAGAATAGCCTGCATGGTTTTGCCTCTATTATATTGAAAATCTCTCATTTTCTCTTTGAGAAGAGGTTTGTTCAGAGTAATCCAACCTAGATGTATAAGCTATAGTCATAAGTCTCTGTAATTGCTGCCTAAAACCTAAATAGCATAGAAATTTGTAATTTTTTTGTTCTTACTCCCTGTGATTTAAACCAGTTCCTTAAATCTGTTTTTGTCTCTAGCCACCAATCCCCTAGGTCTGAATATAAAAAGGCTACTGATAACCTTGCTCTCAAAAGGTATTTAACCCCTGATTGTATAAAGGGAAGTTCTAGCGAAGAATTATTAAGCTTCCATCTAATTTGTCTTTTCTCTTGTATATCTGCAAAACAAAAAATACTTAGTAAAAATGAATGATCAGAAAATTTGCAGGGAAATATTTTAAAAAACTACACTTGCATATTAGGTGAAACTAACATATGATCAATCAGAGTGAAGTTTTTCCCCTTTTTGAAAGAAAATCCAGCTCCCACCTGCAAAGTGTTATTACAATCCAAAAGACCAGCATCTTTAATAATTTTACCTAATGCATTAGAATTGCAATATATTTTTTTATTTATTTTATGAGAGTGGGCCGGAATTGAACAATTAAAGTCACCCCCCCCGTAATACTCTGACTGTTGTTAATAAAAAGGGCTGTACTGCTTTTAGACAATTAACTCTACCTGCTTTTGTTTGGGGGGTTATAGATATTGATAAACCAGAAACATAAGCCTTGCCACTTCCCATCCACAATCAACACCCTTCCTGGTATCAGGTCAATCAAATTATGTAACTGAAAAGCGTATGAATTAAACACAATACCAATGCCATCTGCGGAATCCTCCCCAAATGACCAAAAGGAAGGGCCCCAAACCCAATTTCTTTTAAATGCTGCAAGCTGCTCTATGGAATACATCCATGTCTCCTGTAAAAAACATACTGAAAAAGGATGATCGTGAATATAATAAAAAAGGGCTTGTCTCTTAACCACATTCAATAGGCTATGAGTATTCAAAGAGCCCCAAACCAGCCTCATTATCAGTTTAAAATGCTCATACCATTATTATTTTTTTCTCTTTTTCTTTTTTTTATCCTTATAATTGTCCACTGTCTGTGACCTAGTTGAAAGAGAGGATTTTTGTGAATCAGAATCTTCTACTTCTAGCTCAGTATTGCCCCATGGAGAAAACAGTGCAGCATACGAGTTGCTAGTTTCAATTTGCACAACTGGGGGGGAGTTTAGGATGTAAGTTTCTAGAAGATCTTCTTTGGGGCAACACTGTCAATGGTTCACTTACTGAAGCAATGACACCTACCCCCTCTGTGACCTCTTCCGAAAAACATACTGGGGGAAAACATGAGGGATTAGGAGGACCCAAATTAACCTTTGTTGAACTGACCATATCTGAAGTAGCCCCTTGCTGATCCTCACTACTCACCAACGTTAGCTTATTCTTATCCTGGACCTTGTCTTTTAACCCCCCTTTAAATTTGTTTGGCTTCCTAACTAAGGGAAGTTTTACCTGAGTAGTGACAGGAGGAGGGGGGCAAGCAAGAGAGGGGGGTACCTGAGCAATGGCTTCCTGTGCTTTTTGGATGAACACCTCAGACTTGGAACAGGATGACTTATTTTGAGCAGCCCAAGGGCATACTTTAAACACATGACCTTTAGTTTCACACAAATCACAACAAGATTGATTATTACAAAACATAGTCAAATGCTCTATCCCCCCACAATTATCACAGCGAGGTTGATCACGCATGCTAGAAAGGTGTGTTCTGGCCCCACATTTGTAACATGCACGGGGCTGCCCACTGTAAAAACATGCTCCTCTATCCTTCCCCAATAAAAAGGAGTTAGGTATGTGCTCAATCCCTGCCTCTGTTTGCCTTAGTTTAATTTTGTACTTCCATCCTCCAGTCCAGAATCGTTCTGAATCCAAAATTGGTTCTGGTTCACTCAACACTTCACATTTTTTTTTTCAACCAAAAGGTTATGTCCTCTACCCAAATCCCTTCATTCCGAAACATGACTGTAACGAATTTAATCAGGGGTTTGGACAGGGGGATAACAATAAAGGGTGTCCACATAGGTGAAAACTTTACCTGACCATACCTAGCCCAAAAAAAAGATCTAGAGCATGCTGTGAATGAAAACTTATATCATAATTATCTTCCCCTGAAATATTTATGAAGGCATAACCATCCTGTGGGGTAAAATGCAATGAGTCTTTAACAGAGTTTTCCTATGTAGTGCCTGTCTGGCCTAACCTCCAACCCTCCTTTATACCTCAACCGCACAGCATTACGCCTGGAGCTGCTTCCCTATGGGAATTTGAGAAAGCTCTGACATCAAAGGCTTCTGTGTGGGGATGCAACATAGCCTCATTTGAACCCTTCTGTAAAGATTTCTGCAGTTGTGTTTCCTGATGTGGAGATGCAGGAGAATGATTGGTGGACCCAGAAGATCCCGAAGGGAGATGTAAAACTTCCTTCTCAATTTGTTTATTCTTCCCATTATCCATCCCTTTCTGCTGCTGACCAACTGGAACCCACTCAGGAGAATGTTGAGAAAAAGTTAAATCAGAATCCCAAGCTGGATCAGGCTTCCACACACCTGTGTCTGCCTGTTTCCAACCAGCCTCATGTAAAGCCTTATCCGGTGTCCAAGAGTCTTGAATACCTTCTTCCAGCAAATGAGGGGATTCTGTCTTCCGATCATGCAGATTTGCGATTAGTGGTTTTTTTGGGTTGTTTTACTTGAAAAATAAAAATCTGTAACCCCAATTTGTGAGCCTTCTGATGACTGATAAATTACTGCTGGTACAGCTAATGATTCTTCCTGAATCTGGTGCTTAAACACGAATACCGCCACTTTGTTCAAAGGAGCTACTTTGTTTTGACAAAAGGTAGCAGTAGAAGGCAGAGCTATTAAGTCAGCATTTAGGTTTTTATTAAGAATGTTTCCTCATTTTAAGTTTTCAAAAGCCAAAACAGGCTGTAGGCACTCGCTATTCTCAGCGGTAAGAATGCCAGCCTGAAGGGAGTTTAAAATATGCAATGGCTTTCCGGCAAAACTACTAGAGCTGTGCATTTCAACGCTCTGTCCTACGAGACTTCTCACATCTCTGAGGTCTGCCTTAGTGTTCACGATGCTCTCTGCACCGCTGTCATTAGCACAAAACTTGCGGTCGGGTAAACCAGCACAATGCTGTGGAGCCTCGGAAGACTGAGAAGAGATTTTTTTTTTAAAACTAAGGCTGATTCTCTCGCCTTTAGCTCTCGCTCGCCGTAATTAAAGATCAAGGGAGACACAGTACCTGCAAGATCTTTCGGCTCATCATCTAGAGCCGTCGTCCAGCTGACCGTCTGCTTAATTTCTTTCCTTCTAGCCTGAAGGTTTGTTTCACTGTCGCACCCCTCGGGAGCTATCTCTTTCGTTTTACAGGGTGAAATTATCGTAACTCTTCCGCAGCTCTGACCACCGCTCTGCAGGTTAGTGGTTACCTCTTCTGTGTCCTGCACTGTTTCAGCTCCCGTCAACTCGATTTCCATTCCAGTCATCACTGTTTCAAGTGAAGTTTTTTCTTTTTCAATTATTTTAAATGCTGAATGCTCCCAGTTAATCACTGCATCCTGAAATTCTGTGTCTGAATCCATTTCAGCCGTAACCAAGGCTGAAGCCTCCATAATACCTGGAGCAGAAGTCGAGGCTAGCTCTTCCACTCTGCAGTCTTCCTCCTCCTTCCATGGTCCACTTTGAGTGGCCATCTTGGAAATGGCCTGTCCCCCTACTGGCAGCAATACAGTGACCGAGTAGGGGAATTTCCCCGGTGTCCTGGCAAATTTCCCTCATTCACTAAAAATACCACCAACAGCTTAATCTGGTTCAAGGTCAGTTGGCATTCATCTGAATCCCCCTCCCCCGGGTCGTGCCTGAAAATAGGCAGGATTTGTCTAGTGCACTTAACCGGTCAACAAAAGCTAAATAAATAATAAATAAATAATTCTACAGCTAATGCTACAGCATTCACTAATGTTACAGCTTACGCTAGTGCTACAGCTAAGTCACAGTAGTGCTACAGCTAAGCTAATGCTAATGCTACAGCTAATGCCAGTGCTACAGCAAAGATAATGCTACAGCTGTACTTTTGCCACAGCTATGCTGAGGCTACAACGAACCTAACGCTGCAGCTAATGCTAGTGCTTATGCTTACATTAAAACTGTTTATAGTACAGTTTGTACTTATGCTACAGCTCATGCTTAAGCCATAGCTCGTGCTTATGCTATAGCTCGTGCTTATGCTATAGCTCGTGCTTATGCTACAGCTCGTGCTTATGCTTCAGCTCGTGCTAATGCTACAGCTTATGCTTGCACTAGACCTAATGCTTCAGCTTATGCTACAACTTATGCTAACGCTACAGCTAATGCTAATGCTACTGCTAATGTTACAGCTAATGCTACAGCATTCACTTACGCTAATGCTACAGCTTATGCTAATGCTACAGCTAAGTCCACAGTAGTGCTACAGCTAAGCTAATGCTAATGCCAATGCTTCAAGCTAATGCCAGTGCTTCAGCTAATGCCAATGCTACAGCTAAGCTAATGCTACAGCTAAGCTAATGCTACAGCAATACTTTTGCCACAGCTATGCTGAGGCTACAACAAAGCTAACACTACAGCAAATGCTAGTGCTTATGCTTACATTTAAACTGTTTATAGTACAGCTCGTGCTTATGTCACAGCTCATGCTTATGCTACAGCTTATGCTTATCCTACAGCTTACTCTTGCACTAAACGTAATGTTTCAGCTTATGCTACAACTTACTCTAATGTTACAGCTTATGCTAATGCTACAGCTAATGTTACAGCTAATGCTACAGCATTCACTAACGTTACAGCTTACGCTAGTGCTACGGCTAAGTCACAGTAGTGCTACTGCTAAGCTAATGCCAATGCTACAGCCAGTGCCAATGCTACAGCAAATGCCAGTGCTACAGCTTAGCTAATGCTACTGCAATACTTTTGCCACAGTTATGCTTTCACCAAAACTATGCTGAAGCTACAGCAAAGCTAACACTACAGCTCATGCTAGTGCTTATGCTTACATTAAAACTGCTTATGCCACAGCTCGTGCTTATGCTACAGCTCATTAACACGCCACAGCTACTCTTGCACTAAACCTAATGCTTCAGCTTATGCAACAGCTTACGTAATGCTAGCAGCTCATGCTAATTATAATGAATCAGTAGCTAGCACACTCGCCCTGAGGCCGGAGATCAGAGGGCTGTGGTTCAGTTCCCACATCTGGCACTTGGGTTAATATCCCAGTACTGACACTGTAATGCAGCTTGAGAGGTGCTGCATTTCTGAGGTGCCGTCTTTCGATGAGACGTTAAACCGAGGTCCCATCTGCCTGGATTGGTGATAGTTCAGGTGGATGTTAAAGATCCCATGGCACTTATCGAAAAGAGTTGAAGAATTTCCCGGTGTCCTGGCCAAATTTCCTCATTCACTAAAAATACCACCTACAGCTTAATCTGGTTCAAGGTCAGTTGGCATTCATCTGTATCCCCCTCCCCCGGGTTGTGCCTGAAAATTGGCAGGATTTGTCTAGTGCACTTACCCGGTCAACAAAAGCTAAATAAATAATAAATAATAAATAAATAATTCTACAGCTAAGATTACAGCTAATGCTCCAGCATTCACTAATGTTACAGCTTACGCTAGTGCTACAGCTAAGTCACAGTAGTGCTACAGCTAAGCTAATGCTAATGCTACAGCTAATGCCAGTGCTACAGCAAAGCTAATGCTACAGCTGTACTTTTGCCACAGCTATCCTGAGGCTACAACAAAGCTAACCTACAGCTAATGCTGGTGGCAGCACATTAAAAGTGTCTATAGTACCGTTTGTACTTATGCTACAGCTCATGCTTATGCTACAGCTCGTGCTTATGCTTCAGCTCATGCTAATGCTACAGCTTACGCTTACACTACAGCTTATGCTTGCACTAAACCTAATGCTTCAGCTTATGCTACAACTTACGCTAATGCTACAACTAATGCACAATGCTGCTAACGTTACGGCTAATGCTACAGCATTCGCACGCTAATGCTAAAACATGCCTGATACACACAGCTAAGTCCACAGTAGTGCGCAGCTTTAAGCTTCAGCTAATGCCAATGCTTCAGCTAATGCCATGCCTCAGCTTCAATGCCATTAAGCTACAGCCAAACTAATGCTACAGCTAAGCTTAATGCTACAGCTATACGTCTTGCCAGCTATGCTGGAGGTTGCAACAAAGCTAACACTACAGGTAGTGCCAGAGCTGGCGCTTTTGCATTAAACTGTTTATAGTACAGCTCATGCTTATGCTACAGCTCGTGCTTATGCCACAGCTCGTGCTTATTTATTTATTTATTTAAACAGCAGTTTGGAAAACCTTTGAGCCATAGGCTCATTTACAAAGGTACCTTGTCACAGTAAGACAAACAAAAATACACAGTATAACAGTACAACACATAAGTATAACAGTAACTTAAGACATAGATACAAACAAGCTGGTACAGATAGGATTGATGTAAACAATACCAGAGTTATGTTGTCCTTAGCAGCTTAGTAATAAGCTTTGTCATAAGTATTGAGTACGGCTGACTAGTGGCAATTACAGCATTGAGTGTTAATAAAGGTGGTTACGTAATGAAGTTTTGAAGCATGATATAGTTGGAGCTTCGGAGATGGAGGGGGGTAGTGTGTTGAACCAGGAGGGGGCCCTAAAGCTGAAGGCTCTTTGGCCGTGAGAGATCCTAGCTCTAGGGATGACAAGAGAGGTTTTCCCAGAGGTCCAAGTATGAACTAGTGGGACAGAGCGGTGTATGGTGGTGGTCAATCCTGGTGGGGATAGCCCAAGGAGGGTCTTTTTTGTAAGGGTACAGGTCAGATATTTGAGGCGCTGTCAAGATCAAGTACCAGCGCTTTAGCTAAGTGACAGGTGTGTGTCAGCCTAGGTGTTCCAGTAATTAACCTTCAGGCCTTATTCAGAGTACTGCGAATTTTATGGAGTGGGTCTGACAGCAGCACCATACACCGGCAGTCCATAGTCCACTAGGGACAGGATAGAGGAGGTGATTGCGAGTCAAAGAGGCCTCCGGGAGGCAGGTGTTTATACCGATGTAAGATGCCCAATCGGATATTAGTGGTAGTGGCTAGGGCAAAGGTGGCCATGGAAGGAGAGGGAGGGGTCAAATGGATCCCTAGGTATTTATAGGAGCAACTTGTTCGAGGGGAAAGAGGACCCAGAGTGAATGAGGAGTTTGAAGTTGCAGGACTTGTTTTGGGGATGAGTGAAGAACATAGTTTTTGTTTTTTAAGATTTATCACCAATCTATGTTCCTTGAACCAGCTCTTGGCTTTGTGTGGAAGGACTTCTGCAGCGAGTCCTGGAGGGCAATAGGGTTACGACTTGAGGCAAAGATGACCGCATCATCAGCGTACAATAGAATGTTCCCTGAGCAAGAGTGTGGAAGGGTGTTAAGGTAAAGGGAGAATAGTAAGGGGCCCAGAATGGAGCCCTGGGGAACCCAGAAAAGATGGACAGATGTCTGAGTAGGTCCCATTAATTTTTACATGCTGTGAGTGGTCAGACAGATAACTGGTGCACCAGGAGATAGACCCAGCAGCAAAACCAGAGAGACTAAGGGAATCAAGAAGAGGGGTGGAGACAGTGTCGAGGCTTCGAGAGGTCAATGAAGACAGCACCAGCCAGAGAACCAGTGTCTAAGGAGGAGTGGAGAAAGTTGGAGAACTCTAGGAGGGCTGTGTTGGTACTGTGGCCCTTCGGAAGCCATGCTACTCAGGACAAAGGACATTGTAGGTGGAGAGGTAGTCAGAGATTTGAGAGGCCACCACTTTTTCTAAGGCCTTGGGAGAGGAGAGAGAATGGAGATCGGTCGATAGTTTCCAGCCACAATCCTATCACCACCTTTAAAGATAGGGGTGACAGTGGTGACTTTCCAGGCAGTTGGAACCTTCCCCAGGCAAAGAGAGTGGCTGATGAGGCATGTGATCGGGGTAAGGACTGTGTCTAAGACCAGCCGTAGGATACGTGGATCCAGGGTTTCACTGCCTGTACTATTACCCTTGAGGGCAGTGACAAGGTGCGGCCTATGTTCTTGGGCAGAGACACGGCGGAGGAGAAAATAAGGGTGAGAAAGATTTACGGCAGGTGCTGGGGAGAAGGGTCAAAAAAATTTGTAGGGAGGATAGGGCTAAAGTCAGTGAATGAGGTGTTGAGGTGGTTGGCTATGAGGGCTGGGTCTGAGGAGATCACACCATTAATGTTGATCTGGGTGGGTGGGGGAGTGTGCAGTCCCATTTAACTGTTTAATGTTATCCCAGAAGGTTCTGGGGTTCCCTCATGAAGCAGTGAGTAAGGACCGATAGTGCTCAGACTTGGCCTTTCTGATGGCCCGAGTGCACTTGTTTCGGGTGGCAGCATATAACCGCCTGTCCCCAGGCTGGCCAGTCTCAGTGGCATGGTGCCATAGGTTGTTCCTATGTTTGAACTGCTAGATCAAAGATGGGGTTACCCAGGGGGCATTCTGCCTTTTAGAACGGCGGGTCAACATTGGGGCAAAGATATCACAGGCATTATTAAAAGTTTGGGTAAAGAAGGAGAGAGCTGTGTTGATGTCAGGAGTTGCCTGTATAGGAGACCAGTCAATTTGGGACAGAAGTTCCTTAAGTTTTATCAGTTCACCAGGTATTAGACGCCGCCGGCATGTGGACTGTGCTATGGGTTTGGGGACTGAGGATGACCAGTGGAATAGAATGGGGGAGTGATCGCTGAAAGAGTCTGGGAGGAATTGTACATTGGGGATCCGATTAGGGCGGTTGGTGAGTACCACATCAAGCAGGGTACTGGTGCCTCTCTTGGGGTTAGTCCTGGTAGGGTGGGTAACTAGTTGCGTTAGGTCTATTGCAGAAAAGGAGTCTCGGGTAGAGGAGAAGGAGAGGCTGAGTCAGTTGACATTTAAGTCACCCACCAGAATTTGATCAGCGGAAGGAGGTAGAGAGGTAAGGTATTCTGTAAGAGAGGCAATGGCCTGCATTTGGTCCCTGGGGGGCACGTATGCAGTAGTCAGATAAAGGGGTCCCTTTAAAGGGTCAGGGGTTAGTTTCAGCGTAGGTGCCTGGGCCCTGGAGTCAAGGATGGGAGAAGGCAGGGCTAGTACGGGGAGAGATTCCTTGACATAAATAGTGCAGCCGCCGCCCCGTCTCCCAACACGGTCGGACCGGAAAAGGGTGAAACCAGGAAGGGAGACTAGGGAGTCAGGGGAGGATTTCGACAGCCAAGTCTCAACCAGGGTGATGACATCAGGGTTAATTGTTGTGACCAGGCATTGTAGTGAGTCAAACTTGTTTAGGAGGCTACAGATATTCATGGAGACCATGCATAGGCCTGTGGTGCGAGTTGGGGAGCTCCTGGGAACCAGGCCAGGGTTTGGATGAATGTTCCCCGACAGGAGTAGTAGCATGACTAACACCCTGGCTGGCAGATGGTGAGAGGTTTTCCTACGATTGACATGGGGGGAAGGGAGGCTAAGGGAGCAGGGGGTGGGCAGGGAGGTACTTATGCCACAACTCGTGCTTATGCTACAGCTTATGCTTATGCTACAGCTTACTCTTGCACTAAAAGTAATGTTTCAGCTTATGCTACAACTTACTCTAATGCTACAGCTTATGCTAATGCTACAGCTAATGTTACAGCATTCACTAACGCTACAGCTTACGCTAGTGCTTCTGCTAAGTCACAGTAGTGCTACTGCTAAGCTAAAGCTAATGTTACAGCTAATGCCAGTGCTACAGCAAAGCTAATGCTACAGCTGTACTTTTGCCACAGTTATGCTGAGGCTACAACAAAGCTAACACTACAGCTAATGCTAGTGCTTATGCTTCAATTAAAACTGTTTATAGTACAGTTTGTACTTATGCTACAGCTCATGCTTATGCTACAGCTCATGCTTATGCTATAGCTCATGCTTATGCTACAGCTCGTGCTTATGCTTCAGCTCGCGCTAATGCTTCAGCTCATGCTATTCACAGCTTACGCTACGCCTACAGCTTATGCTTGCACTAAACCTACTGCTTCAGCTTATGCTACAACTTACGCTAATGCTACAGCTAATGCTAATGCTTCTGCTAACGTTCCAGCTAATGCTACAGCATTCACTTATGCTAATGCTACAGCTTATGCTAATGCTACAGCTAAGTCCACAGTAGTGCTACAACTAAGCTAATGCTAATGCCAATGCTTCAGCTAATGCCAATGCTTCAGGTAATGCCAATGCTACAGCTAAGCTAATGCTACAGCTATACTTTTGCCACAGCTATGCTGAGGCTACAACAAAGCTAACACTACAGCTAATGCTAGTGCTTATGCTTACATTTAAACTGTTTATAGTACAGCTCGCGCTTATGCTACAGCTCGTGCTTATGCCACAGCTCGTGCTTATGCTACAGCTTACTCTTCCACTAAATGTAATGTTTCAGCTTATGCTACAACTTACTCTAATGCTACAGCTTATGCTAATGCTACAGCTAATGTTACAGCTAATGCTACAGCATTCACTAACGCTACAGCTTACGCTAGGGCTACAGCTAAGTCACAGTAGTGCTACTGCTAAGCTAAGGCTACAGCTAATGCCAATGCTACAGCAAATGCCAGTGCTGCAGCTTTGCTAATGCTACAGCTATACTTTTGCCACAGTTATGCTTTCACCAAAACTATGCTGAAGCTACAGGAAAGCTAACACTACAGCTCATGCTAGTGCTTATGCTTACATTAAAACTGCTTATGCCACAGCTCGTGCTTATGCTACAGCTCGTGCTTGCGACTAAAGCTTACTCTTGCACTAAACCTAATGCTTCAGCTTTTGCAACAGCTTACGCTAATGATACAGCTCATGCTAATTATAATGAATCAGTAGCTAGCACACTCGCCTCTGAGGCCGGGAGATCAGAGGGCTGTGGGTTCAGTTCCCACATCTGGCACTTGGGTTAATATCCCAGTACTAACACTGTAATGCAGCATGAGAGGGGTGCTGCATTTTTCGGATGAGACATTAAACCAAGGTCCCATCTGCCTGGATTGGTGATAGTTCAGGTGGATGTTAAAGATCCCATGGCACTTATCGAAAAGAGTAGGGGAATTTCCTCGGTGTCCTGGCCAAATTTCCCTCATTCACTAAAAACACAACCAACAGCTTACTCTGGTTCAAGGTCAGTTGGCATTCATCTGTATCCCCCTCCCCCGGGTCGTGCCTGAAAATAGGCAGGATTTGTCTAGAGCACTTAACCAGTCATAAAAAGCTAAATAAATAATAAATAATAAATAAATAATTCTACAGCTAAGATTACAGCTAATGCTACAGCATTCACTAACGTTACAGCTAACGCCAGTGCTACAGCTAAGTCACAGTAGTGCTACAGCTAAGCTAATGCCAGTGCTACAGCAAAGCTAATGCTACAGCTGTACTTTTGCCACAGCTATGCTGAGGCTACAACAAAGCTAACACTACAGCTGATGCTAGTGCTTATGCTTACATTAAAACTGTTTATAGTACAGTTTGTACTTATGCTACAGCTCGTGCTAATGCTACAGCCTACGCTTATGCTACAGCTTATGCTTGCACTAAACCTATTGCTTCAGCTTATGCTACAATTTACGCTAATGCTACAACTTATACTAACGCTACTGCTAACGTTACAGCTAACACTACAGTTAATGGTAGTGCTTATACTTACATTAAAACTGTTTATAGCACAGTTTGAACTTATGCTGCAGCTCATGCTTATGCTATAGCTCGTGCTTAAACTACAGCTTACTCTTATGCTAAAGGTTATGCTTGCACTAAACCTAATGCTTCAGCTTATGCTACAACTTACGCTAACGCTACAGCTAATGCTAATGCTACTGCTAATGTTACAGCTAATGCTACAGTATTCACTTGCGCTAATGCTACAGCTTATGCTAAAGCTACAGCTAAGTCCACAGTAGTGCTACAGCTAAGCTAATGGTAATGCCAATGCTTCAGTTAATGCCAATGCTTCAGCTAATGCCAATGCTTCAGCTAAGCTAATGCTACAGCTAAGCTAGTGCTACAGCTATACTTTTGCCACAGCTATGCTGAGGCTACAACAAAGCTAACACTACAGCTAATGCTAGTGGTTATGCTTACATTAAAACTGTTTATAGTACAGTTTGTACTTATGCTACAGCTCGGCTTAGTTATAGCTCGTGGCTTATGCTATAGCTCGTGCTTATCACAGCTCTCTATGCTTCCAGCTTGTGCTAATGTTGCAGCTACGCTTACGCCACAGCTTGGTGCTTGCACTAAACCTAATGCTTCAGCTTATGCTACAATTGACGCTAACGCTACAGCTAATGCTAATGCTACTGCTAACGTTACAGCTAATGCTACAGCATTCACTTACGCTAATGCTACAGCTTATGCTAAAGCTACAGCTAAGTCCACGGTAGTGCTATAGCTAAGCTAATGCTAATGCCAATGCTTCAGCTAATGCCACTGCTTCAGCTAATGCCATTGCTACAGCTAAGCTAATGCTACAGCTATACTTTTGCCACAGCTCTGCTGAGGCTACAACAAAGCTAACACTACAGCTAATGCTAGTGCTTATGCTTACATTTAAACTGTTTATGGTACAGCTCGTGCTTATGCCACAGCTCGTGCTTATGCTGCAGCTTATGCTTATGCTACAGCTTACTCTTGCATGAAACATAATGTTTCAGCTTATGCTACAACTTACTCTAATGCAACAGCATATGGTAATGCTACAGCACATGTTACAGCTAATGCTACAGCATTCACTAACGCTACAGCTTACGCTAGTGCTACAGCTAAGTCACAGTAGTGCTACGGTTAAGCTAATGCTAATGCTACAGCTAATGCCAATGCTACAGCAAATGCCAGTGCTACAGCTTAGCTAATGCTACTGCATTATTTTTGCCACAGTTATGTGTTCACCAAAACTGTGCTGAAGCTACAGCAAAGCTAACACTACAGCTCATGCTAGTGCTTATGCTTACATTAAAACTGCTTATGCCACAGCTCGGGCGTTACAGCTTTGCCACGCCATGCTTTGCCACTTTTGCACTAAACCTAATGCTTCAGCTTATGCAACAGCTTACGCTTAGCTAGAGCTCATGCTAATTATAATGAATCAGTAGCCAGCACACTTGTCTCTGAGGCTGAGATCAGAGTGCTGTGGTTCAGTTCCACATCTGGCACTTGGGTTAATATCCCGTCATTGACACCGAAATGCAGCATTAGAGGGTGCTGCATTTTGAGGTCGCCTTCGGATGAGATGCGAACCGAGGTTCCATGTGCCTGGATTGGTGATAGTTCAGGTGGATGTTAGCGATCTCTTGGCAGTTATCGAAAAGAGTTGGGGAATTTCCGTGTTCATGGGCCAAATCTCCTCACTCACTAAAAATACCACCAACAGCTTAATCTGGTTCAAGGTCAGTTGTCATTCATCTGTATATACCCCCGGTCGCGGCCTGAAAATAGGCAGGATTTGTCTAGTGCACTTACCCGTCAACAAAAGCTAAATAAATAATAAATAATAAATAAATCATTCTACAGTCCAAGATTATAGCCACTGCTACAGCATTCACTAATGTTACAGCCACGCTTAGTGCTACAGCTAAGTCACAGTAGTAGCTACAGCTAGCTAAAGCTAATGCCACAGCTATGCCAGGTGCTACAGCAAAAGCTAATGGTACAGCTGTACTTTTGCCACAGCTATACTGAGGCTACAACAAAGCTAACACTACAGCTAATGCTAGTGCTTATGCTTACATTAAAACTGTTTATAGTACAGCTCATGCTTATGCTACAGCTCATGCTTATGCTATAGCTCGTGCTTATGCTACAGCTCGTGCTAATGCTTCAGCTTACGCTCACGCTACAGCTTATGCTTGAACTAAACCTAATGCTTCAGCTTATGCTCCAACTCACGGTAACGCTACAGCCAATGCTAATGCTACTGCTAACGTTACAGCTAATCCTACAGCATTCACTTACGCTAATGCTACAGCTTAAGCTAATGCTACAGCTAAGTCCACAGTAGTGCTACAGCTAAGCTAATGCTAATGCCAATGCTTCAGCTAATGCCAATGCTTCAGCTAATGCCAGTGCTTCAGCTAATGCCAATGCTATAGCTAAGCTAATGCTACAGCTATACTTTTGCCACAGCTATGCTGAGGCTACTTCAAAGCTAACACTACAGCTTATGCTAGTGCTTATGCTTACATTTAAACTGTTTATAGTACAGCTCGTGCTTATGCCACAGCTCGTGCTTATGCCACAGCTCGTGTTTTGTGCCACAGCTCGCGCTTATGCTACAGCTTACTCTTGCACTAAACGTAATGTTTCAGCTTATTCTACAACTTACTCTAATGCTACAACTTATGCTAATGCTACAGGTAATGTTACAGCTAATGCTACAGCTTACGTTTGTGCTAGAGCGCAGTCACAGTAGTGTTACTGCTTAGCTAATGCTACAGCTAATGCCAATGCTACAGCAAATGCCAGTGCTACAGCTTAGCTAATGCTACAGCTATACTTTTGCCACAGTTATGCTTTCACCAAAACCATGTTGAAGCCACAGCAAAGCTAACGCTACAGCCTGGCGTTAGTGCTTATGCGCTTACATTAAAACTGCTTATGTCACACATCGTGTTTATGCTACAGTCAGGCTTATGCTACAGCTTACCTTGCACTAAACCCATCGCTTCAGCTTATGCAACAGCTACGCTAATGCTACAGCTCAGGCTAATTATAATGAATCAGTAGTACTGCACACCCGCCTGAGGTCGGGTTCCAGTGAGCCTTGAACAGACCACGGACCCCTCAATTTCTGTAGCCCTAAACAGTTCTTAGAAATCCTCCCTACTTCAAGGATCATCATGCCTTTACAGGCCATGGACGTGGTTTCTGGAACCTAAACAGTTTTCGAAATCAGCTGTACAATTGATCAAGCATGCCTTGACTGGCGATGAACCTCGATTTCTGGAACTAAACAGTTTTCAGAATTCCTTTGTACAGTAAGGAGTCCATCGTTGCCAACAAGGCCATGGACCCCTCTGACCTGGAGCCTAAACAGCTTTTCAGAAATCACATGCACATGGGATCCAGCGTGCATTCACCAAACCACAGACCCACGGTTTCTGGAACCTAAACAGTTCTTCAGAAATCCTCTGTACTGCAAGGGATCAACATGCCAGCCAAGCCATGGACCCGTTTGCAACCTAAACATTTCTTCGAAATCCACTGTACTACAAGGTATCAGCGTGCCTTGACCAGACATGGACCCAGTGTTCTGGAACTAAACAGTTCTTGAAATCTGCTGTACTGCATAGGATCAGCATGTACTGGCCATGGACTGGTTTTGGAACCTATACAGTTCTTCAAAATCTGCTGTAGTGCAAGGTCCTGCATACCTTGACAGACCATGGAGCCGTGATTTCTGGAACCTAAACAGTTTTCAGAGATCCGCTGTACTTCAAGGGACAGCTTGCCTTGACAGGCTATGGACCCAGTGGTTTCTGGAACCTAAACAGTTCTCAAAAATTCACTGACACGATTGATCCATGGTGCCTTGACTGGAAGGATCCATCGTGTGGTGACCAACCACAGACCCCTCGTTTCTGCATCTTATACAGCTTTCAAATCCTCTGTACTGGGGATCCAAAGTACTGACCAGGTATGGACCTCTCAATTTCTGGAACCAGTATTTGAAATCCTCTGTACTTCAAGGGATCAGCGTGCCTTGAGCCGCAGACCATGGTTTCTGCAACATAAACAGTTATTCAAATCCTCTGTACTGTAAGGAACCTGCATAACCGGCCAGACCATGGACCCACATGGTTCTGAACCTATTCTTCGAAATCCTCTGTACTTCAAAGGGATCCTTTGCCTTCACCAGGCCATGGACCCGTGGTTTCTGGAACAACAGTTTTTCAGAAATCCATGTCCACGATTGATCAAGCATGCCTTGATCTGGCGAGACCTCGATTTCTGGAACCTAAACAGTTTCAGAATTCCTTTGTACAGTAAAGGGTCCATCATTATGACAAAACATGGACCTATTTCTGGAACCTAAACAGCTTTTCAGAAATCCTCTGTACCAAAGGGATCCAGCGTGCATTCACCACCACAGACCCCTGGTTCTGGAACCTAAACAGTTCTTCGAAATCCTCTGTACAAGGGATCCCAGCAACCTTGACCAGGCCACAGACCCGCATTTTCTGGACTAAACAGTTCAGAAATCACATGCTACAAGGATCCAGCGTGCCTTGACCAGGCCATGGACAGTGATTTCTGGAACTAAACAGTTCTTCAATCTATGTACTGCATTGGATCAAAGTGCCTTGACCTGGTCTGGACCCTTGATTTTGGAACTATACAGTTCTGAAATCTGCTGCAATACAGGATCCTGCATACCTTGACCAACCATGGGCATGATTTCTGGAACCTAAACAGTTTCAGAGATCACTGTACTAAGGGATCAGCTTACTTACAGACTATGGACCCAGTGGTTTCTGGAACCTAAACATTCTTCAAAGTCCATGCCACAATTGATGCAGTGCCTTGACTGGAAGGATCCATCATCGTTGACCAGACACAACACCACAATTTCTGCATCTTATACAACTTTCAGAAATCCTCTGTACTGCAAGGGATCCAGCCGCCAGCCAGGCCATGGACCTCTCAATTCTGGAACCCAAACAGTATTTAAAATCCTCATACTGAGGGATCAGCGTGCCTTGCCCAGACCATATCGCCACATTCCTGGAAACCTAAGCAGTTTTCAGAAATCTCTGTACTGCAAGGGATCCAGCATGCTGACCAGGCCTCGGACCACGTTTCTGGAACCTAAACAGCCTACAAATCCTCTGACCTGCAATGGATCCAAGCGTGCCTTGAACGAACATGGACCCGTGATTTATTGACATGAAAAAGCTTTTAGAAATCCTTTTGCCATGAGTTAGCGTGCCTTGACTAGGCCATGGACCCTTCGATTTCTGGAACCTAAACAGTTCTTAAGAAATCCACTGTACTGCAAGGTATCCAGTGTTCCTTGACCAGGTGATGGACACCGCGATTTATGGAACCTAAACAGTTCTTCAGAAATCTGCTGTACTGCATGGGATCCAGCGTGCCTTGACAAGGCATGGAACCCAGTAATTTCTGGAACCAAAACAGTTCTAAAGAAATCTGCTGTAGTGAAAGGAATCATGCATGCCTTGACCAGGCCACGGACCCCTCAATTTATGGAACCTAAACAGTATTTCAGAAATCCGCTGTACTGCTTGGGATCCAATACAGTGACAAACCATGGACCCTCTGGTTCTGTAACCCAAACTTTCTTCGAAATCCTCTAAACTGCAAGGGATTCATGCCTTGACAGGCCATGGACCCCATGGTTCTGGAACTAAGTTTTCAGAAATCTGCTACCATGCTGCAGGGGATCAGCGTGCCATTACCAGGCCACAGATCACGATTTCTACTGGAACCTGAACATTTTTTCTGAAATCCTGTGGCCATAGGGATCAGTGTGCCTTGATCAGGCCACAGACCTCAATTTCTGGAACCTGAACAGTTTTCTGAAATCTTGTCTACCACAAGGGATCAGTGTGCCTTGACCAGGCCACGGACCTCTCAATTTCTGGAACCTAAACAGTTTTTCACAAATCCTCTGTTCTGCAAGGGATCTATCGTGCCTTGACCAGGCCATGGACCCCTCAATTTCTTGAACCTAAACAGTTTTTCAGAAATCCTCTGTTCTGCAAGGGTTTCAGCATGCCTTGAGCAGGCCATTGACCCCTCAATTTCTGGAACTGAAACAGGTTTATAGAAATCTTATGTACTGAAAGGGGATCCAGCGTGCCTTGACCATACCATGCACCCCTCATATTCAGGAACCTAAACAGTTTTTCAGGAATTCTCTGTATTGTAAGGGATCCAGTGTGCCTTGATGAGGCCATGGATCCCTCGATTTATGGAACCTAAACAGTATTTCAGAAATCCGCTGTACTGCAAGGGATCCAGTGTGCCTTGACAAGGCCATGGACCCGGCATTTTTTGGAATGTAAAGAGTTCTTCAGAAATCTTCTGTACTGCAAGGGATCCAGCATGTCTTGACCAGGCCACGGACCCCGTAGTTTCTGGAACCTAAAGAGTTTTTCAGAAATCTGCTGTACTGCAAGGGATCCAGCGTGTCATTACCAGGCCATTGACCCCGCGATTTCTGGAATCTCAACTGTTTTTCAGAAATCCTCTGTACTGCAAGGGATCCAGTGTTCCTTGACCAGGCTGCAGACCCCATGATTTCTGGAACCTTAATAGTTCTTCAGAAATCCTCCGTACTGCAAGGGATCCACCATGCTGGACCAGGCCAAGATCCCCACGACTTCTGGAACCTAAACAGTTCTTCAGAAATCCACTGTACAGCCAGGGATCCAGCGTGTCTTGACCAGGATACAGGCCCCGCAAATTCTGTATCCAGTGTGCCTTGACCAGGCCACGTACGCCGCAATTTCTGGAACCTAAGCAGTTTTTCAGAAATCCTCTGTACCGAAAGGGATCCAGCATGCCTTGACCAGGCCTCGGACCACTCGATTTCTGGAACCTAAACAGCTTTTCTGAAATCCTCTGTCCTGCAAGGTATTCAGCATGCCATGACCAGGCCATGGACATGTTGATTTCTGGAAGCTAAACAGTTTTTCAGAATTCCTCTGTAGAGGAAGGGATCCATCGTGCCTTGACTAGGCCATGGACCCCTCGATTTCTGGAACTTAAATAGTTTTTCAGAATTCCTCTGTACTTCAAGGGATCCTGTGTGCCATGACCAGGCCATGGACCTCTCGATTTCTGGAACCTAAACAGATCTTCAGAAATCCACTGTACTGGAATTGATCCAGCGTTCCCTGATCAGGCCATTGACCCCGCGATTTCTGGAACCTAAATAGTTCTTCAGAAATCTGCTGTACTGCATGGGATCCAGCGTGCCTTGACCAGGCCATGCACCCCTCGATTTCTGGAATGAAAACAGCTTTTCAGAAATCCTCTGTACTGCAAGGCATCCAATATGCCTTGAACAAGCCATGGACCCCTCAATTTATGGAACGTATACAGCTTTTCAGAAATCCTCTGTACTGCAAAGGATCGCGTGTGCCTTGACTAGGCAACGAACCCCTGGATTTCTGGAACCTAAACAGCTTTTCAGAAATCCTCTGTACTGCCAGGTATCCAGTGTGCCTTGACCAGAACATGGACACCTCAATTTCTGGAAGCTAAACAGTTTTTCAGAAATCCTCTGTACTACAAGGGATCCAGCGTGCCTTGACCAGGCAACAGACCCCTTGATTTCTGTAACCTAAACAGTTCTTAAGAAATCCTCTGTACTTCAAGGGATCCATCGTGCCTTCACCAGGCCATGGATCCCGCGGTTTCTGGAACCTAAACAGTTTTTCAGAAATCCGCTGTACCACAATTGATCAAGCATGCCTTGACCTGGCGACGAACCCCTCAATTTCTGGAACCTAAACAGTTTTTCAGAATTCCTTTGTACAGTAAGGGGTCCATCATGCCTTGACAAGGCCATGGACCCCTCTATTTCTGGAACCTAAACCGCTTTTCAGAAATCCTCTGTACTGCATGGGATCCAGCGTGCATTCACCAAGCCACAGACCCCATGGTTTCTGGAACCTAAACAGTTCTTCAGAAATCCGCTGTACTGCAAGGTATCCAGCGTGCCTTGACCAGGCCATGGACCCAGTGATTTCTGGAACCTAAACAGTTCTTCAGAAATCTGCTGTACTGCATAGGATCCAGCATGCCTTGACCTGGTCACAGACCCCACAACTTTTGGAACTTATACAGTTCTTCAGAAATCTGCTGTAGTGCAAGGGATCCTGCATACCTTGACCAGGCCACGGAGCCCGTGATTTCTGGAACCTAAACAGTTTTTCAGAGATCCGCTGTACTTCAAGGGATCCAGCTTGCCTTGACCAGGCTATGGACCCAGTGGTTTCTGGAACCTAAACAGTTCTTTAGAAATTCACTGTACCGCAATTGATCCACGGTGCCTTGACTGGAAGGGATCCATCGTGCATTGACCATGCCACAGACCCCTCAATTTCTGCATCTTATACAGCTTTTCAGAAATCCTCTGTACTGCAAGGGATCCAGCGTGCCATGACCAGGCCATGGACCTCTCAATTTCTGGAACCCAAACAGTATTTCAGAAATCCTCTGTACTTCAAGGGATCCAGCGTGCCTTGCCCAGGCCACGGACCGCTTGGTTTCTGCAACATAAACAGTTATTCAGAAATCCTCTGTACTGTAAGGGAACCTGCATGACTTGACCAGGCCATGGACCCAATGGTTTCTTGAACCTAAACAGTTCTTCAGAAATCCTCTGTACTGCAAGGGATCCAGTGTGCCTTGACCAGGCCATGGACACCTTAATTTCTGGAACCGAAGCAACTTTTCAGAAATCCTCTGTACTGCTAGGAATCCAGTGTGCCATGACCAGGCCATGGACCTCATGAGTTCTGGAGCCTAAACAGCTTTTCAGAAATCCTCTGTACCCCAAGGGTCCAGATTGCCTTCACCATGCCATGGACCCCTCAATTTCTGGAACCTAAACAGCTTTTCAGAAGTGCTCTGTACTGCAAGGGATCCAGCGTGCCTTGAACAGGCCATGGACCCCATGATTTATTGACCTTAAACAGCTTTTCAGAAATCCTCTGTACTGCAAGGGATTCAGTGTACCTTGACTAGGCCATGGACCCCTCGATTTCTGGAACCCAAACAGTTCTTCAGAAAACTTCTGTAGTGCAAGGGATCCAGCATGCCTTGACCAGGCCACAGACACTGTGATTTCTGGAACCTAAACAGTTCTTAAGAAATCCACTGTACTGCAAGGTATCCAGCGTGCCTTGAACAGGCCAAGGACCCCACGATTTATGGAACCTAAACAGTTTTTCAGAAATCTGCTGTACTGCATGGAATCCAGCGTTCCTTGACAAGGCATGGAACCCAGTAATTTCTGGAACCTAAACAGTTCTTCAGAAATCTGCTGTAGTGCAAGGGATCCAGCATGCCGTGACCAAGCCATGGAGCTCTCAGGTTCTGTAACCCAAACAGTTCTTCAGAAATCCTCTGAACTGCAAGGGATCCTGCGTGCCTTGACCAGGCCATGGACCCTGTGGTTTCTAGAACCTAAACAGTTCTTCAGAAATCCACTGTACTACTAGGGATCCAGCATGCCTTGACCAGGCCATGGACCCAGCATTTTTTAGAACGTAAAGGGTTCTTCAGAAATCTGCTGTACTGCAAGGGTTTCAGCATGCATTGAGCAGGCCATTGACCCCTCAATTTCTGGAACTGAAACAGGTTTATAGAAATCTTATGTACTGCAAGGGATCCAGTGTGCCTTGACCAGGCCACGGACCCCTCAATTTCTGGAACCCGAACAGTTTTTCTGAAATCCTGTGTACCACAAGGGTATCCAGTGTGCCTTGACCAGGCTATGGACCCCTCGACTTCTTGAACCTAAACAGTTTTTCAGAAATCCTCTGTACCACAAGGGTTTCAGCATGCCTTGAGCAGGCCATTGACCCCTCGATTTCTGGAACCGAAACAGGTTTATAGAAATCTTATGTACCACAAGGGATCCAGCGTGCATTGACCATACCATGCACCCCTCATTTTCAGGAACCTAAACAGTTTTTCAGGAATCTTCTGTATTGTAAAGGATCCAGCGTGACTTGATGAGACCACGGATCCCTCGATTTCTGGAACCAAACAGGTTTTCAGGAATCCTCTGTACTGCATGGGATCCAGTGTGCCTTGATCAGGCCACAGACCCCGCGGTTTCTGGAACCTAAGCAGTTCTACAGAAATCCTCTGTACTGGAAGTGATCCAGCTTGCCTTCACCAGGCCATGGAACCTGCAGTTTCTGCAACCTTAACAGTTCTTCAGAAATCCTCTGTACTGCAAGGGATCCACCATGCTGGACCAGGCCACAGTCCCTGTGATTTCTGGAATCTAAACAGTTCTTCAGAAATCCGCTGTACGGCCAGGGATCCAGCGTGCCTTGACCAGGACACAGGCCCCACGAATTCTGCATCTAGCATCCCTTGACCAGGCCATGTATGCAGCGATATCTGGAACCTAAGCAGTTTTTCAGAAATCCTCTGTACCGCAAGGGATCCAGCATGCCTTGACCAGGCTTCAGACCCCTCGATTTCTAGAACCTAAACAGCTTTTCTGAAATCTTCCATCCTGCAAGGTATCCAGCATGCCATGACCAATCCATGGACACCTCGATTTCTGGAAGCTAAACAGTTATTCAGAAATCCTCTGTACTGCAAGATATCCTGCATGACTTGACCAGGCCATGGACCCCATGGTTTCTTGAACCTAAACAGTTGTTCAGAAATCTACTGTTCTGCAAGGTATCCAGCATGCCTTGACGAGGCAATGGACCCCACAGTTTCTGGAACATAAACAGTTGCTCAGAAATCCTCTGCACTTTAAGAGATCCAGTGCGCCTTGACCAGGCCACAGACACCATGGTTTCTGGAACCTAAACAGCTTTTCACAAATCTTCTGTACTGCAAGGGATCCTGCATGCCTTGATCAGGCAATGGACCATGTGATTTCTGGAAGCTAAACAGTTCTTCAGAAATCCTCTGTACCACAAGGGATCCAGCGTGCCTTGACCAGGCCACGGACCCCGTGGTTTCTGGAACCTAAGCAGCTTTTCAGAAATCTTCTGTACTGCTAGGAATCCAGCGTGCCTTGACCAGGCCATGGACCTCGTGCGTTCTGGAGCCTAAGCAGCTTTTCAGAAATCTTCTGTACCCCAAGGGTCCAGATTGCCTTCAACATCCCATGGACCCCGCGATTTCTGAAACCTAAACAGTTCTTAAGAAATCCGCTGTACTGCAAGGTATCCAGTGTGCCTTGATCAGGCCATGGACACCGGTATTTATGGAACCTAAACAGTTCTTCAGAAATCTGCTGTAGTGAAAGGGATCCTGCATGCCTTGACCAGGCCATGGACCCCTCAATTTATGGAACCTAAACAGTATTTCAGAAATCCGCTGTACTGCAAGGGATCCAGCATGCTGTGACCAAGCCATGGAGCCCTCTGGTTCTGTAACCCAAACAGTTCTTCAGAAATTCTCTGAACTGCAAGGGATCCTGCGTGCCTTGACCAGGCCTTGGACCCCGTAGTTTCTGGAACCTAAAGAGTTTTTCAGAAATCTGCTGTACTGCAAGGGATCCAGCATGCCATAACCAGGCCAAAGATCCTGCGATTTCTGTAACCTGAACATTTTTTCTGAAATCCTGTGTACCGCAAGGGATCCAGTGTGCCTTGACCAGGCCATGGACCCCTCAATTTCTGGAACCTGAACAGTTTTTCTGAAATCCTGTCTACCACAAGGGATCCAGTGTGCCTTGACCAGGCCACGGACCCCTCAATTTCTTGAACCTAAACAGTTTTTCAGAAATCCTCTGTACCGCAAGGGTTTCAGCATACCTTGAGCAGGCCATTGACCCCTTGATTTCTGGAACCGAAACAGGTTTATAGAAATCTTGGGTAACGAAAGGGATCCAGCATGCCTTGACCATACCATGCACCCTTCATTTTCAAGAACCTAAACAGTTTTTCAGTAATCCTCTGTATTGTAAGGGATCCAGCGTGCCTTGATGAGGCCACAGATCCCTCGATTTATGGAACCTAAACAGTATTTCAGAAATCTGCTGTACTGCAAGGGATTCAGCATGCTGTGACCAAACCATGGAGCCCTCGGGTTCTGTAACCCAACAGTTCTTCAGAAATCCTCTGAACTGCAAGGGCTCCTGCGTGCCTTAACCAGGCCATGGCCCCCATGGTTTCTAGAACCTAAACAGTTCTTCAGAAATCCACTGTACTACTAGGGATCCAGCGTGCCTTGACAAGGCCACAGACCTGGCATTTTTTGGAACTTAAAGAGTTCTTCAGAAATCTGCTGTACTGCAAGGGACCCAGTGTGCCTTGACCAGGCCGCAGACCTTGTGATTTCTGGAACCTTAGCAGTTCTTCAGAAATCCTTTGTACTGCAAGGGATCCAGCATGCCTTGACCAAGCCGCGGACATCTCAATTTCTGGAACCTGAACATTTTTTCTGAAATTCTGTGTACAGCAAGGGATCCAGTGTGCCTTGATCAGGCCACAGACCCAGTTGTTTCTGGAACCTAAGCAGTTCTTCAGAAATCCTCTGTACTTCAAGTTATCCAGCATGCCTTGACCAGGGCACAGACACCATGGTTTCTGGAACCTAAAAGTTCTTCAGAAATCCTCAGAACCGCAAGGTATCCAGTGTGCCTTGACCAGGCCATGGACACCGTAATTTCTGGAACCTAAGCAGCTTTTCAGAAATCCTCTGTACTGCTAGGAATCCAGCATGCCTTGACCAGGCCATGGACCTCACAAGTTCTAGAGCCTAAGCAGCTTTTCAGAAATCTTCTGTACCCCAAGGGTCCAGATTGCCTTCACCATCCCATGGACCCCTCAATTTCTGGAACCTAAGCAGCTTTTTAGAAGTGCTCTGTACTGCAAGGGATCCAGCATGCCTTGACCAGGCCATGGAGCCCTCAATTTCTGGAACCTGAACAGTTTTTCTGAAATCCTGTCTACCACAAGGGATCCAGTGTGCCTTGACCAGGCCACGGACCTCTCAATTTCTGGAACCTAAATGGTTTTTCAGAAATCCTCTGTTCTGCAAGGGATCTATCGTGCCTTGACCAGGCCATGGACCCCTCAATTTCTTGAACCTAAACAGTTTTTCAGAAATCCTCTGTTCCACAAGGGTTTCAGCATGCCTTGAGCAGGCCATTGACCTCTCAATTTCTGGAACCTAAACAGTTTTTCAGAAATCCTCTGTTCTGCAAGGGATCTATTGTGCCTTGACCAGGCCATGGACCCCTCAATTTCTTGAACCTAAACAGTTTTTCAGAAATCCTCTGTTCTGCAAGGGTTTCAGCATGCCTTGAGCAGGTCATTGACCTCTCGATTTCTGGAACCGAAACAGGTTTATAGAAATCTTATGTACCGAAAGGGATCCAGCGTGCCTTGACCATACCATGCACCCCTCATATTCAGGAACCTAAACAGTTTTTCATGAATCCTCTGTATTGTAAGGGATCCAGTGTACCTTAGAAACATAGAAACATAGAATTTGACAGCAGATAAGGACCGCTTGGCCCACCCAGTCTGCCCATTTCCCTACCTACTGGATAAGCTGCAGATCCTAGTTAACCAGCAGCCTACTTCTTCCTACCCCCAACCCCCAGAATTGCCTTATGACTATCCCATACATGCTTGAATTCCACCACTGATTTTGACTCCACAACCTGCTCCAGAAGGCAGTTCCATGCATCCACAACCCTCTCTGTGAAAAAATACTTCCTTAAATTACCTCTGAGCTGCCTCCTCCCATCTTCAAATTGTGCCCTCTTGTTCTTGCACACCTCTTTTTTTGAAAGATGCTACCCTCTTGGACAGTACAACAGAAATGATAGATAAATAAAGCTATACATAATAACTTTCATTGTGCATTAGATCATTTGTAAGTAACAATTTTCTAGCCTTTCTAAAGTGAAATTGCAGGACTTCAGGGAAGCTTGTAGGCAGGATGACACTAGCTGTCATGCACAAGGAGAATGAGACAGAAATGGGGAAGAAAATATAGAGGGACTGTAGGAGGAAGGAAGTAGGATCGAATTACTAATAGTGGCTGCACACCTCCCCCACCTGCTTTAGACATTGTTAGAAGTGCAGGCAGAGCCAAGGGCAGGTTCTTAGCAAACCAAAGGCGGGGTCTCACACTGCACAGAATGGCAAGGTTATATTTGGATTTCTTACAAAAGTACAAGGAAGAAAAACAAATGGCTGTGTCTTCATGGATGAAATATGGAGCACCACAGAGCCTAAATTCAGAATGGTGAGTGAGATTACAGATTCTTGGAAAAATCTGACAGTGCAACTTTAAAGGTATACTGCAGAAGAGTTAGGAATATTAGAGTATTCCTGGGGTGAGAATCACTGTTGCTGTTTGTCTCCTGAGCTTGAGAAGCACTCTGAGAATCAGGGGAAAAGGAGGAAAAGCGTACAGTAACCTTCCTGTCTAGTTGAAGGACGGAGTATCCACTGGCACTGTGCCCAGTGCCAGAGCCTGCAGCTGTACAGGGGAAATTGGAGATTGCATCTGGAGGCTGAGAGGTCTATCTCTGGAGTGCCCCACCCCCTGAAGACCATAGCCAGCACTTGCTTATTTAGGGTCCACTCGTGGTGGCCCTAGTTGATTCGGCTCAGAGTCTGCCAGCACATTGTCCTTGCCTGGCAGGTGAATGGCAGTTAGTTGCATGTCCAGGGAGTAAGCCATTGACCAGATCTATATGGCCTCTGTGCAGAGCTTTGAGGATCTTGTGCCCCCTTGCTTGTCGATGTAAAACATGGTGGTCTTTGTCCGGATTTATACAGACTGGCCCTTGAACTGAAGGATTAAGGCTTTTATGGTCAGGCACACAGCTCTGAGTTCCAGAAGGTTTATGTGACAGGACTCCCTGGGAGACCACACCCCGCTCATGGACTGGTCTCTCCACACCCCAGAAGGGAGGCATCTGTAGTGAGCACTCTGGAGGGTTCATTCTTTTGGAAGGGAATTCCTTCCCTGAGGTTATGCCTGTCTTTCCACCAGTCCAAGGCTTGTAGGAGAGTCCTGGTGACTGGACCAGCTTTGACAGGGAGTCTCTTCTTTAAGACCAATGAGCCCTCAGATGGTACTGAATGTCCCTCATCTGAAACCTAGCACCTGGGACTACTGCTATAGTAGAGGCCATGTGGCCTAGAAGCCTGAGAAAGGGCCTGGCTGGTGAGTACAAATGAATCTGCAAGAGTCTGGATATTTTCTATCCTGTCTAGGGGAGCAGCGTTTTCCCTTGCTGGGTGTTCAGCTCTGCTCCAATGAATTTCAGGAGTTGGACTGGCTCAGCTGAGACGTTGCTGTATTGATTAGGAAACACAGCATCTCCAGGGTGAGTTGAGTGAGTCACAGAGTCTCTGAGCTGTTCAGTATTTCTGTCAGAGATGCCACAACTCCTCTGGTACAGTGGGCATATACCCTGCTCTCCAGCTTAACCTGTGCCATTGAATACTAATGGCGGAGACATGCTACCAGCCATGCTAAAATACACCTGGATGGCAACAGGGTGACTCAGACGGTCCATGCTGAATGAGACCAAGTTTTTCTTGGATTTACGGATCTCTCGTTCTATCAATGCAGAACCGTAAAGCTCGCTTTACACCAGAGAATGCAGGGTACATTCCCCTTCATTCTGAAAGTTTGCAAAGTAGGTCTAAGGACCAAGGGCTGGTTGATGTAGAATTCCAAGACTACTTTTAGAAGAAATTTAGGGTGAATCCTGAGGACCACCATGTCCTTGTGAAATACTGTATACGGAGGGTCCGTGACCAGGGCATGTATTTTGATTACTCAGCGAGTGAAAGTAATGGCTACAATGAAGGCAGCCTTCCAGGACAGGAACTTCAACTCGCAGGTTGCTAGAGGCTTGGATGGTTTATGAGTGAGCATGTCTAGCACAAGGTTGATATCCCAAGTAGCTACTGGTCTCCTGATTGGTGGTCTAGTGTGGAGGATACCCTTAAGGAACCTCCTAACCAAGGGTAGCTAAGCCACTGACATATTGTGGATATACTTGTGGTAAGCCAAAATCACACAGAGGTCTACTTTCACTGTTTAGTATTGCAGACCCGAATTTGACAGGTCTAGCAGATCCTCTAAAAGTTTGTTTGGTGGGCAAGAAAAGGGGTCCAGGGAGGACTTTGCACATCAGATGAAGAATCGCTTCCACTTTGCCGTGTAAGTTTTCCTAGTGGCCGGTTTGCGGGCTGCTAGGAGAATGTTTGAGACTATGCAGGAGACATTAAATGTACCTACTTCTATCTCATCAGGTGCCACGCGTAGAGATGAAGGGACTTCAGGCTGGGATGGACCACTAGGTCCTTGGTCAGGAGTTCCATTTGAAGTGGTAGTTGTCTCAGTGGAACTTCCGATAATCTGTTAACAGAAACCATGAAGAGGCCAGTATGGGCAATGAGAATCATTCTCCCCCTGTGCCTCCAGCTTGAGCAGCACCCTCAGAATTAAGGGAAGAGGAGGAAATGCGTACAGAAAGCATTTTGTCCACTGCTGTCTGAATGCATCCAGGTGGAAACTGCCAGGTTCTGGATTTCTGGAGCAGAACAGAAGCAGTTTTGTCTTGAGTGGGGATGCAAAAAGGTCCAGGTGCAGAGTGCCCCACTCTTCAAAGAGTGTTGCATGACGTTGGAGTCGAGAGACCACAGTGTGGATCCGCCTCCATTCTGCTGAGGTGATCTATCAGATCGCTCTGGACTCCTGGCAGGCAGACTTCCTGGATCAGGGCTTCGAGCTACAGGTACCATTCCCACACTCATCACTTCCCTGCACAGAGGTAAGAGTGTGTTCCACCCTGCTTGTTGATGTAGTACAGCACTGCCTTGTTGCCCATCTGAAGGAAAATTATTCAGTGACAGAGGATATCCTTCAGGGCTCGGACAGCATAGAGGACAGCTCTCATTTCCAGGACACTTATGTGTAGTCGAGACTCATCCTGACTCCACAGACCCTGGGTGTGGAGATCCGGACAGTGAGCTCCCCAGCTGATTAGAGATGCATCTGTGGTGATCTGTGTCTCCAGTGCGGCAAAGGGAAAACCTTCAAGAAGACTGTCCTCCTGAGTCCACCAGGTGAGCGACCTCCTTAGGGGTTCTGTCACCTTGATGGGAAAGGACTGCAGATGTGTGGTCGGGGACCACTGAGCATCCACTGAGTGGTTCTCATGTGTAGGTGAACCAGAGTCACCATGAACACCGATTATGCCATGAGACCCAGCATCCGCTGCATCAAGAGAGCTCAAATCGAGTCTTTCTCCTTGATGAAGCAAGCCATCTGGAGGATATCATCTCTCCTGTCTTCCGGAAGGAAGGCCTTTGCCCAAGAGGTGTCCAGGAGAGCCCCTATTAAGAGTAGTTGCTGGGAGGGCTGTAGGTACGATTTTTCCAGATTCAACAGAACTCCCATGGATGTGAGGAACTTGGAAGGACAAGTCATCCCCCGGGCCCCGCAAGCGCCCCCGCAGACAGAAAATGATGCACATGGATCCCCACCTCTCCCACGTCCACCGACCGGGCGTCATGCACGACCCCTCTCCGTGCACCACCTGCCTGACCCCCCACCCCAATGCCCTGGACAACCGCAAGGCGCGCCCCAAGCTGGGAAGACCGGAGGTGCCTTGATGAGGCCATGGATCCCTCAATTTATGGAACCTAAACAGTATTTCAGAAATCCGCTGTACTGCAAGGGATCCAGCGTGCCTTGACAAGGCCACGGACCCGGCATTTTTTGGAACATAAAGAGTTCTTCAGAAATCTTCTGTACTGCAAGGGATCCAGCATGTCTTGACCAAGCCACGGACCCCGTAGTTTCTGGAACCTAAAGAGTTTTTCAGAAATCTGCTGCACTGCAAGGGATCCAGTGTGCCATTACCAGGCCACAGACCCCGCGATTTCTGGAATCTCAACTGTTCTTCAGAAATCCTTTGTACTGCAAGGGATCCAGCGTGCCTTGACCAAGCCACAGACATCTCGATTTCTGGAACCTGAACATTTTTTCTGAAATTCTGTGTACCGCAAGGGATCCAGTGTGCCTTGATCAGGCCACAGACCCTGTGGTTCCTGGAACCTAAGCAGTTCTTCAGAAATCCTCTGTACTGCAAGGGATCCACCATGCTGGACCAGGCCACGATCCCCACGATTTCTGGAACCTAAACAGTTCTTCAGAAATCCACTGTATGGCCAGGGATCCGGCGTGTCTTGACCAGGATACAGGCCCCGCAAATTCTGTATCCAGTGTGCCTTGACCAGGCCACGTACACACGATTTCTGGAACCTAAGCAGTTTTTCAGAAATCCTCTGTACTGCAAGGGATCCAGCATGCCTTGACCAGGCCTCAGACCGCTCGATTTCTGGAACCTAAACAGCTTTTCTGAAATCCTCTGTCCTGCAAGGTATTCAGCATGCCATGACCAGGCCATGGACATGTCGATTTCTGGAAGCTAAACAGTTTTTCAAAATTCCTCTGTACTTCAAGGGATCCCGTGTGCCATGACCAGGCCACAGACCCCTCGATTTCTGGAACCTAAACAGATCTTCAGAAATCCACTGTACTGGAATTGATCCAGCGTTCCTTGATCAGGCCATTGACCCCGCGATTTCTGGAACCTAAACAGTTCTTCAGAAATCTGCTGTACTGCATGGGATCCAGCGTGCCTTGACCAGGCCATGCATCCCTCGATTTCTGGAATGAAAACAGCTTTTCAGAAATCCTCTGTACTGCAAAGGATCGCGTGTGCCTTGACCAGGCAACGAACCCCTGGATTTCTGGAACCTAAACAGCTTTTCAGAAATCCTCTGTACTGCCAGGTATCCAGTGTGCCTTGACCAGAACATGGACACCTCAATTTCTGGAAGCTAAACAGTTTTTCAGAAATCCTCTGTACTGCAAGGGATCCAGCGTGCCTTGACCAGGCCACAGACCCCTCGATTTCTGGAACCTAAACAGCTTTTCAGAAATCCTCTGTACTGCCAGGTATCCAGCGTGCATTGACCAGGCCACAGACCCCTCGATTTCTGGAACCTAAACAGCTTTTCAGAAATCCTCTGTACTGCAAGGGATCCAGAATGCCTTGATCAGGCCACCTACCACTCGATTTCTGGAACCTAAACAGCGTTTCAGAAATCCTCTGTACTGCAGGGGATCCAGTGTGCCTTGACCAGGCCATGGACCCCTCAACTTATGGAACCTAAACAGTTTTTCAGAAACACGCTGTACTGGAAGGGATCTAGCCTTCCTTGACCAGGCCACGGATGCCTCTATTTATGGAACCTAAACAACGTTTCAGAAATCCTCTGTCCCACAAGGGATCCAGTGTGCCTTGACCAGGCTATGGACCCCACGAGTTCTGGAACCTAAACAGCTTTTCTGAAATCCCCTGTACTGCAAAGGATCCACCATGCCTCAACCAAGCCACGGACCCCTCGATTTCCGGAACCTAAACAGCTTTTCGAAAATCGTCTGCACTGCAAGGGATCCAGCGTGTGTTGACCAGGCCATGGACCCCTCAATTTCTGCAACTTATACAGCTTTTCAGAAATCCTCTGTACTGCAAGGGGTCCAGCGTGCCATGACCAGGCCATGGACCTCTCAAATTCTGGAACCCAAACAGTTTTTTAGAAATCCTCTGTACTTCAAGGGATCCAGCATGCCTTGCCCAGGCCACGGAACCCGTGATTTCTGGATCCTATACAGTTCTTCTGAAATCCACTGAACTGCAAAGGATCCAGCATGCCTTGCCCAGGCCATGGACCACTTGGTTTCTGGAACGTTAACAGTTCTTCAGAAATCCTCTGTACTGCAAGGGATCCATCATGCCTTGACCAGGCCATGGACCCCATGGTTTCTTGAACCTAAACAGTTCTTCAGAAATCCTCTGTACTACAAGGGATCTAGTGTGCCTTCACCAGGACACAGACACTGCGGTTTCTGGAACCTAAGTAGTTCTTCAGAAATCCGCTGTACTGCAAGGGATCCAGCATGCCTTGACCAGGCCATGGACCTCACAATTTCTGGAATCTATACAGTTATTCAGAAATCAGCTATACTGCAAGAGAAGCAGTGTGCCTTGACCAGGCCATGGATCCCACAATTTCTGGAACCTAAACAGTTTTTCTGAAATCCTCTGCACCACAATGGATCCAGGGTGCCTTTACTAGGCCACAGACCACTCGATTTCTGGAACCTAAGCAGTTTTTCAGAAATCCTCTGCACTGCAATGGATCCAGTGTGCCTTGACTAGGCCACGGACCACTCGATTTCTGGAACCAAAACAGTTTTTAAGAAATCCTCTGTACTGCAGGGGATCCAGTGAGCCTTAACCAGGCTATGGACCCCTCAATTTCTGGAACCTATACAGTTTTTCAGAAATCCTCTGTACTGCAATGGATCCAGCGTGCCTTGACCAGGCCATGGACCTCTCGATTCTGGAACCTAAACAGTTTTTCAGGAATCCTCTGTAACGCAAGGGATCCAGCGAGCCTTAACTAGGCCATGGACCTCGATTTCTGGAACCTAAGCAGCTTTTCAGGAATCCTCTGTACTGCAAGGGTCCAGCGTGCCTTGACCAGGCTATGGACCCCATGATTTCTGGATCCTATACAGTTCTTCAGAAATCCTCTGTACTGCAAGGGATCCAGCGTGCCTTGCCCAGGCCATGGACCCCGTGATTTCTGGAACCTAAACAGTTCTTCAGAAATTCTCTGTACTGCAAGGGATCCAGCATGCCTTGACCAGGCCATAGACCCTTTGATTTATGGAACCTGAGCAATTCTTCAGAAATCTGCTGTACTTTAAGGGATGCAGTGTGCCTTGACCAGACCATGGACCCATCGGTTAATGGAACCAAAACAGTTTTTCTGAGATCTGCTGTACTGCAAGGGATCCAGCCTGCCTTGACCAAGCCACGGACCCCTCTATTTCTGGAATCTAGACAGCTTTTCAAAATCTTCTGTACTGTAAGGGATCCAGCGTGCCTTGATCAGGCAATGGACCCTGTGATTTCTGGAACCTAAACAGTTCTTCAGAAATCCACTCTACTGCAAAGGATCCAGCGTCCCTTGACCAGGCCATGGACCCCGCAGTTTCTGGAACCTAAATAGCTTTTCAAAAATCCTCTGTACCACTAGGAATCCCGTGTGCCTTGACCAGGCCATGGACCTCGCGAGTTCTGGAGGCTAAGCAGCTTTTCAGAAATCCTCTGTACCACTAGGGTCCTGCTTGCGTTCACCATGCCATGGACCCCTCGATTTCTGGAACCTAATCAGCTTTTCAGAAATGCTCTGTACTGCAAGGGATCCAGTGTGCCTTGACCAGGACACAGGCACTGTAATTTCTGGAATCTAAAGAGCTTTCCAGAAGTGCTCTGTACTGCAACGTATCCAGCATGCCTGGACCAGGTAATTGACCCCTCAATTTCTGGAACCCAAACAGTTCTTCAGAAACCTTCTGTACTGCAAGGGATCCAGCATGCCTTGAGCAGGCCATGGACCCCGCGATTTCTAGAACGTAAACAGTTCTTAAGAAATCCGCTGTAGTGCAAGGGATCCAGAATGCCCCTGACCAGGCCACAGACCCCATGATTTCTGTAACCTAAACAGTTCTTCAGAAATCTGCTGTACTGCAAGGTATCCAGCATGCCTTGACCAGGCCATGGACCCTGCGATTTCTGGAACCTAAACAGTTTTTCAGAAATCCGCTGTACTGCAAGGGATCCAGCGTGCCGTGACCAGGCCATGGAGCCCTCAGTTTCTGTAACCCAAACAGTTCTTCAGAAATCCTCTGAACTGCAAGGGATCCAGCGTGCCTTGACCAGGCCATGGACCCCGTGGTTTCTGGAACCTAAACAGTTCTTAAGAAATCCACTGTACTACTAGGGATCCAATGTGCCTTGACCTGGCCATGGACCAGGCATTTTTTGAAACCTAAAGAGTTCTTCAGAAATCTTCTGTACTGCAAGGGATCCAACATGCCTTGACTAGACCATGAACACCATAGTTTCTGGAACCTAAAGAGTTTTTCAGAAATCCGCTGTACTGCAAGGGATCCAGCGTGCTATTACCCGGCCACAGACCCCGCAATTTCTGGAACCTAAACAGCGTTTCAGAAATCCTCTGTACTGCAGGGGATCCAGTGTGCCTTGAACAGGCCATGGACCCCTCAACTTATGGAACCTAAACAGTTTTTCAGAAACACGCTGTACTGGAAGGGATCCAGCGTACCTTGTCCAGGCCACGGACCCCTCTATTTCTGGAACCTAAACAACGTTTCAGAAATCCTCTGTCCCATAAGGGATCCAGAGTGCCTTGACCAGGCTTCAGACCCCATGAGTTCTGGAACCTAAACAGCTTTTCTGAAATCCCCTGTACTGGAAACGATCCACCATGCCTCTACCAGGCCAGGGACCCCTCAATTTCCGGAACCTAAACAGCTTTTTAAAAATCATCTGCACTGCAAGGGATCCTGCGTGCATTGACCAGGCCACAGACCCCTCGATTTCTGCAACTTATACAGCTTTTCAGAAATCCTCTGTACTGCAAGGGGTCCAGCATGCCATGACCAGGCCATGGACCTCTTAATTTCTGGAACCCAAACAGTTTTTCAGAAATCCTCTGTACTTCAAGGGATCCAGCATGCCTTGCCCAGGCCATGGAACCCATGATTTCTGGATCCTATACAGTTCTTCAGAAATCCTCTGTACTGCAAGGCATCCAGCATGCCTTCACCTGGCCACAGACCCTGCGGTTACTGGAATCTGAACAGTTCTTCAGAAATCCTCTGTACTTCAAGGGATCTAGTGTGCCTTCACCAGGACACAGACACTGCGGTTTCTGGAACCTAAGTAGTTCTTCAGAAATCCGCTGTTCTGCAAGGGATCCAGCATGCCTTGACCAGGCCATGGACCCCTCTATTTCTTAAACCTAAAGAACTTTTCAGAAATCCTCTGTTCCACAAGGGATCCAGTGTGCCTTGACCAGGCATTGGACCCCGTGAGTTCTGGAACCTAAACAGCTTTTCTGAAATCCCCTGTACTCAAAGGATCCAGCATGCCTTGACCAATCTATGAACACCTTGATTTCTGGAACCTAAACAGCTTTTCAGAAATCCTCTGCACTGCAAGGGATCCAGTGTGCGTTGACCAGGCCATGGACCCCTCGATTTCTGCAACTTATACTGCTTTTCAGAAATCCTCTGTACTACAAGGTATGCAGTGTGCCATGACCAGGCCATGGACCTCTCAATTTCTGGAACCCAAACAGTTTTTCAGAAATCCACTGTACTTCAAGGCATCCAGCATGCCTTGCCCAGGCCATGGACCACTTGGTTTATGGAACATTAACAGTTCTTCAGAAATCCTCTGTACTGCAAGGGATCCATCGTGCCTTGACCAGGCTATGGACCCCGCAGTTTCTGGAACCTAAACAGTTCTTCAAAAATCCGCTGTACTGCAAGGGATCCAGCATGCCTTGACCATGCCTCGTGATTTCTGGAATCTATACAGTTCTTCAGAAATCAGCTCTACTGCAAGAGAAGCAGCATGCCCTGACCAAGCCATGGACCCCACAATTTCTGGAACTAAACAGTTCTTCAGAAATCTTCTGTACTGGAAGAGATCCAGCATGCATTGACCAGGCCACAGACACCATGATTTCTGGAACCTAAACAGTTCTTAAGAAATCCACTGTACTGCAAGGTATCCAGCGTGCCTTGACCAGGCCATGGACCCCTCGATTTATGGAACCTAAACAGATTTCAGAAATCCGATGTACTGCAAGGGATCCTGTGTGCCTTGACCAGGCCATGGACCCCGTGGTTTCTAAAACCTAAACAGTTCTTCAGAAATCGACTGTACTACTAGGGATCCAGCGTGCCTTGACCAGGCCATGGACCCGGTGTTTTTTGGAACGTAAAGAGTTCTTCAGAAATCTTCTGTACTGCAAGGGATCCAGTGAGCCTTGACCAGGCCACAGACCCCACTGTTTCTGGAACCTAAACAGTTCTTCAGAAATCTACTGCATTGCAAGGGATCAAGTGTGCCTTGATGAGGCAATGGACCCCGCCAGTTCTAGAACCTAAACATTTGCTCAGAAATCCTCTGTACTTCAAGAGATCCAGCATGCCTTGACCAGGCCACAGACACCATGGTTTCTGGAACCTAAACAGCTTTTCAGAAATCCTCTGTACTGCAAGGGATCCAGTGTGCCATGACCAGGCAATGGACTCTGCCATTTCCAGAAGTTAAACAGTTCTTCAGAAATCCGCTGTACTGCAAGGGATCCAGCATGCTTTGACCAGGCCATGGATCCACGCAGTTTCTGGAACCTATGTACTTAAAGTGATCTAGCATGCCTTGACCAGGCCACAGACACCACGGTTTCTGGAACCTAAACAGTTCTTCAGAAATCCTCCAAACTGCACGGTATCCAGCGTGCCTTGACCAGGCCATGGACACCATAATTTCTGGAACCTAAACAGCTTTTCAGAAATCCTCTGTACTGCAAGGGATCCAGCATGCCATGACCAGGCATTGGACACCGTAATTTATGGAACCTAAGCAGCTTTTCAGAAATTCTCTGTACCGCTAGGAATCCAGCATGCTTTAACCAGGCCATGGACACTCATAAGTTCTGGAGCCTAAGCAGCTTTTCAGAAATCCTCTGTACCCCAAGGGTCTGCTTTTCTCAAGCCATGGACCCCTCGATTTCTGGAACCTAAACAGCTTTGAAAATACTCTCTACGCAAGGGATCAGTGCATGCCATGATCAGGTGATGGAGCACTTGGTTTCTAACCCAAACAGTTCTTCGAAGAAACTCTGTACTGCAAGGAATCCAGCATGCCTGACCTAGGCCACAACTCGCAGTTTCTGGAACCTAAACAGTTGTTCAGAAATCCTCTGTACTTCAAGGGATCCTGTGTGCCTTGACAAGGCCACAGACTCCATGGTTTCTGGAACCTAAACAGTTTTTCAGAAATCCTCTGTTCTGTAAGGGATCCAGTATGCCTTGACCAGGCCACGGACCCCTCGATTTCTGGAACCTAAACAGCTTTTCAGAAATCCTCTGTACTACAAAGGATCCAGCGTGCCTTGACTAGGCCATGGACCCCTCCATTTCTGGATCCTAAACAGCTTTTCAGAAATTCTCTGTACTGCAACGAATCCAGCATGCCTTGACCAGGCCATGGACCCCGCAGTTTCTGGAACCTAAACAGTTGTTCAGAAATCCTCTGTACTTCAAGGGATCCTGTGTGCCTTGACAAGGCCACAGACTCCATGGTTTCTGGAACCTAAACAGTTTTTCAGAAATCCTGTTCTGTAAGGGATCCAGTATGCCTTGACCAGGCCATGGACCCCTCGATTTCTGGAACCTAAACAGCTTTTCAGAAATCCTCTGTACTACAAAGGATCCAGCGTGCCTTGACTAGGCCATGGACCCCTCCATTTCTGGAGCCTAAACAGCTTTTCAGAAATTCTCTGTACTGCAATGGATCCAGCATGCCTTGACCAGGCCACGGACCCCGCGGTTTCTGGAACCTAAACAGTTGTTCAGAAATCCTCTGTACTTCAAGGGATCCTGTGTGCCTTGACAAGACCACAGACACCATGGTTTCTGGAACCTAAACAGTTTTTCAGAAATCCTCTGTTCTGTAAGGGATCCAGTATGCCTTGACCAGGCCACGGACTCCTTGATTTCTGGAACCTAAACATCTTTTCAGAAACTCTCTGTACTGCTGGGGAAAGGATCCAGCGTGCCTCCTGACTAGCCATGGACCCTCCTACTTGGAGCCTAAATGCTTTTCTCAGAAATTCTCTGTACTGCAACGGATCCAGCATGCCTTGACCAGACCAGGGACCCCGCTGTTTCTGGAACCTAAACAGTTCTTCAGAAATCCTCTGTACCAAAAGGGATCCCATGTGCCTTGGCCAGGCCATGGACCCCGCAATTTCAGGAACCTAAGCAGCCTTTCAGAAATCCCCTGTACCTCAAGGGATCCTGAGTGCCTTGACCAGGCCATGGACGTCCTGATTTCTGGAACATAGACAGCTTTTCAGAAATCCTCTGTACTGCAAGGGATCCCATGTGCCTCGGCCAGGCCATGGACCCCGCGATTTCAGGAACCTAAACAGCCTTTCAGAAATCTCCTGTACCTCAAGGGATCAAGTGTGCCTTGACCAGGCCATGGACCCCTCGATTTTTGGAAACCAAACAGTTCTTCAGAAATCATTTATTCAGCAGGGGATCCAGCATGCCTTCACCAGGACATGGATCCCTCGATTTATGGAACCTAAGCAGTTTTTCAGAAACTCGCTGTACTGGAAGGGATCCAGCATACCTTGACCAGGCCATGGACCCCTCTATTTCTGGAACCTAAAGAACTTTTCAGAAATCCTCTGTCCCACAAGGGATCCAGTGTGCCTTGACCAGGCAATGGACCCCGCGAGTTCTGGAACCTAAACAGCTTTTCTGAAATCCCCTGTACTGCAAAGGATCTAGCGTGCCTCAACCAATCCACGGACACCTTGATTTCTGGAACTTAAACAGCTTTTCAGAAATCCTCTGCACTGCAAGGGATCCAGTGTGCATTGACCAGGCCACGGACCCCTCGATTTCTGCAACTTATACTGCTTTTCAGAAATCCTCTATACTACAAGGGATCTAGAATGCCTTGCCCAGGCCACAGACCACTTGGTTTCTGGAACATTAACAGTTCTTCAGAAATCCTCTGTACTGCAAGGGATCCTGTATGACTTGACCAGGCCATGGACCCCATGGTTTCTTGAACCTAAACAGTTCTTCAGAAATCCTCTGTACTGCAAGGCATTCAGCATGCCTTCACCTGGCCACAGACCCTGCAGTTTCTGGAATCTGAACAGTTCTTCATAAATCCTCTGTACTACAAGGGATCTAGCGTGTCTTCATCAGGACACAGACACTGCAGTTTCTGGAACCTAAGCAGTTCTTCAGAAATCCGCTGTACTGCAAGGGATCCAGTATGCCTTGACCATGCCATGGACCTTGAATTTCTGGAATCTATTCAGTTCTTCAGAAATCAGCTCTACTGCAAGAGAAGCAGTGTGCCTTGACCTGGCCATGGATCCCATGATTTCTGGAACCTAAACAGATTTTCTATAATCCTCTGCACAACAATGGATCCAGGGTGCCTTGACTAGGCCACAGACCGCTTGATTTCTGGAACCTAAGCTGTTTTTCAGAAATCCTCTGTACTGCAAGGGTCCAGCATGCCTTGACCAGGCTATGGACCCCGTGATTTCTGGATCCTATACAGTTCTTCAGAAATCCTCTGTACTGCATGGGATCCAGCGTGCCTTGACCAGGACATGGATCCCTTGATTTATGGAACCTCAGCAGTTCTTCAGAAATCTGCTGTACTTCAAGGGATCCAGTGTGCCTTGACCAGACCACAGACCCATTGGTTAATGGAACCAAAACAGTTTTTCAGAAATCTGCTGTACTGCAAGGGATCCAGCCTGCTTTGACCAGGCCATGGACCCCTCAATTTCTGGAACCTAAACAACTTTTCAGAAATCCTCTGTACTGCAAAGGATCCAGCGGCCTTGACAAGACCATGGACCCTTTGATTTCTGTGACCTAAACAGTTTTTCAGAAATCGTCTGTACCGCATTGGATCCAGCGTGACTTGATCTTGCCACAGACACCATGGTTTCTGGAACCTAAACAGCTTTTCAGAAATCCTCTGTACCACAAGGGATCCATCGTGCCTTGACCTGGCTATGGACCCTGCAGTTTCCGGAACCTAAGCAGCTTTTCAGAAATCCTCTGTACCCCAAGTGTCCTGCTTGCCTTCACCATGACATGGATCCCTCAATTTCTGGAACCTAATCAGCTTTCCAGAAGTGCTCTGTACTGCAAGGTATCCAGCATGCCTTGACCAGGCCATTGACCCCCTCGATTTCTGGAACCCAAACAGTTCTTCAGAAATCCTCTGTACTGCAAGGGATCCAGCATGCCTTGAGCAGGCCATGGACCCCGTGATTTCTGGAACTAAACAGTTCTTCAGAAATCTTCTGTATTGCAAGGGATTAAATGTGCCTTGACCAGACCACAGACACCGTGATTTCTGGAACGTGAACAGTTCTTAAGAAATCCACTGTAGTGCAAGGGATCCAGCATGCCTTGACCAGGCCACAGACCCCACAATTTCTGTAACCTAAACAGTTCTTCAGTAATCCACTGTACTGCAAGGTATCCAGTGTGCCTTGACCAGGCCATGGACCCCGTGATTTCTGAAACCTAAACAGTTCTTCAGAAATCTGCTGTACTGCATGGGATCCAGCATGCCTTTACCAGGCCATGGATCCCTCAGTTTCTGTAACCCAAACAGTTCTTCAGAAATCCTCTGAACTGCAAGGGATCCAGTGTGCCTTGACCAGGCCATGGACCCCATGGTTTCTGGAACCTAAACAGTTCTTCAGAAATCCACTGTACTCCTAGGGATCCAGCATGCCTTGACCTTTCCATGGATCTGACATTTTTTGAAACCTAAAGAGTTCTTCAGAAATCTTCTGTACTGCAAGGGATCCAGCATGCCTTGACTAGGCCATGGACACCGTAGTTTCTGGAACCTCAGCTGTTCTTCAGAAATCCTCTGTACTGTAAGGGATCCTGTGTGCCTTGACCAGTCCACAGACCCCGTGATTTCTGGAACCTAAAGAGTTCTTCAGAAATCTTCTGTACTGCAAGGGATCCAGCTTGCCTTAACCAGGCATGCACCCCGTGATTTCTGGAAGCTAAACAATTCTTATGAAATCCTCTGTACTGCAAGGGATCCAGTGTGCCTTGACCAGGCCACAGACCCCTCAATTTCTGGAACCTTAACAGTTTTTCAGGAATCCTCTATACTTCAAGGAATCCAGCATGCCTTGAGCAGGCCATGGACCCCTTGACTTTTGGAACCTGAGCAGTTCTTCAGAAATCTGCTGTACTGCAAGGGATCCAGCCTGCCTTGACCAGGCCATGGACCCTCAATTTGTGGCACCTAAACAACTTTTCAGAAATCCTCTGTACTGCAAAGGATCCAGCATTCCTTGACAAGGCCATGGACCCCTCGATTTCTGTGACCTAAGCAGTTTTTCAGAAATCCTCTGGTACTGCATTGGTTCCAGTGTGCCTTGACCAGGCCACAGACACCATGGTTTCTTGAACCTAAACAGCTTTTCACAAATCCTCTTTACTACAAGGGATCCTGTGTGCCTTGATCAGGCAATGGACCCAGTGATTTCTGGAAGTTAAACAATTCTTCAGAAATCCTCTGTACCACAAGGGATCCAGCGTGCCTTGACCAGTCCATGGACTCCGCGGTTTCTGGAACCTAAACAATTCTTCAGAAATCCTCTGTACTTCAAGTGATCCAGCGTGCCTTGACCAGGCCACAGACACCACGGTTTCTGCAACCTAAACAGTTCTTCAGGAATCCTCCAAACCGCAAGGTATCCAGCGTGCCTTGACCAGGCTATGGACACCATAATATCTGGATCCCAAACAGCTTTCAGAAACCTCAGTACTGCAAGGGATCCAGCGTACCTTTACCAGTCCATGGATCCCTCAATTTCTGGAATCTAAGCAGCTTTTCAGAAATCCTCTGTACTGCTAGGAATCCAGCATGCCTTGACCAGGCACTGGACCTCGTGAGTTCTGGTGCCTAAGCAGCTTTTCAGAAATTCTATGTACTGCAAGGGTCCTGCTTGCCTTCACCATGCCATGGACCCCTCAATTTCTGGAACCTAAACAGCTTTTCAGAAGTGCTCTGTACTGCAAGAGATCCAGTGTGCCTTGAACAGGCCATGGACCCCACAATTTATTGACCGTAAACAGCTTTTCAGAAATCCTCTGCACTGCAAGGAATCCAGCGTACCTTGACCAGGCCATGGACCCCTCAATTTCTGGAACCTAAACAGCTTTTCAGAAATCCTCTGTACTGCAAGGGATCCAGTGTGCCATGATCAGGCCATGGAACACTCGGTCTCTGGAACCCAAACAGATCTTACTTTGAGATACTGCTCTTGCAGCAGGTTACACCATTAGGACTGAAGCCAGCAGGCATCAGGACCCCATGGAAATCTTCTAGATAGCAGTCTTCAGTGGGGACCGCCTCCGACGTCGGTCCTGCCACCGATGTCAGACATAGTATATAAGGAGGCTGTCCTGCCAGATTCCCCAGTTCTTTCCCACCGTCGACTTGCATGTCTCGACCCTTCAGTTAATTTCTATAGCGCGATGCCTGGTTAAGTTCTTCCCTTTGGGAAAAAGTTTATTTCTTCTGCAGAGTTGCTGTCTGATGTCCTCTCCATCCTCCATGGAAGAACATCCATCCAAGTGTGCCTGCGGGAAGCAAATCTCATTCAAAGACCCACATTCAGCCTGCGTCCATTGCCTAGGCCCAGACCACGACACCCAGGCCTGTTCCTTCTGCCAGGGGTTTAACAGCAGGACCCGGATCCATCACCAGAAGGCCCTACAGGCGTTCCTGCTGGAAGAAAGGTTAAAAGCCATGGACACAGCTTCCAAGGGGGAATCCTCGCACAAGGCCTGGAGACACCTCGAGAAGCATAGGGAGAGGGTGAGATCCAAGTCCCCACCTTGGGCCTCTGATTCCCATAGCTCTGGCTCCCGGTCTGACTGCTCTCCTTCCCAGGCCTGCTCTCAGCCTCCCCCTGCAGCGGTGAAGACTCCTTTGGGTCCCTCCTCTCTTCCTCAGGCCAAGACCTCCAGGCCCTCCTCTTCGTCAGCTTCCAAGGCCCTGTCGAGGTCGGGGGACCGCCATCACAAGTCCAGTTCCCGCCATTCGGAGCCTGACGCCAGGTCAGTTTCTTTGCCTCCTCCTCCCCCCCAGCGGAAGACCAAAGAGCTGACCTCACTCAAGAGATCATCGGATCCAACGCCGGCCCACCCAACATCGGCCAAGCACCACCGGTCCCGAGAACCGATGACCGCCAGACACCCATCGCTGGTTAGGCCTTCACCACCACAGACACCGGCCGGGGGACTGACATCCACACCTCCAGAGAGGAGAACCCCTACGCCTCCCACAGACGCCAGTCAGGAGGTGATCACAGAGGAGGAGCTGACCCAGCTTGAGGACCAGACGGGTGAACCCGGTCCTGTCACACCCCCCAGGGAACCCTCTCCGGAACCCAAGGCCCCTGGGGAGCCGACGCCAGAACCCGACGACCGGCCATCGGTGCCCGGTCCGTCATCAGGCCTCAGCATATCCGAGGTCAAGGAGCTGTTCACCTACTGGTGGGATACCATAAAGAAGGATGTGGTTCTCACACTTCCTCCTCCTACACCTGTGACTCCACCGGCCCCAGTGCTCCTACCCCATCTGGGGCAGCAGGCCGAGTACCTTCCCCCCAGGAGCCTGTGGAACCTCCTAGGGGCAGAGGAGACCTCCGTCTGGATCTTCTTAGGGGTCATCGAGCCCTAAGAAACCCGGAAGACACCGCCATTTGCCTTCGACGGAGGACATGGGATCAGACTTCTCATACGAATCCAGATCCCCTTCTCCCATCAGCGTCCCCTCTCTGGACCCATGTGAGCTCCCGAGATCTCCTCCGGATGACCCATTGTTCTCAGAGATTGAGGCATATCCAGGAGAACATGGGCTGGGATGCAGAGGAACTTGACCCCGAGAGACTACACCTCACCAAGTATCTTCGGCAGAAGGATCCGAAGCCTGTGGTGGTACCACCCTTGGTTGACACATTTGTGGACGTCACCAAGGCAGCGTAGAAACATCCACACTCATTCCCAGTGATGCTGAAGAAGGATGACCACCTGTACAAGGTCTCTAGGGAGGACCAGTACTTGGCATCACATCCTCTGGCTGATTCTCTGGTCACAACAGCCTCACATGACTGGTCCCAGAGGCCGCAACATTTGAGCACCCTGCCACCGGATCCAGAGTCCAAACAACTGGACGCTATGGGTAGGCGCATGTTTGCATCCGCTCCCTGTGCTATTAGATCCTTCAACTATCTAACCCACATGGTCCAGTTCCAGAATGCCTTGTGGGAGCAGGGACTAGATCTGGCTGAGAAGATGCCAGAAGGTGAGCAGAAGGAGGAGTTGCTCCAACTCCTCCGCACGGTTAGGACATGGGAGCCCAGGTGCTGCAAGCCACGATGATTCTGGTGGACTCCGGCCAGAGCTGCAGCCTCAGGCATATGCCTCCGGAGACGCTCCTGGCTCCGTGTCTCTGGATTTACCCTTGACATCCAGAAGAACATCCTGGATGCCTAATTCCACAGAGAAGTTCTTTTTGGTGAGTCCTCGGAGAAGGTCCTCGCCAAACTTCAAGAGGCCGGGAAGGCAGTGTGGTCTGTCCAAGCCATGTACAGACCCAGGCTCAGTTCCTTTCACAGGAAACAGAGCCATTTTTGAGGCCAGATGCAGAAGCAACAGCAGTCCCACACCGGCCCGCAACAGAGGGGCTTCTTCTCCCGCAGAGCCCAGGGGAAGTCTTCCGCAGGCCGAGGCCAATGCCCTGCCAAGCCAGCCCAGCCTGCAGGACCCTCAGCCACCGCAGCCTGACTTCTTTCTGGCCCCTGCCCCTCAGGATCTATGGGATACCAAGGTCAGGGGCCACATTGCAGACCACCTGCCAGGGTGGCAGTCCATAACCATCGACCGGTGGGTTCTTCAGTTGGTCAAAAGAGGCCACTTTATAGAATTCGTGGACAAACCACCCACAAGGCCTCCTCTGCTCTCCCGTTACTTGGATCAGCACAGATCACTCATCAGGCAAGAGGTACTCGTGCTCCTGCAAAAGGGAGCGGTGGAGTATGTACCACAGAACCAGACAGGAACCAGATACTATTCCCAATTCTTTCTGGTTCCGAAGAAAACAGGGGACCTCTGTCCAATCTTGGACCTCAGCGACCTCAACATGTCGATCGCCTACAAACATTTTTGCATGGTGACCCTCCAAGGACTTATTCCCATGCTGAAAAAGGATGCCTTCTTAGCATCCCTGGACATGCAGGACTCCTACCTACACATCCCAATAGCTCAAGCGCACAGGAGGTTCCTGCGCTTTGAGTTCCTCGGCCACCACTTTCAGTTCCGGGCTCTTCCTTTCGGACTGTCATCGGCCCACAGGGTCTTCACCAAGTGTATGGCAGTTGTGGCAGCGTCTCTAAGGAGACAGGGCCACTATGTGTTCCCTTTCCTGGATGACTGGCTTCTCATGGCCACCTCCAGAGAGGCATTGTCATTGGCTATCCAGAACACCCAAGCTCTTTTTCAGTCACTGGACATTCTTATCAACTACGAGAAGTCTCACCTGGTACCGTCCCAGAAGCTGCAGTTCATAGGCGCAGTTCTGGACACCGTCCAAGGGAAAGCCTTCCTTCCCGAGGACAGAGCAGAGTGCATCAGGTCCCTCATCGGGAACCTCTCAGCGAAGAAGACTGTCCCTGCCAGACTGGTTCTTTGCCTGCTCGGACACATGGCTGTGGCCATTCCAACCATCCCTGTGGCAAGGCTCCACATGCGGGTAACTCAGTGGATGCTCAGAGTACAGTGGGACCAAAGGCAAGACCACATGCAGCATCCAGTCAGAATCACGAACGCAGTGATTCAAGACTGGCAATGGTGGCTAGACCCAGGGACACTCTCTGCGGGTGTCCCATTTACAGCACCGTCCCCGGAGGTAATCCTCTCCACAGATGCCTCAGGGCTGGGGTGGGGAGCACACCTGAATGGGATGAGGTCCCAGGGAATATGGACCCCTCAGGAAGCTCACCTCCAAATCAACATTCTGGAAATGAGGGTGGTCCTATATGCCCTGCAACCTTTTCAGTCAGAAATCCTGTCGAGTACTCTTCTGCTCCAGACAGACAGTACGACGGTGATGTATTACCTCAACAAACAAGGAGGTGTACACTCTTACCCCCTTTGCAGGAAGCGATGAGAGTGTGGGATTGGGTAATCCGACACGGCGAGAGCCTGATTGCAGTCCATGTTCCCGGTGTGGACAACACAATTGCAGACAGCCTGAGTAGTTCCCAGACCAGAGTCCATGAATGGGAACTCCTTCAGAAGGTCACAGAGGATCTGTTTCTTCGATGGGGCACTCCAGAGTTGGACCTATTCGCTTCCCCATCCAATGCAAAACTGCCCAATTTTTGCTTGCTAGATCCAGGGCCTGGTGTTTTCTGGTGAGACGTGTTGTCCCTCTCCTGGGTGGACAGATTCCTCTATGCTTTTCCTCCCTTCCCGTTCATCCAGAGAGTCCTTCTCAAACTGCACAGGGAGCATGCAACAATGATCCTGGTAGCGCCTTTCTGGCCCAGGCAGATCTGGTTCCCCATGCTGACACAATTGTCCCGGGAACCTCCAGTCCGATTGCCCTTCAGCTCCCATCTGTTGTCTCAGGAGGAGGGTTCACTAGTCCACCAGGACTTAACACTCACTGAACCTGCATGCCTGGCTCCTAGAGACATAGCCATTATGCAACACGGGGTCTTGCAAGAGGTTGCGGAAGTCCTTTCCGTGGCCAGAAAGCCGGCTACGCATGCGACGTACGCCATGAAGTGGCACCGTTTTTGCTTGTGGTCGCAAGCACGCGGCCTCTCCCCTTTAGAATGCCCAGTGAAAGGGGTGCTGGAATACCTGCTTTCCCTATTCCATTCGGGTCTTGCCTACTCCTCCATTAAAGTGCACCTCTGCGTGATCTCTGCCTACCATTTCCCGGTAGGACAGCGCACAGTGGCACAGCTTGAGGCCTCTTGAGACTTCCTGAGAGGGGTATTGCACCTTAGGCCGCCCATCAAGGATCCCGTTCCTCCTTGGGACTTACTCTTTGTCCTGGAACAACTCACGCTTCCTCTCTTTGAACCTGCTGCAGATTGCGAGCTGCGTTTTCTGTCGTGGAAAACGTTATTTTTAGTTGCTGTTATGTCAGCAAGGAGAGTTTCCGAGCTTCAGGCTCTCATGTGCAAGGAGCCTTATTTAATTTTCCACCAGGACAGAGTGTCTCTGAGGACGAATCCTAAATTCCTGCCTAAGGTGGACTCTGCCCTCACTCTCAACCAGGACATCGATCTGCCTGTGTATTTTCCCAAGTACTCTAATAGAGGAGAGGCGTTGTTTCAAACCCTCGATGTTCACCGCTGCTTAAGGTACTACCTGAAGGGTACCAAACAGCTTCGCAAGTCGGAGCAACTATTCATTTCCTTCACTGAGAGGATGCTGGGCCAACCAGTCTCAAAGCAGACCCTTTCTTGCTGGCTTGTCCAGTGTATTTCCTTTTGCTACAACAACAAACAGAAGCCCCTCCTGGGTGCAGTCCTGGGTCATTCGACATGGGGGGTGGCTATCTCCTTTGCAGCACTGCGCAACATCTCCACCCCGGCCATTTGTGCTGCAGCTACTTGGAGCTCTGTGCACACATTCATTAGGCACTATAGCCTGGATATTATATCCAGGGCCCCGATTTTTCTGAGGCACATCAGAGCAAAGTTCTGTGGCAGGGTTTTCATTTGCTGCAGAACTTCTGCGGCACTCAACACCAATTTCTGCAGCAATTCTGAGGCACATTTTTGCCCTTAATTTTTTTCCTTTTTTTGGTTTTTTTTGCCAAATCTGACACAATGCACACTCGTAACACAGTCATTTTATGGGCGTTTGTCACCAAATTTTCAACATAGCCAGTTTAAGACCTCTGCTCATGAACAGTATCACTATGATTTTATTAATCTGTCCGGAACATTGATTTCGTACACCGACCGCGCCATTGTGTGCTACATGTGTGAAAACACATTTCAGGTGAGATGTGAAAAATGACAGTTATACTGTTCATAAGGAGGTGTGGTAAAATGGCAATACTGAAAATCTGGAGTGAAAATATTAAAAATGCTCGAAGTTACGAGCATGCGTAGGAACTGCGCAACACACGCTCGTAACACAGTCATTTTATGGGCGTTTGTCACCAAATTTTCAACATAGCCAGTTTAATACCTCTGTTCATGAACAGTATCACTGTGATTTTATTAATCTGTCTGGAACATTGATTTCGCACACCGACCGTGCCATTGTGCGCTACATGTGCGAAAACACATTTCAGGTGAGATGTGAAAAATGACAGTTGTACTGTTCATAAGGAGGTGTGGTAAAATGGCAATACTGAAAATCTGGAGTGAAAATATTAAAAATGCTCGAAGTTACGAGCATGCGTAGGAACTGCGCAACGCACGTTCGTAAAACAGTCGTTTTGGGGAATATTTTCACCAAATTTTCAACATAGGGTTTTTAGGAGCCTACCTCATGAACTGTGACACTGTCATTTTGTTAATCATTCCAGAAAGGTGGTTCCGCGCAGTGACTGCGAAAACACCTTTCGGAACCGATTAACGAAATAACAGTGTCACAGTTCATGAGGTGGGGTCCCAAAAACCCCATGTTGAAAATTTGGTGAAAAAATTCCCAGAAATGGCTGAGATATGCACTAAAGTTGAAAAAAATCCATTTATGCCATTATACAGCTTACCGGCATTTCTTCAGTTCGCGGTCGGCTTTGAAGAGTGCAGACGTGTTCCCGGTCCACAGAAGATCATCGCGCTGGGCTCCGGAGGTAGTATGGGTTGAGGAGGGTGAGGTGGAGGTGTGGGGAGGTGGGTACGCAGAGGGTGGGTGCGGGTTGGGGAGGGGGCAAAGAATCAACGATGGAAGGTTTTTGTTTCAGGTTTTGTTTTGTTTTTGGATTCCCACACAGGAGGGACTTTTGCCACGCTGGGGTGGGCTCCAGCATGGCACCAGGCGGCTTGGGGTAGGCAGTGAGGGGGATGGGCACCCCGTCGGCAAAGGAAAGTTTGCCACGCTGGGTGGGCTTCCGCCGTGGCATAAAGACATTCGCGGGGGCCAGTGAAACCGATGGGGGATTGGGCACCCCCGTCGGCAAATTAAGCTTTTTCCATGCTGGGGTGGGCTCCCAGCGTGGCACCAGGCAGCTTGAGGGGGACAGTGAAGCTGACAGGGGATTGGGCACCCCTGTCAGCAAATTAAGCTTTTGCCACGCTGGGGTGGGCTCCCAGAGTGGCATACTAACATTTGCGAGGGGGCACGTTTGTTCCGTGGGCAGCCGCGAATTCCACGGGCAACAGCAAATTCTCATGGATATTTCCGCGGTTTGCCGCACCCGCGGAATCGCAGAAAACTTGGGGCTCGATTGATATCACAGCGGAGAGCCGGTTTCGGCCTGGCTGTTCTACAGGGTCTCCTGTCCTAATGCAGGATTTGTTCAAGATCTCTCCTAATCTCCTCCTCCCAGACTGCTACAGACGCTATTGCTTGGGAATCAGTCTTAATGGTGTAACCTGCTGCAAGAGCTGTATCTTGAAGTAAGATAGTACAGTTACGTAAGAACTTACCATAACAGTAGATCTTCAAGAACAGCTCTTGCAGCAGGTACCTTCCCGCCCACCTTTCCCCATTGGAGGAGGTATGGCATACCAGGCCTTGGCAGGAGCTTATGCTCTTTTTCTTCTGATGGCGGATCCTAGGTCTCCTCTTCTGATGTCATCCTATGGCCGGGAGTCTCCAGCGGGAGAACTGGGGAATCTGGCAGGACCGCCTCCTTATATACTACGTCTGACGTCGGGGGCGGGACCGACGTCTGAGGCGGACCCCACTGAAGGCTGCTAGCTAGAAGATTTCCGTGGGGTCCTGACGCCTGCTGGCTTCAGTCCTAATGGTGTAACCTGCTGCAAGAGCTGTTCTCGAAGATGTACTGTAACGGTAAGTTCTTACAAAACTGTACTTTCTTCAGAAATCCTCTGTACTGTAAGGGATCCAGCATGCCTTGACCAGGCCACAGACACCACAGTTTCTGGAACCTAAATAGTTCTTCAGAAATCCTCTGAACTGCAAGGGATCCAGGGTGCCTGGACCAGGACATGGACACCGTAATTTCTGGAACCTAAACAGCTTTTCAGAAGTACTCTGTACTGCAAGGGATCCAGCGTGCCTTGACCAGGCCATGGACACCTCGATTTCTGGAACCCAAACAGTTCTTCAGAAATCCTCTGTACTGTAAGGGATCCAGCATGCCTTGACCAGGCCGTGGACACCGTGATTTCTGGAACTAAACAGTTCATCAGAAATCTTCTGTACTGCAAGGGATCCAGCGTGCCTTGACCAGGCTACGGACACTGTGATTTCTGGAACCTAAACAGTTCTTAAGAAATCTGCTGTAGTGCAAGGTATCCAGCATGCCTTGACCAGGCCACAGACCCCCTGATTTCTGGAACCTAAACAGTTCTTCAGAAATCCTCTGTACTGCAAGGGATCTAGTGTGCTTTGACCAGGCCACAGACCACGTGATTTCTGGAAACTAAACAGTTCCTCAGAAATCCGCTGTACCGTAAGGGATCCAGTGAGCCTTGACCAGGCCATGGACCCTGCAGTTTCTGGAACCTAAACAGTTGTTCAGAAATGCTCTGTACTTCAAGGGATCCAGCGTGCCTTGACCAGGCCACAGACACCATGGTTTCTGTAACCTAAACAGTTCTTCAGAAATCCTCTGAACTGCAAGGTATCCAGCATGCCTTGACCAGGCCACAAACACTGTAATTTCTAGAACCTAAACAGCTTTTCAGAAATCCTCTGCACTGCAAGGGATCCAGTGTGCCTTGATCAGGCCATGGACCCCGTGATTTATGGACCTTAAACAGCTTTTCAGAAATCCTTTGTACTGAAAGGGATCCAGTGTGCCTTAACCAGGCCATGGACCCCTCAATTTCTGGAACCTTAGCAGCTTTTCGGAAATCCTCTGTACCGCTAGGGATCCAGCATGCCTAGGCCAGGCCATGGACCCTGTGAGTTCTGGAGCCTAAACAGCTTTTCAGAAATCCTCTGTACCCCAAGGGTCCTGTTTGCCTTCACCATGCCATGGACTGCTCGATTTCTGGAACCTAAACAGCTTTTCAGAAATCCTCTGTACTGCAAGGGATCCAGTGTGCCATGATCAGGCCATGGAGCACTCAGTTTCTGGAACCATAACAGTTCTTCAGAAATCCTCTGTACTGCAAGGGATCCTGCATGCCTTGACCAGGCCACAGACACCACGGTTTCTGGAACCTAAACAGTTCTTCAGAAATCCTCTGAACTGCAAGGGATCCAGGGTGCCTTGACCAGGACATGGACATCGTAATTTCTGGAACCTAAACAGCTTTTCAGAAATCCTTTGCACTGTAAGGGATCCAGCATGCCTTGACCAGGCCATGGCCCTTGTGATTTCAGGAACTAAACAGTTCATCAGAAGTCTTCTGTACTGCAAAGGATCCAGCGTGCCTTGACCAGGCCATGGACACCGTGATTTCTGGAACCTAAACAGTTCTTAAGAAATCCACTGTAGTGCAAGGTATCCAGCGTGCCTTGACCAGGCTATGGACCTCGCGATTTCTGGAACCTAAACAGTTCTTCAGAAATCTGCTGTACTGCATGGGATCTAGTGTGCCTTGACCAGACCATGGACCCCGCGACTTCTGGAACCTAAACAGTTCTTAAGAAATCTGCTGTAGTGCAAGGGATCCTGCATGCCTTGACCAGCCCACGGACCACTCGATTAATGGAACCTAAACAGTTTTTCAGAAATCCGCTGTACTGCAAGGGATCCAGTGTGCTGTGACCAGGCCATGGAGCCCTCAGTTTCTGTAACCCAAACAGTTCTCAAGAAATCCTCTGAACTGCAAGGGATCCAGCCTGCCTTGACTAGGCCATGGACCCCATAGTTTCTGGAACCTAATGAGTTCTTCAGAAATCTGTTGTACTGCAAGGGATCTAGCATGCCTTTACCAGGCCACAGAACCCATAGATTCTGGAACCTAAACAGTTCTTCAGAAATCTGCTGTACTGCAAGCAATCTAGCATGCCATTACCAGGCCCCAGACCCCGCGATTTCTGGAAGCTAAACAGTTCTTCAGAAATCCTCTGTACTGCAACGGATTCAGCATGCCTTGACCAGGCCACCAACCCCACGATTTATGGAACCTAAACAGTTTCTCAGAAACCCGCTGTACTGCAAGGGATCCAGCCTGCCTTGACCCGGCCTTGGACCCCTTTATTGCTGGAACCTAAACAGCTTTTCAGAAATCCACTGTATCGCAAGGGATCCAGCTTGACTTGACCAGGCCATGGACCCCGCGAGTTCTAGAACATAAACTGGTTTTCAGAAATCCTCTGTACTGCAAGGGATCCAGCGTGCTGTGACCAGGCCATGGACCCCTCTATTTCTGGAACCTAACCAGCTTTTCATAAATCCTCTGTACTGCAAGGGATCCAGAGTGCCTTGACCAGGCCATGGACCCCTCGATTTCTGGAACCTAAACAGCTTTTCAGAAATGCTCTGTACTGCAAGGGATCCAGCGTGCTGTGACCAGGCCATGGACCCCTCTATTTCTGGAATCCAAACAGTTTTTCAGAAATCCTCTGTACTGCAAGGGATCCAGAGTGCCTTGCCCAGGTCATGGACCACTCATTTTCTGGATCATAAACTGTCCTTCAGAAATCATCTGTACTGCAAAGGATCCATCGTGCCTTGACCAGGCCACAGATCCCATGGTTTCTGGAACCTATACAGTTCTTCAGAAATCCTCTGTACTGCAAGGGATCCAGCATGCCTTGACAAGGCCATGGACCCCATGGTTTTGGGAAGCTAAACAGTTCTTCAGAAATCCTCTGTACTGCAAGGGATCCAGCATGCCATAACCAGGCCATGAACCCAGCAATTTCTGGAACCTAAACAGTTCTTCAGAAATCCACTGTACTACTAGGGATCCAGCATGCCTTGATCAAGCCACAGACCCCGTGATTTCTGGAACCTAAACAGTTCTTTAGAAATCTGCTGTACTGCAAGGGATCCAGCATGCCTTTGCCAGGCAATGGACCACTCAATTCTGGAACCTAAACAGCTTTTCAGGAATCCTCTGTAGTGCAAGGGATCCTGTGTGCCTTGACCAGGCCATGGACCCCGCAATTACTGGAACCTAAATGGCTTTTCAGAAATCCTCTGTACTTCAAGGGATCCAGTGTGCCTTGACCAGGCCATATACCCCATAGTTTCTGGAACCTAAACAGTTCTACAGAAATCCTCTGTACTGCAAGGGATCCAGCGTGCCTTGACCAGCCACAGACCACATGATTTCTGGAACCTAAACCGCTTTTCAGAAATCCTTTGTACTGCCAGAGATCCCCTTTGCCTTGACCAGGCCATGGACCCTGTGATTTCTGGAACCTAAACAGCTTTTCAGAAATCCTCTGTACTGGAAGGGATACAGTGTGCCTTGACCAGGCCATGGATCCCTTGATTTCTGGAACCTAAACAGCATTTCATAAATCTTCTGTACTGCAAGGGATCCATTGTGCCTTGACCAGGCCATGGACCCCGTGGTTTCTGGAACCTAAAGATTTCTTCAGAAATCCACAGTACTGCAAGATATCCAACATGCCTTCACCAAGCCATGGACCCTGTTATTTCTTGAACCTAAACAGCTTTTCAGAAATCCTCTGTACTGCAAGGGATCCAATGTGCCTTGAAAAGGCCACGGTCCCCATGATTTCTGGAACCTAAACAGCTTTCAGAAATCCTCTGCATTGGAAGGGATACAGTTTGCCTTGACCAGGCCATGGACCCCGTGATTTCTGGAAGCTAAACAGCTTTACAGAAATCCTCTGTACTGCAAGGGATCTAGTGTGCCTTGGCCAGGCCACAGACCCCTCAATTTCTGGAACCTAAACAGCTTTTCAGAAATCCTCTGTACCGTAAGGGATCCAGTGTGCCTTGACAAGACCACTAACCCTGTGGTTTTTGGAACCTAAACAGTTCTTCAGAAATCCTCTGTACTGCAATGGATCCAGCGTGCCTTGACCACGCCACGGACATCTTGATTTCTGGAACCTGAACATTTTTTCTGAGATCCTGTGTACTGCAAGGGATACAGTGTGCCTTGACCAGGCCACAGATGCCTCAATTTTGGGAACCTATACAGTTTTTTAGGAATCCTCTGTATAGTAAAGGATGCAGCGTGCCTTGATCAGGCCATGGACCCCTCAATTTCTGGAACCTAAACAGCTTTTCAGGAATCTGCTTTACTGCAAGGGATCCAGTGTGACTTGACCAGGCCATGGACCCCTCGATTTTGCAATCTGAACAGTTCTTCAGAAATCTGCTGTACTTCAAGGGATCCAGTGTGCCTAGACCAGGCCTCGGACCCCTCAATTTTTGGAACCTAAACAGTTTTTCAGAAATCCTCTGTTCTGTCAGGAATCCAGCATGCCTTGACCAGGCCACGGACCCCTCAATTTCTGGAACCTAAACAGCTTTTCAGAAATCCTCTGTACTGCAAAGGATCCTGTGTGCCTTGACCAGGCCATGGACCCCTCGATTTCTGGAACATAAACTGGTTTTCTGAAATGCTATGTACTGCAAGGGACCCAGTGTGCATTGATGAGGCCATGGACCCCTTTATTTCTGGAACCTAGCCAGCTTTTCAGAAAACCTCTGCACTGCAAGGGATTCAGCGTGCCTTGATGAGGCCATGCCCCCTCGATTTCTGGAACCTAAACAGCTTTTCAGAAATCCTCTGTACTGCAAGGGATCCAGTGTGCCTTGACCAGGCCACAAGCCCCATGATTTCTGGAACCTAAACAGCTTTTCAAAAATACTCTGTACTGCAAGAGATGCAACATGCCTTGACCAGGGCATGGACCCCTCGATTTCTGGAACCTAAACAGTTCTTCAGAAATCCTCTCTACTGCAAGGGATCCAGCATGCCTTGACCAGGCCAAGGACACTGTGATTTTTGGAACCTCAACAGTTATTCAGAAATCCGCTGTACTGCAAGGGATCCAGCATGCCTTGGCCAGGCAATGGACCACTCGATTTATGGAACCTAAACAGCTTTTCAGGAATCCTCTGTAGTGCAAGGGATCCTGTGTGCCTTGATCAGGCCATGGAAGCCGCAATTACTGGAACCTAAGTGGCTTTTCAGAAATCCTCTGTACTTCAAGGGATCCAGTGTGCCTTGACCAGGCCATAGACCCCATGGTTTCTGGAACCTAAACAATTCTACAGAAATCCTCTGTACTGCAAGGGATCCAGTGTGCCTTGACCAGCCACAGACCCCATGATTTCTGGAACCTAAAACACTTTTCAGAAATCCTGTGTACTGCAAGGGATCCCGTTTGCCTTGACCAGGCCATGGACCCTGTGATTTCTGGAACCTAAACAGCTTTTCAGAAATCCTCTGTACTGGAAGGGATACAGTGTGCCTTGACCAGGTCATGGATCCCTTGATTTCTGGAACCTAAACAGCATTTCAGAAATCTTCTGTACTGCAAGGGATCCATCATGCCTTGACCAGGCCACAGACCCTGCAGTTTCTGGAACCTAAAGAGTTTTTCAGAAATCCACAGTACTGCAAGATATCCAGCATGCCTTCACCAAGCCATGGACCCTGTTATTTCTTGAACCTAAACAGCTTTTCAGAAATCCTCTGTTCTGCAAGGGATCCAATGTGCCTTGACAAGGCCATGGTCCCCATGATTTCTGGAACATAAACAGTTTTACAGAAGTCCTCTGTACTGCAAGGGATCTAGTGTGCCTTGGCCAGGCCACAGACCCCTCAATTTCTGGAACCTAAACAGCTTTTCAGAAATCCTCTGTACCGTAAGGGATCCAGTGTGCCTTGGCCAGGCCACGGGCACTGTCATTTCTGGTAGCTAAACAGCTTTTCAGACATACTCTGTACTGCAAGGGATCCAGAGTGCCTTGACCAGGCCATGGATCCCTTGATTTCTGGAACCTTAACAGCTTCAGAAATCTTTTGTAGTGCAATGGATCCAGCATGCCTTGACCAGGCCACGGACCACTCTATTTCTGGAACCTAAACAGCTTATCAGAAATCCTCTGTACTGTAAGGGTTCAGTGTGCCTTGACCAGACTATGGACCCATCGATTTCTGGAATCTAAACAGCTTTTCAGGAATCCTCTGTACTGCAAGCAATCCATCGTGCCTTCACCAGGCCATGGATTCCGTGATTTCTGGAACTTAAACAATTCTTCTGAATTTGTCTGTACCACAAGGCATCCAGTATGCTTTCACCTGGCCACAGACCTCACAGTTTCAGGAACATAAACGTTCTTCAGAAATCCTCTGTACTGCTTGGGATCCAGCGTGCCTTCACCAGGCCATGGACACTGCAGTTTCTGGAACCTAAACAAATCTTCAGAAATCCTCTGTACAGCAAGGGATCCTGCATACCTTTACCCAGATTATGGACCCTGTGGTTTCTGGAACCTAAAGAGTTCTTCAGAAATCCTCTCTACTGCAAGGGATCCAGCATGCATTCATCAGGGAACAAACCCCATGGTTTCTGGAATCTAAACAGTTCTTCAGAAATCCTCTGTACTGCAAGGGATCCAGCATGCCTTGACTAGGCCACGGACCCTGTGGTTTCTGGAACCTAAACAATTCTTCAGACATCCTCTGTACTGCAAGGGATCCTGTGGTTTCAGGAACCTAAACAGTTCTTCAGAAATCCTCTGTACTGCAAGCGTGCTAGCATGCGTTCACCAGGCCACAGACCCTGCGGTTTCTGGAACCTAACCAGTTCTTCAGAAATCCTCTGTACTGCACAGGATCCAGCATGCCTTGACCAGGCCATGGACCCCGCAAATTCTGGAACCTAACCAGTTCTTTAGAAATCCTCAGTACTGCAACGGATCCAGCATGCCATGGCCAGGCCACAGACCCCTCGATTTCTGAAACCTAAACAGTTTTTCAAAAATCCTCTGTTCCGCATGGGATCCAGCATGCCTTGACCAGGCCATGAACCCCTCGATTTCTGCAACCTAAACAGCTTTTAAGTAATCCTCTGTACCCCAAGGGATCCAGCGTGCCCTTCACCAGGCCATGGACCCCTCGATTTCTGGAACCAAACAGCTTTTCAGAAATCCTCTGTACTGCAAGGGATCAAGTGTGCCTTGACCAGGCCATGGATCCCTCGATTTCTGGAACCTTAACAGCTTTTCAGAAATCTTCTGTACTGCAAGGGATCCAATGTGCCTTGACCAGACTATGGACCCCTTGATTTCTGAAACCTAAACAGTTCTTCAGAAATCTGCTGTACTGCAAGGGATCCAGCATGCCTTGATCAGGCCATGAACCCTGCAATTTCTGGAACCTAAACATTTCTTCAGAAATCTGCTGTACTGCAAGGGATCCTGCATGGCTTGTCCTGTCCTTGGACCCCTCAATTTATGGAACCTATACAGTTTTTCAGAAATCCACTGTACTGCATAGGATCCAGCGTGCCCTGACAAGGACACAGAGCCCTTGATTTCTGGAACCTAAACCGCTTTTCAGAAATCCTCTGTATCGCAAGGGATCCAGCATGCCTTGGCCAGACCATGGACTGCTCGATTCCTGGAACCTAAACAGTTTTTCAGAAATCTTCTGTTCTGCAAGGGATCCAGCATGCCTTGACCAGGCCACAGACCCTGCAGTTTCTGAAACCTAAACATTTTTCAGAAATCCTCTGTACAGCAAGGGATCCTGCATGCCTTTACCAGGGTATGGACCCTGTGGTTTCTGGAACCTAAAAAGTTTTTCAGAAATCCTTGGTATTGCAAGGGATCCAGCATGCATTCACCAGGGAACAAACCCCGTAGTTTCTGGAATCTAAACAGTTCTTCAGAAATCCTCTGTACTGCAAGGGATCCAGCATGCCTTGACCAGGCCATGGACACTGCGGTTTCTGGAACCTAAGCAATTCTTCAGACATTCTCTGTACTGCAAGGGAACCTGTGTGCCTTTACCAAGGCATGGACCCTGTGATTTCTGGAACCTCAACAGTTCTTCAGAAATCCTCTGTACTGCAAAGGTGCTAGCATGTGTTCACCAGTCCACAGACCCTGCAGTTTCTGGAACCTAACCTGTTCTTCAGAAATCCTCTGTACTGCATGGGATCCAGTGTGCCTTAACTAGGCCCCAGACCCCACAAATTCTGGAACCTAACCAGTTCTTCAGAAATCCTCAGTACTGCAATGGATCCAGCATGCCTTGACCTTGACATGGACCCCTCGATTTCTGGAACCTAAACAGCTTTTCAGAAATTCCTCTGTAGTGCAAGGGATCCAGCGTGCCTTGATCAGGCCATGGACCCCTTGATTTCTGGAACAAATATAGCTTTTCAGAAATCTTCTGTACTGCTAGGGATCCAGTGTGACTTGACCAGGCCATGCACCCCTCGATTTCTAGAATCCAAACAGTTTTTCAGAAATTCTCTGTACTGCAAGGGATCCAGAGTGCCTTGACCAGGTCATGGATCTCTTGATTTCTGGAACCCAAACAGTTTTTCAGAAATCCTCTGTACTGCAAGGGGTCCAGCGTTCATTTGCCAGGCCACAGACCCTGTGGTTTCTGGAACCTAAACAGCTTTTCCAAAATCCTCTGTACTGCAGTGGATCCAGCGTGCCTTGACCAGGACATGGATCCCTCGATTTCTGGAACCTAAACAGTTTTTCAGGAATCCTCTCTTCCACAAGGAATCCAGCCTGCCTTGACCAGGCCACGGATCTCTCGATGTCTGGAACCCAAACAGTTCTTCAGAAATCCTCTGTACTGCAAGGGATCCAGTGTGCCTTGACCTGTGGATTAAAAGATGGGCATTTTTTTTTAAACTTAAATTAGCTTCCAAGGTTCGACAGTCACCAGGCTCATAGCGGAGCTTTCATTGGAGCAAGATCACCTTGGCTTGCTGCACTAGGCTTCAAGCTTCATAGCTGCTGGGCTTCAAGGCTTCAAGAGTAAAAATTTTCTGGTGTGCGGTCTCACACCTCATTTCATAGACCATGTAAAATTTGACAATGTTTGTTCGTCTTTTGGATGAGACGTTAAACCGAGGTCCCATCTGCCTGGATTGGTGGTAGTTCAGGTGGATGTTAAAGATCCCATGGCACTTATCAAAAAAGAGTGGGGGAATTTCCCCGGTGTCCTGGCCAAATTTCTCTCACTCCCTAAAAATACCACCAACAGCTTAATCTGGTTCTAGGTCAGTTGGCATTCATCTGTATCCCCCTGCCCCGGGTCATGCCTGAAAATAGGCAGGATTTGTCTAGTGCACTTACCCAGTCAAGAAAAAATACAGAAAAGAAAGCATAAAACTGCATGAAGGAGTGCAGGTTGTCAGAACAAAGAGGAAGAAGTAAGACAAAAGGGTGCTGAACCCCTCTCTCCTAGTATGGCAACAATGACATACATTTTATTGGGTAGAGGAAAGCGTTTCAGTGACCCTGTACCACTTGCTCCTCTGAGGTTCTCTGCAGTAGAATGTGGGCATTGACGACAACCAGCATGCAATCCTCCAGCTCCACATTCCATCTCAATAATTAGAAAGATAATAAAAACATTTCCTGGGTGTTACATCTGTTACACTAACACTACAGCTAATGCTAGAGCTTATGCTTACATTAAAACTAATGTTTATAGTACAGCTTGCGCTTATGCTACAGCTTACGCTTGCACTAAACTTAATGCTTCAGCTTATGCAACAACTTACACTAATGCTACAGCTTACGCTAATGCTACAGCTTATGCTAATACTACAGCTAAGTCACAGTAGTGCTACAGCTAAGCTAATGCTAATGCTACAGCTAATGCCAGTGCTACAGCTATGCTAATGCTACAGCTAATGCCAATGCTACAGCTCAGCTAATGCCACAGCTATACTTTTGCCACAGCTATGCTAATGCCACAGCTATGCTGAGGCTACAAGAAATCTAACACTACTGCTGTGCTAATGCTACAACTACACTAACAGATGTAACTCCCAGGAATTCTTTTTGAAACTTTATTAGTTTACAATAGACATACAGTCATAAAAGTGTTTGGAGACAGTACATAAGGATAAAACATAATGAAAATACCACAGGAAGGTGTCACCCCTCTTAATGCACACAATTTAAAATGAATACTTTGTACTGTTTCAATTAGATACAGCTTTAGGAGGCTATCAGTAAAAACAACTTAATCAAACATAGTCCCTTGTATATATTGCTGTTGTTTAAGCCTTTGAGCTGCATGAGATAGTGGGATGATTTAGAAGTCTATATGGCTTACAAACATCTTCTCCCTCCTGAGAGAAAGACAAAAAAACATGTAGAAACAATTTAGGTACCTTACAGGTAACAACCACCATAAATGTTTAAACAAACTACCCTCTTCTGTATTAATATCTGACTCCCTGGCAACTTTGACATGCTGCAAACTGAAATGGTTATAAAAATATTGTTCAGCGGCAATAAGTACCCCTTAAACTGCATCAACAGCAAGAAAAGAAAACTTTTCTGCACCCAGACTTGAGCATAAATTAAAACTGGTATCTTAAGACTTTTGTACAGGATGCCTTACTGGCTTAATAAATCCCCATAGAATAAACACGTTTATTAAATGTTCTGGAACCTAAACAGTTTTTCAGAAATCCTCTGTACTGCAAAGGGATCAAGCGTGCCTTGACCAGGCCATGGACCCTTCGATTTCTGGAACCTAAACAGCTTTTCAGAAATCCTGTGTACTGCAAGGGATCCAGCATCCCTTGACCAGGCCATGGACCTCTCGATTTCTGGAAGCTAAACAGCTTTCTAGAAATCCTCTGTACTGCAAGGGGTCCAGCGTGCTTTACTAGGGCATGGATCCTGTGGTTTCAGGAACCTAAACAGTTAATCAGGAATCCTCTGTACTGCAAGGGATCCAGCATGCCTTGACCAGGCCATGGACCCCTCGATTTCTGAAACTTAAACAGCTTTTCAGAAATCCTCTGTTATGCAAGGGGTTCAGTGTGCCTTGACCAGGCCATGGATCTTTCAATTTCTGGAACCCAAACAGTTCTTCAGAAATCCTCTGTACTGCAAGGGATCCAGTGTGCCTTGACTTGTGGATTAAAAGACACGCCTTTTTTTTTTTAAACTTAAATTAGCTTCCAAATCTCGACAGTCACCAGGCTTATAGCGGAGCTTACACTGTAGCAAGATCCCCTTGGCTTGCTGCACAAGGCTTCAAGCTTCATAGCTGCTGGGCTTCAAGGCTTCAAGACTTAAAATTGTCTGGTGTGCAGTCTCACCACCTCATTTCATAGACCAGGTAAAATTTGACAATGTTTGTTCGCCTTTCGGATGAGACGTTAAACCGAGGTCCCATCTGCCTGGATTGGTGGTAGTTCAGGTGGATGTTAAAGATCCCATGGCACTTATTGAAAAGAGTAGGGGAATTTCCTCGGTGTCCTGGCCAAATTTCTCTCATTCACTAAAAATACCACCAACAGCTTAATCTGGTTCAAGGTCAGTTGGCATTCCTCTGTATCTCCCTCCCCCGGGTCGTGCCTGAAAATAGGCAGGATTTGTCTAGTGCACTTACTCAGTCAAGAAAAAATAAAGAAAAGAAAAAAAAGCATAAAACCGTATGAAAGAGTGCAGGTTGTCAGCACAAAGAGGAAGACATAAGACAAAAGGATGCTGAACCCTCTCTCCTAGTATGGCAACAATGACATACAGTTTATTGGGTAGAGGAAAGTGTTTCAGTGACCCTGTACCACTTGCTCCTCTGAGATCCTCTGCAGTAGAATGTGGGCTTTGACGACAACCAGAATGCAATCCTCCAGCTCCACATTCCATCTCAATAATTAGAAAGATAATAAAAACATTTCCTGGGTGTTACATCTGTTACACTACCACTATAGCTAATGCTAGAGCTTATGCTTACATTAAAACTGTTTATAGTACAGTTTGCGCTTATGCTACAGCTCATGCTTATGCTGCAGCTTGCGTTTATGCTACAGCTTACGCTACTGCTTATGCTTGCACTAAACCTAATGCTTCAGCTTATGCTACAGCTTATGCTAATACTACAGCTTATGCTAATGCTACAGCTAAAGTTGCAGCTAATGCTACAGCTTACGCTAATGCTACAGCTTATGCTAATACTACAGCTAAGCTAATGCTAATGCTACAGCTAATGCCAGTGCTACAGCTAAGCTAATGCTACAGCTATACTTTTGCCACAGCTATGCTAATGCTACAGCTATGCTGAGGCTACAATAAAGCTAACACTACAGCTGTGCTAATGCTAGAACTACACTAACAGATGTAACACCAAAGAAATTTTGTTTTAAACTTTGTTCATTGGTTTACATTAGACATACAGTCATAAAAGTGTTCGGAGACAGTACATAAGGATAAAACATAAAGAAAATACCATAGGAAGGTGCCACCCCTCTTAATACACACAATTTAAAATGAATACTTTGTACTGTTTCAATTAGATACAGCTTTAGGAGGCTATCAGTAAAAACAACTTAATCAAACATAGTCCCTTGTATATATTGCTGTTGTTTAAGCCTTTGAGCTGTGTGATATAGTGGGATGATTTAGAAGTCTATATGGCTTACAAACATCTTCTCCCTCCTGAGAGAAAGACAAAAAAACATGTAGAAACAATTTAGGTACCTTACAGGTAACAATCACCATAAATGTCTAAACAAACTACCCTCTTCTGTATTAATATCTGACTCTCTGGCAACTTTGACATGCTACAAACTGAAATGGTTATAAAAATATTGTTCAGAGGCAATAAGTACCCCTTAAATCCCATCAACAACATGGAAAGAAAACTTTTCTGCACCCAGACTTGAGCATAAATTAAAACAGGTATCTTAAGACATTTGTACAGGAAGCCTTACTGGCTTAATAAATCCCCACAGAATAAACAGATTTATTAAATGTTCTGGAACCTAAACAGTTCTTCAGAAGTTCTCTGTACTGCAAAGGATCCAGCGTGCCTTGACCAGGCCACAGACCCCTCAACTTCAGGAATCTAAACAGGTTTTCAGGAATCCTCTGTACCGCAAGGGATCCAGTGTGACTTGACCTGGCCACGGACCCCTCGATTTCTGGAATCTAAGCAGCTTTTTAGAAATCCTCTGTACAACAAGGGATTTAGCGTGCCTTCACCAGGCCACAGACTCCACAGTTTCAGGAACCTAAACAGTTCTTCAGAAATCCTCTGTACTGCAAGGGGTCCAGCGTGCCTTGAACAGGACATGGCACCCTCGATTTCTGGAACCTAAGCAGTTTTTCAGGAATCCTCTGTACTGCAAGGGATCCAGCATGCCTTGAGCAGGCCACGGACCGCTCAATTTCTGGAACCTAAACAGCTTTTCAGAAATCCTCTGCACCACATGTGATCCAGCGTGCCATGGCCAGGCCATGGACCCCGCGGTTTCTGGAACCTAAGCAGTTCTTCTGAAATCCTCTGTATTGCAAGGGATCCAACGTGAGTACACCAGGCCACAGACCCCGTGGTTTCTGGAACCTAAACATTTTTTCAGAAATCCTCTGTATGGCAAGGGATCCAGCATGCCTTCACCAGGCCATGGACCCCGTTGTTTTTGGAACCTAAACAGTTCTTCAGAAATCCTATGTACTGCAAGGAATCCAGTGAGCTTTCTCCAGGCCATGGACCCGTGGTTTCCGGAACCTAACCAGTTATTCAGAAATCCTCTGTACTGCAATGGATCCAGCGTGCATTGACCAGGCCATGGACCCTGTGGTTTCTGGAACCTAAACAGTTCTTTAGACATCGCTGTACTGCAAGGGATCCAGTGTGCCTTGACCAGGCCACGGAGCCCTAGATTTATGGAACCTAAACAGGTTTTCAGAAATCCTCTGTACTGCAAGGGATCCAGCGTGCCTTGACCAGGCCATGGACCCCTCGATTTCTGGAACCTAAACAGCTTTTCGGAAATCCTCTGTACTGCAAGGGAACCAGCATGCCTTGACCAGGCCATGTGCCCCTCGATTTCTGAAATCCAAACAGTTTTACAGAAATCCTCCCTACTGCAAGGGATCCAGTGTGCCTTGACCAGGCCATGGATGCCACGATTTCAGGAAGTTAAGTAGTTCTTCAGAAATCCTCTGTATTGCAAGCGATCCAGCATGCCTTGACCTGTGGATTAAAAGATGGGCCTTTTTTTTTTTTAAACTTAAATTAGCTTCCAAATCTCGACAGTCACCAGGCTTATAGCGGAACTTACACTGTAGCAAGATCCCCTTGGCTTGCTGCACAAGGCTTCAAGCTTCATAGCTGCTGGGCTTCAAGGCTTCAAGACTTAAAATTGTCTGGTGTGCAGTCTCACCACCTCATTTCATAGACCAGGTAAAATTTGACATCTTTCGGATGAGACATTAAACCGAGGTCCCATCTGCCTGGATTGGTGGTAGTTCAGGTGGATGTTAAAGATCCCATGGCACTTATCGAAAAGAGTAGGGGAATTTCCCCGGTGTCCTGGCCAAATTTCTCTCATTCACTAAAAATACCACCAACAGCTTAATCTGGTTCAAGGTCAGTTGGCATTCCTCTGTATCCCCCTCCCCCGGGTCGTGCCTGAAAATAGGCAGGATTTGTCTAGTGCACTTACTCAGTCAAGAAAAAATAAAGAAAAGAAAAAAAAGCATAAAACCGCATGAAAGAGTGCAGGTTGTCAGCACAAAGAGGAAGAAATAAGACAAAAGGATGCTGAACCCTCTCTCCTAGTATGGCAACAATGACATACAGTTTATTGGGTAGAGGAAAGTGTTTCAGTGACCCTGTACCACTTGCTCCTCTGAGATCCTCTGCAGTAGAATGTGGGCTTTGACGACAACCAGAATGCAATCCTCCAGCTCCACATTCCATCTCAATAATTAGAAAGATAATAAAAACATTTCCTGGGTGTTACATCTGTTACACTACCACTATAGCTAATGCTAGAGCTTATGCTTACATTAAAACTGTTTATAGTACAGTTTGCGCTTATGCTACAGCTCATGCTTATGCTGCAGCTTGCGTTTATGCTACAGCTTACGCTACCGCTTATGCTTGCACTAAACCTAATGCTTCAGCTTATTCTACAGCTTATGCTAATACTACAGCTTATGCTAATGCTACAGCTAAAGTTGCAGCTAATGCTACAGCTTACACTAAAGCACGACAGTCACCAGGCTCATAGCGGAGGTTACACTGGAGCAAGATTGCCTTGGCTTGCTGCACAAGGCTTCAAGCTTCATAGCTGCTAGGCTTCAAGGCTTCAAGACTTAAAATTGCCTGGTGTGCGGTCTCACCACCCCATTTCATAGACCAGGTAAAATTTGACAATGTTTGTTCGTCTTTCGGATGAGACGTTAAACCAAGGTCCCATCTGCCTGGATTGGTGGTAGTTCAGGTAGATGTTAAAGATCCCATGGCACTTACCGAAAAGAGTAGGGGAATTTCCCCGGTGTCCTGGCCAATTTTCTCTCATTCCCTAAAAATGCCACCAACAGCTTAATCTGGTTCAAGGTCAGTTGGCATTCATCTGTATCCCCCTCCCACGGGTTATGCCTGAAAATAGGTAGAGTTTGTCTAGTGCACTTACCCGGTCAAGAAAAAATAAAGAAAGAAGCATAAAACAGCATGAAGGAGTACAGGTTGTCAGCAGAAAGAGGATGAAAAAAGACAAAAGGATGCTGAACCCTCTCTCCTAGTATGGCAACAATAACATACATTTTATTGGGTAGAGGAAAGCGTTTCAGTGACCCTGTACCATTTACTCCTCTGAGGTCCTCTGCAGTAGAACGTGGGCATTGACAACAACCAGCATGCAATCCTCCAGCTCCACATTCCATCTCAATAATTAGTAAGATAATAAAAACATTTCCTGGGTGTTACATCTGTTATACTAACACTACAGCTAGTGCAAGAGCTAATGCTTACATTAAAACTAATGTTTATAGTAGTTTGTGCTTATGCTGCAGCTCATGCTTATGCTGCAGCTTGCGCTTATGCTACAGCTAAGGCTTGCACTAAACCTAATGCTTCAGCTGATGCTACAACTTAAGCTAATGTTACAGCTTATGCTAATGCTACAGCAAACGTTACAGCTAACGCTGCAGCATTCACTAATGCTACATCTTACGCTAATGCTTCAGCTAATGCTACAGCTTAAGCTAATGCTACAGCTAAATCACAGTAGTGCTACAGCTAAGCTAATGCTAATGCTACAGCTAATGTGAATCCTACAGCTAAGCTAATGCTACAGCTAAGCTAATGCTACAACTATACTTTTGCCACAGCTGTGCTAACACCACAGCTATGCTGAGACTACAACAAAGCTAATACTACAGCTAATGCTGGTGCTTATGCTTACATTAAAACTATTTATAGTACAGTTTGCGCTTATGCTACAGCTCGTGCTTATGCTACAGCTCGTGCTAATGCTACAGCTTACGCTTATGCTACAGCTTACGCTTGCTCTAAACCTAATGCTTCAGCTTATGCTACTACTTACGCTAATGCTACAGCTTATGCTAATGCTACAGCTAACGTTACAGCTAATGCTACAGCATTCACTAATGCTACAGCTTATACTAGTGCTACAGCTAAGTCACAGTAGCGCTACAGCTAAGCTAATGCCAATGCTACACCTAATGCCAATGCTACAGCTTATGCCAATGCTACAGCTAATGCCAATGCTACAGCTAATGCTAAGGTAATGCTACAGCTAATGCTAAGACTATGCTAAGGTAATGTTACAGCTAAGCTAATGCTACAGCTATACTTTTGCCACAGCTATGCTAATGCTACAGCTATGCTGAGGCTACAACAAAGCTAACACTACTGCTAATGCTAGCGCTTACATTAAAACTAATGTTTATAGTACAGTTTGCGCTTATGCTTCAGCTCATGCTTATGCTTCAGCTCATGCTTATGCTACAGCTTGCGCTTATGCTACAGCTTAGGCTTGCACTAAACCTAATGCTTCAGCTGATGCTACAACTTACGCTAATGCTACAGCTTATGCTAATGCTACAGCTAACGTTACAGCTAATGCTGCAGCATTCACTAATGCTATATCTTACGCTAATGCTACAGCTTTTGCTAATGCTACAGCTAAGTCACAGTAGTGCTACAGCTAAGCTTATGCTAATGCTAACGCTACAGCTAATGCCAATGCTTCAGTTAATGCCAATGCTTCAGCTAATGCCAGTGCTACAGCTAAGCTAATGCTACTGCTATACTTTTGCCACAGCTATGCTAACACCACAACAAAGCTAACACTACAGCTAATGCTAGTGCTTATGCTTACATTAAAACTGTTTATAGTACAGTTTGCGCTTATTCTACAGCTCGAGCTTATGCTACAGCTCAAGCTTATGCTATAGCTCGTGCTTATGCTACAGCTCGTGCTTATGCTACAGCTCGTGCTAATGCTACAGCTTACGCTTACGCTTGCACTAAACCTAATGCTTCAGCTTATGCTACAACTTACGCTAATGCTACAGCTTATGCTAACGCTACAGCTAACGTTACAGCTAATGCTACAGCATTCACTAATGCTACAGCTTACACTAATGCTACAGCTTATGCTTATGCTACAGCTTATGCTTATGCAACAGCTAAGCCACAGTAGTGCTACAGCTAAGCTAATGCTAATGCTAGCGCTACAGCTAATGCCAATGCTTCAGCTAATGCCAATGCTACAGTTAAGCTAATGCTACAGCTATACTTTTGCCACAGCTATGCTAACACCACAGCTATGCTGAGGCTACAACAACGCTAACACTACAGCTAATGCTAGTGCTTATGCTTACATTAAAACTGTTTATAATACAGCTCGTGCTTATGCTACAGCTTATGCTTACACTACAGGTTACTCTTGCACCAAAGCTAATGCTTCAGCTTATGCTACAACTTATGCCAATGCTTCAGCTTATGCTAATGCTACAGCTAACGTTACAGCTAATGCTACAGCATTCACTAATGCTACAGCTTACGCTAATGCTACAGCTTATGCTAGTGCTACAGCTAAGCTAATGCCAATGCTACAGCTAATGCCAATGTTACAGCTAATGCTACAGCTAATGACAGTGCTACAGCTAAGCTAAACTAATGCTACAGCTAAGCTAATGCTACAGCTATATTTTTGCCACAGCTATGCAGAGGCTACAGCTATGCTGAGGCTACAACAAAGCTAACACTACAGCTGTGCTAACGTTAGAACTACACTAACAGATGCTCATTTTTTTTTTAAACTTCATTAGTTTACAATAGACATACAGTCGTAAAAGTGTCCAGAGACTGCACATAAGGATAAAACATAAAGGAAATTCCACAGGAAGGTGCCACCCTTCTTAATACACACAATTTAAAATGAATACTTGGTACTGTTTCAATTAGATACAGCTTTAGGAAGCTATCAGTAAAAACAACTTAATCAAAAATAGTCCCTTGTAGATATTGCTGTTGTTTAAGCCCATGAGCTGCATGATACAGTGGGATGATTTAGAAGTCCATATGGCTTACGAACATCTTCTCCCTCCTGAGAGAAAGACAAAAAAGCATGTAGAAACAATTTAGGTACCTTATAGGTAACAACCACCATAAATGTCTAAACAAACCACCCTCTTCTGTACTAATATCTGACTCTCTGACAACTTTGACATGCTGCAGACTGAAATGGTTATAGAAATATTGTTCAGAGGCAACAAGTACCCCTTAAACCCCATCAACAGCATGGAAAGAAAACTTTTCTGCACCCAGACTTGAGTATAAATTAAAACAGGTATCTTAAGACATTTGTACAGGAAGCCTTACTGGCTTAATAAATCCCCATAGAATAAACACATTTATTAAATAACAAAATATCCCTCATTATGTCCATAAAACAATTTCTGGAGGATCAATTTTAGCCAAAATTCAGCAGGATACCTATCCCTTCACTGATTAATTCAGGTATAATTTTCCTCTGATTTATCCTGATCCGATTGATCAAAAATGGCTCTGTGTCTTGGTGGTGGAGCATGTTACTGTGCCCACTTAAAGGCCTCGGCTGGGTCAGTAAAAATGTAAACCCTGCCTTCATTGAGAATCCTCAGACACACTGGAAAAATCATATTGTGTGGTATCTCTACCTCTTGTAGAATGTGTCTAACCCCATCAAATCTCTTCTTATTTTGCCTGGTGGCATAACCTAAATCTAGATAAAGTTGAACCTGAAAGCCATCCTGTAGCAAGGTTCTTCATTGCCTTGCCAATTTCAGGATGAAATCTCAAGAGCCAACACCATCAAGGATGGCAACTATGGCTCTATGGGTGTCTGGACGACCTCTTATAGTGACCCCATAGGCCTTTTGAATAGTAATGCCCTTATCTTTATATGCTGGTCTCAACTGTTGCTCCAACCAGTCCAGTAAAAATAGGATAAGGTGATTCCCCCTCACTCTTTTCAGGCATGTCCACAATACAGAGATTAGCCATCCTGGTCTGCTTTTCCAAGGCTTCAAGCCTGGACCTCATGTGAGTGTTCTCCTTAACTAATGTCACTGCAGTACCCAGCGCTACCTCTGAACTTTTGCAGGACTCAGAGACCTCCGTTTTCATTACTGTGACATCCGACTCTAAAGTGGCAACTGTGTTTGCTAGAGTTGAATTTATCTGAGAGCCCAAACATAGTGAAGATCAAATGATTTATTCTGACGCCCAGAGAGTGTGGCATTTCTTCTCCACTTGTGGCATCTTCTGGAGCAGCACAGCCTTGCATGGCCCTCAGAGCAGGTAGTCCTGAAGCACTTTGGCTTTTTGCTGCTTCTTGAGACCCCTTATCCTTCTTTGGATTGCATATCATTGTTCTCTATTAGTTCCGATAGCTGAGAAAAATATGTATGCACTGCTGAAGCATTTAAAATGATATTTCTAAATACTAAATATACAGTGTCTGTGAGGTGTGGTGATTTCAGATGTTTGTCATGATCGTGGTCCACAGCACCCCCCTCACCCAGGACATTTTTCTATATCTTACTGGTTATGTTGCCGGTAAAGTATTTCAGTTGTGGGATTTATGGGGATGAATTGAAAATTGCCTCATATTGCAGTCTGAGGCCCTGGGGCACTCAGCTAGGGAGACCTTTGTGTAAGAAATCTTTTTCCTGTTGAGTAGAAAGCTTTTTTTGGTTAAACTTCAAAGGATTGAGTCCCTTTTATTAAAAAAAAAACATGTTTTGAATGTAAACAGGGTTAAGACAGATTGATATGATTTTCTGCTGGTCTAGCTAATCAGGACAACAAAAGGACCAGGTTTTAATCCACAAAACCAGTTCTGGAAAAGGGAGGTCCCAAGAGCTTGAAGGAATGGTCCGGGCTGTGATGTCTGAGAGATCGTGGTCCACAGACCCAGACGGCCTTGACCAGGCCACGGACCCCTCGATTCTGGAACCTAAACAGTTTTTCAGAAATACTCTGTACTGCAAGGGATCCAGCGTGCGTTGACCAGGCCATGGAGCCCTTGATTTCTGGAACCCAAACAGTTCTTCAGAAATCCTCTGTACTATAAGGGATCCAGCGTGCTTTGACTTGGCCACACACCCTGTGATTTCTGGAACCTAAACAGTTCTTCATAAATCCTCTGTACTGCAAGGAATACAGTGTGCCTTGACCAGGCCATGGACCCTGTGATTTCTGGAACCAAAACAGTTCTTCAGAAATCCTCTGAACCACAATTGATCCAGTGTGCCTTGACCAGGCCATGGACCCCTCAATTTCTGGAACCGAAACAGTTTTTGAGAAATTCTCTATACCGCAAGGGATCCAGTGTGCCTTGACCAGGCAACGGACCCCTTGATTTCTGCAACCTAAGCAGTTTTTCAGAAATCCTCTGTACCACAAGGGATCCAGCGTGCCTTTACCGGGCCACGGACTCCTCAATTTCTGGAATCTAAACAGTTTTTCAGAAATACCCTGTACTGCAAGGGAGCCAGTGTGCCTTGACCTGGCCACAGACCCCTCAATTACTGGAACCTAAACAATTCTTCAGAAATACGCTGTACTGCAAGGGATCCAGCGTGCCTTGTCCAGGCCACAGATCCCCCAATTTCTGGAACCTAAACAGTTTTTCAGAAATCTGCTATACTGCGATTGATCCAGCATGCCTTGACCAGGCCATGGACTCCTCGATTTCTGGAACCTGAACAGTTTTTTAAAACTCCTGTGTACCACAAGGGATCCAGCGTGAATTGACCAGGCCATGGACCCCTCTATTTCTGGAACCAAAACAGTTTTTCAGAAATCCTCTGTACTGCAAAGGATCCAGCATGCCTTGACCAGGCCATGAACCCCTGGATTTCTGGAACCTAAACAGCTTTTCAGAAATCCTCTGTACTGCATGGGATCCAGCTTGCCTTGACTAGGCCATGGACACCTCAATTTCTGGAAGCTAAACAGTTTTTCAGAAATCCTCTGTACTGCAAGTGTTCCAGTGTGCCTTGACCAAGCCACGGACCCCTTGATTTCTGGAACCTAAACAGTTCTTAAGAAATACCTTATACTTCAAGGGATCCATCGTGCCTTCACCAGGCCATGGATCCCGTGGTTACTGGAACCTAAATAGTTCTTCCGAAATCCTCAGAAATGCAAGAGATCTTGTGTGTTTTCATCAGGCCATGGACACTGCAGTTTCTGTAACCTAAACAGTTCTTTAGAAATCCTGTGTACTGCAAGGGATCCAGCGTGGTGTGACCAGGTCACGGAACCCATGATTTCTGGAACCTAAACAGTTGTTCAGAAATCCGCTGTACCGCAATTGATCCAGCGTGCCTTCACCAGGTGACGGACCCCTCGATTTCTGGAACCAAAACAGTTTTTCAGAATTCCTCTGTACAACAAGGGATCCATCGTGCCTTGACTAGGCCACGAATCCCTCGATTTCTGGAACCTAAACCATTTTTCAGAAATTCTCTGTACCGCAAGGGATCCAGCATGCCTTGACCAGGCCATGGACCCCTCGATTTCTGGAACCTAAACAGTTTTTCAGAAATCCTCAGTAACGCAAGTGATCCAGTGTGTCTTGACCAGGCCACAGACCCCGCAGTTTCTGGAACCTAAACAGTTCTTCAGAAATCCTCTGTACTTCATAGGATCCAGGATGCCTTCACCAGGCCACAGACACCACGGTTTCTGGAACCTAAACTGTTCTTATGAAATCCTATGTACCACAAGGGATCCAGCATGCCTTGACCAGGCCATGGACACCAAGATTTCTGGAACCTAGACAACGTTTCAGAAATCCTCTGTACTGCTAGGGATCCAGTGTGCCTTCATCTGGCCATGGAGCCCATGATTTATGGACCTTAAACAGCTTTTCAGAAACGCTGTGTACTGCAAGGGATCCAGCGTGCATTGACCAGGCCACAGACCCCTCGATTTCTGGAGCCTAAACAGTTTTTCAGAAATTCTCTGTACCACAAGGGATACAGCATGCCTTGACCAGGCCACGGACCCCTCGATTTCTGGAACCTAAACAGTTTTTCAGAAATCCTCTTAATCGCAAGGGATCCAGCGTGCCTTGACAAGGCCATGGACACCTCGATTACTTGAAAATAAACAGTTCTTCAGAAATCCACTGTACTGCAAGTGATCCAGCGTGCCTTGAGCAGGCCACAGAACTCGCAGTTTCTGGAACCTAAACGGTTCTTCAGAAATCCTCTGTACTGCAATGGATCCAGCATGCCTTGACCAGGCCATGGACCCCTCAATTTCTGGAACCTAAACAGCTTTTCAGGAATCCTTTGAACGGAAGGGATCCAGCGTGCCTTGACCAGGCTACAGACCTCACTATTTCTGGATCCTATACAGTTCTTAAGAAATCCTTTGTATTTCCAGGGTGCCATCACTAGGCCATGGAATCTATAGTTTTTGGAACCCAAATAGTTCTTCTGAAATCATCTGTACTGCAAGAGATCCAGCATGCCTTGACCAGGCCACAGACCTCATGATTTCTGGAATCTAAACAGTTCTTCAGAAATACTCTGTAGAGCAAGGGATCCAGCTTGCCTTCACCAAGATATGGACCCCACAGTTTCTGGAACCTAAACAGTTCTTCAGAAATCCACTTTACCGCAATTGATGCAGCGTGCCATGACCAGGCGATGGACCCCTCAATTTCTGGACCATAAACAGTTTTTCAGAATTCCTCTGTACAGCAAGGGATCCATCGTGCCTTGACTGTTCCATGGACCCCTTGATTTCTGGAACCTAAATAGTTTTTCAGAAATCCTCTGTAAGGCAGGGGCTCCAGCATGACTTGACCAGGCCATGGACCCCTCAATTTCTGGAACCCAAACAGTTCTTCAGAAATTCTCTGTACTGCAAGGGATCCAGCGTGCCTTGACCAGGCCATGGACCCCGCAGTTTCTGGAACCTAAACAGTTCTTCAGAAATCCTCTGTACTGGAAGGGATCCAGCTTGCCTTCACCTGGCCATGTAGACTGTGGTTTCTGGAACCTAAACAGTTCTTCAGAAATTCTCTGTACTGCAAGGGATCTTGCATGCCTTGACCAGGCCACGGACCCCGCAATTTCTGGAACCTAAACAGTTCTTCAGAAATCCGCTGTACCGCAATTGATGCTGCGTGCCTTGACCAGGTGATGGACCCCTCGATTTCTGGACCCTAAACAGTTTTTCAGAATTCCTCTGTACAGCAAGGGATCCATCTTGCCTTGACTGGGCCATGGACCCCTCAATTTCTGGAACCCAAACAGTTCTTCAGAAATACTCTGTACAGCAAGGGACCCAGCTTGCCTTCACCAAGATATGGACCCCGTGATTTCTGAAACCTAAACAGTTCTTCCAAAATCCTCTCTACTACAAGGGATCCAGCATGCCTTGACCTGGCCACAAGCCCTTAGATTTATGGAACCTAAACAGCTTTTCAGAAATCATCTGTACTGCACGGCATCCATCGTGCTTTCACCAGGCCATGGACCCCGCGGTTTCTGTACCCTAAATAGTTCTTCAGAAATCCTCTGTAATGCAAGGGATCCTGCATGCCTTTGCCAGGCCATGGACCCCTTGGTTTCTGTAACCTAAACAGTTCTTCAGAAATCCGCTGTACTGCAAGGGATCCAGCATGCCTTGACCAGGCCATGGACCCCTCAATTTCTGGAACCTAAACAGTTTTTCACAAATCAGCTGTACCACAATTGATCCAACGTGCCTTCCCCAGGCGATGGACCCCTCGATTTCTGGAACCTAAACAGTTTTTCAGAATTCCTCTTTATCGCAAGGGATCCAGCGTGCCTTGTCAAGGTCACAGACCCCTCAATTTCTGGAACCTAAACAGTTTTCAGAAAACCTCAGTAACCACAAGGGATCCATCGTGCCTTAACCAAGAAATGGACCCCACAGATTCTGGAATCTAAACAGTTTTTCAGAATTCCTCTGTACAGCAAGGAATCCATCGTGCCTTGACTAGGCCATGGACCCTCGATTTCAGGAACCTAAACAGTTTTTCAGAAATCCTCTGTAACGCAAGGGATCCAGCATGCCTTGACCAGGCCATGGACCCCTTGATTTCTGGAACCTAAACAGTTTTTCAGAAATCCTCTTTATCACAAGGGATCCAGCGTGCCTTGTCAAGGTCACAGACCCCTCAATTTCTGGAACCTAAACAGTTTTCAGAAAACCTCAGTAACCACAAAGGATCCAGCGTGCCTTGACCAGGCCTCAGACTTCATTGAATCTGGAACCTAAACAGTTCTTCAGAAATCCTCTGCACTGCAACAGATCCAGTGTGCCTTGATCAGGCCATGGACCTTGCGATTTCTGGATCCTAAACAGTTCTGAAGAAATCCGCTGTATTGCAAGGGATCCAGTGTGCCTTTACCAGGCCATGGACCCCGCATTTTCTGGAACCTAAACAGTTCTAAAGAAATCCTCTGTACTGCAAGGGATCCAGTGTGCCTTGACAAGGCCTCAGACCCCTCAATTTCTGGATCCTAAACAGTTTTTCAGAAATCAGCTGTACCGCAATTGATCCAAAGTATCTTCACCAGGCGACGGACCCCTTGATTTCTGGAACCTAAAAAGTTCTTCAGAAATCCTCTGTACTGCAAGGGATCTAGCATGCCTTGACCAGGCCATGGACCTCGCAGTTTCTGGAACCTAAGCAGTTCTTCTGAAATCCTCTGTACTGCAAGGGATCCAGCATGCCTTGAACAGGCCATTGACCTCACGAGTTCTGGAACCTAAACAGTTCTTTAGAAATCCTCTGTATTGCAAGTGATCTAGCATGCCTTGACCAGGCCATGGACCTCATGAGTTCTGGAACCTAAACAGCTTTTCAGAAATCCTGTGTACAGCAAGGGATCCATTGTGCCTTGACTGTTCCACAAACCCCTTGATTTCTGGAACCTAAACAGTTTTTCAGAAATCATCTGTAATGCAGGGGATACAGCATGCCTTGACCAGACCATGGACCCCTCAATTTCTGGAACCTAAACAGTTCTCCAGAAATTCTCTGTACTGAAAGAGATCCAGCGTGCCTTGACCAGGCCATGGACCCCGCAGTTTCTGGAACCTAAACAGTTCTTCAGAAATTCTCTGTACTTCAAGGGATCCAGCGTGCCATCACAAGCCATGGACCCTGTGGTTTCTGGAACCTAAACAGTTCTTCAGAAATCCGCTTTACCACAATTGATGCAGCGTGCCTTGACCAGGTGATGGACCCCTCGATTTCTGGATCCTAAACAGTTTTTCAGAAATCAGCTGTACCGCAGTGGATCCAGCATGCCTTGACCAGGCCATGGACCTCACGGTTTCTGGAACCTAAAAAGTTCTTCAGAAATCTTCTGTACTGCAAAGGATCCAGCATGCCTTGACCAGGCCATGGACCTTGCAGTTTCTGGAACCTAAGCAGTTCTTCTGAAATCCTCTGTACTGCAAGGGATCCAGCATGCCTTGACCAGGCCATGGACCCCTCGATTTTTGGAACCTAAAAATTTCTTCAGCAATCCTCTGTACTGCTAGTGATCCAGCATGCTTTGACCAGGCCATTGACCTTGCGAGTTCTGGAACCTAAACAGTTCTTCAGAAATCCTCTGTATTGCAAGTGATCCAGCATGCCTTGACCAGGCCATGGACCTCGTGAGTTCTGGAACCTAAACAGCTTTTCAGAAATCCTCTGAACTGCAAGGGATCCAGTGTGCCGTGACCAGGCCACAGACAGCTTGATTGCAGGAACCTAAACAGTTTTTCAGGAATCCTGTGTACAGCAAGGTATCCATTGTGCCTTGATTGTTCCACGAACCCCTCAATTTCTGGAACCTAAACAGTTTTTCAGAAATCATCTGTAATGCAGGGGATACAGCATGCCTTGACCAGGCCATGGACCCCGCAGTTTCTGGAACCTAAACATTTCTTCAGAAATTCTCTGTACTTCAAGGGATCCAGCGTGCCATCACAAGCCATGGACCCTGTGGTTTCTGGAACCTAAACAGTTCTTCAGAAATCCTCTGTACTGCTAGGGATCCAGCTTGCCTTCACCAGGCCATAGAGACCGTGGTTTCTGGAACCTAAACAGTTCTTCAGAAATCCTCTCTACTGCAAGGGATCCAGCATGCCTTGACCAGGCCATGGACCCCGTAGTTCCTGGAACCTAAACAGTTCTTCAGAAATCCGCTTTACCGCAATTGATGCAGCGTGCCTTGACCAGGTGATGGACCTCTCGATTTCTGGATCCTAAACAGTTTTTCAGAAATCAGCTGTACCGCAGTGGATCCAGCATGCCTTGACCAGGCCATGGACCTCGCGGTTTCTGGAACCTAAAAAGTTCTTCAGAAATCTTCTGTACTGCAAGGGATCCAGCATGCCATGACCAGGCCATGGACCTCACAGCTTCTGGAACCTAAACATTTTTTTCAGAAATACTCTGTACAGCAAGGGATCCAGCATGCCTTCACCAAGATATGGACCCCATGGTTTCTGGAACCTAAACAGTTCTTCAGAAATCTTCTACAAGGGATCCAGTGTGCCTTGACCAGGCCACAGACCCCGTGATTTCTGGAACCTAAACAGTTCTTCAGAAATCCTCTGTACAGCAAGGGATCCAGCGTGCCTTGACCAGGCCATGGACCCACGAGTTCTGGAACCTAAACAACTTTTCTGAAATCTCCTGTACTGAAAGGGATCCAGCGTGCCTTGTCATGGCCATGGACCCCTCGATTTCTGGAACCTAAACAGTTTTTCATAAATGCTCTGTACTGCAAGGGATGCAGAGTACATTGCCCAGGCCACGGACCCCGTGATTTCTGGAACCTTAACAGTTCTTCAGAAATACTCTGTACTGCAAGGGATCCAGCAAGCCTTGAGCAGGCCACGGACCCCATGGTTTCTGGAACCTAAAGAGTTTTTCAAAAATCCTCTGTACCGCAAGGGATCCAGCGTGCCATGACCAGGCCACGGACAGCTCGATTTCAGGAACTGAAACAGATTTTCAGGAATCCTCTGTACAGTAATTGATCCAATGTCCCTTGACAAGGCCACGGATCCCTCGATTTCTGGAACCAAAACAGTTTTTCAGGAATCCTCTCTACTGCAAGGGATCCAGCATGCCTTGACCTGGCCACAAGCCCTTAGATTTATGGAACCTAAACAGCTTTTCAGAAATCATCTGTACTGCACGGCATCCATCGTGCTTTCACCAGGCCATGGGCCCCGCGGTTTCCGTACCCTAAATAGTTCTTCAGAAATCCTCTGTAATGCAAGGGATCCTGCGTGCCTTTGCCAGGCCATGGACCCCTTGGTTTCTGTAACCTAAACAGTTCTTCAGAAATCCGCTGTACTGCAAGGGATCCAGCATGCCTTGACCAGGCCACGGACCCCTCAATTTCTGGAACCTAAACAGTTTTCGAAATCAGCTGTACCGCAATTGATCCAAATGCCTTCCCAGGCGATGGACCCCTCGATTTCGGAACCTAAACAGTTTTCAGAATTCCTCTTTATCGAAAGGAGTCCATCGATGCCTTAACAAGAAATGGACCCAACAGATTCTGGAATCTAAACAGTTTTAGAATTCCTCTATGCAGCAAAGGGAATCCATCGTGCCTTGACTAGACCATGGACCCTCGATTTCAGGAACCTAAACAGTTTTCAGAAATCCTCTCTGTAGCATAAGGGATCCAGCATGCCTTGACCAGGCCATGGACCCCTTGATTTCTGGAACCTAAACAGTTTTTCAGAAATCCTCTTTATCGCAAGGGATCCAGCATGCCTTGTCAAGGTCACAGACCCCTCAATTTCTGGAACCTAAACATTTTTCAGAAAACCTCAGTAACACAAAGGGATCCAGCGTGCCTTGACCCAGGCCTCGAACTTCATTGAATCTGGAACCTAAACAGTTCTTCAGAAATCCTCTGCACTGCAACAGATCCAGTGCCTTGATCAGGCCATGGACCTTGCAATTTCTGGATCCAAACAGTTCTAAAGAAATCTGCTGTACTGCAAGGGATCCAGCTGCCTTTACCAGGCCATGGACCCAACATTTTCTGGAACCCCAAACAGTTCTAAAGAAATCCTCTGTACTGCAAGGATCCAGTGTGCTTGATGACAGACCCCAGACCCCTCAATTTCTGGATCCAAACAGTTTTCAGAAATCAGCTGTACCTGAATTGATCCAAAGCAGTATCTTCACCGGGTAGACGGACCCCTTGATTTCTGGAACCTAAAAGTTCTTCAGAAATCCTCTGTACTGCAGGGATCTAGCAGACATGACCAGGCCATGGACCTGCGACAAGTTTCTGGAACCTAAGCAGTTCTTCTGAATCCTCTGTACTGCGAGGATCAAGCTGCCTTAGAACAGGCCATTGACCTCACGAGTTCTGAACCCTAAGCAGTTCTTTAGAAATCTCTGTATTACCGGTAGTCAACATCGCCAGCCAGTATGGACCTCATGATTCTGGAACCTAAACAGCTTTTTGAAATCCACTGTGTACAGCAGCAGGGATCCATTGTGCCTTGACTGTCCATAAACCCTCGATTTCTGGAACCTAAACAGTTTTCAAGAAATCATCTGTAATGCAGGGATACAGCATGCCTGTGACCAGACCATGGACCCCTCGATTTCTGGAACCTAAACAGTTCTCCAGAAATCTCTGTACTGAAAGAGATCCAGCCGATGCTGACCAGGCCATGGACCCCAAGAAGTTCCTGGAACCCAAACAGTTTTCAAAATCTCTGTACTTCAAGGGATCCAGCGTGCCATCACAAGCCATGGACCCTGTGGTTTCTGGAACCTAAACAGTTCTTCAGAAATCCGCTTTACCGCAATTGATGCAGCGTGCCTTGACCAGGTGACGGACCCCTCGATTTCTGGATCCTAAAACGTTTTTCAAAATCAGCTGTACACGATGGATCCAGCATGCCTTGACCAGGCCATGGACCTCGGCGTTTCGGAACCTAAAAAGTTCTAAGATATCTTCTGTACTGTAAAGGGATCCAGCATGCCGCGGCCAGGCCATGGACGCGGCTTCCTGGAACCTAAACATTTTCAGAAATCCTCTGTACAGCAGGGATCCATGCCTTCACCAAGATATGGACCCTATGGTTTCTGGAACCTAAACAGTTCTTCAGAAATCCTACTTTACCAAGGGATCCAGCGTGCCTTGACAGGGCCACGGACCCTCAATTTCTGGAACCTAAACAGTTTTCAGAAATCAGCTGTACACACGAATTGATCCAGCGTGCTTCACCAGGCGATGGACCCCTCGATTTCTGGAACCTAAACAGTTTTCAGAATTCCTCTTTACTGCATGGGGTCCAGAGTGCCTAAACCAGGAAAATGGACCCTGATTCTGGAATCTAAACAGTTTTTCAAAATCCTCTGTACAGCAAGGAATCCATTCATGCCATGACCAGGCCATGGACCCTCAATTTCCAGGAACCCAAACAGTTTTTCAGAAATCCTCACAACGCAAGGGATTCAATTTCTGGAACCTAACAGTTTTCAATCCTCGACATCTTGAGGGATCTAGCGTGTCTTGACCAGGCCACGGACCCTGCTGTTTCTGGAACCTAAACAGTTCTTCAGAAATCCTCTGTACTTCAAGGGTTCCAGCATGCCTTGACCAGGCCACAGACACCATGGTTTCTGGAACCTAAACAGTTCTTAAGAAATCCTCTGTACCGAAAGGGATCCAGCGTTCCTTGAGCAGGCCTCGGACACCGTGATTTCAGGAACCTAGACAGCTTTTCAGAAATCCTCTGTACTGCTCAGGATCCAGTGTGCCTTCATCTGGCCATGAACCCTGTGATTTATGGATCTTATACAGCTTTTCAGAAATGCTGTGTACTGCAAGGGATCAGCATGCCTTGACCAGGCCATGGACCCCTTGATTTCTGGAACCCATGCAGTTCTCCTGAAATCCACTGTACTGCAAGGGATCCAGCATAGCTTGACCAGTCCAAGGACCCCTCAGTTTCTGGAACTTAAACAGTTCTTCAGAAATCTTCTGTATTGCAAGGGTCACCAGGTGCCTTGAACAGGCCACGTACGCCTCAATTTCAGAAACCTAAACAATTCAGAAAACTGCTGTACTGCAAGGGATCCAGCATGCCTTGATCAAGCCACAGACCCAGCAGTTTCTGGAAGCTAAACAGTTCTTCCGAAATCCTCTGTACAGCATGGGATCCAGCATCCATTGACCAGGCCACGGACCCCTCGGATTCTGGAACCTAAACAGTTCTTCAGAAATCCTCTGTACTGCAAGGGATGGAGCATGCCTTGACCAGGCCACAGACTCCTCAATTTCTGCAACTTAAGCAGTTTTTTAGAAATCCCCTATACCCCAAGGGATCCAGCATGCCTTGACCAGTCATGGACCCCTTGATTTCTGGAGCCTAAACAGTTTTTCACAAATCCTCTGCACTGCAAGCAATCTACCATGACTTGACCAGGCCACGGACCCCTCAATTTATGGAACCAAAAGAGGTTTTCAGAAATCCTCTGTACTGCAAGGGGTCCAGCGTGCTTTGACCAGGCCACACACAGCTTGATTTCAGGAACCTAAACAGTTTTTCAGGAATCCTTTGTACTGCAAGGGATCCAGCATGCTTTAACCAGGGCATGGACCCAGCAGTTTCTGGAACCTAAACAGTTCTTCAGAAATCCTCTGTGCTTCAAGGGATCCAGCATGCCATCACTAGGCCATGGACCCCGTGGCTTCTGGAACTCAAGCAGTTCTTCAGAAATCCTCTGTACTGCAAGGGATCCAGCCTGCCTTTTCCTGGCCATGGACCCCGTGGTTTCTGGAACCTAAACAGTTCTTCAGAAATCCTCTGTACTGCAAGGGATCCAACGTTGCTTGACCAGGCATGGGATCCTGCAATTTCTGGAACCCAAACAGTTCTTCAGAAATCCTGTGTACTGCAAGGGATCCAGCGTGCCTTGACCAGGCCATGGACCCCTCGATTTCTGGAAACCATGCAGTTCTTCTGAAATCCACTGTACTGCAAGGGATCCAGCATGCCTCAAACAGGCCACGGATGACGCGATTTCAGGAACCTGAACAATTCTTCAGAAATCCTCTGTACTGCAAGGGATCCAGTAAGTCATGACCAGGCCATGGTCCCCTCGATATCAGGTACCTAAACTGTTTTTCAGAAATCCTCTGTACCCCAAGGGATGCAGCGTGCCTGGAAAAGGCCATGGACCCTTCGATTTCAAAAACGTAAACAGTTTTTCAGAAATCCTCTCTACCGTAAGGCATCCAGCGTGCTTTGACCAGGCCACGGACCTCTCAATTTTGGAAATGCAAACAGTTTTTCAGAAATCCTTTGTACTGCATGGGATCCAGCATGCCTTGACCAGGCCACGGACCCCTCTATTTCTGGAACCTAAACATTTCTTAAGAACTCCTCTGTACTTCAAGGGATAAAGCATGCCTTCACCAGGCCATGGACCCCGCGGTTTCTGGAACCTAAACAGTTCATCTGAAATCCTCTGTACTGCAAGGGAACCTGCGTGCCTTTGCCAAGCCTCGGACCTCGTGGTTTCTGTAACCTAAGCAGTTCTTCAGAAATCTTCTGTACAGCAAGGGATCCAGCTTGCCTTCACCAGGCCATAGACCCCACAGTTTCTGGATCCTAAACAGTTCTAAGTTATCCTTTGTACTGCAAGGGATCCAACGTGACTTCACCAGGCCATGGACCCGCGATTTCTGGAACCAAAACAGTTCTTCAGAAGTCCTCTGTGCAAGCAAGGGATCCAGCGTCTTGACCTGGCCACAGACCCGCAGTTTCTGGAACCTAAACAGTTCTTAGAAATCCGCTGTACCACAATTGATACAGATGCCTTGACCAGGATGAACCCTCATTTCTGGACCTAAACAGTTTTCAGAAATTCTCTGTACTGCAAGGGATCCAGTATGCCTTGACCAGGCCACGGACCCCTCGATTTATGCAACAAAGCAGTTTTCAGAAATCCTCTATACCCCAAGGGATCCGTCATACCTTGACCAGGTGACGGACCCCTTGATTTCTGGAACCTAAACAGCTTTACAGAAATCCTCTGAACTGCAAGGGATCTACTGTGCCTTGACCTGGCCATGGATCCCTCAATTTCTGGAACCTAAACAGTTTTTCAGGAATCCTGTGTACCGTAAGGGATCCAGTGTGCCTGGATGAGGCCATGGATCCCTCAATTTCTGGAACCAAAACAGTTTTATAGGAATCCTCTGTACAGCATGTGCCTTGATCAAGCCACAGACCCCGTGGTTTCTGGAACCTAAACAGTTCTTCCGAAATCCTTTGTACTGCAAGGGATCCAGTGTGCCTTGACCAGGCCACGTACACCGCGATTTCTGTAACCTAAACAGTTTTTCAGAAATCCACTGTATGGCAGGGATCCAGCAGCCTTGACCAGAACACAGGCCCCACGATTTCTGGATCCAGCATGCCATTACCAGGCCATGGTCCCCTCAATTTCTGGAACCTAAACAGCTTTTCAGAAAACATCTGTACCTCAAGGGATCCAGCGTGCCTTGACCAGGCCATGTACCCCTTGATATCTGGAACCTAAACAGTTTTTCAGAAATCCTCTCTACCGTTAGGGATCCAGCATGCCTTGTCCGGGCCTTGGACCCCTCTATTTCTGAATGAAAACAGCTTTTCAGACATCCTCTATACTGCAAGGGATCTAGCATGCTATGAACAGGCCAAGGACCACTCAATTTATGGAACCTAAACAGCTTTTCAGAAGTCCTCTGTACTACAAAGGATCTAGCGTGCCTTGACCAGGCCATGAACCCCTGGATTTCTGGAACCAAAACAACTTTTCAGAAATCCTCTGTACTTCAAAGGACCCATCATGCCTTGACCAGGCCATGGACCCCTTGATTACTGAAACCTAAACAGTTCTTAAGAAATCCTCTGTACTTCAGTGGACTCATAATGTCTTCACCAGGCCATGGACCCCGTGATTTCTGGAACCTAAATAGTTTTTCAGAAATCCTCTGTAATGCAAGGGATCCTGGGAGCCTTCAACAGGCCATGGACCCCGCGGTTTCTGTATCCTAAACAGTTCTTCAGAAATGCTGTGTACTGCAAGGGATCCAGAGTGTCTTGACCAGTTCACGTACTGCGCGATTTCAGGAACCTAAACAGTTCTTCAGAAATCTGCTGTACTGCTAGGGATCCAGTCTGCCTTCATCTGGCAATGGACCCCGGAATTTATGGACCTTAAACAGCTTTTCAAAAATGCTCTGTACTGCAAGGGATCCAACGTGCCTTGACCAGGCCATGGACCCCTCAATTTCTGGAACCCATACAGTTCTTCTGAAATCCTCTGTATTGCAAGGAATCTAGCATGCCTTGACTAGTCCATGGACCCCTCGATTTCTGGAACCTAAACAGTTTTTCAGAAAACCGCTGTACCGCAATTGCTGCAACGTGCCTTCACCGGGTGACGGACCCCTCAATTTCTGGGACCTAAACAATTTTTCAGAATTCCTCTGTACAGCAAGGGATGCGTCATGCCTTGACTAGGCCATTGACCCCTTGATTTCTGGAAATGAAACAGTTTTTCAGGCATCCTCTGTACTGTAAGGGATCCATTGTGCCTTGAAGAGGCCATGGACCCCGGGGTTTCTGGAACCCAAACAGTTCTTCAGAAATCCTCTGTACTGCAAGGGATCCAGCGTGCCATGACCAGGCCATGGTCCCCTCGATTTCAGGTACCGAAACTGTTTTCCAGAAATCCTCTCTACTGCAAGGGATCCAGCCTTCTGACAAGGCCACAGCCCCACAATTTCTGGAACCTAAACAGTTCTTCAGAAATCCTCTGTACTGCAAGGAATCCAGTGTGCCTTGACCGGGCTACAGACCCTGCGATTTCTGGAACCTAAACAGTTTTTCTGAAATCCCCTGTACTGCTAAGGATCCAGCGTGCCTCGACCAGGCCACGGACCCCTCGATTTCTGGAACCTAAACAGCTTTTCAGAAATCCTCTGCAGTGCAAGGGATCCAGTGTGCATTGACCAGGCTGCAGACCCCTCAATTTCTGGAACCCAAACAGTTTTTCAGAAATCCTCTGTACTTCATGGCATCCAGCATGCCTTGCCCAGAGCTAGGGACCCCATGGTTTCTTGAATCCAAACAGTTCTTCAGAAATCCTCTGTACTGCAAGGGATCCAGCATGCCTTGACCAGGCAATGGACCCCACGGTCTCTGGAACCTAAATAGTTCTTCAGACATTCTCTGTACAGCAAGGGACCCAGCATGCCTTGACAAGGCCATGGACCATGCAGTTTCTGGAACCTAAACAGTTTTTCAGAAATCCTCTGTACTGCAAGGCATCCAGCATGCCTTCACCTTGCCACAGACCCTGTGGTTTCTGGAATCTGAACAGTTCTTCAGAAATCCTCTGTACTGCAAGGGATCTATCGTGCCTTCACCAGGACATGGACACTGCGATTTCTGGAACCTAAGCAGTTCTTCAGAAATCCGCAGTATTGCAAGGGATCCAGCATGCCTTGACCATGTCATGGACCTCACAATTTCTGGAATCTATACAGTTCTTCAGAAATCAGCTCTACTGCAAGAGAAGCAGCATGCCTTGACCAGGCCATGGATCCCACGATTTCTGAAACCTAAACAGTTTTTATGATATCCTCTGCACCGCAATGGATCCAGGGTGCCTTGACTGGGCCTGAGACCACTCATTTCTGGAACTTAAGCAGTTTTCAGAAATCCTCTGCACCATAATGGATCCATCATGCATTGACTAGGCCACGGACCACTTGATTTCTGGAACCAAAACAGTTTCTCAGAAATCCTCTGTACCACATGGGATCCAGCATGCCTTAACCAGGCCATGGACCCCTCAATTTCTTGAACCTAAACAGTTTTTCAATAATCTTCTGTACTTCAAGGGATCCAGAATGCCTTGAGCAGGCCATGGACCACTTGACTTCTGGAACCAAAACAGCTTTTCAGGAATCCTCTGTACTGCAAGGGTCCAGAGTGCCTTGACCAGGCTACGGAATCTGTGATTTCTGTATCCTATACAATTTTTCAGAAATCCTCTGTACTGCAAGGGATCCAGCGTGCCTTGCCCAGGCCATGGACCGTGCAATTTCTGGAACCTAAACAGTTCTTCAGAAATCCTCTGTACTGCAAGGGATCCAGCGTGCCTTCACCAGGCCATGGACCCCGCAGTTTATGGAACCTTAACAGTTCTTCAGAAAACCGCTGTACTGAAAGGGATCCAGTGTGCCTTGGCCAGGCCATGGACCTCGCAATTTCTGGAATCTATACAGTTCTTCAGAAATCAGCTCTACTGCAAGAGAAGCAGTGTGTCTTGACCAGGCCATGGATCCCATGATTTCTGAAACCTAAACAGTTTTTATGATATCCTCTGCACCGCAACAATTCTTCAGAAATCCTCTGTACTGCAAGGGATCCAGTAAGTCATGACCAGGCCATGGTCTCCTCGATATCAGGTACCTAAACTGTTTTTCAGAAATCCTCTTTACCCCAAGGGATCCAGCATGCCTTGAAAAGGCCATGGACCCTTCAATTTCAAAAACGTAAACAGTTTTTTAGAAATCCTCTCTACCGCTAGGAATCCAGCGTGCCTTGACCAGGCCATGGACCTCGCAAGTAAAGGAGGCTAAGCAGCTTTTCAGAAATCCTCTGTACCCCAGGGGTCCTGCTTGCCTTCACCATGTCATGGACCCCTCGATTTGTGGAACCCAAACACTTCTTCAGAAATCCTCTGTACTGCAAGTGATCCAGCTTGCCCTGACCATGCCAAGGACCCCGCGATTTCTTGAACTAAACAGTTCTTCAGAAATCTTCTGTATTGCAAGGGATCCAGCATGCCTTGAACAGGCCATGGACACCGTAGTTTCTGGAACCTAAAGAGTTTTTCAGAAATCTGCTGTACTGCAAGGGATCCAGCGTGCCATTACCCTGCCACAGACCCCGCGATTTCTGGAACCTCAGCTGTTCTTCAGAAATCCTCTGTATTGCAAGGGATCCAGTGAGCCTTGACTAGGCCACGGACACCATAATTTCTGGAACCTAAACAGCTTTTCTGAAATCCTTGGTACTTCAATGGATCCAGCGTGCCTTGACCAGGCCATGGATCCCGCAATTTCTGGAACCTAAACAGTTCTTCAGAAATCCTCTGTACTGCAAGAGATCCAGCGTGCCTTGACCAGGCCACGGATCCCGCAATTTCTGGAAGCTAAACAGTTCTTCAGAAATCTACTGTACTGCAAGGGATCCAGTGTGCCTTGACCAGGCCTCAGACCCCTCTATTTCTGAAACCTAAACATCTTTTCAGACATCCTCTGTGCTGCAGGGTATCCATGTGCCTTGACCAGGCCACGGACCCCTCGATTTCTGGAACCTAAACAGTTTTTCTAAAATCTGCTCTACTGCAAGGGACACAGCATGCCCTGACCAGGCCACAGACCCCTCAATTTCTGGAACCTAAACAGTTTTTCAGAAACCCACTGTACTGGAAGGGATCCAGTGTACCTTGACCAGGCCATGGTCCCCTCTATTTCTGGAACCTAAACAGCTTTTCTGAAATCCCCAGCACTGCAAGGGATCCAGCATGCCTCGACTAGGTGATGGACCCCTCTATTTCTTCAAACTATACAGCTTTTCAGAAAACCTCTGTACTGCAAGGTATCCAGCATGCCATGACCAGGCCTTGGACCCCTCAATTTCTGGAACCCAAACAGTTTTTCAGAAATCCTCTGTACTTTAAGGGATCCAGAGTGCCTTGACCAGGCCATGGACCCCTCAATTTCTGGAACCCAAACAGTTTTTCAGAAATCCTCTGTACTTCAAGGAATCCACCATGCCTTGCCCAGGCCACGGACCACTTGGTTTCTGGAACATACACAATTCTTCAGAAATGCTCTGTACTTCAAGGGATCCATTGTGCCTTGACCAGGCCATGGGCCCCGAGGTTTCTGGAAGCTAAACTTTTCTTCAGAAATCCTCTGTACTGCAAGGGATCCTGCATGCCTTGACCATGCCATGGACCTCGCGATTTCTGGAACCTAAACAGTTTTTCTGAAATCCTGTGTACCACAAGGGATCTACTATGCCTTGACCAGGCCACAGACCCCTCGATTTCTGGAACCTCAGCAGTTTTTCAGAAATCTTCTGCAACACAAAGCATCCAGCATGCCTTGACCAGGCCATGGACCCTGCGACTTCTGGAATCTAAACAGTTCTTCAGAAATCTGCTGTATTGCAAGGGATCCTGCATGCCTTGACCAGGCAACGGACCCTTCAATTTATGGAACCTAAACAGTTTTACAGAAATCCGCTGTACTGCAAGGGATCCAGCATGCCTTGACCAGGCCACAGACCTGTTGTTTTTTGGAACCTAAAGAGTTTTTCAGAAATCTGCTGTACTGCAAGGGATTCAGTGTGCCTTGACCAGGCCACAGACCCCGTGATTTCTGGAACCTATAGAGTTCTTCAGAAATCCTCTGTACTGCAAGGAATGCAGCTTGCCTTAACCAGGCATGCACCCTGTGCTTTCTGGAATCTAAACAGTTCTTCAGAAATCCTTTGTACTGCAAGGGATCCAGCGTGCCTTGACCATGCCATGTACCCGGTGATTTCTGGAAGCTAAACGGTTTTTCAGAAATCTGCTGTACTGCAATGGATCCAGCGTGCCTTGACCAGTCAACAGACATCTCAATTTCTGAGACCTGAACAGTATTTCTGAAATCCTGTGTACCACAAGGGATCCAGTGTGCCTTGACCAGGCCACAGACGCCTACATTTCTGGAACCTAAACAGTTTTTCAGGAATCCTCTGTACTTCAAGGGATCCAGCATGCCTTGAGCAGGCCAAGGACCTCCTTGACTACTGGAACCTAAACAGCTTTTCAGAAATCCTCTGTACTGCAAGGGATCCAGTGTGTCTTGACCAGTCCATGGACCCCTCAATTTCTGGAACCTAAACAGCTTTTCAGGAATCCTCTGTACTGCAAGGGTCCAGCGTGCCTTGACCAGGCCATGGACACCTTGATTTATGGAACCTGAGCAGTTCTTCAGAAATCCGGTGTACTGCAAGGGATCAAACCTGCCTTGACCAGGCCATGGACCCCTCAATTTCTGTGACCTAAACAGTTTTTCAGAAATCATCTGTACTGCACTGGATCCAGCGTGCCTTGACCTGGCCATGGACCCCTTGATTTCTGGAACCTAAAGAATGTTTCAGAAATCCTCTGTACCACAAGGGATCCAGTGTGCCTTGACCAGGGCATGGACCTCGCAAATTCTGGAACCTAAGCAGTTGTTCAGAAATCCACTGTAGTGAAAGGGATCCAGTGTGCCTTGACCAGGCCACAGAAGCCACCATTTCTGGAACCTAAACAGTTCTTTAGAAATCTACTGTATTGCAAGGGATCCAACGTGCCTTGATGAGGCAATGGACCCCACAGTTTCTGGAACCTAAACATTTGCTCAGAAATCCTCTGTACTTCAAAAGATCCAGCATGGCTTGACCAGGCCACAGACACCATGGTTTCTGGAACCTAAACAGCTTTTCAGAAATCCTCTGTATCACAAGGGAACCAGCGTGCCTTGACCAGGCCATGGATCCCACAGTTTCTGGAACCTAAATAGTTTTTCAGAAATCCTCTGTACTTCAAGTGATCCAGCATGCCTTGTCCAGCCCACAGACACCACGGTTTCTGGAACCTAAACAGTTCTTCAGAAATCCTCTGTACTGCAAGAGATCCAGTGTGCCTTGTCCAGGCCACAGATCCCACGATTTCTGGAAGCTAAACAGTTCTTCAGAAATCTACTGTACTGCAAGGGATCCAGTGTGCCTTGACCAGGCCTCAGACCCCTCTATTTCTGGAACCTAAACATCTTTTCAGACATCCTCTATACTGCAGGGGATCCATGTGCCTTGACCAGGCCACGGACCCCTCGATTTCTGGAACCTAAACAGTTTTTCTAAACTCCGCTCTACTGCAAGGGATCCAGCATGCCCTGACCAGGCCACAGACCCCTCAATTTCTGGAACCTAAACAGTTTTTCAGAAACCCACTGTACTGGAAAGGATCCAGTGTACCTTGACCAGGCCATGGTCCCCTCTATTTCTGGAACCTAAACAGCTTTTCTGAAATCCCCAGCACTGCGAGGGATCCAGCATGCCTTGACTAGGTGATGGACCCCTCTATTTCTTCAAACTATACAGCTTTTCAGAAAACCTCTGTACTGCAAGGTATCCAGCATGCCATGACCAGGCCTTGGACCCCTCAATTTCTGGAATCCAAAGTTTTTCACAAATCCTCTGTACTTTAAGGGATCCAGCGTGCCTTGACCAGGCCATGGACCCCTCAATTTCTGGAACCTAAACAGTTTTTCTGAAATCATCTGTACCACAAGAGATGCAGCGTGCCTTGACCAGGCCACAGACAGCTCGATTTCAGGAACCTAAACAGTTTTTCAGGAATCCTGTGTACTGTAAGGGATCCAGCATGCCTTGATGAGGCCACAAATCCCTCAATTTCTGGAACCAAAACAGTTTTATAGGAATCCTCCGTACTGCATGGGATCCGGCACGCCTTGACCAGAGCATGGACCACACAGTTTCTGGAACCTAAACAGTTCTTCAGAAATCCTCTGTAGTTCAAGGGATCCAGCGTGCCATCACTAGGCCATGGACCCCGTGGTTTCTGGAACCTAAGCAGTTCATCAGAAATCCTCTGTACTGGAAGGGATCCAGCTTACCTTCACCAGGCCATGGAGACTGCGGTTTCTGGAACCTAAACAGTTTTTCAGAAATCTTCTGTACTGCAAGGGATCCAGCGTGCCTTGACCAGGCCATGGACGCCCAGATTTCTGGAACCTAGACAGCTCTTCAGAAATCCTGTGTACTGCAAGGGATCCAGTGTGCCATGGCCATGTGATGGACCCTACAATTTCAGGAACCTAAACAGCTTTTCAGAAATCCTCTGTACTCAGATCTATCTCAACCCTTGTAGTTCTGGGGGTGGGTGGGTATGGGAGGTTAGGTGGGGTAGTTAAATCAGGGGGTTTAACACCACAAAATTGTCATGTTTATTCTCTAATGGTACATTGTAAGTGGCACTGTGCTGTCACAGATTATCTTCTGTAAGGCTTTGTCTTTCTTCTGAGTGCTGACAGTATGTCAATAAACTTGAATTTAAAAAAAAGAAATCCTCTGTACTGAAAGGGATCCAGTGTGCATTGACCTGGCCACGGACCCCTCTATTTCTGGAACCTAAACAGCTTTTCAGAAATCCTCTGTACTGTAGGGGAGCCAGCGTTCCTTCACCAGGCCATGGACCCCTCGATTTATGGAACCTAAACAGTTTTTCAGAAATCCTCTGTACTGCAAGGGATCCTGTGTGTCTTGACCTGGCCACAGACACCATGGTTTCTGGAACCAAAACAGCTTTTCAGAAATCCTCTGTACTGCAAGAGATCCAGTGTGCCTTGATCAGGCAATGGACCCCGCTGTTTCTGGAACCTAAACAGCTTTTCAGAAATCCGCTATACTGCAAGGGATCCAGCGTGCCTTGACCAGGCCACAGACACCATGGTTTCTGGAACCTAAACAGTTCTTCAGAAATCCTCCAAACTGCAAGGTATCCAGCGTGCCTTGACCAGGCCATGGACACCGTAATTTCTGGAACCTAAACAGCTTTTCAGAAATTCTCTGTATTGTAAGGGATCCAGCGTGCCTTGACCAGGCCATGGACACTGCAATTTCTGAAACCTAAGCAACTTTTCAGAAATCCTCTGTACTGCATGGGATCCAGTGTGCCTTTACCATGCCATGGGCCCCTCAATTTCTGGAACCTAAGCAGCTTTTCAGAAATCCTCTGTACCACTAGGAATCCAGCATGATTTGACCAGGCCATGGACCTCACGAGTTCTGGAGCCTAAGCAGCTTTTCAGAAATCCTCTGTACCCCAAGGGTCCTGCTTGCCTTCACCATGCCATGGGCCCCTCAATTTCTGGAATCTAAACAACTTTTCAGAAATGCTCTGTACTGCAAGGGATCCAGTGTGCCATGATCAGGCAATGGAGCACTCAGTTTCTGGAACCCAAACAGTTCTTCAGAAATCCTCTGTACTGCAAGGGATCCAGCGAGCCATGACTAGAACAAGTGCCCCGTGATTTCTGGAACCTTAACAGTTCTTCAGAAATCCAGTGTACTGCAAAGGATCCAGCAAGCCTTGAAAAGGCCATGAACCCCTGGATTTCTGGAACCTAAACAGCTTTTCAGAAATCCTCTGTAATGCAAGGGATCCTGAATGCCTTGACCAGGCCATGGACACCCTGATTTCTGGAACCTAGACAGCTTTTCAGAAATCCTGTGTACTGCAAGGGATCCAGTGTGCCTTGGCCATGCGATGGACCCTGCGATTTCTGGAACCTAAACAGCTTTTCAGACATCCTCTGTACTGAAAGGGATCCAGCGTGCATTGACCAGGCCACGGACCCCTCTGTTTCTGGAACCTAAACAGCTTTTCAGAAATCCCTTGTACTGTAGGGGAGCCAGCGTTCCTTCACCAGGCCACGGACCCCTCGATTTATGGAACCTATACAGCTTTTCAGAAATCCTCTGTACTGCAAGGGATTCAGCGAGCCATGACCAGGCCATGGTCCTCTCAATTTCAGGTACCTAAACTGTTTTTCAGAAATCCTCTTTACCCCAAGGGATCCAGCATGCCTTGAAAAGGCCATGGACCCTTCAATTTCAAAAACGTAAACAGTTTTTCAGAAATCCTCTCTACCGCTAGGAATCCAGTGTGCCTTGACCAGGCCATGGACCTCGTGAGTAAAGGAGGCTAAGCAGCTTTTCAGAAATCCTCTGTTACCCCAGGGGTCCTGCTTGCCTTCACCATGTCATGGACCCCTCGATTTGTGGAACCCAAACAGTTCTTCAGAAATCCTCTGTACTGCAAGCGATCCAGCTTGCCCTGACCATGCCAAGGACCCCGCGATTTCTTGAACTAAACAGTTCTTCAGAAATCTTCTGTATTGCAAGGGATCCAGCATGCCTTGAACAGGCCACGGACACCGTAGTTTCTGGAACCTAAAGAGTTTTTCAGAAATCTGCTGTACTGCAAGGGATCCAGTGTGCCATTACCCTGCCACAGACCCTACGATTTCTGGAACCTCAGCAGTTCTTCAGAAATCCTCTGTATTACAAGGGATCCAGTGAGCCTTGACTAGGCCACGGACACCATAATTTCTGGAACCTAAACAGCTTTTCTGAAATCCTTGGTACTTCAATGGATCCAGCGTGCCTTGACCAGGCCATGGATCCCGCGATTTCTGGAACCTAAACAGTTCTTCAGAAATCCTCTGTACTGCAAGAGATCCAGTGTGCCTTGACCAGGCCATGGATCCCACGATTTCTGGAAGCTAAACAGTTCTTCAGAAATCTACTGTACTGCAAGGGATCCAGTGTGCCTTGACCAGGCCTCAGACCCCTCTATTTCTGGAACCTAAACATCTTTTCAGACATCCTCTGTGCTGCAGGGGATCCATGTGCCTTGACCGGGCCACAGACCCCTTGATTTCTGGAACCTAAACAGTTTTTCTAAAATCTGCTCTACTGCAAGGGATCCAGCATGCCCTGACCAGGCCACAGACCCCTCAATTTCTGGAACCTAAACAGTTTTTCAGAAACCCACTGTACTGGAAGGGATCCAGTGTACCTTGACCAGGCCATGGTCCCCTCTATTTCTGGAACCTAAACAGCTTTTCTGAAATCCCCAGCACTGCAAGGGATCCAGCATGCCTCGAGTAGGTGATGGACCCCTCTATTTCTTCAAACTATACAGCTTTTCAGAAAACCTCTGTACTGCAAGGTATCCAGCATGCCATGACCAGGCCTTGGACCCCTCAATTTCTGGAACCCAAACAGTTTTTCAGAAATCCTCTGTACTTTAAGGGATCCAGCATGCCTTGACCAGGCCATGGACCCCTCAATTTCTGGAACCCAAACAGTTTTTCAGAAATCCTCTGTACTTCAAGGAATCCACCATGCCTTGCCCAGGCCATGGACCACTTGGTTTCTGGAACATACACAGTTCTTCAGAAATGCTCTGTACTTCAAGGGATCCATTGTGCCTTGACCAGGCCATGGGCCCTGAGGTTTCTGGAAGCTAAACTTTTCTTCAGAAATCCTCTGTACTGCAAGGGATCCTGCATGCCTTGACCATGCCATGGACCTGGATTTCTGGAACCTAAACAGTTTTTCTGAAATCCTGTGTACCATAAGGGATCCACTATGCCTTGACCAGGCCACAGACCCTCGATTTCTGGAACCTCAGCAGTTTTGAAATTTTCTGCAGATAAAGCATCCAGCATGCCTTGACCAGGCCATGGACCCCGCGACTTCTGGAATCTAAACAGTTCTTCAGAAATCTGCTGTATTGCAAGGGATCCTGCATGCCTTGACCAGGCAATGGACCCCTCAATTTATGGAACCTAAACAGTTTTACAGAAATCCGCTCTACTGCAAGGGATCCAGCATGCCTTGACCAGGCCACAGACCTGGTGTTTTTTGGAACCTAAAGAGTTTTTCAGAAATCTGCTGTACTGCAAGGAATTCAGTGTGCCTTGACCAGGCCACAGACCCTGTGATTTCTGGAACCTATAGAGTTCTTCAGAAATCCTCTGTACTGCAAGGAATGCAACTTGCCTTAACCAGGCATGCACCCCGCGATTTCTGGAATCTAAACAGTTCTTCAGAAATCCTTTGTACTGCAAGGGATCCAGCATGCCTTGACCATGCCATGGACCCGGTGATTTCTGGAAGCTAAACGGTTTTTCAGAAATCCGCTGTACTGCAATGGATCCAGCGTGCCTTGACCAGTCAACAGACATCTCAATTTCTGAGACCTGAACAGTATTTCTGAAATGCTGTGTACCACAAAGGGATCAGTGTGCCTTGACCAGGCCACAGACACCTACATTTCTGGAACCTAAACAGTTTTTCAGGAATCCTCTGTACTTTAAGGGATCCAGCATGCCTTGAGCAGGCCAAGGACCTCCGTGACTACTGGAACCTAACAGCTTTTCAGAAATCCTCTGTACTGCAAGGGATCCAGTGTGCCTTGACCAGTCCATGGACCCCTCAATTTCTGGAACTTAAACAGCTCTTCAGGAATCCTCTGTGCTGCAAGGGTCCAGCATGCCTTGACCAGGCCATGGACACCTTGATTTATGGAACCTGAGCAGTTCTTCAGAAATCCGCTGTACTGCAAGGGATCAAACCTGCCTTGACCAGGCCATGGACCCCTCAATTTCTGTGACCTAAACAGTTTATCAGAAATCGTCTGTACTGCATTGGATCCAGCGTGCCTTGACCTGGCCATGGACCCCTTGATTTCTGGAAACTAAAGAATTTTTCAGAAATCCTCTGTACCACAAGGGATCCAGTGTGTCTTGACCAGGGCATGGACCTTGCAAATTCTGGAACCTAAACAGTTGTTCAGAAACACACTGTAGTGAAAGGGATCCAGTGTGCCTTGACCAGGCCACAGAAGCCACCATTTCTGGAACCTAAACAGTTCTTCAGAAATCTACTGTATTGCAAGGGATCCAGCATGCCTTGATGAGGCAATGGACCCCACAGTTTCTGGAACCTAAACATTTGCTCAGAAACCCTCTGTACTTCAAAAGATCCAGCATGGCTTGACCAGGCCACAGACACCATGGTTTCTGGAACCTAAGCAGCTTTTCAGAAATCCTCTGTACCACAAGGGATCCAGCGTGCCTTGACCAGGCCATGGATCCCACAGTTTCTGGAACCTAAATAGTTTTTCAGAAATCCTCTGTACTTCAAGTGATCCAGCATGCCTTGTCCAGCCCACAGACACCACGGTTTCTGGAACCTAAACAGTTCTTCAGAAATCCTCTGAAATGCAAGAGATCCAGCGTACCTTGACCAGGCCACAGATCCCGTGATTTCTGGAAGCTAAACAGTTCTTCAGAAATCTACTGTACTGCAAGGGATCCAGTGTGCCTTGACCAGGCCTCAGACCCCTCTATTTCTGGAACCTAAACATCTTTTCAGACATCCTCTGTACTGCAGAGGATCCATGTGCCTTGACCAGGCCACGGACCCCTCGATTTCTGGAACCTAAACAGTTTTTCTAAAATCTGCTCTACTGCAAGGGATCCAGCATGCCCTGACCAGGCCACAGACCCCTCAATTTCTGGAACCTAAACAGTTTTTCAGAAACCCACTGTACTGGAAGGGATCCAGTGTACCTTGACCAGGCCATGGTCCCCTCTATTTCTGGAACCTAAACAGCTTTTCTGAAATCCCCAGCACTGCAAGGGATCCAGCATGCCTCGACTAGGTGACGGACCCCTCTATTTCTTCAAACTATACAGCTTTTCAGAAAACCTCTGTACTGCAAGGTATCCAGCATGCCATGACCAGGCCTTGGACCCCTCAATTTCTGGAACCCAAACAGTTTTTCAGAAATCCTCTGTACCACAAGGGATCCAGCGTGCCTTGACCAGGCCATGGATCCCGCAGTTTCTGGAACCTAAACAGTTTTTCCGAAATCCTCTGTACTTCAAGTGATCCAGCATGCCTTGTCCAGCCCACAGACACCACGGTTTCTGGAACCTAAACAGTTCTTCATAAATCCTCCGAACCGCTAGGTATCCAGCGTGCCTTGACCAGGCCATGGACACCATAATTTCTGGAACCAAAACAGCTTTTCAGAAATCCTCTGTACTGCAAGGGATCCAGGGTGCCTTGACCAGGCCATGGACCTCGTGAGTTCTGGAGCCTAAGCAGCTTATAAGAAATCCTCTGTACCCCAAGGGTCCTGCTTGCCTTTTCCATGCCATAGACCCCTCGATTTCTGGAACCTAAACAGCTTTTCAGAAATGCTCTGTACTGCAAGGGATCCAGTGTACCGTGATCAGGCCATGGAGCACTCAGTTTCTGGATCCCAAACAGTTCTTCAGAAATCCTCTGTACTGCAAGGGATCCAGTGTGCCTTGACCAGGACATGGACACCGTAATTTCTGGAACCTAAACAGCTTTCCAGAAGTGCTCAGTACTGCAAGGGATCCAGCGTGCCTTGAACAGGCCATGGACCCTGCGATTTATTGACTTAAACAGCTTTTCAGAAATCCTCTGGACTGCAAGGGATCCAGCGTGCCTTGACCAGGCCATGGACCACTCAATTTCTGAAACCCAAACAGTTCTTCAGAAATCATCTGTACTGCAAAAGATCCAGCATGCCTTGACAAAGCCACTGACTCAATGATTTGTGGAACCTAAACAGTTCTTAAGAAATCCGCTGTAGTGCAAGGGATCCAGAATGCCTTGACCAGGCCACAGACCCCGCGATTTCTGGAACTAAACAGTTCTTCTGAAATCTACTGTACTGCATGGGATCCAGCATGCCTTGACCAGAGCCATGGACCCATAATTTCTGGACTCTAAAAGTTCTTCAGAAATCTGCTGTATTGCAAGGGATCCTGCATGCCTTGACCAGGCAACGGACCCCTTGATTTATGGAACTTAAACAGTTTTTTCAGAAATACACTGAACTGCAAGGGATCCAGCGTGCCATGACCAGGCCATGGAGCCCTCAGTTTCTGTTACCCAAACAGTTCTTCAGAAATCCTCTGTACTGCAAGGGATCCAGCTTGCCCTGACCATGCCAAGGACATCGCGATTTCTTGAACTAAACAGCTCTTCAGAAATCTTCTGTATTGCAAGGGATCCAGAGTGCCTTGACCAGGCCACAGACACCGTGATTTCTAGAACCTAAACAGTTCTTAAGAAATCCGCTCCATTGCAAGGGATCAAGAATGCCATTACCAGGCCACAGACCCCGCGATTTCTGGAACCTAAACAGTTCTTCAGCAATCCGCTGTACTGCAAGGTATCCACAGTGCCTTGACCTGACCATGGACCCCGCAATTTCTGGAACCTAAAGAGTTCTTCAGAAATCTGCAGTACTGCATGGGATCCAGGGTGCCTTGTCCAGGCCATGGACCCCACAATTTCTGGAACCTAAACAGTTCTTCAGAAATCTGCTGTAGTGCAAGGGATCCTGCATGCCTCAACCAGGCATGGACCCCTTGATTTATGGAACCTAAACAGTTTTTCAGAAATCTGCTGTACTGCATGGGATCCAGCGTGCCATGACCAGACCATGGAGCCCTCAGTTTCTATAACCCAAACTGTTCTTCAGAAATCCTCTGAACTGCAAAGGATCCAGTATGGCTTGACCAGGCCATGGACCCCATGGTTTCTGGAACCTAAACAGTTCTTCAGAAATCCACTGTACTACTAGGGATCCAGCGTGCCTTGACCTGGCCATGGACCCGGCATTTTTTGGAACCTAAAGAGTTCTTCAGAAATCTTCTGTACTGCAAGGGATCCAGGGTGCCTTGACCAGGCCATGGACCTCGTGAGTTCTGGAGCCTAAGCAGCTTTTAAGAAATCCTCTGTACCCCAAGGGTCCTGCTTGCCTTTTTTCCATTACCATAGACCCCTCGATTTCTGGAACCTAAACAGCTTTTTAGAAATGCTCTGTACTGCAAGGATCCAGTGTACCATGATCAGGCCATGGAGCACTCAGTTTCTGGATCCAAACAGTTCTTCGAAATCCTCTGTACTGCAGGGATCAGTGTGCCTTGACCAGGACATGGACACCGTAATTTCTAGAACCTAAACAGCTTTCCAAAGTGCTCAGTACTGCAAGGGATCAAGCGTGCCTTGAACAGGCCATGGACCCTGCGATTTATTGACCTTAAACAGCTTTTCAAAAATCCTCTGGACTGCAAGGGATCCAGCGTGCCTTGACCAGGCCATGGACCACTCAATTTCTGAAACCCAAACATTTCTTCAGAAATCTTCTGTACTGCAAAAGATCCAGCATGCCTTGACCAGGCCACTGACTCCGTGATTTCTGGAACCTAAACAGTTCTTAAGAAATCCGCTGTAGTGCAAGGGATCCAGAATGCCTTGACCAGGCCACAGACCCCGCGATTTCTGGAACCTAAACAGTTCTTCTGAAATCTACTGTACTGCATGGGATCCAGCATGCCTTGACCAGGCCATGGACCCCTTAATTTCTGGACTCTAAAAAGTTCTTCAGAAATCTGCTGTATTGCAAGGGATCCTGCATGCCTTGACCAGGCAATGGACCCCTCGATTTATGGAACTTAAACAGTTTTTTCAGAAATACACTGAACTGCAAGGGATCCAGCGTGCCATGACCAGGTCATGGAGCCCTCAGTTTCTGTAACCCAAATAGTTCTTCAGAAATCCTCTGTACTGCAAGGGATCCAGCTTGCCCTGACCATGCCAAGGACATCATGATTTCTTGAACTAAACAGCTCTTCAGAAATCTTCTGTATTGCAAGGGATCCAGAGTGCCTTGACCAGGCCACAGACACCGTGATTTCTAGAACCTAAACAGTTCTTAAGAAATCCGCTCCATTGCAAGGGATCAAGAATGCCATTACCAGGCCACAGACCCCGAGATTTATGGAACCTAAATAGTTCTTCAGCAATCCGCTGTACTGCAAGGTATCCACAGTGCCTTGACCTGACCATGGACCCCGCAATTTCTAGAACCTAAACAGTTCTTCAGAAATCTGCAGTACTGCATGGGATCCAGGGTGCCTTGTCCAGGCCATGGACCCCACAATTTCTGGAACCTAAACAGTTCTTCAGAAATCTGCTGTAGTGCAAGGGATCCTGCATGCCTTGACCAGGCATGGACCCCTTGATTTATGGAACCTAAACAGTTTTTCAGAAATCCACTGTACTGCATGGGATCCAGAGTGCCGTGACCAGACCATGGAGCCCTCAGTTTCTATAACCCAAACTGTTCTTCAGAAATCCTCTGAACTGCAAAGGATCCAGCGTGGCTTGACCAGGCCATGGACCCCATGGTTTCTGGAACCTAAACAGTTCTTCAGAAATCCACTGTGCTACTAGGGATCCAGCGTGCCTTGACCTGGCCATGGACCCGGCATTTTTTGGAACCTAAAGAGTTCTTCAGAAATCTTCTGTACTACAAGGGATCCAGCATGCCTTGACCAGGCCACAGACACCGTAGTTTCTGGAATCTAAACAGTTTTTCAGAAATCTGCTCTACTGCAAGGGATTCAGTGTGCCATTACACTGACACAGACCCCATGATTTCTGGAACCTCAGCAGTTCTTCAGAAATCCTCTGTACTGCAAGGGATCCAGTGTGCCTTAGACTAGGCCATGGACACCTGTAATTTCTGGAACCTAAACAGCTTTTGAAATACTCCTATGCAAGGGATCCAGTGTGCCTTTACCAGGCCACGGACCCCTCAATTTCTGGAACCTAAGTAGCTTTTCAGAAATTCTCTGTATCGCTAACAATCCAGCGTGATTTGACCTGGCCATGGACCTCACAAGTTCTGGAGCCGAAGCAGCTTTTTAGAAATCCTCTGAACCCCAATGGTCCTGCTTCCCTTCACCATGCCATGGACCCCTTGATTTCTGGAATCTAAACAGCCTTTCAGAAATGCTCTGTACTGCAAGGGACCCAGTGTGTCGTGATCAGGCCTTGGAGCACTCAGTTTCTGGAACCCAAACAGTTCTTCATAAATCCTCTGTACTGCAAGGGATCCAGCGTGCATTGACCATGCAACGGACCCCGCGATTACTTGAACCCAAACACTTGTTCAGGAATCCCCTATACTGCAAGGGATCCGGCATGCCTTGAAAAGGCCAGAGATCCAGATTTATGGAACCTAAACAGTTCTTCAGAAATTTGCTGTACAGCAATGGATCCAGCATGCCTTGACCGAGCACCTACCCTCTATTTCTGGAACATAAACAGCTTTTCAGAAACCCACTGTACTGGAAGGATCCAGAGTACTTTTGACCAGGCCACGGACCCCTCTATTTCTGGAACCTAAACAACTTTTCAGAAATCTTCTGTCCCACAAGGGATCCAGTGTGCCTTGACCAGGCTACGGACCCCTCTATTTCTGGAACCTAAACAGTTCTTCAGAATTTCATTGTACTGCAAGGGATCCAGCATGCCTTGACCAGGCAATGGACACCACGGTTTCTGGAACCTAAACAGTTCTTCAGAAATCTACTGTACTGCAAGGGATCCAGCGTGCCTTGACAAGGCAATGGACCCCACAGTTTCTGGAACATAAACAGCTCTTCAGAAATCCTCTGTACTACAAGGGATCCAGCGTGCCTTGACCATGAAATGGACACTGAGATTTCTGGAAGCTAAACAGTTCTTCAGAAATCCTCTGTACCACAAGGGATCCAGCATGCCTTGACCAGGCCATGGATACCTCGATTTCTGGAACGTAAACAGTTTCTCAGAAATCCTCGGTACTGCAAGTGATCCAGCATGCCTTGGCCAGGCCACGGTCCCCTCGATTTCTAGAACCTAAACAGTTCTTCAGAAATACACTGTACTGCAAGGGATCCAGCGTGTCTTAACCAGGCCGCAGACACCATGGTTTCTGTAACCTGAACAGTAGTTCAGAAATCCTCTGAACTGCAAGGTATCCAGCATGCCTTGACCAGGCCACAGACACTGTAATTTCTGGAATCTAAACAGCTTTTCAGAAATCCTCTGTACTGCAAGGGATCCAGTGTGCCTTGACCAGACCATGGACCCCATGATTTATGGACCTTAAACAGCTTTTCAAAAATCCTTTGTACTGCAAGGGATCCAGTGTGCCTTTACCAGGACACGGACCCCTGAATTTCTGGAACCTTAGCAGCTTTTCATAAATCCTCTGTACAGCAAGGGATCCAGTGTGGCTTCACCTGGCCATGGAGCCCATGGTTTCTGGAATCTAAACAGTTCTTCAGAAATCCTCTGTACTACAGAGCATCCATCGTGCGTTCACCTGGCCACTGATCCCGCGGTTTCTGGAATCTAAACAGTTTTTCAAAAATCCGCTGTACTGCAAGGCATCCATCGTGCCTTGACCAGGCCATTTACCCCTCGATTTCTTGAACCTAAACAGTTTTTCAGAAATCCGCTGTACTGCAATGGATCCAGCGTGCCTTGATCACACCACGGACATCTCAATTTCTGGAACCTGAACAGAACAGTTTTTCTGAAATCCTGTGTACCGCAAGGGATGCAGTGTGCCTTGTTCGAGCAACCGGACATCTCAATTTCTGGAACCAAAACAGTTTTCTGAAATCCCGTGTGCACAGGGGATCCAGCGTGCCTTGACCAGGACACGGACCCCTCAATTTCTGGAACCAAAACAGTTTTTCACAAATCCAGTGTACCGCAGGGGATCCAGCGTGCCATGACCAGGCCACAGACCTCTTAATTTATGCAACCTATTCAGTTTTTCAGGAATCCTCTGTACTGCAAGGGATCCAGCGTGCCTTGACCAGTCCATGGACCCCTCGATTTCTGGAACCTAATCAGCTTTTCAGGAATCCGCTTTACTGCAAGGGATCCAGTGTGCCTTGACCAGGCCTCAGACCCCTCGATTTCTGGAACCTAAACAGCTTTTCAGAAATCCTCTGTACTGCAGAAGGATCCAGCGTGCCATAACCAGGCCATGGATCCCTCGACTTGTGGAATCTAAACAGTTCTTCAGAAATCCATTGTACTGCAAGGGATCCAGTGTGCCTCGACCAGGCCATGGACCCCGCTGTTTCTGGATCCTAAACATTTCTTCAGAAATGTGCTGTACTGCTAGGGATCCAGCATGCCTTGAGTAGGCAATGCACCCTGCGGTTTCTGGAACCTAAACAGTTCTTCAGAAATCCCCTTTACAGCAAGGGATCCTGACTGCCCTTGGCCAGGCCATGGACCCCTCAATTTTTGGAACCCAAACAGTTCTTCAGAAATCTTCTGTACAGCAAGCGATCCAGCTTGCCCTGACCATGCCAAGGACCCCACTATTTCTTGAACTAAACAGTTCTTCAGAAATCTTCTGTATTGCAAGGGATCCAGCATGCCTCGAACAGGCCACGGACACCGTAGTTTCTGGAACCTAAAGAGTTTTTCAGAAATCTGCTGTACTGCAAGGGATCCAGTGTGCCATTACCCTGCCACAGACCCCGCGATTTCTGGAACCTCAGCTGTTCTTCAGAAATCCTCTGTATTGCAGGGGATCCAGTGAGCCTTGACTAGGCCATGGACACCGTAATTTCTGGAACCTAAACAGCTTTTCTGAAATCCTTGGTACTTCAATGGATCCAGCGTGCCTTGACCAGGCCTTGGATCCCGCGATTTCTGGAACCTAAACAGTTCTTCAGAAATCCTCTGTACTGCAAGAGATCCAGTGTGCCTTGACCAGGCCACGGATCCCGCGATTTCTGGAAGCTAAACAGTTCTTCAGAAATCTACTGTACTGCAAGGGATCCAGTGTGCCTTGACCAGGCCTCAGACCCCTCTATTTCTGGAACTTAAACATCTTTTCAGACATCCTCTGAACTGCAGAGGATCCATGTGCCTTGACCAGGCCACGGACCCCTCGATTTCTGGAACCTAAACAGTTTTCTAAACTGCTCTACTGCAAGGATCCAGCATGCCCTGACCAGGCCACAGACCCTCAATTTCTGGAACCTAAACAGTTTTCAGAAACCCACTGTACTGGAAGGATCAGTGTACCTTGACCAGGCCATGGTCCCTCTATTTCTGGAACCTAAACAGCTTTCTGAAATCCCCAGCACTGCAAGGGATCCAGCATGCCTTGACTAGGCGATGGACCCTCTATTTCTTCAAACTATACAGCTTTTCAGAAAACCTCTGTACTGCAAGGTATCCAGCATGCCATGACCAGGCCTTGGACCCCTCAATTTCTGGAACCCAAACAGTTTTTCAGAAATCCTCTGTACTTTAAGGGATCCAGCATGCCGTGACCAGGCCATGGACCCCTCAATTTCTGGAACCCAAACAGTTTTTCAGAAATCCTCTGTACTTCAAGGAATCCACCATGCCTTGCCCAGGCCACAGACCACTTGGTTTCTGGAACATACACAGTTCTTCAGAAATGCTCTGTACTTCAATGGATCCATTGTGCCTTCACCAGGCCATGGGCCCTGAGGTTTCTGGAACCTAAACTTTTCTTCAGAAATCCTCTGTACTGCAAGGGATCCTGCATGCCTTGACCATGCCATGGACCTCACGATTTCTGGAACCTAAACAGTTTTTCTGAAATCCTGTGTACCGCAAGGGATCCACTATGCGTTGACCAGGCCACAGACCCTTCGATTTCTGGAACCTCAGCAGTTTTTCAGAAATCTTCTGCAACGTAAAGCATCCAGCATGCCTTGACCAGGTCATGGACCCTGCGACTTCTGGAATCTAAACAGTTCTTCAGAAATCTGCTGTATTGCAAGGGGTCCTGCATGCCTTGACCGAGCAGGACCCTCAATTTATGGAACCTAAACAGTTTACAGAAATCTGCTGTACTGCAAGGGATCCAGATGCTTGACCAGGCCACAGACCTGGTGTTTTTGGAACCTAAAGAGTTTTCAGAAATCTGCTGTACTGCAAAGGATTCAGTGTACCTTGACCAGGCCACAGACCCCGTGATATCTGGAACCTATAGAGTTTTTCAGAAATCCTCTGTACTGCAAGGAATGCAGCTTGCCTTAACCAGGCATGCACCCCGCGATTTCTGGAATCTAAACAGTTCTTCAGAAATCCTTTGTACTGCAAGGGATCCAGCATGCCTTGACCATGCCATGGACCCGGTGATTTCTGGAAGCTAAACAGTTTTTCAGAAATCCGCTGTACTGCAATGGATCCAGCATGCCTTGACCAGTCAACAGACATCTCAATTTCTGAGACCTGAACAGTATTTCTGAAATCCTGTGTACCACTAGGGATCCAGTGTGCCTTGACCAGGCCACAGACGCCTACATTTCTGGAACCTAAACAGTTTTTCAGGAATCCTCTGTACTTCAAGGGATCCAGCATGCCTTGAGCAGACCAAGGACCTCCATGACTACTGGAACCTAAACAGCTTATCAGAAATCCTCTGTACTGCAAGGGATCCAGTGTGCCTTGACCAGTCCATGGACCCCTCAATTTCTGGAACCTAAACAGCTTTTCAGGAATCCTCTGTACTGCAAGGGTGCAGCGTGCCTTGACCAGGTCATGGACACCTTGATTTATGGAACCTGAGCAGTTCTTCAGAAATCCGCTTACTGCAAGGGATCAAACCTGCCTTGACCAGGAGATGGACCCCTCAATTTCTGTGACCTAAACAGTTTATCAGAAATCATCTGTACTGCATTGGATCCAGCGTGCCTTGACCTGGCCATGGACCCCTTGATTTCTGGAACCTAAAGAATTTTTCAGAAATCCTCTGTACCACAAGGGATCCAGTGTGCCTTGACCAGGGCATGGACCTCGCAAATTCTGGAACCTAAACAGTTGTTCAGAAATCCACTGTAGTGAAAGGGATCCAGTGTGCCTTGACCAGGCCACAGATGCCACCATTTCTGGAACCTAAACAGTTCTTCAGAAATCTACTGTATTGCAAGGGATCCAGTGTGCCTTGATGAGGCAATGGACCCCACTGTTTCTGGAACCTAAATATTTGCTCAGAAATCCTCTGTACTTCAAAAGATCCAGCATGGCTTGACCAGGAAACAGACACCATGGTTTCTGGAACCTAAACAGCTTTTCAGAAATCCTCTGTACCACAAGGGATCCAGTGTGCCTTGACCAGGCCATGGATCCAGCAGTTTCTGGAACCTAAACAGTTTTTCAGAAATCTTCTGTACTTCAAGTGATCCAGCATGCCTTGTCCAGCCCACAGACACCACAGTTTCTGGAACCTAAACAGTTCTTCATAAATCCTCCGAACCGCAAGGTATCCAGCGTGCCTTGACCAGGCCATGGACACCGTAATTTCTGGAACCAAAACAGTTTTTCAGAAATCCTCTGTACTGCAAGGGATCCAGGGTGCCTTGACCAGGCCATGGACCTCGTGAGTTCTGGAGCCTAAGTAGCTTATAAGAAATCCTCTGTACCCCAAGGGTCCTGCTTGCCTTTTCCATGCCATAGACCCCTCGATTTCTGGAACCTAAACAGCTTTTCAGAAATGCTCTGTACTGCAAGGGATCCAGTGTACCGTGATCAGGCCATGGAGCACTCGGTTTCTGGATCCCAAACAGTTCTTCAGAAATCCTCTGTACTGCAAGGGATCCAGTGTGCCTTGTCCAGGACATGGACACCGTAATTTCTGGAACCTAAACAGCTTTCCAGAAGTGCTCAGTACTGCAAGGGATCCAGGGTGCCTTGAACAGGCCATGGACCCTGTGATTTATTGACTTTAAACAGCTTTTCAGAAATCCTCTGGACTGCAAGGGATCCAGCGTGCCTTGACCAGGCCATGGACCACTCAATTTCTGAAACCCAAACAGTTCTTCAGAAATCTTCTGTACTGCAAAAGATCCAGCATGCCTTGACCAGGCCACTGACTCCGTGATTTCTGGAACCTAAACAGTTCTTAAGAAATCCACTGTACTGCAAGGGATCCAGAATGCCTTGACCAGGCCACAGACCCCACAATTTCTGGAACCTAAACAGTTCTTCTGAAATCTACTGTACTGCATGGGATCCAGCATGCCTTGACCAGGCCATGGACCCCTTAATTTCTGGACTCTAAAAAGTTCTTCAGAAATCTGCCGTACTGCAAGGGATCTTGCATGCCTTGACCAGGCAATGGACCCCTCGATTTATGGAACTTAAACAATTTTTCAGAAATACACTGAACTGCAAGGGATCCAGTGTGCCATGACCAGGCCATGGAGCCCTCAGTTTCTGTAACCCAAACAGTTCTTCAGAAATCCTCTGTACTGCAAGGGATCCAGCTTGCCCTGACCATGCCAAGGACATAGCGATTTCTTGAACTAAACAGCTCTTCAGAAATCTTCTGAATTGCAAGGGATCCAGCGTGCCTTGACCAGGCCACAGACACCGTGATTTCTAGAACCTAAACAGTTCTTAAGAAATCCGCTCCATCGCAAGGGATCAAGAATGCCATTACCAGGCCACAGACCCAGCGATTTCTGGAACCTAAACAGTTCTTCAGCAATCCGCTGTACTGCAAGGTATCCACAGTGCCTTGACCAGGCATGGATCCCTTGATTTATGGAACCTAAACAGTTTTTCAGAAATCCGCTGTACTGCATGGGATCCAGAGTGCCGTGACCAGACCATGGAGCCCTCAGTTTCTATAACCCAAACTGTTCTTCAGAAATCCTCTGAACTGCAAGGGATCCAGCATGGCTTGACCAGGCCATGGACCCCATGGTTTCTGGAACCTAAACAGTTCTTCAGAAATCCACTGTACTACTAGGGATCCAGTGTGCCTTGACCTGGCCATGGACCCGGCATTTTTTGGAACCTAAAGAGTTCTTCAGAAATCTTCTGTACTGCAAGGGATCCAGCATGCCTTGACCAGACCCACGGACACCGTGGTTTCTGGAACCTAAACAGTTTTCAGAAATCTGCTGGATCAAAATGCTATTGCAGGCCACAACCTCGTGATTTCTGAACTCAACAGTTCTTCGGCAACTGCTGTACTGAGTATCCACAGTGCCTTGACCTGACCATGGACCCGCAATTTCTGGAACCTAAAGTTCTTCAGAAATCTGCAGTACTGCATGGGATCCAGGGTGCCTTGTCGACCATGGACCCCACAATTTCTGGAACCTAAACGGTTCTTCGAAATTGTTGTAGTGCAGGATCCTGTATGCTCAACAGGCATGGACCCTTGATTTATGGAACCTAAACAGTTTTCAGAAACTGCTGTACTGCATGGGATCCGTGTGCCATGACAGACCATGGAGCCTCGGTTTCTATAACCCAAACTGTTCTTCAATCCTCTGAACTGCGAGACCAGTATGTCTTGACTGGCTATGGACCCCATGGTTTCTGGAACTCAACAGTTCTTCAGAAATCACTGTACTACTAGGATCAGTGTGTTGACCGTATGGACCGGCATTTTGGAACCTAAAGGTTCTTCAGAAATCTTCTGTACTGCAAGGGATCGGGGTGCCTGACCAGTTAGGACCTCGTGGTTCTGGGAGCCAAGCAGCTTTAAGAAACTTCTGTACCTCAGGGTCCCTTGCCTTTTCCATGCCATAGACCCCTGATTTCTGGAACCTAAGCAGCTTTTTAGAAATGCTCTGTACTGCAGGATCCGGTGTCCCATGATCAGCCATGAGTACTAGTTTGGATCCCAAACAGTTCTTCAAAACTTTGCTGCAAGGGATCGGTGTGCCTTGACCAGACATGGACACCGTGATTTCTGGAGCCTAGGCAGCCCAGGGGTGCTCAGTACTGAGGGATCAGCGTGTCTTGAACATGCATGGACCCTGCGTTGATGATCTAGCTGGCTTTCAAAGTCCTCTGACTGCAGGATCCAGCGTGCCTTGACAGGCCATGGACCGCCCAATTCTTCAACCCCAAACATTTCTTCCGAAATCTTCTGTACTGCAAAGATCCATATGCCTTGACAGGCTACTGACTCGTGATTTCTGGAACCTAAACAGTTCTCAAGATCCGCTGTAGTGCAGTGATCAGAATCCTTGACAGGCCCCAGACTTCACGATTTCTGGAACTCAAGCAGTTCTTCTGAAATTACTGTACTGCATGGGATCCAGCGCCTTGACTAGGCCATGGACCTAATTTCTGGACCTAAAGTTTCTTCGAAATCTGTTGTATTGTAAGGATCCTGCATTTTGACCAGCAGTGATTTTCGATTATGGAACTTAACGGTTTTTTAGAAATACACTGAACTGCAGGTCCGTGTGCCATGACCAGGTCATGGAGCCTCAGTTTCTGTAACCAAATAGTTCTTCGTCCTCTGTGCTGCAAGTGATCCCGGCTTGCCCTGACCACCAGGACATGTGATTTCTTGAAGTAAACAGCTCTTTGAAATCTCTGTGTTGCAAGGATCCAGATTGCCTTGATGAGCCACAGACAGTGATTTCAGAACCTAAACGGTTCTTGAAATCGGTCCTACAAGGGATCAGAATGCCGTACCAGGCCACAGACCCCTGTGGAACCTAAATAGTTTCTTCAGCCGCTGTATTGCAAGGTATCCACAGTGCCTTGACTGACCATGGACCCGCATTTCTAGAACCTAAACAGTTCTTCGGAAATCGGTACTGCATGGGATCCAGGGTGCTTTGTCAGGCTATGGACCCCACAATTTCTGAACCCAAATGTTCTTAGAAATCTGTTGTAGTGCAAGGATCCTGCATGCCTTGACCAGGCATGGTTGCTTTATGGAACTCAACAGTTTTCAAATCATACTGTATGGGATCAGAGTGCCGGACCAGACCTTAGAGCTTGGTTTATAACCCAACTGTTCTTCAGAAATTTGAATCAAAGGATCCGTGGTTTGACCAGTATGGACTGGTTTCAGACCTAAGCAGTTCTTCAGAAACCACTGGCTACTAGGATCCAGCGTGCCTTGCCCTGGCAGACCCGGCATTTTGGAACCTAAAGAGTTCTTCAGAAATCTTCTGTACCAAGGGATCCAGCATGCCTTGATCAGGCCACGAGGCCTCGTTTTGGAATCTAAACATTTTTCAGAAATCTGCTTACTGCAAGGATCAGTGTGCCACTGACACAACCCTATGATTTCTGGAACTCAGCAGTTCTCAGAAATCCTCTGTACTGCAGTGATCCAGTGTGCCTTGACTAGGCTATGGACACTGTAATTTCTGGAACCTAAACAGCTTTTGAAATCCTCCTATGGGCAGGGATCCAGGTGTTTTATCAGGCCACGACCTCAATTCTGGAACTTAAGTAGTTTTCAGAAATTTCTGTATCGTTAATAACCAGCTGGATTTGACCTGGCGACCTCACAAGTTCTGGAGCCATAGCTTTAGAAACCTCTGAACCCCAATGGTCCTGCTTCCTTCACTCCATGGACCCTTGATTTCTGGAATTAAACAGCTTTTCAGAAATGTTTGTACTGCAAGGACGGTGTGTCGTGATTGGTCTGGAGCACTCAGTTTCTGGAACCCAAACAGTTCTTCATAAATCCTTCTGTACTGCTAGGGATCCAGCGTGCATTGACCATGCAACGGACCCTGCGATGACTTTGAACCCAAACACTTGTTCAGGAATCCCTGTACTGCAAGGGGATCCGGCATGCCTTGAAAAGGCCAGAGATTCGCGATTGTATGGAACCTCAAACAGTTCTTCAGAAATTTGCTGTACAGCAATGGATCCAGCAGCGTTGACCAGGCCACTCACCTCTATTTCTGGAACATAAACAGCTTTTCAGAAACCCACTGTACTGGAAGGATCCAGCGATTTTGACCAGGCCGATGGACTCCTCTATTTGTGGAACTCAAACAACTTTTCAGAAATCTTCTGTCCCATAAGGATCCAGTGTGCCTTGACCAGGCTATGGACCCCCTATTTCTGGAACCTAAACAGTTCTTCAGAATTTCATTGTACTGCAGGGATCCAGCGCCTTGACCAGGCAATGACTCCGGTTTCTGGAACCTAAACAGTCTCTTCAGAAATCTACTGTACTGCAAGGGATCCCAAGCGTGCCTTGACAAGGTAATGGACCCCACAGTTTCTGGAACATAAACAGCTCTTCAGAAATTCTCTACTACAAGGATCCAGCGTTGCTTGACCATGATATGGACACTGAGATTTCTTGAAGCTAAACAGTTCTTCAGAAACCTCTGTACCATTAAGGATCCAGCATGCCTTGACTGAGGCCATGGATACTTCTGGATTCTGGAACGTTAAACAGTTTCTCAGAAATCTCGGCACTGCAAGTGATCCAGCATGCCTTGGCAGGTTGTATCGGTCCCCCGATTTAGAACCTAAATAGTTCTTCAGAAATACACTGTACTGCAAGGGATCCAGTGTCTTAACCAGGCCGCGTAGACACTATGGTTTCTGTAACCTTGAACAGTAGTTGGGGAAATCCTCTGAACTGCAAGGTATCCAGTATGCCTTGACTGAGGCCACAGACACTGTATTTGTGGAATCTAAACAGCTTTTCAGAAATCTCTGTACTGCAAGGGATCCAGTGTGCCTTGACCAGACCATGGACCCCATGATTTATGGACCTTAAACAGCTTTTCATATCTTTGTACTGTAAGGATCTAGTGTGTTTTACCAGGACACGGACCCTGAATTCTGGAACCTTAGCAGCTTTTCATAAATTCTCTCTGTACAGAGGGATCCAGTGTGGCTTTCACCTGGCCATGGAGCCCATGGTTTCTGAATCTAAACAGTTCTTTAGATCCTCTGTGCTACAGAGCATCCATCGTCGTTCACCTGGCCACTGATCCCGCGGTTTCTGGAATCTAAACAGTTTTCAAAAATCCGCTGTACTGCAAGGCATCCACGTGCCTTGACCCTTGGCTATTTGCATCCTCGATTTCGAACCTAAACAGTTTTTCAGAAACTGGCTGTACTGCAATGGATCCAGCTTGCCTTGATCACACCACGGACATCTCAATTTCTGGAACCTGAACAGAACAGTTTTTCTGAAATCCTGTGTACCGCAAGGGATGCAGTGTGCCTTGACCAGGCAACGGACATCTCAATTTCTGGAACCAAAACAGTTTTTCTGAAATCCTGTGTACCGCAGGGGATCCAGCGTGCCTTGACCAGGACACGGACCCCTCAATTTCTGGAACCAAAACAGTTTTTCAGAAATCCAGTGTACCGCAGGGGATCCAGCGTGCCATGACCAGGCCACAGACCTCTTAATTTATGCAACCTATTCAGTTTTTCAGGAATCCTCTGTACTGCAAGGGATCCAGCGTGCCTTGACCAGTCCATGGACCCCTCGATTCTGGAACCTAATCAGCTTTTCTAGGAATCACTGCTACGCAAGGGATCCAGTGTGCCTTGACCGGGTCTCAGACCCCTCGATTTCTGGAACCTAAACAGCTTTTCAGAAATCCTCTGTACTGCAGAAGGATCCATGTGCTATAACCAGGCTGTTGGATCCCTCGACGTTGTGGAATCTAAACAGTTCTTCAGAAATCCATTGTACTGCAAGGGATCGAGTGGCCTCGACCAGGCCATGGACCCCGCTGTTTCTGGATCCTCAACATTTCTTCAGAAATGTGCTGTACTGTTAGGATCCAGTATGCCTTGTTAGGTAATGCACTTCATGGTTTCTGGAACCTAAACAGTTCTTCAGAAATTCTCGGTACAGCAAGGGATCCTGACTGCCTTGGCCAGGCCATGGACCCTCAATTTTTGGAACCCAAACAGTTCTTCAGAAATCTTCTGTACAGCAAGTGATCCAGCTTGCCCTGACCATGCTAAGGACCCCACTATTTCTTGAACTAAACAGTTCTTCAGAAATCTTCTGTTTTGTAAGGGATCCAGCATGCCTCGAACAGGCCACGACACCGTAGTTTCTGGAACCTAAAGAGTTTTTCAGAAATCTGGTGTACTGTAAGGGATCAGTGTGCCATTATCACCGCCACAGACCCCTGCTGATTTCTTGGAACCTCAGCTGTTCTTCAGAAATCCTCTGTATTGCAGTGGGATCCAGTGAGCCTTGACTGGCCATGACATGTAATTTCTGGAACCTAAACAGCTTTTCTCTAAATCCTGGTACTTCAATGGATCCAGGTGCCTTGACTAGGCCTTGATCCGCGATTTCTGAACCTAAACAGTCTCTTCAGAAATCCTCTGTACTGCAAGAGATCCAGTGTGCCTTGACCAGGCCACTTGATCCCCTGGATTTGTAGGTTAAACAGTTCTGTGGAACTATCAGTACCAAGTGATCCATGTGCCTTGACCAGGTTCTCAGACCCCTCTATTTCTGGAACTTAATACATCTTTTCAGACATCCTCTGAATCTGCAGAGGATCCATGTGCCTTGACCGCCACGGACCCTGATTTTGGAACCTAAACAGTTTTCAAACTGCTCTACTGCAAGGATCCAGCATGCTCTGACCAGGCCACAGACCCTCAATTTCTGGAACCTAAACAGTTTTTCAGAAACTCACTGTACTGAAGGATCCAGTGTACCTTGACTCAGCCATGGTCCCTCTATTTCTGGAACCTAAACAGCTTTTCTGAAATCCCCAGCACTGCAAGGGTCCAGCATGCCTTGACTAGGCGATGGACCCTCTATTTCTTCAAACTATACAGCTTTTCAGAAAACTCCTGTACTGCAAGGTATCCAGCATGCCACATGACCAGGCCTTGGACCCTCTTACTCTGGAACCCAAACAGTTTTCAGAAACTTGTACTTTAAGGGATCCATCTGTGACTAGGCCATGGACCCCAATTTCTGGAACCCAAATAGTTTTTCAGAAATCCTCTGTACTTCAAGGAATCCACCATGCCTGCTCCAGGCCACAGACCACTTGGTTTCTGGAAACACACAGTTCTTCTAGAAATGTCTACTCAATGGATCCATTGGTGCTCACTCAGGCCATGGGCCCTGAGGTTTCTGGAACCTAAACTTTCTTCAGAAATCCTCTGTACTGCAAGGGATCCTGCATGCCTTGACCATGCCATGGACCTCACGATTTCTGGAACCTAAATAGTTTTTCTGAAATCCTGTGTACCGTAAGGGATCCACTATGCGTTGACCAGGCTGACAGAGACCCTTCGATTTCTGGAACCTCAGCAGTTTTCAGAAATCTTCTGCAACGTAAAGCATCCAGCATGCCTTGACTAGGTCATGGACCCCATGTATTTCTGGAATCTAAACAGTTCTTCAGAAATCTGTTGTATTGCAAGGGGTCCGTCATGCCTTGACCAGGCAACGGACCCTCAATTTATGGAACCTAAATCAGTTTTACAGAAATACTGCTGACTGCAAGGGATCCAGATGCTTGACCAGGCCACAGACCTGGTGTTTTGGAACCCAAAGAGTTTTTCTAGAAATCTGTTGTACTGCAAGGATCTAGTGTACCTTGACCAGGCCAGACCCCGTGATATCTGGAACCATAGAGTTTTCAGAAATCTCTGTACTGCAAGGAATGCAGCTTGCCTTAACCAGGCATGCACCCCGTGCTTTCTGGAATCTAAACAGTTCTTCAGAAATCCTTTTGACGTAAGGATCCAGTATGCCTTGACCATGCCATGGACCCGTGATTTCTGGAAGCCAAATAGTTTTCAGGGAACTGCTGTACTGCAATGGATCCAGCATGCCTTGACCAGTCAACAGACATCTCAATTTCTGAGACCTGAACAGTATTTCTGAAATCCTGTGTACCACTAGGGATCCAGTGTGCCTTGACCAGGCTACAGGCTTCCATTTCTGGAACCTAAACAGTTTTTCAGGAATCCTCTGTACTCAAGGGATCCAGCATGCCTTGAGCAGACCAAGGACCTCCATGACTACTGGAACCTAAACAGCTTATCAGAATTCTCTGTACTGCAAGGGATCCAGTGTGCCTTGACCAGTCCATGGACCCCTCAATTTCTGGAACCTAAACAGCTTTCAGGAATCCTCTGTACTGTCAGGGTGCAGCGTGGCCTTGACCAGGTCATGGACACCTTGATTTATGGAACCTGGCAGTTCTTCAGAACTGCTTACTGCAAGGGATCAAACCTGCCTTGACCAGGAGATGGACCCCTCAATTTCTGTGGACTAAAACAGTTTTATCAGAAATCATCTGTACTGCATTGGATCCAGCGTTGCCTTGACTCTGGCCATGGACCCCTTGATTTCTGGAACCAAAGAATTTTTCAGAAATCCTCTGTACCACAAGGGATCCAGGTGCCTTGACCAGGCATGGACCTCGCAAATTCTGGAACCTAAACAGTTGTCTGAAATCCACTGTAGTGAAAGGATCCAGTGTGCCTTGACCAGGCCACAGATGCCACCATTTCTGGAACCTAAACAGTTCTTCAGAAATCTACTGTATTGCAAGGATCCAGTGTGCCTTGATGAGGCAATGGACCCCACTGTTTCTGGAACCAAACACATTTGCTCAGAAACTCTGTACTTCAAAAGATCCAGCATGGCTTGACCAGGAAACAGACACCATGGTTTCTGGAACCTAAACAGCTTTTCAGAAATCCTCTGTACCACAAGGGATCCAGTGTGCGCTTGCCAGGCCATGGATCAACAGTTTCTGGAACCTAACAGTTTTCAGAAATCTTCTGTGCTTAGTGATCAGCATGCCTTGTCAGCCCACAGACACCACAGTTTCTGGAACCTAAACAGTTCTTCATAAATCCTCCGAACCGCAAGGTATCCAGCGTGCCTTGACCAGGCCATGGACACCGTAATTTCTGGAACCAAAACAGTTTTTCAGAAATCCTCTGTACTGCAAGGGATCCAGGGTGCCTTGACCAGGCCATGGACCTCGTGAGTTCTGGAGCCTAAGTAGCTTATAAGAAATCCTCTGTACCCCAAGGGTCCTGCTTGCCTTTTCCATGCCATAGACCCCTCGATTTCTGGAACCTAAACAGCTTTTCAGAAATGCTCTGTACTGCAAGGATCCAGTGTACCGTGATCAGGCCATGGAGCATTCGGTTTCTGGATCCCAAACAGTTCTTCAGAAATCCTCTGTACTGCAAGGGATCCAGTGTGCCTTGTCCAGGACATGGACACCGTAATTTCTGGAACCTAAACAGCTTTCCAGAAGTGCTCAGTACTGCAAGGGATCCAGGGTGCCTTGAACAGGCCATGGACCCTGTGATTTATTGACTTTAAACAGCTTTTCAGAAATCCTCTGGACTGCAAGGGATCCAGCGTGCCTTGACCAGGCCATGGACCACTCAATTTCTGAAACCCAAACAGTTCTTCAGAAATCTTCTGTACTGCAAAAGATCCAGCATGCCTTGACCAGGCCACTGACTCCGTGATTTCTGGAACCTAAACAGTTCTTAAGAAATCCACTGTACTGCAAGGGATCCAGAATGCCTTGACCAGGCCACAGACCCCACAATTTCTGGAACCTAAACAGTTCTTCTGAAATCTACTGTACTGCATGGGATCCAGCATGCCTTGACCAGGCCATGGACCCCTTAATTTCTGGACTCTAAAAAGTTCTTCAGAAATTGTCTGATTCGTAAGGATCTTGCATGCCTTGACCAAGCAATGGACCCCTCGATTTATGGAACTTAAACAATTTTTTCAGAAATACACTGAACTGCAAGGGATCCAGTATGCCATGACCAGGCCATGGAGCCCTCAGTTTCTGTAACCCAAACAGTTCTTCAGAAATCCTCTGTACTGCAAGGGATCCAGCTTGCCCTGACCATGCCAAGGACATAGCGATTTCTTGAACTAAACAGCTCTTCAGAAATCTTCTGAATTGCAAGGGATCCAGCGTGCCTTGACCAGGCCACAGACAATCGTGAATTTCTAGAACCAAATAGTTCTTAAGAACCATTTCCATTGTAAGGGATCAAGAATGCCATTACTAGGTTGACAGACCCAGCTGATTTCTGGAACCTAAACAGTTCTTCAGCAATCCGCCATACTGCATTATCCACAGTGCCTTGACCAGGCATGGATCCTTGATTTATGGAACCTAAACAGTTTTTCAGGATCTGGCTGTACTGCAGTGGGATCCAGAGTGCCGTGACTAGACCATGGAGCCTCAGTTTCTATAACCCAAAACTGTTCTTCAGAAATCCTCTGAACTGCAAGGGATCCAGCGTGCCTTGACCAGGCCATGGACCCCGTGGTTTCTGGAACCTAAACAGTTCTTCAGAAATCCACTGTACTACTAGGGATCCAGTGTGCCTTGACCTGGCCATGGACCCGGCATTTTTTGGAACCTAAAGAGTTCTTCAGAAATCTTCTGTACTGCAAGGGATCCAGCATGCCTTGACCAGGCCACGGACACCGTAGTTTCTGGAACCTAAACAGTTTTTCAGAAATCTGCTGTACTGCAAGGGATTCAGTGTGCCATTACAGTGCCACAGACCCCGCAATTTCTGGAACCTCAGCAGTTCTTCAGAAATCCTCTGCACTGCAAGGGATCCAGTGTGCCTTGACTAGGCCATGGACACTGTAATTTCTGGAACCTAAACAGCTTTTCAGAAATCCTCTGTACTGCAAGGGATCCAGTGTGCCTTTACTAGGCCACGGACCCCTCAATTTCTGGAACCTAAGCAGCTTTTCAGAAATTCTCTGTATCGCTAACAATCCAGCGTGATTTGACCTGGCCATGGACCTCATGAGTTCTGGAGCCAAAGCAGCTTTTCAGAAATCCTCTGAACCCCAATGGTCCTGCTTCCCTTCACCATGCCATGGACCCCTTGATTTCTGGAATCTAAACAGCTTTTTCAGAAATGCTCTGTACTGCAAGGGATCCAGTGTGTCGTGATCAGGCCTTGGAGCACTCAGTTTCTGGAACCCAAACAGTTCTTCATAAATCCTCTGTATTGCAAGGGATCCAGAGTGCATTGACCATGCAACAGACCCCGCGATTACTTGAACCCAAACAGTTGTTCAGGAATCTCCTGTACTGCAAGGGATCCGGCATGCCTTGAAAAGGCCAGAGATCCCGCGATTTATGGAACCTAAACAGTTCTTCAGAAATTTGCTGTACAGCAATGGATCCAGCATGCCTTGACCAGGCCACCTACCCCTCTATTTCTGGAACATAAACAGCTTTTCAGAAACCCACTGTACTGGAAGGGATCCAGCGAACTTTGACCAGGCCGTTGACCCCTCTATTTCTGGAACCTAAACAGTTCTTCAGAATTTCATTGTACTGCAAGGGATCCAGCATGCCTTGACCAGGCAACGGAACCCACGGTTTCTGGAACCTAAACAGTTCTTCAGAAATCTACTGTACTGCAAGGGATCCAGTGTGCCTTGACAAGGCAATGGACCCCACAGTTTCTGGAACATAAACAGCTCTTCAGAAATCCTCTGTACTACAAGGGATCCAGCGTGCCTTGACCATGAAATGGACACTGAGATTTCTGGAAGCTAAACAGTTCTTCAGAAATCCTCTGTACCACAAGGGATCCAGCATGCCTTGACTAGGTTACAGATCCCTGGATTTCTGGACGTAACGTTTCTCAAATCCTCGGTACTGCAAGTGATCCAGCATGCCTTGGCCAGGCCACGGTCCCCTCAATTTCTGGAACCTAAACAGTTCTTTAGAAATACACTGTACTGCAAGGGATCCAGTGTGCCTTGACCAGACCATGGACACTGTAATTTCTGGAATCTAAACAGCTTTTCAGAAATCCTCTGTACTGCAAGGGATCCAGTGTGCCTTGACCAGACCATGGACCCCGTGATTTATGGACCTTAAACAGCTTTTCAGAAATCCTTTGTACTGCAAGGGATCCAGTGTGCCTTTACCAGAACACGGACCCCTGAATTTCTGGAACCTTAGCAGCTTTTCATAAATCCTCTGTACAGCAAGGGATCCAGTGTGGCTTCACCTGGCCATGGAACCCATGGTTTCTGGAATCTAAACAGTTCTTCAGAAATCCTCTGTACTACAGAGCATCCATCGTGCGTTCACCTGGCCACTGACCCCGCGGTTTCTGGAATCTAAACAGTTTTCCAAAAATCCGCTGTACTGCAAGGCATCCAGAGTGCCTTGACCAGGCCATGGACCCCTCGGATTCTGGATCCTAAACAGTTCTTCAGAAATCCTCTGAACTGCAAGGGATGCAGCGTGCCTTGACCAGGCCACAGACTCTCAATTTCTGCAACTTAAGCAGTTTTTTAGAAATCCCCTATACCCCAAGGGATCCAGCATGCCTTGACCAGTCATGGACCCCTTGATTTCTGGAGCCTAAACAGTTTTTCAGAAATCCTCTGTACTGCAAGTGATCTACCGTGACTTGACCAGGCCACGGATCCCTCGATTTCTGGAACCTAAACAAGTTTTCAGAAATCCTCTGTACTGCAAGGGATCCAGTGTGCCTTGACCAGGCCACACACAGCTTGATTTCAGGAACCTAAACAGTTTTTCAGGAATCCTTTGTACTGCAAGGGATCCAGCATGCCTTAACCAGGGCATGGACCCAGCAGTTTCTGAAACCTAAACAGTTCTTCAGAAATCCTCTGTAATGCAAGGGATCCAGCCTGCCTTTTCCTGGTCATGGACCCTGTGGTTTCTGGAACCTAAACAGTTCTTCAGAATTCCTCTGTACTGCAAGGGATCCAGCATGCCTTGACCAGGCCATGGACCCCTCGATTTCTGGAACCCATGCAGTTCTTCTGAAATCCACTGTACTGCAAGGGATCCAGCGTGGCTTGACCAGGCCATGGACACCGCAGTTTCTGGAACCTAAATAGTTCTCCTGAAATCTTCTGTACTGCAAGGGATCCAGCGTGTCTTAAACAGGCCTCATATGACGCGATTTCAGGAACCTGAACAATTCTTCAGAAATCCTCTGTACTGCAACGGATCCAGCGAGCCATGACCAGGCCATGGTCCCCTCGATTTCAGGTACCTAAACTGTTTTTCAGAAATCCTCTGTACCCCAAGGGATCCAGCATGCCTTGAAAAGGCCATGGACCCTTCAATTTCAAAAACATAAACAGTTTTTCAGAAATCCTCTCTACCGCAAGGCATCCAGCGTGCCTTGACCAGGCCACGGACCCCTCTATTTCTGGAACGCAAACAGTTTTTCAGAAATCCTTTGCACTGCATTAGATCCAGTATGCCTTGGCCAGGCCACGGACCCCTCTATTTCAGGAACCTAAACATTTCTTAAGAACTCCTCTGTACTTCACGGGATAAAGCATGCCTTCACCAGGCCAAGGATCCCGCAGCTTGTGGAACCTAAACAGCTCATCTGAAATCCTCTGTACTGCAAGGGACCCTGCATGCCTTTGCCAAGCCTCGGACCCCGTGGTTTCTGTAACCTAAGCAGTTCTTCAGAAATCTTCTGTACAGCAAGGGATCCAGCTTGCCTTCACCAGGCCATGGACCCCGTGGTTTCTGGATCCTAAACAGTTCTAAAGTAATCCTTTGTACTGCAAGGGATCCAACGTGACTTCACAAGGCCATGGACCCCGTGATTTCTGGAACCAAAACAGTTCTTCAGAAATCCTCTGTACAGCATGGGATCCAGCGTGCCTTGACCTGGCCATGGACCCTGCAGTTTCTGGAACCTAAACAGTTCTTTAGAAATCCGCTGTAACGCAATTGATCCAGGGTGCCTTGACCAGGTGATGAGCCCCTCGATTTCTGGACCCTAAACAGTTTTTCAGAAATCCTCTGAACTGCAAGGGATCTAGTGTGCCTTGACCAGGCCACGGATCCCTCAATTTCTGGAACCTAAACAGTTTTTCAGGAATCCTGGGTACAGTAAAGGATCCAGTGTGCCTTGATGAGGCCACGGATCCCTCAATTTCTGGAACCAAAACAGTTTTATAGGAATCCTCTGTACAGCATGGGATCCTTTGTGCCTTGATCAAGCCACAGACCCCGTGGTTTCTGGAACCAAAACAGTTCTTCTGAAATCCTTTGTACTGCAAGGGATCCAGTGTGCCTCGACCAGGCCATGTACACTGCAATTTCTGGAACCTAAACAGTTTTTCAGAAATCCGCTGTACGGCAGGGGATCCAGCATGCCTTGACCGGAACACAGGCCCCTCGATTTCTGGATCCAGCTTGCCATTACCAGGCCATGGTCCCCTCAATTTCTGGAACCTAAAAAGGTTTTCAGAAAACATCTGTACCACAAGGGATCCAGTGTGCCGTGACCAGGCCATGGACCCCTTGATATCTGGAACCTAAACAGTTTTTCAGAAATCCTCTCTATCGTAAGGGATCCAGCGTGCCTTGTCCAGGCCTTGGGACCCATTTCTGAATGAAAACAGCTTTTCAGACATCCTCTGTACTGCAAGGGATCTAGCATGCTATGACCAGGCCAAGGACCACTCAATTTATGGAACCTAAACAGCTTTTCATAAATCCTCTGTACTGCAAAGGATCCAGCATGCCTTGACCAGGACTTGAACCCCTGGATTTCTGGAACCAAAACAATTTTTCAGAAATCCTCTGTACTTCAAAGGACCCGTCGTGTCTTGACCAGGCCACGGACCCCTTGATTACTGAAACCTAAACAGTTCTTAAGATATCCTCTGTACTTCAGTGGACTCATAATGGCTTCACCAGGACATGGACCCTGTGATTTCTGGAACCTAAATAGTTTTTCAGAAATCTCTGTAATGCAAGGGATCCATGTGCCTTCAACAGGCCATGGACCTGCATGTTTCTGTATCCTAAACAGTTCTTCAGAAATGCTGTGTACTGCAAGGGATCCAGCGTGTCTTGACCAGTTCACGTACTCACAGCGATTTCAGGAACCTAAACAGTTCTTCAGAAATCTGTTGTACTGCTAGGGATCCAGTGTGCCTTCATCTGGCAATGGACCCCGGGATTTATGGACCTTAAGTAGCTTTTCAAAAATGCTCTGTACTGCAAGGGATCCAACATGCCTTGACCAGGCCATGGAACCCTCAATTTCTGTAACCCATGCAGTTCTTCTGAAATCCTCTGTACTGCAAGGAATCTAGCGTGCCTTGACCAGTCCATGGACCCCTCGATTTCTGGAGCCTAAACAGTTTTTCAGAAATCCTCTGTACCGCAATTGCTCCAATGTGCCTTCACTGGGTGACAGACCCCTCAATTTCTGGAACCTAAACAGTTCTTCAGAAATTCTCTGTACTTCAAGGGATCCAGTGTGCCATCACTAGGCCATGGACCCCGTGGTATCTGGAACCTAAGCAGTTCTTCAGAAATCCTCTGTACTGCAAGGGATCCTAGATGCCTTGACCTGGCCATGTGCCCCAAGTTTCTGGAACCTTAACAGTTCTTCACAAATCCGTTGTGCCAAGGATCCTGGTATGCCTTGACCAGCCATGAACCCCTGGATTTCAGAATCTAAACAGCTTTTCAGAAATCCTCTGTACTTCATGAGATCCACCGTGCCTGGATCAGGCCATGGACACCTCGATTTCTGGAAGCTTAACAGTTTTTCAGAAGTCCTCTGTACTGCAAGGGTTCCAGTCTGCCTTCACCAGGCCACAAACCCCTCAATTTCTGGAACTTAAATAGTTCTTCAGAAATCCTCTGTACTGCAAGGGATCCAGTGTGCCTTAACCAGGCCATGGACCCCTCGATTTCTGAAACCTAAACAGCTTTTCAGAAATCCTCTGTACTGCACTGGATCCAGCGTGCCTTGACCAGGCCTCAGACCTGTCGATTTCTGGAACCTAAACAATTTTTCAGGAATCCTCTGAACCACAAGGGATCCAGCATGCCCTGACCAGGCCACAGACCCCTCGATTTCTGCAACTTAAGTAGTTTTTCAGAAATCCTCTGTACTGCAACGGATCTACTGTTACTTGACCAGGCCACGGATCCCTCAATTTCTGGAACCTAAACAGTTTTTCAGAAATCATCTGTACCGCAAGGGAAGAAGCGTACATTGACCAGGCTACAGACAGCTCGATTTTCAGGAACCTAAACAGTTTTTCAGGAATCCTGTGTACTGTAAGGCATCCAGCATGACTTGATGAGGCCACGGATCCCTCAGTTTCTGGAGCCAAAACAGTTTTATTGGAATCCTTTGAACTGCACGGTATCCAGCACGCCTTGACCAGGGCATGGACCCCGCAGTTTCTGGAACCAAAACAGTTCTTCAGAAATTCTCTGTACTTCAAGGGATCCAGTGTGCCATCACTAGGCCATGGACCCCGTGGTATCTGGAACCTAAGCAGTTCTTCAGAAATCCTCTGTACTGCAAGGGATCCTAGCATGCCTTGACCTGGCCATGTGCCCCAAGTTTTCTGGAACCTTAACAGTTCTTCACAAATCCGGTGTACTGCAAAGGATCCAGTATGCCTTGACCAGCCCATGAACCCTGATTTCTGGAATCTAAACAGCTTTTCAGAAACTGTACTCATGAGATCCACCGTGCCTTGATCAGGCCATGGACACCTCGATTTCTGGAAGCTTAACAGTTTTTCAGAAGTCCTCTGTACTGCAAGGGTTCCAGTCTGCCTTCACCAGGCCACAAACCCCTCAATTTCTGGAACTTAAATAGTTCTTCAGAAATCCTCTGTACTGCAAGGGATCCAGTGTGCCTTGACCAGGCCATGGACCCCTCGATTTCTGAAACCTAAACAGCTTTTCAGAAATCCTCTGTACTGCACTGGATCCAGCGTGCCTTGACCAGGCCTCAGACCTGTCGATTTCTGGAACCTAAACAATTTTTCAGGAATCCTCTGAACCACAAGGGATCCAGCATGCCCTGACCAGGCCACAGACCCCTCGATTTCTGCAACTTAAGTAGTTTTTCAGAAATCCTCTGTACTGCAACGGATCTCACTGTTACTTGACCAGGCCACTTGGATCCCTCAATTTCTGAACCCAAACAGTTTTTCAGAAATCATCTGTACCGCAAGGGAAGAAGCGTGCATTGACCAGTGCTACAGACAGCTCAACTTTCAGGAACCCTAAAGCAGTTTTTCAGGAACCTGTGTACTGTAAGGCATCCAGCATGACTTGATGAGGCCATTGGATCCTCAGTTTCTGGAGCCAAACAGTTTTATTGAATCTTTGAACTGCACGGATCCAGCACGCCTTGACCAGGCATGGACCTCGCAGTTTCTGGAACCCAAACAGTTCTTCAGAAATTCTTCGTACTCAAGGATCCAGTGTGCATCACTAGCCATGGACCCAGAGTATCTGGAACCCAAGCAGTTCTTCAGAAATCCTTTGTACTGCAAGGGATCCTAGCATGCCTTGACCTGGCCATGTGCCCCAAGTTTTCTGGAACCTTAACAGTTCTTCACAAATCCGGTGTACTGCAAAGGATCCAGTATGCCTTGACCAGCCCATGAACCCCTGGATTTCTGGAATCTAAACAGCTTTTCAGAAATCCTCTGTACTTCATGAGATCCACCGTGCCTTGATCAGGCCATGGACACCTCGATTTCTGGAAGCTTAACAGTTTTTCAGAAGTCCTCTGTACTGCAAGGGTTCCAGTCTGCCTTCACCAGGCCACAAACCCCTCAATTTCTGGAACTTAAATAGCTCTTCAGAAATCCTCTGTACTGCAAGGGATCCAGTGTGCCTTGACCAGGCCATGGACTCCTCAATATCTGGATCCTAAATAGTTCTTCAGAAATACTCAGTACTTCAAGGGATTCATCATGCCTTCACCAGGCCATGGACCCCGTGGTTTCTGGAACCTAAGCAGTTCTTCAGAAATCCTCTGTACTGCAAGGGATCCTAGCATGCCTTGACCTGGTCATGTGCCCCAAGTTTTCTGGAACCTTAACAGTTCTTCACAAATCCGGTGTACTGCAAAGGATCCAGTATGCCTTGACCAGCCCATGAACCCCTGGATTTCTGGAATCTAAACAGCTTTTCAGAAATCCTCTGTACTTCATGAGATCCACCGTGCCTTGACCAGGCCATGGACCCCTCGATTTTTGGAACCCAGACAGTTCTTCAAAAATCCTTTGAACTGCAAGGGATCCAGCACACCTTGACAAGGCCACAGCCCCCACAATTTCTGGAACCTAAACAGTTCTTCAGAAATCCTCTGTACTGCAAGGGATCCAGTGTGCCTTGACCAGGCTACAGACCCCGCGATTTCTGGAACCTAAACAGCTTTTCTGAAATCCCTCAGACTGCAAGGATCCAGCGTGCCCCTCGACTAGGCCACTGACCCCTCGATTTCTGGAACCTAAACACCTTTTCAGAAATCCTCTGCACTGCAAGAGATCCAGTGTGCGCTGACTAGGCCACAGACCCCTCAATTTCTGGAACCTAAACAGTTTTTCAGAAATCTTCTGTACTTCATGGTATCCAGCATGCCTTGCTCAGGCCAGGGACCCCATGGTTTCTTGAATCCAAACAGTTCTTCAGAAATCCTCTGTACTGCAAGGATCCAGCATGCCTTGACCAGACTACGGACCCCACGGTCTCTGGAACCTAAATAGTTCTTCAGGCATTCTCTGTACAGCAAGGGATCCAGCACGCCTTGACAAGGCCATGGACTATGCAGTTTCTGGAACCTAAACAGTTTTTCAGAAATCCTCTATACTGCAAGGCATCCAGCATGCCTTCACCTGGCCACAGACCCTGCGGTTTCTGGAATCTGAACAGTTCTTCAGAAATCCTCTGTACTGCAAGGGATCTAGCATGCCTTCACCAGGACATGGACACTGCAGTTTCTTTAACCTAAGCAGTTCTTCAGATATCCGCTGTACTGCAAGGGATCCAGCATGGCTTGACCATTCCATGGACCTCGCAATTTCTGGAATCTATACAGTTCTTCAGAAATCAGCTCTACTGCAAGAGAAGCAGCGTGCCTTGACCAGGCCATGGATCCCACAATTTCTGGAACCTAAACAGTTTTTATGATATCCTCTGCACCGCAATGGATCCAGTGTGCCTTGACTAGGCCATAGACCACTCGATTTCTGGAACCTAAACAGGTTTTCAGAAATCCTCTGTACTGCAAGGGATCCAGCGTGCCTTGACCAGGCCACACACACAGCTTGATTTCAGGAACCTAAACAGTTTTTCAGGAATCCTTTGTACTGCAAGAGATCCAGCATGCCTTAACCAGGGCATGGACCGCAGTTTCTGGAACTTAAACAGTTCTTCAGAAATCCTCTGTACTCAAGGGATCCAGCATGCCATCACTAGGCCAAGGACCCGTGGTTTCTGGAACCCTAAGCAGTTCTTCAGAAACTCTGTACTGCAAAGGATCCAGTGTGCTTGACCAGGCCTTGGACACCGAGTTCTGGAACCTAAATAGTTCTCCAGAAATCCTCTGTACTGCAAGGGATCCAGTGAGCCATGACCAGGCCATGGTCCCCTCGATTTCAGGTACCTAAACTGTTTTTCAGAAATCCTCTGTACCCCAAGGGATCCAGCATGCCTTGAAAAGGCCATGGACCCTTCGATTTCAAAAACATAAACAGTTTTTCGGAAATCCTCTCTACCGCAAGGCATCCAGCGTGCCTTGACCAGGCCACGGACCCCTCAATTTCTGGAATGCAAACAGTTTTTCAGAAATCCTTTGTACTGCATGGGATCCAGCGTGCCTTGACCACGCCATGGACCCCTCTATTTCTGGAACCTAAACATTTCTTAAGAACTCCTCTGTACTTCAAGGGATAAAGCATGCCTTCACCAGGCCATGGACCCCGCAGTTTCTGGAACCTAAACAGTTCATCTGAAATCCTCTGTACTGCAAGGGACCTTGCGTGCCTTTGCCAAGCCTCAGACCCCGTGGTTTCTGTCACCTAAGCAGTTCTTCAGAAATCTTCAGTACAGCAAGGGATCCAGCTTGCCTGCACCAGGCCATGGACCCCACGGTTTCTGGATCCTAAACAGTTCTAAAGTAATCCTTTGTACTGCTAGGGATCCAATGTGACTTCACCAAGCCGTGGACCCCACAATTTCTGGCGCCAAAACAGTTCTTCAGAAATCCTCTGTTCAGCAAGGGATCCAGCGTGCCTTGACCTGGCCATGGACCCCGCAGTTTCTGGAACCTAAACAGTTCTTCAGAAATTCTCTGTACTGCAAGGGATCCAGTATGCCTTGACCAGGCCATGGACCCCTCGATTTCTGGAACCTAAACAGCTTTACAGAAATCCTCTGAACTGCACGGGATCTACTGTGCCTTGACCAGGCCACGGATCCCTCAATTTCTGGAACCTAAACAGTTTTTCAGAAATCCTGTGCACCGTAACGGATCCAGTGTGCCTTGATGAGGCCATGGATCCCTCTATTTCTGGAACCAAAACAGTTTTATAGGAATCCTCTGTACAGCATGGGATCCTTTGTGCCTTGATCAAGCCACAGATTCCGTGGTTTCTGGAACCTAAGCAGTTCTTCCGAAATCCTTTGTACTGCAAGGGATCCAGTGTGCCTTCATCTGGAAATGAACCGCGGGATTTATGGACCTTAAACAGCTTTTCAAAAATGTTCTGTACTGCAAGGGATCCAACGTGCCTTGACCAGGCCATGGACCCCTCAATTTCTGGAACCCATGCAGTTCTTCTGAAATCCTCTGTACTGCAAGGATCCAGCATGCCTTGACCAGGCCACAGACCCCTTGATTTCTGAAACCTAAACAGCTTTTCAGAAATCCTCTGTACTGCACTGGATCCAGCTGCGGCTTGACCAGGCCACGGACCTGTCAATTTCTGGAATCTAAACAGTTTTTCAGGAATCCTCTGAACCGCAAGGGATCCAGTATGCCTTGACCGGGCCACAGACCCCTCAATTTCTGCAACTTAAGTAGTTTTTCAGAAATCCTCTGTACTGCAACGGATCTACCATGCCTTGACCAGGCCACAGATCCCTCAATTTCTGGAACTGAAACAGTTTTTCAGAAATCATCTGTACCGCAAGGGATGAAGCGTGCATTGACCAGGCTACAGACTGCTCGATTTCAGGAACCTAAACAGTTTTTCAGGAATCCTGTGTACCGTAAGGGATCCAGCATGACTTGATGAGGCCACGGATCCCTCAGTTTCTGGAGCCAAAACAGTTTTATTGGAATCAGCCGTACTGCATGGGATCCAGAATGCCTTGACCAGGGCATGGATCCTGCAGTTTCTGGAACCTAAACAGTTCTTTAGAAATCATCTGTACTTCAAAGGATCCAGCATGCTATCACTAGGCCATGGACCCCGTAGTATCTGGAACCTAAGCAGTTCTTCAGAAATCCTCTGTATTGCAAGGATCCAGCATGCCTTGACCAGGCTATGGACCCCATGGTCTCTGGAACCTAAATAGTTCTTCAGGCATTCTCTGTACAGCAAGAGATCCAGCATGCCTTGACAAGGCCATGGACTATGCAGTTACTGGAACCTAAACAGTTTTTCAGAAATCCTCTATACTGCAAGGCATCCAGCATGCCTTCACCTGGCCACAGATCCTGCGGTTTCTGGAATCTGAACAGTTTTTCAGAAATCCTCTGTACTGCAAGGCATCCAGCATGCCTTCACCTGGCCACAGACCCTGCGGTTTCTGGAATCTGAACAGTTCTTCAGAAATTCTCTGTACTGAAAGGGATCTAGCATGCCTTCACCAGGACATGGACACTGCAGTTTCTTTAACCTAAGCAGTTCTTCAGAAATCCGCTGTACTGCAAGGGATCCAGCATGCCTTGACCATGCCATGGACCTCGCAATTTCTGGAATCTATACAGTTCTTCAGAAATCAGCTCTACTGCAAGAGAAGCAGCGTGCCTTGACCAGGCCATGGATCCCACAATTTCTGGAACCTAAACAGTTTTTATGATATCCTCTGCACCGCAATGGATCCAGGGTGCCTTGACTAGGCCATAGACCACTCAATTTCTGGAACCTAAGCAGTTTTTCAGAAATCCTCTGCACCACAATGGATCCAGCATGCCTTGACTAGGCCACGGACCACTCCGATTTCTGGAACTGAAACAGCTTTTCAGGAATCCTCTGTACTGCAAGGGTCCAGAGTGCCTTGACCAGGCTATGGAATCCATGATTTCTGGATCCTATACAGTTTTTCAGAAATCCTCTGTATTGCAAGCGATCTACCGTGACTTGACCAGGTCACGGACCCCTCGATTTCTGGAACCTAAACAGGTTTTCAGAAATCCTCTGTACTGCAAGGGATCCAGTGTGCCTTGACCAGGCCACACACACAGCTTGATTTCAGGAACCAAGACAGTTTTTCAGGAATCCTTTGAACTGCAAGAGATCCAGCATGCCTTAACCAGGGCATGGACCCAGCAGTTTCTGGAACCTAAACAGTTCTTCAGAAATCCTCTGTACTTCAAGGGATCCCAGCATGCCATCACTAGGCCATGGACCCCGTGGTTTCTGGAACTTAAGCAGTTCTTCAGAAATCCTCTGTACTGCAAAGGATCCAGTGTGGCTTGACCAGGCCATGGACACCGCAGTTTCTGGAACCTAAATAGTTCTCCAGAAATCCTCTGTACTGCAAGGGATCCAGCGTGCATTAAACAGGCCTTGTACGATGCGATTTCAGAAACCTGAACAATTCTTCAGAAATCCTCTGTACTGCAAGGGATCCAGTGAGCCATGACCAGGCCATGGTCCCCTCGATTTCAGGTACCTAAACTGTTTTTCAGAAATCCTCTGTACCCCAAGGGATCCAGCATGCCTTGAAAAGGCCATGGACCCTTCGATTTCAAAAACATAAACAGTTTTTGAAATCCTCTCTACCGCAAGCATCCAGCGTGCCTTGACCAGGCCACGGACCCCTCAATTTCTGGAATGCAAACAGTTTTTCAGAAATCCTTTATACTGCATGGGATCCAGCGTGCCTTGACCACGCCATGGACCCCTCTATTTCTGGAACCTAAACATTTCTTAAGAACTCCTCTGTACTTCAAGGGATAAAGCATGCCTTCACCAGGCCATGGACCCCACGGTTTCTGGAACCTAAACAGTTCATCTGAAATCCTCTGTACTGCAAGGGACCCTGCGTGCCTTTGCCAAGCCTCAGACCCCGTGGTGTCTGTCACCTAAGCAGTTCTTCAGAAATCTTCTGTACAGCAAGGGATCCAGCTTGCCTGCACCAGGCCATGGACCCCACGGTTTCTGGATCCTAAACAGTTCTAAAGTAATCCTTTGTACTGCTAGGGATCCAATGTGACTTCACCAAGCCATGGACCCCGCAATTTCTGGCGCCAAAACAGTTCTTCAGAAATCCTCTGTTCAGCAAGGGATCCAGCGTGCCTTGACCAGGCCACAGACCCCTCAATTTCTGGAATGCAAACAGTTTTTCAGAAATCCTTTGAACTGCATGGGATCCAGCGTGCCTTGACCACGCCATGGACCCCTCTATTTCTGGAACCTAAACATTTCTTAAGAACTCCTCTGTACTTCAAGGGATAAAGCATGCCTTCACCAGGCCATGGACCCTTGGTTTCTGGAACCTAAACAGTTCATCTGAAATCCTCTGTACTGCAAGGGACCCTGCGTGCCTTTGCCAAGCCTCAGACCCCGTGGTTTCTGTCACCTAAGCAGTTCTTCAGAAATCTTCAGTACAGCAAGGGATCCAGCTTGCCTGCACCAGGCCATGGACCCCACGGTTTCTGGATCCTAAACAGTTCTAAAGTAATCCTTTGTACTGCTAGGGATCCAATGTGACTTCACCAAGCCGTGGACCCCGCAATTTCTGGCGCCAAAACAGTTCTTCAGAAATCCTCTGTTCAGCAAGGGATCCAGCGTGCCTTGACCTGGCCACGGACCCCGCAGTTTCTGGAACCTAAACAGTTCTTCAGAAATTCTCTGTACTGCAAGGGATCCAGTATGCCTTGACCAGGCCATGGACCCCTCGATTTCTGGAACCTAAACAGCTTTACAGAAATCCTCTGAACTGCACGGGATCTACTGTGCCTTGACCAGGCCACGGATCCCTCAATTTCTGGAACCTAAACAGTTTTTCAGGAATCCTGTGCACCGTAAAGGATCCAGTGTGCCTTGATGAGGCCATGGATCCCTCTATTTCTGGAACCAAAACAGTTTTATAGGAATCCTCTGTACTGCATGGGATCCTTTGTGCCTTCATCAAGCCACAGACCCCGTGGTTTCTGGAACCTAAACCGTTCTTCCGAAATCATTTGTACTGCAAGGGATCCAGTGTGCCTTCATCTGGCAATGAACCCCGGGATTTATGGACCTTAAACAGCTTTTCAAAAATGCTCTGTACTGCAAGGGATCCAACGTGCCTTGACCAGGCCATGGACCCCTAAATTTCTGGAACCCATGCAGTTCTTCTGAAATCCTCTGTACTGCAAGGGATCCAGCATGCCTTGACCAGGCCACAGACCCCTTGATTTCTGAAACCTAAACAGCTTTTCAGAAATCCTCTGTACTGCACTGGATCCAGCGTGCCTTGACCAGGCCACGGACCTGTCGATTTCTGGAACCTAAACAGTTTTTCAGGAATCCTCTGAACCGCAAGGGATCCAGCATGCCTTGACCGGGCCACAGACCCCTCAATTTCTGCAACTTAAGTAGTTTTTCAGAAATCCTCTGTACTGCAACAGATCTACCGTGCCTTGACCAGGCCACAGATCCCTCAATTTCTGGAACTGAAACAGTTTTTCAGAAATCATCTGTACCGCAAGGGATGAAGCGTGCATTGACCAGGCTACAGACTGCTTGATTTCAGGAACCTAAACAGTTTTTCAGGAATCCTGTGTACTGTAAGGGATCCAGCATGACTTGATGAGGCCACGGATCCCTCATTTCTGGAGCCAAAACAGTTTTATTGGAATCCTCCGTACTGCATGGGATCCAGAACGCCTTGACCAGGGCATGGATCCCACAGTTTCTGGAACCTAAACAGTTCTTCAGAAATCATCTGTACTTCAAAGGATCCAGCATGCTATCACTAGGCCATGGACCCCGTGGTATCTGGAACCTAAGCAGTTCTTCAGAAATCCTCTGTACTGCAAGGATCCAGCATGCCTTGACCAGGCTACGGACCCCATGGTCTCTGGAACCTAAATAGTTCTTCAGGCATTCTCTGTACAGCAAGGGATCCAGCATGCCTTGACAAGGCCATGGACTATGCAGTTTCTGGAACCTAAACAGTTCTTCAGAAATCCTCTGTACTGCAAGGCATCCAGCATGCCTTCACCTGGCCACAGACCCTGCGGTTTCTGGAATCTGAACAGTTCTTCAGATATCCTCTGTACAGCAAGGGACCTAGCATGCCTTCACCAGGACATGGACACTGCAGTTTCTTTAACTCTAAGCAGTTCTTGAAATCCGCTGTACTACAAAGGATCCAGCATGCCTTGACCATGCCATGGACCTCACATTTCTGGAATCTATACAGTTCTTCAGAATCAGCTCTACTGCAAGAAAGCAGTGTGCCTTGACCAGGCCATGGATCCCACAATTCTGGAACCTAAACAGTTTTTATGATATCCTCTGCACCGCAATGGATCCAGGGTGCCTTGACTGAGCCATAGACCACTCAATTTCTGGAACCTAAGCAGTTTTTCAGAAATCCTCTGCACCACAATGGATCCAGCATGCCTTGACTAGGCCACGGACCACTCGATTTCTGTAACTGAAACAGCTTTTCAGGAATCCTCTGTACTGCAAGGGTCCAGAGTGCCTTGATCAGGCTATGGAATCCATGATTTCTGGATCCTATACAGTTTTTCAGAAATCCTCTGTACAGCAAGCGATCTACCGTGACTTGACCAGGTCACGGACCCCTCGATTTCTGGAACCTAAACAGGTTTTCAGCAATTCTCTGTACTGCAAGTGATCCAGCGTGCCTTGACCAGGCCACACACACAGCTTGATTTCAGGAAACTAAACAGTTTTTCAGGAATCCTTTGTACTGCAAGAGATCCAGCATGCCTTAACCAGGGCATGGACCCAGCAGTTTCTGGAACCTAAACAGTTCTTCAGAAATCCTCTGTACTTCAAGGGATCCAGCATGCCATCACTAGGCCATGGACCCCGTGGTTTCTGGAACTTAAGCAGTTTTTCAGAAATCCTTTGTACTGCATGGGATCCAGCGTGCCTTGACCACGCCATGGACCCCTCTATTTCTGGAACCTAAACATTTCTTAAGAACTCCTCTGTACTTCAAGGGATAAAGCATGCCTTCACCAGGCCATGGACCCCGCAGTTTCTGGAACCTAAACAGTTCATCTGAAATCCTCTGTACTGCAAGGGACCCTGTGTGCCTTTGCCAAGCCTCAGACCCCGTGGTTTCTGTCACCTAAGCAGTTCTTCAGAAATCTTCTGTACAGCAAGGGATCCAGCTTGCCTGCACCAGGCCATGGACCCCACGGTTTCTGGATCTAAACAGTTCTAAAGTAATCCTTTGTACTGCTAGGGATCCAATGTGACTCACCAAGCCATGGACCCGCAAGATTTCTGGCGCCAAAACAGTTCTTCAGAAATCCTCTGTTCAGCAAAGTGGATCGACTTGCCTTGACCGACCACAGACCCCTCAATTTCTGGAATGCAACGGTTTTCAGAAATCCTTTGTCCTCATGGGATCCAGCGTGCCTTGACCACGCCATGGACCCCTCTATTTCCTGGAACCTAAACATTTCTTAAGAACTCCTCTGTACTTCAAGGGATAAAGCATGCCTTCACCAGGCCCATGGACCCTTGGTTTCTGGAACCTAAACAGTTCATCTGAAATCCTCTGTACTGCAAAGGGACCCTCGATGCCTTTGCCAAGCCTCAGACCCGTGGTTTCTGTCACCTAAGCAGTTCTTAGAAATCTTCAGTACAGCAAGGATCCAGCTTGCCTGCACAGGCCATGGACCCCGCGGTTTCTGGATCCTAAACAGTTCTAAAGTAATCCTTTGTACTGCTAGGGATCCAATGTGACTTCACCAGCCGTGGACCCGCAATTTCTAGGCGCCAAAACAGTTCTTGAAATCCCTCTGTTCAGCAAGTGGTCCAAGCGTGCCTTGACCTGTCACGGACCCGCAGTTTCTGGAACCTAAACAGTTCTTCAGAAATTCTCTGTACTCGCAAGGGATCCAGTATGCCTTGACCAGGCCATGGACCCTCGATTTCTGGAACCTAAACAGCTTTTACAGAAATCCTCTGAACTGCACGGGATCTACTGTGCCTTGACCAGGCCCTCGATCCCTAATTCTGGAACCTAAACAGTTTTCAGGAATCCTGTGCACTAGTAGGATCCAGTGTGCCTTGATGAGGCCATGGATCCCTCTATTTCTGGAACCAAAACAGTTTTATAGGAATCCTCTGTACTGCATAGGATCCTTTGTGCCTTGATCAAGCCACAGACCCGTGGTTTCTGGAACCTAAACCGTTCTTCCGAATCATTTGTACTGCAAGGGATCCAGTGTGCCTTCATCTGGCAATGAACCCCGGATTTATGGACCTTAAACAGCTTTTCAAAATGCTCTGCTACTTGCAAGGATCCAACGATGCCTTGCCAGGCCATGGACCCTAAATTTCCTGGAACCCATGCAGTTCTTCTGAAATCCTCTGTACTGCAAGGATCCAGCATGCCTTGACCAGGCCACAGACCCTTGATTTCTGAAACCCAACAGCTTTTCAGAAATCCTCTGTACTGCACTGGATCCAGCGTGCCTTGACCAGGCCACGGACCTGTCGATTTCTGGAACCTAAACAGTTTTCAGGAATCCTCTGAACCGCAGGGATCCAGCATGCCTTGACCGGACACAGACCCCTCAATTTCTGCAACTAAGTAGTTTTCAGAAATCCTCTGTACTGCAACAGATCTACCGTTACCTTGACCAGGCCACAGATCCCTCAATTTCTGGAACTGAAACAGTTTTCAGAAATCATCTGTACCGCCAAGGGATGGGCGATGCGTGGACCAGGCTACAGACTGCTTGATTTCAGGAACCTAAACAGTTTTTCAGGAATCCTGTGTACTGTAAGGGATCCAGCATGACTTGATGAGGCCACGGATCCCTCATTTCTGGAGCCAAAACAGTTTTATTGGAATCCTCCATACTGCATGGGATCCAGAACGCCTTGACCAGGGCATGGATCCCACAGTTTCTGGAACCTAAACAGTTCTTCAGAAATCATCTGTACTTCAAAGGATCCAGCATGCTATCACTAGGCCATGGACCCCGTGGTATCTGGAACCTAAGCAGTTCTTCAGAAATCCTCTGTACTGCAAGGATCCAGCATGCCTTGACAGGTATATTACGGACCCCATGGTCTCTGGAACCCAAATAGTTCTTCAGGCATTCTCTGTACAGCAAGTGATCCAGCATGCCTTGACAAGGCCATGGACTATGCAGTTTCTGGAACCTAAACAGTTCTTCAGAAATCCTCTGTACTGCAAGGCATCCAGCATGCCTTCACCTGGCCACAGACCCTGCGGTTTCTGGAATCTGAACAGTTCTTCAGATATCCTCTGTACAGCAAGGGACCTAGCATGCCTTCACCAGGACATGGACACTGCAGTTTCTTTAACCTAAGCAGTTCTTCAGAAATCCGCTGTACTGCAAGGGATCCAGCATGCCTTGACCATGCCATGGACCTCGCAATTTCTGGAATCTATACAGTTCTTCAGAAATCAGCTCTACTGCAAGAGAAGCAGTGTGCCTTGACCAGGCCATGGATCCCACAATTTCTGGAACCTAAACAGTTTTTATGATATCCTCTGCACGCAATGGATCCAGGGTGCCTTGACTGGGCCATAGACCACTCAATTTCTGGAACCTAAGCAGTTTTCAAAATTCTCTGCACCACAATGGATCCAGCATGCCTTGACTAGCCACGGACCACTCGATTTCTGTAACTGAAACAGCTTTTCAGGAACCTCTGTACTGCAAGGGTCCAGAGTGCCTTGATCAGGCTATGGAATCCATGATTTCTGGATCCCATACAGTTTTTCAGAAACTCTGTACTGCAGCGATCTACCGTGACTCTGCCAGGTCACGGACCCTCGATTCTGGAACTAAACAGGTTTTCAGCAATTCTCTGTACTGCAAGTGATCCAGTGCCTTTACCCAGGCCACACACACAGCTTGATTCTAGGAAACCAAACAGTTTTCAGGAGTCCTTTGTACTGCAGCAGATCCAGCATGCCTTAACCGGGGTTGGACCCAGCAGTTTCTGGAACCTAAACAGTTCTTCAGTCCTCTGTACTTCAAGGATCCAGCATGCCATCACTAGGCCATGGACCCCGTGGTTTCTGGAACTTAGCAGTTCTTCAGAAATCTTCTGTCTGCAAAGGATCCAGTGTGGCTTGACCAGGCCATGGACACCGCAGTTTCTGGAACCTTAAATAGTTCTCCAGAAATCCTCTGTACGGGTAAGGATCCAGCGTGCATTAAACAGGCGCTGTATCGATTTCTAGAAACCTGAACAATTTCTTCAGAAATCCTCTGTACTGCAAGAGATCCAGTGAGCCATGACCAGCCATGGTCCCTCGATTTCAGGTACCTAAACTGTTTTTCAGAAATCCTCTGTCCCCCAAGGGATCCAGCATGCCTTGAAAAGGCCATGGACCCTTCGATTTCAAAAACATAAACAGTTTTTCAGAAATCCTCTCTACCTCAAGCCATCTAGCGTGCCTTGACCAGGCCACGGACCCCTCAATTTCTGGAATGCAAACAGTTTTTCAGAAATCCTTTGTACTGCATGGGATCCAGCGTGCCTTGACCACGCCATGGACCCCTCTATTTCTGGAACCTAAACATTTCTTAAGAACTCCTCTGTACTTCAAGGGATAAAGCATGCCTTCACCAGGCCATGGACCCAACAGTTTCTGGAACCTAAACAGTTCATCTGAAATCCTCTGTACTGCAAGGGACCCTGCGTGCCTTTGCCAAGCCTCGGACCCCGTGGTTTCTGTCACCTAAGCAGTTCTTCAGAAATCTTCAGTACAGCAAGGGATCCAGCTTGTCTTCACCAGGCCATGGACCCCACGGTTTCTGGATCCTAAACAGTTCTAAAGAAATCCTTTGTACTGCTAGGGATCCAACGTGACTTCACCAAGCCGTGGACCCCACAATTTCTGGCGCCAAAACAGCTCTTCAGAAATCCTCTGTTCAGCAAGGGATCCAGCGTGCCTTGACCTGGCCATGGACCCGCGGTTTCTGGAACTAAACAGTTCTTCAGAAATTCTCTGTACTGCAAGGATCCAGTATGCCTTGACCACGCCACTGGACCCCTCGATTTCTGGAACCTAAACAGCTTTACGAAATCCTCTGAACTGCAGGATCTACTGTGCCTTGACCAGAGCCACGGATCCCTCAATTTCTGGATCCTAAACAGTTTTCAGGAATCCCTGTGCAGTAAAGGATCCAGTGTGTGTTGATGAGGCCATGGATCCCTCTATTTCTGGGACCAAAACAGTTTTATAGGATTCCTCTGCACAGCATGGGATCCTTTGTGCCTTGATCAAGCCACAGACCCCGTGGTTTCTGGAACCTAAACAGTTCTTCCGAAATCCTTTGTACTGCAAGGGATCCAGTGTGCCTTCATCTGGCAATGAACCCCGGGATTTATGGACCTTAAACAGCTTTTCAAAAATGCTCTGTACTACAAGGGATCCAACGTGCCTTGACCAGGCCATGGACCCCTCAATTTCTGAAATCCATGCAGTTCTTCTGAAATCCTCTGTACTGCAAGAGAGCAAGCATGCCTTGACCAGGCCACAGACCCCTTGATTTCTGAAACCTAAACAGCTTTTCAGAAATCCTCTGTACTGCACTGGATCCAGCGTGCCTTGACCAGGCCACGGACCTGTCGATTTCTGGAACCTAAACAGTTTTTCAGGAATCCTCTGAACCGCAAGGGATCCAGCATGCCTTGACCGGGCCACAGACCCCCAATTTCTGCAACTTAAGTAGTTTTCGAAATCCTCTGTACTGCAATGGATCTACTGCTTGACCAGGCCACAGATCCCTCAATTTCTGGAACTGAAACAGTTTTTCGAAATCCTGTACCGCAGGATGAAGCGGCATTGACCAGGTGCTACAGACTGCTCGATTTCAGGAACCTAAACAGTTTTCAGGAATCCTGTGCACCGTAAGGGATCCAGCATGACTTGATGAGGCCACTTGATCCCCCAGTTTCTGGAGCCAAACAGTTTTATTGAATCATTGGTATCGCATGGGATCCAGAATGCCTAACCAGGGCATGGATCCTGCAGTTTCTGGAACCTAAACAGTTCTTTAGAAATCATCTGTACTTCAAAGGATCCAGCATGCTATCACTAGGCCATGGACCCCGTAGTATCTGGAACCTAAGTAGTTCTTCAGAAATCCTCTGTACTGCAAGGATCCAGCAAGCCTTGACCAGGCTACGGACCCCATGGTCTCTGGAACCTAAATAGTTCTTCAGGCATTCTCTGTACAGCAAGGGATCCAGCATGCCTTGACAAGGCCATGGACTACGCAGTTACTGGAACCTAAACAGTTTTTCAGAAATCCTCTATACTGCAAGGCATCCAGCATGCCTTCACCTGGCCACAGATCCTGCGGTTTCTGGAATCTGAACAGTTCTTCAGAAATCTCTCTGTACTGCAAGGCATCCAGCATGCCTCACTCACACAGACCCTCATGTTTTGGAATCTGAACAGTTCTTCAGAAATCCTCTGTACTGCAAGAATCTAGCATGCCTTCACCAGGACATGGACACTGCAGTTTCTTTAACCTAAGCAGTTCTTCAGAAATCCGACTGTCAAGTGATCCAGCATGCCTTGACCATGCCATGGACCTCGCATTTCTGGAATCTATACAGTTCTTCGAAATCAGCTCTACTGCAAGAGAAGCCAGCGCACTTGACCAGGCCATGATCCCACAATTTCTAGGAACCCAAATAGTTTTTATGATATCCTCTGCATCGCAATGGATCCAGGGTGCCTTGACTAGGCCATAGACCACTCAATTTCTGGAACCTAAGCAGTTTTTCAGAAATCCTCTGCACCACAATGGATCCAGCATGCCTTGACTAGGCCACGAACCACTCGATTTCTGTAACTGAAACAGCTTTTCAGGAATCCTCTGTACTGCAAGGGTCCAGAGTGCCTTGACCAGGCTATGGAATCCATGATTTCTGGATCCTATACAGTTTTTAAGAAATCCTCTGTATTGCAAGAGATCTACCGTGACTTGACCAGGTCACGGACCCCTCGATTTCTGGAACCTAAACAGGTTTTCAGAAATCCTCTGTACTGCAAGGGATCCAGTGTGCCTTGACCAGGCCACACACACAGCTTGATTTCAGGAACCCTTTGAACTGCAAGAGATCCAGCATGCCTTAACCAGGGCATGGACCCAGCAGTTTCTGGAACCTAAACAGTTCTTCAGAAATCCTCTGTACTTCAAGGGATCCAGCATGCCATCACTAGGCCATGGACCCCGTGGTTTCTGGAACTTGAGCAGTTCTTCAGAAATCCTCTGTACTGCAAAGGATCCAGTGTGGCTTGACCAGGCCATGGACACCGCAGTTTCTGGATCCTAAATAGTTTTCCAGAAATCCTCTGTACTGCAAGGGATCCAGCATGCCTTAAACAGGCCTTGTACGACGCGATTTCAGAAACCTGAACAATTCTTCAGAATTCCTCTGTACTGCAAGGGATCCAGTGAGCCATGACCAGGCCATGGTCCCCTCGATTTCGGGTACCTAAACTGTTTTTCAGAAATCCTCTGTACCCCAAGGGATCCAGCATGCCTTGAAAAGGCCATGGACCCTTCGATTTCAAAACATAAACAGTTTTTCGAAATCCTCTCATCGCATGGCATCCAGCGTGCCTTGACCAGGCCACGGACCCTCAATTTCTGGAATGCAAACAGTTTTCAGAAATCTTTGTAGATGGGTGCATGATCCAGCGTGCCTTGACCACGCAATGGACCCCTCTATTTCTGGAACCTAAACATTTCTTAAGAACTTCTCTGTACTTCAAGGGATAAAGCATGCCTTCACCAGGCCATGGACCCCACGGTTTCTGGAACCTAAACAGTTCATCTGAAATCCTCTGTACTGCAAGGGACCCTGCGTGCCTTTGCCAAGCCTCAGACCCCGTGGTGTCTGTCACCTAAGCAGTTCTTCAGAAATCTTCTGTACAGCAAGGGATCCAGCTTGCCTGCACCAGATGCCATGGACCCCACGGTTTCTGGATCCTAAACAGGTTCTAGTAATCCTTTGTACTGCTAGGGATCCAATGTGACTTCATAAACCATGGACCCTCAATTTCTGGCGCCAAACAGTTCTTCAGAAATCCTCTGTTCAGCAAAGGGATCCAGCGTGTCTTGACCTGGCCACGACCCGTCAGTTTCTGGAACCTAAACAGTTCTTCAGAAATTCTTCTACTGCGAGGGATCCAGTATGCCTTGACGGAGGCCATGGACCCCTCGATTTCTGGAACCTAAACAGCTTTACAGAAATCCTCTGAACTACGTATCGGATCTACTGTGCCTTGACCAGGCCACGGATCCTCAATTTCTGGAACCTAAACAGTTTTCAGGAACTTGTGCACCGAAGGATCCAGTGTGCCTTGATGAGGCCATGGATCCTCTATTTCTGGAGCCAAAACAGTTTTATAGAACCTTGTACTGCTATGGGATCCTTTGTGCCTTGACTGCCACAGACCCCGTGGTTTCTGGAACCTAAAACTGTTCTTCCGAACCTTTGTACTCGCAAGAGATCCAGTGTGCCTTCATCGGGCAAAATGAACCCGGATTTATGGACCTTAAACAGCTTTTTCAAAAATGTTTGTACTGCGATCCAACGTGGCCTTGACCAGGCCATGGACTCCCTTAAATTTCTGGAACCCATGCAGTTCTTCTGAAATCCTCTCTACTGCAAGGGATCCAGCATGCCTTGACCAGGCCACAGACCCCTTGATTTCTGAAACCTAAACAGCTTTTCAGAAATCCTCTGTACTGCACTGGATCCAGCGTGCCTTGACCAGGCCACGGACCTGTCGATTTCTGGAACCTAAACAGTTTTTCAGGAATCCTCTGAACCGCAAGGGATCCAGCATGCCTTGACCGGGCCACAAACCCCTCAATTTCTGCAGCTTAAGTAGTTTTTCAGAAATCCTCTGTACTGCAACGGATCTACCGTGCCTTCACCAGGCCACAGATCCCTCAATTTCTGGAACTGAAACAGTTTTTCAGAAATCATCTGTACCGCAAGGGATGAAGCGTGCATTGACCAGGCTACAGACTGCTTGATTTCAGGAACCTAAACAGTTTTTCAGGAATCCTGTGTACTGTAAGGGATCCAGCATGACTTGATGAGGCCACGGATCCCTCATTTCTGGAGCCAAAACAGTTTTATTGGAATCCTCCATACAGCATGGGATCCAGAACGCCTTGACCAGGGCATGGATCCCACAGTTTCTGGAACCTAAACAGTTCTTCAGAAATCATCTGTACTTCAAAGGATCCAGCATGCTATCACTAGCCATGGACCCGTGGTATCTGGAACCCAAGCAGTTCTTCAGAACCTCTGTACTGCAAGGATCCAGCATGCCTTGACCAGGCTATGGACCCCATGGTTCTGGAACCTAAATAGTTCTTCAGGCATTCTCTGTACAGCAAGGGATCCAGCATGCCTTGACAAGGCCATGGACTATGCAGTTTCTGGAACCTAAACAGTTTTTCAGAAATCCTCTATACTGCAAGGCATCCAGCATGCCTTCATCTGGCCACGGACCCTGCAGTTTCTGGAATCTGAACAGTTCTTCAGAAATCCTCTGTACTGCAAGGGATCTAGCATGCCTTCACCAGGACATGGACAATGCAGTTTCTTTAACCTAAGCAGTTCTTCAGAAATCCGCTTTACTGCAAGGGATCCAGCATACCTTGACCATGCCATGGACCTCGATTTCTGGAATATACAGTTCTTCAGAAATCAGCTCTACTGCAAGAGAAGCTATGTGCCTTGAACGGCCATGGATCCCACACAATTTCTGAAACCTAAACAGTTTTTATGATATCCCCTGCACTCATGAATGGATCCAGGGTGGCTTGACTAGGCCATAGACCACTCAATTTCCTGGAACCTAAGCAGTTTTTTTCAGAAACCCTCTGCACCACAATGGATCCAGCATGCCTTGACTAGCCACGGACCACCAATTTCTGGAACTGAAACAGCTTTTCAGGAATCCTCTGTACCGCAAGGGTCCAGAGTGCCTTGACCAGGCTATGGAATCCATGATTTCTGGATCCTATACAGTTTTTTCAGAAACTTTGTACTGTAAAGCGATCTACCGTGATTTGACCAGGGTCAGCTTGACCCCTCGATTTCTGGAACCTAAAACAGGTTTTCAGCAATTCTCTGTACCAAGGATCCAGCGGCTCTGACCAGCCACACACACAGCTTGTTCAGGAACCTAAAAGTTTTCAGGAATCCTTTGTACTGCAAGAGATCCAGCATGCCTTAACCAGGGCATGGACTCCAGCAGTTTCTGGAACCTAAACAGTTCTTCAGAAATCCTCTGTACTTCAAGGGATCCAGCATGCCATCACTAGGCCATGGACCCCTTGGTTTCTGGAACTTAAGCAGTTCTTCAGAAATCCTCTGTACTGCAAAGGATCCAGCGTGGCTTGACCAGGCCATGGACACTGCAGTTTCTGGAACCTAAATAGTTCTCCAGAAATCCTCTGTACTGCAAGGGATCCAGCGTGCATTAAACAGGCCTTGTACGATGCGATTTCAGAAACCTGAACAATTCTTCAGAAATCCTCTGTACTGCAAGGGATCCAGTGAGCCATGACCAGGCCATGGTCCCCCGATTTCAGGTACCTAAACTGTTTTCAGAAATCCTCTGTTCTCAAGGATCCAGCATGCCTTGAAAAGGCCATGGACCTTCAATTTCAAAACATAAACAGTTTTTCAGAAATCCTCTCTCACTAGAAGCCATCTAGCGTGCCTGACTGAGGCTGACGGACCCCTCAATTTCTGGAATGCAAACAGTTTTCAGAAATCCTTTGTACTGCATGGGATCCATGCTTTGACCATGCCATGGACCCCTCTATTTCTGGAACCCAACATTTCTTAAGAACCCTCTGTACTTCAAGGGATAAGGATGACCTTCACCAGGCCATGGACCCAACAGTTTTGGAACCCAAACAGTCTCATCTGAAATCCTCGTACCGTAAGGGACCCTCATACTTTTGCCAAGCCCTCGGACCCCGTGGTTTCTGTCACCTAAGCAGTTCTTCAGAAATCTTCTGTACAGCAAGGGATCCAGCTTCCTTCACCAGGTCAGGAACCCACGGTTTCTGATCCAAACAGTTCTAAAGTAATCCTTGTACTGCTAGGGATCCAACGTGACTTCACCAAGCATGGGACCCCTGCACTTGGCGCCAAACAGCTCTTCAAATCCTCTGTTCAGCAAGGGATCCAGCGGCCTTGACCTGTCCATGGACCCCGAGTTTCTGGAACCTAAACAGTTCTTCAGAAATTCTCTGTACTGCAAGGGATCCAGTAGCTCTGACCACTGGCCATGACCCTCGATTTCTGGAACCCAAACAGCTTTACAGAAATCCTCTGAACTGCACGGGATCTACTGTGCCTTGACCAGGCCACGGATCCCTCATTTTCTGATCCTAAACAGTTTTCAGGAATTGTGAGGCACGTAAAGGATCCAGTGTGCCTTGATGAGCTGTGGATCCCTCTATTTCTGGAACCAAACAGTTTTATAGGATTCTCTACAGCATGGATCCTTTGTCCCTTGATCAAGCCACAGACCCTGTGGTTTTGGAACCTAAACAGTTCTTCCGAAACTTTGTACTGCAGGATCCAGTGTGCCTTCATCTGGCAATGAACGCGGATTTATGGACCTTAAACAGCTTTTCAAAATGCTCTGTACTACAAGGGATCCAACGTGCTTCTGACCAGGCCATGGACCCCTCAATTTCTGGAATCCATGCAGTTCTCTGAAATCCTGTACTGCAAGTGATCCAGCGTCTTGACCAGGCCACAGACCCTTGATTTCTGAAACCTAAGCAGCTTTTCAGAAATCCTCTCTGTACTGCACTGGATCCAGGTTGCCTTGACCTAGGCCACGGACCTGTCGATTTCTTGAACCAACAGTTTTTCAGGAACTCTCTGAACTGCTAAGGGATCCAGCATGCCCTGACCGGCCACAGACCCTCAATTTCTGTAACTTAAGTAGTTTTTCAGAAATCCTCTGTACTGCAACAGATCTACTGTGCCTTGACCAGGCCACAGATCCCCAATTTCTGGAACTGAAACAGTTTTCAGAAATCATCTGTACTGCAAGGATGAAGCGTGCATTGACCAGGCTACAGACTGCTCAATTTCAGGAACCTAAACAGTTTTTCAGGAATCCTGTGTACTGTAAGGGATCCAGCATGACTTGATGAGGCCACGGATCCCTCATTTCTGGAGCCAAAACAGTTTTATTGGAATCCTCCGTACTGCATGGGATCCAGAACGCCTTGACCAGGGCATGGATCCTGCAGTTTCTGGAACCGAAACAGTTCTTCAGAAATCATCTGTACTTCAAGGGATCCAGCATGCTATCACTAGGCAATGGACCCCATGGTATCTGGAACCTAAGCAGTTCTTCAGAAATCCTCTGTACTGCAAGGGTCCAGTGTGCTCTTGACCAGTTGTTGGACCCCGCGATTTCTTGAACCAAATAGTTTCTTCAGGAACCGTACTGCAAGGGATCCTAGCATGTCTTGACCAGGCCATGCGTCCCCCATGATTTCTTGAACCTCAATAGTTTTTCACAAATCTGGTGTATCAGGAAGATCCAGCATGCTGTGACCAAGCCATGAACCCCGGGATTTCTGGAATCTAAACAGCTTTTCAGAAATCCTCTGTACTGCATGGGATCCAGCATGCCTTGAACAGGCTATGGACACCTCGATTTCTGGAATCTGAACAGTTCTTCAGAAATCCTCTGTACTGCAAGAGTTCCAGTCTGCCTTCACCAGGCCACAGACCCCTCAATTTCTGGAAGCTAAATAGTTCTTAAGAAATACTCTGCACTTCAAGGGATTCATCGTGTCTTCACCAGGCCATGGACCCTATGGTTTCTGGAACCTAAATAGTTCTTCAGAAATTCTCTGTACTGCAAGGGATCCAGTGTGCCTTGACCAGGCCATGGACCCCTCGATTTTTGGAACCCAAACAGTTCTTCAGAAATCCTTTGTACTGCAAGAGATCCAGTGCGCCTTGATAAGGCCACAGCCCCCACAATTTCTGGAACCTAAACAGTTCTTCAGAAACCTATGTACTGCAAGGGATCCAGTGTGCCTTGACCAGGCTTACAGACCCTGCGATTTCTTTAACCTAAACAGCTTTTCTGAAATCCCCTGTACTTCAAAGGATCCAGTGTGCCTCGACAAGGCCATGGACCACTTGATTTCTGGAATCTAAACAGCTTTTCAGAAATCCTCTGCACTGCAAGGGATCCAGTGTGCGTTGACCAGGCCACAGTCCCCTCAATTTCTGGAAACCAAACAGTTTTTCAGAAATCCTCTGGTACATGGCATCCAGGGTGCTCTGCCCAGGCCAGGGACCCCATGGTTTCTTGAATCCAAACAGTTCTTCAGAAATCCTCTGTACTGCAAGGGATCCAGCATGCCTTGACCAGGCAATGGACCCCACGGTCTCTGGAACCTAAATAGTTCTTCAGACATTCTCTGTACAGTAAGGGATCCAGCATGCCTTGACAAGGCCATGGACCACGCAGTTTCTGGAACCAAACAGTTTTCAGAAACTCTCTGTACTGCAAAGCATCCAGCATGCTCACCTGGCCACAGACCCTGCAGTTTCTGGAATCTGAACAGTTCTTTAGAAATCCTCTGTACTGCAAGGGATCTAGCATACCTTCACCAGGACATGGACATTGCAGTTTCTGGAACCTAAGCAGTTCTTCAGAAATCTGCTGTACTGCAAGGGATCCAGCTTTCCTTGACCATGCCATGGACCTCGCAATTTCTGGAATCTATACAGTTCTTCAGAAATCAGCTCTACTGCAAGAGAAGCAGTGTGCCTTGACCAGGCCTTGGATCCCATGATTTCTGGAACCGAAACAGTTTTTATGATATCCTCTGCACCGCAATGGAACCAGTGTGCCTTGACTAGGCCACAGACCACTCAATTTCTGGAACCTAAGCAGTTTTTCAGAAATCCTCTGTACCACAGGGGATCCAGCATGCCTTAATGAGGCCATGGACCCCTCAATTTCTTGAACCTAAACAGTTTTTCAATAATATTCTGTACTTCAAGGGATCCAGAATGCCTTGAGCAGGCCATGGACCAAATGACTTCTGGAACCGAAACAGCTTTTCAGGAATCTTCTGTACTGCAAGGGTCCAGAGTGCCTTGACCAGGCTATGGAATCCATGATTTCTGGATCCTATACAGTTTTTCAGAAATCCTCTGTACTGCAAGGGATCCAGCATGCCTTGCCCAGGCCATGGACCCTGCAGTTTCTGGAACCTTAACAGTTCTTCAGAAAACCGCTGTACTGAAAGGGATCCAGCATGCCTTGACCAGGCCATGGACTCTGCTGTTTCTGGAACCTTAACAATTCTTCAGAAATCCACTGTACTGCAAGGGATCCAGAGTGCCTTGACCAGGCCATGGACCCCGCAGTTTCTGGAAGCTAAACAGCTTTTCAGAAATCCTCTGTACTTCAAGTGATCCAGCGTGCCTTGACCAGGCCACGGACCTGTCGATTTCTGGAATGAAAACAGCTTTTCAGAAATCCTCTGTACTACAAGGGATCCAGCATGCCTTGACCAGGCAATGGACCCCTCGATTTCTGAAACCTAAACAGCTTTTCAGAAATCCTCTGTACTGAACTGGATCCAGCGTACCTTGACCAGGCCATGGACCTGCTGATTTCTGGAACCTAAACATTTCTTAAGAAATCCTCTGTACTTCAAGAGATCAAGCATGCCTTCACCAGGCCATGGACCCCGCGGTTTCTGGAACCTAAGCAGTTCTTCAGAAATCCTCTGTACTGCAAGGGGTCCAGTGTGCCTTGACCAGGCCATGGACCCTCGATTATTTCTGGAACCCAAATAGTTCTTCAGAAATCCCACAGCACTGCAGGGATCCTAGTATGCCTTGACCAGGCCATGTGCCCCATGATTTCTTGAACCTTAACAGTTCTTCACAAATCCAGTGTACTGCAAAGGATCCAGCATGCCATGACCAAGCCATGAACCCCTGGATTTCTGGAATCTAAACAACTTTTCAGAAATCCTCTGTACTGCAAGGGATCCAGCGTGCCTTGATCAGGCTAAGGACACATCGATTTCTTGAAGCTAAACAGTTTTTCAGAAATCCTCTGTACTGCAAGAGTTCCAGTCTGCCTTCACCAGGCCACAGACCCCTCAATTTCTGGAAGCTAAATAGTTCTTAAGAAATACTCTGCACTTCAAGGGATTCATCATGCCTTCACCAGGCCATGGAGCCCTCGATATCTGGATCCTAAATAGTTCTTAAGAAATACTCTGCACTTCAAGGGATTCATCGCGTCTTCACCAGGCCATGGAGCCCTCGATATCTGGATCCTAAATAGTTCTTAAGAAATACTCTGTACTTCAAGGGATTCATCGCGTCTTCACCAGGCCATGGACCCTGTGGTTTCTGGAACCTAAATAGTTCTTCAGAAATCCTCTGTACTGCAAGGGATCCAGTGTGCCTTGACCAGGCCATGGACCCCTCGATTTTTGGAACCCAAACAGTTCTTCAGAAATCCTTTGTACTGCAAGGGATCCAGCACGCCTTGACAAGGCCACAGCCCCCACAATTTCTGGAACCTAAACAGTTCTTCAGAAATCCTCTGTACTGCAAGGGATCCAGTGTGCCTTGACCTGGCTTACAGACCCCGTAATTTCTGGAACCTAAACAGCTTTTCTGAAATCCCCTGTACTGCAAAGGATCCAGTGTGCCTCGACAAGGCCATGGACCCCTCGATTTCTGGAATCCAAACAGCTTTTCAGAAATCCTCTGCACTGCAAGGGATCCAGTGTGCATTGACCAGGCCACAGTCCCCTCAATTTCTGGAAACCAAAAAGTTTTTCAGAAATCCTCTGTACTTCATGGCATCCAGCGTGCCTTGCCCAGGCCAGGGACCCCATGGTTTCTTGAATCCAAACAGTTCTTCAGAAATCCTCTGTACTGCAAGGGATCCAGCATGCCTTGACCAGGCAATGGACCACATGGTCTCTGGAACCTAAATAGTTCTTCAGACATTCTCTGTACAGTAAGGGATCCAGTATGCCTTGACAAGGCCATGGACCCTTCAGTTTCTGGAACCCTAACAGTTTTTCAGAAATCCTCTGTACTGCAAAGCATCCAGCATGCCTTCACCTGGCCACAGATCCTGCGGTTTCTGGAATCTGAACAGTTCTTTAGAAATCCTCTGTACTGCAGGGATCTAGCATACCTTCACCAGGACATGGACACTGCAGTTTCTGGAACCTAAGCAGTTCTTCAGAAATCTGCTGCTGTACTGCAAGGGATCCAGCTTGCCTTGACTATGCCATGGACCTCGCAATTTCTGGAATCTATACAGTTCTTCAGAAATCAGCTCTACTGCAAGAGAAGCAGTGTGCCTTGACCAGGCCTTGGATCCCATGATTTCTGGAACCTAAACAGTTTTTATGATATCCTCTGCACCGCAATGGATCCAGTGTGCCTTGACTAGGCCACAGACCACTAAATTTCTGGAACCTAAGCAGTTTTTCAGAAATCCTCTGTACTACAGGGGATCCAGCGTGCCTTAACGAGGCCATGGACCTCTCAATTTCTTGAACCTAAACAGTTTTTCAATAATCTTCTGTACTTCAAGGGATCCAGAATGCCTTGAGCAGGCCATGGACCAACTAACTTCTGGAACTGAAACAGCTTTTCAGGAATCCTCTGTACTGCAAGGGTCCAGAGTGCCTTGACCAGGCTATGGAATCCAGGATTTCTGGATCCTATACAGTTTTTCAGAACCTCTGTACCGTGCAAGGGATCCAGCGGCGTTTGCCCAGGTATTATGGACCCTGCAGTTTCTGGAACCTACAGTTCTTCAGAAAACCGCTGTACTGAAAGGGATCCAGAGTGCCTTGACCAGGCCATGGACCCCACAGTTTCTGGAAGCTAAACAGCTTTTCAGAAATCCTCTGTACTTCAAGTGATCCAGCGTGCCTTGACCAGGCCACGGACCTGTCGATTTCTGGAATGAGAACAGCTTTTCAGAAATCCTCTGTACTACAAGGGATCCAGCATGCCTTGACCAGGCAATGAACCCCTCGATTTCTGAAACCTAAACAGCTTTTCAGAAATCCTCTGTACTGAACTGGATCCAGCGTGCCTTGACCAGGCCATGGACCCGTCAATTTCTGGAACCTAAACATTTCTTAAGAAATCCTCTGTACTTCAAGAGATCAAGAATGCCTTCACCAGGCCACGGACCCCGCGGTTTCTGGAACCTAAGCAGTTCTTCAGAAATCTTCTCTACAGCAAGGGATCCAGCTTGCCTTCACCAGACCATGGACCCCGTAGTTTCTGGAACCTAAACAGTTCTTCAGAAATCCTCTGTACATCAAGGGATCCAGCGTGCCTTGACCAGGCCATGGACCCTGCAGTTTCTGGAATGTGAACATTTCTTCAGAACTCCGCTGTACCGCAATTGATCCAGGGTGCCTTGACCAGGTGACGGACCCCTCGATTTCTGGACCCTAAACAGTTTTTCAGAATTCCACTGTACAGAAAGGGATCCATCGTGCCTTGACTGGGCCACGGACCCCTCAATTTCTTTAACCGAAACAGTTTTTCAGAAATCCTCGGTACCGCAAGGAATCCGGCATGCCTTGACCAGGTCACGGACTGCTCGATTTCTGGAACCTAAACAGCTTTTCACAAATCCTCTGTACTGCAAGGGGTCCAGTGTGTCTTGGCCAGGCCACAGATCCCTCAATTTCTGCAACTTCAGCAGTTTTTCAGAAATCCTCTGAACTGCAAGCGATCTACCGTGACTTGACCAGGCCACGGACCCCTCGATTTCTGGAACCTAAACAGGTTTTCAGAAATCCTCTGTACTGCAAGGGATCCAGCGTGCCTTGACCAGGCCACACACAGCTTGATTTCAGGAACCTAAACAGTTTTTCAGGAATCCTTTGTACTGCAAGGGATAGAGCCTGCCTTGACCAGGCCATGGACCCTGCAATTTCTGGAACCCAAACAGTTCTTCAGAAATGCTGTGTACTGCAAGCGATCCAGCGTGCCTTGACCAGGCCATGGACCCCTCAATTTCTGGAACCCATGCAGTTCTTCTGAAATCCACTGTACTGCAAGGGATCCAGCGTGGCTTGACCAGGCCATGGACACTGCAGTTTCTGGAACCTAAATAGTTCTCCAGAAATCCTCTGTACTGCAAGGGATCCAGCTTGCCTTAAACAGGCCTCATACGACACAATTTCAGGAACCTGAACAATTCAGAAGTCCTCTGTGCTGCAAGTGATCCTGCGAGCTATGACCAGGCCGTGGTCCCCCGATCTCGCAATTTAAACTGTTTTCAGAAATCCTCTGTACCTAAGGATCCAGCTGCCTTGAAAAGGCCATGGACCCTTCGATTTCAAAAACGTAAACAGTTTTTCAGAAATCCTCTGTACCCCAAGGGAACCAGCGTACCTTGACCAGGAGACGGACCCCTCGATTTCTGGAACCTAAACAGCTTTACAGAAATCCTCTGAACTGCAAGGGATCTAGTGTGCCTTGAGCAGGCCACGGATCCCTCAATTTCTGGAACCTAAACAGTTTTTCAGGAATCCTGTGTACTGTAAAGGATCCAGTGTGCCTTGATGAGGCCATGGATCCCTCAATTTCTGGAACCAAAACATTTTATAGGAATCCTCTGTACAGCATGGGATCCTTTGTGCCTTGATCAAGCCACAGACCCCGTGGTTTCTGGAACTTAAACAGTTCTTCCGAAATCCTTTGTACTGCAAGAGATCCAGTGTGCCTTGACGAGGCCACGTACACCGCGATTTCTGGAACCTAAACAGTTTTTCAGAAATCCGCTGTACCACAATTGGTCCAATGTGCCTTCACCGGGTGATGGACCACTCAATTTCTGGAACCTAAACAATTTTTCAGAATTCCACTGTACAGCAAGGGATGCATCATGCCTTGACTAGGCCATGGACCCCTCGATTTCTGGAACTGAAACAGTTTTTCATGAATCCTCTGTATGTAAGGGGTCCATTGTGTCTTGACCAGGCCATGGACCCCGGGATTTCTGGAACCTAAACAGTTCTTCAGAAATCATCTGTACTGCAAGGCATCCAGCGTGCCATGACCAGGCCATGGTCCCCTCGATTTCAGGTACCGAAACTGTTTTTCAGAAATCCTCTCTACTGCAAGGGATCCAGCGTGCCTTGACCAGGCCGCAGACCCCTCGATTTCTGGAATGTAAACAGCTTTTCAGAAATCCTCTGTACTACAAGGGATCCAGCATGCCTTGACCAGGTATTGGACCCCTCGATTTCTGAAACCCAAACAGCTTTTCAGAAACCTCTGTACTGCACTGATCCAGCGTGCCTTGACCAGGCCACAGACCTGTCAATTTCAGAACTCAAACAGTTTTTCAGGAATCCTCTGAACCACAAGGGATCCAGCATGCCTTGACCGGGCCACAGACCCCTCGATTTCTGCAACTTAAGTAGTTTTTCAGAAATCCTCTGTACTGCAACGGATCTACCGTGCCTTGACCAGGCCATGGATCCCTCAATTTCTGGAACCGAAACTGTTTTTCAAAAATCATCTGTACCGCACGGGATGAAGCGTGCATTGACAAGCCACAGACAGCTCGATTTCAGGAACCTAAACAGTTTTTCAGGAATCCTGTGTACTCTAAGGGATCCAGCATGATGTGATGAGGCCACGGATCCCTCAGTTTCTGGAGCCAAAAGAGTTTTATTGGAATCCTCTGCACTGCATGGGATCCAGCATGCCTTGACCAGGGCATGGACCCTGCAGTTTTTGGAACCTAAACAGTTCTTCAGAAATCGTCTGTACTTCAAGGGATCCAGCATGCCATCACTAGGCCATGGACACCGTGGTATCTGGAACCTAAGAAGTTCTTCAGAAATCCTCTGTACTGCAAGGGGTCCAGTGTGCCTTGACCAGGCCATGGACCCCGCGATTTCTGGAACCCAAATAGTTCTTCAGAAATCCTGTGTACTGCAAGGGATCCTAGCATGCCTTGACCAGGCCATGTGACCCATGATTTCTTGAACCTTAACAGTTCTTCACAAATCCGGTGTACTGCAAAGGATCCAGCATGCCATGACCAAGCCATGAACCCCTGGATTTCTGGAATCTAAACAGCTTTTCAGAAATCCTCTGTGCTGCATGGGATCCAGTGTGCCTTGATCAGGCCATGGACACCTCGATTTCTGGAAGCTAAACAGTTTTTCAGAAATCCTCTGTACTGCAAGGGTTCCAGTCTGTCTTCACCAGGCCACAGACCCCTCAATTTCTGGAAGCTAAATAGTTCTTAAGAAATACTCTGTACTTCAAGGGATTCATCATGCCTTCACCAGGCCATGGACCCCTCGATATCTGGATCCTAAATAGTTCTTAAGAAATACTCTGTACTTCAAGGAATTCATTGTGTCTTCACCAGGCCATGAACCCCGTGGTTTCTGGAACCTAAATAGTTCTTCAGAAATCCTCTTTACTGCAAGGGATCCAGTGTGCCTTGACCAGGCCATGGACCCCTCGATTTTTGGAACCCAAACAGTTCTTCAGAAATCCTTTGTACTGTAAGGGATCTAGCGCACCTTGACAAGGCCACAGCCCCCACAATTTCTGGAACCTAAACAATTTTTCAGAAATCCTCTGTACTGCAAGGGATCCAGTGTGCCTTGACCAGGCTACAGACCCCACGATTTCTGGAACCTAAACAGCTTTTCTGAAATCCCCTGTACTGCAAAGGATCCAGCATGCCTTGACAAGGCCACGGACCTCTCAATCTCTGGAATCTAAACAGCTTTTCAGAAATCCTGTGCACTGCAAGGGATCCAGTGTGCATTGACCAGGCCACAGACCCCTCAATTTCTGGAACCCAAACAGTTTTTTAGAAATCCTCTGTACTTCATGGCATCCAGCGTGCCTTGCCCAGGCCAGGGACCCCATGGTTTCTTGAATCCAAACAGTTCTTCAGAAATCCTCTGCACTGCTAGGGATCCAGCATGCCTTGACCAGGCAATGGACCCGATGGTCTCTGGAACCTAAATAGTTCTTCAGACATTCTCTGTACAGTAAGGGATCCAGCATGCCTTGACAAGGCCATGGACCTTGCAGTTTCTGGAACTTAAACAGCTTTTCAGAAATCCTCTGTACTGCAAAGCATCCAGCATGCCTTCAGCTGGCCACAGACCCTGCGGTTTCTGGAATCTGAACAGTTCTTCAGAAATCCTCTGTACTGCAAGGGATCTAGCATACCTTCACCAGGACATTGGCACTGTGGTTTCTGGAACCTAAGCAGTTCTTCAGAAATCTGCTGTACTGCAAGGGATCCAGCTTGCCTTGACCATGCCATGGACCTCGCAAGTTCTGGAATTTCTATAGTTATTCAGAAATCAGCTCTACTGCAAGAGAAGCAGCGTGCCTTGATCAGGCCTTGGATCCAATGATTTCTGGAACCTAAGCAGTTTTTCAGAAATCCTCTGCACCACAATGGATCCAGCATGCCTTGACTAGGCCACGGACCACTCGATTTCTGGAACCAAAACAGCTTTTCAGAAATCCTCTGTACCACAGGGGATCCAGCATGCCTTAACGAGGCCATGGACCCCTCAATTTCTTGAACCTAAACAGTTTTTCAATAATCTTCTGTACTTCAAGGGATCCTGAATGCCTTGAGTAGTCCATGGACCACTTGACTTCTGGAACCGAAACAGCTTTTCAGGAATCCTCTGTACTGCAAGGGTCCAGAGTGCCTTGACCAGGCTACGGAATCTGTGATTTCTGGATCCTATACAGTTTTTCAGAAATCCTCTGTACTGCAAGGGATCCAGTGTGCCTTGCCCAGGCCATGGACCCCCCGATTTCTGGAACCTAAACAGTTCTTCAGAAATCCTCTGTACTGCAAGGGATCCAGCATGCCTTGACCAGGCCATGGACCCGCAGTTTCTGGAACCCTAACAGTTCTTCAGAAAACCACTGTACTGAAAGGGATCCAGCGTGCCTTGAGCAGGCCATGGACCCTGCAGTTTCTGGAACCTTAACAGTTCTTCAGGAATCCACTGTACGGCAAGGGATCCAGAGTGCCTTGACCAGGCCATGGACCCCGCAATTTCTGGAAGCTAAACCGCTTTTCAGAAATCCTCTGTACTTCAAGTGATCCAGCATGCCTTGACTGGGTGATGGACTCCTCGATTTCTGTAACCGAAACAGTTTTTCAGAAATCCTCAGTACCGCAAGGAATCCGGTGTGCCTTGACCAGGTCACGGACCCGTTGATTTCTGGAATGAAAACAGCTTTTCAGAAATCCTCTGTACTACAAGGGATCCAGCATGCCTTGGCCAGGCAATGGACCCCTTGATTTCTGAAACCTAAACTGCTTTTCAGAAATCCTCTGTACTACACTGGATCCAGCATGCCTTGACCAGGCCACGGACCTGTCGATTTCTGGAACCTAAACATTTCTTAAGAAATCCTCTGTACTTCAAGAGATCAAGCATGCCTTCACCAGGCCACGGACCCCGCGGTTTCTGGAACCTATGCAGTTCTTCAGAAATCCTCTGTACATCAAGGGATCCAGCGTGCCTTGACCAGGCCATGGACCCCACAGTTTCTGGAACCTGAACAGTTCTTTAGAACTCCGCTGTACCGCAATTGATCCAGGGTGCCTTGACCAGGTGACTGACCCCTCGATTTCTGGACCCTAAACAGTTTTTCAGAATTCCTCTGTACAGAAAGGGATCCATTGTGCCTTGACTGGGCCACGGACCCCTCGATTTCTGTAACCGAAACAGTTTTTCAGAAATCCTCGGTACCGCAAGGAATCCGGCGTGCCTTGACCAGGTCATGGACCGCTCGATTTCTGGAACCTAAACAGTTTTTCAGAAATCCTCTGTACTGTAAGGGATCTACCATGCCTTGACCAGGCCACAGACTCCCTCAATTTCTGGAACTGAAACAGTTTTTCTGAAATCATCTGTACCACAAGGGATGCAGCGTGCCTTGACCAGGCCACAATCAGCTCAATTTCAGGAACCTAAACAGTTTTTCAGGAATCCTGTGTACCATAAGGGTTCCAGCGTGCCTTGATGAGGCATCGAATCCCTCAATTGCTGGAACCAAAACAGTTTTATAGGAATCCTCGGTACTGCATGGGATCCAGCACGACTTGACCAGGGCATGGACCCCACAGTTTCTGTAACCTAAACAGTTCTTCAGAAATCCTCTGTACTTCAAGGGATCCAACATGCCATCACTAGGCCATGGACCCCGTGGTTTCTGGAACCTAAACAGTTTTTCAGAAATCTTCTGTACTGCAAGGGATCCAGCACGCCTTGACCAGGCCATGGACCCTGCAATTTCTGGAACCCAAACAGTTCTTCAGAAATGCTCTGTACTGCAAGGGATCCAGTGTGCCTTGACCAGTCCATGGACCCCGTGGTTTCTGGAACCTAAACAGTTCTTTTGAAATCCTCTCTACTGCAAGGGATCCAGTGTGTGTTGACCAGGCCATGGACCCCGCGATTTCTGGAAGCTAAACAGCTTTTCAGAAATCCTCTGTACTGCAAGAGATCTAGTGTGCCTTGACCAGGCCACAGACCCAGTGGTTTCTGGAACCTAAACAGCTTTTCAGAAGTCCTCTGTACTGCAGGGGATCCAGCATGGCTTGACCAGGCTATGGACTTTGTGATTTCTGGAAGTTCAACAGTTATTCAGAAATCCGCTGTACTGCAAGGGATCCAGCATGCCCTGACAAGGCCATGGACCCCTCAATTTCTGAAACCTAAACAGTTCTTCAGAAATCCTCTGTACTGCAAGGGATCCAGTGTGCCTTGACCAGGCCATGGACCCCGTGGTTTCTGGAACCTAAACAGTGTTTCAGAAATACTCTGTACTGCAAGGGATCCAGTGTGCCATGACCAGGCCACAGACTACTCAGTTTCTGCAACCTAAACAGTTCTTCAGATATCCTCTGTATTGCAAGGGATCCAGTGTGCCTTGACTAGGCCACCGGCCCCATGGTTTCTGGAATCTAAACAGTTCTACAGAAATCTTCTGTACTGCAAGGGATCCAGTGTGCCTTGACCAGGCCACAGACCCCACGATTTCTAGATCCTAAACAGCTTTTCAGAAATCCTCAGTACCGCAAGGGATCCACTTTGCCTTGAAAAGGCCATGGACCCCTTGATTTGTGGAACCTAAACAGCTTTTCAGAAATCGTCTGTACTGCATGGGATACAGCATGCCCTGATCAGGCCACGGATCCCTCAATTTCTGGATCCTAAACAGTTTTTCAGAAATCCTCTGTACTGCAAGGGATCAAGTGTGCCTTGACCAGGCCACGGACCCCACGATTCTGGAACCTAAACAGCTTTTCAGAAATCCTCTGTACTGCAAGGGATCCAGTGTGCCTTGACCAGGTGACAGACCCCACAATTTTTGGAACCTAAGCAGCTTTTCAGAAATCCACTGTACTGCAAGGGGTCCAGCGTGCCTTGACCAGGCCATGGACTCCGCGATTTCTGAAGCCTAAACAGTTCTTCAGATGTCTGCTGTACTGCAAGGGATGCTGCGTGCCTTGACCAGTCCATGGAACCCTCATTTTATGGAATCTAAACAGTTTTGCAGAAATTCGCTGAACTGCATGAGATCCAGTGTGGCTTGACCAGGCCACGGACCCCTCAATTTCTGGAAAGTAAACAGCTTTTCAGAAATCCTGTGTACTACAAGGGATCCAGGGTGCCTTGACCTGGCCACAGAGCCCACGATTTCTGGAACCTATATAGCTTTTCAGAAATCCTGTGTACTGCAAGGGATCCACTTTGCCTTGACCAGGCCATGGACCCCGTGATTTCTGGAACATAAACAGCTTTTCAGAAATACTCTGTACTGCACGGGATCCAGCATGCCTTGACCAGGCCATGAACCCTGCAATTTCTGGAACCTAAAAAGATCTTCTGAAATCCACTGTACTACTAGAGAATCCAGCGTGCCTTGATCAGGCCACAGACCCCGCAATTTCTGGAACCTAAACAGTTCATCAGAACTCTGCTGTACTGCAAGGGATCCTGTGTGACTGACCAAACCACGGACCCCTCAATATTTGGAACATAAGCAGCTTTTCAGAAATCCTCTGTACCGCAAGGGATCCATCATGACTTGGCCAGACCACGGACTGCTCGATTTCTGTAACCTAAACAGCTTTTCAGGAATCCTCTGTACTGCAAGGGATTCATCGTGCCATGAAAACATCATGGACCCCACAGTTTCTGGAACCTAAGTTGTTCTTCAGAAATCCACAGTACTGCAAATTGTCCAGCATGCCTTGACAAGGCCACGGACAATGTGGTTTCTGGAACCTAATCAGTTTTTCAGAATTACTCTTTACCCCAAGGAATCCAGCATGCCTTGACCAGGCTTCAGACCCCTCAATTTCAGGAACCTAAACAGCTTTTCAGAAACCTTCTGTAGTGCAAGGGATCCAGTGAGCCTTGACCAGGCTATGGACCCCACGATTTCTGGAACCTAAACAGCTTTTCAGAAATCCTCTTTACTGCAAGGGATCCAGCGTGCCTTGGCTAGGCAATGGACCACTCATTTTCTGGAACCTAAACAGCTTTTCAGAAATCCTCTGTTCTGCAAGGGATCCAGTGTGCCTTCACCAGACACAAACCCCATGGTTTCGGGAACCTAAGCAGTTCTACAGAAATCCTCTGTACTGCAAGGGATCTAGCATGCCTTGACCAGCCACAGACCCGATGATTTCTGGAACCTAAACAGCTTTTCAAAAATCCTGTGTACTGCAAGGGATCCCATGTGCCTTGACCAGGCCACGGACACCGCAATTTCTGGAACCTAAACAGCTTTTCAGAAATCCTCTGTACTGCATGGGATCCAGCGGGCCTCGACCAGGCCACGGACCTGCAATATCTGGAACCTAAACAGCATTTCAGAAATCCTGTGTACTGCAAGGGATCCAGTGTGACTTGACCATGCCATGCACCCCTTGATTTCTGGAACCTAAACAGTTCTTCCAAAAACCTCTCTACTGCAAGGGATCCAGCATGCCTTGACCAGGCCATGGACCCCCATGATTTCTGGAACTTCAATAGTTATTGAGAAATCCGCTGTACTGCAAGGAATCCAGCATGCCTTGACCAGGCCATGACCCTGTGATTTCAGAAATGTTAACAGCTTTTCAGAAATTCTCTGTACTGCAAGAGATCCTCTTTGCCTTGACCAGGCCATGGAATCCATGATTTCTGGAACCTAAACAGCTTTTCAGAAATTCTCTGTACTGCAAGGCATCCAACGTGCCTTGACCGGGCCACAGACCCCTCAATTTCTGGAACCTAAACAGCTTTTCAGAAATCCGCTGTAGTGCAAGAGATCCATCATGCCTTGACCAGGCCATGGAATCCACGATTTCTGGAACCTAAACAGTTTTTCAGAATTACTCTGTACCCCAAGGGATCCACCGTGCCTTGCCCAGGCTTCAGACCCCTCTTGATTTCTGGAACCTAAACAGCTTTTCAGAAATCCTCTGTAGTGCAAGATATCCAGTGTGCCTTGACCAGGGCATGGACCCCATGATTTCTGGAATCTAAACAGCTTTTCAGAAATCCTCTGTACTGCCTGCAAGGGATCCAGTGTGCCTTCACCAGGCCATGTACCCCACGATATCTGGATTCTAAACAGCTTTTCATAAATACTCTGTACTGCAAGGGGATCCTGCATGCCTTGACCAGTCCATGTAACCCTCAATTTCTGGAACCTAAACAGTTTTTCAGAAATACTCTGTACTGCAAGGGATCCAACATGCCTTGACCAGGCCATGGACCCCTCAATTTCTGGAACCTCAACAGTTTTGCAGAAATCCTCTGTAGTGCAAGGGAACCATTGTGCCTTGACCGGGCCATGGACTCCTTGATTTTTGGAATCTAGACAGCTTTTCAGAACTCCTCTATGCCACAAGGGATCCAGCGTGCTTTGGCCAGGCCATGGACCACTCAATTTCTGGAAGCTAAACAGCTTTTCAGAAATCTTCTGTACTGCGAGGGATCCAGCATGCCATGTCCAGGCCACAGACCCCGTGGTTTCTGGAACCTTAACAGTTCTACAGAAATACTTTGTACTGCAAGGGATCCAGTGTGCCTTGACCAGGCCATGAACTCCGTGATTTCTGGAACCTAAACAGCTTTTCAGAAATCCTCTGCACTGCAAGGGATCAAGTGTGCCTTAACCAGGCCATGGACCCTCCGTTTTCTGGAACCTAAACAGCTTTTCAGAAATCCACAGCACTGCAAGGGATCCAGTGTGCCTTGACCAGCCCTTGTACCCAGCGGTTTCTGGAACCTAAACAGTTCTTCAGAAATCTTCTGCACTGCAAGGGATCCAGCATGTCTTAACCAGTCCAAAGACCCCATGGTTTCTGGAACCTAAACAGTTCTTCAGAAATCTGCTGTACTTCAAGGGATCCAGCTTGCCTTGACCAGGCCACAGACACCACGGTTTCTAAATCCTAAACAGTTCTTCAGAAATCATCTGAACCACAAGGCATCCAGTTTGCTTTCACCTGGCCACAGACCCCACAGTTTCAGGTACCTAAACAGTTCTTCAGAAATCCTCTGTACTGCATGGGATCCAGCATGCCTTCACCAGGCCATGGACACCGTGGTTTCTGGAACCTAAACAGTTCTTCAGAAATCCACTGTACTGCAAGGGATCCAGCGTGGCTTGACTAGGCCATGGACCCCATGATTTCTGGAACCTAAGCAGTTCTTATGAAATCCTCTGTACTTCAAGGGATCCAGCGTGCCTTGACCGGGCCACAGACCCACGCAATTTCCAGAACCTAAACAGTTCTTCAGAAATCCTCTGTTCTGCAAAGGATCCAGTGTGCCTTGACCAGGATATGGACCCCGCAATTTCTGGAACCTTAACAGCTTTTCAGAAATCCTGTGTACTGCAAGGGATCCAGCATGCCTTGGCTAGACCATGGACCTCTCAACTCCTGGAACCTAAACAGCTTTTCAGAAATCCTCTGTAATGCAAGGGATCCAGCATGCCATGATCAGGCCATGGACTCCTCGATTTCTGGAATCTAAACAGCTTTTCAGGAATCCTCTGTACTGCAAGGGATCCATGATGCCTTGACCAGGCCACAGACCCCGCAGTTTCTGGAACCTAAAGAGTTCTTCAGAAATCCACAGTACTGCAAGATATCCAGTATGCCTTGACCAGGCCATGGACCCCATGGTTTCTGGAACCTAAACAGTTTTTTCTGAAATACTCTGTACCTCAAAGGATCCAGCATGAGGTGAGCAGGCTTTGGATCCCTCAATTTCTTGAACCTCAACAGCTTTTCAGAAATCCTCTGTACTACAAGGGATCCAGTGTGCCATGACCTGGCCAAGGACCCCATGATTTCTGGAACCTAAACAGCTTATCAGAAATCCTCTGTACTGCAAGGGGTCCAGTGTGCCTTGACAAAGCCATGGACCCCTCGATTTCTGGAAACCTAAACAGTTCTTTAGAAATCCTCTGTACTGCAAGGGATCCAGTGTGCCTTGACCAGGCCATGGACCACTCGGTTTCTGGAACCCAAACAGTTCTTCAGAAATCTGCTATACAACTGATACAGCATGCCTTGACCAGGCCACAGACCCCATGGTTTCTGGAACCTAAACAGTTCTACAGAAATCCTCTGTACTGCAAGGGATCCAGCGTGCCTTGACCTGGCCATGGACCCCGTGATTTCTGGAACCTAAACAGCTTTTCAGAAATCCTCTCAACTGCTAGGGATCCAGTGTGCCTTGACCAGGCCATGGACCCCATGATTTCTGGAAGATAAACAGCATTTCAGAAGTCCTCTGTACTGCAAGGGATCCAGTGTGCCTTGACCAGGCCATGGACCCTTGATTTCTGGAACCTAAACAGTTCTTCCGAACTCCTCTCTACTGCAAGGGATCCAGCATGTGTTGACCAGGCCATGGACCCCGTGATTTCTGGATGCTAAACAGCTTTTCAGAAATCCTCTGTACTGCAAGGGATCTAGTGTGCCTTGACCAGGCCACAGACCCTGCAATTTCTGGAACCTAAACAGCTTTTCAGAAATTCTCTGTACTGCAAGGGATCAAGTGTGCCTTAACCTGCCCATGGACCCTCTGGTTTCTGAAACCTAAACAGTTCTTCAGAAATCCACAGCACTTCAAGGGATCCAGTGTGCCTTGACCAGGCCTTGTACCCCGCAGTCTCTGGAACCTAAACAGTTCTTCAGAAATCTTCTATACTGCAAGGGATCCAGTGTTCCTTAACCAGGCCATGGACCCCATGGTTTCTAAAACCTAAACAGTTCTTCAGAAATCATCTGTACCACAAGGCATCCAGTATGCTTTCACCTGGCCACAGATCCCACAGTTTCTGGAACCTAAACAGTTCTTCAGAAATCCTCTGTACTGCATGGGATCCAGCATGCCTTCACCAGGCCAAGGACACCGCGGTTTCTGGAACCTAAACAGTTCTTCAGAAATCCACTGTACTGCAAGGGATCCAACATGGCTTGACTAGGCCATGGACCCCGTGATATCTGGAACCTAAGCAGTTCTTCTGAAATCCTCTGTACTTCAAGGGATCCAGCGTGCCTTGACCGGACCACAGACCCCACAATTTCTAGAACCTAAACAGTTCTTCAGAAATCCTCTATACTGCAAGGGATCCAGTGTGCCTTGACCAGGATATGGACCCCGTGATTTCTGGAACCTTAACAGCTTTTCAGAAATCCTGTGTACTGCAAGGGATCCAGCATGCCTTGGCCAGACCATGGACCTCTCAATTCCTGGAACCTAAATGGCTTTTCAGAAATCCTCTGCAATGCAAGGGATCCAGCGGGCCATGACCAGGCCATGGACTCCTCGATTTCTGGAATCTAAACAGCTTTTCAGAAATCCTCTGTACTGCAAGGGGATCCATCGTGCCTTGACCAGGCCATGGACCCCACAGTTTCTGGAACCTAAAGAGTTCTTCAAAAATCCACAGTACCGCAAGATATCCAGTATGCCTTGACCAGGCCATGGACCTCATGGTTTCTGGAACCTTAACAGTTTTTTCTGAATTACTCTGTACCGCAAGGGAGCCTGCATGAGGTGAGCAGGCTTTGGACCCCTCGATTTCTTGAACCTCAACAGCTTTTCAGAAATCCTCTGTACTCCAAGGGATCGAGTGTGCCGTGACCTGGCCAAGGACCCCATGATTTCTGGAACCTAAACAGCTTATCAGAAATCCTCTGTACTGCAAGGGGTCCAGTGTGCCTTGACCAGGCTATGGACCCATTTATTTCTGGAATCTAAACAGCTTTTCAGGAATCCTCTGTACTGCAAGGGATCCAGTGTGCCTTGACCAGGCCACGGTCTCCATAATTTCTGGAACCTAAACACCTTTTCAGAAATCCTCTGTTCTGGAAAGTATACAGTTTGCCTTGACCAGGCCATGGTCCCCATGATTTTTGGAACCTAAACAGCTTTACAGAAATCCTCTTTACTACAAGGTATCTATCATGCCTTGACCAGGCCACAGACCCCTCAATTTCTGGAACCTAAACAGCTTTTAAGAAATCTTCTGTACTGCAAGGGATCCAGTGTGCCTTGACCTGGCTATGGACCCCTTGATTTCTGGAACCTAAACAGTTCTTCTGAAATCCTCTCTACTGCAAGGGATCCAGCATGCCTTGACCAGGTCATGGACCCCATGATTTTTGGAACCTAAACAGTTCTTCCAAAATCCTCTCTATTGCAAGGGATCCAGCAATCCTTGACCAGGTCTTGGACCCCGTGATTTCTGGATCTTCCACAGTTATTCAGAAATCCTCTGTACTGCAAAGGATGCAATGTGCCTTTTCCAGGCTGCAGACCCCGTTGTTTCTTGAACCTAAACAGCTTTTAAGAAATCCTCTGTACTGCAAGGGATTCAGTGTGCCTTGACCAGAAACATAGAAACATAGACTTTGACAGCAGATAAGGACCGCTAGGCCCATCTAGTCTGCCCATTTCCCTACCTACAGGATAGGCCGCAGATCCTAGTTAACCAACAGCCTTTATCTTCCTGCCCCCCACAAGAATTGCCTTATGTCTGTCCCATGCATTTTTGAATTCTCCCACAGTTTTAGACCCCACAACTTCCTCAGGAAGGCTGTTCCATGCATCCACTACCCTCTCTGTGAAATAATACTTCCTCACATTGCCCCTGAACTGCCCTCCTTCTATCTTTAAATTGTGTCCCCTTGTTCTTGCAAGTCTCTTTTTTCTGAAAGATGCTACCCTCTTGGACTTTGTTGATTCCCTTGAGGTACTTGAAAGTTTCTATCATGTCCCCCCTCTCCCTTCTTTCCTCAAGGGTATACATATTAAGCTCCTTTAGTCTCTCCTCATATGGCTTCTCTTGCAGACCCTGCACCATTTTAGTTGCCCTCCTCTGGACTGCCTCTATCCTGTCTATGTCCTTGCGGAGATGGGGTCTCCAGAACTGGACACAGTATTCCAGATGGGGTCTCACCAACTGTCTGTACAGAGGGATAACAACTTCCTGTTTTCTGCTGCTGATGCCTCTCCCTATACATCACAGTATACCCCCGGCCCTCCCTACTGCCTTCTCACATTGCTTGCTAACCTTAAGGTCATCTGATATGATTACCCCCCAGGTCCCTTTCCTGTTATGTTGTTGTTACTACCTCCCCACCCATTGTGTATTCTTCCCCTGGGTTCTTGTTTCCCAGGTGCATTATTTTGCACTTTTTTGCATTGAATCCTAGCTGACCATTCCTCCAACCTTGCCAAGTCCCTTTTCATCCTTTCCATGCCTCCTTGTGTATCAACCCTGTTGCAGATCTTTGTGTCATCTGCAAAAAGGCATACTTTTCCTTCCAGTCCCTCTGCAATGTCACTGATGAAGGCATTAAAAAGGACCGGACCCAATATTGAACCCTGTGGTACCCCACTAGTAACCGCCCTTTCTTCAGAGTGGACTCCATTTACAATTACCTTCTGTGTCCTGTTGTCCAGCCAATGTTTTACCCAGGCTACCACCCTGGGACCCACTCCCAGGCTGGTTAATTTGACTATCAATCTTTTGTGTGGGACTGTGTCAAATGCCTTGCTAAAGTCTAGGTAGGCCATGTCCACAGCCCCTCCCTGGTCTACTACTTTGGTCACCCAGTCAAAGAAATCTATTAGATTTGTCTGACATGACCTTTCCACTGTGAACCCATGCTGCCTTGGGTCCTGTACCCCACTGGCCTCTAGGTACTCAACTATTCTTTCCTTCAGAAGTGACTCCATCACTTTCCCTACCACAGAGGTCAGACTGACAGGTCTGTAGTTTCCTGCCTCTGTCTTGGTCCCACTTTTGTGAAGGGGAATCACATCCGCCTTCCTCCAGTCCTCGGGTACCACACCATCCTCCCATGATTTATTAAAAAGAGTAGCCAGTGGTTTCACTAGTTCCTGCCTTAATTCTTTTAGAATTCTGGGGTGAATTCCATCAGGACCCATTGCTTTGTCCACCTTCAGTTTTAGGAGTTCTTGCAGAACCCTTTCTTCTGTGAAAGGACTGGGATCGACCCTCTATCAAGAGTGCTTCTGTTAATTGGATTAGGCACTTCCTCCCTCTCTTTAGGAATACTGAGCAGAAATATTCATTCAGTATTCCTGCTTTTCACTGTCCCCTCTGCCCACCCACTGCTCATTCTATTCAGCCTCACTATCCTCTCTTTGTCTTTCTACGCTGCTGATGTACCTATAAAAGGTTTTATCCCCTCTTAACTGAGTTGGCTATCTTTTCCTCAGTTTGGGCCTTTGCTATTCTGACTTCCCCTCCTGCTTCTTTCTGCCTTAATTGGTACAGCTCTCTGTCCTGCTCCTTCTGTGTTTCCTTATACTTCCAGAATGCTATCTTTTCTTCCTGACTTTCACAGCCACCTCACTTGAGAACCATAGTGGCTTTTTCTTTCATTTTGATTTGTTTGTTTGTTTCACAACAGGCTTGTTGCCTCTGTGATGGCAGTTTTGATAATTCCCCATTGTTGCTCCACACCTCCTTCTAGCCTGTTTGCTAGTGCTTTTCTGAGGCACTCTCCCTCTTGTTAAAGTCAGCCCTCCTAAAGTTCAGTACCCTCACTTTTGTATGGCTTGACTCTGTAGCTGAGTTTAATGTGAACCACACTGTTTGATGGTCACTTGTCCCCAGATGGCAACCTACTTCTAGATTTGAGATCCTCTCACTGCCCCCGTTTGAGAGTACGAGGTCTAAGATTGCTCCCTCATGAGTGGGTTCCGAAACTAGCTGTCTAATGCCTGCCACCTGTAGGGCGTCAAGAATGGCCCTGCTCTTGGATGTGGCTGCAGCAAATGTGCTCCAGTTAACATCTGGCATATTCAGGTCTCTCATCAACAGTATCTCCCCTTTCTCTGCCATTTTAAGAATTCCTTCCATCATATCCTTGTCCATTCCTTCCCCCGACATGGGAGTCTGTACACAACCCCTGTGTGGATTGTGGTGCCCTTTCCAGTCTCCAAGGTGACCCACAGTGCCTCCTCTCCTCCCTGTTTACTCTTTTGTTCAGTTGCTTTTATCCCTTCCTTTACATAGAGAGCCCCCCACCAGGAGTTGTTTCCTTCCCCTGCAGGGTCCCCTGCCACCCTCCTGTGGGTCTCCTTTGTGGAGGTTCCCAGCATCCTCCTTGGTCTCCACTGTAGGTGCCTCCATAGAGGAACCACACTTTGCCAGAATGGCATAGGAATTGTGGAGAGGTACAACTGGAGGGATGTGCCTCTGTTCCACCACCCTCACCCTCCCTGAGCCCACTGTGGTCCAACCGCTCCTCTTTCTTGGCAACCTCTGAGGCAACGGCAGTGGCACTGGTGGTCCCTGGATGGAAGAGGAGGTCCCACAAATCCTGGCCAACTCAGCCTGGAGATGAGCAACCTCCTCCCTCAGCCCAGAGAGGTGCCTGCTGATGGGACAACACCGCATCCTCCAGAATATCTCCCGGAAGACTGCTGCTCCACAGCCACTGCACTGCACCACTCCAATCATGTCTTATTTCTGACCCCTTAACTGTTTGCAATCCTTACTCTTTCGTCTGTTTTTTTCTCTCTCTCCTTACTTTCTGCCTGTGTGCCCTTTAAGCTCCTGATTGTCCTGTTCTGAGACAAGAATATCCTATATTTCTCAGTAGACCACTTACTTGTTCAGAGGCAGACCTCCAGCAGCTAGAGGGGGCCGGAGAGCTACTCTTGCCTCTTCTAGGATGGTGGGTCCTTGGTGATTCTCTGATCACTCACTTCCTGCCCCTAAACAGGAAGTTCCTGTTGTCAGTCAAATCCTGTGCCTATAAAAATAGAACTAGCTTTGGGTGGGGGTGGAGGGAGGGAAGGAGGCAATATAGTCCCAGCAGAGAAGTTCAGTCACACAGCAGTCCTTTTCTTGGTGTCTTCTGCCAAGCTATTAGCAGAATCTTTCTAAGGCAGTCTTTAAATGTAGCTTCCTTCTAGCTAAGCCACTCCCTACTTACCAGATCTTTCTACAAGTAATTTAAACCTCACAGCAGTTAAGTCCTTTCAGTCACCTGAGATTTACACCTAGATGACTTTTCAGTTACCCATTCAGTTCAGTTAACCCAAACACACACTTTTTTTGTTTTTGTTTTGTATGTTAGTTTTTTACCCTAAATTAAAGGTCCAAATACAAAAGTTCTTCTACTTTAGTCCCAGCAGAGAAGTTCAGTCACACAGCAGTCCTTTCTCTTGGTGTCTTCTGCCAAGCTATCAGGCCCCGGACCCCTCGATTTCTGGAACCTAAACAATTCTTCAGATATCCGCTGTACTGCAAAGAATTCAGCATGCCTTGACCAGGCCACAGACCCCACGATTTTTCAGATATCCGCTGTACTGCAAAGAATTCAGCATGCCTTGACCAGGCCACAGACCCCACGATTTCTGGACCCTAAACAGTTCTTCAGAAATCTGATGTACTGCAAGGCATCCTGTGTGGCTTGACCTGTCCATGGCCCCTCAATTTATGGAACCTATACAGTTTTTCAGAAATCTGCTGCACTGCATGAGATCCAGCATGCCCTGACAAGGCCACGGACCCCTCGATTTCTGGAACCTAAACAGCTTTTCAGCAATCCTCTGTATTGCAAGGGATCCAGCATGCCTTGGCCAGACCACGGACTGCTCGATTCCGGGAACCTAAACAGTTTTTCAGAAATCCTCTGTACTGCAAGGGATCCAGCATGCATTCACCAATCCACAGACCCCGCGGTTTCTGGAAGCTAAACAGTTCTTCAGAAATCCTCTGTACTGCAAGGGATCTAGCATGCCTTGACCAGGCCATGGACCCTGTGGTTTCTGGAACCTAAACAATTCTTCAGACATCCTCTGTACTGCAAGGGATCCTGTGTGCCTTTACCAGGGCATGGACCCTCTGGTTTCTGGAACCTAACCAGTTCTTCAGAAATCCTCTGTTCTGCACGGGATCTAGCATGCCTTGACCAAGCCATGGACCACACAAATTCTGGAACCTAACCAGTTCTTCAGAAATCCTCAGTACTGCAATGGGTCCAGCATGCCTTGACCAGGACATGGACCCCTCAATTTCTGGAATCCAAACAGTTTTTCAGGAATCCTCTGTACTGCAAGGGATCCACCATGCCATGACCAGGCCATGGACCCCTCAATTTCTGGAACCTAAACAGTTTTTCAGAAATCCTCACTACCGCAAGGTATCGAGCATGCCTTGACCAGGCCACGGACCCCTCGATTTCTGGAAGCTAAACAGTTTTTCAGAAATCTTCTGTTCCGCACAGGATCCAGCGTCCCTTGTCCAGGCCACGGACCCCTCAATTTCTGCAATCTAAACAGCTTTTAAGAAATCCTTTGTACCCCCAAGGGATCCAGCGTGCCCTTCACCAGGCCATGGACCCCTCAATTTCTGGAACCAAACATCTTTTCAGAAATCCTCAGTATCGCAAGGGATCCAGCGTGCCTTGACCATGCAATGGACCCCTTGATTTCTGCAACCTACACAGTTTTTCAGGAATCCTGTCTACTGCAAGGGATCCAGCGTGCCTTAACTAGGCCATGGACCCCTCAACTTCTGGAACCTAAATAGTTTTTCAGCAATCCTCAGTACTGCAAGGGACCCAGCATGCCTAGACCAGGCCACAGGCCCCACAATTTCAGGAACCTAAACAGCTTTTCAGAAATCCTGTGTACCACAAGGGATCCAGCATTCCTTGACCAGACCATGGACCCCTTGATTTCTGGAACCTAAACAGCTTTTTAGAAATCCCTTGTACTGCAAGTGATCCAGCATGCCTTGACCAGGTCATGGACCCCTTGGTTTCTTGAACCTAAACAGCTTTTAAGAAATCCTCTGTACTGCAAGGGATCTAGTGTGCCTTGACCAGACTATAGAGCCCTCAATTTCTGGAACCTAAACAGTTCTTCAGAAATCCTCTGTACTACAAGGTATCATGTGTGCCTTGACCAGGCCATGGACCCTGCAGTTTCTGGAACCTAAACAGTTCTTCAGAAATCCGCTGTACTGCAGGTGATCCAGCGTGCCTTGACCAGGCCATGGTACCCTAGATTTATGGAACCTAAACAGCTTTTCAGAAATCCTCTGTACTGCAAGGGATCCAGCGTGCTTTTACCAGGCCATGGGCCCCTCGATTTCTGGAATACAAACAGTTTTTCAGGAATCCTCTGTACTGCACGGGATTCAGCGTGCCTTCACCAGGCCATGGATCTCTCGATTTCTGGAACCCAAACAGTTCTTAATAAATCCTCTGTACTGTACAGGATCCAGTGTGCCTTGACTTGTGGATTAAAAGGTGGGCCTTTTTTTTTTTTTAAACTTAAATTAGCTTCCAAATCTCGACAGTCACCAGGCTCATAGCGGAGCTTACACTGGAGCAGGATCACCTTGGCTTGCTGCACAAGGCTTAAAGCTTCATAGCTGCTGGGCTTCAAGGCTTCAAGACTTAAAATTGTCTGGTGTGCAGTCTCACCACTTCATTTCATAGACCAGGTAAAATTTAACATTGCTTGTTCGTCTTTCAGATGAGACGTTAAACCGAGGTCCCATCTGCCTGGATTGGTGGTAGTTCAGGTGGATGTTAAAGATCCCATGGCACTTATTGAAAAGTGTAGGGGAATTTCCCTGGTGTCCTTTCCAAATTTCTCTCATTCACTAAAAATACCACAAACAGCTTAATCTAGTTTAAGGTCAGTTGGCATTCATCTGTATCCCCCTCCCCCGGGTCATGCCTGAAAATATGCAGGATTTGTCTAGTGCCCTTACCTGGTCAAGAAAAAAAAAAGAAAAGAAAAAAAAAGCATAAAACAGCATGAAGGAGTGCAGGTTGTTAGTACAAAGAGGAAGAAATAAGACAAAAGGATGCTGAACCCTCTCTCCTAGTATGGCAACAATGACATACATTGTATTGGGTAGAGGAAAGCGTTTCAGTGACCCTGTACCACTTGCTCCTCTGAGGTAATCTGCAGTAGAACGTGGGCATTGACGACAACGCGCATGCAATCCTTCAGCTCCACATTCCATCTCAATAATTAGTAAGATAATAAAAACATTTCCTGGGTGTTATATCTGTTACACTAACACTACAGCTAATGCTAGAGCTTATGCTTACATTAAAACTAATATTTATAGTACAGTTTGCGCTTATGCAACAGCTAATGCTTATGCTACAGCTTACGCGTATGCTACAACTTATGCTAACACTACAGCTAACGTTACAGCTAATGCTGCTGCATTCACTAATGCTACATCTTACGCTAATGCTACACTTATGCTAATGCAACACCTAAGAAACAGTAGTGCTACAGCTAAGCTAATGCCAATGCTACAGCTAATGCCAATGCTACAGCTAAGCTAATGCTACAGCTATACTTTTGCCACAGCTATGCTAATGCCACAGCTATGCTGAGGCTACAACAAATCTAACACTACATCTGTGCTAATGCTACAACTACACTAACAGATGTAACACCCAGGACATTTTTTTTAAACTATTAGTTTACAATAGACATACAGACATAAGTGTCCGGAGACAGTACATAAGGATAAGACAGAAAGGAAATACACAGGAAGGTGCCACACCTCATAATACACACAATTTAAAATGAATACTTTGTACTGTTTCAATTAGATACAGCTTTAGGAGGCTATCAGTAAAAACAACTTAATCAAAAATAGTCCCATGTATATATTGCTGTTGTTTAAGCCTATGAGCTGCATTATACAGTCTGATGATTTAGAAGTCCATATGGCTTACAAACATCTTCTCTCTCTCCTGAGATAAAGACAAAAAACATGTAGAAACAATTTAGGTACCTTATAGGTAACAACCACTATAAATGTCTAAACAAACCATCCTCTCCTGTACTAATATCTGACTCTCTGGCAACTTTGACATGCGCAAACTGAAATGGTTATAAAAATATTGTTCAGTGGCAATAAGTACCCCTTAAACCCCATCAACAGCATGGAAAGTAAACTTTTCTGCACCCAGACTTGAGCATAAATTAAAACAGGTATCTTAAGACATTTGTACAGGAAGCCTTACTGGCTTAATAAATCCCCATAGAATAAACACATTTATTAAATGTTCTGGAACCTAAACAGTTTTTCAGAAATCCTCTATACTGCAAGGGATCCAGCGTGCCTTGATCAGACCATGATCCCCTCAATTTCTGGAGCCTAAACAGCTTTTCAGAAATCCTGTGTACCGCAAGGGATCCAGCATGCCTTGACCAGGCCACGGACCCCTCGATTTCTGGAACCTAAACAGCTTTTTAGAAATCCCTTGTATTGCAAGGAATCCAGCATGCCTTGACCAGGCCATGGACCCCACGGTTTCTGGAACCTAAACAGTTCTTCAGAAATCCCCAGTACTGCAAGGGGTCCAGCGTGCCTTCAACAAGCCACAGACCCCGCAGTTTCTGGAACCTAAACAGTTCTCCAGAAATCCCGTCTACTGTAAGGGATCCAGCATGCCTTGACCTGGCCATGGACCCCTCGATTTCTGGAACCTAAACAGTTTCTCAGGAATCCTCTGTACTGCAAGGGATCCAGCATGCCTTGACCAGGCCACAGACCCCTCGATTTTTGGCAGCTAAACAGTTTTTCAGAAATCGTCTGTTCTGCACGAGATCCAGCGTGCCTTGATCAGGTGATGGACCCCTCTATTTCTGCAACCAAAACAGCTTTTCAGAAATCCTCTGTACCCAAAGGGATCTAGCGTTCCTTCACCAGGCCATGGACCCCTCGATTTCTGGAACCTAAACAGCTTTTCAGGAATCCTCTGTACTGCAAGGGAACCAGTGTGCCTTGACCAGGCCAAGGACCCCTCGATTTCTGGAACCTAAACAGTTTTTCAGAAATCCTCTGTACTGCAAGGGATCCAGCGTGCCTTGACCAGGCCATGGACCCCTTGATTTTTGGAACCTACATAGTTTTTTCAGGAATCCTCTCTACTGCAAAAGATCCAGAGTGCCTTAACCAGGCCATGGACCCCTCAACTTCTGGAACCTAAGCAGTTTTTCAGGAATCCTCTGTACCACAAGGGATCCAGCATGCCTTGACCAGGCCATGAACACTGTGGTTTCTGGAACCTAAACAGTTCTTCAGAAATCCTCTGTACTGCAAGGGATCCAGTTTGTCTTGACCTGGCCATGGACACTGTGGTTTCTGGAACCTAAACAGTTCTTCAGAAATCTGCTATACTGCAGGGGATCCAGCGTGCCTTGAGCAGGCCATGGCACCCTATATTTATGGAACCTAAACAGGTTTTCAGAAATCCTCTGTACTGCAAGGGATCCAGCGTTCCTTGACCACGCCACGGATGCAGCGATTTCTGGAACCTAAACATTTCTTCAGAAATCTGCTGTACTGCAAGGGATCCAGCGTGCCTTGACCTGTGGATTAAAAGACAGGCCTTTTTTTTTTTAAAGTTAAATTAGCTGCCAAGGCTCGACAGTCACCAGGCTCATAGTGGAAGTTACACTGGAGCAAGATCGCCTTGGCTTGCTGCACAAGGCTTCAAGCTTCGTAGCTGCTGGGCTTCAAGGCTTCAATACTTAAAATTGTCTGGTGTGCAGTCTCACCACCTCATTTCATAGACCAGGTAAAATTTAACAATGTTTGTTCATCTTTCGGATGAAACGTTAAACCGAGGTCCCATCTGCCTGGATTGGTGGTAGTTGTTAAAGATCCCATGGCACTTATCGAAAAGAGTAGGGGAATTTCCCTGGTGTCCTGGCCAAATTTCTCTCATTCACTAAAAATAAATTAATCTAGTTCAAGGTCAGTTGGCATTCATCTGTATCCCCCTCCCCCGGGTCATGCCTGAAAATAGGCAGGGTTTGTCTAGTGCACTTACCCAGTCAAGAAAAAAAAGGAAAAAAAAAAGCATAAAACAGCATGAAGGAGTGCAGGTTGTCAGCACAAAGAGGATGAAATAAGAGACAAGGATGCTGAACCCTCTCTCCTAGTATGGCAACAATGACATACATTTTATTGGGTAGAGGAAAGTGTTTCAGTGACCCTGTACCACTTGTTCCTCTGAGGTCCTCTGCAGTAGAATGTGGGCTTTGACACCAACCAGCATGCAATCCTCCAGCTCCACATTCCATCTCAATAATTAGTAAGATAATAAAAACATTTCCTGGGTGTTAAATCTGTTAAATTAACACTACAGCTAATGCTAGAGCTTATGCTTACATTAAAACTAATGTTTATAGTACAGTTTGCGCTTATGCTACAGCTCGTGCTTATGCTACAGCTCGTGCTTATGCTACAGCTTACTCTTGCACTAAACCTAATGCTTCAGCTTATGCTACAACTTACGCTAATGCTACTGCTTATGCTAATGCTACAGCTAACATTACAGCTAATGCTGCAGCATACGCTAATGCTTCAGCTAATGCTAATGCCAGTGCTACAGCTAATGCCAATGCTACAGCTAAGCTAATGCTACAGCTATACTTTTGCCACAGCTCATGCTTATGCTACAGCTTAGGCTTGCACTAAACCTAATGCTTCAGCTTATGCTACAACTTATGCTAATGCTACAGCTAACGTTACAGCTAATGCTGCAGCATTCACTAATGCTACATCTTAAGCTAATGCTTCAGCTAATGCTACAGCTGACCCTAATGCTACAGCTAAGTCACAGTAGTGCTACAGCTAAGCTAATGCTAATGCTGCAGCTAATGCCAATGCTACAGCTAAGCTAATGCTACAGCTAAACTTTTGCCACAGCTATGCTGAGACTACCACAAAGCTAACACTACAGCTAATGCTAGTGCTAATGCTTACATTAAAACTGTTTATAGTACAGTTTGTGCTTATGCTACAGCTCATGTTTGTGCTACAGCTCATGCTTATGCTACAGCTCGTGCTAATGCTACAGCTTATGCTTACGCTACAGCCTACGCTTGCACTAAACCTAATGCTACAGCTTATGCTAATGCTACAGCTAACGTTACAGCTAATCCTACAGCATTCACTAACACTACAGCTTATGCTAATGCAACAGCCATGAAACAGTAGTGCTACAGCTAAGCTAATGCCAATGCTACAGCTAATGCCAATGCTACAGCTAAGCTAATGCTACAGCTATACTTTTGCCACAGCTATGCTAACACCACAGCTATGCTGAGACTACAACAAAGCTAACACTACAGCTAATGCTAGTGCTTATGCTTACATTAAAACTGTTTATAGTACAGCTCGTGCTTATGCTACAGCTCATGCTTATGCTACAGCTCGTGCTAGTGCTACAGCTTACGCTTATGCTACAGCTTACGCTTGCACTAAACCTAATGCTTCAGCTTATGCTACAACTTACGTTATGCTACAGCTTATGCTAATGCAACAGCTAAGAAACAGTAGTGCTACAGCTAAGCTATTGCTAACGCCAATGCTACAGCTAAGCTAATGCTACAGCTAAGCTAATGCTACAGCTATACTTTTCCCACAGCTAAGCTAACACCACAGCTATGCTGAGGCTACAACAAAGCTAACACTACAGCTAATGCTAGTGCTTAAGCTTACATTAAAACGGTTTATAGTACAGCTCATGCTTATGCTACAGCTCGTGCTTATGCTTACGCTACAGCTTACTCTTGCACTAAACCTAATGCTTCAGCTTATGCTACAGCTTATGCTAATGCTACAGCTAAGCTAATGTTAATGCCAATGCTACAGCTAAGCTAATGCTACAGCTATACTTTTGCCACAGCTATGCTAATACCACAGCTATGCTGAGGCTACAACAAAGCTAAAAGTACAGCTAATGCTAGCGCCTACATTAAAACTAATGTTTATAGTACAGTTTGCACTTATGCTTCAGCTCATGCTTATGCTTCAGCTCATGCTTATGCTACAGCTTGCGCCTACGCTACAGCTAAGGCTTGCACTAAACCAAATGCTTCAGCTTATGCTACAACTTACGCTAATGCTACAGCTTATGCTAATGCTACAGCTAACGTTACAGCTAATGCTGCAGCATTCACTAATGCTACATCTTATGCTAATGCTACAGCAAATGCTACAGCTACAGCTAAGTCACAGTAGTGCTACAGCTAAGCTAATGCTAATGCCAGTGCTACAGCTAATGCCAATACTACAGCTAATGCCAATGCTACAGCTTTACTTTTGCCACAGCTATGCTAACACCACAGCTATGCTGAGACTACAACAAAGCTAACACTACAGCTAAAGCTAGCACTTACATTAAAACTGTTTATATTACAGTTTGCGCTTCTGCTACAGCTCATGCTTATGCTTCAGCTCATGCTAATGCTACAGCTTGCGCTTATGCTACAGTTTGCGCTTATGCTACAGCTTGCACTTATGCTACAGCTTACGCCTACGCTACAGCTTAGACTTGCACTAAACCTAATGCTTCAGCTTATGCTACAACTTAAGCTAATGCTACAGCTTATGCTAATGCTACAGCTAACGTTACAGCTAATGCTGCGGCATTCACTAATGCAACATCTTACGCTAATGCTACAGCTAAGTCACAGTAGTGCTACAGCTAATGCCAATGCTGCAGCTAATGCCAATGCTTCAGCTAATGCCAATGCTGCAGCTAATGCCAATGCTACAGCTAAGCTAATGCTACATCTATACTTTTGCCACTGCTATGCTGAGACTACAAAAGCTAACACTACAGCTAATGCTAGTGCTTATGCTTACATTAAAACTGTTTATAGTACAGCTCATGCTTATGCTACAGCTCGTGCTAATGCTACAGCTTATGCGTACACTACAGCCTACGCTTGCACTAAACCTAATGCTTCAGCTTATGCTGCAACTTACGCTATGCTACAGCTTATGCTAATGCTACAGCATTCACTAACGCTACAGCTTATGCTAATGCAACAGCTAAGAAACAGTAGTGCTACAGCTTAGCTAATGCCAATGCTACAGCTAATGCCAAAGCTACAGCTAATGCCACTGCTACAGCTAATACCACAGCTAAGCTAATGTCACAGCTATACTTTTGCCACAGCTATGCTAACACCACAGCTATGCTGAGACTACAACAAAGCTAACACTACAGCTAATGCTTATGCTTACATTAAAACTGTTTATAGTACAGTTTGTGCTTATGCTACAGCTCATGCTTATGCTACATCTCATGCTAGTGCTACAGCTTATGCTAATGCTACAGCTAGCGTTACAGCTAATGCTACAGCATTCACTAACGCTACAGCTTACGCTAATGCAACAGCTAAGAAACAGTAGTGCTACAGCTAAGCTAATGCCAATGCTACAGCTAATGCTAATGCTACAGCTAATGCCAATGCTACAGCTCATGCCAATGCTACAGCTAAGCTAATGTTACAGCTAAGCTAAAGCTACAGCTATACTTTTGCCACAGCTATGCTAACACCACAGCTATGCTGAGGCTACAACAAAGCTAAGACTACAGCTAATGCTAGTGCTTAAGCTTACATTAAAACTGTTTATAGTACAGCTCGTGCTTATGCCACAGCTCATGCTTACGCTTACGCTGACACTTACGCTACAGCTTACTCTTGCACTAAACCTAATGCTTCAGTTTAAGCTACAGCTTATGCTAATGCTACAGCTAAGCTAATGTTAATGCCAATGATACAGCTAAGCCAATGCTACAGCTATACTTTTGCCACAGCTATGCTGAGGCTACAACAAAGCTAACACTACAGCTAATGCTAGTGCTTACATTAAAACTAGTGTTTATAGTACAGTTTGCGCTTATGCTTCAGCTCATGCTTATGCTGCAGCTCATGCTTATGCTACAGCTAGCGCTTATACTACAGCTTACGCCTACGCTACAGCTTAGGCTTGCACTAAACCTAATGCTTCAACTTATGCTACAACTTACGCTAATGCTACAGCTTATGCTAATGCGACTGCTAACGTTACAGCTAATGCTGCAGCATTCACTAATGCTACATCTTGTGCTAATGCTTCAGCTAATGCTACAGCTTATGCTAATGCTACAACTAAGTCACAGTAGTGCTACAGCTAAGCTAATGCTAATGCCAATGCTACAACTAAGCTAATGCTGCAGCTAAGCTAATGCTAAAGCTATACTTTTGCCACAGCTATGCTAACACCACAGCTATGCTGAGACTACAACAAAGCTAACACTACAGCTAATGCTAGTGCTTATGCTTACATTAAAACTGTTTATAGTATAGTTTGCGCTTATGCTGCTGCTCATGCTTATGCTACAGCTCGTGTTTGTGCTACAGCTCATGCTAATGCTGCAGCTTATGCTTGCACTAAACCTAATGCTTCAGCTTATACTGCAACTTACGCTATGCTACAGCTTATGCTAATACTACAGCTAACGTTACAGCTAATGCTACAGCATTCACTAACGCTACAGCTTACGCTAATGCTACAGCTTATGCTATTGCAACAGCTAAGAAACAGTAGTGCTACAGCTAAGCTAATGCCAATGCTACAGCTAAGCTAATGCTACAGCTATACTTTTGCCACAGCTATGATAACACCACAGCTATGCTGAGACTACAACAAAGCTAACACTACAGCTAATGCTGGTGCTTATGCTTACATTAAAACTGTTTATAGTACAGTTTGTGCTTATGCTACAGCTCATGCTTATGCTAGAGCTCGTGCTAGTGCTAGAACTTGTACTAATGCTACAGCTTGTGCTAATGCTACAGCTTACGCTTGCACTAATCCTAAGGCTTCAGCTTATGCTACAATTTATGCTACGCTACAGCTTATGCCAATGCTACAGCTAACGTTACAGCTAATGCTACAGCATTCACTAACGCTACAGCTTACGCTAATGCTACAGCTTATGCTAATGTAACAGCTAAGAAACAGTAGTGCTACAGCTAAGCTAATGCTAACGCTACAGCTAATGCCAATGCTACAGCTAATGCCAATCCTACAGCTAAGCTAATGCTACAGCTAAGCTAATGCTATAGCTATACTTTTGCCACAGCTATGCTAACACCACAGCTATGCTGAGGCTACAACAAAGCTAACACTGCAGCTAATGCTAGTGCTTAAGCTTACATTAAAACTGTTTATAGTACAGCTCATGCTTATGCTACAGCTCGTGCTTATGCTACAGCTCGTGCTTACGCTACAGCTTACTCTTGCACTAAACCTAATGCTTCAGCTTATGCTAATGCTACAGCTAAGCTAATGTTAATGCCAATGCTACAGCTAAGCTAATGCTACAGCTATACTTTTGCCACAGCTATGCTGAGACTACAACAAAGCTAACACTACAGCTAATGCTAGTACTTATGCTTACATTAAAACTGTTTATAGTACAGTTTGTGTTTATACTACAGCTCATGCTTATGCTACAGCTCATGCTTGTGCTACAGCTCGTGCTAATGCTACAGCTCATGCTAATGCTACAGCTCGTGCTAATGCTACAGCTTATACTAATGCTACAGCTAACGTTACAGCTAATGCTACAGCATTCACTAACGCTATAGCTTATGCTAATGCTACAGCTTATGCTAATGCAACAGCTAAGAAACAGTAGTGCTACAGCTAAGCTAATGCTAATGCCAATGCTACAGCTAATGCCAATGCTACAGCTATACTTTTACCACAGCTATGCTAACACCTCAGCTATGCTGAGGCTACAACAAAGCTAACACTACAGCTGATGCTAGTGCTTAAGCTTACATTAAAACTGTTTATAGTACAGCTCGTGCATATGCTACAGCTTGTGCTTATGCTACAGCTCGTGCTTATGCTACAGCTTACACTTATGCTACAGCTTACTCTTGCACTAAACATAATGCTTCAGCTTATGCTAATGCCAATGCTACAGCTATGCTAATGCTACAGCAATACTTTTGCCACAGCTATGCTGAGGCTACAACAAAGCAAACACTACAGCTAATGCTAGCGCTTACATTAAAATTAATGTTTATAGTATAGTTTGCGCTTATGCTTCAGCTCATGCTTATGCTACAGCTCACACTTATGCTACAGCTTGCGATTATGCTACAGCTTACGTTTACGCTACAGCTTAGGCTTGCACTAAACCTAATGCTTCAGCTTATGCTACAACTTACACTAATGCTACAGCTTATGCTAATGCTACAGCTAACGTTACAGCTAATGCTGCAGCATTCACTAATGCTACATCTTACGCTAAAGCTTCAGCTAATGCTACAGCTAATGCTAATGCTACAGCTAAGACACAGTAGTGCTACAGCTAAGTTAATGCTAATGTCAATGCTACAGCTAAGCTAATGCTACAGGTATACTTTTGCCACAGTTATGCTAACACCACAGCTATGCTGAGACTACAACACAGCTAACACTACAGCTAATGCTAGTGATTATGCTTACATTAAAACTGTTTATAGTATAGTTTGCGCTTATGCTACAGCTCGTGCTAATGCTAAAGCTTACGCTTATGCTACAGCTTACGCTTGCACTAAACCTAATGCTTCAGCTTATGCTACAACTTACACTATGCTACAGCTTACGCTAATGCTACAGCTAACGTTACAGCTAATGCTACAGCATTCACTAACGCTACTGCTAATGCCTATGCTACAGCTAAGATAATGCTACAGCTTTACTTTTGCCACAGCTATGCTGAGGCTACAACAAGGCTAACACTACAGCTGTGCTAACGCTACAACTACACTAATAGATGTAACACCCAGGTCATTTTTTTTAAACTTTATTAGTTTACAATAGACATACAGTCGTAAAAGTGTCTGGAGACTGTACATAAGGATAAAACATAAAGGAAATGCCACAGAAAGGTGCCACCCCTCTTAATACACACAATTTAAAATGAATACTTGGTACTGTTTCAATTAGATACAGCTTTAGGAAGCTATCAGTAAAAACAACTTAATCAAAAATAGTCCCTTGTAGATATTGCTGTTGTTTAAGCCCATGAGCTGCATGATGCAGTGGAATGATTTAGAAGTCCATATGGCTTACGAACATCTTCTCCTGACTGAGAGAAAGACAAAAAAGCATGTAGAAACAATTTAGATACCTTATAGGTAACAACCACCATAAATGTCTAAACAAACCACCCTCTTCTGTACTAATATCTGACTCTCTGGCATCTTTGACATGCTACAAACTGAAATGGTTATAATAATATTGTTCAGAGGCAACAAGTATCCCTTAAATCCCATCAACAGCATGGAAAGAAAACTTTTCTGCACCCAGACTTGAGCATAAATTAAAACTGGTATCTTAAGACATTTGTACAGGAAGCCTTACTGGCTTAATAAATCCCCATAGAATAAACACATTTATTAAATAACAAAATATCCCTCATTATGTCCATAAAACAGTTTCTGGAGGATCAATTTTAGCCAAAATTCAGCTGGATACCTGTCCCTTCACTGATTAATTCAGGTATCATCTTCCTCTGATTTATCCTGATCCGATTGATCAAAAATGGCTCTGTGTTTTGGTGGTGGAGCATGTTACTGTGCCCACTTAAAGGCCTCGGCTGGGTCAGTAAAAATGTAGACCCTGCCTTCATTGAGAATCCTCAGACACACTGGAAAAAGCATATTGTGTGGTACCTCTGCCTCTTGTAGAATGTCTCTAACCCCATCGAATCTCTTCTTTTTTTTGCCTGGTGGCATAACCTAAATCTGGATAAAGTTGAACCTGGAAGCCATCCTGTAGCAAGGTTCTTCATTGCCTTGCCAATGCCAGGATGAAATCTCAAGAGCCAACACCATCAGGGATGGCAACTATGGCTCTATGGGTGTCTGGATGACCTCTTATAGTGTCCCCATAGGCCTTTTGAATAGTAATGCCCTTATCGTTATATACTGGCCTCAACTGTTGCTCCAACCAGTCCAGTAAAAATAGGATAAGGTGATTCCCCTCAATATTTTCAGGCATGTCCACAATGCAGAGATTAGCCATCCTGGTCTGCTTTTCCAAGGCTTCAAGCCTGGACCTCATGTGAGTGTTCTCCTTAACTAATGTCATTGCAGTACCCAGCACTGCCTCTGAACTTTTGCGGGACTCAGAGACCTCCGTTTTCATTACTGTGACATCCGACTCTAAAGTGGCAACTGTGTTTGTTAGAGTTGAATTTATCTGAGAGTCCAAACATAGTGAAGATCAAATGATTTATTCTGACACCCAGAGAGTGTGGCATTTCTTCTCCACTTGTGGCATCTTCTGGAGCAGCACAGCCTTGCACAGACCTCAGAGCAGGTAGTCCTGAAGCACTTTGGCTTTTTGCTGCTACTTGAGACCCTTTATCCTTCTTTGGATTGACCATCATTGTTCTCTATTAGTTCTGATAGCTGAGAAAAATATGTATACGCTGCTGAAGCATTTAAAATTATATTTCTAAATACTAAATATACAGTTTCTGTGAGGTGCGGTGATTTCAGACGTCTGTCGTGATCGTGGTCCACAGCACCCCCCTCACCTAGGACATTTTTCTATATCTTACTGGTTATGTTGCCTGTAAAATATTTCAGTTGTGGGATTTATGGGAATGAATTGAAAATTGCCTCATATTGCAGTCTGAGGCCCTGGGGCACTCGGCTAGGGAGACCTTTGTGTAAGGAATCTTTTTCCTGTTGAGTAGAAAGCTTTTTTTTTTGTTAAGCTTCAAAGGATTGAGTTCCTTTTATTAAAAAAAAAAAATGTTTTGAATGTAAATAGGGTTAAGACAGATTGATATGATTTCCTGCTGGTCTAGCTAATCAGGACAACAAAAGGACCAGGTTTTAATCCACAAAACCAGTTTGGACCTGTTCTGGAAAAGGGTGGTCCCCAGAGCTTGAAGGAGTGGTCCAGGGTGTGATGTCTGAGAGATCGTGGTCCACAGACCCAGAGTGCTTTGACCAGGCCACGGACCCCTTGATTTCTGGAACCTAAACAGTTCTTCAGAAATCGTCTGTACTGCAAGGGATCAAGCATGCCTTGACCAGGCCACAGACCCCTCGATTTCTGGAACCTAAACAGTTCTTCAGAAATCTGCTGTACAGCAAGGAATCCAGTGTGCCTTGACCAGGTCATGGACTCCACGATTTCTGGAACCTAAACAGTTTTTCAGAAATCCCCTGTACCGCAAGGGATCCAGCGTGCCTTTATCAGGCCATGGACCCCTCAATTACTGGAACCTAAACAGTTTTTCAGGAATCCTCTGTCCCGGAAGGGATCCAGTGTGCCTGGACCAGGCAACGCACTCCTCTATTTCTGGAACTGAAACAGTTTTTCAGAAATCCTCTCTACTGCAAGGGATCCAGCGTGCCATGACCAGGCCACAGACCCGTCGATTTCTGGAAACCAAACAGCTTTTCAAAAATCCTCTGTACTGCAAGGGATCCAGCGTTTCTTGACCAGGCCAGACACCCCGCAATTTCTGGAACCTAAACAGTTCTTCATAAATTCTCTGTACTGCAAGGGATCCAGTGTGCCTTGACCAGGCCATGGACCCCTCAGTTTCTGGAACCTAAACAGTTCTTCAGAAATCCCCTGTACTGCAAGGGATCCAGCGTGCCTTGACCAGGCCACAGACGCTGTGGTTTCTGGAACCTTAAAAGTTCTTCCAAAATCCTATGTACTGCTAGGGATGCAGCATGCCTTGACCAGGCCACAGACCCTGCGGTTTCTGGAACCTAAACCATTCTATAGAAATACCCTGTACTGCAAGGTATCCAGTGTGCCTTGGCCAGGCCAAGGACATCGCGATTTCTGGAACCTAAACAGTTCTTCAGAAATCCTCTGTACCATGATTATTCCAGCTAGCCTTGACCAGGCCATGGACCCCTCGATTTCTGGAACCTAAGCAGTTTTTCAGAAATCCTCTGTACCGCAAGGGATCCAGCATGCCTTGACCAGTCCATGGACCCTCAATTTCTGGAACCTAAACAGTTTTCAGAATCCTTTGTACCATACGGATGCAGCATGCCTTGACCAGGCCATGGACTCATTGATTTCTGGAACCTAAACAGTTCTTCAGAAATCCTCTGTAGAGCAAGGGATCCAGCGTGCCTTCCCAAGACCACGGACTACATGGTTTCTGTAACCTAAACAGTTCTTCAGAAATCCTCTGTACTGCTAGGGATACAGTGTGCCTTCATCAGGGCAGACCCTGCAGTTTCTGTAACCTAAACAGTTCTTCAGAAATCTGCTGTACCGCAATTAATCCTACCTGTCTTGACCAGACCATGGATCCCTCGATTTCTGGAACCTAAACAGTTCTTCAGAAATCCTCTGTACTGCAAGGGATCCAGCGTTCCTTGACCAGGCCACACACCCCGTGATTTCTGGAACCTAAACTGTTCTTCAGAAATCCTCAGTACCATGATTATTCCAGCTAGCCTTGACCAGGCCATGGACCCCTCGATTTCTGGAACCTAAGCAGTTTTTCAGAAATCCTCTGTACCACAAGGGATCCAGCATGCCTTGACCAGTCCATGGACCCCTCAATTTCTGGAACCTAAACAGTTTTTCAGAAATCCTTTGTACCGCACGGGATGCAGCATGCCTTGACCAGGCCATGGACCCATTGATTTCTGGAACCTAAACAGTTCTTCAGAAATCCTCTGTAGAGCAAGGGATCCAGCGTGCCTTCCCAAGGCCACGGACTACATGGTTTCTGTAACCTAAACAGTTCTTCAGAAATCCTCTGTACTGCTAGGGATACAGTGTGCCTTCATCAGGGCAGACCCTGCAGTTTCTGCAACCTAAACAGTTCTTCAGAAATCTGCTGTACCGCAATTAATCCTACCTGTCTTGACCAGACCACGGATCCCTCGATTTCTGGAAGCTAAACAGTTTTTTCAGAAATCCTCAGTACCGCAATGGATCCAGCGTGCCTTGACCAGGCAACAGACACCGCAGTTTCAGAAACCTAAACAAATCTTCAGAAATCCACAGTACTGCAAGGGATTCAGCATGCCTTGACCAGGCCAGACACTGTGGTTTCTGGAACCTAAACAGATCTTCAGAAATCTGCTGTACTGCAAGGGATACAGTGTGCCTTGACCAGGCCACGGAGCCCTCAATTTCTGGAACCTAAACAGTTATTCAGAAATCCTCTGTAGAGCAAGGGATCCAGCGTGCCTTGACCAGGCCTCAGACCTCATGATTTCTGGAACCTAAACAGTTCTTTAGAAATCCGCTGTACCGCAAATTGATCCATCGTGCCTTGACCAGGTGATGGACCCCTCAATTTCAGGAATCTGAACAGTTTTTCAGAAATCCTCTGCACTGCAAGAGATCCAGCATGCCTTGACCAGGCCACAGACCCCTCGATCTCTGGAACCTAAACAGTTCTTCAGAAATCCTCTGTACTGCAAGGGATCCAGCGTGCCTAGAGCAGGCCATGGACCCCTCGATTTCTGGAACCTAAACTGTTCTTCAGAAATGCTCTGTACTGTAAGGGATCCTGCGTGCTTTGGCCAGGCCATAGACCCCGCGATTTCTGGAACCTTAGCTGTTCTTCAGAAATCCTCTATACTGCAAGGGATCCTGTGTGCTTTGGCCAGGTCATGGACCCCTTGATTTCTGGAACCGAAACAGCTGTTCAGAAATCCTCTATACCACAAGGGATCCAGTGTCCCTTGACTAGGCCATGGACTCCTCGATTTCTGGAACCTAAACAGTTTTTGAGAAATTCGCTGTACTGCAAGGGATCCAGTGTGCCTTGACCAGGACACGGATACCTCGATTTCTGGAAGCTAAAGAGCTTTTCAGAAATCCTCTGTACTGCAAGGGATCCAGCATGCCTTCACCAGGCCATGGACCCCTCTATTTCTGGAACCCATGCAGTTCTTCTGAAATCCACTGTACTGCAAGGGATCCAGCATGGCTTGACCAGGGCATGGACCCCGCAGTTTCTGGAACCTAAACAGTTCTTCAAAAATCCACTGTACCGCAATTAATCCTGCCTGCCTTGACTAGGCCATGGACTCTGTGATTTCTGGAACCTAAACAGTTCTTCAGAAATCCGCTGTTCTGCAAGGGATCCAGCATGCCATGACCAGGCTATGGTCTCCTCGATTTCAGGAACCTAAACGGTTTTTGAGAAATTCTCTATACTGCAATTAATCCAGTGTGCCTTGACCAGGCCACGGACCCCTCGATTTCTGGAACCTAAACACTTCTTCAGAAATCCTCCGTACTTCAAGAGATCCAGCATGCATTGACCAGGCCATGGACCCCGTGATTTCTGGAACCTAAACACTTCTTCAGAAATCCTCTGTAGAGCAAGGGATCCAGCATGCCTTGACCAGTCCACGGACCTTGCAATTTCTGAAACCTAAACAGTTCTTAAGAAATCTGCTGTACCGCAATTGATGCAGCGTGCCTTGACCAGGCAACAGACCCCTCGATTTATGGAATCTAAGCAGTTTTTCAGAAATCCTTTGTAGTACAAGAGATCCAGCATGCTTGACCTGGCCATGGACCCCTCAATTACTGGAACCTAAATAGTTCTTCAGAAATGATCTGTACTGCAAGGGATCCTGCATGCCATCCCAAGGCCATGGACCCCACGGTTTCTGTAACCTTGACCAGGCCACGGAGCATTCAATTACTGGAACCTAAAGAACTTTTTAGAAATCCTCTGTACTGCTAGGGATACAGTGTGCCTTCACCAGGGCACAGACCCTGCGGTTTCTGTAACCTAAACAGTTCTTCAGAAATCCACTCTACTGCAAGGGATCCAGTGTGCCTTGACCAGGCCACGGAGCCCTCAATCACTGGAACCTAAAGAACTTTTTAGAAATCCTCTGTACTACAAAGGATCCAGCATGCCTTGACCAGGCCACGGACCACTCGATTTCTGGAACCTAAACACTTCTTCAGGAATCCGCTGTACTGCAATTGATCCAGCGTTTCTTGACCAGGCCACGGACCTCGCGATTTCTGGAACCTAAACTGTTCTTCAGAAATCCGCTGTACTGCAAATGATCCAGCGTGCCTTGATCAGGCTATGGATCACTCAATTTCTGGAACCTAAACAGTTTTTCAGAAATCCTCTGTACTGCAAGGGATCCAGCGTGCTGTGACCAGTCCATGGACCCCTCAATTTCAGGAACCAAAACAGTTTTTCAGGAATCCTCTGTACCGCCAGGGGTCTAGCATGCCTAGACTAGGCCACAGGCCCATAGATTTCTGCAACTTAAGCAGTTTTTCAGAAATCATCTGTATTGCAAGGGATCTATCATGCCTTGACCAGGCCATGGACCCCTCAATTTCTGGAACCTAAACAGTTTTTCAGAAATCCTCTGTACCGCAAGGGATCCAGTGTGCCATGATCAGGCCTCAGACCCTTTGGTTTCTGGAACCTAAACAGTTCTTCCAAAATCCTTTGTACTGCAAGGGATCCAGCATGCCTTGACCAGGCCATGGACCCCACAGTTTCTGGAACCTAAACAGTTTTTCAGAAATCCTCTGTACCGCAAGGGATCCAGTGTGCCTTGACCAGGCCACGGACCCCACGATTTCTGGAACCTGAACAGTTTTTCAGAAATCCTCTGTACTGCAAGGGATCCAGCGTGCCTTGACCAGGCCATGGACAGCTCGATTTCAGGATCCTAAACAGTTTTTCAGGAATCATCTGTACTGCATGGAATCCAGGGTGCCTTGATGAGGCCACAGACCCCGTGGTTTCTGTAACCTAAACAGTTTTTCAGAAATCAGCTGTACCGCAATTGATCCAGTGTGCCTTGACCAGGCCATGGACCCCACATTTACTGGAATGTAAACAGTTCTTCAGAAATCTGTTGTAGTGTAAGGGATCCAGCATGCCTTGACCAGGCCATGGACCCCTCTATTTCTGGAACCCATGCAGTTCTTCTGAAATCCACTGTACTGCAAGGGATCCAGCATGGCTTGACCAGGGCATGGACCCCGCAGTTTCTGGAACCTAAACAGTTCTTCAAAAATCCTCTGTATTGCAAGTGACCCTGTGTGCCTTCACCAGGCCTCAGACCCCGTGGTTTCTTTAACCTAAGCAGTTCTTAGGAAATCTTCTGTACAGCAAGGGATCCAGCATGCCTTCACCAGGCCATGGACACCGTGATTTCTGGAACCAAAGCAGTTCTTCAGAAATCCGCTGTACTGCAATTGATCCAGGGTGCCTTGACCAGGTGACGGACCCCTTGATTTCTGGACCCTAAACAGTTTTTCAGAATTCCACTGTACAGCAAGGGATCCAGCGAGTCTTGACCAGGCCATGGACCCCTCGATTTCTGGAACCCTTGCAGTTCTTCTGAAATCCGTTGTACTGCAAGGGATCCAGTGTGGCTTGACCAGGCCACGGACCTCGCAGTTTCTGGAACCTAAACAGTTCTTCAGAAATCCTCTGTACTGCAAGGGATCCAGTGTGCCTTGAAGAGGCCACATACGATGCAATTTCAGGATCCAAAACAATTCTTCAGAAATCCGATGTACTGCAAGGGATCCAGCGTGCCTTGACCAGTCTACGGACCCCTCGATTTCTGGAACCTAAACAGTTTTTCAGAAATCTGCTGTACCACAATTGATCCAACATGCCTTCACCAGGCGACGGACCCCTTGATTTCTGGAACCTAAACAGTTTTTCAGAATTCCTCTGTACAGCAAGGGATGCATCATGGCTTGACTAGGCCACGGAACCCAGGGTTTCTGGAACCTAAACAGTTCTTCAGAAATCCTCTGTACCACAAGGGATCCAGTGAGCCATGACCAGGCCATGATCCCTCTGATTTCAGGTACCTAAACTGTTTTCCAGAAATCCTCTGTACTGCTAGGGATCCAGCATGCCTTGACCAGGCCATGGACCCCTCCATTTTCTGGAACGTAAACAGTTTTTCAGAAATCCTTTGTACTGCATGGGATCCGACATGCCTTGACCAGGCCACAGACCCCTCGATTTCTGGAACCTAAACAGTTCTTCAGAAATCCTCTGTACTGCAAGAGAGCCAGTGTGCCTTGACCAGGATACAGGCCCTGCGATTTCTGGATCCAGCGTGCCTTGACCAGGCCACGGACTGCATGATTTCTGGAACCCAAACAGTTCTTTTGAAATCCTCTGTACTGCAAGGGATCCAGCATGCCTTGACCAGCCCACGGATCCTGCATTTACTGGAATGTAACCAGTTCTTCAGAAATCCACTGTAGTGCAAGGGATCTAGCGTGCCTTGAGCAGGCCATAGACCCCGCGTGTTCTGGAACCTAAACAGCTTTTCAGAAATCTTCTGCACTGCAAGGGATCCAGCATGCCGTGACCAAGTCATGGACCACTCTGTTTCTGGAATCAAAACAGTTCTTCAGAAATCCTCTGTACCGCAATTGGTCCAGCATGCCTTGACCAGGCCACAGACCCCTCAATTTCTGGAACCTAAACAGCATTTCAGAGATCATCTGTACCACAAGGGATCCAGTATGCCTTGACCAGGCCATGGACAGCTCAATTTCAGGAACCAAAACAGTTTTTCAGGAACCCTCTGTACTGCAAGGGATCCAGCATGCCATGACCAGGCCAGGGACCCTGCAGTTTCTGGAACCTAAACAGTTCTTCAGGAATCCTCTGTACTGCAAGGGATCCAGCACGCCTTGACCAGGGCATGGACCCCGCAGTTTCTGGAACCTAAACAGTTCCTCAGAAATCCACAGTCCTGCAAGTGATCCAGCGTGCCTTGGCCAGGCCATGGACCCTGCAGTTTTTGGAACCTAAACAGTTCTTCACAAATCTTCAGTACTGCAAGGGATCCAGCGTGCCTTGACCAGGCCATGGACCCTGAAGTTTCTGGAACCTAAACAGCTGTTCAGAAATCCTCTGTACTGTAAGGGATCCTGCGTGCCTGGACCAGGCCACGGACCCCTCGATTTCTGGAACCTAAACGTTTTTTCAGTAATCCTCTGTACTGCAAGGGATCCAGCGTGCTTTGACCGGGCCATGGATTCCTCGATTTCTGGAACCTACGTAGTTTTTCAGGAATCCTCTTTACTGCTAGGTATCCAGCGTGCCATGACCAGTCCATATACCAGGCCATTTCGGGAACCTAAGCAGTACTTCAGAAATCCTCTGAACTGCAAGGCAACCTGCATGCTTTCACCAGGCCACAGGCCCTGTGATTTCTGGAACCTAAACAGTTCTTCAGAAATCTGCTGTACTGCAAGAGATCCAGCATGCAATTACCAGGCTACAGTCCCCTCGATTTCAGGAACTGAAACAGTTTTTCAGAAATCCTCTGTACCACAATTAATCCAGCGTGCCTTGACCAGGCCACCGACCCCTCAATTTCTGGAACGTAAGCAGTTTCTCAGAAATCCTCTCTACCGCGATTAATCCAGCTAGCCTTAACCAGGCCATGGACCCCTCGATTTCTGGAACTTAAACAGCTCTTCAGAAATTCTCTGTACTGCAGGGGATCCAGTGTGCCTTGACCAGGCCATGGACACCACAATTTCTGGAACCTAAACCGTTCTTCAGAAATCCTCTGTACAGCAAGGGATCCAGTGTGCCTTGACCAGTCCACGGACCCCTCGATTTCTGGAACCTAAACAGTTCTTCAGAAATCCTCTGTACTGCAAGGGATCCAGTGTGCCTTGAAGAGGCCACATATGATGCAATTTCAGGATCCTAAACAATTCTTCAGAAATCCGATGTACTGCAAGGGATCCAGCGTGCCTTTACCAGTCCACGGACCCCTCGATTTCTGGAACCTAAACAGTTTTTCAGAAATCTGCTGTACCGCAATTGATCCAACGTGCCTTCACCAGGCGACGGACCCCTTGATTTCTGGAACCTAAACAGTTTTTCAGAATTCCTCTGTACAGCAAGGGATGTGTCATGCCTTGACTAGGCCATGGAACCCGGGGTTTCTGGAACCTAAACAGTTCTTTGGAAATCCTCTGTACTGCAAGGGATCCAGCGAGCCATGACCAGGCCATGATCCCCTTGATTTCAGGTACCTAAACTGTTTTTCAGAAATCCTCTGTACCACTAGGGATCCAGCATGCCTTGACCAGGCCATGGACCCCTCCATTTTCTGGAACATAAACAGTTTTTCAGAAATCCTTTGTACTTCACGGGATCCGACATGCCTTGACCAGGCCACAGACCCCTCGATTTCTGGAACCTAAACAGTTCTTCAGAAATCCTCTGTACTACAAAGGAGTCAGCGTGCCTTGACCAGGACACAGGCCCTGCAATTTCTGGATCCAGCGTGCCTTGACCAGGCCATGGACTGCTTGATTTCTGGAACCCAAACAGCTCTTCAGAAATTCTCTGTACTGCAGGAGATCCAGTGTGCCTTGACCAGGCCATGGACACCACGATTTCTGGAACCTAAACTGTTCTTCAGAAATCCTCTGTACAGCAAGGGATCCAGTGTGCCTTGACCAGGCCACGGACCCCGCAGTTTCTGGAACCTAAACAGTTCTTCAGAAATCCACTTTACTGCAATTGATCCAGTGTGCCTTGACCAGGCAACAGACCCCTCAATTTCTGGAACCAAAACAGTTTTTCAGAAATCCTCTGTACTGCAAGGGATCCAACATGTCTTGATCAGGCCAAGGAACCCTTGATTTCTGGAACCTAAACAGTTCTTCATAAATCCACTGTACTGCAAGGGATCCAGCGTGCCTTGACCAGGGCATGGACCATGCAGTTTCTGGAACCTAAACAGTTATTCAGAAATCCTCTTTACTTCAAGGGATCCAGCATACCTTGACCAAGTCACAGACACCACGGTTTCTGGAACATAAACAGTTTTTCAGAAATCCTCCGTACTTCAAGGGATCCAGCGTGCCTTGACCAGGCCATGTACGCTGTTATTTCTGGAACCTAGACAGTTTTTCAGAAATCCTCTGTACTGCAAGGGTTCCAGTGTGCCTTGACCAGGCCACAGACCCCTCAATTTCTGGAACCTAAACATTTCTTCAGAAATCCTCTGTACTGCAATGGATCCAGTGTGCCATGACAAGGCCTTGGACCCTGCGATTTGTGGATCTTAATCAGCTTTTCAGAAATCCTCTGTACTGTAAGGAATCCAGCATGCCTTGACCAAGCCATGGACCCCTCGATTTCTGAAACCTAAACAGCTTTTCAGAAATCCTCTTAACTGCACGGGATCCAGCGTGCCTTGACCAGGCCTTGGACACCTCAATTTCTGGAAGTTAAACCATTTTTCAGAAATCTTCTGTGCTGCAAGGGTTCCAGTGTGCCTTGACCAGGCCACAGACCCCTCAATTTCTGGAACCTTAACAGTTCTTCAGAAATCCTCTGTACTGCAAGGGATCCAGCATGCCTTGAGCAGGCCATGGACCCCATGGTTTCTGGAACCTAAACAGTTTTTCAGAAATCCTCTGTACTGTGAGGGATCCAGCGTGCCTTGACCAGGCCACAGACAGCTCAATTTCAGGATCCTGAACAGTTTTTCAGGAATCATCTGTACCGCATGGAATCCAGGGTGCCTTGAAGAGGCCACAGACCCCATGGCTTCTGTAACCTAAACAGTTTTTCAGAAATCAGCTGTACCGCAATTGATCCAGCGTGCCTTGACCAGGCCATGGACCCCACATTTACTGGAATGTAAACAGTTCTTCAGAAATCTGCTGTAGTGCAAGGGTTCCAGCGTGCCTTGACCAGGCCATGGACCCCTCGATTTCTGGAACCCATGCAGTTCTTCTGAAATCCACTGTACTACAAGGGATCCAGCATGGCTTGACCAGGCCATGGACCCCGCAGTTTCTGGAACCTAAGCATTTCTTAAGAAATCCTCTGTACCGCAAGGGATCCAGCGTGCCTTCATCAGGCAACCAGACCTCACAGTTTCTTGAACCTAAACAGTTCTTCAAAAATCCTCTGTATTGCAAGTGACCCTGTGTGCCTTCGCCAGGCCTCAGACCCCGTGGTTTCTTTAACCTAAGCAGTTCTTAGGAAATCTTCTGTACAGCAAGGGATCCAGCATGCCTTCACCAGGCCATGGACACCGTGATTTCTGGAACCAAAACAGTTCTTCAGAAATCCACTGTACCGCAATTGATCCAGGGTGCCTTGACCAGGTGACAGACCCCTTGATTTCTGGACCCTAAACAGTTTTTCAGAATTCCACTGTACAGCAAGGGATCCAGCGAGCCTTGACCAGGCCATGGACCCCTCGATTTCTGGAACCCATGCAGGTCTTCTGAAATCCATTGTACTGCAATGGATCCAGTGTGGCTTGACCAGGCCATGGACCTTGCAGTTTCTGGAACCTAAACAGTTCTTCAGAAATCCTCTGTACTGCAAGGGATCCAGCATGCCTTGACCAGGCCATGGACCCCTCCATTTTCTGGAACGTAAACAGTTTTTCAGAAATCCTTTGTACTGCACGGGATCCGACATGCCTTGACCAGGCCACAGACCCGTCGATTTCTGGAATGAAAACGGCTTTTCAGAAATCCTCTGTACTACAAGGGATCCAGCATGCCTTGACCAGGCAATGGACCCCTCAATTTTTGAAACCTAAACAACTTTTCAGAAATCCTCTGTACTGCACGGGATCCAGCGCACCTTGACCAGGCCATGAACCCATCGATTTATGGAACCTAAACTTTTCTTAAGAAATCCTCTGTACTTCAAGGGATCAAGAATGTCTTCACCAGGCCACGGACCTCGCGGTTTCTGGAACCTTAACAGTTCTTCAGAAATCCTCTGTACTGCAAGGGACCCTGCATGCCTTCGCCAGGCCTCGGACCCCGTGGTTTCTGTAACCTAAGCAGTTCTTCAGAAATCTTCTGTACAACAAGGGATCCAGCATGCCTTGACCAGGCAATGGACCCCTCAATTTTTGAAACCTCAACAGCTTTTCAGAAATCCTCTGTACTGCACAGGATCCAGCGCGCCTTGACCAGGCCATGGACTGCACGGTTTCTGGAACCTAAACAGTTCTTCAGTAATCCTCTGTAATGCAAGGGATCCAGCGTGCATTCACCAGACCATAGACCCAGCGATTTCTGGAACCAGAACAGTTCTTCAGAAATCCTCTGTACAGCAAGGGATCCTGCATGCCTTGACCAGGCAACAGACCCCCGCAGTTTCTGGAACTTAAACAGTTCTAAAGAAATCCTCTGTACCACAAGGGATCCAGCATGCCTTGACTAGGCCATGGACCCCTTGATTTCTGGAACCTAAACAGTTTTTCAGAAATGCTCTGTACTGCAAGGGATACAATGTGCCTTGACCAGGCCATGGACCCCTCAATTTCTGGAACCCATGCAGTTCTTCTGAAATCCACTGTACTGCAAGGGATCCAGTGTGGCTTGACCAGGCCATGGACCCTGCAGTTTCTGGAACCTAAACAGTTCTTCAGTAATCCTCTGTACTGCAAGGGATCCAGTGTGCCTTCACCAGGCCATGGACCCCGTGATTTCTGGAACCAAAACAGTTCTTCAGAAATCCTCTATACAGCAAGGGAACCAGCGTGCCTTGACCAGGCCACAGACCCCCGCAATTTCTGGAACCTAAACATATTTTCAGAAATCCTTGGTACCACAAGGAATCCAGCGTGCCTTAACCTGGCCATGGACTCCTCGATTTCTGGAACCGATACAGCTTTTCAGAAATCCTTTGTACTGCAAGGGGTCCAGCATGCCTTGGCCAGGCAATGGAGCTGTCAATTTATGGAACCTAAACAGTTTTTCAGAAATCCTTGGTACCACAAGAAATCCCAATGTACCTTGACCAGGCCACAGACCTCATGAATTCTGGAACCTAAACAGTTCTTCAGAAATCCTCTGTACAGCAAGGGAACCAGTGTGCCTTGACCAGGCCATGGACCCCGCACTTTCTGGAACCTAAACAGCTTTTCAGAAATCCTCTGTACTGCAAGGGTTCCAGCATGCCTTGAGCAGGCCATGGACCCCTCAATTTCTGGAACTGAAACAGGTTTATAGAAATCTTATGTACTGCAAGGGATCTAGCATGCCTTGACCAGGCCATGCACCCCTCATTTTCTGGAACCTAAACAGTTTTTCAGAAATCCTCTGTACCGCAAGGGATCCAGCATGCCTTGACCATGTCATGGACCTCACGAGTGCTGGAACCTAAACAGCTTTTCAGAAATTCCCTGTACTGCAGGGATCCTGCATGCTGTGACCAGGCCACAGACCCCTTGGATTCTGGAACCAGAACAGTTCTTCAGAAATCCTCTGTACCACAACTGATCCAGCATGCCTTGACTAGGCCACAGACCCCTCTAGATTTCTGGAACCTAAACAGTTTTTCAGGGATCCTCTGTACTGCATGGGATCTAACCTGCCTTGACAAGGCCATGGACCCCTCGATTTCTGGAACCTAAACAGTTTTTCAGAAATCCTCTGTACCACAAGGGATCCAGCGTACTTTGACTAGGCCACAGACCTCGCGAATTCTGGAACCTAAACAGTTCTTCAGAAATCCTCTGCACTGCAATGGATCCAGTGTGCCTTGACCAGACCATGCACCCCTCATTTTCTGGAACCTAAACAGTTTTACATAAATCCTCTGTACTGCAAGGGATCCAGCGTGCCTTGACCAGGCCACGGACAGCTCAATTTCAGGAACCAAAAGAGTTTTTCAGGAATCCTTTCTATTGTAAGGGATCCAGCATGCCTTGATGAGGCCACGGATCCCTCAATTTCTGGAACCAAAAGAGTTTTTCAGGAATCCTCAGTACTGCATGGGATCCAGTGTGCCTTGATCTGGCCGCAGACCCCATGGTTTCTGGAACCTAAACAGTTCTTCCAAAATCCTCTGTACTGCAAGGGATCCAGCATGCCTTGAACAGGCCATGTACGATGCGGTTTCAAGAACCTAAACAATTCTTCAAAAATCTGCTGTACTGCAAGGGATCCAGAATGACTTGACCAGTCCATGGACTCCTCTATTTCTGGAACCTAAACAGTTTTTCAGAATTTCTCTGTACAGCAAGGGATGCATCATGCCTTGACGAGGCCACGGACCCCGAGGTTTGTGGGACCTAAACAGTTCTTCAGAAATCCTCTGTACTGCAAGGGATCCAGCGTGCCATGACCAGTCCAGGGTCCCCTTGATTTCAGGTACCTAAACTGTTTTTCAGAAATCCTCTGTACCACAAGGGATCCAGCGTGCCTTGACCAGGCCATGGACCCTTCGATTTCTAAAACCTAAACTGTTTTTCAGAAATCCTTTGTACTGCACGGGATCCAGCGTGCATTGACCAGGCCACGGACCTGTTGATTTCTGGAATGAAAACAGCTTTTCACAAATCCTCTGTACTGCAAGGGATCCAGCATGCCTTGACAAGGCAATGGACCCCTCAATTTCTGAAACCTAAACAGCTTTTCAAAAATCCTCTATACTGCACGGGATCCAGTGTGCCTTGACCAGGCCATGGACCCGTCAATTTCTGGAACCTAAACATTTCTTAAGAAATCCTCTGTACTTCAAGGTATCAAGCATGCCTTCACCAGGCCATGGACCCCATGGTTTCTGGAACCTAAACATCTCTTCAGAAATCCTCTGTACTGCAAGGGACCCTGCATGCCTTCGCCAAGCCTCAGACCCCATGGTTTCTGTAACCTGAGCAGTTCTTCAGAAATCTTCTGAAGAGCAAGGGATCTAGCTTGCCTTCACCAGGCCATGGACCCCGCAGTTTCTGAACCTAAACAGTTCTTCAGAAATCCATTGTACCACAATTGATCCAGGGTGTCTTGACCAGGTGACGGACCCCTCGATTTCTGGACTCTAAACAGTTTTTCTGAATTCCACTGTACAGCAAGGGATCCATCGTGCCTTGACTGGGCCATGGACCCCTCAATTTCTGGAACCTAAACAGTTTTTCAGAAATTCTCTGTACTGGAAGGGATCCAGCATGCCTTGACCAGGCCACGGACCCCTCAATTTCTGGAATCAACTCAGTTTTCCAAAAATCCTCGGTACCGCAAGGAATCCAGCGTGCCTTGACCAGGCCATGGACCCCTCAATTTCTGGAACCTAAACAGCTTTTCAGAAATTCTCTGTACTGCAAGGGGTCCAGTGTGCCTTGGCCAGGCCATGGACCTGTCAATTTATGGAACCTAAACAGTTTTTCAGAAATCCTTGGTACTGCAAGAAATCCAGTGTACCTTGACCAGGCCACAGACCTTGTGAATTCTAGAACTTAAACAGTTCTTCAGAAATCCTCTGAACTGCAATGGATCCAGTGTGCCTTGACCAGGCCATGGACCACACAATTTCTGGATCTGAAACAGGTTTATAGAAATCTTATGTACCGCAAGGGATCCAGCGTGCCTTGACCAGGCCATGCACCTGTCATTTTCTGGAACCTAAACAGTTTTTTAGAAATCCTCTGTACCTCAAGGGATCCAGTGTGCCTTGACCAGGCCACAGACCCCTCGATTTCTGCAACTTAAGCAGTTTTTCAGAAATTCTCTGTACTGGAAGGGATCTACCGTGCCTTGACCAGGCCATGGACCCCTCGATTTCTGGAACCTAAACAGTTCTTCAGGAATCCTCTGTTCTGGATGGGATCCAGTGTGCCTTAATCAGGCCAAAGACCCCATGGTATCTGGAACCCAAACAGTTCTTCTGAAATCCTATGTACTGCAAGGGATCCAGTGTGCCTTGACCAGGTCATGGACCCCGCAGTTTCTGGAACCTAAACAGTTCTTCAGGAATCCTCTGTACTGCAAGGGATCCAGCATGCCTTGACCAGGACATACAGTTTCTGGAACCTAAACAGTTCTTCAGAAATTCTCTGTACTTCAAAGGATTCAGTGTGCCATCACTGGGCCATGGACCCCATGGTTTCTGGAACCAAAGCAGTTCTTCAGAAATCCTCTGTACTTCAAGGGATCCAGCTTGCCTTCACCAGGCCATGGACCCCGTGGTTTCAGTTTTTCAGAAATCCTTTGTACTGCATGGGATCTACCATGCCTAGACCAGGCCGCAGACCCTGCAATTTCTGGAACCTGAACAGTTCTTCAGAAATCCTGCGTACTGCAAGGGATCCAGTGTGCCTTGACCAGGCCATGTACCCTGCAATTTCTGGAACCTAAACAGCTTTTCAGAAATTCTCTGTTCCACAAGGGATCCAGCGTGCTTTGACCAGGCCATGGAACCCTCAATTTCTGGAACCTAAACAGCTTTTCAGAAACCCTCTGTACTGCATGGGATCCAACGTTCATTGACCAGGCCATGGACCCCTCTATTTCTGGAATGAAAACAGATTTTCAGAAATCCTCTGTACTGCAAGGGTTCCAGTGTGCCTTCACCAGGCCATGATCCCCGCGGTTTCTGGAACCTGAAGAGATCTTCAGACATCCTCTGAATTGCAAGGGATCCAGCATGCCTTTACCAGGTCACAGACCCTGCGATTGCTGGAACCTAAACAGTTTTTCAGAAATCCTCGGTAGCCACAAGGGATCCAGCATGCCTTGACTAGGCCTCAGACCTCGTGAAATCTGGAACCTAAACAGTTAAGAAATCCTCTGTACCACAAGAGATCCAGCATGCCTTGAGCAGGCCATGGACCCCTCAAATTCTAAAAACTAAACAGTTTTTCAGAAATCTTCTCTATCGGAAGCGATCCAGCATGCCTTGACCAGGCCACGGACCCGTTGATTTCTGGAATGAAAACAGCTTTTTCAGAAATCCTCTGTACTACACGGAATCCAGCATGCCTTGTCCAGGCCACGGACCCCTCGATTTCTTGAACCTAAACATTTCTTAGGAAATCCTCTGTTCTTCAAGGGATCCAGCCTGCCTTCACCAGGCCATGGACCCTGCAGTTTCTGGAACCTAAACAGTTCTTCAGAAATCCTCTGTACTGCAAGGGATCCAGTGTGCCTTCACCAGGCCATGGACCCCATGATTTCTGGAACCAAAACAGTTCTTAAGAAATCCTCTGTACAGCAAGGGATCCAGCATGCCTTGACCAGGCCATGGACCCCACAGTTTCTGGACCCTAAACAGTTTTTCAGAATTCCACTGTACAGCAAGGGATCCATTGTGCCTTGACTGTGCCATGGACACCTCGATTTCTGGAATCTAAATAGCTTTTCAGAAATCCTTGGTACCCGCAAGGAATCCAGCGTACCTTGACCAGGCCACAGACCTCGTGAATTCTGGAACCTAAACAGTTCTTTAGAAATCCTCTGCACTGCAATGGATCCAGTGTGCCTTGACCAGACCATGCACCCCTCATTTTCTGGATCCTAAACAGTTTTTCAGAAATCCTCTGTACAGCAAGGGATCCAGTGTGCCTTGGCCAGGCCACAGACAGCTCGATATCAGGAACCTAAACAGTTTTTTCAGGAATCCTTTGTATTGTAAGGGATCCAGTGTGCCTTGATGAGGCCATGGATCCCTTGATTTCTGGAACCAAAACAGTTTTTCAGGAATCCTCTGTACTGCATGGAATCCAGTGTGCCTTTATCTGGCCACAGACCCCGCGGTTTCTGGAACCTAAACAGTTCTTCTGAAATCCTCTTTACTGCAAGGGATCCAGCATGCCTTGACCAGGGCATGGACCATGCAGTTTCTGGAACCTAAACTGTTCTTCCAAAATCCTCTGTACAGCAAGGGATCCAGCGTGCCATCACTAGGCCATGGACCCCGTGGTTTCTGGAACCTAAGCAGTTCTTCAGAAATCCTCTGAACTGCAAGGGATTCAGCTTGCCTTCACCTGGCCACAGACCCTGCAGTTTCTGGAACCTAAACAGTTCTTCCAAAATCCTCTACTGCACGGGATCCAGCATGCCATCACTAGGCCATGGACCCCGTGGTTTCTGGAACCTAAGCAGTTTTTCAGAAATCCTCTGAACTGCATGGGATCCAGCATGCCATCACTAGGCCATGGACCCCGTGGTTTCTGGAACCTAAGCAGTTCTTCAGAAATCCTCTGAACTGCCAGGGATCCAGCTTGCCTTCAGCTGGCCACAGACCCCGCAGTTTCTGGAATGTAAACAGTTCTTAAGAAATCCTCTGTACTGCTAGGGATCCAGCGTGCTGGACCAGGCCACGTACCCTGCGATTTCTGGAACCTAAACAGTTCTTCAGAAATCCACTGTACGGCAAGGGATTAAGCGTGCCTTGACCAGGACACAGGCCCCACGAATTCTGGATCCTGCTTGCCTTGACCAGGCCACGGACCCTGTGGTGTCTGGAACTGAAACAGTTTTTCAGAAATCCTCTGTACTGCAAGGGATCCAGCATGCCTTGACAAGGCCTCAGACCCCGTGATTTCTGGAACCTAAACAGTTCTTCAGAAATCCTTTGTACTGCAAGGGATCCACCGTGCCTCGACCAGGCCACGGACCCCTTGATTTCTGCAACTTAGACAGCTTTTCAGAAATCCTTTGTACTGCAAGGGATCCAGCGTGCCATGACCAGGCCATGGAACCCAAACAGTTCTTCAGAAATCCTCTGTACTGCATGGGATCCTGCATAACTTAACGAGGCCATGGACCCCATGATTTCTTGAACCTAAACAGTTCTTCAGAAATCCTCTGTACTTCAAGGGATCTAGCATGCCTTGAACAGGCCATGGACACTGTGATTTCTGGAACCTAGACAGCTTGCCAGAAATCCTCTGTACTGCTAGGGAGCCAGTGTACCTTCATCTGGCCATGGACCCCGTGCTTTATGGACCTTAAACAGCTTTTCAGAAATGCTCAGTACTGCAAGGGATCCAGAGTACCTTCATCTGGCCATGGACCCCGTGATTTATGGACCTTAAACAGCTTTTCAGAAATGCTCTGTACTGCAAGGGATCCAGCGTGCCTTGACCAGGCCATGAACCCAATTTCTGGAACCCATGCAGTTCTTCTGAAATCTGCTGGACTGCAAGAGATCCAGCATGGCTTGACCAGGCCACAGACCCCACAGTTTCTGTAACCTAAACAGTTTTTCTGAACTCCTCTGTACTACAAGGGATCCAGCGTGCCTTGACCAGTCCTCTGACCCCTCGATTTTTGGAACCTAAAAGTTAAGAAATCCACTATATCTCAAGAGATCCAGCGTGCCTTGACCAGGCCATGGACCCCTCAATTTCTAAAACCTAAACAGTTTTTTTGAAATCCTCTCTCCCGGAAGCGATCCAGCGTGCCTTGACCAGGCCACGGACCCATCAATATCTGGAACCTAAATATTTCTTAAGAAATCCTCTGTACTTCAAGGGATCAAGTGCACCTTCATCAGGCCATGGACCCCATGGTTTCTGGAACCTAAACTGCTCTTCAGAAATCCTCTGTACTGCAAGGGACCCTGCGTGCCTTCACCAGGCCTCAGACCCTGTGGTTTCTGTAACCTAAACTGTTCTTCAGAAATCCTCTGCACAGCAAGGGATCCAGCATGCTTTGACCAGGCCATGAACCATGCAGTTTCTGGAACTTAAACATTTCTTCAGAAATCTGCTGTTCTGCAATTGATCTAGGGTGCCTTGACCAGGTGATGGACCCCTTGATTTCTGGACCCTAAACAGTTTTTCAGAATTCCACTGTACAGCAAGGGATCCATTGTGCCTTGACTGTGCCATGGACCCCTTGATTTCTGGAACCTAAACAGTTTTTCAGAAATCCTCGATACCACAAGGAATCCAGCGTACCTTGACCAGGCCATGGACCCCTCGATTTCTGGAACCTAAATAGCTTTTCAGTAATCCTTGGTACCGTAAGGAACCCAGCGTATATTGACTAGGCCACAGACCTCGTGAATTCTGGAACCTAAACAGTTCTTCAGAAATCCTTTGCACTGCAATGGATCCAGTGTGCCTTGAACAGGCCACGGACCCCACGATTTCTGGAACCTAAAGAGTTTTTCAGAAATCTGCTGTACTGCAAGGGATCCAGTGTGCCATTACCAGGCGACAGACCCCGCGATTTCTGGAACGTCAACTGTACTTAAGAAATCCTCTGTCCTGCATGGGTCCAGCATGCCATGACCAGGCTATGTGATTTCTGGATCCTATACAGTTCTTCAGAAATCCTCTGTACTGCAAGGGATCTAGTGTGCCTTGACCAGGCCATGGACCCCTGGATTTATGGAACCTGAGCAGTTCTTCAGAAATCTGCTGTACTTCAAGGGATCCAGCCTGCCTTGACCAGGCCGTGGACCCCTCGATTTCTGGAACCTAAAGAACTGGTGCGCATGTGCAGAGCCAAGGCAAATGCTGGTGCGCATGTGCAGAGCCACGAATGTACTATTTCAACAATGGATTATAAAGATTTTAGCACTCGGTTCGTGAAACAAATTAGTTTCCTAAGTCTAGCAGGAATTCGCCCGTCTGAAAAACACGTTAGCCTAACATGTTCCCGATATGGAAATTAGCTCTAGCATGACTCTCCGAGCTGCTCGGGGACCTTGTCGGAGGCATGTCCTCAGATCGTGCTTGTGCAGGTACAGAATGGCAAGTATGGTGGGGGGGCTGCAGAATCAACATGTTTTTATAAAGTCAGGTTATCATTTAAAGAGATTTGGATTTACAGAAAGATAGAGTCAGGGGGGGTAATTACAACTATGATTAAGTCACTGCTCTATTTTATTAAAGCAGCCAGAAAAACAACAAAGACAGTGGCACTCTGTACCGTCAGGAGCTCCACAGTCCCGCTTACACGCCAAATGATGTCATCACGCTAGACGTTCTTCAGGCAGTGCAGTGGGAAAAACAAACAGAAGGCAGTACGTGAACTGCTGAGTATGTGAGGGATGTAAACTTAATTTTCTTGGCATTTGAGCAGCACAGACCAGAAGTCTCTGCTAAGGACCAATAAGCAGCCTATTAGTGAATCACAAACAGCAACACATTGAATTACATTAAGAACTTTTTGCACATGATCTTTAATGGACCAAGATAGATATAACAAGAACAAAGTGCTCTAGCTTTTGGACCAACCAGTCCTTCTTCAGAAGCTCATGGCAGTTGTTTAGAAAATACAATACTTATAACAGCTAGATAATACAGAGAAAAACAGAAAAAATCCCCATTGGTTTAAAATACTCATTTTAAAAAAAAAAAAGGAAGATGATGTCAGAGAAGTTTAACAGTACCAAACAGCAAACAGGGTGGCATGAATCATTTGGGGATTATGGTTCTAGAGGTTCTCTAGCATAGATCACCGTGAGTTACTTCCCCTAGGATGGGTTTATAAGTCATTTTTCTAAGTTGCTGATACTAGACAATTCTATTTGGACTGCTCCCATTTCTATAGATTGTTTTTGTGCATTAACATATATATATATATATATAATGGAGGTGTAATTGCGTCTCTATAGTTAGGGTTGAGTAGGCAGATTAATGTTAAACCCCAAATTTAGCACCTAAACAATCTTGCAACTGTTCAACAGATGTGCATGAAATTTGGTATGCACTGTCCTGTTGGGCAGATCTCTTGACTTGCTAAGTATTGTTTCAATTGGATATGCGGATTTTGAGCAGCACATAGGGAAAAAAGTGTGTTTTTTGCCAATTTTTTCTGAATTGTCCTTATTGCCCTGTGCACACACCATTTGGGCTTTTAATCTGAAATTTTCAGGGTAGAAAGAGCTTATCCCAAGGAACAAGTCAGCATTAGTTTGGTGAAAAAAATATTATTCTTATCCAAAGTTATTCAATTTTGAACATTCGGGTTCTGAGCATGCTCAATTCAGTTTTTTGGATAGCTGCACAACTGCGAACAAGGATTTCATTTCATGATCAGGGATTTTGACAGCTCACAAATGGGGATTCATTAAATCCTCATTCGTGAGAAAAAAAATTCTCGTTCATGAGCCGCCATCTTGTTTTCACTTTTAGCCCAAAACAAAATGTTGTTACTTGCCCCATGGATGCATTTTGTGAAAACAAATGTATGGGTGTTGTTCAGGGTGATGCCCTCTACAAAACCACGTGTTTGGTTTTCATCAGTTTATTAAAAAAACAGCCATTTTTTAATTTGAAAATACTCGTTCATGACTTGCTTCCGATCCCCATTCATGAGGTATCCAAATCCCCATTCATAAGCTGATCCCTGTTTGTGAGCTGTCAAAATCCTCAATCATTAGTTAAGTACCAGATGGCCATATCTCACAAACAGGGATTGGATTGTGAACGGGATTTGACATCTATTAATGGGTCCGCTCGCGAACGGGGATTTTGACACCTCACAAACGGGGACCATAAAAAAAAAAAATCCTTGTTCATGAGCTGTCAAAATCCCTGTTCATGAGCCGAATCCAAATTCATGAGGTGTCAAAATCCCCATTCATGAGATGAGGAGTAGATGGCCCTATCTCATGAACAGGGAATCCCCATTCATGAGCTATCAAAATCCCTGTTCGTGAGCTGATTCCCATTCGTGAGATATCAAAAGCCCCATTCACGAGATGAAGACCAGATGGCCCTATCTCACAAACATAGATTGCCTCCCGAATAGGGATTTTGTTACCTCACGAACGGGGATTCAGCTCATGAATGGGGATTTTGACAGCTCATGGACAAGGATTTGTAAAACTTTGCCAGTTCACTGCTAAGAAACAGTAAGGACTATTAGCTTGAAATTTGCAGGGTGCAAAGGGGACGTCTCACAGATGTGGCACATGCCGTGTCGGTGTAAAAAAGTTCATTGGTTACATAATTATGACATTCCAAAGTTGAGAAATTTCCCATAGGATAACACTATGACGCACTTCGGTGCCCGTATCTTGAAAACAAAGCGAGATACAGATTTTTTGCTACCTACAGCTTAGATCACCTTTTAGTGATCCAAACTATAGAAACAAGTTTGGAAATCATAGATTACAACAGCAGTGGATTTTTTTTTCCTTCTTGCTATGGTTACAGAGATATTGGCAAAATCATGCTCCAAGGGTGCCTTTTTGGTGCCCATATCTTGTAAATAATGTGAGATACAGATATTATCAACCTATCTCACATGCAGTTCTTGCAGTTATGATTACGATGACACCTGAAATTGTTTCATAGCTGCTACGGTTACTGAGATATTGGCAAATTAGTATTACAAGTGTTCCTTGACCAATAGGGCTGCTGTATGGCTACGTAGTTATGGGTAAGTGGAAGCGTATGGCCCGGAGGGCTCATGCTCCCACAGATGCATATCATTATGCAAAAATGGGCAGTTTGGTGCTTTGGACCCTGTGCTCCCACCAAAACACACCATTCATTAGTTATATTACACTTTTTCAAAAAGTAAGGAAATTCATTACAAAAAAAATCTTTAATGCATCAGGTAATGTTAAAGTGACAAAACTGGGGAAATGAGATGTTAGGGTTGAGCCATTAAACCCCTTACCACCCCACCCCACATCCTCCACAGACTGACAGATGCTGGGTGTGCCATGGCATTGTGAGGCCTAACTCTCACCCCATTCTCCTTTACTGTAGTGTGTCAACCTGTTTACACATGGAATGGGGTAAGAGTTGGGCCTCATGACCCCATGGCAGAGCCCGGCGTCTGTTGGTCTGTGGAGGATGGGCTGGGGGGTTAGGGGCTCAACCCTAACATCTCATTTCCCCACTTTTGTTGCTTTAACCCAAACAGATGCAGTAATGAAGTTTATTGCAATGAATATATATAGTATATCCCATCTCTCTCTCTCTCTCTATATATATATATATATATATATAAATATAAATATATATATATGTGTGTATATATATATATATATATATATATATATATACTGTATATATATAAATATATATAGGATTTACAATGGGGAGCTGTCAGATAAATGATTTATCAACACAAGTACTGTTTGACCTCGGGTAACCTCTTGAGTGGTGTATGCCACGAGTGAGGTGTCCGAGGTCAAATGGCACAAGTGTAGATAAATCATTTATCTGACAGCTCACTATTGTATACTTCATTTATGCAATAGGGATGCTTTCTGTCAGTGCAGGGACATTTGCTTTTGATTGCTTATCTTTTTTTGCATATGTGTCAAAAAAGTGAACAAAAAATTGCATTTTCTGCTCTTTTTTGCTAATTATAAAAAAATCTATATGGTATCAATAAATAAAACACCACTCATTTTGTTCGGAACAACTTTCATACTCACAGTATCATGCTATCTTTTTTTTCATTTTAAAGTTATTTGCATTTGAATATGGGTAGTACTGCTACTGAGGCTGAACGCTCTAAATGAGTTCAGGAGTGATTGTGACATAGCTACTATACGGATAAATTTTATTTATTCAACGGCTGTGAAAATAAATGGATTTATTTGATGGCTTCTGAGTCCATGCTTATTGCATCAATAAATACATATACATACATATATATTATACTGGTGCTACAGTTAGGGTTGAGTAAGCAGTTTAATGTTAAACCCCACATTTTGCAGTTTAATAATTTTGTCACTGTACGATGGATTTTCCTGATATTTTGCATGCATGGTCTGATACCATAGATCTCTGGATCTGGTAAGTTGCATTGTGGTCAGATGAGCAGTTGCGGAGCTACAGAATGCCCAGAATCACCAAAAAAATACATTTTGCATGTTTCTTTGCTCGCGGCTACAGCTTGCACAATTTGTCCATTTGGTCTGAAATCTTCAGGGAAGATACAGCCTGGGTCACTGATGTGCTATTCAAAGATTTTGTGAAAAAAGATTAAACTGTTCAAAAGTTATTCAAAAAACAAGTTTCAAGGGGACAATTCCTAAGGGAGACTGGGAACGTCGCTTGCAGAGGGGATGGCAGATAACCTCAGCCATGACATGGCATGAATTTTACTGGAAAATTCTGACCAGTTACTTTCGCTCCCCAATGATTACCAAATACTTTAACCCTCAGGTGTCATCGGCCTGTTGGCGTATATGCGGGGAAGCTCAAAGCACACATTACCATATATTCTGGGTGTGTGCAAAGTTACAGAGAATCTGGTCTCAGATCCAGGGGATTATGACTCGAATGGGGGGGTTGCCTATACCATACATGTTTCAAGACCTAGTCCTAGGGTTGCCAACCATTTCCTCCCAAAAAAGGAGAAGTGTGAAGCTATACCAGACACTGCAGATTGCAGCACTAAAATGCATTACTATTAAATGGTTAAAACAGGATCCACCAACCTTTCAACAATGGACTTCCAAAGTGTAGGAAATTGAAAGATTAGAAAACATAACCTACACTATCCAGCTAAGAAAGGGCAAATTTCTAGAAATCTGGGGACCCTGGTATCACTGGAAAGAGGGATTGGGTGAGAATATGAGGGTAGGAGATGGAGACACAAGAGGGGAGAGGAAGGATAAACAATATAGGGGAAGAGAGCGGGACGACATGAAAGGCTGGATGGAGAAGCGGATAACTGGAGAGCAAAGAGATACCGGGAAAGGATGGTCTTCCTGAAAAACAGGGATGGGGGCACACACATGTACATGTATATTCTTAATATAGAATTAAAAGTATCAGTCACAGTGCATTGGTCTAGATCAGGGCCCCTACTTTTAAGTGGCACAGTGGGATCAAGTTCTGCAGCAAGACTACCATTTGCCGCAGAACTTCTGTGGCGGTGGTTTGTAATCTCTGCGGAAGTTCTGCAGCACTAACAAACTACCACATCGCAGTATCAGCTTGTCATCCTGACTTCACTTTCATGGCAATGGTTATAGCAGTCAGGATGGGGGCAAGCACAGTAACACCAGTTCAAAAAATAACAGACTTATAGAAATAATTTTATGCCTAAAAAAGTAAAACAAATGTCTCTACCTTAAGGTCCTAGCCTTTTGCATAAATGATACATGCAGAGGGGATCTTATGTGATAAATAAGGTATTTCTATACACATGCTGTCTATCCCACTAATGAGGTCTCCACTGTCTATCACTTATATATTTGTATTTGCTTTCTACACCACTCATGAGGTTCCCACTGTGTATCACATTTATTTATATGCAATCTGTAACATACATACAAATATGTGTATGTGTGTGTGTGTGTGTGTATATAGATATACAGTGTGTGGATATATATTTATGAAATAGGTATCTGAATAAATCTGCACTGATAAATCCATTTATCTGTGCTACTGTATGGATACATTTATTTATCCACATAGTAACTACATCATCACCCATTTATCCACACTGTAACTACATCAGTAGCTCATTTATCAACACAGTTCTCTTCAGAATTCATTTAGAATGTTTGGCCTCAGAAGCAGTACTAACCGTATTTAAATGTGAATAACTTAAAAACGAAAAACGATAACATGGTACTGTGAGCATGAAAATTATTCAGCATAGAATTATCTACAAAAAGAATAATGTTTCATTTATACAAACCCTGTATATTGAATATGATTAGCAAGAAAACAGAAGAAAATTTTATTTTTTGTTCACTTTTTTGACAAACAAATATTAATAAGTTTAAAATAAAAAGTGATAGCATCGTACTGTGAGCATGAAAAATGTTCAGCTCAAAAATATCTACAAAATGAGTGGTGTTTCATTTATAGATACCATTTTGTTTTTTTATAATTAGCAAAAAACAGCATAAAATTCAATTTTCTTTTTCTGTTTTTGACAAATTATTTACACTGACCAAAATCAAAATGTTCACACAACATCTAAACCTGTTGCATAAATGGAATATGCAGCAGTTCAGTGTGTGATAATTCATTTATTTTGTACAGTTTCCAGTGACCTCTCGTAACGCTCAGTCATGCCTTCGGCACTCATGAGGTTACTTGAGGTCACTGGAAACTGTACAAGATAAATGCATTATCACACACTGAACCACTGCATATCCCATATATATATATATATATATATATTTTTTTTATTTGCATGAAATTGCATCCTCATTCATATAGGTCCCATTATTGCAAAACTCATTTTTCATGTCAACCTGCTTCCCCTGACACACTACGTAACACCATCAGGCCATGACATGCATGTGAACCGACTGTGAGATAGAGCTCTCTAGTCATCACAATGTGTCCACCGTGTGACAGAACACTGCACCATACCTTCCCAGGCTCTGAACAGCGATGTGTTCCACCAATCCTTGTGCTGCCCAACCAGCTTCCAGAGCTAATCTCTGAACCTGAGTTGCCAGCATGGAAACACAGCATGCTACCATGTGGCCCAACAGCTGTTTCTGCGCACAACATTTCTCCATAACTTTTAGGTGATTCTATCAACCAATGACAATATGTAATCAATAACCCTGGCAAAAATGCGTACAGTGCAATTATTTATTTAACAGGTCTATTCTTTCAACAGGTCTATGCATTATTATATTCCACTTTTCTGGGCATAATTACTTTATTTTTCTTAAAAATGGCAGTTAAATTCATTCTACCAGTTATTCATTTCAGATGGTATCTCTATACCTTAAAGGCATAAATAAGTTTGTACAAAGTCAGGTATGGACTTAACAGGTCTGTGCTATTGTCAAGGTTTTGTTTAAGTTGTCCCCAGTGCAATAATGTAAGACTGAAAATTGTATTAGGCTATAGAGCAGGTTGAGCAAATATCACCATGCCCGATGTGCTGTGCCACCGTCTCTGGCAGTGGGAGCTGTGGTAGATAAATAATTAATAAAGAATCATTGAGAAGAGTAAATTCTGTAGCATCGCAGAAGTTCTGCGGTAGATTGCAAGTTCTGCGCAAAATTCTGTGGCCTCAGAATTCTAGGGGCCTTGGTCTAGATACAGTATATACAAGTTGATATGGTTATAATTGGTTTGGTTAAAAGGTTAGATAAAAAATAATGAAAACATGATAAGACATGTAGTAAACTGAGGAAGTAGAATTCCCAGGAAGGAAAAGAAAATATTAAGACGGAAGAAGAGAAGAAGATTTAAAACCAGAACTGGAACATTAATATTGGCTATTCTATGAGAAACTGAATCTATCAACTTAGAGCCTAATGCTTGATAGTGTGTACCCATAATTTCATTCTACTACCTGATGAGATAAGATGTTGGAATATGTCAAATATTAGAAAGCTTGAATAATAGAAGAACAGAACATAGAAAGGAACTAATAAGAATGGAATGCAATTAATGTATAGACACTCTTAATAAGATGTCATGTGGAAATGGATGTAATATTGATATGGATTTTAATAAAACTGATGAAGTTAAAAAAGGAAAAAAACAAGCTTCCCATTATAGTCAATGGGAAAAAAATATATGTGTTTCTTGAAAGCTGCCGCCACTACATTTTATTTTTGCAGTGGTCCTTTTACTTTCTTGCTGCAGCCATCTTGTTTTCAGTTAGTGAGAGAGAAAAATGCCTGGCATTTAAATTTGGGACATCCTAGGCAAAAACTGACTGTTGTGTTTACCTAGTCGGGTCCTGCGGATGCCAGCCCTATCTTTTTTGGGGGTAAAACCCCCCAGAAATGCCGTTTTTAAAATTGGCGCTCCAGTACTGTTGCAAATTGCAACAGAATCGGCCGTGACACTTTCATAAATCATGAAACTGTCATGCTGTTTTTGCAAAACTGTCACAATTTGAGACAGTACTTTGTCCAAAAACTTCCAACTTTTGCCATCCGCCTGCAACAAAACAATTGGGGATTTAGGGCTGCAATTTGCAGGGTGGCAAGCCCTGGTCTCACAGATGTGCCTTTTGGTACCAAAACATTCAAAGGGCCCGAACTTAGTGTTCTGAAGTTGAGAAATGTCTCTTAAGATAACATTGCAGTGCCCGTATCTTGAAATCGAAGTGACATATGGATTTTTCGCTATCCACTATTTAGAGCACTGTGGTCTAAGCTACAAAAACAAGTTTGGAAATCATAGCTTACACCTGCAGTAGAATTGTTTTCCTACTTGCTATGGTTATGAAGATATTGGCAAAACGTGTTACAAGGGTTCCTTTGGAGTACTATGGAGCTGCTGTATGGCTCCGTACTAATATGTAAGTGGGATATTACGCTAAAATGGACAATGTGAAGGGAGCGCAGGGCCTGGATGTATTAACAGAGATTTTTACAATGATATATATATAGATATATATATATATATATTTATATTTCAGGTAAATCTGTTGAACAGTAGCAAAGTTATTAAGGTGCAAAGTTTCACCATTTAACCTTAAATGGGGTACTCAACCCTAACTATGGTAACACTACACTTCCACTGTTGACACAACTATATTGTTGCTATTCCAAAATCATATAGTGTCTCTACTTATGTCATGTGATTTTTTCACAACAGAAGCTTTCTTTCATTGGCTAATGAATACTATATGATGTTTTCTACTAATAAATGACCTTTTCCACGGCAGTCTATGCTTGATAGTCATTCTTCTCAGGTGTGTGCCTACTTGTTTTGTGCTGCTTTATCTTGTTTTTTCTGCTAGGGAAGTATCTCATTGGACAATGTTGTCTTGGCTGGAGGCTGGAGTCTCTGGCAGTCCAGGATTTACGGTCGTGCATCATCTAATAGGATGGATGGTGGATTACCCATTTGTGAGGAATTTCTGAGCACTATAAAGGTTGCAGGTATAACCACCTTTATAGTAAATACCATTCTGAGCTGCAGTCCTACCCCTCGCTTCTCAAGCTCACTCTCACAACACATGCTAACTTCCTGCCACCTGTGCATCCAAATCTGCCCAGCAACACAAACAGTGAAGATTAAATGCTAGTTCTGGGGCCAAAGTAAATACTAGTGTGTGTGTGTGGGGGGAGGGGTAAGGAAATCTTCACTGACTGCATTCATGTCATAAAGGAGACAAGGATCACACTTAACATTCCATACTGAGGAAAAGATGACATACAGGATCAGTTTGTTGAAAGATCTCGTCAGAACATTTAAATAAAAGGCTGCTCCATGATGGAAAACATATCACAGGGTCCTAAAAGCTGTTCGGTCCCCTTACCCCAGTTGTATAAAAAATGCAAAGAAACCAAACAGCTACCACTCACTGTAGCCCCCCTTCATCATGAGTACTCTTTCAGGGTATACCGTTGTTACAGCAGCACTGTAACAATGAATCCCCCAGAACGACACAACCCATTCGACACCCACTGTATCGAATGGGTTGCCAAAGCGATTAATGGATTCATCGACTCCCAGGTTTGGCTGCTGTCCCCCAACATCTGCCCCACCCTCAGAGTTAGGAATCTATTGTTATGGGGAATGCGGGGGGCCATATTAACTTCCCTCTGGCGCTCTTGTGGTCTGTCGATAATTTGCCATGGCAATGTGATCGCCGTTGGCAAAGTGTTGTCACTATAAAATTGTTCAATACAACTTGGTGGAACCTTCTTTCAGTACTTACAACAGTGGTTATGGTGCCCCTGAGATTGTGGTGGTGGGGTCTGAAGAGGAGATCATCTCTCAGAGACTGCATGTCGATTCTTTATGATCGCTGTTTCTTCTTTTCAGCTTCTTCTTTCTCTAAATTGTCTGGCTGTTAGCAGGATGCCATTGTGGAAGAAACAGAGAGCATTTCCAAGTCAGCTTTTGAAGAGTCTGCCCGCTACCTGAACATCACAACAGCACCACACACAGTGATGACAAACTGACAAATTGTGATTATCACAAGATCTGTCTTTCCTCCCACCACTTATTTTTAACAAGTGTGTGTGAAGTGGGCCCAGGAGTCATACTACCTGCTTTGCTTCTCCTGCTGCTACTATGCTGTCCCTCTTTGATTTGTGCTGCCGACTGCCAACACTCACAAGATGACAAAGAAGCCTAGCCCTCAAGCAGAGACTGCTTTCTTTCACTTGGTGCTGGCTGCCCTGCCCTTGTCTGCACAGTGGAAGTGAGAGATAGATAGCCTCAAATTACTTGTCTTACAGTACTTTATCCACGTTTCCTCCCCAATTCAAATAGTTGTTTCTGCTGCCTGCTTCTTGCTTACACTGTAATCAGACAGCAGGAACCAGGGGTCACAAACAAACTGTGGGGGTCACAAAAAATTCATAGGGATCGCAAATGCGACCCCTGGTGCCCCTAAATGATGCCCCTGTCTAGTGCTTGTACAAAGGCCTTTGTTACTGACACTAGTTTGGACAGTGAATCCAACCTTTGGGGCCATTTGAAGTCCAGCACCTAAACAGGTTCTATCTGAGACTTTTGCAGATTAATTACAAATCCCAGTCTCTCTAGGGTGCTCCTTACATGTTAAGTCACACAAGAAAAGCAGTACTTCACAAGAAAACTCCAAGTAAATTCAAACTGTATTAGGTCAGCTCCAAGCACATGGAGTGTGTTGTCTCTTGCTCCATTTTCCCTGAGATTAGCCAGTTGTCTAGGTAGGGAAAAAGCTACCACACCTTGCCTTCTCAGGTAAGCTGTAACCATGACTAGGCAATTTGTGAATACACTCTATGCTTAGGAAAGACCAAATGGAAGGGCTACAAACTGATACTGACTGTTTCCCAGCCTGAACCTGAGATATTTTCTGTGGCTGGGTCTGATTGGAATGTGGAAGTAGGTGTCTTTTAGATCCAATGACCCCAACCAATCTCCTGACTGTAGTGATGTCATCACTGTGCCTAGTGTGACTGTCTTGCACTTTTCCTTTTTATGTTTGTTCAGGTATCTTAGGTCTAAAATGGTTGCCACTCCCCACTTTTCTTGTGGGTCAGGAAGTATCTTGAAAACAGGCCTTTTCCCCACTGTAAGCGAGGAACCTTTTGTACTGCCTTTACCTGCAGCCATTTGTTTACTTCCAGTTCTGGGAGAATTCTTTTGTTGGTGAATGAGCTGAAAAGGTTTTTTAGCCTCTGCAGTTTTGGGAATATTTTGAATTGCAGTGATAGTCCCTGACCCACTACTTTGAGGACCCACTTATGTGTGGCCATTTTAACCCATTACTGGAAATAATGAATCAGTCTGCCCCCCACTGGCAGTGGTTGACTGGTGACCTGAGAAGGATTGTCAGAGATTCTGTTTTGACTGTGGCTTTTGGGCTGGTGCTGCAGCATGGCCGGAGCCCCTCTTGCATGTGCCTCTGTAGTTACCTCTTTAAGGTTGGTACATATAAGAGGCTCAGGGTCTGGGATAGTAACCCCTGCCTCCCCTTCTGTAAGGTGTATAGGAATTGGAAACCTTTTCTTTTTCAGTGGAGTTCTTAAAAGTGGTTTTGTATTCATCCACTTATTTCATGTATGCCTCTCTTTTGCCACCAAATAGAGATTTTCCCTCAAAGAGAAAACTGATGGCTTTAGCCTGAGTGTCCATGGTAAGGATGGTAACCATTAACCATGCAAACCTCCTCAATGCTACTGCATGAGCCAAGACTCATACAGCAGAGTCATTACAGTGTACAACCATGTGGAACTGGTACTTAGTGGCATCCAGGGCTGACTTTGCAGTGGCAGCCAGGTCCTGTGCCACTCCACCATCCACCTTATTACTCAGTGCCAGCATTGCATTCCACAGTGCTTTCTGGTACTGAGCAATGTAAGCCAAATAAACAACCTGCCTTATGAGCAAGGAATCTACTGTGTACACATTTTTGGCTGTAGTATCCAGTTTTCTGGAATCCTTTTTAGGAGGCTGTGTGGAGAGAGACACCTTGGCCTTCTCACATGCAGCTGCCTGTACCACTCCTTCATGATCAAGTTGGGCATGCAGGTATTCCACTCCTGTCTGTTCACTTGATACTTTTCCCCACTTTTTTATCAATCCCAGCAGCTTAGCTGGGTGCTAATAAGATTTTTTATGTCACCTTTTGGAGTGGTTTGTGGATGGGGACCAGTAGTCTCCGTCTGAGAGGCTAGCCTCATCATATCCATGATTTTCATCTCCTCCTCATCCTCATCTTCCTCTGTTTCATGGGAGATACTGAGGGTGTTCACCATGTATTTGATGAATGTGGAGTAAGACGTGTAATACTCTGTGGGCCTAGAGGGGAACCAAACTCTTGGTCAGGTGATCCATCAGGTTCTATGGGTTCACCTTCCTCCTCCTCTTTGTAATACATAACCACTTCCTCTTCAGGCAAGTGGTCTGGAACCAGAGTCTGGGAAAGGGGGAAGGCACAAAATTTCCCATACCAGAGAAAGCTTGAAAAAGCTTCCATACTTTGGTCACGTCCTCTTTTGAGGGCATTTGTTTTTGATCCATTGCCTGCTCCTTTTCCTTTGTAGGAAGAGTGGCATGGACATGTTTTCTTTCTTTCTTTTTTTTTAATAGACTCTGATTTCAGTATCAGCTCAGAGGTTCTTTTATTTGTATTTCTGTCATCACTGGGATCAGGGTTCCCCCTTTCAAACACCCTGGTATCAACACCATCTTTACCATGCTTATCAGATGTCTAAGCAGCTTTATCTTTTTCTCTGTCCCTTTGACAAGGAGTGCTGCTACTAAGGAGAAGAACATTCCGATGCATGTGTTACCACCCTGTCTCCTCTGTCAGCTCAAGGCTGGTTATCAGAGAGTGCTCAAAGGGTTAAGCCAGACTCCAAGAGCTGTTCTCTGGAAGGGAAGTTGCCAGAAAACAGGATGTCTGAATGTTCATGCTTAAGTGACCTGACTTAGCTAAGAGTTGGAAACTGGAGCATGAATATTCATGGTTCTGCCCTTCCCCTGATCCTCTATAAAAGGGGAAGGCACTTGGGTACTGGCCTGGACAACTGGGGATTGGAGCCTGGGAGAGAAGCAGTCCAGCCTCTCTGGGTGCAACTGGGCCCTGGGACCATGTGGCACTGGTCTCCATAGAAGGATACCATCAGAAGCTGCTGGAGGGATGACAACAGGACTCACCTTGAGATTTGTGGAAAATAGCACCACCCAAAAGGCACTTCAGGGAGATTGGTGGGCACCACTCAAGGGAGGTTGCCAGTACCCTCACGAGTTCTCTCCTGGTGGTAGTACTAAATAAAAATGGGAGAGAAATTGAAAAATCTTTGTTTGGGACAAAACATGATTTAACTTTGTTCTAACATGCTCACTGTGTGAAGTTCTAGGTAGTCAAGTTAAACCCTTGGCAGGTAACTGAATGACTGGGTATTAGGTAGGAGGGGACCTGGCAAGAGTTGGGGTCAGTAAGTCCCCAAGAATGAGGCCAGATATGGGATTCTGCTTTTGGGCCACTAGGGCTATCATTGTAGCGTCAAAGGGAGGCACACATGACTGGACCAGCCATGCTTTATGCACTTAGTAGTAATATCATAATGCCAATACTCTTTCTGTAATTGTCCTGATGAGCACACTGAGACAATTGCATGGCACAACTGGCCCCTCAGGGTCAAGTCTATGATCTGTCTCTGAAGGGGTGAGCACACAGCTACAGTTACCATAGTTTGAGAAGTGAAGTGTTGTCTCAGGAGTGAGTGATCAGGTAGGTCATGCCCATAACTAAGGGAGCACTGTACTGTGTAAGCAGTGGCTCTGGTTGGATTCAGACCAATAGAGTCCCTAGGTAAGAGAATCACTTCTGAATTATGGCAGTTACTGAAGTGCCCTTACAGGTGTGGAGGGCTGAGCAAATTAGCAACCTGTTGCAGACTGCATTCTGAGTGTAACATGGAAACATAGACTTTGATGGCAGATAAGGACCACTTGGCCCATCTAGTCTGCCCATTTCCCTACCTACAGGATAGGCAGCAGATCCTAGTTAACCAACAGCCTATTTCTTTCTACCCCCCACAAGAATTGCTTAATGTCTGTCCCATGCATTCTTGAATTCTTCCACAGTTTTAGACCCCACAACCTCCTCAGGAAGACTGTTCCATGCATCCACTACCCTCTCTGTGAAATAAATCTACACAACTGCATCTTTGTAACATGTGATGTTAAAAATTTGTATACAAGCATTCCACATAAAGAGGGTCTGAAAGCATTAGGAAGGATGTTAGACAGAAGGGTGAAGAGTCAACCAGACAAAATGTTAATTTTAACTCTTACAGAGGTTGTTTTAAAGAACAATTACTTTAAATTTCAGAACCAGCGTTTCCTACAACTACAAGGCACAGCAATGGGTGCCACACTGGCACCATCCTATGCTAATATCCTAATTGGAGAATTTGAAAATGAATATACAGTATATTCAACTCCAATAACACATTCTGCCTATCCTTGTGTCTTTATAAAAGATTTATAGATGACTTACTAATAGTCTGGAACGACACAGATGAAAAACTCCAGGAATTTCACTCATATATCAATTCCTATACAGAGTATCTGGAATTCACTATAGAGCACAGTACTCAAAGGGTACCATTCTTGGACCTTATGGTTTCAATTGAGAACAACAAGGTAATTATGGACCTGTACAGGAAGCCAACTGAGAGAAACACAGTACTACATGCTAAGAGCTTCCACCCTCAGAGTCTTAAACAAAACAAAGTATTCCATACGGACAAATGTTAAGGACCAAGAGGAATAGAGGAAATGATACACTCTGTGAAAAGAATCTGGCATATTTAACGACCAGATCTGAACAAAGAGGTTATAATATCAGAAAGTTTTGGAGCAAGCAAAGGCAAAAACACTCAACCAAGGGACGTCCTGTTACAAAACAAACCTGCTAAAGCATACAGTAACAAAATTAATATGAACGCAACCTATTCGGAACATTTCAACTCAATCAAAAAATAATTCTCAAATACTGGAATATATTACAAACTACACAGCAAGATAATATTACGTTCTCAGAAAAACCATGGATTACAGCAAGGAGAACCAAAAATGTCAAAAATTACCTAATAAAAACACAGCATTGGAGACCAGACCCACCACCAATAACATGGCTCAATAGAGATTTAAAAATATGCTACAGTTGCAGGAACTGTGTACACTGCAATACTTGTCTGAAAACTAAATACATTAAAAGCACATGTCAGGAAAAAACTACGAAATAAGAGACTTTATAACTTGTAATTTTGACCATGTGATTTACTGTATCAAACATAATGAACATACAGAAGTTATCAGCAGATAAAGGCCTAGAGGTCTATCAAGTCTGCTTGAATGTGCAGCTAGCACCCCTTATTCTGCAGCTGCCCCTCCCTTCCACCCTTCCCCTCCATTGACCCTCCCCCTTGTCCTGTCCCATCCCCTTTTGAAGTAGTCCACTGTTCTACTGGATACCACTTCTGCAGGTAACGCATTCCACCCAGCTACCACCCTCTCTGTAAAAAAGCATCTCTTCATCTCCCTCCTGAAGCTTCCTCCCTCCAGTCTCATATAATGGCCCCTGGTGTCCCTTCCCTCCCTTACTTTGAACAGTTCCTCTGTACCTGTCCTGTTTATTCCTTTCATATACTTAAAGGTTTCAATCATGTCCCCCCGTCCCTCCTCTCTTCCAGCGAGTGTATGTTCAACTGCCTCAGCCTCCTCTGGTATGATAAGTCCCCCAACCTCTTGATCATCTTTGTCACCCTGCACTGCACCCCTTCCAGTAACTTAATGTCCCTCTTCAGATACGGGTGCCAGTACTGCACACAGTACTCCGGGTGAGGTCTAACTAATGGCCTATACAGTGGCAGAATCACCTCCTCCCTCCTTGAGGATATACCTCTTGCAATGCAACCCAGCATTTTGTTGGCCTTTGCAGCTGCCTTCCTACATTGTGCTGAGTTGTTCATTGACCCTGTAATGAGCACCCCCAGATCCTTCTCCTCCTCTGTCTGGGCTAGCTGCACTCCCCGTGCTGGTAACTCCTCCTTGGGTTTTTCACCCCAAAATGCAGCACCTTACACTTTTTGGCATTAAACCCCAGTTGCCAGGTGTCTGACCAGGTTTCAAGCTTTGCTAGATCATTCTGCAGCCCCTGCCACCCCCCTAGGTCATCCACCACTGTTATCATTTGTTCTTGCTCTAAATACTATATAGGACAGACATAACAATCTTTGAAAACTAGGATTATGGAACATAAAAGTAAAATAAGATGTCAAGATGTAAAATCAATTGTAGTATGCCACTTCAACTTAGGCCCACATCAAATCTCAACCCTAACATTTCTGGGAATAGAAAAAGTGAAAAAACAGTGGGTGGAGGCAAAAGGGAGACATTGCTGCTCAAGAGAGAAGCTTGGTGGATGTTTACCCTGAAAACTTATAAAAACAGATATGGATTGAATGAAAGTTTGAACTGGTCTATGATTAAATAACCAAGAGGGAAAGAACTTGAGATGCATTTAATGCATCTCAATAGATTGGTGAATTAATATATTGTCTTTGGTTTTGCAAGGAACCTTGCAGTATTGTTTTTGTTCTGTGTGAGAAGGAAAAAACAGTCCCTTGAATAGTGGAGAATAAAACAAGAGATAATCTTTGAAAACAAAAAAATGCATACTTTAGTAGAGCAAGAGGTCAATAGGGTGACATTGTGCATAAAAATGTATAAAGGGTTAAATCAGATTTTCAAGATAGATTCTTATGATACAATATTAAATGTTAGGAACATATGGAATGGAGTAAAACCACTGAAACCATTAAAATAAATAAAAAATTAAAAACTTAAAAATTAGAACTGGGCATAAAATGATCCTTCCTCTTACCAAATTTAGGTGTTGTAGACTTCAAATATCTTTTCAAACCAACCTTGGTAATTTTATAGAGAATAAGAAGAACTTTGAAAACCCCAATCTAGACTTATGCTGAATATTTGAAAGGGAAGGTCACCACCCTGACCCTGAGCATGTCAGGCAGCAGAAAAATATGGAGAAGTCCTTTTCTCCCATTCCATGTCTCCTTGTACCCCATTCACTCCTAAACTTAGTTAACAACATGATCTGGCTCCAGAACGTACACCATAGAAATATGCAAAGTACTGAAAAATAAGGACAAGGATAATTGAGGGAGGGACCACATACAGCTCCCAGGAGCAATTTGTGGTTTCTTTTTAGACTGAGCCGTAGGAGATAGTCACACCAAGTGACATCATCATGCTGCACACGTAGAGTGAAACCCGCAGCTCGGTCTCCTTCATGCTGTAGAGTGAAGCAGCATTCAGTGGAAATGCTGGTTTGACGTCCCTGTTAATGGCAGTGCACAGTGTGGGTTTTAAAGCTGTTTAAATGCTGGAAAGCATTGCATTTTGGATTAAATTCCCAGCGCTAAGAGCACCACATTTCGTGCTTCCACCTCAAAATATAGGGTAAGCCACCGCTGAAACAAACGCATTGAGAGAATAACACAAAATAGCAACTGTGCTTGTAATCTTAGAGGGTGTGAGTAATGACTCAAATAACCGTATTTCCGGTGCTTGTGACTGATACAAACCAAAAAAAGGACAACGTGAAAACTGGTTTAGGAAAAGAGGTATGTAACCAATGATAATATAAGCCCAGGAGAAAGGGAAAACTTTTTTCACTGTTTATAAAGATCAGTTGCTTGATCTGAGGTCCAGAAACAAAAATCGCCAGGAGAACCCAAGTTAATTACCAGGTTTTTTAAGCATAAATATGCACTAAAATGGTAACTGCCCCTAGGAAACAGAAAGCAAAAATGAACAATTAAGGGAAGAGGCTAATTGAGACTTAAGAACATGTTAGAATTACAGTTATAAAATAAAATAGCCCCCCCCCCCATAGATAATACTGAAAGATAAAGTTGGAAATAAACTCATCAGAGTTCATATTTATTTATAGTGTTGAGTAGTACACATGAACCAAAGAGAAAATTTATGGTGATTGGCACTACAAAACAGCCGGTATGTTCCCTCTGCAACTAATTTAAGAAATGTAAAATATGTTTGCTGACATTTTCAACTGGATATTTAGAAATATTTATATATATCCTATATTTACAGCTTCCAGATTCTGAGGAAGGGATACAATTAAGTCCTGAAATGTAAACCATATTAAGGAGCTGTTATTTGAATGCATGTGGAAATAACCCTTGTATCAAAAGAAGGAATGTGGAAATAACGTTAAGTGTTAAAAGAAAGAAAGCAAGACAAATTCAAATATTAATGGAATCAAAATATAATGAGTCATATGGTAGATTCATTTAAAGGGGTAGAGGTTCTTAAATGCACAGAATATTTTGGAAATACCGGTTTTGAGTCACTCCCCCCCAACATGAATCAGCAAACATCTTTTACACACAATTAGGAACACGTGGTGTGGACAGCTAGCATTTGAGCTCAAGCTGGGTTGAGACTTGCCATATTTTCTCCCATTCCTTCTGAGTCAGGTGAAAGCCTGCTTCGTCCTCCAATTTTTTAACTATATGTTCCGCAGCGTCTTCTCTGTTGGATGTGAGATACAGTATCCATATATTCAGAAAATGGCTCCTTTGGATGTTATAATGACTAATAATTGTTCAGTACTTATTTCACCTCCCTGTATACCTGTATCATTTGGGATTTCCTGATCTGCATTTGTGTATAATTTTGTATCTGTAAATATCTGAATCTGTCTGTCTCTTGCCAATTATATCTTTCCTTGCATTCTTTGAATGTGAGTAGGGTTTCCCCATGCATTATTTGTTTTACATACTGGAAGCCCTTTTGTGTCTGGTGTTTGTACCATGCATCTAATTTTCCAGGTTGGAATTCTGGACTATGTATCAGCCAGCTGTACTGCCACCTGTCCCTCTTTATTCTCGGGTGTTTTTGTGATCTCTGAATGGCCTTTAGTGTCACTTTCATAGCCATGAACCATTGTTCCTGTTCTGCCTGTGTTACCTTAGTCCCTAGAATTATTGTCTCTAGGTTCCTTTCAATGATCTGATTTCTTCCAGCACTTTCAGCGGGCTGGCACCTGGGTCTTCCCCCATTGTAGTGCCCATCTCAATTGCGAAGCTAACCAGTACCCCTCCAAATCTGGGACTGCCCATCCACCCCATCTCGCCATCTCGAACACCCTACCTCTTATTCTCGGTCTTTTATTAGCCCAAATAAACTTATACATATGTTTTTGAATTTCTCTTAACCATTGTTTTGAGAAAGCCTCTGGGGCACATTGAAATAGGTATAACAAGCGAGGAAGGATGTTCATTTTAGTTATCTGTATTCTGGCATGCTGCAGTAGGGGGAGAGCTTTCTGCCTTTTTATGCCGTCCTTTATTTGTTTCTGAAGGGGCAAGTAATTATCTTGATACAGGAATTGATTAGAGTTACATAGGGTTATTCCTAAATATTTTAAGCTGGTTAGGGCCCATCTCATGTGATATTGTTGTTTAAGTCTGCTAGTGGGGGTATAATTAAAGGTAAAAATTTCTAATTTCTCTTGATTTAAAGTATATCCTGATATCTCATTAAACTCTTTTATTCTGTATCTTGCACCATGTGCGTTTGTTCTGTCCCTAAACCCAGGGCTTGCTAGCCTGTAGAAATGTTTGTTAAACTGTCTGTACTATCTGTTTAAATGACGTGGAGCCTTTGTAAACCAGTTTATAACTCAAAGGATTGTAATTCCGAATATGATAAATAAATAAATAAATAAAATAAAATTCGAGACATCAATTTAGGGATGGAGTCCTCCGGATTAGTGAGGAACAGGAGAACATCATCTGCATATGGGGCTATCTTCTGCTCTCCCGGTTCCATTTTTACCCCCTTTACCTCTGCATTCTGTCTAATGCACTGTGCAACGGGTTTTATATAAAGTGCGAAGAGCAGAGGGGAGAGAGGGCACCCCTGCCTGGTACCTCTGCCCAATTTTATTCATAGGGATATATGTCCATTTGCTCTTATGTATGCAGATGCCTTTTCATACAACCTTTGGATGATCTTTTGGAACTGCTCTCCCAGGCTAAGGCTAGATAAAACTCCTTGGACATAAGGCCATTCTACTTTATCAAAAGCCTTTTCTGCATCTAGGCTCATGATGACTGAATCATAGAAGCTTGATGGCAGAAAAGGACCATACTGGCCCATCTAGTCTGCCCCCTCATACCTCCCCCTCCCTGCCAGCCCCTGCCCTCCTCCCGATACTCAGCCCCATATGCTTGTCCCATGCCCTCTTGAATTCTTCCTCCAATTTAGTCCCCACCACTCCATTTGGTAGTCTGTTCCAGGGCTCCACCATCCTCTCCATGAAGAAACGCCCCCTCACATTGCCCCTGTATTTTTCTGCTTGCAGTCTGAGGCTGTGCCTCTAGTTTTAACCCTCTCCTTCCTCTTAAGTAAACCCTCTTCTCCCACTTTATTATAGAGACCCTTTACATATTTAAAGGTTTCAATCATGTCTCCCCTTTCCCTCTTTGTCTCCAGCGTGTACAGATCTAGCTCCTTATACCTCTGCTCGTATGACTTTCCCTACATACCCTGCACCATCTTGGTTGCCCTTCTCCGAACCCTCTCCAAACCCTCTCCAACACATCTATATCCTTGTGGCCTCCAGAACTGAACCCCATACTCCAGGTGTGGCCTCACCATGGCTTTGTAAAGGGGCATTATTACCTCCCTCTTTCTGCTAGTAATGTCCCAGCCTATGCATTACAACATTCCATTGGCCTTTCCCACTGCTCTGCTACACTGGATTCCTACCTTAAGGTTCAAGGAGACTATTATCCCCAGATCCTTCTCCTGTTCTGTTATTTTAATTTCCTCCTCACCTAGGGTGTACCCTGCTCTTCTGTTCCTACTGCCCAAGTGCATCACAGTGAACTTCTTGACATTGAATTTTAGCTGCCATGTCCCAGACCATTTTTCAAGCATCTTTAAGTCCTCCCTCATGTCCTCCACCCCCCGGGGTGTCCACCCTATTGCATATTTTCGTATTATCAGCAAATAGGCACATTCTCCCCCTCAAACCCTTAGCAATATCACTGATATAGATTCTTTTGTTTTGGAGGTCTTTACGTAGTCTATTACATTCATGGCCCTTATATTATCTGCCACCTGTCTGACCATAACAAAGCCTGTTTGATCTATGTTGACTATTCTAAGGATGATGGATTCCAATCTTTTGGCTAATACTGAAGTGAATAGTTTATAGTCCACATTTAATATTGATATGGGCCTATAAGATACGCATTTTGTTGGATCCTTACCAGGCTTGGGTATGACGGAAATCACTGCCTGGGTCCAAGAGGGTGGAACCCTTCCAGCCTCCCCCATTACCTCCTGGTATACCTTTTGCAGTTGTGACACTATGGGGTTCCGAAATTTTTTATAAAATTCTATGGGGAACCCATCCATGCCTGGGCACTTTCCTGTCTTGTCTTTTGCTATAGCCCTGCTATAGCCCTCAGTATCTCCTCAGTTGTTATGGGGTTTGTTGAAGCTTGGGCCTGTTCCTCTGTTACTTTGGGTAGGTTTAGCTGTGTTAGGTAATTTTCTGTTTTTTCCCTGGGGATGTCTGGTGCCGGGGTATATAGTTCTGTATAGTATTTTGTGCAGGCATCTAATATTTCTTTTGTTTCTGTTACTGGTCCACCCTTCCCCGTGTGGCATTTCTTTGTGATCTGTGCCTCAGCCCTCCCTGCCCTTAATCTGCATGCTAACAATTTAATAGCCCTATGTCCCCCTTCATAATAATGCTGTTTTAGAAACTGGACTTTTCTTTCAACCTTGAGGTCCAGGAGCTTACTGAGTTCCTTTCAAAGTTTCAAAAGTTCTCTTCCCCTCTGTCTGTCTATCCTTATCTGTTGTTGTGTTTCTAAATTCCTAATCTGTTCCTCCAAGTCTCTTTGCTTCTCCTCCTCTGCTTCACCCTAGCTGCCACTGTGGCTATCAGTTTCCCCAAATCACTGCTTTGATTGTGTCCCATAAAATACTAGTGTTGACCTCTGACCCCTGTGATCTTACAGTATTTGGTCTATTAAACATGGGATTTCTTCCAGCACCTCCCTGTCTTTCAATAAGGATAGGTTTAGTCTCCAGAAGGTTGTTTTACTATTTTTTGTAGGTTTATTTCTAAATACAAAGGTGCATGACCTGAGAGTGCTATTGTGCCTGTCTTGCATTTATTTATTCTAGCCACATCCCCCTTTGACATCATATATAGGTCCAGTCGGGAGTACATCTGGTGTGCCGCAGAGCAGAAGGCATAGCCCTTAGATTGCCCCTCCATATGTCGCCAGACATCAATCAGTCCTAATTTTTGCATTAGCACAGTGACCTTTCTGGCTGTCCTAAATCCCATCTTAGGTATCTTAGGTGTGCTACCTAGGTTGGGGTCCACAGTGAAATTCCAATCCCCTCCACATATCAGGACTCCTTCCACCTGCTGTGACACTTTCATCATTAAATTTCTGTAGAACGTGTAGGGTGAACCCTGAGGGGTGTGTATCAATGCCAGTGTTACAATCTGCCCTTTCAGTCTTCCACTTACTATGATGTATCTCCCTTCTTTATCTATGTCTTGCTCTAATGGTTCAAATTGAGTAGTGGTTGGGATAAGAATGGCCACCCCTCTCCTTCGGCCTGTTTTTTATGACGAACCATACAGTTCTGCATATCCGAATTGTTTTAATTTACCATGTTCTGCTTCAGTCAGGTGTGTCTCTTGGAGAAATACCACGTCTGATTTTGCTTGTTTTATATATGTCATTTTTTTCTTTCCTTTCTCTTACTAGGGATATTTAGCCCATTTACATTAAAGGATAGAACTTTTGTCATTTGGGCTGCCATCATCCTTTTTTTTCTATCTTACCCAGGCCCTTGTCTCTCTTCTGTGGCCCATTACTTTTTGTCCCTTTGTGTGCTCCAGATTCAGTAGATATACTGCCCTCTGTTACATACAGTGGCGTGAAAAAGTATTTGCCCCCTTCCTGATTTTCTCTATTATTGCATATTTGTCATACTGGATGTTTTCAGGTCTTTAGAGAAAATGTAATATTAGATAAAGGGAACCTGAGTGAACAAATAACACTTGTTTTTTTTTTTTAATTTCACTTATTTAATGAAAAAAAGTTAACCAACACCAACTGGCACTGTGTGAAAAAGTAATTGCCCCCTTACACTTAATAACTGGTTATGCCACATTTAGCTACAATGACTGCACAAGCACTTCCTATAATTCAATATCAGTCTTTCACATAGCTGTGGAGGAATTTTAACCCACTCTTCCTCGCAGAACTGCTTTAATTCAGTAACATTTGGTAGGTTTTCCAGCATGAACTGCTCATTTCAGGTCCTGCCACAGCATCTCTATTGGGTTTAAGTCTGACTTTGACTAGGCCACTCCAAAACTTTAATTTTACTTCTTTTTAGCCATTCTGATGTGGACTTGCTTTTGTGTTTTGGATCATTGTCTTGCTGCATGACCTAACTACGCTTCAGCTTCAGCTGACAGAAGGATGACTGACATTCTCCTTAAGAATTTTCTGGTACAGAGCAGAATTCATGGTTTCTTTAATTATGGCAAGTCATCCAGGTCCTTAGGCAGCAAAGCATCCCCACACCATCACACTACCACCACCATGTTTGACTGTTGGTATGGTGTTCTTACTGTGGAATGCTGTGTTTGCTTTACGAGACATTATGGGATCCATGTTGTCCAAAAGTTCCACTTTGGACTCATCTGTCCATAGAACATTTTCCCAAAAGGCTTGTGGATCATCCAGGTGCTTCTTGGCAAATAGAGGCGAGCATTTATGTTCTTCTTGGTTAGCAGTGGTTTCCGCCTTGCTACTCTCACATGAAGCCTATTTTGCCCAGTCTCTTTCTGATTGTGGAGTCATGAACACTGACCTTAGCTGAGGCAAGAGAAGCCTGCAGTTCTTTGGATGTTGTTTTAGGATCCTTTGAGACTTCTTGGATGATTTTACACTGCGCCCTTGGAGTAATTTTGGCAGGCCGCCCACTCCTGGGAAGGTTCACTACTGTTCCAAGTGTTCTCCATTTGAGATTATGGCTCTCACTGTGGTTCGATGGAGTCCCAGAGCCTTAGAAATAGCTTTGTAACCCTTTCCAGACTGATAGAGGGCAACAAATTTTTTCTGATCTTTTCAGGAACTTCCTTTGATCATGGCATAATGTGCTTGTTGAATCTTTGTGCTGGCAACATGACTCTGATGGTAAGGGCCAAAATAAGTGAGGTTTATATTGAGCAGGGCTGGCTGTAATCAAGCCTGGCTGTGTTCAATCAGCTGACTCTAATTATCCCTTTAATTGGGTTGATTTAACTAGGGGCAATTACTTTTCACACAGTGCCAGTTGGTGTTGGTTAACTTTTTTCATTAAATAAATGAAATAAGTAAAAAAAAAAAGTGTTATTTGTTCACTCAGGTTCCCTTTATCTAATATTATATTTTGTCTAAAGACCTGAAAACATCTAGTGTGACAAATATGCAATAATAGAGAAAATCAGGAAGGGGGCAAATACTTTTTCACGCCACTGTAAACATTATTCAACTTTGTAACTTGTGAGGGGGGGTGCTAACTGGGCATCTGCTCCCTAAAACTATTAACATCTCTTTACCTCCAAGGTAGGATGGGATACACAGATCCCATCTGCCTCTGGTTGCCAAACTGCTCCTTGTTCCTCCGGCTGCCGGAGATGTAGTGGATTTGGATCCCCTGCTCCCAGGCACGACTACATTGGTCAACTGGTTTGGGTTTCCTCCCTACTTACTTACCTCTTGCCAGATTAGGCCAAGTATTGTCAATACATGCCACAGCCCACCCATCATCTCTTTATTTTGTTCTCTGTCTCCTCTCTTCCCTCCCCCAGGCACTTTTGTCACCCCTGTAGGTCTGCCAACCAGTGACTGCTGGACAAGTTTTCATGTTTTAGGTGACTCTTTCCCTCTTCGCCATCTGTAACTCTTACATTCATTTCCTTGATTTGTCCACCGTACCCAGGTTTACTATTCCAGAGCACTGTGGCATATATTTACAACCTCTTTTATAGTTTATCTGTACATCTCTAGTTTGTTCTTGCTAGCTTCAGTTTCAATCTTATGTTTTTATTTACTGTTATATAGCTGTCGATCTCTTTCACCAATATCAATGCCCCCCCACCTCCATCTTGGAGTGGTTTCAAGGCTGACACACTCCGACAGTATCCTGAGGATTTCCTTCCCTCTTTTCTTTGCAGCACCATTGGCCATGGCATCTTGATACTGGAAGGATCTCTCGATTCTGCTGTAGGTCCATTCCTTTTTAATATCCCTGGAAGTGGAAAGAGCAACAGTAGAGACAAAGTAAATATCATTTTCAACAAGTCCAGTATGTCTGGGTAATCATTTAAAAAAAAACACATTTCCTGCTTATGCTGAGAAGGCATTTCTCTTAAAATGTTATTTTCCCTTCCCTATTCTCTGTTTCTCAGTGCAGTGCCATGATGTCCAGTCTCCTCACCTACTAACTTCTCCTGCATCCAGTCAGCAGCACTTCACCCTGGGTCGAGGTGGTGAGTCGGTGGCAGCATCATTGGGCAGGTGCTGACTGTCAGAACCATTGTTTAGTCTAAAAAAAAAAGTTGAATGTGCTAGACAGCTCAGCGGGCAGGAGCCAAGGTCATGGGGGTTTGGGCAAGGGACCACCTGAAGGGTGGACTGAGTGGGTATAAGCCCAATACAATTAAAAGAAGCTCCAGCCAGGAGCTGAGGGGCAGGGCAAGCCTGTTTTGTAAAATAAAAGCTCCCAGAGGGAAGGGAGTAGAGGGCAAGCAAGCCCACATTGTGTTTTTTGTTATTTATTTTAAATACAGCAGCACCCTGTGGGCAGGGAAGGGGCAGGCAGGACCTTACTCAGTAAAGTAAAGGAGCTCCCGGTGGGTGGAGTGAGCGGCAGAGTAAGTTCCAGTTACTTAAAGGGAACACCAGCAGGACTACTGATAAAAGAGGGCTAGTAGCCCAGGAAGAAACCCACAAGCCCAAGTTAAGGGATACTGTAAATTAATAATTTAAGTGTACTGTGACACCAACTCTAACCATGAACTAGGGGAAGTGGAAAGGTCCATCATAGCCAGCCCCAGCCAGTCATCCAGCAGCATAGCTGCCACGGTCCTAACCAAGGTCTAGTCGAGTATTTAACTGTATTCCAGAACCCCCTAGTGGTAGCATGGGACTCTTAGCATACATGCTTAGTTAATCAGCCTTCAGCCAGGAGGACAGGGCTACTGTTTTGCTAAAAGCTTAAAGTGTGTTTCTAAGAAATGTAAATAGCTGTTGTTTCCATGATTTCGCTTCAATGTGAGTAGAAGAGATAATATTTTGAAGGGTTTTCATGAAACTCTCAGCTTCTGCATTTGCTGTAGGCCAGTGTGGCATGATTTGAGTCTCCTATGCTTAAAACCTAAGTAATAGGCACTGTCTTTGAAGTCATGTCCACTGAAAGGTGGTCAGTTATCAGTTTTGACAGTCTATATGATACCAAAGGATGAAAAGATTTTGTCAAACTTTGTGATGACTGTATTTGTTGAGGTTTAATGGATTATCTCAACCACTGGAAATCTTGAATATTCATAAAGCACAATGATCAGGCAGTCTCCAGAGATAAAAGGTCCAGTAATGTCTATAACAACATGCAACCAAAGTCCTTTGGGTAGCTCTGACATTTGAAGAGGTTCTTGTCTGTTCTGGGGCACAGAGGCTTGGCATGGGATACAGCCATAAATCAGGTCAGTGACCATTTTATCAATGCCAGGGAAGCATATTTTCTTTCAGACCAGTTGTTTTGCCTTCACAGTGCCCAAGTGACCAGTATGTATGTATTTATTTATTTAAAAGAGATTTACCAGGAAAGACATACTGAGCCGCAAAGCTCATTTCCAGATGCATCCGGTGGGGGGGGGGGGATGGATAAGTACAAACAAGTAGAAGCACAGTAATAACAATACAACAATACACAGTATGTACAATAATATACATTACCAGTAATAACAATACAACAATACACAGTATGTACAATAATATACATTACCAGTAATAACAATACACAGTATGTACAATAATATACATTACCAGAGCAAATAATAATGCAGGTTAAACATCAGAAGTGCGAAGTACCCGGCACACACAAGAAGGTAACGTCACAAAATAGGAAAGGGTAGGAGAGAGAGAGTAAGTAGAAGAGGGTGAGAAAGAGAGGCTAGAGGGTGTGTGTGTGAGAAAAGGTAAAGTAGTGGTGGAAGTAAAAGAGAGGAGAAGAGAACAGATTATGGTGGGTAGGGTGGAAGTAAAAGAATGAAGAGAACAGAACAGATTATGGTGGCTAGGGTGGGGGAATAGAGTGTAGAGGATTAGGAAGGGGTAGAAAGGGTAATTACTGGGGGTGGGAGTGAGTGAGAAAGAATTAAGGGAGTGAGAGGAAGTGGTGGAGGGGAAAGGGGGGAGAGGAAGAGGGGATTAGGGGTGGCGAGTAGAGGTTGGAGTAAATAAGGAGAAGTGTAGGACAATGGGGCTAAGGGCATTTACAGGAGGGAGCAGTATGGCGTTGGAGAAGAGAGGAAAGAGAGTGTTTGGAAGTGGCAGAACGAATTGTTAGTGGAAGGGAGTTCCAATGATTAGGAAGGAGAAACCAGACTGGCCAGCTAGGGATTTACGAGAGGGGAGCAAAAGAGAACGATAACCTGAATTACAGAAAGAGTACATGGAGGGGGGCGTAGGGGAGAGAACAGAACTGAGATAAGGAGGGAGTGAAGTCAACTAGAATTTAGAAATAAAGGCGGCACAGTGGGTGAGATGGTGGTCATTCAAGGAAGGGAGGGAGGGAGAGATCAATATACAGAGAACAGTGGTGAGTTGGGGGGACAAGCCAAGGCAAAATGGCAAAAGGAGTGAAAGAGGGGAGCCAGTCTGACCAGGGTGGTTTTAGGTGCAGCACCATAGGCTAAGTCACCATAATCAAAAATCAGGAGGATTATTTTAGTGATGTTGCCCCAGTGGGCAGATATAGGGATATAGCTTTTGTTCCTATAAAGTGCACTGAGCTTAGGGTGGAATTTTTTTATTCATGTCATCTATGTACTGAGAAAAACCAAGGTGGTGGTCAAGCCAGACACCAAGATACTTAAATGAGGGTACATCGTAAATTTTTCCACCATTGAAGGTGAGGAAGGTGGGGAGTGAAGGGAGTCTAGAAGCCTCTGTTGTGTGCTGATACACATGGAGACCGTTTTCTTAGCATCAAGGGATAGTTGATTAGCCCTGGACCATTTCTGGACAGTGTCGAAATCAAGCTGAAGCCCGGATGTTAACTCTGATGGAGACGAGTCAGAGGAAAACAGGAATGTGTCATCTGCATACATGTGGATGGATACAGAGAAGCAGGCCGAGGGAAGGTCATTGAGGAATATGGAGAAAAGCAAAGGACCAAGGATGAAACCTTAGAAAACGCCAATGTGTATCGGTCGGGGGGGGGGTCTCTAGTTCCCACTGACTGAGATCTACCTACAAGGTAGGAGTTGAACCACCTGGTTGCGGAGTCAGATAGACCCACTGATTTTAGTTTGTCCAGGAGAAGAGGGCGGGAGACAGTGTCGAAAGCTTTTGCAAGATCGACAAAGATGGCGGCAGTAAGGAGGCCTTGTTCCATGCCAGAATGGATGTTATTCTGTGAGCCTGAGGAGAGAGGAAGTGGTGGGGTGATGTTTGCAAAAGACAGACTGGCCAAAGCAAGTGGCCTTGATTGCAAAGAGGTAGGATTTATAAAGTCATGATCCTCGCAGGATAACATCTGTATTTTTATGTATGGTAAGTTCATGACAAAATAGGAAAGAAGGCCTTTAATGTTTCTATGTGTGGTACATAGCTCAGTGCTTGTGATACGTAGGAGCTGGATGATATATGGTTGTGCTTAGATACGCTAGAGCTGGATTGGTACGTAGGACATTGCTTGCAGTATGTAGGAACTGTATGATACAAGGTTAGTGCTTAGATACGTTAGCGCTGCATAGGAACGTAGGTCAGTGCTTGTAGTACGTAGAACTGGATTAGATATGATTGGTGCTTAGATACTTCAAACTGGATGAGATATAGATGTTGTTAGAACTTGATCTTTTGGCCTTTCTCTGTATCCCACCTTTGGCAGGATGCTAGTTAAAGAAGAAGTCCACCCAAAACTTGAAAAAATATATGTTGTGCAGTGTTTTAATTTGTATGTGAAGTTTTAGTGTTTCCTTCCCTCTGGCTGGTATTAGGAGTTTTTCCTAAATTAGCTTGCTAGCTTTATGCTAGTTTTATGACCCCTGGGGATCTTCACCCCTGACAGCTTTATTGTATTCTTGTTCCCACAGTGCATCTTGTCCTATGTGACAGTGATGTAAGAGAGACCCAACATTCAGCACACACATGCCAAACAAACAAAATATCTTGGAAGCTTTACAAGCTGCACAAAAATTACCAGCAGAAAAGTTTTTCAGGACAGTAAGACATTTACCATGAGGGTGGTCACCAAGCTGAATTCTACAGATTTTAAAATATAGCCATCTCTATTGTTGTAAACTGATTGTAATGCAATTTCAGTAATGCTTTCTGCTGGATTTATGGGCTCTGCTACATCACCATCACATGAAACAGGGTGCATTGTAGGACAAAGAAATACAATTAAGCTGTTTGATATGGAGATCTCCAGGGGTCGTAAAACTACCCTAAAGCTAGCAGGCTAATTTAGGAAAAACTCCTAATACCAGTCAGAGGGAAGAAAACACTAGAACTTCATGAACAAATTAAAACACTCTGCACAACATATATTTTTTCAAGTTTTGGGTGGACTTCTCCTTTAAGTGTAGGATTGAAGGCCCAGCCAGGTGAGATATGAGTGCCGGAGAAGGAGGAGGAGGCAGGGGATGATGGAGGGTGAGTGTGACTCACTCTAAGCAGAGGGGGCATTACTGGCAAGTTTAAGTAGAGGATGGGGGAGGAGATATTTCCCACCCATAGAACCATAGGCTGCAGCCTTACAATTCTATGTGTGGCACACAGCTCAGTGCTTGTGATACTTAAGAGCTGGATGATATATGGTTGGTGCTTAGATTCGTTAGAGCTGGATTGGTACATAGGACAGTGCTTGCAGTGTGTAGGAACTGGATGATACAAGGTTAGCACTTAGATACGTTAGCGCTGCATAAGAACATAGGTCAGTTCTTGTAGTACGTAGAACTGGATTAGATATAATTGGTGCTTAGATACTTCGAACTGGATGAGATATAGTTGTTGTTAGAACTTGATCTTTTGGCCTTTCTCTGTATCCCACCTGTGGTGGGATGCTAGTTAAGTGTAGGATTGATGATCCAAAAAGAAATGTAATAACCAATGTGATTACCTCTTCCAACTCCGGAGAGTGTGGCCAGTAGCACGCAGGAGTGGAAACCTTCAAGGACCCATGGTTACTGACCTGCCCATCCTCTGGGCATACTAAAGGAGAGTAATCCTAAAATAAACAAGTATTAATATGTTGTCTTCTAACCAGATCCTGAGTTTTGATTGAAGAGCAGATCTTGAGTTTGACTGCAAGCAAGTAATGCTGGAAGATGAGGTACTGACGATGAGTGTCCACCAAGAAAGACAGTAGCATATCATGTTAGCGAATCCCAGTCCATTATATTCATATGGGTAGAAGGTGAGTAGTTTACATATCAGGCAGCTTGGCCAAAGCTGTTCGCAGAATCACATCTTGGAGGGTGAGAAAGTAGAACTGGTTGATGGTCAATCCTGGAGTGCAAAAAAGAAGAATTCTGTTCCAAAGATGCACTGGATTACAATGAGCAAACAGCTAGCCCTCCTTTGCAGCGAAGAGTAGGAGAGAATGGTGATCCCATGTGCTCCGATATGCAGAATGACAGTAAAAGTGCCAGGCCCCGTTGCAGGGCGAAGCAGGAATGCAGAGTGCAAGCTGCCAGGCCCTGTAAGGCCGAAGCAGATAGAAACCTCCAGGCTTCACATGGGGCGAAGCAGGTACGTGCAGAGAAAGCACTATATACCCGTTGTGGGTGAGTAAGAGTGCGTTAAGCAGGAGCCAGACCCTTTGCGGGCGAAGTGGATAGAAACCTCCAGGCCCCCTTGTGGGGCAAAGCAGGTATGTGTAGAGTAAGCAATATAGGCCCATTGAGGGTGAGTAAGGGTGTGTAGAGCAGGAGCCAGGCCCTTAGTGGACAAAGCAGACAGAACCTCCAGGCCCCCTTGCGGGGTGAAGCAGGTATGCATAAAGCAGCTGGGGACATGGCAGATCCACATGGCCCACTAGTGTGGGTTAGAGAATGAAGGCAGGACCCCATGTAGGACATCTAAGGTGAAGCGGAATACGGTGAACAAGCACTGGAACCTTGCTTGGCAGGGCAAAGCAGCACTAATGATATCCCAGGATAATGCTGAAACCAGAAGCTTGGTGGTAGGCCATAGAGGTGAGAACAATATGCAGATGGAGTTCTTCGATGTTGTCCAGAAGGAAGCATATGTAAGAATAGCATTGTTATCCTAGACGGGAAGCAGAACTAAGTACAGTCTGGCAGAGGCAAGACATGTTTAACACACAGCAATGTACAGAGGCAGATGAAGGAAAGGCTTCCTTGTTAGCTTTGCAGGTCCCATTGTCCAATTCAATGGTGAACAAGATGTCATGCTGACAATGAAGTTCCAGCAGATGTAGATCCAGCTAGGAATGACGAATGAGCAAGGGGCTAAGAAAAGCCGTGATCGAGGGAGCAGCAAGCTAAATGGAGGGTAAACGTTCATGTACAGTCGGGATGGGTTGGAGACAATTGCCCACTGAAATGTCCTTGAGGACGTTGCGTATGACTTGTTTTGTCATAACATTCACAGGGAGATAAACCAGTGAGATAGCATGGTGGTCTGTCATGGGACAGCAGACAAGTGAATATGGTAGAGCGCTAGGCCCCTCACGTGGGCTAGCAGGAATGGCTGGACCTCCATGTAGGTCCATCTGAAAAGAGTAGATTTGAATGAGGTATCTGGAATGGCAGAACCTCCACATAGGTCTACACAAGAAGAGAGAGAGAAGTGAGGAAGTCGAGCTGAACCTCCTGTGGGGGTAGCTCGGTTGTTCAGTACGCGGATTACACCATCATCTACTGATCCTTGGGCAACATTGCAGCTCTAGGTCCCCTTCTCCAAGCTGATCTCACATCACTTGAGGCCTGGCTGAGAGCAAATAGAATGGTCCTAAATGCAAGCAAAACTAAGGCGATGCTATCTGGGCACAATTCCCTTGGTCATGACAGGTCTAAATCTCTGCATCTCACCACACTCTCAGGAAGCGGCATTGAGGTAGTGCCCTCCTTAAAATACTTAGGACTAACACTGGACCAATGTCTTACCTTCAAGTACCACGTGGATCAGGTTACCAAGACCATACACCGTAAACTCGGTACCATGTACCGACTAAAGGACCAGCTCATCCCTGAGGCCAGGACCTCAATCGCCACAAGTGTCCTGCTCCCCACCCTGACCTACGCTGCCCCGATCATACAGGGCATGGCCAAGCAGGAGGTCACCAGGATGCAAATACTGTATAACAAGGTTGCCCGGTTCGCTGCCCAGGACCTCACGAAGTCACCATTGTGACACACTAGCCCAGTTACGGTGGCCCTCACTGACCGCACATCTACAGTACCCCCTGCTCTGCTTGGCTTTCAAGCTACTCCGGCCGTTAGCTCCACACAGCATAGTAGGAACTGTTGCAATAAAACATAACCCCAGGAGCCTACGGACATCAGGGAAAACACTGCTTGAAGTTCCCTGAGTCAGGACTAACGCTGGTGGCAGGTCATTCTCCTACACAGCCCCCTTTTCATGGAATAAACTCCTACCACCAGTGCAGAAAGCCTCCTCACTGATGAATTCCGTACCAGACTCAAATCCCATATGAATGACGCCAGCACTTGCCATTGCCATGGCTCATGAGCGCCCCCCCCACCTTCCTTCAACCCATCTAAGATCAGATTGTCCATGTACCCCATCAGGTTCCAGAATGCTTCCCTCTAGTCATCATCCTGCAACTAGCTTACTTCTGAATACTGCAAGCTGAAAACAATGAGCTTATCCTATAACTTACCTTTCTTCTGCACCTATTGTTAAACCTATTGCCAACCTATTAGTAAGGACTGTAGCATGATGATAGCCATGGCTGTAACCTGCATACGCACCTGAAACTATTCTGTAACCCAAGTCTTTCTCTGTATGAAAACATGTATTGCTATCCTGGGTAGACCCTGAAAAAGGGATCTTCGGGGCTCAATGGGTCTACCCAGTCACCAAATTTAATAAATAAATAAAAATGTAGGCGAGTTGGACTGGTAGGCCTCCACGTAGGTTCAACAAAGGTAGTAGAGGGAATAAGGTGAGCTAGCCTCCATGTAGGCTAGCTGAACTGGCAGTATCATGGCCACAGCCAGTGATATCCTGGGCTGTCCAGTCATTAGTAAGGCTGCAACAAGCAAAGGTACAGAGGAGAGGCGAGTGCAGTGGCACCAAAGGCTGGTAGGAACAAGCGTGCGCAGAGTGTCCTGTGGTAGCGGCACATCATGGAGAGACATGTAACCAGAAACTGATCCTTAGGAGACAGTAGCAGACTGGAGCAGGTCTGGAAGGGGAAGGAACTCCCCTGTATGAGGTAGACACCCTGGGAACTAGATATCCATACTGGGCACTGTATTGTGAGTGAAGAGAGGATACAGGAAGGAGAGCAGAATCCAGATGCCTTGGCAGTATCAAAGTGGCCCATAGTCACCAAGCAGGAATGGTAGTACCGCAGAAGAAAGTAATCCAGGGTCTCCGCCCCCGGTGGCAGCAGGGAAGCATGGAGGTCAGCAGCGCGCCAGCCGCAATTTAGGGTGCAGAAGCCTGGGATGCTCCATGAGTGAGAAGAAAATCATAAAGAAAAAAGCAGCTGTACAGTCTGTAGTAGGGCAAGGCCAATGAGTTCAGCTCCAGAGACACTTATGCTGTGACATGGACTCTATTAGGGAATGTCCCTGAAAAAGAAAACTTTGTAAGTCACAGAGACTGCGGAAGTACTTGTACGGTAAAAACTTTAGTTTACCTCAAGCTGTGACAGACAGTGAAGCAAACATCAGGAAAGTGAATGTCCGCAAACAGGTATTTCGTGCAGTGTGTGATTGCTGCATGAGGTGGCTCAAGGAGCACAGATAACTGACTCGAATCTGGCAGAATGTAAAGGAGTCCTGGAGCGAGGAGTGACAGGGCTGAACTGGACCCTCGGAGCAGCACTGCGGCCGACTTGGTGGTGCCGGTGACCGGAGGCTGGTGGGAATGAACGAGCCCAGAAAGAAAAGGAGGAACAGAGCAAGGTACGGGGGGGGGACAAAGGCAGAGACAGGGAACAAACAAAAGGAAGGAGGGGGGACAACGAAGACAAAGGACGAGGGAAGGACCTGGGGGTGCACCAGAGGCACAGAGGAAAGAAGAAGCCAGCCCTGTAGAAACGCAGCACGGCGAGTGTGACTTGTTCTAAGCAGAGGGGGCGTTACTGGCAAGTTTAAGTAGAGGATGGGGAGGAGCTATTTCCCCCCCATAGAACCACAGGCTGCAGCCTTCCAAAAGTCCAGTCCTGTGATACCTGGGGGGATCTTACAAATATAATACCACTTACCAGTCTGAATAATATACACAGGCCTTTGCAGGGTACGATCTTGCTTAGTTTCTCATTGGATCTCTATCAGCATCATTGCTTTGGGGGCTAAGGGATTTGCGATAACGTGGACATACTCTTCTGCCACTTTTGTAGCTGGGTATAGTAAGAAACCTAATGATTAATAGGGGGTCTGGACATATAGTCAGCAGGATTATCCTTGCCTGCTTTGTAAGCCACTTTGAAGCTATAGGGTAGTAACTGGATTCTCCAATGTTTAGTTCTTGCAGGTGGAGGTGACTTAGAGTTTTTTTTTTACATTATTTCACTCCCGTCATGGCCCCGAGGTCCTCTCTCAGGCATCCCATCCTTATCCTGCCCGCCTGGGGATCCCTGAACTGTGCCTCCTCTCTCCCTCCTCACCGATGCCAGCACCCCTGGCTAACCCTATACGGGGTAGGTCACCCCTCTCCTACTTGGGGTGCTCTTAAGAGGCAGACTCTGGCATTGGATGAGGTAGGACTTGGGGAAACTGAAGGCCAGTCAGGGAAGTCTGGCATAGGGCATGGGGATAGGTGCCATTGCCTGATCCTCAGCACCGGTGTTTTCCTTTGTTCTGGTTACAACCCCCCTCCGACATGGGACATGCAATGCCACCCAGCCCACAACGTAGGTGCTCCCACCTACATCAGGAAGGCAGCTGCCCGACGTTGCCCCTAACTGTGTGTGCCTGAATGCATAGCAGTGCCACCGGTCTCCACCAGGGGCCGCTGCTGCACCAGACAACCCCTTGATCCTTCCCCAAGAGAGGAGAGGAGAGCAGTCCATTGGATGCTCAATCCTCTCTCTCCCCTGCCAACCCCCGGCAGTCTGGGCTCATTCCCGAACCCGGGTCACCGGCGTGGCATGAGGTGTGGCATTCAGCGCCTCAACCCTCAGTGTCACTGGGCCGGTTGACTATGAGTTGTTGCTAATGAGCTCCAGAGGGCCGGGCCACCGGCACAGCAGCAAGGCATCCGCTTACAGTGCTGACATCCCAGGTTTGGTGATGGACTCAGGAGTTGAAGGGCTGGCCGGGGGGGAGAGAAGGATCGAGCATCTTGGGGACTGCTGTCCTTCTCTGGGGGTAGGGGGAAAGAATTTCTGACACTTTACAGACCCCTGACGGAGGCTGAGGGTACTGCTACAGTTGGCGCCATCACCTTGGGGGGGCGGGGCAGACGCTGGATGTCATTGCACGTCCCTGCCCCAGGGGTCCAGCATTCAGGAAAAAGCCAGCCTCGGACATGATGCCCTGCTCTGCCATCATCTCCACTGTCACCAATGTCTGCCAGGGGCCCTGACCCCAGGGGGGGTAAGCTGGGGCTGGCCAATAGTGTCCGTCGGGAAGGGGTGAAGCCTGGGCATGGGGGGGGACAGTAAGTAGGGTGGAGCTGAGCTCTGGTAAGGATTGGGTGCCACCCCCCCAAAAAAAATGCACTCCAGAAGCTTATGATCCATAATTATGGTAAAATCAGTACCAGAGAGATAGAGGTAGAAGTGTTCACAAGCTGAGATGACAGCCAGTTCTTCCTGTTCTGCCTTCAAGTATTTCAGCTCCACACTGAGTGCTTTACTTCCATAGGCAACTATGTGGGTATTGTGATGTGGACAGCCAGTTCTGAGTGCTGTCTCATTTTTTTTATATAAAATGTATTACTGACTGTCTCTGCTGAAAAATCTGGTGCTCTTAGAATGACCTCACTGATCTCCCCACCCCCACCCCGGTTTCAGCTGAAAGATGAAAGTCATGAGAAATGGTACCCTAAAGTCAATGCTCCGGGCATTTGCTGAACAGCAAGGGAGGGACTGGGAGAAATATCTTCCCCATCTGTTGTTTGCATACAGGTAGTTGCCCCAAGAGTCGACAGGATTTTCCCCCTTTGAACTCTTATATGGACGCCGGGTACATGGGCCCCTAGACTTGATCCGGGAGGACTAGAAAGGCAAGCACACCACCCAGGGAACTCCCCTTGTGGATTATATATTTAGGTTTAGGGAAAGGCTGAAGGAGCTTATGGGGACAGCCCAGAGCAACCTAGCAGCTGCCCAACAGAAACAAAAAGTGTGGTACGACCGCAGAGCCAGAGTTCGCTCATAGATGGTGGGTCAGGAAGTCATGGTCCTTATTCCGGTCCAGAAAGACAAGCTGCAAGCTGAGTGGGCAGGACCATACAAAGTAGTTAGGAAGGTAAATGACATAAACTACATTGTGGAGTTATCTGACAGAAGACAGACTGAAAGGATGTACCATGTCAACATGATGAAGCCATATGCAAATAGGGATGACATGGTGTTTGCAGTGTGTAGTCATGGGGAGGGGATGGATGAAGGAGACCCCCTTCTGGATTTGCTGGAAGAAAGTAAGCGGGAGTCCTCTGTGGAGGCAGTAAAATGGTCTCCCCAGCTGACCCCAGACCAGGTCCAGAAAGTAAGGGAGGATTTAGCAGACTTTGCCCCATTATTTAGCACCAAGCCTGGACTAACCCCCTTAGCGACACACGATGTGGAGACAGGGACACAGATGCCCATACGGCGGACAGCATATCGGGTGTCAGAGGCTGTCCAAAAGGACATTAGGAGGGAAGTGGAGGAAATGCTGGATTTAGGGGTAATCCAGAGATCCCACAGCCCCTGGGCCTCAACTGTAGTCCTTGTGCCCAACCCAGATGGCTCAACTCATTTCTGTGTGGACTATCATGGACTGAATGCAGTCATGAAGTCAGACGCCCACCCGATGCCCTGGATGGATGAACTCCTGGACAAGTTGGGAGGGGCGACCTACCTTACAACCATTGCTCTGACAAAGGGGTATTGGCAGGTAGAATTGACAGACAGAGCTAGGGAGAAGTTGGCCTTCATCACTCCGATAGGCTTATTTGAGTTTAAAGTAATGCCTTTCGGAATTAAAAACACCCTGGCCACTTTCCAAAGGTTGGTGAACCAGGTGTTAAATGGTGCTGAGGATTATGCTGTGGCATACCTGAATGACATTGCCATCTTTAGTACCAGCTGGGAGGAACACCTATCCCACCTTACGGAAGTGCTGGACAGGATACAGGGTGCCGGGTTCACTGTCAATGCCGAGAAGTGCCAGGTGGACATGGGAGAAGTGACATACCTCGGGCATGTGGTAGGCTGGGGACAGCTCCGTCCTAACCAAATAAAGATAGAGGTGATCCAGGCATGGCCCAGACCAGAAACCTAGAAGCAGGTCAGGAGCTTTCTAGGGACAGCAGGGTACTACAGGAAATTTGTACCCAATTACAGTGCCCTGGCTGCTCCCCTATCTGACCTGACATAGAAAAAGATGCCAAAGAACATTACCTGGGGCCCAGCCTATGAGGAAGCCTTTACCAGACTAAAGGAGGCACTGTGCAGTGCTCCTGTTTTGACAAGTCCTGACTATAGCAAAACCTTTATAGTTCAGACAGACGCCTCAGACGTGGGTATTGGAGCAGTACTGAGTCTGATGTCCAGCCAAGGGACAGATCACCCAGTACTGTACCCGAGTAGGAAGTTGCTTCCCAGGGAGCAAGCATACTTCACGGTGGAAAACAATGTCTTGCTATAGTCTGGGCCCTAAAGAAATTGGAGCCATACTTGTATGGGCAGCGTTTTGTGGTGCAGACTGACCACAACACCCTGGTTTGGCTGATGCAGATGGGGAAAAACAATGGCAGGCTGCTAAGATGGAGTCTTGCTTTACAAGATATGATATAAAAATCATACATAGGGCTGGAGCGAATAACCAGAACTCAGATGGGCTGTCTAGGGTCTATGAGGAGTGAACTGATTTGGGAAACTCATCCTATGTAGGGGATAGAACCCCCAAATTCAGTCTAGGTAGGGAGGTATTGTGACGTGGACAGCCAGTTCTGAGTGCTGTATCATTTTTTTTAATATAAAATGTATTACTGACTGTCTCTGCTGAAAAATCTGGTGCTCTTAGAATGACCTCACTCATCCCCACCCCCCCAGGTTTCAGGTGAAAGATGAAAGCCATGAGAAAATGCTGAAAACAGCACGTGAGATCACACACAGTTTTAGATACTTGGGCCCAGATATTCAAACTGCGCCATTCTGAGGCGCAAGCCCCTGCGCTGCTCAAAATAGTTGCGCAGGGGTGTGGCTGGGGTGATATTCAAAGGAGTTGCGCTATTGAGCAACTCCTTTGAATATCACCCCAGCCACAGCGCAATGGAACTTGTGCCACAAAGTTGCCAGAGTTGAGCATTAAACTAGCAGTGGTGCAAGTATCATGCGCAAGCTAAATTCCGATATTCAAAAGGTGACATGCAAATGTGCCATAATTTATGCAAAGCGCAGGAGGCCATTTGCATCTATTTATGGCCCCATTTGCATGCCATTAGCATGTAGGTCGCCCGATCCCGAGGACTTCGCCTGGCACGCCCTGCCAGGCTTGGCAACCGTCAGGGACAAACACACACCCTGCAACCCGATCACCGGGCAGTATCTCTGTGTCTACATTCCCCCACAGCTCGAAGCCCGATCGGACATACAGTAACATGCCCCGCCCACACATCTCCCGAAGCCCGATCGGACATGCAGTAGCATACCCTCCACCCACCGCCTCCCACAACCCGATCGCGGACAATAAAATGTATGAGCCCCCCTGCCCACACATCTCCAGAAGCCAGATTGCGGGCAATAAATATTATATTCCCCCACACATCTCCCGAAGCCCGATCGCGGGCAATAAAATATATATGACCCCCACATCTCTGACCCGATCGTGGGCAGAGCGTGTATCAACCCCCCAGTGCCCGATCCGCGGGCAGAATATAAAAGCCCCCACCCGAATATCTCCTGGTGGTCCAGTGGACGTAATGCCCGATCGCGGGCAGAATGTCAGATACAACCCCAAACATCTCCTGGTGTCTAGTGTCCCCCCACCCCACCCACAGGCCTCCACCCGCTCCCCCCTACCCCCGCGTCAGTGGCCGGCAGCATCCACCTGCCTGCAGCCCATGACAGCACTATCCAAGCTGTTGTGTTGCTTCGTAGTTTCAGCATAGCTGTGGCGTGCTATTGTTCAGCATTAGCTTAGCTGCAGCATTAGCTTAGCTCAGCAAAGGTATTAGCTGAAGCAGTGGCATTAGCTGAAGTATTGGTATTAGTATTAGCTATTGCAGCTGTGACTAGCATAGTATTAGCATAAGCTGTAGCATTACGGAAGGGAATGCCGGCATTAGCTGTAACGTTAGCAGCATTAGCATTAGCTGTAGCGTTAGGCAGTGCGCTGGTTAAGCATTAGGTTTAGTGCAAGCGCAGCTGTAGCATTAGCACGAGCTGAAGCATACATTTGCTGTAGCATGCTACTGAGTGAGGCACAGGTAAACCGTACTATATGCTTTTAATGTAAGCATAAGCACCAGCATTAGCTGTAGTGTTATTTTGTTGTAGCCCTCAGCATAACTGTGGCAAAGTAGCTGTAGCATTAGCTAAACTGTAGCACTGGCAGTTGCTGTAGCATTGGAATTAAATGTAGCATTACCATTAGCTTAGCAGTAGCACTACTGTAACTTAGCTGTAGCAATAGCGTAAGCTGTATCGTTAGTGAATGCTGTAGCATTAGCTGTAACATTAGCGTAGCATTAGCATAAGCCTAGTATTAGCGTAAGTTGCGCATAAGCGAAACATTACGCTTAGGCAAGAGTAAGCTAGTATAAGCATGTTGGCATAAGCACAGCTGTGGCATAAGCACTCCATGTAGCATAAGCATGAGCTGTACTATAAACAGTTTAAATGTAAGGGCACCAGCATTAACTGTGGTGTTGTTGTTGTGCCTCAGCATAGCTGTGGCAAAAGTATTGCTGTAGCATTACTAGCTGTAGCATTGGCATTAGGCAGCATTGTATTACCTGTGCTTATTTTAGCATTAGCTAGCTGTAGCACTACCGTGACTTAGCGTAGCATTAGCATGCTGTGGCATTAGCGTGTGAACGCTGTAGCATTAGCTGCAATGCTACAGCAGCATTTGCATAGCTGTAGCTACGTGTTGCAGCACACGTTGAAGCATTAGGTTTAGTGCAAGCGTGTTGTAGCATTAGCACGAGCTGTGGCATAAGCACGAGCAGCAGCACAAGCACGAGCTATAGCATACACGAACTGTTGCATAAGCATGAGCTGTAGTAAGTACAAACCGTACTATACAGTTTTAATGTAAGTATAAGCACTACCATTAGCTGTAGTGTTAGTTTGCAGCCCTGCGTAACTGTGGCAAAGTATAGTTGTGGCATTAGCTGTTTCGGCACTGGCATTTGCTGTAGCATTGGCATTACGTAGCATTAGCATTAGCTAGCAGTACACTACTGTGATTTCAGCTGGTGCACTAACGTAGCGTAGTTAGTGAATGCCGCATTAGCTGTAACATTAGCTGTAGCATTAGCATGCTGTAGCATTAGAATAAGTTGGCATAAACCTGAACATTACGACTTGGCAAGAGTGTTGTAGCATAAGCATAAGCTGTAACATAAGCATAAGCTGTAGCATAAGCACGAGCTGTGGCATGCTATGAGTTGTAGTACACAAACGTACTATAAACAGTTTTAATGTAAGCATGCTACTAGCATTAGCTGTAGTGTTATTTTTGCAGCCTCAGCATAGCTGTGGCAAAAGCACAGCTGTAGCATTAGCTTGCGGAAGCACTGGCATTAGCTGTAGCATTAGCATTAGCTTAGCTGTAGCACCACTGTGAGTGCAGCACTAGAGTAAGATAACTAGTGAATGCTGTAGCATTTCGTAATTTTAGCTGTGAATTATTTATTTATTATTTATTTCGCTGTTGACCGGTAAGTGCACTAGACAAATCCTGCCTATTTTCAGGCACGACCGGGAGGGTATACATGAATGCCAACTGACCTTGAACCAGATAAAGCTGTTGGTATTTTAGAATGAGGAAATTTGGCTAGGCACCGATACTCCCAACTTTTTCGATAAGTGCCATGGCATCTTTAACATCCACCTGAACTATCACCATCCAGGCAGATGGGACTCGTTTAACGCCTCATCCGAAAAGACGGCACCTCAGAAATGCAGCACCTCCATGCTGCATTACAGTGTCAGTACTGAGATAACCTAAGTGCCAGTGTGGGAACTGAACCCACAGCCCTCTGACTCCGGCCTCAGAGGTGTAGTGGCAGCATTGATTCATTATAATTGCATGAGCTGTAGCATTAGCGTAAGCTGTTGCATAAGCTGTGCATTAGGTTTAGTGCAAGAGTAAGCTGCAGCTAAGCCGTGGTGACAGCACAAGTTGCAGCATGCATGAGCTGTACTACAAACAGTTTAATGTAAGCATAAGCACTAGCATTAGCTGTAGTGTTAGCTGTTGTAGCCTCAGCATAGCTGTGGCAAAGTATTGTTTAGTATTATTAGCTAGCATTGCTAGCTGTGTTAAAGGCATAGCCGAAGCAGTGGCATTAGCTGAAGCATTGGCACAGCATTAGCTAGCTGTAGCACTACTGTGACTAGCTATAGCATTAGCATAAGCTGCAGCATTAGCGTGGGAATGCTGCAGCATAGCTGTAACGCTAGCAGTAGCATTGGCATTAGCTGTAGCGCTGGCGTGTTGTGCTTGCGGAAGCATTAGGTTTGGCAAGCATAAGCTGTAACATTAGTAGATTGGCTCATAAGCACGGCTGTAGCATAAGTATGAGCTGTAGATAGGTGCAAACTGTACTTATATACAGTTTTAATGTAAGCATAAGCACCAGCATTAGCGGTGTTAGTTTATAGCCTCTGCATAACTGTGTCAAAAGTATAGCTGTAGCATTGGCCAAGCTGTAGTTCTGGAATTAACTTTTTTATTATTAGCATGTTTAGCAGTGCAGTACTGTGACTTAGCTGTAGCAATAGTGCAGCTGTAGCGTTAGTGAATGCTGTAGCATTAGCTGCAACATTAGCTGTAGCATTAGGATGCTTCAGCATTAGCGTGTTGTAGCATAAGCCGAAACAGCACGTTTAGTGCAAGAGTGTTGTAGCACACAAGCTGTAGCAACACGCAGCCGTGGCATATGCACTAGCTGTGGCTGTACTACAAAAACAGTTAAATGTAAGCACAAGCACCAGTTTTAGCTGTAGTGTTAGTTTTGTTTTAGCCTCTGCATAGCTGTGGCAAAAGTATTGTTGTAGCATTAGCTTAGCGCCGCTTAGCTGGTAGAATTGGCATAGCGAAGCATTGGCATTAGCCAGCGCACGCATTAGCATTAGCTTAGCTGTAGCTACTGTGACTTAGCTGTAGCATTAGCATGTTGCAGCATTAGCGTAAGTGAATGCTGCTTATTAGCTGTAACGCGCGGTAGCATTAGCATTAGCTGTAGCATTAGGTTGTGGCATACGTGTGCATTAGGTTTTGTGCAAGCGTAAGCTGCAGCATTAGCATTAGCTGCAGCATAAGCACGTAGCTGTAGACAAGTACAAACTGCACTATATATAGTTTTAATGTAAGCATAAGCATACCATTAGCTGTAGTTAGCTTTACAGCCTCAGCATAACTGTGGTAAAAGCATAGCTGTAGCATTAGCTGTGCGGCACTGGCATTTGCTGTAGTAATGGAATTAGCTGCAGCATTAGCATTAGCTTAGCAGTAGCACTACTGTGACTTATCTGTAGCACTTGCGTAAGCCGTAGCATTAGTGAATGCTGTAGCATTACCTGTAACATTAGCTGTTGCATTAGCATAAGCTGTAGCATTAGAGTAAGTTGTAGCATAAGCAGAAACATTACATTTAATGCATGAGTAAGTCTGATAGCATGCACAAGCTGTCAGCATCTGTCACCCAGCTGTGGCATAAGCACTAGCAGTAGCATAAGCATGAGCTGTACTATAAATAGTTTAAATGAAAGCATAAGCACTAGTCATTAGCTGTGTAGTGTGCTTTTGTTGTAGCTCAGCATAGCCAAAGTGCGCTGCTGTAGCATTAGCTTAGCTGAAGCATTGGGTTAGCTGTAGCATTGGCATTAGCGAAGCATTGGCATTAGCATTAGCTAGCTGTAGCACTACTGTGGACTTAGCTGTAGCACCAGCATGTTTTAGCATTGGGCGTAAGTGAATGCTGCATGCATTTTAACGTTAGCGGTAGCATTAGCATTGGCTGCAGCATTGGGCGTAAGTTGTTGCATAAGCTGCAGCATTAGGTTTAGTGCAAGCGTAAGCTGTAGCATTAGCACGAACAGAAGCATAAGCACGAGCTGTAGCATAAGCACGAGCTATAGCATAAGCATGAGCTGTAGCATAAGCATAAGCTGTAGCATAAGCACGAGCTGTGGCATAAGCACGACCTGTGGCATAAGCATGAGTTGTAGCATAAGTACAAACTGTACTATAAACAGTTTTAATGTAAGCATAAGCACTAGCATTAGCTCTAGTGTTAGCTTTGTTGTAGCCTCAGCATAGCTGTAGCAAAAGTACAGCTGTAGCATTAGCTATGCTGAAGCACTGGCATTAGCTGTAGCATTAGCATTAGCTTAGCTGTAGCACTACTGTGACTTAGCTGCAACACTAGAGTAAGATGTAATGTTAGTGAATGCTGTAGGATTCGCTGTAATCTTAGCGGTAGAATTATTTATTTATTATTTATTTCACTTTTGTTGACCGGGTAAGGGCACTAGACAAATCCTGCCTATTTTCAGGCACGACCCGGGTGAGGGGGATACACATGAATGCCAACTGACCTGAACCAGATAAAGCTGTTGGTGGTATTTTTAGTGAATGAGGGAATCTGGAATAGCACCGGGATATTCTGTCTCTTCGATAAGTGCCATGGGATCTTTAACATCCACCTGAACTATCACCAATCCAGGCAGATGGGACTTCGTTTAACGCCCTCATCCAAAGACGGCATCCTCAGAAATGCAGCACCCTCTCATGCTGCATTACAGTGTCAGTACTGGAATATTAACCCAAGTGCCAGATGTGGGAATGGAACCCACAGCCCTCTGATCTCCGGCCTCTAGAGGCGAAGTGTGCTAGCTGACTGATTCATTACAACTACATGAGCTGTGGCATTAGCGTAAGCTGTTGCATGTTGAAGCATTAGGGTTTAGTGCAAGAGTCAGCTGAGCATGGGCACGAAGCTGTGGCATAAGCAATGCTGCAGCATAAGCTATGAGCTGTACTATAAACAGTTTAAATGTAAGGCACTGCAGCATTAGCTGTGGTGTTGGCTTTGTTGCAGCCTCAGCATAGCTGTGGCAAAAGTATTGCTCTAGCTTTAGCTTAGCTGTAGCATTAGCTTAGCTGTAGCAAAGGCATTAGCTGAAGCAGAGGCATTTGCTGAAGCATTGGCATTAGCATTAGCTTAGCTGTAGCACTACTATGGACTTAGCTATAGCATTAGCATAAGCTGTAGCAATTGCGTAAGGGAATGCTGTAGCATTAGCTGTAACGTTAGCAGTAGCATTAGCATTAGCTGTAGCGTTGGCGAAAGTCGTAGCAAAAGCTGAAGCATTAGGTTTAGTGCAAGTGTAAGCTGTAGCATTAGCACGAGCTGAAGCATAAGCACGAGCTGTAGGAAAAGCACTGAGTTGCAGCATAGGCAAACCGTACTATATGGGCAGTTTTAACAAGCATAAGCACCAGCATTAGCTGTGAGTGTTAGCTTTGTGTAGCCTCAGCATAACTGTTGGCAAAAGTATAGCTGTAGCATTAGCTAAGCTGTAGCACTGGCATTTGCTGTAGCATTGGAATTAGCTGTAGCATTACCATTAGCTTAGCAGTAGCACTACTGTGACTTAGCTGTAGCACTAGCGTAAGCTGTAGAGTTAGTGAATCCTATAGCATTAGCTGTAACATTAGCTGTAGCATAAGCATAAGCTCTAGCATTAGCGTAAATTGTAGCATAAGCTGAAACATTACGTTTAGTGCAAGAGTAAGCTGTAGCATAAGCATAAGCTGTAGCATAAGCACGATCTGTGGCATAAGCACTAGCTATAGCATAAGCATGAGCTGTACTATAAACGTTTAAATGTAAGAATAAGCACTAGCATTAGCTGTAGTGTTAGCTTTGTTGTAGCCTCAGCATAGCTGTGGCAAAAGAACTGCTGTAGCATTAGCTTAGCTGTAGCATTAGCTTAGCTGTAGCATTGGCATTAGCTGAAGCATTGGCAGTAGCTGAAGCATTGGCATTAGCATTAGCTTAGCTGTAGCACTACTGTGGACTTAGCTGTAGCATTAGCATAAGCTGTAGCATTAGCGTAAGTGAATGCTGTAGCATTAGCTGTAACGTTAGCAGTAGCATTAGCATTAGCTGTAGCGCTGGCGTAAGTTGTAGCATAAGCGGAAGTATTAGGTTTAGTGCAAGCGTAAGCTGTAGCATTAGCACGAGCAGAAGGTTAAGCATGAGCTGTAGCATAAGCATGAGCTATAGCATAAGCATGAGCTGTACCATACGTACAAACTGTACTATATACAGTTTTAATGTAAGCATAAGCACTACCATTATCTGTAGTGTTAGCTTTGTTGTAGCCTCAGCATAACTGAGGCAAAAGTATAGCTGTAGCATTAGCTAAGCTGTAGCACTGGCATTTGCCGTAGCATTGGCATTAGCTGTAGCATTACCATTAGCTTAGCAGTAGCACTACTGTGACTTAGCTGTAGCACTAGCATAAGCTGTAGCATTAGTGAATGCTGCAGCATTAGCTGTAAGATTAGCAGTAGCATTAGAATAAGCAGTAGCATTAGAATAAGTTGTAGCATAAACTGAAACATTACGATTAGTGCAAGAGTAAGCTGTAGCATAAGCATAAGCTGTAGCATAAGCATGAGCTGTGGCATAAGCACAAGCTGTGGCATAAGCATGAGCTGTAGCATAAGTACAAACTGTACTATAAACAGTTTTAATGTAAGCATAAGCACTAGCATTAGCTCTAGTGTTAGCTTTGTTGTAGCCTCAGTATAGCTGTGGCAAAAGTACAGCTGTAGCATTAGCTTTGCTGAAGCACTGGCATTAGCTGAAGCATTAGCATTAGCTTAGCAGTAGCACTACTGTGACTTACCTGCAGCACTAGAGTAAGCTGCAATGTTAGTGAATGCTGTAGCATTCGCTGTAATCTTAGCGGTAGAATTTTATTTATTATTTATTTCGCTTTTGTTGACCGGGTAAGTGCACTAGACAAATCCTGCCTATTTTCAGGCACGACCCGGGGGAGGGCGATACAGAAGAATGCCAAATGACCTTGAACCAGATAAAGCTGTTGGTGGTATTTTAAGAGAATGAGGGAAATTTGGCCAGGACACCGGGGATATTTCCCAACTCTTTTCGATAAGTGCCATGGGATCTTTAACATCCACCTGAACTGTCACCAATCCAGGCAGATGGGACTTCGGTTTATCGTCTCGTCCGAAAGACGGCACCTCAGAAATGCAGCACCCCTCTCATGCTGCATTACAGTGTCAGTACTGGGATATTAACCCAAGTGCCAGATGTGGGAACTGAACCCACAGCCCTCTGATCTCCCGGCCTCAGAGGCGAGTGTGCTAGCTACTGATTCATTACAATTGGCATGAGCTGTAGCATTAGCGTAAGCTGTTGCATAAGCTGAAGCATTAGGTTTAGTGCAAGAGTAAGCTGTAGCATAAGCACGAGCTGTGGCATAAGCAAAAGCTGTAGCATAAGCATGAGCTGTACTATAAACAGTTTAAATGTAAGCATAAGCACTAGCATTAGCTGTAGTGTTAGCTTTGTTGTAGCCTCAGCATAGCTGTCGCAAAAGTATTGCTGTAGCATTAGCTTAGCTGTAGCATTAGCTTAGCTGAAGCAGTGGCATTAGCTGAAGCAGTGGCATTAGCTGAAGCATTGGCATTAGCATTAGCTTAGCTGTAGCACTACTGTGGACTTAGCTATAGCATTAGCATAAGCTGTAGCATTAGCGTAAGGGAATGCTGTAGCATAAGCTGTAACGTTAGCAGTAGCATTAGGATTAGCTGTAGCGTTGGCGTAGGTTGTAGCTTAAGCTGAAGCATTAGGTTTAGTGCAAGCGTAAGCTGTAGAATTAGCACGAGCTGAAGCATAAGCACGAGCTGTAGCATAAGCATGAGCTGTAGCATAGTTACAAACTGTACTATATACAGTTTTAATGTAAGCATAAGCACTAGCATTAGCTGTAGTGTTAGCTTTGTTGTAGCCTCAGCATAACTGTGGCAAAAGTATAGCTGTAGCATTAGCTAAGCTGTAGCACTGGCATTTGCAGTAGCATTGGAATTAGCTGTAACATTAGCATTAGCTTAGCAGTAGCACTACTGTGACTTGGCTGTAGCACTATCGTAAGCTGTAGCGTTAGTGAATGCTGTAGCATTAGCTGTAGCATTAGCATAAGCTCTAGCATTAGCGTAAGTTGTAGCATAAGCTGAAACGGTACGTTTAGTGCAAGAGTAAGCTGTAGCATAAGCATAAGCTGTAGCATAAGCACGAGCTGTGGCATAAGCACGAGTTGTAGCATAAGCATGAGCTGTACTATAAAACAGTTTAAATGTAAGCATAAGCACTAGCTTTAGCTGTAGTGTTGGCTTTGTTGTAGCCTCAGCATACCTGTGGTAAAAGTATTGCTGTAGCATTAGCTTAGCTGTAGCATTAGCTTAGCTGTAGCACTGGCATTAGCTGAAGCATTGGCATTAGCATTAGCTTAGCTGTAGCACTACTGTGGACTTAGCTGTAGCATTAGCATAAGCTGTAGCATTAGCGTAAGTGACTGCTGTAGCATTAGCTGTAACGTTAGCAGTAGCATTAGCATTAGCTGTAGTGTTGGCGTAAGTTGTAGCATAAGCAGAAGCAATAGGTTTAGTGCAAGCGTAAGCTGTAGCATTAGCACGAGCTGTAGCATAAGCACGAGCTGTAGCATAAGCACGAGCTATAGCATAAGCATGAGCTGAAGCATAAGCATGAGCTGTAGCATAAGTACAAACTATACTATATACAGTTTTAATATAAGCATAAGCACTACCATTAGCTGTAGTGTTAGCTTTGTTGTAGCCTCAGCATAACTGTGGCAAAAGTAAAGCTGTAGCATTAGCTAAGCTGCAGCACTGGCATTTGCTGTAGCAAAGGAATTAGCTGTAGCATCAGCATTAGCTTAGCAGTAGCACTACTGTGACTTATCTGTAGCACTAGCGTAAGCTGTAGCGTTAGTGAATGCTGTAGCATTAGCTGTAACATTAGCTGTAGAATTAGCATAAGCTGTAGCATTAGAGTAAGTTGTAGCATAAGCCGAAACATTACGTTTAGTGCAAGAGTGAGCTGTAGCATAAGCATAAGCTGTAGCATAAGTATGAGCTGTGGCATAAGCACGAGCTGTAGCTTAAGCATGAGCTGTACTATAAACAGTTTAAAAGTAAGCATAAGCACTAGCATTAGCTGTAGTGTTAGCTTTGTTGTAGCTTCAGCATAGCTGTGGCAAAAGTATTGCTGTAGCATTAGCTTAACTGTAGCATTAGCTTTAGCTGTAGCATTGGCATTAGCTGAAGCATTGGCATTAGCTGAAGCATTGGCATTAGCATTAGCTTAGCTGTAGCACTACTGTGGACTTAGCTGTAGCATAAGTATAAGCTGTAGCATTAGCGTAAGTGAATGCTGTAGCATTAGCTGTAACATTAGCAGTAGCATTAGCATTAGCTGTAGCGTTGGCGTAAGTTGTAGCATAAGCTGAAGCATTAGGTTTAGTGCAAGCGTAAGCTGTAGCATTAGCACGAGCCGTAGCATAAGCACGAGATGTAGCATAAGCACTAGCTATAGCATAAGCATGAGCTGTAGCATAAGCATGAGCTGTAGCATAAGTACAAACTGTACTATATACAGTTTTAATGTAAGCATAAGCACTACCATTAGCTGTAGTGTTAGCTTTGTTGTAGCCTCAGCATAACTTTGGCAAAAGTATAGCTGTAGCATTAGCTAAGCTGTAGCACTGGCATTTGCTGTAGCATTGGAATTAGCTGTAGCATTAGCTTAGCTGTAGCACTACTGTGACTTAGCTGCAGCACTACAGTAAGATGTAACGTTAGTGAATGCTGTAGCATTCGCTGTAATCTTAGCGGTAGAATTATTTATTTATTATTTATTTCACTTTTGTTGACCGGGGTAAGTGCACTAGACAAATCCTGACTATTTTCAGGCACGACCCGGGGGAGGGGGATACAGATGAATGCCAACTGACCTTGAACCAGATAAAGCTGTTGGTGGTGTTTTTAGTGAATGAGGGAAATTTGGCCAGGGCACCGGGGATATTCCCCAACTCTTTTCGATAAGTGCCATGGGATTTTTAAAATCCACCAGAACTATCACCAATCCAGGCAGATGGGACTTCGGTTTAACATCTCATCCGAAAGACGGCACCTCAGAAATGCAGCACCCCTCTCATGCTGTATTACAGTGTCAGTACTGGGATATTAACCCAACTGCCAGATGTGGGAACTGAACCCACAGCCCCTCTGATCTCCCGGCCTCAGAGGCGAGTGTGCTAGCTACTGATTCATTACAATTGGCATGAGCTGTATCATTAGCGTAAGCTGTTGCATAAGCTGAAGCATTAGGTTTAGTGCAAGAGTATGCTGTAGCATAAACACGAGCTGTGGCATAAGCACAAGCTCTAGAATAAGCATGAGCTGTACTATAAACAGTTTAAATGTAAGCATAAGCACTAGCATTAGATGTAGTGTTAGCTATGTTGTAGCCTCAGCATAGCTGTGGCAAAAGTATTGCTCTAGCATTAGCTTAGCTGTAGCATTAGCTTAGCTGTAGCAAAGGCATTAGCTGAAGCATTGGCATTAGCATTAGCTTAGCTGTAGCACTACTGTGGACTTAGCTATACCATTAGCATAAGCTGTAGCATTAGCGTAAGTGAATAATGTAGTATTAGCTGTAATGTTAGCAGTAGCATTAGCATTAGCTGTAGCGTTGGCGTAAGTTGTAGCATAAGCTGAAGCATTAGGTTTAGTGCAAGCGTAAGCTGCAGCATTAGCACGAGCTGAAGCATAAGCACGAGCTGTAGCATAAGCACGAGCTATAGCATAAGCATGAGCTGTAGCATAAGCATAAGCTGTAGCATAAGCATGAGCTGTGGCATAAGCATGAGCTGTAGCATAAGTACAAACTGTACTATAAACAGTTTTAATGTAAGCATAAGTACTAGCATTAGCTGTACTGTTAGCTTTGTTGCAGCCTCAGTATAGCTGTGGCAAAAGTATTGCTGTAGCATTAGATTAGCTGTAGCATTAGCTTAGATGAAGCACTGACATTAGCTGTAGCATTAGCATTAGCTTAGCTGTAGCAAAGGCATTAACTGAAGCAGTAGCATTAGCTGAAGCATTGGTATTAGCATTAGCTGAGCTGAAGCACTACTGTGGACTTAGCTATAGCATTAGCATAAGCTGTAGCATTAGCGTAAGTGAATGCTGTAGCATTAGCTGTAACGTTAGCAGTAGCATTAGCATTAGCTGTAGCGTTGGCATAAGTTGTAGCCTAAGCTGAAGCATTAGGTTTAGTGCAAGCGTAAGGTGTAGCATTAGCACGAGCTGAAGCATAAGCATGAGCTGTAGCATAAGTTCAAACTGTACTATATACAGTTTTAATGTAAGCATAAGCACTAGCATTAGCTGTAGTGTTAGCTTTGTTGTAGCCTCAGCATAACTGTGGCAAAAGTATAGCTGTAGCATTAGCTAAGCTGTAGCACTGGCATTTGCTGTAGCATTGGAATTAGCTGTAGCATTAGCATTAGCTTAGCAGTAGCACTACTGTGACTTAGCTGTAGCACTAGCGTAAGCTGTAGCGTTAGTGAATGCTGTAGCATTAGCTGTAGCATTAGCATAAGCCCTAGCATTAGCGTAAGTTGTAGCATAAGCTGAAACATTACGTTTAGTGCAAGAGTAAGCTGTAGTATAAGCATAAGCTGCAGCATAAGCACGAGCTGTGGCATAAGCACGAGCTGTAGCATAAGCATGAGCTGTACTATAAACAGTTTAAATGTAAGCATAAGCACTAGCATTAGCTGTAGTGTTAGCTTTGTTGTAGCCTCAGCATAGCTGTGGCAAAAGTATTGCTGTAGCATTAGCTTAGCTGTAGCATTGGCATTAGCTGAAGCATTTGCATTAGCTGAAGCATTGGCATTAGCTTAGCTGTAGCATTAGCGTAAGTGAATGCTGTAGCATTAGCTGTAACGTTAGCAGTAGCATTAGCATTAGCTGTAGCGTTGTCGTAAGTTGTAGCAAAAGCTGAAGCATTAGCTTTAGTGCAAGCATAAGCTGTAGCATTAGCACGAGCTGTAGCATAAGCACAAGCTGTAGCATAAGCACGAGCTCTAGCATAAGCATGAGCTGTAGCATAAGTACAAACTGTACTATATACAGTTTTAATGTAAGCATAAGCACTACCATTAGCTGTAGTGTTAGCTTTGTTGTAGCCTCAGCATAACTGTGGCAAAAGTATAGCTGTAGCATTAGCTAAGCTGTAGCACTGGCATTTGCTGTAGCATTAGCATTAGCTTAGCAGTAGCACTACTGTGACTTAGCTGTAGCACTAGCATAAGCTGTAGCGTTAGGGAATGCTGCAGCATTAGCTGTAACATTAGCTGTAGCATTAGCATAAGCTGTAGCATTAGAGTAAGTTGTAGCATAAACTGAAACATTACGATTAGTGCAAGAGTAAGCTGTAGCACAAGCATAAGCTGTAGCATAAGCACGAGCTGTGGCATAAGCATGAGCTGTGGCATAAGCATGAGCTGTAGCATAAGTACAAACTGTACTATAAACAGTTTTAATGTAAGCATAAGCACTAGCATTAGCTGTAGTGTTAGCTTTGTTGTAGCCTCAGCATAGCTGTGGCAAAAGTACAGCTGTAGCATTAGCTTTGCTGAAGCACTGGCATTAGCTGTAGCATTAGCATTAGCTTAGCTGTAGCACTACTGTGACTTAGCTGCAGCACTAGAGTAAGCTGTAATGTTAGTGAATGCTGTAGCATTCGCTGTAATCTTAGCGGTAGAATTATTTATTTATTATTTATTTCGCTTTTGTTGACCGGGTAAGTGCACTAGACAAATCCTGCCTATTTTCAGGCACGACCCGGGGGAGGGGGATACAGATGAATGCCAACTGACCTTCAACCAGATAAAGCTGTTGGTGGTATTTTTAGTGAATGAGGGACATTTGGTCAGGACACCGGGGATATTCCCCAACTCTTTTCGATAAGTGCCATGGGATCTTTAACATCCACCTGAACTATCACCAATCCAGGCAGATGGGACTTCGGTTTAACGTCTCATCCGAAAGACGGCACCTCAGAAATGCAGCACCCCTCTCATGCAGCAATACACTGTCTGTACTGGGATATTAACCCAAGTGCCAGATGTGGGATCTGAACCCAAAGCCCTCTGACCTCCCGGCCTCAGAGGCGAGTGTGATAGCTACTGATTCATTACAATTGGCATTAGCTGTAGCATTAGTGTAAGCTGTTGCACAAGCTGAAGCATTAGGTTTAGTGCAAGAGAAAGCTGTAGCATAAGCACGAGCTGTGGCATAAGCACAAGCTGTAGCATAATCATGAGCTGTACTATAAACAGTTTAAATGTAAGCATAAGCACTAGCATTAGCTGTAGTGTTAGCTTTGCTGTAGCCTCAGCATAGCTGTGGCAAAAGTATTGCTCTAGCATTAGCTTAGCTGTAGCATTAGCTTTAGCTGTAGCAATGGCATTAGCTGAAGCAGTGGCATTAGCTGAAGCACTGGCACTAGCATTAGCTTAGCTGTAGCACTACTGTGGACTTAGCTATAGCATGAGCATAAGCTGTAGCATAAGTGGAAGCATTAGCGAAAGTGAATGCTGTAGCATTAGCTGTAACGTTAGCAGTAGCATTAGCATTAGCTGTAGCGTTGGCGTAAGTTGCAGCATAAGCTGAAGCATTAGGTTTAGTGCAAGCGTAAGCTGTAGCATTAGCACGAGCTGAAGCATAAGCACGAGCTGTAGCATAAGCACGAGCTATAGCATAAGCATGAGCTGTAGCATAAGCATAAGCTGTAGCATAAGCACGAGCTGTGGCATAAGCATGAGCTGTGGCATAAGCATGAGCTGTAGCATAAGTACAAACTGTAGTATAAACAGTTTTAATGTAAGCATAAGCACTAGCATTAGCTGTAGTGTTAGCTTTGTTGTAGCCTCAGCATAGCTGTGGCAAAAGTACAGCTGTAGCATTAGCTTTGCTGAAGCACTGGCATTAGCTGTAGCATTAGCATTAGCTTAGCTGTAGCACTACTGTGACTTAGCTGCAGCACTACAGTAAGATGTAACGTTAGTGAATGCTGTAGCATTCGCTGTAATCTTAGCGGTAGAATTATTTATTTATTATTTATTTCACTTTTGTTGACCGGGTAAGTGCACTAGACAAATCCTGCCTATTTTCAGGCACGACCCGGGGGAGGGGGATACAGATGAATGCCAACTGACCTTGAACCAGATAAAGCTGTTGGTGGTATTTTTAGTGAATGAGGGAAATTTGGACAGGGCACCGGGGATATTCCCCAACTCTTTTCGATAAGTGCCATGGGATCTTAAAATCCACCTGAACTATCACCAATCCAGGCAGATGGGACTTCGGTTTAACATCTCATCCGAAAGACGGCACCTCAGAAATGCAGCACCCCTCTCATGCTGCATTACAGTGTCAGTACTGGGATATTAACCCAAGTGCCAGATGTGGGAACTGAACCCACAGCCCTCTGATCTCCCGGCCTCAGAGGCGAGTGTGCTAGCTACTGATTCATTACAATTGGCATGAGCTGTAGCATTAGCGTAAGCTGTTGCATAAGCTGAAGCATTAGGTTTAGTGCAAGAGTATGCTGTAGCATAAACACGAGCTGTGGCATAAGCACAAGCTGTAGAATAAGCATGAGCTGTACTATAAACAGTTTAAATGTAAGCATAAGCACTAGCATTAGCTGTAGTGTTAGCTATGTTGTAGCCTCAGCATAGCTGGGGCAAAAGTATTGCTCTAGCATTAGCTTAGCTGTAGCATTAGCTTAGCTGAAGCATTGGCATTAGCATTAGCTTAGCTGTAGCACTACTGTGGACTTAGCTATACCATTAGCATAAGCTGTAGCATTAGCGTAAGTGAATGCTGTAGCATTAGCTGTAATGTTAGCAGTAGCATTAGCATTAGCTGTAGCGTTGGAGTAAGTTGTAGCATAAGCTGAAGCATTAGGTTTAGTGCAAGCGTAAGCTGTAGCATTAGAATGAGCTGAAGCATAAGCACGAGCTGTAGCAAAAGCATGAGCTGTAGCATAAGCAAGAGCTGTAGCATAACTACAAACTGTACTATATACAGTTTTAATGTAAGCATAAGCACTAGCATTAGCTGTAGTGTTAGCTTTGTTGTAGCCTCAGCATAACTGTGGCAAAAGTATAGCTGTAGCATTAGCTAAGCTGTAGCACTGGCATTTGCTGTAGCAATGGAATTAGCTGTAGCATTAGCATTAGCTTAGCAGTAGCACTACTGTGACTTATCTGTAGCACTAGCGTAAGCCGTAGCGTTAGTGAATGCTGTAGCATTAGCTGTAACATTAGCTGTAGCATTAGCATAAGCTGTAGCATTAGAGTAAGTTGTAGCATAAGCTGAAACATTACGTTTAGTGCAAGAGTAAGCTGTAGCATAAGCATAAGCTGTAGCATAAGCACGAGCTGTGGCATAAGCACGAGCTATAGCATAAGCATGAGCTGTACTATAAACAGTTTAAATGTAACCATAAGCACTAGCATTAGCTGTAGTGTTAGCTTTGTTGTAGCCTCAGCATAGCTGTGGCAAAAGTATTGCTGTAGCATTAGCTTAGCTGTAGCATTAACTTAGCTGAAGCACTGGCATTAGCTGTAGCATTAGCATTAGCTTAGCTGTAGCACTACTGTGACTTAGCTGCAGCACTAGAGTAAGATGTAACGTTAGTGAATCCTGTAGCATTCGCTGTAATCTTAGTGGTATAATAATTTATTTATCATTTATTTCGCTTTTGTTGACCGGGTAAGTGCACTAGACAAATCCTGCCTATTTTCAGGCACGACCCGGGGGAGGGGTATACTGATGAATGCCAACTGACCTTGAACCAGATTAAGCTGTTGGTGGTATTTTTAATGAATGAGGGAAATTTGGCCAGGACACCGGGGAAATCCCCTACTCTTTTAGATAAGTGCCATGGGATCTTTAACATCCACCTGAACTATCACCAATCCAGGCAGATGGGACCTCAGTTTAACGTCTCATGCGAAAGACGGCACCTCAGAAATGCAGCACCCCCCTCCTGCTACATTACAGTGTTAGTACTGGGATATTAACCCAAGTGCCAGATGTGGGAACTGAACCCAAAGCCCTCTGATCTTCCGGCCTCAGAGGCGAGTGTGCTAGCTACTGATTCATTATAATTAGCATGAGCTGTAGCGTTAGCGTAAGCTGTTGCATAAGCTGAAGCATAACGTTCAGTGCAAGAGTAAGCTGTAGCATAAGCACGAGCTGTAGCATAAGCATGAGCTGTAGCATTAGCCTAAGCTGTAGCATTAGAGTAAGCTGAAGCATAAGCACGAGCTGTGGCATATGCACGAGTTGTAGCATAAGTACAAACTGTACTATAAACAGTTTTAATGTAAGCATAAGCACTAGCATTAGCTGTAGTGTTAGCTTTGTTGTAGCCTCAGCATAGCTGTGGCAAAAGTATAGCTGTAGCATTGGCATTATCTGAAGCATTGGCATTTGCTGAAGCATTGGCATTAGCATTAGCTTAGATGTAGCACTACTGTGGACTAAGCTGTAGCATTAGCGTAAGTGAATGCTGTAGCATTAGCTGTAAAGTTAGCAGTAGCATAAGCTGTAGCATTAGGTCTAGTGCAAGTATAAGCTGTAGCGTAAGTGTAAGCTGTAGCATTAGCACGAGCTGAAGCATAAGCACGAGCTGTGGCACAAGCATGAGCTGTAGCATAAGCATGAGCTGTACTATAAACAGTTTTAATGTAAGCATAAGGACTAGCATTAGCTGTAGTGTTAGCTTTGTTGTAGCCTCAGCATAGCTGTGGCAAAAGTACAGCTGTAGCATTAGCTTAGCTGTAGTACTGGCATTAGCTGTAGCATTAGCATTAGCTTAGGTGTAGCACTACTGTGACTCAGCTGTAGCGTTAGTGAATGCTGTAGCATTAGCTGTAATCTTAGCTGTAGAATTATTTATTATTTATTTAGCTTTTGTTGACCGGGTAAGTGCACTAGACAAATCCTGCCTATTTTCAGGCACAACCCGGGGGACGGGGATACAGATAAATGCCAACTGACCTTGACCCAGATTAAGCTGTTTGTGGTATTTTTAGTGAATGAAGGAAATTTGGCCAGGACACCGGGGAAATTCCCCTACTCTTTTTGGTAAGTGCCATGGGATCTTTAACATCCACCTGAACTACCACCAATCCAGGCAGATGGGACCTCGGTTTAACGTCTCATCCGAAAGACAAACAAACATTGTCAAATTTTACCTGGTCTATGAAATGAGGTGGTGAGGCCGCACAGCAGACAATTTTAAGTCTTGAAGCGTTGAAGCCCAGCAGCTATGAGGCTTGAAGTCTTGTGCAGCAAGCCTAGGTCGTGATCTTGTCTCCAGTATGAGCCTGGTGACTGTCGGTTTGGCAGCTAATTTTTTAATTTTTTTTTATAGCCAGCCTTTTAATCTAGCAGACTTTTCTCATGGTCTAAGCACAGACAGAATTTTACCAAACTTTACTGAACTCTACTGTGAATGTGAATATGCCATAACAGGAGAGACTAAAATAACCGCATGTTTATATTGTTTATTTTGTTTACATTTCACATTTTATATACATTAGCTCTTAGTAGTGATTTTTTATCTCTTGTCCCTTTCTCCCTGATACTTTATAAATATTCTTACAAGTTTTGTCAATGTCTCAATATCTTGATGCATTAAAGATGTTTTTAAGGATTATCACACTAGTTTGTTTTAATATCCTTATTTTTCCTGAGTATTTATGAAGTATTTTAGATGTGCTTAAACAGTTTTAGATGTGCTGCTGTTTTGTGCTTGTAATTTTGCACCACTGCTAGAAGGTGATACTAGATTATCAAGACATCTCTGACATCATACGCATAAAATCGGCATTTAAATGTATTCTTTATAAAGCAAAACGATTCAAGTGTACAAAAGTGTAATTAAGTGAAGTGGGTGAAATTAATCTAATTTCCCACACATTTGGCCTGTACATTTATTAAAACTGATTCATAAAACTCGCCTAGACTCAACTCACTGCTTTATTACATTTCTGAACTCCTGAATCTAATTAAGTCTTGTTTTTATTTGAGTCTTGGCTTCCTATTAAAGGAGAAGACTCCTGTATATTTATGATTTGGATATATCTGATGTGTTTATTATATATTACATCAAGTAATGCACATATGTCAATAAGTGATCAGTCATTTCTTCTGTTGCAATACATATCTAGAGTTTGAGGCTCTGACACAAGCTAGTAAAATGTCAACAAGCTCCAGTGTACATGTAAATAAGTCACTTGTAATACAGTCCCTCCCATTCAAACAACATGAAGTCTTGCTATATTATGACAATTGCAGTATGACCACAAGTTTAGAACTGCTTCTGGAGGTAAAGAAATAAGTTAACTTCATGCAAGGCAGTGGAATCTTGATAGCGTAAGCTCAGTTAAAGAAGTTCTGTCTGCTTCACTTTCAAACCCGAACCGTCAGATTCTTTTCTCCTCCTCACTGAACAGTCACTCTGGAGTTCTCCTTTTGCTCGGTTCTATTTTGCGATTTAAAACAGTTTTTAAGTATTAAAATTGTCTAATTTTAACTGCAACCATTTAGTTCAAAGCTCTGTCTGTGGTAACGTAAGTAAAATATAGTTTTTCCATTCGATTTCTGTGTGGAACTTGTAAAACCTTTATCGGTTCAGTTTGAACCGATTA